>OX453240.1:15957280-17235297 GCA_949709985.1 Luffia ferchaultella | reverse complement strand
AATGGATGGAATTGACTTCATTAGGCACGAAGAATGACCCTCTTCTAGTACAGACTTGAATCTGTTTAATTACAATATATGACAGTAGAGAAAAAGGTCTGCACTAAGCCCAACAGAAACTTTAAGTCTCAAAGCATCCTTGATTAAAGGATCAACTGATATGGATGTAAACATCGTACGTGCTGCAATCGACGACTGGTCGCGCAGGTTAAAAGCCTGTATTAGAAATATCGTGTCGTGATAGCCCAGAGCGCAACGAACCTGTCTCAAATTTATAAGGCCCCATAGTTCCATGGTTCGAATCCGGGCGTGTACCAATGAGTGTTTCTGACTTAAGTACACAATATCACAGACACCGTGCTTCGCAGGGCACGTTAAGCAGTCGGTCCCGGACGCTGTCAATAATAGATAGCGGTCGTTACAGTTCCCAACCCGCAGTGGAGCAGCGTGGTGGACTTAAGCTCCAAGCCCCCCTCCTCACCCTGGGGGAGGCCTAAGCCCCTGCAGTGGGGTAAAAATGGGCTGATGATGATGATTAGAAATATGTGTGGACATTTTCAATAAGTTATTATAAAGTTCCCTTACTGAGTGTACACGCAATGCCATGAAAAGAGAAAGATGGAGAAATCTCACAAAGAACGCAACCAAACTATCAGACAACCCATGACCATGATCACTCCTGACGGAGTGTAAATTACATTCTGCACTAAATGACCTCTTTTAATATATTCATTTAATAAACATTTATAATAATAATAATAACACACACAATCACAACAACGTCTTGGCCCCAAACTAAGCATTAGCTTGTATTATGAGTACCAAGCGAAGACACCACATACATATAACAACCAAGACCCGGTGCCAGTATTAATATTCATCATATAAATACTGACCCGACCTGGGATGGGATAATGTATTTCCCAAAACAATTGCGACAGAACTTATGACTCGACTAGATATATACGCACATGCGTAGTAGAGTGGACAGCGTCGACGTCATGTATGTAAATGGTAAAAGCGTGATTTATCGCAGGTGTTCATGGTTGTTGTGACAAAGAAATTGGAGATCTGAGTTTTGCCTTCAACCAGTCTAAAGCTCTCTGCATACTGTAACGAACTTTTAGCATAGATATTATTTGAAAATTATTGAAAAAGATTTGTAATAAACAAGTATGTGTTAGGCCACACACAACGAAGGGTTCCATAATCGGGATGAATGTTTATGGTTCAAATTCAAATAATAACTTTAAAAACATGTTTTAAAAACTACTCAACATATCTACTCAACATATCTTATTGAAACAAATTTTCATTGAAACCTTTTTTTTTACTTTTGTATACTAACCTACATTTTTTCAGAATTTTCCACCACATAGTTGAAAAGTTAAATTGCTCTGATACCAAAGAACACCGCTAAGTGCGTAGAGTCAGTTTCAGGAAAATGCAAAAAAACGTGGGAATCGATTTTTTCAAAGTTTCATTAAAACATCAATATTGTTATCAGTAATTTTTTTTCTGATGTTTTTGTTTTTTACTTTATTGATAAAAGATGAATATTCAATGATTAAGTAAATTACAAGGCCGCTATTCATACCTTAACTGTATTCGAGTGTACCAAAGCAATATAACTTTAAATAGCAGTAAAACTATTCAAAAATATTTACTCAAAATAAAGAATAAAACCACTAAGATACTTACCTGACTTTTCCATATAACTTCTGAACTGCTACTGATATTGATAATTTGGGGAAAAAACATTAAGTCACGTCTCGGACGTCTTTATTCATATTATCACATATCAGTTCAATTCACCTTCCTTTATGGTCGATGCTTTGAGTTGCACTGGAACAAAACTAATAGATTATTATCACGCATAAAAAAAAAACTTAATACTAAAATAAATTATACAGTACCACTACACACACTTTATCGCGGAAATAAAGCCTCAAAATATTTTAAATAAAAAAAAAGTTTTAAAACTAAAACCCGATACTGCAAAAGCGAACTGTAGAGCACGAAACAAGATATTCCTGTCTGAGAATCAGCTGTACTTGGAGTATAGCCATGGTTGCAAGTAATAATAAAATTATTTATGTTGGTAAATAAAGGCTTTGATTTCACACAGGAATATCTTGTTTCGTGCTTTACAGTTCGTTTTTTCCGTAGTCGGGTTTCAGTTTTTAGTTTTAAACACCTATCGCATATTTTTAATACAACAATATTTTTCCCGGGCCGTGCACGCAAGTCCATGTAAAACCCATATGCAGACACCTTGAGGCTCGTTGCGTAACCGATGCATCTGCAAGCAATATTATGCAAATGTGTTATTAATGTCCGCATTGCATTTGATTATATGCAATCGTCAACCATGCGCATGAACTTGTATTGCATATGAGTTGAACAATCTATTAGAAGAATATAGCAGTGAGCGTGACATTAGATGTGTGTGCGGACGCGTTGTCCTGGTGAACCACCACGCCAGCACCTAATAACTTCACGACGTTTAATTATAAATTTTTTTTTATTCGCGAAATTTTTATATGAAAGTTGCATAGAATGAACTTACAAAGAAAGTACGAATTTTACATTTTTTTAAATGTTCGGTCACTGCCATTAACTGATTTCCAGAGCAATCCTCATCTTTACAGTTCGTTTTTCCATGTTTGATTTCAGAGTGCCAAAATTAAACCTTCGAGTTAGACGAAACTTCATCTTCTAAAGTAGTTTGTCACAGCATGCGTATTTCACTTTTATCTAAATTTAGGCTCAGTACATCAATTTGTTTAAGAAAAAACCAAAAACAACTGAATACTTACTAGGCAGTTCATGATTGGCCCTTGGCCATCAACATTTTTTCACTAATGAATGGTTGACAACATGTGTGAATGATATTTTATCAGCAACAAACCTTTTAGAACTTTTTTTATAAGCTTTCAATAGCTAATAAAAAAGCTTTAACCTTTTTTGGAATTAGCTCTGGCTGTGATTGTTACATGTCACTTGAATCACAGGAACATACCTACAGACAAATGAGTCACCAATTATTGTCATAAATGAAAGTGATTTTACACGTTTACAGATATAACTGTGCATGAAAATTATATGTTGAGCACACCGGCAGATTATGTAAATCAGGCAGATTTCATAGTAAAGTTTGAAGCAAAGTATGCTAAGAAAAATAAGTTTCTGCATTCGAGTAATTCATCTTCAAAAAACATTTCTAATAAACAGGTAAGTACAATATAAAGTTGGATTAAACATTTTGGTTAAAGTAAACTAAGCATTTTTAGTATACTGCCTTTTCTTCACAGGAGTCTGATAATGTAGAATCTATGGAAGCAGAAGAAACTAAAACTGTTGAAAAAATGAAAAATAAGTCCAGGCGATCGATTGAAAATCGTAAGACATCTTCAGAAAAAAAGACACATAAACAGGTAAAATGAAATGAAATTTTTATTTAATTGTTATAATTTTAGTGTAACGATTTACGTTTCGAAAATTTTATGTGAAATGTTGACGTAAAACCGAATATTGCATTAGAAATTAAATTACATTTACACTGAGGTTCTATACTTAAAAAAAGGAGAGGAAATAAATTATCAAAAACAGAAGGGGGCCGTAAAAGCAGCTTTACAGACCATTTTTGTTATGGAGTCTATCTTAAAAATTAATCTAGTTAGTAATTAGAGTTTCTATATACTATGTACCACATTAGGTATTTGGTGAGCCCAAAACAAACACATACATATTTTCCTTTCACTGGTTGTTGCGATGGCTGGAAAAATAAAACATTTTTTTTGGTGAATACATAAGACAAACGTTTTGTGCGACGGAATCGTCGGTGCGCGAGTCTGACTCTCATTTAACCGGTTTTTTTTACTCCTTGCATATTTACGTAGTAGCGGCCGCTCGCAGCTTCGCTTGCATATGTCGTAAGATGATTTGATAATTCGAATTTTTGCTAAAACCCTAAGTATATTGCAAAAACACGGAAATTCGAATTTCGCATATCGCGAAAATTCGAATTATCAAATCATCCTGTGACACATAGACTACATATTCCTGTTAAAGTTACTTTTGCCATTCGAGATGGTTCCTGTGTACTTTTTGTTGGAACCAATTTGGGTTACTTTCATACAAACTTTCAGTCCTCCTCTTGATATTTGAAAATCGAAAAACTTTGAAACTAATTATTAATTTATGGTGAATAGCTACAATTCCAAATAGTCACTTTTGAGATCTATAAAGTTTTCATATCTGTAAAGTTTTATTAAAATGTGTTTCACCGTTTTGAAGATTAGTTCAAACAGACAAATATGCATATAGGCGGACAGACAAAAAGTAACTTGTGTCACTCCTGACAACATTATTTTTATGTATACAAAATTTCATTAAAATCGGTTCAACCATTTTGGAAATTAGCTGGAACAAACAGACAGACGGATACTGCGATTTTATATATACAGCCTATAATAACCTTGCTCAAGATTTGACCTATCAAATACATAAGGAATTTTCCACATCTGATTGGTAATTCCAGAGATTAGCGCGTTCAAACAAACAAACTCATCAGCTTTATATATTAGTATAGATATAGATGTACAAAAATGAGAAATAAATAATCTTACAAATGTTAACAATTGTTCTCATATTTTTTCCATACTAAAAAAACTTTATCCCTTATTTGAGAAGGAATATTCAACATTTTTTTGAACTACATATTTTTACTGTTTTCTGTTTTTCGTTTTAGAATTCACAGGAGGCTGGTAAAGTAGAATCTATGGAAGCGGAAGAAATTAAAACTGTTGAGCAAACGAAAAATAAGGTAACAGGAGCGACTGACCATGTTAATGCATCTTTAGAAAATATTTCTAATAAACAGGTACAGTATAAAATTTAGATGATATTATTGCATAGTTGTAACATACACGACCAAAGCATAGAGTTTTTTTCATAGGAGACTGACCGACATTTTAGATTTTCTTCAAATTAACTGCCACACATACAACAAGTATCAATTGATAGCTGGCCCTAAAAATTAAAAGAGTCTCCATACAAGAAACATGTTTTTTTTTAATATTGTATGGTGGTGCGGAACCCTTCGTGTGCGAGTCCGATTCGCACTTGGTCGGATTTTTAAAATTATTAGTTAATAAGTTCACATTTACGTGTGATAACCATTATAGTTTAGGTGGTCACGCCAAAACTGGTAACGATATCCAAAATGGCTTACTCTGGACTATAATGCCAAATATGTCGGTAGGCCTGCGCAAAGTGGTTGCATTAACTATATATGGTGCTTGAAAATCTAGTTATGGTGACCAAAAAAAAAAAAAACGATAAGCAAAGTGGCTGAATTTGATACAGAATTAAGTACTAGGTGTATGTTAATGAATAACATAAAAACTGACCAAATATTCGGTTGCGTTATTCAGCAATTCTCGTTCAAAGATGCTTTATCGTGACCAAAAAATAAAAACGATAAGCAATTTGGCTGAAATGATGCAAAATTAAGTATTAGTTGCACATTAATGAATAACATAAACTGACCAAATATTCGGTTGCGTTATTCAATAATCCTCATTCAATGATGTTATGTTGTAACCTAAAAAAAGAATGATAAGCAAAGTGGCTGAAATTGATACAGAATTAAGTACTCGTTGCATGTTAATGAACTGACCAAATATTTGGTTGGGTTTTTCAGTAATCCTCGTTCAAAGATGTTATGTTGGAACCTAAAAAAAGAACGATAAGCTAAATGACTGAATTTGATACAGAATTAAGTACTAGTTGCACGTTAATGAACTGACCAAACATTCGGTTGCGTTATTCGGCAATGAGTCAGTTTTTATGTTATTTATTAACATGCAACTAGTACATAATTCTGTATCAAATTCAGCAAGTTGCCTTATCATTCTTTTTTTTTTTAATTTCAACAAAGCATCTTCGAACGAGGATTATGGAATTACGTAACCGAATCGAATATTTGGTTAGTGTTTATGTTATTCAATAACGTGCAACTAGTACTTAATTCTTTATCAAATTCAGCCACATTGCTTGTCGTTCTTTTTTTGGTCACGATAACTAGCTTTTCAAGCGCCATATTTCGTTAACGCAACCACTCCGCGCAGGCAGACGATATATTTGGCATCATAGTGTTGCTCTTTAACATGTCTACCCAGAGTAGGCCACTTTGTATATCGTTACCAAATCTGTCATGACCTCCCGGAATATTATTTTTGATATTTTTTTCCCTATTATGTAAAAATTAAACTTGAATTTTGAGTTTCATGACCTCATTTTAACAGTTTTTAGCCCTAAAAGTAACTTTTTAGCTAAAAGGCGGTCGAAACAACTTTTATTGCTCTAAAAGTAACTTTTAAATTTATGGTCAATGAACGATCATCTGTTTCGTAACGTTTGATACCATGATCATAAATGTATTACTGTGACAGCTGACAAGTTTCTATATTATTTTTACAAGCAACCTAATCAAGTAATCACTGCTATTCTCAAAAAGAAATAAAAATTATTGTTCTTTTACAAAAATAATACAATAGGCTAGTTGACTTTTTTTTTTAACATAATTTTATATGAAAGGGTTTTCTAAATATATTATAATTCAGAGTTAAAAAAAATCATTATCAACAAAGCATGATTGTTCAAAATGCCCTGTTAGACACAGACACAGACCAGTCAACCTATAGACCACACTTTAATAAACGTCAGTATGAAAACGAAATCGCCAAAAAGTGGCGGGGTACGGGGAGAAGTCGGCTAGTTTTCATTGGCTCGTTCAAAATTGACAATTTAATGGCTTCCGACGTGCTTCCAACTGACGGCTCACTAGTGACATAGTTATGTAGTGTCACTACATAGCCTTGGCGAATGCTACTCCCTGTCAAAACGTGGTCTATAAGGTTGACTTGTCTGTGGACACAGAGGACAATACCGCATGGCATACCTATGTGTAAGTTGATGAAAATCAATGTAAATTGTGTAATTTGACATTAGGTGATATTAAGCTTAAATGAAAGTCATTAACTTTTGTAAGAAAATACGTAACGCAAAAAAATACTTCAATTAGTAATAATAAATTTTCAATCCACATTTCCACTGGGATTGAAAATTTATTATTACTAATTGAAGTATAGTTTGACCGAAACCGCAGTACCGCGCCTTAAGTATGTGCGCGGGCAGGAGGGAGACAGCTTAGCTCTGTCAGTCGGCCGTCAATGCCAGGAGCTGCCTCCCCCCTCGCCACGGTACTAAGGCGCGGTACAGCGGTATCGGTCGAACTATAATTTGATATTGTAATATTTGGTGAATAATGTCTAGGCAACAGTTCATAAATTAATAAAATTAAACATTAAAAAAATTTTAATGCACAAAATTTTGTCTCGAAATCTTTGTAAAATACCAAATATGGCAAATAAGATTTATTTTACATGCGCTGTTGTTGCATAGCCCACTTTTACAATAAAAGTCTTTTGTAAGATAAAAGTTAGCTTTGGTGGAAACAAAACAGAAATAAAAATATTATTAAGCATCTTTTAACTAAAAGTTGCCTTTTCATAAAAGTTAATTTATAAGGATAATATACCTAGTAAAGACCCTAGATAAGTAATTGTGCCTATGTATAATGAAACATAATTATTTTACCTTTTGCATGTATCGTGGGTAAATCAAGAACTTTAAAAATTTAATGGTCATTATCAGTGGGTTGTGATGTATATGTTATTATTATTATTATTACCATTACTGGTGATTGCAGGATGCGATGCGTCTGCATCTGTTCTTACCTAATATGTATGATTAATAAGTTATAAGTGAAATTTGTAAACGTCATGGGTTAAAAAAAACCTTACAATAATTTAACCATTTTTCCTTACTTTATTTCAGAAACATGACTATACATGTCTTGTGAGTAGCTGACATTTTTATTTCTTTTCGAAATGGTTTGTAAGGGTGCATAGTAAAATCTTCAAAACCCTTTTATATAATCCATAATATTAATCAACGTTTTACTGAACTAAATATTCCTATTTAATGAGTATATTGTCTTTCGTTCCCAGGATACAGACGAGGCTCGTAAAATAGAATCTATGGAAGCAGAGGAATCAAAAACTGTTGTGAGTATGGATGATGGAATTGATCACAAGGAGAATGACCTAGGAGAGGAGTCGAAAAATATAGAGAAATCTCAGAACATAGATAATGTATTTAAGGACAACGAAAAGCGTTAAAAGATAACCAATATTAAATTTTAAACTCTGTATTAATACAAATATTTTTTAAGATAACTCCATGCAAAGTGACTGGTAACGATCGACCCCTTTTGTGTGACAAGTCTAAAAAATTAATAAAATGAAACATTTAAAAAAAATTGTGACTTATGGGGTAACTTTGTAAGATGGCGTTCGTGTTTTCTGTGCATATATTTAGTATTTAGGATGAGAATTGTACTATTGCCCTGTCAATAAATAATGTCATTGTTAATCGTTGGTTGGTAACCAAAAAATATTGTTTTTGTTTATTGATTATAAGTTGTATTCAATATAGGGTTTATACAGCAAAGGTTTTAATTTCATTATAAGGCATTGATTGGCTTTTTCGTAAGCAGATGGTAGATACAGCCTACATTCAGATATTTTGTAGATTTTTCAAAATATCTTTAAAACAGATGATTTTTGAAAATGTTATTGAACTAATAATTTTTAAAATTTGAAAAAAAAATGTTATCGTAATGGGCACGTAAAAAAGTCGAAATGTTTTCTTTAAATTTTAATTCCTAACCAGAAAAAAAAACTGGACCCTAATTTCCACTACACTAGGGAATTTTCTCGCAATATGGAAATATTCACATATTTCTATAAGAAACAGTGATAGCGTTAGGTACGTTATGACGAAAGGAACTCTGGTGAAACTTCGACATTGTTTATGTAGAAAGGGTTCTGTCATTTTGTGATAATTTTTGTTTGTTATTAAAGTTTTACTTTTTGACCATGTAAAAATTTTGAAAACTAATTAATTGTATAAATATAATTTCTAAGGCAACTTAATTTATACAGTGTATCCAACTGTTGAAAACTTTTGTTGTTTATGTTGACAAGTATTATTTTAATTACACAATTAAGTCCTATGTAATTTGTTACCCTGCCCTTCACTCTTGCCTCGTTTCATCGAGAAAACGCGAGTGATAACTCGCTTCACACCGGCATCAATCGCCTTGCTTCGGTAAGACGAGGCAAGAATCAATATCTGTTTTAAAACATCTACTTTTGCATTTTTTTGTGTGTTGCTGTAGGTAGAAACATTTTGTATATTCATAATTTTTGAAAAAAAGTTGTCTTATTTTTAAAACTATTTAGGGCGAATAAGAAGAATAATTACCTGAGTGAAATATGTTTAATTTATTTTCTTTAATTTCGCTACCAGTGTTAATATACACAACAATACTAATATAAAAAAAAAATATTAAGTATGTACGCAAGGTACGGGTCTAGGAGGTAGATAGATTACTTTAGTTGAAACATGTACTTCCAATATTAACGATGTTGACTTATGTTACAAGTAAGAAAGGGGGTATTTCAAATAAAATAGATAGCTTTACATCAACTTTTCTTGTTTTTCTAGAGTAAATAATACCGCTGCGCTCGAGTAATAAGGGGCCGGGGAAAGAAGCCCTCTAGGTCATATACGAGTAGAGTTATACCTGGATTTTTTTACTATCTGAGATATTTTTTAAATGGTAATCTAGTTCCAAACTAGACAAAGGCATGTACTATGGGTACTAGACAACTGATTGCGTACTTAATTTTTTTTAAATAATAGAAATTCATACATACAAATATTTGTCTCTGGGGGGAATCGAACTCGCGACCTGATTCTGCGCTCGGCCTCTCAGACCACTTGACCGTCGTCAGTCATTAATTTCATGATGTGAAAAAACTCGTCATTAAAAATCGTTACGTAGCTAGGTACCTAGGTAGCAAAATAAATTATCAAAGAATGTTTCATGAAGTCAATAAAAATCCAACATTTAAGCATCTTGTTAGTATGGATAAGACTGGCTGATAATATTACTTTTTATACATTTCTCATTAAAAAAAATCGAAACACTACTTACTGCCAGTGCTATTCAGGTGGCATTTAAATATAAAAGAGGTTTGATATCATTAAAAAAATACTCCAATAAATATCTGGCAGTTTAGTCTACACAATAGTGTATATACAACAATTCCAAATTTGAATTTAAATTTTCGACTTTTCATTTAACAAATGAATGGGGAACTCAAAATGGAGATGGTTTACATTGTGTATTCCGTTGGAATTTCTGCATTTAATCACGTTTTTTTTTGCCAAAAATATCCTTTTTTAATATTGATTGTTAACAAAGCTCTGTGACATCGTTTTTTTTTTCCAAAAAATATATGGAAGCTGTGGTCGTGAAAGGCGTGGCGTTGCTGAATTTAGGACTTAGTCAGCGTGTTGTGGCTGCACAATTACATCGCACCCTCTTTGCTGTCAACAGAGTGTAGTACCAGCGTTATCGGGTGACTGATATGTTGATACTCGCCGTCGAGGATCTCGTAGACATCGAGTCATGTCTGAACGAGATGACCGGTAAATTGTGTCAGTCTCTAAAAAATCGTCAATTTAACTCTATTCAACTGCAACAGCGGCTACGTGAAATTCAAGAATTAACTGAGCGATTTTACCATTAGAAGAGGATTGACGGAGCGTCGCCTGAACCCACATAAAACATCTAATGGCCCAAAATTAACTAGATCACCGAAGAGCACGCTTTAACTTTGCACGTGAGCACTTAAATTGATCACATCTTTAATGGAGCAGAATCCTCTTTTTTGACGAATGTAAGACATGCTGTATGACGACGACAGAAGAAAGAAGGTGTATCGAAGAGAGGGAGAACGTTTTACACAGTGCCCCATTGAAGAGTCAGTTACAGTGGCGGTTCATGGACGGTTTGGGGAGGCATAGGCGCCGATAGAAAAACCGAACTTGCTTTTGTATCGGGACCTCGCTTACGGTCATTAACTGGGTCACGTTACTTAGAAGAGTGTCTGGAGCCTCATGTGGTACCTTACGCACATTTTACTGACGAAGAGTTAATTTTTATGCAGGACAATCCCAGGGCCCATACCGCAGGCATTATAAATGAATACCTGAATGAAGTCGGTATTACGGTTATGGGCTGGCCTACAAAAAGCCCAGATATGAATCTCATAGAGCATCTATGGGATGAGTTGAAGAGATGAGTAAGAGCGAGAGATCCTGCTCTGGAGACGCTTGGCTAGCTTAAAACACCTTCACTTCTTCATCAGCCCATTTTTACCCCACTGCAGGGGCTTAGGCCTCCCCGAGTGAGGGGGGGGGGGGGGCGGTTTAGAGCCCAGCGAGGAAATACGAGATACTGAATAAACTGTTTAATACATATTTTTTATCTTATGTCTTTGTTTCTAACATTTTACAAATTATTTTCAAAGGGTAAAAGCATACCTGTTGAACAAAACAAGCTAGCTAAATAAATTTAATTTGAATTTGATACATCGATGTTAGTTAAACGGTACCTTATAATATCCGCAATTAACCGGCACAATTTTTTTTGTTGTTAAAATATAAGACTCATTCAAAACCAAACGTTAGGGGTACTTCGATCTTTTTGATAAGAAGTGTATTAGGTGAAACGAAAAAGGAAAACAGCAATTATTCACTTGTCTTAATTTCCCAGTACGTAAGATTAATTAAGTGGTTTGAGGTTGATTTTGCGTTCTTATAAATGTCGTAAATTTTATTTGTAAAATCTGTTTGACTACTTCCATTTAACGATGCCTGACTTAAAAGCGCCCAGTACATACAAACGCTCTAATACGATTACGATGTTATGACGCATTTAAATCTCGCGATTTTTTAATCTAGTACTAGCGGCCCGTCCCGGCTTCGCACGGGCAGTATTCGTTTTCATGAGAATCACTTTTTTGTCTTAATCTTATCTCATTCCCTTTCTTCCCTTACCGATTTCGTTCCCATCGCAAATATATTTTATTGTTTCCGTTCTTGACCCGTTTCGTTTTCGTTTCTATTCTCATCAAGAATAA
This sequence comes from Luffia ferchaultella, assembly GCA_949709985.1. Classification (NCBI taxonomy): domain Eukaryota; kingdom Metazoa; phylum Arthropoda; class Insecta; order Lepidoptera; family Psychidae; genus Luffia; species Luffia ferchaultella. The sequence goes on along the minus strand of OX453240.1, from coordinate 17,223,172 downwards.
CTTTTTTATCTCAGTCTTAACTCATTCCCGTTCTTCCCTTTCCCGTTAATTAAAAGTAATTAAATAAATGACACTTTCGCGATGTACATATTTATATAATATAGCTGACCCGACGAACTTCGTACCGCCTCAGAACTCAGAACAGTTTAAAACGTATATATATATATAAACCTATTTTGGAAAATTTCATATAATTAATTAGAGCCGTTTCTGAGATAGCCGATAAAAGAGTAAAGAAATTGATTTTTGAACGCATCCTGTTTGACAGGTACGAACAGTTTGTATGGGAAAATGAAGTTGTTGTTTTTACTATATTGTTGTTTTTCCTTGCAATTTCTTCATATTTCCTCACCTTTTAAACCTTCCTTGGACTTCCAGAAACATTTCACAACTAAAATTAGCCAAACCGGTCCAGCAGTTCTTGAGTTTTAGCGAGACATGTAAAAAGCTTCATTACATTTTTATATATAAGATTCCCTGAGTTGGAACTAGATTTGTCTTGTACCAAAGTTTCGAAATTTTTATAAAAATCTTAGTTATTAACCGCCAAAAAAAGTAATATTTGCCTCAATTTTACCCAAGATAGGATAGCTTTAATATAGTCAAATAAGAATGAAATAGTTTTTTTTAAGACAAACCTCGTGCACGTAAAAGAAATAGTGTAAGTATATATTTTTTTGAAGTTTTATTGGCTTCTGTATAATAAAAACACGCCAGAGCTGGATCAAGCCGCAACCGCTCGATTTCCCGTTTGAATCTTGCTCTGTCGGTAGTCGCGTTGGAGTTGTAGCTTCAGTACCTACAGGGCCAGCTTAGCACCACCAGAAATCAGTAAAATTTAGAATCAGATCGAATGACAATAAGCCACGCTGCGAATATTCAGTGCACGCGTACCCAACAAACTGACTTATGGTTATAAGTGCGAAATAATGTTTAAAAGTGAAAATATGAATATAGTTATACTATATATACAATAATAAATATAGATAGCCTGTGTAAAGGATTTATAAGGTTGAATGTATAGATATTCTTTTCGGAACTAAGTACCTAAATGCTCGGACAGTGCCGGTTTTACCACTACCAGCGCCTTGGGCGAGAATTCTATGGCGCCCCCTAACTGCTATTCAAACCTATATGAAAAAAAGGCAAAGGATATGCGCCGCCTCTGCGGCGTCGCTTTATGTCCGGCGCCCTGGGCCGTCGCCTCACCGCGCCATACCCTAACGCCGCTACTGTGCTCAGATAGTTAAATTAATAGGGAAAATTCGTTCCTTCGTACATAGAGGCTTTCTATAAAAAGTACTGCCAAATAGACGTGCCAAAGACCAAAAGAGCTCTATCTCTATAGTACTGCCCTCTGAAGGTGCCTCGGAATCATAGGCTTTCAATATAGTAGTACCTACTGCTCTCGGAGGGTGCCTGATTTTAAAAAAAGCTGTGATTGTTTAGATGAAAATACTCCGAAAAACATATAGGAAACGCGAGACAAAAGAAAATAATAAAGTTTATAAGTAGTTCCTATTATTTACAAAATGGGTATAAAAGAGCAAACGATCCGCCATAGCATCACGTCGGTCGCAACAAGAGTCTTAGCTTCAAGAGCGACTACTACTAGTGGGGAAGAAAACAAGCCTGACAACAGCAAAAGCATTTTCAATCACCCATAGCAACAATCGGCCCCGTGCAAAGGTGCCCTGCGCCGCTCTGGCCCGCTCGACCCGTACAAAATGGTCAATCGCCTCCTGATCGGTTGCCACAAGCCATCTATCAACAATTCATTGTAGAATCTTATGGTACAGGTATGGTATGGTGCTGTATTCTCTGATGAGGAGGAAACAAAGCTGTACAAAGCATTAAATGTGTACCTATTTAAGAGGAGGGAGACTGCTAATTTTTTATCGGATTTTTTCTGATGGGTTAGATAGCTTACGCAATTGTTATAGGGCAGATTATCATTTAATGAAGTGTTATCTTTAACGTGAACAATTATTTGTTGTAATGATCTATTTCATTTTTCTCAACATCAGCTGTATTTAGGTATAATATGCTTTTATTAGTGAATTGTGCAGGGAGGCAGAACTAAGCCGAACGCGCAATTCTTCACACAGGCCTTGTCTGAACCTTTGATTTACTATTACAGGATGCGTAGTGTTGAGAACTGAGCCGTAAAATGCGATATCTCTTGCAATAAATCCGTTAAGATCGTAGAGATGACATACGATTTACGACCTCATAAAAACCCACGTATGTACCACCTACGGGAATAGAAAAAATATTACTGTTCTTTTATTTAATAATAATATCTGAGAAAGCCCACACATTAAGCTTTTAATACAGCAAAATATTGATTATTGCCAGTAATACCGTGGAATCAGTTCCGTGGCGGAACTGGTGAGATTTTTTCCTAATAGTTCTGGTAACTGTTGCTAGGTGGGACATTTGATTACCAGTAGTTCTATTTCCAAGAACATAGTACTATATTATAATAAACAAAGTTACTAGCGTCACTAAGATGAATTTTCGAGTAGTTTTTGATGTGGAGGCCGTGTGTAGGGCCCTGAAAAGTTATTTTCATGAAAAATCTTATACATATATGTAATGTATTTTTATATATATTATATATAATTATAATATATATATAGTAAGAACTTCTCGGGGCCCTCCCTACTCGAAAAAACTACTCGAAAAGTCATCTTAGAGACACTAATAGGAAAAAACAAAGCCTGATATCTATACACAGTTTCGAAACCAACCTTCCAGAGTTCCGTTATATTTAAAATCTGCTGGTATTCAAATTATTATTATTTATTTAATACCCCGCCCAGCTAGCTGCTGGGTGGGGTAGTAAAGAGTGTACGCGGGGCGGCGCGTGCGGTGATTTGCTTGCTATGTGTTGTCGTCGTCGTCGCTAGCTATGATTAGTCGGAGTACTTAGTCGCATTTTGAACGTGAACCGTGACAGTGTAAATTAAACACTTTTTGATTGAAAATGTTCACCACATCAAAGAAGTTAAATTGTGAATTAAACCTATGTTAATAGCGTGTTTTGTGGATTATTGTGACTTCGTGGTACACCATTATCAATCAATGAATCATCTATTGTTCCTGGTGCGATTTACAAAACCAAGGATTTTTGGTAAGTTTAATGGACATTATTTACTAAAAAGCATGTAAGCAGTCGCTGCGCTGCCTGTGCGAGCGTGCGCGGACGCGAGATATAGTTCGCCTCAAACTTCATGGCGGATCGAAATACAAAGCTATAAGCGTGCTTGCGTAGGTACAGTCATATACCCCTCGCTCCACTGCGTCCCGCTACACCTAAAACTGTGACGCGACTTGTGCCTATGTTCGGATCCGCCTTAAAATTTGATTGCGTCCCGCTCACAGACCAGTCAACCTTATAGACCACGCTTTGACAGGGAGTAGCATTCGCCAAGGCTATGGTAGTGACACTACCATAACTACATAACTACGTCTCTTGTGAGCGGTCAGTTGGAAGCATGTCGGAAGCCTATTTGTCAGCGATATTGTCAATTTTGAACGAGCCAATGAAAACTAGCCGACCTCTCCCCGCACCCCGCCACTTTTTGGCGATTTCGTTTTCGTATCAACGTTTATTAAAGCGTGGTCTATAGGTTGACTGGTCTGTGGTCCCGCTACACCTAAAACTGTGACGCGACTTGTGCCTATGTTCGGATCCGCCTTAAAATTTGATTGGAACTGTACTATTAGGTGTAATAGCCGACGTGTATTTACGTTTTCATGGTTTGCTTTACTTTACGCGTGCGATGTATAGGGTTGACAAGACTGGAAATTAATTACATTTTTCATGTATGACATTTTTCTTGCACGTGTTGTCTAAAGGTCAAGAAAATAATCTGTACAACGTGCTAATTTTGGGACAAACAAATGATGGTATCTAGTAATACTGTATATAGTACGACACTACAAATGATTCAGTCACAAGTATGTACCTACCTAATAGGAATCTCAGTCAATTTGTTATCTACCGAATTTGAAGCGGCAACCTGATATATAACAGATATCTAAATACGAGTAGATACATTTCCAAATATTGGTCACCAAGGTTAATACGTGGGCCATACTGATACATTCAGGATTCCTATAAATAAGACCAGATATTTTACTTATGATAGATGCAGTTATTGTTTTTCAAAGTATATGCCGCCATAATTGATATATTTTTGCATTCGGTGGCACCATTGTAAAAAGCAGTGGGACCATTCTCCTTAAAGGACCTCTTCAATAGCTTCATGGAATGCACTCATCGCCGATTTAGGGTTCGTAAAACGTATGCGTATGTAAGTTTATCTTTAAATTCGGGAACAAAAAGAAGTCGCATGGTGTGAGGTGTAAACTGTACGGCGGATGCGTCATCATTTTTACATTTGAATCCTTCAAATACCTACGCTTCTTTTACCCTAGCGATATGTGAGGACGCATTATCGTTGTGAAGGACGACTTTTCTTCGAAGACGCCTTTCCCGAACTTTTTCTAAGACTCTGGACAAGCAAGTGTTGACATACCAATCTGCAGTTACTGTTCTTTGGTCTTCAAGTAACACTGTTGTGTAATGCCCTGATTTGCCGAAAAAAGAAGCAATCATTTTCTTCCCAACGGTTCGACTTTTCTTAACTTTCGTTGGCAAATCTTCAAAAGGAAAGACCCATTCTGCCGATTGACTTTTTCTTTCCGATTCAAAGCAGTAAAACCAGATTTCGTCACCTGTCACCATATTGTAGACAGCCAATGATTGTCCTCCATTAAACTTCGCTATCATTTTGCGACACAACTCTACACGCAGTCGTTTGTGGTCTGTCGTCAAATCATGCGGTATCCATCGAGTGGAAAACTTCCGTACCTTCAGATGCACATGTAAAATCTTTTTTAATCGACTCATTTCAATGCCTAATACAGTACGAATTTGCTGAGATGTAATTTTTTTATCAGTCTCAACTAATTGATGTACGGTATCAATATGAAATTCGGTAACCGTAGTCGCTGATCGTCTTTCACGTGCATCGTCATGGAGATAATTACGTCCACGTCTAAAATCATTGAACCACATATACACAAAGCTACAAGATGAAGCTTTACTACCAAATGCCAATTGAAGTCTCTGGCAACTCTCTAACTGACTTAAGCCGAAGCGAAAATCATAAAAGATAAAGAAGAAGAAGAGAGCACGAAAATTTTCCCTAGTTAAGTTCATTGTAATTCCAACACACAATTTTCAAACCGACGCGACGCCACAATCAAAGAAACAAATTACTATCTCGCAATTTAAAAAAGTAACGTGTTTCCAAAGAGTTCCATTTTCAAATTTCATAAATGGCTTTCTATTTTTTATTTTTTTATTGTAAGTGGCCAGTTCCAGAGACTTTTAGTATGTCTTACGTACTTACTACGTACGATCATTTTTCCAATATCGTGTGGGCAAAAGTAAAATAATTAAAATTAAATATAATTAAACGATCGCAGCCTTTTGCTGCTAGTTATCGTTTTAGGTACCAAACATTCTGTTCATACCCTTTTAAGTAGGTTTGGGCATATGGAAACGGGACAACTCATCATATGCATTTCTAATGAAATGACAGATTTCATGAGATATATTAAAGGATGTATCCGAAGCGTGTGACATTACTGTATCCGAATATCCATATTACTGTGAATGTTCGGACTTCAGACAGGGACACAGAGCAACAAAATGCATCGATAAAAAGATTACAATTTATAAATTCCTAAAAAACTAAAAGACGATGTCGCACTTTAGTCGTTCATGTTGCCTTAATACGAACACCTAAAAAAACTTAGCTAGTTAGTTTTTACAAAGTCTCAACACTTTCGCCATAAAAATGTTGAGACCCCGAGAAAAAAAAAGAAGTTTAGAGGTAAATGGAAGACGTGGAAAATCAGAGACCAATTTAAATTACGAACAATGTCTACGTGTTATTTAAGGGTAAATGGTTACATATTTTTTTAAATAAACGAGCAATCTGTCTTTTGGATGTGTTGTACCATGGTTGTACCTAATAAGTAGTATGCCGCTGCTCGGCCGCTCGGCCAAGTTTGGCTATTTTTAATTTTGTTCTGATATCGAATAGGTAGGTAGGTAAGTCTTGTTACAGCTATTGGACATAAATAAATAATGAGGTGTTTCAGGGTTTTTAGATTTTCACATTTTAAGGGAGGAAACGAGGGGTGAGTAGTATAGGAGTACCTATCGGCTTTTTAAACGAGGAACTTCCAAATTGGAATCGTAACTATAGTTACCATAAATAATGGAAACGGGGGTGAAAGTTTGTATGGGAGTACTTACCAGTTTTTAAAATAGGAACTTAAAATAGGTATGTAGTATCTTATATGATATACGATTGCCATAAATTGGTTTTGTAAGCCCCCATACCCCCATCCCCACTCACTTTGCTTGATAAGAATGGAAACAAAAACTGGAAAGGGAAGAGCGGGAATAAGATAAGACTGAAATGAAAAATGCATTCTATATGAAACGAATACCATGCGAGCGAAGCTGTGGGCGGGCTACAGGAGCGGGCCCACTATTAGTAACTTAGTAAGTATTAGTTTTATAATTTCCTTAGGTTTGTCTATTGCCATGGTAATCATAAAAGTTCCTGTTCAATACGATTCCTTAGAAAAACTGGAGTGACGAAACATTTCGAGTGTTCCGTGTTTGCCTAAACAAGTGACGACAACCGTTCGGTAGACCCGCACGCACCGCTTCACACCCGAAATCTAAGTTCAAGTCAGATCCACAGTTTAAACCAATTAAATCATGAGCTACGGTTTCGTTTTTTCAAGGCAAAAACGATACGTAGGTACCCTAGGATTGAAGTTTGATCATGTATTAAATCCTTAGGTTGTATTTATTATTTCTTATATTATATAATAGAATACAATACATATTGATTTCTAATTGATTTAAATATTTCGTAATATACGAAATCTATCATTTCTGTCCGTATTTTTATAGTTATCAGCTCGCTGCTGGATAATAATGATAGATACCTACACCATAAGTAGGTACTTGTAAATTTTATGGGGCGTCAAAACGTTTGGCATTGAGCTGAAATGATACAGATTTATGGAGTGCAAATAATTTTATTGCATTTAATATCTACGAGCACTGTGTTCGCTACACATAGGAATTTCCGAGAGCACATATTTAAGCGTTCACAAAAAGGACCTTTTCATTTTCATAACTTCTGGAATAGATTTTAATTAAATGGAAACAGTTTAGAATTTACAAGTACCAAATGGTTAAAAAATAACGGGTATCATGCAGATTTACGCACGCGAGCACCAAATTGTTTAACCTTTAGCCACCATAGTCGGCAATAAACGACAAATAATATGCTCATTGTAGCACCGACGTCACGTCAGATTTATCAAACTAAACTAGACTTATTAGAAGTTATTAAAGCAAGTTAATTGCTTATAAGCAATTATTTATGTAAAAGGTGATCTCAAATTAGACATTCTTCCAGTAATAAAGAAGTAGGTACCGTGTTTTTTCAATTAATATAAACAATATTATATCATAAATAAGTTAACCTTCGGCTAGCATCGGCGATAGTCTTTAATAAATTTAATGTTTTTATAAATTGTCAGCGGTTAAAAGCTTAAATTGAGAATCACTAGGGAAAGTGTTTCGATGCCGTTATTTCGCCACCTCGCCCGGTGAGTTTAAATCTACTGTATTTTTTTCTTTTTCAGTCCAGGCGAATCCAAAGAATGCAGTAGGACTGATACATGAAATGTAAGTCGACGCTTCCTCTTTTTTAATTATAGGTCCATATCGCTTTGAAATATTGATTCATTCAGTTCGCATCGAATTATATTTCAATATTTACACCTTTCGTACAAACGTTGAATATATCGTTTCGGAATCTGCAGAGGTCGCCTATGTTTTTACCAATGGTTTTTACATAATAATCTATGCTCATATGATGTATTCTTTTACTATAGTAGTACCACAAAATTCAATTAAGGAAACAGATGTCAGAGTCGCGGGTTCGATTCCCGCCCGGGACGAATATTTGTGTGCATGAAAATGTTTATTTCGTTCCGGATCTGGGTATAAAACATTTATTTATGTACATATAATTTAAAAAAAAATTAAGTATTTATATCAGCTGTCTAGTAACCCATAACACAAACATAATACTTGTCTACTTTGGGACTAGATGGCGCTGTGTGGAATGTCCCATGTATTATTATTATTGCTGGAATGCGAATTCAAAGACCTTTATGTTTGTCGAATGTGAGAGATATATCTCTCTTACTACCATTAGACAGAAAAACGATTTATTGTTTGAAGCATTAGCTTTCCACCCGAGATAAAGTTTTAAATATCAACCAGGTTATATACAGCGATAGTTCAGAATCACCCCGCTGCGCTGGTTGGTGTATTTATAGTGAAGAGCTTAAACCTTCGGAAAATCCAAGTTATCATTGGAAAAGTGTCTCATGCAAAAGCTTATAAAGCTTTAAAAGGTCAAAAGCTGAGGGTTGTCACGTCACGTGTACTCAGTTGTTTTGAAAAGAGTACTGATACGGGTTTTCTTATTATTGTTTAATATTTGTAAAGTTAAAATTTGTACAGTCTATACATTATTTTGAGTTATTCGCATTTCATATACTTTCGCAATTTAGGTACTTTTTTTTTTAGTACAACCGTAATAGCATTTTGACAAAATTACTTAGGAGCTCATAGCTACAAACACGCATGCACTCACACACACAAGAAAACACATGCATGCAAACTTACACATACACACACACATACACACACTCACACATTATTATACATACATACAGCGTTACACTTCCATTCTATATGTGATATAATTAATTTGTATCATTCTTAATACCTAATTCACATTTGCTTTTGTTATATATTTTGTTAATAGTTATGTTATATTTGTCACTTCAACTTTTCTAGGTGGAAGACGTAGGCAGCTGTAGCCCAGTTTAATACTATCACAGCTGCCACCGTTAACCTAACGATGGTTTTGTGTCTTTATTACATTACCTTGAAAATTGTATTAGGTTAAGTCTCTTTTTGTACAAGAAATTGAATAAATGTCTATTATTATTATTATTAAAATTTCTTCTTGTACTGGTGCCTGGAATCGGAGCCTCTGCCTCTGGTATCTGTAGTTGGGTCCGCTCTGCATGTATTGAGGCCTTTGATAACACATTATTTATAAAAATATTAATGGGTCAGTTACTTTCACATTTTAACTTGAATAATTTAATGCATCGCAAACAGTTTGGTTTCACCCGGGGCCGTTCAACAACCGATGCTGGTGTTGAACTGATTCAGCATATCTTTGAGGCCTGGGAAGGCTCTGGAGATGCTATGGTTATCTTCTGTGATCTTTCCAAGGCTTTTGATTGTGTCCAACATGATACATTGGTCGGAAAATTGTGTCATTATGGTGTTAAAGACCGTGCGCTCGACCTTCTGAGGTCGTACTTAAGTGACAGAGTTCAGAGGGTTGATGTAAGCGGAGAGAGGTCATCGGGTTCCTTAATGTCGATGGGCGTCCCACAGGGTTCAATTCTTGGTCCATTTCTATTTTTAGTTTATGTTAACGACTTGCCTTACCTTGTAAAAAATAATCACGAGATAGTATAATGTTTGCTGATGATACTTCTTTAGTATTCAAAGTTAATAGAAAGAAATTTACCTATGACGATGTAAACAATGCTATCTCCAAAATAGTCGAATGGTTCACGACTAATAATTTATTACTAAATGAAAAAAAAACCAAATGCATAAGATTCTCGCTACCGAACGTCAAACAGGCACCTACCAATATTGTTATTAAAAGCGAGAAATTGGACCTTGTGGATTCTACTGTATTCTTAGGAATCACATTGGACGCGAAATCGCAATGGGATCCTCATATCACTAACTTGGCGAGAAGGCTCAGTTCTGCAGCTTACGCTGTAAAAAGGATTCGTTTCCTTTCGGACATAGAAACCGCGAGGTTGGTGTATTTCAGTGGTTTCCATAGTTTAATGACTTATGGCATTCTGCTGTGGGGACACGCTGCTAATGTTAATACAATCTTCGTGTTGCAGAAGCGAGCTGTTCGAGCAATTTATAAACTGGGATCTAAAGTATCACTTAGAGAAAAATTTAAGGAAATTAATATAATGACATTGCCATCTCAATACATATTTGAAAACATTATGTACGTAAAAAAATATTCCATTATTTAAAAAAAATAGTGATCGGCATAATGTTAATACAAGAAACAAAGATAAACTTGCTAATCATGTCAGCCGCCTCAATAAAATCACGAAATCTTTTAAAGGGCAATGTATACGCTTTTACAATAAGATCCCAGCTGACATTCAAGATCTACCCCTTAATAAGTTTAAAACTACAATAAAACGAAAGCTTTATGCAAAAGCTTATTATAAAGTATCAGACTACTTGGATGATAAAAATCCATGGGTGTAAGCCGCTCGCCTATCAGTTTGTTTCAATAATATTATTCTTTAAGCACTTATTGTTAAAATTTTTTTTTTTTAATAATTTTGTTAAAAAGAGCGTCCCTCAGTTTCTTGCGTATTCTTCTGAGAGGTACCAGCATTTTTGAATGCGCCTTTGTGGTGACGTTTTTCCACAAAGTAATAAAATTCACTCTTAAGACGTATTTCAAGATTATGTTACATAACTACGAAATAAAGATATTTTGATTTGATTTGATTTGATATTATCTTTGTAAAATATAGGTCAAAATAAGAAAACACCTTTATTTTTATGGTACATTATTTGTAAAGTGATTGACAAAAAAAAAATATTGTAATAAAAATGTGGGGCGCTTGATATAAATTATTCTGAATTTTTCATCGCCAGCTAAATGTAAAGGTGTGTTATATTATAAATACTATATTAAAATCGATCCATTCGTTTTGGAGCCACGAGGCCACAAACAGACACACAGGCACACCATTCTTTTTGCGTCGGGGGTTAAAATGAAAGCATTTCCTAATGTAAGCATTTACTGTATACGTAATTTACAATAGAATACAAAAAAAAAAATGTAAATTATAGATGAAAGATAATAAATAACAAAGATAACTAAAGATTACCTAAGCGGAGCAAATGAATTGTTTGTTTAGAACAATAAACTTATAATTAATTAACTATTTATTTATTTAAGTAAGTAATTAATATTTTTAAATTAACGAAGTATCAATTTTAATCCTTATCAAGTTAAATACGTTATTTAGCTTCAGCATTTCATGTACATTGTGATTGTCTTTTACACCATACAAATTAAAATATCTTACGCTAAATAAAAACTATCACGTGACAAGCGAACGGACGGCCCGACACCGACAAGACACGCGTGATTATGATCACAGATTTTAGTTTGTTTTTATATATTATATTTTTGATTGAGTTTATACAACGAAGTTCCTTATCACGCGTTGCGAAAGGAGGCTAGACGGAAAAAATTAAGACCAAAAGTTGTAACGACACTTTTTGCTATAGTTGTAAGCCGTGCGGCGTGCGCGTGTTTCTCTGTCTGTCTCTCTCTCTCTCATAGAAAGCAAGCCAGTTATTCTTTCGTTTCATCTTTCTATTTCGCATTGAACAGTGTGGTGTCGCAACGATTATTTTTGTTGAGTGTATACAGGTTTCGTCTCGTGGTCACATAGATCTCGCCAAAATATATTCAAGTTTGAGTACCAACACTATATACACATAAGAATGTGATATACCGAATTTTAATTGTATAACCCGCTTTTAAACGTGATTTTGTTCGTTCAGGTGGAGTTGCGATATATCACAACACAAATGATACGACCAATCTTGTAACACCAAATATGTCGGCATTATGAACAATATTCAGGGCTTGCACGTAAGTCGTACAAGTGTTGCAGATTTATATGCAGCAGAGTGTGTAATGGAAAACGGCGTTACCTTAATCATGACAGTCATATATGTCTCACCAAATAACAAATTAATAGATATTCAGGAGTTCATTCATCGAGCACTGCTAGAGTATTCTAAAGTTGTATCTCAAACGCTTAGCAGATACAACAAAAATTTAGTTAAACTTCCACTCATTTTGGCTGGTGATTTTAATATCAACTTCAGAAATGAAAAATCAAAACCATTGCTACAGTTTCTAGAAGAAGAATTTGATTTAAGAATAAACAATAATCCAGCAGAATCAACAACAAAATATAATACTACCATCGATGCAGTTTTTTCAAGACATTTAAATAAAATAGAATCCCAAACATATATTTCCTACTTCAGTTACCACAAGCCATATATTACTAAAATTGAGCCTATTGATTAAGTTTATATTACATTATATTTGTTAATAATAAAAAATATTATTATTACTTAAAAAATAAAATTTTATAACAATTTCTTCAGTAATAAATCGAAAGGAACTTCGTTCCATCCGGATGTCCCTTGACACCTCTCAAGTTTTTTCAAATAGTTACAGAATTTGAAATAAAATACATTAAAAATACTCCAATTAGGATGAACTTGCGTTACTTTTAAATCTAATTAAATGTAATCCACATGTTCGACGCAACAAGCAGATATACGACACTGCGACAGAAAAAAACACTACCTATGACATAAATGCTCTGCTACCCGTGGGAAGCCGGGGCGGGTCGCTAGTACCTAATTAATTTAATGTTAATTCATTTTAAATTAATTTAAAAAATAAATATATATTTCCCAAATATGTAACAATTGAATTTGAATTTGAGCATAAGGTTTGGGGAAACGTACCCATACTACGTGACCTATTTTTAACCCCTCTCCTCGGTGACCACCCGTAGTATATGTGAGGAGTCAGGAGCCCCTCCTCCCTCGTATTTTTCACGTAGTAATTCATAAATAGCAAACAGAAAGTTAAGAAAAAAATTTGGCTCATATTTGTCTTGTCATAATTATTGTGTGTAATTAATATGGCACTTGCAACGTGAGGATGTAAAAACATATTCTAACTCGGACTTAATTTACCGAAACAAGTCTTTTTGTCTTTCATTCAGAATTATTTTCCTAGAGGATATTGACTACGTGACAAAGACCTAAGTCCGTTGTCCCCCCTGTGACCAAGCGTGGTATTTTGAATACCCCCCACCCCTAAACGGCTCACGTAGTATGGGTACGTTCCCTTAGTTGCTTGTTAACTGAATACAAATCATATCAGCTTAAAACTAATATGTAACTTATATATTATTAAGGATGTGCTCACAATTTCTCTCTAAAAGCATAATGCAGTCTATGAATGATTAATCCTACGAAAAAATAAACAGGAGATCTTTTTCTGTGTAAAATTTTTCGTGTTAAGTATATTTTCTTTATAGTAATGTTTATCTGTATATAATTATATATATTTTATTTAATAAAAAATATTTTGGAAATAATTACAAAAACTATAAAATTATTTCAATGTGTAAAAAAAAACACACGACCCAAATTAAGAGTTCTTGGTATACTACTTTCAGGATATTTAGAGCACATTAAAATAAAGGTTCCCACCAAAATTCAGCTTGCCCGGAATTTCATATTAAGATATTACTTGGCTATTTTTCGAATCTAAAACAAAAAAGGCTGACGGTTCGCGTTACGTTACGTTTCATTAAACCCGCGTAAAGGTTACGTTACGCTTTACGATATTTCATACGTTACCGGTTACGCCTTTGCACGCACCTACCTAACCTATATCGTATGCCTAATGCCTATATCAGCGGCTTTAGAAGGTATTTTGTAGTGAGGCAACATTGAGTAATGATGGTAATTTTTTTCTTTAATTTATGGTTGTATAAAAAATTTAATAAAACGTACTTATTCTAACTTTTTACATTTTATGATGTAATGTAATGTACAAAATGAAATGTTAAGCAACCGTAAAAAAATTAATCTCTATCTGACTACTTAATAAATATAGATAATAGGTAGACAACGTAATAGAGAACACGTCCCTCAATCGAAAGAAAGCACCACCAGCACTATCCTCACCACAAGTCAGCTAGGTAGGTAGCTATGCGTTCATATCATCATCATTGGGACGAAAGAAAATACAAGACGCAAATAACATATCCTTTGTGTGAATACTTACCTAAAATAATTAAAAAAGAAATCAAATTTCAAATCTATTGTACGCTGTTTCATGTCAGCAAAGTTATCTATTATTTTGTCGTAAAAATTTGAGAATTCGTTAATAATTTGTTTTAAAAATTGTTTTTATATTGATAACAGTGCTACGTCATTAACCTTAACCTAGGTCATTAAGGCTTGACCGATAGCATTTCTTAAATAGTTTTTTATGCGTTTTAAGGACGAAAAAGTTTCACTCAACTGATACGCTAGTTACGGGCAGTGTTTAAATTAATAGTACTAATTTTACGAATTCGGGTAAGACCTCTTCTAGACAATTGATTATAATAAAATTCAGTATTTTAGTTGTAGTCACAGTAAATAATATCTCGTACCGACTTTACATTATCGAATTTAAATATAGTGTATTTGTTTACTAAGTTGTTAAATGCGGTGATAGGGAAATTTCATTATTATAAACGTAACGAATCGAAATTCCGCATTAAGATTTACAGCTAATATCGGTCGTATCGTCAGCTGAAATAGAAAAAAAATTAAGCGTTATTAACTTCATTGTTAATGTATTCTTTGAGAAATTTTGCAATTAAAACAATTAAGTATTTCATTTTGAATTATTTTTGAAGTCCCTAAAAAACATTTGAGATGGAGTCAGCGAAATGAAGCTCAAGTGCGTGCGTTGTATGTGCGAGTGAACAAGGCGATGCGCCAGCCACGAGGCCAGTGACTCATTGGACGCAAGCTGACCAAATGACAGCGTAGTCCATTGCTGCATGATCATAAACTCTGGCTCTCTCCGTATAAACTACGCAATGTAGACAACGCTAAAAGACCAAGTCTCAGCCAAGCCTCAGGTGGCCTCGGCTCGCTTTATCACGCGCTGCGGTCGGAGACGGAGCGTTTATTATGCATATAATTACATATATATTTGTCGCAAAGTTTTTTCCTAAAATTTGTTTTCATAGATTAAATAGTAATTATTGTAAAACGTAAGCTCTCGAATAAAATTAAAAAAAAATAAATATGCTCAGCAGTTTGTTGTGGATAATCAGCGGATATAAGTGAGGCTCGGCTTCACTTGCTTCACCCGCAAAGCCACCACTGGCCTATATTATATTTAGCCCCTTCAACTATTTCACCACAACGCGACGTGAAAAAAGAACAAACAATTTTTAGTGTTTTTAATATTACGTAGTACATAACAAGAAATTAAATTTAAAGTTCCTAACAATCACCATTACACGGCTCTATTGAGGACACCCTTATGACCCGGAATAAACGCCCACTGTTCAGCTTCCTCTATACAGATATCTATATAGAGACAAAAGATCTATACGTAGTGATGTATATTGTATATCTGTGATTGGAATACAGATAGTCCAGGATTCAATGCGTAGGTACATTTATGAATTTTAATAGTGTGTATTATTAAATTATAAATCGTAAAAAATACGTTTATGTTCATCTTATGTGATAAAGTTCATTTAGATTTCATATCTATATACGAAGTCAACAACCCTATACGTAACTTGTGTTCAAACTTCGTGAACCGGAGGCACTAGTAGGAAAGATATTCTACATAAAGTTGCTTAAAGTCCTCTATCTACTTTGCCAGTGGTCACGTCAATTGGTACCGACTGCATATTCACTTTATCAAATAATTCTTTGCAAATGCTAACGAAAGAATTATTATCTTTTCGAGTCATAAGAATATAAAAAGTGCGATAAATCTTTACTTATACACACATGCATTTTACTATTACATACATACAATACGTTCATATAATTTCACTTTTAAAAAATATCTACACCTCTCGCTAAGCCGAAAGTTGCCGAATATCGTTTTATTGTGGTGCTAGCAGGTGTTAAAGAGCATGAGAAAATTCGAAATTCATACCCGAGTGTGAATTCAAATCCTTCAAATTTTACTCTATCGAAGGTATCGAGGGGTATAGTATACGGCGGAGGTCGCTCTCCGCCGCCGGTTGCGCTTATTCCGAAAGTAATTACAAAACGAACCTAAACCAAAAGCTAACTATTTTAAATTATACTAAATTAAAGTGTATAAAGTATAAAACTAAAGGTAGTGCTCGTTTATAGTCCAGTTTTGATTCTTGAGGTGTGAAGTAATTAACCGAAGTAGGTAGGTAAATACCACAGACAAGTCAACCTTATAGACCACGCTTTGACAGGGAGTAGCATTCGCCAAGGCTATGTAGTAACACTACATAACTACGTCACTAGTGAGCCGTCAGTTGGAAGCACGTCGGAAGCCATTAAATTGTCAATTTTGAACGAGCCAATGAAAACTAGCCGACCTCTCCCCGCACCCCGCCACTTTTTGGCGATTTCGTTTTCGTACTGACGTTTATTAAAGCGTGGTCTATAGGTTGACTGGTCTGTGGTAAGTACCAAATGTAGGGCTTACGCCTGCATTGTGCCCTTTTTGTTTACAAATAATTGTATAAATAAAACAACTACAACACGAAAAACCGTGTTGGTCCTATATTGTTTGATTTCTCAATATAAAATTATTGATATTGAATATAAAATTATTGTGAAAAAAATAACAATAAGAATTTAAGTTTTAATGACTTATAATTTTGCCGCTCTTCTTACGTACTTAATCGTAAATTCACCACCGAAAGTTACAATATTGAGCATTCGATACAAAGTACATTTTATTTTTTAAATAAAAAAAGTGGTTGCTTAGAAATATGTGAACTGGAAAGAAAGCATCTAAGTTTTATATATTGGATGTATGCCAGAAGTTCATTGAAAGAGATGACGTCCGATGATGGCGTCGAACCGTCCAGTCATCGAAGATATCATCTTTCTTACCGGCTATTCAACAAAAAGTTGGCATTGAAATTTTCCTTATTTCATGTTACTAGGTTTTTAGTGTCCCGTAGCCAAATGGCAAAAAGTAACCCTTATAGTTTCGCCTTGTCCGTCCGTGTGTCTGTCTGTCTGTCTGTCTGTGGTTTTTCTCGGAAACTGTTGGCAATGTATAGATGAAATTTGGAAGGTAAGTGTAATCTATAAACCGCTACACAACAACGTAGTGAAATTAAGAAAAAAAATCTTTTTTGGGATAGGTCGCCATACATGTAACTGAAGTACGAAAAAAAATCATCATATATTAACTTGAGAGGTACCAAACGATAGGTCTTCAAAAATGACATCCAGGTTTCAATTTTTTTTTTTAAATTTAAGTCAGCAGTTGTTGAGATATGCACTCCTAAAGTCCTAATTTTTGTTAGAGTCATGTGTTCCCCTGCTAAACCGTTGTTTTTAGATATGTGGAAAAAAATTATGACACTAGTATATATAACGTAGTTAAAAGGAAAACTATCACAGCTAACTAGACTGTATTATTTAACGAGTAGTAGATTAACTTATAAAATGTACTTTTATAAGTAAACATGACATATTTTATTTCGTATAGTTGTTTCGTTTCCCAATAAATAATTACCACGTAACGAAAACATTAATAGATAAGTAGATGCATTAATAATTGTTATTGAAAATGTAGTTTGGGAAAGTTATTATCTGCTTCCTAAGTTATTTCAATGTACCTCGTATGTGTCTTTGAAAATACGAAATAACTAAACTATTTCATGATAACTAAACTAATAACTAAATTATTTCAATTCTTCAATTCTACCATCTGTTCCTATGTCTTTTTTAACTCGAGTTGAACGATCTTGATGAAATTTTGTATATAGTAAGAACATGTGATTGGGCAGAAACATAAAGCTTTCTTCATAAGCTGAACTTTTCTAATTTAATTAAAATTTAAGTCTAACATTTTTTTTATAATTTTATCATATAGTTTTTATGTGATTGTGGCATAGAGAAATTTTCCTTTATCGCAAAAGCCAATAATGCGGGTAATAAAATGTTACATGAGGTATAAGATTTGGGAACCCTGCGCCACGTCGTCATATTAGTGGTATTTGTTACTAAAAGTAAATGATTCGCCACAAAATTAAACTTGTCAACAAATTGAAACCAATGGGAATTGCTGTGAAATCTTCGAAACGCGAAGGTAATAAAAATACGCTCGAAAGGCATCGTCGCGCCCGCCGGCTTAATACGTGTACGTCGCAATTCCTTCTTTGTAGTTGCCCACGTATTCGCCTCAGGTTTTCCTTTTTTTTGAGTGTATTTAGGTATTTCGTACGAAGAAGGCGCGGCTTGCCCGTGCGTGATGTCGAAGGTTTGTTTGTGCCCTGAAGTACATCCCGGAACGAGCGGACTGCGCGCTCACCCGAGCGCACTAAGCGTTTTGTTTGCTCGTCGAGTACAAATCGTAAATCACAAACATAAATCAAGCGTGAAAAAAAAACGACAATAACTCGGGAACAACGCTAAGGTGCGACGTTGTACGTCCGCGAAACGTTTGGTTTTGTTTACACTTTAAGTGTATTTTGTGCTTCCTTATTTTGAAAGCTTGTTTCGCAGTTACTATTCGCTTTTCAGACTATAAAACAGAGTCACGTGTTTGTAAGGAAGCTAAGGTGACCTGACCATATTATTTGATTAGATATGCTAATTTTTGTTAATTATCTTTTGGATTCGCATGTAACTATTGTTGTCTAACAGTTCTATAAAGTGTTTTAATTAAAGTAAATGTAGAGATACAACTTTTAAATTGAAACCGGATGACACGATGGTGATTATTACTATACTAAAATTAAAAGAGTTAAGCTCTAAAAATCTAGTTCTGGATTTATACAAATTACAAAAAAAAACTTACTCTATATTAAACGGGTAATAAAATTCACCCTGACATTGTCAGTATTGTTTCTTTAGTACTGAAACTAATAATGAAGGCATCAATAATTGAACAGAATGAAACTGCGGATCTCAGCTTCCATATCAATGAAAACATACCCAATTAAGTATATTTATATTAATGATTAGGCAAAGAACGCATGGTCGGCCCCGTGACGCCGCATTTGGTATGGCTTACTCATGCTGAACAGTAACTACTTACTATTATAATGTATGGCTAGAGAATATTTCTGAGTAAAATTCATTTTCTGTTATCTCGAAATAAGTTTGCAGTTTTTGAATGTCGTATTTTTTTAGCCCAACAGGAAATTAATCAAAATTAGGTTAGAAGTTGAAGCCTACTTCTTCGTATAATAAATAGGTAGGCATATAAGATGCCATAATGGTCATTTATACTCGCAAGTTTTTAATGAAAAAAAATCGACTAATTTTATTCATATTTTGTCTTTACTATAATTTTCCGTTTTCCATGGGAATTTAAAGACTTAAAAATTTCGTTTAAATTTTTCTGTATGAATGGGTGAGGTTCTATCTCTATTTCATATATTTTTTTTAAATTTTCGGCTCAGTAGTTTCGCAGATAAAGGGGGCAATAGTCGATTTTTCTATTTTTTCTTTAAAATCTATTAAACATTTTAATATTATAATAAAATATATTTGTGTTACTAATTATGAATACTTTCATTTGATATATCAGTATATTATTTTTTTTTGTTGCAGAAAATAATAGTTTGTGTATTGCTTACGTTTTCCTGTAAAATATAAATCAAGCCCTATATTTCGTATTTTTTTTTTCAAAATTTTAGGCTCAATACTTTCGGAGATAAGGGAGAGGTGGTCAATGTTGTGAATATTCTTTAACACTTTTTTAATTATGTATTCAAAAATTATATAAAAATGTATTTATTTCTACCAAGACAAACAATTATTCATGAAGTAGGCAACATGATGCACTAAATGAGAAATCGTTTGTCGATTAGGTTCTTGCAAAATGTAAGTGAAGGCATACAATCCTTATTTATCTCAAAATTTTAGGTGCAGTAGGTAGTTTCGGAGCAGTGGTGGATTAATATAACATATAGCATTATTTTAAACGCGTTATTTAAGCCCAACGGATTTAGCATATTATATTGGTTGCCTCTTTGTGCTATTAAATAGCGCCACGCGATCCCGCAGTCCCGTTTTACCAATAGAGCGATACGTTCAGCACAACGAAACATGTCCTACAACGAGCACCCACCACAGACGAGCACGGTCGCGCGCTGACTGACTAGCGCTAACGCCACCAACGAAACGCGTTGACCGTTGTACAACGCAACAACTCAACGAGGCAACGAGACGCGAACGCGAAGCAGATTAGTCTCGTTGTAGAACGTGTTTCGTTTTTTGCGCTAAACGCACCGCGCGCTGTCTCGCTTGTTATGCTATAGCATAGTATACAAAATAACATGCTAGAATAATATAGCTTATAGCCTGAAGCGCGTTTTTAAATATAGCTGATTTTCACATCGCTGTTTCGGAGATAAGGGAGGGGCAATTTTCGTATATTTTCTTTAATATCTTTTAAACCATCTCAATATTTATAAAAAAAAAAATACTTATATTGCTTGTAAGACGTATTTTAACTTGACGTGTCACACGATGCACTCGAGGGAAGTTTTTTTATTTTCTCTTTTGCCCCCCGAAGTCAGTCTCCAATATAAACATTCGTTTATTTACGCCATACATCCATAATGGGTCATCAGGTACCGAATTCAACTTTTTTCGTCCTTTAGATTCGGAAAAACAATAGGCTGTAACAAACAGAAGGACAAACATACATACAGACAGACACCAGAGTGGTCCCATATGAGTTTCTTTTTTCAACTCGGATGTATGGAAACCGAAAATTAATATCTTTTATTTTATTTTTCACGAATTTATTTTGACAGTATTTGAATTATTTAACCTCTTGTTCGTTTATAAACACCTAAATAAATAATAACACATAATTATTAATAATACATGGGACATCCCAAAGAAAGAACCCACAAAAAAGAAAGAAATAGGATCGAGCCACATTGAGCCGAACCACTCATGCATCTATATCATATCTTTAAACGAAAACAACTGATTCGATTCCTAACAAACGTAATCTGATAATTAATTTCCACTTCCAAAATACCCTACTGCGCCCGGAAGTACGGCTGTTTGTGAAAACTGAAAACAACGAGAACTAAAGAAATGCCAACCAATAGGGATAAATAAATGAACAAACCTGTTCATGCTGTTATCTTGCGATTACAAGTGTCTCATTGCGCTCATATTCACGAAAAAGGTTATCGGCAGAATAACAATATAGCTTGGTGATTTTTCACAAATTTTAATTTATTTAGTCGGGATAACATTTGTGATACGAAAATTTTGAATTTTAAAGTTGTTCAAATTTGGGTATAAAATATCTATTCGTATATGTATATATGATAAGAAAAGATATTTAAGTATGTATATTAATTGTCTGGTACGCATAGTACAAGCTTTGCTTAGTTTAGAATTAGATGGCGCTGTGTGGGATGTCCCGAGTATTATTATTTTTCAAGGGGTTGGCTATCCTTTAAAAACTTAATATGATTCAGAGTAAATACATGACTTAATAACTATATAATTATTTTACACTAGCTTCCACTTATGACTTTGCTCACATGATTCTCGCGAATAGCATGACCTAATTGGTTTTTAATCTATATGAATATTAAGACACTGTGTGTTTTGTACGTCTGATTTAATGTGTAAAACCCACCTTTACATTACCTACCTTTCTTCGCGGAGCTTTTGAGCTCTTGAAAATAGCAGCCGTATTTGTTAAAGATTCATTCAAATCGATTTGATGGTTGGTTTAACATTTCAAACAAAAAAAAAAAACAAATAAAAACAGTTAAACAGACAAGATATTCGAACTTATTGGTATACGTCTTCTGTCACATTAAAAAAAAAACTTTCTCCTGACCACCGATCAGCTTAACTAAATCGATTATGTACAATAGAAAAAAAATCTTAGAAAAAACTTCATAAATATCACATTTTTGCATAGAGAAAAACATAAATAAAAATATCACCTAACCATTCGGTTATTTGGTTATACTCATGTCCCATAAATTTGAATCTGATGTTAAAAATAAATACGGGCGCTTTTTTGAAAATCTTCAAATAGTATTTGTACCTAACTAAACATGTGGTTTATAATTTTTGAACGATTTCGTCTCACAAAGCAATTTCATAAAATCCACTCATACACTCGACGAGAAGTCTATTAGAAAACCTTTGGCGAGACGTGTCACCGAGAACCTCGGCAAGACTTTTCATTATCGAGACAATTGGAACGTTCCTACACGCATTCGGTGAGACTTCTCGCTGCCGAAACAGTTCGAACAATTTACTTCAAAAATTCTACGACACCTCTTACTGAGAAGCTAAATGACACTTTCAATTGTCCTGGTGCACACATTTGGTGAAAGAAATCACTCAGAACCTCGTCATTCATTCGTTCACACTCGTGAAGCGAGACTAGACTTATTCAGTATACTTTCCACATTCCTGTATTCAGTTATTTTCGTGTAGTTTCACCAAAAGTACCTTGACATGTCGTTCCACACATAATCGAATTCGACCTTTGGCGAAATTGATGTAAGTAGAAAACGCCATATGCAAGAAGAAGAAGAATTCAAGCAACAGTATATTTCCTTTCGTTACAGTTTTATCTATATAGGTATATCACGCTCGCTTAGCCTAGTGGGTAGCCACCCTGCCTACGAAGCTGGAGCTCCCGTGTTCGAATCCCAGGTCGGGTCAGTATTTATATGATGAATATTGATACTGGTACCGGATCTTGGTTGTTATACGTATGTGGTGTCTTCGCTTGGTACCCGAAATACAAGCTAATGCCTAGTTTGGAGCCTAAAAGTTGTTGTTCATGTATACCTACGTTATTATTATTATTATCACATAAAATTCGTTATATGTGCGTGTGTATTATGTTTAGGATGATTTGACTTAAAACTACGTGACAGATTTTAATGACATTAAAATAATGTTCCATGTATCTATTTATTTTTTCTGAATTTTTCTAAAAGTGACATAGACTATATTTTACGTTCATAGCTTAAATACACAGACCAGTCAACCTATAGACCACGCTTTAATAAACGTCAGTACGAAAACGAAATCGCCAAAAAGTGGCGGGGTGCGGGGAGAGGTCGGCTAGTTTTCATTGGCTCGTTCAAAATTGACAATTTAATGGCTTCTGACGTGCTTCCAACTGACGGCTCACTAGTGACGTAGTTATGTAGTGTCACTACATAGCCTTGGCAAATGCTACTCCCTATCAAAGCGTGGTCTATAAAGTTGACTGGTCTGTGCTTAAATAGCAGAATCATCAAGTTGGTAACTCTTACTTCGTCATTATCTTTGTGTTACATACACATTTCATTTGTGAAACTAGATATGAAATGTAATTTTAGTATCTTTATTTGTTTTTCTTAGTACGAATTTTGCATTCAATGTCACAGTGAATATGTTATATCATCAAGTGGCGTATGTTTACTCTTAGAATATATTTTTTGCTCACATTTTTGTGGCCACACCATGGTATCTCTATGGGTATCCCTGTTTCACAAGTGGTGTTGTTGAATATCAGGTGGCGCTGCAGTAGATCTGTTTATTTAAAATGGCCAGGTCCATTTCGATCCCGGCTTTTTGTCTTACACGGGTATCACTTCAGTAATACACCAGCCAGCAACTGCATGGTTTTACAAAACGGCTTTTTCATCACCATTAAGCTTCATCATGATCTTTCAAAAGTAATAAACAAAAAAATAATAAAAAAATATATAAACTGACGATGAAAAATGTGTTAAGAGTAAAATTTGTGAAAAGTGGTTCCTGGATTTTATAAATTGTCTCACATGTCCTGATACTTTGTGTCCCTTTAGCGTTTCACTATAAAACTGATGTCCACGCGGGCGAAACCGTGGGCGGAAAGCTAGTAATAATAAATAGATAATTAAAAATAAAAAAATGTTATTACAGAGACAAAAATATCCGTATAATGACATTCCTCTAGCGTCACATACAAAGGAGCTTACCTACTTCCGTACGTTACATTACATTGTCACATATTCCTAAGAGAGGATATAAAACATTTGTATCAACGTAAAAGTCGTTAAAAACCCACGACGTCCGTCGTTACTAATGTGTCGATGCTACGCCCCCGACCTAAATGTAGCTCCCTCAAGATAAAAAGTACGTTATACGTAGTATTTGATAGCTTTAAGAGTGCGTACACAATTGTAAATACAACTACAATGGAAACGCAACTTACCTACAACTTACTCGTAGCAAATCTTTAAAATTCGTCTGGGAATACTTAGAATTGTTATACTACAAACATGTAATATTTTTGTTTACGACGAAATAACAAAACACGCACAAAAGAAAACAATAACCACAATTCCCAATTAATTTCGCACTAGCAATGCCGTAGTGAGGCGTTTTCATGAGATCTCTAGGTTCGGATTATCTCACGATTTCAGCGCGCCCGCCTCCACCCGTTGATTTCGGATAACGTTTGTTCCATACTTAAAACAGATAATACTATTGTATTGTCATACGTGCCGCTGCAATTAACATTATTACTCTATGGATAGGTATGGGTATAGGTCGTAATGTTCACGTGTACTGGCTACAAAAACATCTCTACAAAAACTTTGACTCCGCACGTCGACCAATTTAGCTATGAAGGCTCCTTCATCGAGATCGAGATCAACGAGAACTTTCAAGCCCACCATGCGGATGAGACAGTTGGGCCTGCCTTATAAGATTTTGGGTATTTTATATGGTGTGAGATGATTAATAACTGGAAGTTAGGACCTGACTTAACAGAAATCGAAGAGTACACAAGATTTTCTATATATCAAAATATTTAAATATGTGAAATTAATAAATAATCATTATTGTGTAAGGGTTTAATATGTAATTGTAACTCATAGGTCGGGGAGTAAGTCATTTCGTGTTTTGTAGGTCTAGACATACAAAATGACTTACTCCCCGTTATTTGTTATTTGATTTGATATATGACTTGATAAATTTGATTAAACTTCACTTTAATCAAATTTCTTTGACTTTACTTTTTGTACCTGGTTGGCTTTGATACGATTCAAAGTTAACATTTTTAACTAAAAAAAAAAAAACAAGTTTACGTCATTTTTACATTATTTCGTAATGCGAAATTATGCGAAAATGATGATGAAAAATTTTGTTACAAAAAAGAGAAAAATACAACGCAAGCCGCAAAGAAAATTATTGTCATTTATAACTTAATGCGGTATCAGGAAGAGTAGCAAAATTTGGTTTAAAAGCCTTTTCAATAAGGAAATTTTAATGCTAAATATGCAGATCGCTCTAGTTACCCTGCTACGGATGAAGGTGATGTTATTTATTAAAAAGTGGAACATGATCAGTATATGAATAATAACAACATTGCTGAAAAACTGGGCATTAGCCATAACATAGTTTTGCCTGTGTATATCTACAATAAGCGCATGTTTGGGTGCCACAAAACCTCACTGAAATAAACCTAATAAACCGTGTACTTACTTGCGATTATCTATTAAAACGTAGTGGAAACATATCACTGATCACTGATGATGAAAAGTGGATCACTTACGATAAGAACTGTAGCAAAACCCGAATTAACACGCAATTGAATCATAAACCCCAAAATTTATACAGCAACGGGATCATGTCACTACTTACAAGATGGCCACAAGGTCTTGAAGAAAACGACACGTATATAGTTTACTTAAATGTATTTAAATTATGAAAGATAAACTCTTAATATTTGTATATAAAATACGAAAAAACTTTCTTTTCAACCTAACATGATAAAAAAATCCAAAATGTCACCTGAAGTTACTTCTGTTAACATTAGCAGTTCTTTTCTTTTGATTTTATGCGCTGTTTGCAAAAAAATATTAATATTTAATCATTTCGAATTAATTTTATTTAGGCCGATACTGAAAATTTATTTTTTGTACGAAAACTATTATTAACAATTAACACATAATATTTTCACACCTCACGTTTCAATAATTAAAGAAGATTCTCATTCTCCAAAAAAACTTTTACGAAAATAAACGGACATGGACAGGGATACACTTTGGACTTTAATTATTTAATGAGAACGAAACGATGACAGAAACAGAATACTAAATAGAAATGCCATCGCTTTCTGAGTGGGGTCCACAATTTTTATGTAATTATTAACAAAGTAACAATATTGTACAATTAATTTGTTTGCACAAACGACCTCTAGTTTTCGTATGACACAAAATCTAATTAAGATGGTTATCTTGTGGCTTTTCACAAGGCGCATATCCATTTAAGTATATTGACCACAAAAAACTAAGAAAGAAAGGGACTCTATATAAACTTTATTTAGACTTTACCTATTTAAAACATGGCAGTCTGCGCCCTTCCGGGCGGGGAATACACGTCCACACATATGAATGGACACGTTTCTATAATACATGCCTTGCCAGAGACAAAGTGCGTTATGAAATATCGTGTCGTGGTGTCGTGAAGTGAACTATTTTTAAGTTTTAATGAACAAAATTTATGATAAAAGCACAAATCTTGTTAATCTGTATCCATAGCTAGTGCTGATTAAAGTAAGCGGCACGAGTCGTGAGCACTGACTTTCACATATGCAATGGTTTCTTTTAACAGCAAGTAGACCAACTTTTACTTATTTTTGAACCAATTATATAAATGCTAAAATATTGATATTTTGAGTCAAAAAAGTTATATGCTGTAGTTAAATACATAAACTAGGGCTTTTAACGGTTCAAAATACGAAATGTTTTATTTCGCTCGGTCACAAACAGTTCAGAAGTTTACGTGAAAGTTCATATTTCTTTCCTATTTTTTTAAAACTAAGCAATTTCGATTTTTAAAAGATAATGTATAAAAAAAGGTTTTTACGATGAGTCGAGATTTCTACGGTTAAATTATAAAATTAAATAGTGAAGGAAAGGCTACTAGGTACTACTACTGGAACATCACATCTCACTTTCTATAGCCAAACAGTGTGTTGTGAAAATCAGCACTTACATAGAATAACAGTACGGATATAGTGATATTTTAATTTTAATTGAAAATTCTTGAGATTACTTGTGTAGACAGTAAAACAGAGATATTTTTCATTATCCAAAGTAGTTCAAGTACATTTTTCACGTCAGACCGAGAACAATACAAACTATTCATGCTTTTCATGATGGCAGACAACGAATTTTCCGTAGAAGTATGTACAGAAATTATGCAGACTTATTTTTCAAGGCAACCGTGTTTTCAGTTTCTCGCTACACCAAAAGTTTTTAAGATTATCTGAAGTTTTATTTTGTATTAGCATAAAGGAATTTCGTCCATGATACCCATTCGCTATCATTATTATTTTTTAATTTTTAAGGATTCATAGCCAGTTAGTACTTCGTTCTGTCCGTATCTCACAGGCCTGTATCTCTGGCATCTTTCCATTGATCCTGGTGAAATTTCATAGGTAGTGTCTTATATGAACCACCATACGTTTCTGTAGAAAACTTGTAATAAAATATATTATTTACGGTGGCTGTCTATGTATTGAACGTGTTATCAGATAGATATTTAAAAATGTATTAAAGATCCTTTACGGACTTTTTGTTTAGGTGAATATTTAGCCAGACATGAGCTCCTAAATTCGTTAACAATGTATTTCCTTCCCTTAAACCATCTGTTAGATTAAAAAAAAAACTGAAAAAATCAAGACAATAGCACTTGGTGAACATTTTCAAAGTAAATTGTTTTAATTAAGATAACTTGACAAGTTTTAAAAATAATATGCAATTTTCAGTCACGAACAAAAAATGTTGTGATCGGAGATTGCATAAAGAGGTACCTACCTACATGCTACGGAACCTGCAGTTGATGCGTGTCCGACACACTACCGAACTTTGAATGTCGCAGACTAGAAGGTGCACGCTTGCTAAACACAAAGCCGACAAATTAAATTTCTTTTTATCGGTATACATCTTTCATTCAGTAGTATGTAACTAGTTGTAATATACAATACACAAAGACGTAGATACAACATTTAGGTAACGAATCGGGTGGGCTATACGCGCGTCCCGCCCGTCTCTCTTCCTCATCGTATGGCTCAAATGTGATAACTTTGGTTTACGAAACAGCCAGCACTACTCCTCTACTCCTCAAAGCTCGGCGCCGTTTGACTGCTGACACACTTGATCGGTTTTTCCTAACTGAAGTCTCTCTTGACTTACACACTGAAGATGTAATTTTAATATGACAACGTCTTAGGTACACTTCACGTTCATAGAAAGTTAGCGTCACGAGATTTTATCCTCGGTACTGTGCTAATTACTAGTTGAGGATGACCAGCATCTTAATGCAAGTATACGATACCATAGCATAGGTCTGTCCTTAAAGACAAAAATTGTATGCTTAAAACCCAAAATTATCGTTTTAATGTCACTGAGATGCGGTACAAGCCACACTACATATAGTTCCATTCAAACTTTATGGCGGATCGGAATACAACGCTTTATGCATGCTTGCGCAGGTTCAGTCATATGCCCCTCGCTCCACTGCGTCCCGCTACTCCTAAAACTGGTTACTGCGACGCGACTTGTGCCTATGTTCACAACCGCCATAAAGGTTGATTGGAACTGTACCTAGTTTCGAACTATTTGGTATCATTTATCATGTTTAAAATAGCTTTTGCAATCAAACATAAATTCTGAAGTTATTTTATGTGTACATTAACTGAGTAGATTAAAACTTAACGGAAAATCACTATACAAAATTACTACCCAATAGTAAAAAAATAACATAATAAAGAAAAAGAATGATTTTCACGATATTGACAATAGCACATGACTAGTAAAATCATACACGTAAATGATGGTCCGTTACCTAATTTTAATCCGAAGTTCTACGACGAAAAGTGAACGTTTCAGTTGAACCAATTCAACAAATTGAACATTAACAGCATGAATAATGATTGACTAGGGAAATCTGAAAGATTACTCAGCTATCTTAATCTATTCAAGAGTTATATAAAAAAGAAATCCACATCTCAGCTGGACCAATATCATCAATATTAAAAATCAAGGTATGTAAGCGAAAAATGTAGGTATTAATTGTATTACCAAAATTCCAGTTTGAAATATTATAGAAGGCATGGGTAGAAGGGAATGCAAAATTATACTCGCAAATAACTTGAGTTTCAATTAAGTGTTTAATTGTATATTAGTATACAATGAACTGGAGTAATTAATTAATTAAATTACAATCACTTGAACCGTGTGCTCCTATTTAATTCACTAGCGTGCACTGACTGTTTGATCGTCCCAATCCCGACGGTACAGGTCATAATAATAATCTAGTAGTTGGTTCGCCAACACGCCTCGGCAACATACCCACTAGTATTAAACTAAAAAACTACCTACTTTTTAAGTGGTTGAGCGGTACGAATCGATTTTGTAACTCAGACGCTACTCTCAAACGGAATGCTAACACTGAAAGTTAACTCAATTCATTTCATCCAACAGAACCAATTTCAAAGTTATATGACGAAGTTGGCATTCCAACGCAGCAGCGAAATGTGAACGTGACGTTTGTGACATCACCCTATGGCACATCTCATGACGAGACTAGGACTCTGCTAAGACTAAAGAATATCTTGTATATATCTTATATATATATCTTCAAATGATTACAGAAAGGTAAAGCCCGGCGTAAATATATAAATATATATTGGCGGAAGTTGGAAAAAAAATGTTTGATGACTTTAAATAGGGTCTTTGAAATCCCTTTCAGTGTTATTTTATTATTTCATTGGACATACAAGTCGCCCGTTACGGGCTCTCGAATTCGTTACCAGATTTTTGCTCCAATGAAACGGTTTGATTTAAAAGACTGTTATTATAACTAATTACCTCCTTGTAATTACTTTTGAATAAAATAATTTTACTTCTAGAAATTAAATTGATTTCAATAGACAAATTATAAATGAGAAACAAGGCTATTTATTCTTTTTATAAGTGTACGAGTGAATAATAAATAAAATTTTATGTTTCAATTGGGATTTTCTCGTAACGTTGATAGATCAGTGAATATTTTCGATAAAATTTGATTTCATATATTCAAACAACTTGCGTTGTCTTGCAAACATCTTGCTAACTTCCGAACATGTCAACTTCAGACAGCTTAAAGCATACGAAAAAAAAAACAGGTAACTGGCGACGATCACCTTAAGCAGAAGATTGCCAGCTCAGCTATAGCCGAGAAACATTATTCATAGCACTCTCGCGTTATTACCATAATAAAGCCCACAGAAATAAAAAGTGTAATTTGACACAGACGGCTTGCCGGATATCGAGAGCACTTTAACCGCGCGATAAAAACAAGCCCTCCTTATTTAGATTGCCATTATTTTCATTAAATTATCTTATTTATTTCTAACTTACAATTGACTAAATTTTTATTATAAACATTTAATATTATATTTTAAATCAAATAATGTAAATAATATTATAAATATTTCATTTCAATAATGTAACATTGTGTGGTTCAAATCTTAACTGGGAGTTAACAAATATTTGTTTGAAGCTCACTATTTCTGAGTCCACTAACCTTCTCTAGCATAAAATTACGTCTACACGAGCAACACACTAGTGTGTTCATTTGTGTATAGTTGGCTTGTTTATAGATTAGGTACTCACTCCTAAGAGTGAATTTCTATAACAACAGTATTAAGCACCGTTCGGTATTCCTTAACCGCTTTTGCTCACCGACATTGATAAGTTGTCATTTTGCACAAGCGTTACATATGAGTATTTTTCATTGTATTTGCTGCCCAGAAAAATACCGGCCGTTACTCAAACACAGTAGGCGTGAAAAAGAATGCGGTTACCTATTTACGTTCTTACAACAGAAATATTTACTCGGTCGACGTTGACGTATGAGAATATTTTTCATTATATGTATCAATAAAGTATATTCATTTCAGACTAGAATAGATACCTTTATTAAATACAGCTTAACAAACTGGCGAAGCACAACCATTCACAGTACTTAAAACTTGTCTAAATAACAACACCATCCGCCATTTGTTACAGTAGATCGAGTTGGCAAAGCACTGAATGAGAAAGCACCTCGTTGTAGATTTGTAATTTATTGAAGTTTGTTTTATTGTAGTTTCGTTACTGACATACTTTTAAGATTTTATATTTACTAATTTCTAAATTAATTTATCTTTGTGTGTACGTATATCCATACGTACTCACAAATTTGTCTTTGTCCGAATTATAGTTATTATTATTAGTTTCCAAATGTAGAAAAGTAGTTGTTAGTCCCCCATAAATTAACACGTTGACTGTTCAAGCAAATTTTGCTACCCACCACGAGACGTCCGATTTCATATTCTGATTGTGTCTTCTCATAAAAATTATTTTAAAAAATCACAGGACATTGGGGACTTAATTTCCGTGTATCCTCGTTTATACGTCCACCAAAAGTATTATTTCTAGTGTACGTCGAGTCCACAAAAACCAATAGAGTTCGTATTGCCCAATGCATTACATGTAATGCACGAACGTCATGGCTGATTGAAAAATGCATTACTCATAATGCATGGACAGTCAACGTGTTAATTAAACAATATTCCTGCTTTATGTTAAAGTTTCCTAAAGAATGACGCCTAACTCCCACAAACATGGCCTCTCAAAAAAAGTAAGGGGTACTTTGATTCTCCTGTATGTGGCTTGATTTGCATAGGTACATGAAATTTTGTGATATAAGTATATGTTTTTAAAGCTAAGAATACCAGTCCACGGAAGCTAAGGAAAGTTTTTAGGTCATTTCAATGTAACTCTTCTTTTATAATAAATATAGAGAAGGATTTCAAAGTAGTGTAGGTAGTATCTTTTATTACAAATTCCTTCCAATCCGGGACAAGCATAACACAGGAACCTTTATCGTTGTACCCATTTGTTGATAAGAAAAATATTTAACTATTTGTTTGCTAATAAGTTTAATAAAAGGCACAATTTATTATTATTGTTTATTACCCAAAACAGATCTTACAGAATAAAAAAATTACATAACAATCAAAGAATTAAATACTAATATAGGTAACGAGAGCAACCTCAGTATTATGACGGTAGCAGTTTGCCCTCCTTGAACTGATAATACCAAAAAATAAATTTAGTATAAGGTCGTGCTCAATACTCATACCATATCATACAATACAGCTATGATAAAATACATATAACAAAAAAGAAAAGAAAGTATTAAATAACAAATAGCAAAAAAAAACCCAGTTTGTGTCGAATTTACAGCAATCAAATCGCAGACAGACCGAGACCCAGGTGAAACCGGCGCGAAGTCCAGGATTCTACACAGTTTTTTGCCAGTCTATCAGATATATCCTGCATAAACGTTTGAATGTAAACATCGAATTAGCATCCCTTACCGGCGGAGGCAGGTCGTTCCAGCACCTCGACGCCTATTTATTGAAAAGGCATTAATTAGAACGAATTGTCAGCCCATATACAAAATGAAATAAATACGAAATATGGTTAATAGCGGAGTTTTACAAGATGACGCCAGAAAACAGGTCACCCCCACATGCGCCATAAAATGAAGTGACACGCGTAAATGCGTGAATGACAGTAAATGACAGGACATTTTTATCAGGGTCGCCGTGTAATAAGGAAAATCCATGGAAAATTTTAAATTACTAAAAAATTATTCATTGATACCAGGTGAAAATAAAAAACAGGAGTCGGAGGGAAAGTATACCTTAACTATTGATGATAGCAATTTTAACAAAAAGGAAACTTTTTTGCAGTTTTGCAGTTTTGTTTAGTTTCAAAAATAAGCGAAACTGCATTTGAAGAGTTTTGATAAATGACCTAATCGAACATATGAAATATACAAAAAAAAATACAGACACGATGCTCTTTTTTATTGTTTCACATGTTCGATTCTCGGTTAAAGCAGGTCATTTATTAAAAATATTAAAATGCAGTTTTGCTTTTTTTAAAACAAAAAGTTTTCTATCTGTTAAATTTGCCATCATTTATATTCAGGGTACTTTCCCACTACTTTCCGTCTTTTTGATTTCTCTTCTGTATATATTCAATTATTTCCTTTTCGAAAAAAATCTCATTCCCTGTAAGTATATATATACATAATCGACCTAAAATTACTGGTAATGGCGAAATCTTCATAATTGGAAACACAGTAAGTACTGAGCACGTACGCACAGTACTGTGCAGCACGTTCTGATATCCATTTTTTCAAGCTTTTCTGCTCCAGATTTCAAAAATTTTATAATTTTTTTTATTTTCGGTATTCAATGTCTATACATAAAAATACTTTTGACCCCTACAGCTCACGCCAAACTTCTTGTTTTGTGCAGGCCCGCTCTCAACATTCTGATGTCCATTTTTTCTACTACAACTACTTGCTTCGACTCTAGAGTGAACAAGAAGATTATGCGCCAGCTGCATAGGCAATAAAAATGACAAATAGAATCGTCCATTACATATGTGCTTTTCCTGGCTTAGGATGGGCGTCCTATTTTAGAATGTTTTTTTAAGATGTGAAAACAGATTTAAGCCTTGTCGACCACAGTGGACTCTTAGCTTTACGTTTTGTCCTTTAATAACAAATTTTTTAACAATATTACTATTTCACTTGGAATGTTGTTTTTAATTTTGACAAAGTATATTTTTTTTAAGTTCACACTCATTTCCATTTATTTAATTCTAATATTAAGTGAACTGATGTATCTAATTAATCCAGATCTTTAATTATTAGATCGACGATGAAGCTCTTTTTTATGTATCAATGATTTATAGGACCCACATAAAGGCCGCTAGAAAACAGGAATAGTGTTCAAGACATTATATGGTATGATTCATACACTGCAAAGGACAGAGAGATTTGATATAGGTAAATGGATTTACATAATTCATCTAACGTGACACAATCTAATACCTATGTTCTAAAGTCTATGACCGAAGCCCTCAAATAATATATAAGGCTTTTGCTAAGACTTTGTCTATGCCTTTGTTTATGTCTAGAATTGTTGTACATTCTGAAAAGAATAACTTGGTTGAAACGGACTCAAAAAATTCACAGATCATGTACATCCCGCATCCATCAAAGGATATTGAAAATGCATCTTCGTATTTTTTTGTTGAAATAAAAAACCTATTAAATTGTTTGATTTTTTTATTTTATTTGCATGCATCAACATAAATTCTACGCAAAAAATACCTAGGTGCATTTTCAATATCCTTTGATGGTTGAGGGAAGCGCGAGATCTGTGAATTTTTCATGAGAGGGCAGGCCGACACCTCTAACGTTTGTGTTCCTGGTCTGAAAATGTTCAGCATTTCATCGGCTTGCTGAACACTAATAATAATTTAACATATTTTTACTATTTTGAATGTTATTAATTTTTCGATAAAACACAGTTCATTTTTTTTAATTTCAAGCCTTTCTGCTCCAGATTTCAGAAATTTTATAATTTTTTTATTTCCAGTATTGAATGTCCATACATTAAAATACTTTTGACCCCTACAACATTTTTCTAGAACTCTAACCATTTCACTACAATAGGTAACAGACCCCAATTCACGGATTTTAGGCCTATACCGCACCGCAAAGTCATTTCCAATGATACTCGTAACATGCAATAATAAAAAAAAGTTTCAAGAATATAGATAAGGGATTATGAAACGATCGCAAGTTTTTATTGTGGAGGTAGGCAACTGGGCTAATGAAGCAGAGACCGCATTCCCCCTTGGGACGGCCTCTGTGCTTACCGCAATCTAAACTCCTGGCTATGCCATGAGCGGCTGCGGTGCCGTAGTCTGTGGTGACTAAGCGATACAAGCGCACAAAACAAAAGTATTGTGACACTAACTCTAAAACAATTGACATAGAAACTGTTTAAGTTTTTTTTTGTTTTCCATTCATTTGTTTCTTTGAAAACAAAATCATTCGCTAATTAATGATTTACAAGCGCTCTTACAATTAGTGTTCTTTATCCTTTGGCGGTTAGGGGATTTAACAGAAGGTTTGTTGGCCTTTGTAGCTGAGACAAATGAATACAACCATTAGTTCAGTAATTTTTCACAATATTTATATTAGACTGACTCTAAAAATGTATTTATTGCTATTTAATGTTAATGTAACATCAAATCGATATTTTGTAAACAATATCGGCATTTTTTAATCTATCGAGGCGATTTTTTTTTCAAGGTATGCCCGAGGGGTTACGTCGCTATAGGAAATGGTGACGTAACATTTCCACTCGTAAATCCATACAGTTCAATATTTGCAAGCTGTCACAAGAAGAGTAATCTTACGCATGAAGTGATCTTACGCGTTTGTACGTAAAAAGCTTAATATT
Organism: Luffia ferchaultella; assembly: GCA_949709985.1. NCBI lineage: Eukaryota > Metazoa > Arthropoda > Insecta > Lepidoptera > Psychidae > Luffia > Luffia ferchaultella. The sequence continues at coordinate 17,187,701 of OX453240.1, read as the reverse complement.
TCTTCACACGAGAGAGGCGTTACGCGAAAATGAAATTTTCGAACATATTTCAAATATATGTAATACGTACTTATTTCATCTAATTTTCTATTAAATGAGATATATATTTTATCGGATAGCTACGGCCAAATAAACACGATGAGATTTATTGGCAAACTAGCTGCTAATTTTATGCACAAACACGGGAATTTGTTGGAAAATATAAGTTGAAGTAAAACTTTGACTGCACAAGAAAATTGGTAATTGTCCACATCACAATCCTCATGGTATTATGAAACATATGATACGTAATATGATTGTATTTGCCTTTAAATTATTAAATAAATATCGACTGCCCCAAAAACAGTCCCAAAAATTAGTGAATAACTGGCCCATTACCAAACAGAATAAAAAAATTTGACCTTAGTAAATAGATGATACTTTCTGAGTGATTAAAAATTTTTTGAAAGTCATGAAAATATTCAAGTGAGGTTGTTATTTGGCATACCATCTCAGCATTTTACATTTATATTTTCTGATAAATATTCCAGAACAATCTAGTTATCAAACCTAATCAGAAATATAATAAATAAAAAATAGCAACATATTTTTTTTTCGAAAGCAGTGATACCTCTACAATGATAAAGTTGATACCTCCTTCAAATCCAGATGAAATAAGAAGTTTTTATGTGAACACCTAGTGTTGTCCTAATATATTATTTTACAGTATAAATTATTGAAAACAATCAATGAAAGTTTTGAAGGCGATATAAAATCGCAGGATAATTAGTTGATTTTATAACTAGAACTTTGATATACCTCATGTTGAGCTTCACAATTAGTCTTTTTCTGTGAGCATTGAAGTACTTTCTTTAAAATATTTAACCAAAGTGTGTGTGTTGGTTTACGATCATGTATGACATCACTTGGTAAGTGCTGCGTAGAAATGATCCACGCTAGACCATAGTGCAAATTTGTACTGAATGACGACGTCACGAAGCGACCAACTTCAAAAAATTGTAACTGCGACATTTTATAATATACCAAAAAAGTCTTCCACAAATTAGTTTTCCGTACTAAATATAACGTCCTTCTACAAAAAAAAAAAAAAACAAAAATAAGATGTGCAAGAGCACATCTTATTTTTGTTATGGTAAAGATACCATAACGCCATGTGCAGACTCCAGTGTAAAAAGGCAACTATATACCTAACATGAATAAACACAATAATTATGCAATCCAGTTAAGTGAGAAACTTTAACAATAACAATAACTTTTCTTCTATCCACACGTTACTATAGATACTTTTTTAATGATGTTTCATTGCATTGCATTGAAAGAATGCTTGAGTATTTTTTTTTCCTACATAATAACTTTCTTTGTTAATAATTGTTTTTGTTTGGCAAGTAGATACCGGTACGGCGATGACAGACACGGTAATCTAGGTAAATGGCAGCGATCTATGTCGTTTGATTTAAATTAATTATCAATTACCACCATGCCGGCCGCCACCCGCAAAGACAATATTAATCACAAAATTCATCATTCTTAAAAAAATACATTTATATCTATGAAAAAATATCATCTCGATAGTTACATATTTTAAACATTTTTTTTAAATGTTTTATATTAACACAAGTGTCGTGATAGCCCAGAGCGCAACGAACCTGTCTCAAATGTATAAGGCCCCATAGGGCCATGGTTCGAATCCGGGCGTGTACCAATGAGTTTTTCTGACTTAAGTACACAATATCACTGACACCGTGCTTCGGAGGGCACGTTAAGCAGTCGGTCCCGGACGCTATCAATAGATGGCGGTGGTTACAGTTCCCAACCCGCAGAGGAGCAGCGTGGTGGACTTAAGCTCCAAGCCCCCCTCCTCACCCTGGGGGAGGCCTAAGCCCCTGCAGTGGGGTAAAAATGGGCTGATGATGATGATGATGATATTAACACTCGTATCAATACTTATAGGGTATTTTACGTTGCCTAGTATTTAGCATACCTACAAGAAAGTGTCATAGTGAGTGTGTAACTAATACATTAAATTATGGTAAATAAAGTACGGAACCTTATTACGGTCGAGTCTGACTCGTTTGGCTGTTTTTTAACCCTTAGTCGTATTTTAACATTTCCCAAGCGTGGATTGAACTGTTTTTGAATGATAACCGTTTAACAGGGTACATTTCATGTGTTTGTTTATGGTTCCACTTTACCGGAAGCGGTCAAAGTTTTATTCAACAGAAAATTTTTATTTTACATAATTCTGTTTCTATAAAACTGTCAAGCTAACAGAAACGACGTTCGCTGCATATAACACGAATGGTGCAATTTTCTTCGAGGTGCCGTTTGAGCCATTTCTCAGGATACCAACTTATCGGTCGACTTGCAAACTTTCGTTCAACCACTCAATTTGAATTAACATTGGAAATGTACTATTCCATTTTAGCTTTATAGTTCACAGCTTTAGACACACTGAAGCTTTTATTGTGTCCTGAATCGGGTTTTCGTTTATACGGTAAAACCGAGAACGAATCCAGGTTTAAAAGAAATGTTAATAAATGTCCAATGGCTTTTAACTTTTATAAGTCGCAATTATGATAACTTTTCCGGACTAGGTATATCAGTAAATTAAGTTGTTTGAACTTTTTTAATATTGCAATAAAATACATTTCTTTTATTTTTTTTAATGCGATGTAGCGACTTTTCCCAATGTATTGAGATAACAGGAATTCATTAAACGCATGAGATAGAATAGATTTATAGATAGGCTACAGGACTGCATAAAAATATTTTTGAAATAATCACAACTATTGAAATAAAATTTAAAAATAAATGGGTAAAAACTGACAAAACCTTTAGTGTTGTTTTTTTTATGATTTTACGATAAAGTATATAGTTTTTAATAAAATGTATTCCAGGGGATAGTTTTTGGTTTTAACGGGATCGGTGACTGCATAAAGTAAATAAATTTGACAGCAGCGTTCGGTTTTAATAGAGTCAGAAATGTCACTTCACAGTGTCAAAAATGTGAAACGCAATTTCGATGGGGTGAAGACCGGCGCGTGGGGATTTTGCGGGGGTGAAAACCGGTGTGCGAGGACCTCGCGGATTGAAACTCGCTATCTTGCGCCAGCTAGCTAAAGTATTAGTGGTTAGAAGGTAAACACAGAAGAGGGCTGCTAATTAATTCGTACTTTTATGGGTTACTATGACGAAGTTGGGCCTGTGCGCGCCGAGATGTATAATATGATGTGTGTGCGAGATGGCTTGATATCACATTACTAATACCTACTTTATTGTTATAGAGTCATTTTCAAAGCGGTTTGTTTGATAGTTAAGTACAGCGCGAGATTTATAGATTTTTTAATTTAATAATAGGATATATGAGCTAGGGTGGTATTGGCAAGGGAATAATATTTTAAATTTATTAATATATTTTAAATTTAATATTTTAAATAATATTTAAAAGCTGAGAACAACGGACAGACATTTACTCTTCCCAATAAGTGTGAAGATTCAAAATATGGAATTTTTTCGTTTAAAATAACAAAAATAAAAAACTCATCGGATCGCTGCTATTTAATTTAAAACTCATTTATTATTTAAGTAATTTTAGGACTAATGCAATCACTAAGTTCAATGTTTAACATATTTCCAAGATAACATCAAAGTATCTGTATTTAATAAAATGTAGCAATGACGGGTATTTCTCCCTCTTTAATGTGAAAAACAATTTTTCATCCGCTGAAAAGGTTTATGTAAGAGTAGAAACGAAATCTTCATCGATTTGTTAAGATTCAGTTCGTATAGAACAAAATATAGACCAAGATTTTTCACCAAATCCCTGAACTTTCTACGTTATTCACGATTCAATTACATTTAGCAAAATTTAAATGTAAAACTCAAGAGTGAATTTTATATTTTTTAGATAGAAACTGCATACAGAGGGTTGGTTTTCTATTATTTTTATACTTTAAACTTTAAATTCGTTTGAATGATGTACAGTTTAAAAGAAATGGGTGCATTAAATGAAAAAATGCGCAAGTTAGGTAACAGTATGATGCTACTGTCATTGATTCGTGAGGGAATTCGTTAAGGGCGGTTGGCGGTATGTCATCGGGATCTTTTCCATGGGGTGAACGACCAATAAAAAATCTTGTTAGCGAAACTTTTCTTCGCGGAAATTGTTTTCAACATATTGCCAATTTTTTTCTTTTATGTGTATTTCATCCATTCCGTTATGACGCAGTACGTAGAAACGAAGCGAACATTGTCGTCATCGCTACAAGCAATCTTCTTGTGTGAAAGAATTCAGGGGATTCAGAAAATAATAATTCAGAACATTGTTAAGTAGATATACGCACAGCGATAGCGGCGAGTAATATGTATTCGGCTATCAAAATTTGAAAAGAATAACAATAATAACGTATACATCACAACAACGTCTAGGCCCCAAACTAAGCATTAGCTTGTTTTCGGTACCAAGCGAAGACCCCACATACATATAACAATCAAGACCCCAGTTATTTACAAGTATCAATATTTATCATATAAATACTGACCCGACCTGGGATTCGAACCCGGGATCTCCAGCTTCGTAGGCAGGGTCGCTACCCACTAGACTATGCGGCTGTTTATTTCTTTTTTCCTGAGATTTCTCTAAGATATTTCTAAGAATGTTTCTTTGATACGAAATATTGTAGGTAGGTACTATAATGCCATTCTATATATTCTCACTACTTGTGTACGCAAAAATATTCGTTTAATTTTTTTGTGGATGTGACATATTTTTATACATTCTCGAAGAACAAAGAACACGATTATTCATAGACATACATTACCATGTATAGTACTTTGTCACTATATAGCTTAGCTGTATAAACAAAAACAAAATATATTAAAACTATAGAGTTGTGTGACGATTATTTTCCTAAGAGTGACAAACGGGTAAATAATTCGTCCTTTTTAATGTCCTTTTTCAGCAATTATTAACTATCGATCCGCATCAAATGGAAAAATGTCCCGAAAAGCTAAATGAACGCTACAAAAAAGTAGACATTAATTCAAGTCGCTTGCCAGCAGGACTTAGTTTTGGGATACCCTAATCCTATATTACAAGTATAAGCCCCGAGGACGCTGTCACTCTATACGAACTTCCTAATGAATGTTTAAGGAAACATTCTAACTTTATTCATGACGTGTTTATTTCCCATATGGTTGAATAAATTATGTTTTCAAAGTAAAGGAAAGAAAGGAAAAGAAAACTTCGATACGATTAAGATAATTTATGAAATGAAAAACGAGTCATTTGAAATACTTATTTTCTAAACCACCAAAGGGGAATTTACGTACGATAGGGGTCGGAGGGGGGAGAGGGAGCAGTTTAAGTATATGATATCGTGACGATAAACCATAATATTATCACGGATTATGTTATTTTATTCGTTTCCGGTAGTTGTCTAGAAAACGACTTTCGGATAATAAAATACAAAGAGACGTTTATACTGGTTTTTATTGAAGTTTTTCCGTACGGTACATTTAAGCGAGACGCGACATTGACGCGCCTCGGGGACTGCTAACTCTGAATGTTGGATGAGCACATTGCGGGCTTTATCTCTGTGTGATATTAATTTACACTCCTGAAGGTGTATATTCTCAGAGACAAGCATACTGAATGTTCAAGAATTGTCTCTGTCAAGCGGTCCACGCCCTATAAGTGTCGCCGACAACAACGTCAATGCGTATATAAAATGCTGTAAAAATAAACACAAAAAGGAAATAAGTTATTCTTAGCATCATTTCCATACGACTGTTGTACATGGAAAGCCAAATGATTATGTACCTATTCACGGTTTCTTTAACGATATAGTATATACTTAAAAAAATAAAGAAGAAGAAGCCTGACTGATATCAACGCACACTTCTAATTGCCGAGTCTAGAAACTTGGGATTTTGCACAGAAAAATACGTATAAGGTAGACATTTATCAAAGGGTTGAAAATTTGTAAATATCTGGTTTGGGTTGATTGATACCATTATTTACATTAATTAGTTTTCCGATCGTTTTCACAACAAATTCTATTAGTTAAATAAAAAAAAATTAAAATAAAAACTCGGATACACAATTATTTTTTCATAGAAAATTGCTCACGATTTCACGTAAATAGAAATAAATACAATAAGCTACTCAAATCAAAATCATAAATACTTATGTAACATATCAGGAATATTTTTCATAACAGGTCGACTGAGAAATGAGAAATTGAAACGGGAAAAAAATTTCTTATCAGGCAGTCCTTGACGCGCGTTGAAAAATGATTCTGATATCACCTAATATTATTTATTTAAATTTAGGTTGTTATACATAATATATTTCTCAAAGAAAATTTTTGACAACAAATCTGGAAAATCTATTAATTCTTATTCTAATGCGTGAATCATATTCTGAATAACATCTCAAAACAAAATATAATGTATAATTTTTTACGTGTTAGTATAATAATAATAATAATGACGTAACAAAGTCTAGGCCCCAAACTAAGCATTAGCTTGTGTTTTGGGTACCAAGCGAAGACACCACATACACATAACAACCAAGACCCGGTACCGGTATCAATATTCATCATATAAATACTGCCCCGATCTGGGATTCGAACCCGGGACCTCCAGCTTCGTACGCAGGGTCGCTATCCACTAAGCTAAGCGGAAGATAAACAATGTGTGCACCCGAAGCTAAGCTATGAGTGGTAAAGGCGTCTATTGCCAACATAGTGACACAGCAGAGAATTGTTACCTATTGAGATATTATTTAGTAAATGCCGCTAGATTCAGTCATTGTGTCGTACGTTGGTTTACTTACTCGAAAAAAAATCGCCTTTTACAGACCTGAAGATTTGCATATAAAATTATACGTATGTGAAATTAGCTATCTTCCAACGCCTACACATCCATGAACATACATAAAGTCCATATAATAATTCTACTCAAGCCTGCGCAGTGTGAGAGGATGTCCCAGGTATTATTATAATTAAAAATACAGCACGTTGCTGGTTAGCCATGGCTTGGGAACAGCCTTTGCCACCAGTCTTTTCAGGCACCACCAGGCACTTTTTCACCAGTGTTAATGTTCATCATGAATGCGCCCGATGAACAAATAATAAGCTATTCGAATAATTTATTCGTTTGCAATGTCATGTTTAGTGAATAATACATTTATGAATATGTTGGTAACTAGTTTTTCGGCAATTAAATTGGACACGAAAATTCTAATAAAAAATATAAGACATTATATGGATTTTTAGTTCTTTGATTAAATAATTCGGCGTTTAAAACTTGATTTTCATTACTCATGCTCGGAAAATACGCTTGAAGTTACCTAAACAGAGGGATGAAAACAGAACTTTTCGTCCTAGGGAAACGGTTTTTCCTCCTGTCAAAAAAATTTAAAAAAAAATATGTAAGCTATGTCCTAAATTTTCATATAGTAACTCAGTAAAATCGCGGCGTAAAATTGTAATAAACAAATATTATCCACAATTTTGTAATATGACTTTATACTTGTAATTTACTTTTAAATAAATTATCATTTAGTTTACATAGATTTGAGCTAAATATTTACTATCATGAATGATAAAAAATGCTGGCTGGTAGAATGCCACAGTAAAAGTAACATAAGAGAGGCGAGAAAGCGGCTATTCGATCTTCAGTTGTTATGTCGAGTGAAATGAGTTCATCGGATTCAGGAATGGATTTAACGCGTTTTTTTTTTACTTGCCTCACATTCGTAATGAAAAGCAGAATGTTTACCTCGGGTGAAAGACCTATTCAGGTACTCGAACTATTACCGTCCTTGCTGCGCTCATACGCCAAACTAACTCGTGCAAATAGGTCCCTTTCATCCCTTGTGTAATAATCTACTACTATTGTAGTTTTTCGCGTTACTATTTCATTATTCCAATTAATTTCTTAGTCGGAAAACTCGCCATAAATAATTAAAAGAGCATTTAGCATTTATTTATTGCATTGTCAATAGGAATTAATATTTAGCAATTGTACACATCTATGTATGACTCGAGGCTTTTCCAAAGCTACCCTAGAGTCACTTTTCGTCCCGCTATCTCAAAACTAATAAGTACTGCTAAGAAAGAGGAAGATATTGAGCTTTATCATACAAGATTACGTATCAGATTTAGATCGACGGATATGGATTAAAGAGTTTTTTTCAAATTTGTTAATATGAAATCTTTGCCTTTTTTCCAGGTGAGCTCCATTATGTAGTCGCGCTCACTTGCGTCCCAAAGCGGCCGGTAATGACCGGCGGGCAGGTTCACTGCGTTGCGTAAAGCCTCAACGCTAATTGCAACTCTCTCATTAAGGTTAAGTTTAACCTGCCTTCGTAATCAGGGAAAAAAACAACAATTGTTTGAGTAAAATAGACTGTTTTTTTTATATTTTTTAGGACTGTTTACAGTGAATATATATATTAAGTACGTATATTATGTAACTTGATAGACTAGATACATAAAAATAAAAAAGAAAAATTCTGGCATTTAAAGATAGTGTAACGATCGAAAATGGGACGCTAGTGGAAAACGAGGACAGAAAAAAAAATTAACGCAACCGTTCGATTTTGGTTTAATTTTGTCCTTTTGTCTTCGTTCCACTGACATTTACGACTTAATTGCAATCTATTACATGGAAAAGGAATTTCCGCTCGACAAAACTGATCTCTTGACCCGAAAATCGGTGACAACTAGTGATGCCATGCAAATGGGAACTTAATGAGTTAGAGAATTGTATAGTTTAATTGTTCGTCTTCTTGAGGCCATATCTACCTTAATAGTCCCCATAACATTAACCCATTACAACCCGTAATTAACGCCATTGATTATTTCTTGTGATTTCATAGTATTAATGTATGAATGGATATAATAATATTATATACATGAATGTAATAATATTAATGTAAAATGAGTCTCATTTTTAAATTGTTTCATAAAGTTCATATTATAGTATATATAAAATAGTATTAATGTTCCTTTTATGGTATTTATAAAATAACATTCAAATTTTTAATTTATTTCCATCCATAATTAGAAACAATAGCCATAGGACATATGATCTTAGTCTTGAATACACAAAAATAATAATAATAATAAATAAAACTAATCCAATAATCCACCCCTCGTCGCCCCCGACGTCAATGTGCCCATGACGCTCATCGCATTGCCGCGCTGAATTGCAATGGCAATTCTTTGCACCAGGAAGGAACCGGAACGGGAGTCGAGTCCCCTTTCTTTTAGACGACGGCCGATGCTCGCGACGAAACGTTTGGCTTCAATCCCCCAACAGCCAGCATCTTCCACCAATTTTTAACTATTTAAATAGGTATTGCAAACGGGGATAAACCAAAATATGATCCATAAATAACATTCAAGTCATATTTATATGATAGTGTATTTTATTCGCATTCTATAAATTATAGATTCCACATATTTCATTTTTTAGGGTTCCGTGCCTCGAAGGGAAAAAAGGAATCCTTATAAAATCGCTTCGTTGTCCGTTTATTCGTGTGTCTGTCTGTCTGTTATGACCCTTTTTACCAAAGAAAGCGTTGAAGTAGCGAGTCGAAATTAATATGGAATATTTAGATCGACGGTCTTTTAAAGCTTTAAAAAATCGAGCTTCTAAATCAACGCAATAAAAAACAACAGCTATTTATGTCGCATATTTTGACTCTTGTAAGCAAATCAAAACCAAAACTTGTTTTTCTTTCTTAAAACTATATATACAGATGGCGCAACGCAACTGTGATAAAATTTTACTAGCGGACTGAATATTATTACGCAAGCACTTTTAGGGTTTGAGTACATATAAGCGTTTGACTAAACAAAAAAAAATCAATGTTCATGTTTCACATATCTTTTTGCCTTGAAAATTGAGAACACTAAAGTATATGAATACATCTCAGTCTATTGTATCGAAATATTCACTATGTCGTCACTATAAAGCGAAGTATGGATATGTTTTATTATAACGTATTTAATTATTATACTGTCGTGATAGCCCAGAGCGCAACGAACCTGTCTCATATTTATAAGGCCATGGTTCAAATCCGGGCGTGTACCAATGAGTTTTTCTGACTTAAGTACACAATATCACTGACACCGTGCTTCGGAGGGCACGTTAAGCAGTCGGTCCCGGACGCTGTCAATAGATAGCGGTCGTTACAGTTCCCAACCCGCAGTGGAGCAGCGTGGTGGACTTAAGCTCCAAGCCCCCCTCCTCACCCTGGGGGAGGCCTAAGCCCCTGCAGTGGGGTAAAAATGGGCTGATGATGATGATGAATTATTATACTTACTAACGAAAATCTCGCTGTCAGGTGACGGATAGATCTCGCCCTTTATGTTTCTCTAATAAATTATAGAAATATACAAATACTTCTTTAAATATGTGACATGACTTTAGATAAATACTTTTATACGGTAAGCTAGGCGCCTTTAGCCGTGTCTAATTAGCGTGGCACAATAGTGGCAAACGTTTTAAATTCTTTAACATTTTTCTGTTACAATAAAACATCGAACTGATTGTGTATTGATTGCATCCCTCGCCAAGTTTATCAAGATATCACTCCTCGTTTTCCTTTTCCGACTGAATAATGAAAGGAACGAATCGCTTAAGTTGTCGTTTTGAATTTTTCAAGTGCTATTACAGAATCGATTAAGGTTTTTTTTAGATTTTTAATGTTCAGTCCTGTATAGAATTTATTGTTTTCTTGGGTAATATAAAAATCTATTAACAAAGTGTCTGCGTAATTTTTTTTTTGTTAGTCTACATTACATGTAAGTATTTCAAACAAACTTAAGGAATTACAAAAATCTGAAAAACCTACTTCCAACAAGATATGTACACTAAAGCTTATCTAGTCTTATAACTTTTCTTCTTATTACTTACCATATTTTGGGCTGGTATAGCTCTTAATTGTTCAAAACATAAGATGTTTTGATGTTACATAGGTCCACATCTGGCTTAGCATATGACCATAAATAACCGCGTTAAGTAAATTTCCGATTGACTCTTGCCATCTTGGATTTTTTTCCTTATTATCAGCTTTTTCACTCATCAGCAATCTTCAGCATCAGCAATTTTCACTACAGGAAACGAGTCTCACAAATCAACTCATATGCCCCTGCTATTATACAGACAAACCGTTCGAAAGTTGTGCGCAAATAAATTATACAGCTGTTGTAGATCCATTGTACGATTCCATGTTATCACGACTTATAATATATGCACTTATTGAACTACAAGCTTTCAGAGGTTTCTAGAACTCGAGTGCAAATTGGTAAAGTTGGTACATTTAGGCGATTAAAATTATTATTTTTTCAAGTTTCTGAAAAGTAAGTGATATAAAAATATCGAAGATTTTTAATAACTGAATTTTTAATTGAAATGAAATAGTAAAATATTGGACATTTTATTTCTAGTTATCCCATTTTGAGAGAAATCGTTACCATATGTTAAGCCCTTTTCGATCATCGATATTTTTAATGGGATCCGGCGATAATATAAACAAACCAATTAAACACAATTACTCCGTAGTTATTTACATTTGATTATCAATTGTGACTATATTCACATTTCAATGAACCATACATTATTTTACAATAATTTCGACACCAAATAAATCTTTAGGATAATTATTTTAATAAAAATACTTGGACGGCGAAAAACTGTCGTAATAATTTTTTATTCGTCATAGTGAACTATATCGCAATACTAAACGCTCGATCACTCATTTTGACATCAGTATAGATACACCACAATGAATATAGACAACCAAGTGTCAATGTAGTCGCTTACATTCGCAATTGGTAGGATAATGAAGATAATTTGCCAAGAATTTGTTTAATATAAACGTTGAGTATTACATATTTTAAGGGAAAAAAATATGAAAGGGTTTGAAAGACACGACATACCATTGTTCATTAGCGACAGTTTGAAAGGATAGGTACAATAAAATGGTATATTATAATGAGAATATCACGTGGTGGGGTTCATGTTAGATGCTCATGCTACTCTGGACTTTTATTGCATACCAGCTCCTGCTTATGACTGCGCCAGGATGGTTTTCAGCATTCACGTTATTTGGTCTAATGTCAAGTCTATTTTTTTAATTTTTAAATAAATTGGTATTCCTTATATTACAAAATTACGTGTTATAATAGGTATATCATCATCATCATCAGCCCATTTTACCCCATTGCAGGGGCTTAGGCCTCCCCCAGGGGAGGGCGGGGGGGGGGGGGGGTTTGGAGCTTAAATCCACCACGCTACTCTACTGCGCGTTGGGGATTGTAACGACCACCATCTATTGACAGCGTCCGGGACTGACTGCTTAACATGCTCTCCGAGGCACGGAGTCAGTGATAGTTAATGTACTTAAGTCAAAAAAGTCATTGGTACACGACCGGATTCGAACCATGGCCCTACGGCCTTATAAATTTGAAACAGGTTCGTTGCGCTCTGGGCTATCACGACTTTTTATAATTGGTATATACTATAATATTATTATATATCAATGTATTAAATATCTTATAATGAACGTAAGATAGGCTACCTTTAATAAACCTTGTATAATTCTCAGTCAAAGCCGTGACTATTCCCTAGTCCTTATATAAGACTTCGATATTTCTTTAGTGTGGTGTAAGTTATTAAATAGATCAACTTGTCTATCCCATGTGGTGTACGATCCACTTAGTTTTTCGATCAACACGATCCCAACGAGATTAGTGATAGGTAAGTCAACTAACAAGTCCTTCGGTATACGGAACTTTCAGGATGTTTAACTTGGGCTTATAAGAATATTTATGATATTATCTAATTAAGTTGGTAAATAAAGCTGCGTAAGATGACGTAAATACTTTTTTGAAAATATAGGCTTCTCTATTTATGCATCGCAAATCACGACGCAGTGGCACACAATTGAAATTCCGTCCATTTAGACCCTCAGGTCAAAATATGTATTGTTCATTTCTTTCAACACAAGTAGATAATTTTATGTGTTGCATTCGAAATATAAAGACAAACCATATTTTGAACTGGGTCTAATTCTAAGTTTCTGAATTTTGAGGAAGTTTCCAGTTTTTCTTACAAGCATGACCACAGCACTGAAATTAAAAAAAAAAAATTCGTCATGTAATGGAGAAGTTTACTAAACTTTTTTTCGCTATTACTAAAATTTAAGGTAAATAAAACAAAAATATGAAAGAATCATGAAAATATATCCACAAATAAAGAAGTTATAGAATATTAAATTCGCGCTTACAAAAATAATTTCGCTCCAAATAAAGGGTAAAAAATATTTTAAAAACAAGCTTTTATTGCATTTTATTGCTAAAAAAAAATTTTATAATAATTTTATTCTTAGTAATGTTATTCTTTAGTATTTATGATATTAAAACAAACTATTTAACGCAACAAAGCTAAAATTTGATATGGTTATTATAGAGTAGGTATGTGTAGGTAATATGTGTACCTATTTATTTTTATAATAGTTTATCAACACCCTAAAACCAGAGTACTTACTTGTTAAGAGGAATCGAACAAGCCCAAACACCGGGTAGATACGTGTCGGACTTGCCCACCGAGGCTTCCGTGCAAAGTTAGTACGAATTTGTAATACAAATTTATTTCTTTGTACGGAACCCTCGGTAGCCAAGACCGACTGACACTTGTTCAGTTTTTTACGTACTTATAATCAATCGTCGAGGTTGAGCAACGGTATACATCCATATGTACATACAAATTCGTACGGAACGATTGGTGATCGAGTCTGACTCGCACTTGTCCGTTTTTTTTTATTCAGTTTCATGTCCGGTGTTTGAACGTTTTGATTCGTCTTAACAAGTAAGTACTCTGGTTTTAGGGTGTTGGTAAACTATTATAAAAATAAATAGGTACACAAACGTCTATGATAACCATATAAAATTTTAGCTTATTAGCATTAAATAATTTGCTATAAGACTATATTTTTCATGATTTAATTACAAATGTATAGTTTTCAGATTTTTCCCTATACTTGTAGTTTAAGACGGTGAGTATATAGTTTTAATTTCATCTCCACGCGTTCCCCAGATATAAGGTCTTGACAGACAGACAGATGGAGGGACGGACGGGCAGGGATGGTCATCTTATAAGGGTCCTGTTTTTCCTATTAGATACGGAACCCTAAAACCAGACTTTAGATAATTACGCAGGTAGATACATAGGTACTTGTACATAGTTTAAAACCTTTATTTCAGCACTAACATAAGACGGATTTGAAGTAAAAAGTCCATCACAGTGAAAATATCAATTTTAGGCAAATTATTACTTTGTCCTTTTACAAAAACTTGTTCCATTATAATCAAATAAAACTTAACTACCTAATAAATAAAGAAACATAACATAACATAAATAGGCTTGGACGAAATATAGGAACTTCATTGGTAAAATAATAACAACAGCGAGGATGGCATTTTGTGCGCAGTGAGACGACGCAACACTCGATCGAGTAGGCAATGTGACGTCACGGGCAGTAAGAGGCTACCAGTCAACCCGCGCGAAAACACATAAATTTCAATAATTTATTTCTCAGTCGTTTATTGAGGGATTTCAAAAAAACTTTCACTGTCTTATTAGTTTTGGTCTATATTTCAATTTTATCGAGTTATTCAGGTCTCAAATTAATTAATTAATAATTAACAGGTAATTAGGTCTCAAAAGTTAATAACATTTCATATTAAAGAACACAAGAGAGTTCAGCACTCGTATTTACTCGTATCCCTATCTCTAAAGGAGAAGTGGCCGAGTGGCATAGGAACCCACTCGCCTTTAATATAAAAGCTGTGAGATTGATTCCCGCCGTAGGTGTATTAGACTGTCAGCCAAGGCCGTTTTTCTAATGTATCGTGTCGCGCTTAGTGACTTAATACGGCAGATTTGTAAATCCCTCCTATTACCAAATGTGCTCGTCTTTTCTTGCGTTTAGGAAGATTTAGAAAGTAACGCTAGACAAAAGAATCTATCAGCAGTAAAAAAATCTTGTAAACCGATTATATCTTAGCTCTCTCACTTCTACTACACGAACTTAAACTTGGAATCGAAAACGAATCAAACAACTTTTTTCTCATAAATTGAGACTTTTATGTTGTCTGTTCTAAACAAAACTTCTTCCAGATCGTCTTACAGGTGTATAATGCATGTACTGGTTTCATAGCGGCCGTCGACAACGACAAATGGAAAACCGGTGTCATTAATTTTGTTTTAACTCCAGACGACATTTTTGAAACTTCCATAATGGTCCTGGATGGACAGAAAACTATACATTTGATGGTAGGAAAGCTTTTCAAATCTGCTGTATTATGTTATTAGGCGTGAAATAACATATTAAAAAAAACGACCTCAGCTGACGGTCTATATTGATCAATGAGTTTTTAATGCTTAAATTGAATATAACATAGGACAAGCTCCGCCGATATCGTACCTTCTTTAACGGTTGAAGTAAACAGCAACTTGTACTGGACCAACGTTATTATGGTCCAAATTCCTTAACTCAATGTAGAGGAAAAGCTGTAATCCAAGTAGAAACATAAAGGTCTTGTGATAATAATAATGCCCGTGCATGCAGGAATACGTATCTATTGCTTTATTATCTAGAGCTTTGGCATCCAGTTAACAAGACGAAGTGCAGTATGACACCGCCTACGACTCCGTCAGCTCGATTTGCAAGTCAATTCAAGATACGTATGCATCTGCTCACATCTTATATTCTGAGAATATAATACTCTCGTTTGTAACAACTGAAAGATTTAATGCCAAGAAATTGTAATTTCATTGACGTTATCCCGTTACTCCCTTTATTTTTTAAATATTTGAAAGTAAAATACTTGAAAATATTTTGAAGTATATAAAAAATATTGTAGTTTCTACACTTCGAACTTGGTTACTTATACGTATACTTGGTCACACTGTTATTTAGTTACCGTTATATCCACGGGTGAACATGCGGCTCCCGTTTCTGTAGCTATTTCCATCTCTAGTTTGAATCTCTGTATGCACTCGTCTCACGTTTGAAAAATACACGTTAAGTTAATTTTTTCATCACCTTCCAAATTTTGTATTATGATCTTAATGAAAATAATAAACTGTATTTTTTTTCCTTTAGTATCACTCGGTACTAAAATATTGAGATGTGGTGCCACGAAAATAACGTGTTAGCGTGGAAGCATGCTGGCGACTGACAATATTGTCAATTGGTGACATTCGCCGAGACATCCTCCCCGCTACACCCGCGGTGACCCCTTTTTCGGTGTAATAAATATCTAATAACATTTGACTTAGCACCTAACTAAATTGTAGGTACTCGTAATTATTACGAGAGAATGATTTTAATTAGAAAATTTTACCTACATAGATATGTATTTTTTGTTCAAAAATTAAATCTTGTAATAATAACTAATGCTTAGGAAAAGGTGGATGATTGTAAGGTCACGAACAAGTCTCTCTGTATCTAGATAGTCATTTAAATGAAGTGTATCGTTGCAATGAGTTTGACCACGCCACTCGAAATTTTATCAAAATCCATAGGTCCAGAAACCAGAATAAAACAAACAAACAAGTACTGTTTAGTTTTTAGGGTTCCTTACTTCAAAAAGAAAAAAGGAACCCGTATACAATCACTTCTTTGTCCGTCTACTGTCTGTATAGTATGTACGTCTGTCTGTTAAAGACCCTTTTTCTCAGGAACGCTTGGAGGTGTCAGTTGAATGAAATGCTTAGATCTATGGTCCCTTGGAACTCTATAAGAAGTGAGCTTATAAGTTAATCCAATAAAAAATACGGCTTTTTATGCAGCATATTTTGAAACTCACAAAACCTATATGGTACTTCCTGTTATGTTTGTTACAGCAAAAGTACAGGAACAAATCAGAAAATCTTTGAATTGTAGTTAAAAGAAATAATGATATTAAAATTATCTGGGACATTCCTCACAGCGCCATCTAGTCCCAAAGTAAGCAAGTATTATGAGGTACTAGACAACTGGTATACATACTAAAATAATCCTTTTTTTATAATATATACATACATTACTTATATAATTTTTACACCCAGGCACAGAACAAATAGACATGTTCATGCACACAAATATTTGTCACGAGCGGGAATCAAACCCTCGGCTCCGCATTTAGGATTTCTAACCACTCGGCCAAATAAAATATTATTTTTAAGATTTTTGAACTGAAATATGCGTTGAAATGGCGTTTTGGTGACAAGTAGCAATGAAAACGTGAATATACATTTATGAATGTAACTCTTAGGGCGTGAATCCGACTCGCACTTAGATGGTTTTTTTTATATATTAATTACCGTACCGTTAACGTTAAGTTTCGTGATAGCCCGAACGCAGCAAACATGTTTCAAATCTATACAAGGCCGTGTGGCCGTGGTTCGAATCCGGGCGTGTACCAATGAGTTTTTTCTGACTTAAGTACATCAACTATCACTGACTCTGTGCCTCGGAGAGCACGTTAAGCAGTCTCTCTCGGTTGCTGTCATTAGATGGCGGTCGTTACAATCCGCCAACCCGCTTTGGAGCAGCGTGATGGATTTAAGCTCCAAGCTTCTTCATCTTGAGGGGAGGCTTCAGCCCCTGCAGTGGGGTATAAAAAAGGCTGATGGAATGGAGTTACCGTAGAATTAATTGTGATTTCATTGTACTAAATGTATTCCTTTCATATATATTACCTATAAGAATAAACAAAGAGACACCTAATATAATAATCATGTCATTAAAAGATTTATTCGCTAAAGAAGTCGCGAATGCAAAACCCTTTCGTGCACGTCACAAAGACGAGACACGTGAAAGCAGGATGCCCGGTAAATATTTAATTTACGTTCTTCCTCCCCGAAGGCGCGCGCTCAGAGCTCAAGGTGGGACTTTTCTTCGTGTCACTTTGCTTTTAGAATGAAGCTTTTTCGTACCTACTGTGTTACATTAGCTTTATAATGTACGATATTCAGCAAAAATATTATATACGGGATCTAAATTTGAGATCGAGCATTTGTTCGAGATGGTAATTAAGCTAAATGCGTGTCTGACCATACACAATTATAAGGGTTCTCTTAATTATTTCAAACAATAAGTTAAAAAATTAATATCTCAAAAACTCAATAAATCTTATCCTAACAAATTTTCGTTGTAAGTTTTTTATACGCTAAACTGAGTTTCATTTTTAGGAATTTTCCACCCCATGATTGACAATTTAAAGGGGGACACTTTTTTTATACTTTAGGAACGCATATCTCAAAACTATTGACTTTAATAAAAAATCGTTTTGAAACCTATAGATTATTTTTAAAGACCTCTATAGGTTTTTACATATTAATGTGCGCTGAATTTGTTTTTCGTTCTTCAAAAAGCAAAATGGCGTTTTCAGACGGACGGGCAAAAAATAATAATAAGAGTTATGTTTTTGCCATTGCCTACGAAATCTTAAAAATGGCGACAAGTCATGCTATTTGGTTACTGAATTAACGAAATATTTTTTTTTCTTTTTAAATGTTTACCGATGTGACATAGCTTTTTGATAAATAACATGCTGAAAAATATGTATTAATACACTAATTGACTATTTAAAAAAAATCATACCAGTAAAAAAATTAAAAAAAAATCATTATTAACACAGTCATGAATATTTAAAATTTCTTGTTAGACAGAGAGGGCAATAGCGCACGGCGTACCTAAGTGTGACGTCAGCCCATTGGAAATAATGTTAAATTTCGTTTTGCAAGAAAGAGACAGCGATAAAATTTTAAAAGCTTATAATTTCCATATTATTCAATCGAATATAATTTTGTTTATATATTTTGTTATTGTATAAAGTATATTTTTATATTTTCTAGATAAATATGAAATATTTAATAGTAGTCAAGTACTGTATTGTTAGTTTTGGTCCAATAACTGATTTCGTGAACCAGTTTACTGTATTTTGCGATAAAATACATTGCACTGTGAACCTTTATATGTTTGTGCTATTGTACTACGCCAAGTTTTTAAGATGATTAAAAAAATATTATCATAAAGTATATATCTCGAGCGTATATTTCCAAAAAAAATGCTCGAATTTTTCTCAATTACACCCTAATTAACAATCACAATAGAGAAATATTATACATAATTGACTTCGAGTTGAATGATATTTTTTTAGTGTATTGGTTTGAAAATTAAAACAACGATCTTGCAGACATAAATTTAATTACATGGTAAAAAATTAATAATAATAATCATCATCATCATCAGCCCGTGTCTCTCCACTGCAGGATATAGGCCTCTCCCACGGCTCGCCACCACACACGGTCCTCCGCCTTCCGCATCCAATTACCCCCGGTATGGTGCTTCAAGTTATCAGTCCACCTGGGGCGTCCAACACTTTGCTTCCTAATACGTGGCCTCCACTCGAGAACCCGTCTACCGAAATAATATTCAGCCCTTTAAAATTGAGGATTTTACGACGTATCAGACTTGAATGTGCGACCCTATTACAGCAAACAAATACATAAAACCTAATATTACCACCTGCTACATATTATTATTTCTTTGGAATCGTTACAGTTATTACGAATGTAAAATACTAATTCATACAAAATGCAGATTGCAAAATTAGCATCACAATAGTAAATGCGATAAACACAAAGATTAAAAAAATAAAAACGCCGTGCATGAACGAATCGTACCCACGCTTACTTTAAGCGGAGACTTTTTTATTTTCCTAAAACACAACCTAATTAATTCTTTTCGTCGTAACTCAGTGTACCACGACAGTCGCTATGCAAAGTTTCCGCAAACCCCGTTTTGCAAGTCAATGGATTGAAATGAAATATACCCGAACAGACGTACGCCTATTTGTACGGTGATTGTTTTACTGCTGTTATATTAATTTAGTCTGGTCCCGAGAATTATGTCGCTTTGACATTAATACGATTTCTAGATGAGAGAGCCCGAACGGAGCACAATATAGTTTTAATGGCATACCATTACCTGAACCTATGCCGTGAGACCTACATTCAATTTACGATACAACGCAATAACCTTTGGATAATTTTCAGTAAGTAATACCTACACGGTAGATTCAATGGAATGGCTGATCAGAAAGTTAATTGCTTTGTATGAAATTACAAAATATGTACTCATTTAGTAATAATTCTGTCCTGTTCCTATCTCTCACTGTAACTTCTTTGTCCTTTATCTTATCCCTTGACAGTTTCTGTTCATATAATAAATCCTTGACAATTTTTTTTGAAATTTTCTCTTATTAAATGTATTGATCAATTTCATCGCGTTAGTATCTTAAACAAGGTTTTTGTTTATCCCCTGCAAAATTATTATAATATTAAGATTGTTAGTGAAAATAATGGAACACAAATAATAAAAGACATCTCTTTAGAGTTCCGTGTCTCAAAAGGAAAAAAGAAACCCTTATAGGATCACTTCGTTGTCCGTATGTCCATGTGTCTGTCTGTCTGTCAGGACGGTTTTTTTTTCGAAGGAACTCATTGAGTTACCAAGTTGAAATTAATATATACGGTCTACGGTCCCTTATAGCTTTTTAAAATGAAGAACGCAATAAAAAATACAGCCATTTATGTCGCATGTTTTGACAACTCGCAAGTAAATTTAAACCTATAACGTACTGTCCGTTAAACATAAATTGTAGAATTTGGCAAGAAACAAGGTCTTACAGCACAAAGTAAGGAAC
Source organism: Luffia ferchaultella (assembly GCA_949709985.1). Lineage (NCBI taxonomy): Eukaryota > Metazoa > Arthropoda > Insecta > Lepidoptera > Psychidae > Luffia > Luffia ferchaultella. The sequence continues at coordinate 17,166,924 of OX453240.1, read as the reverse complement.
GAATCCGAAAAACGTTAACTTATAATTATGTCGCATTACAAAAAAATAAAATTTATAAATTCTTTTTTCTCAGGAACGCCTGGAAGTATCAAATTGAAATTAATATTTAGTACTTAAGTTTATGACCCCAGAAACCGTAAAATCAAGCTTTTAAATCAACCCAATAAAAAATACGCCATTCATTTATGCTGTATATTGTGACCCTCGCAAATAAATCAAAACTTATTGGGTACCCACCGTTGACCAATAATCATAAAATTTGGCAAGAAAAAAGGTCATAAATACGAAAATCGTTATTTTGTTGCTATATCACATAAAAAACATTATTTAAATAATATTAATCACAATATGCGTTTACGTGGTACTCTGGCGGTGAGTAGCGATAAATACGTCTATATACGTTTATAACTGTACGGAACTCCCAGACCGCGAGTCTGACTCGCACTTGACCGGTTTATGCTATTAGTATCACTCAGGGCTTAAATGTTAACAAATTACGCTACAAAGTCATCGAATTACTATGGTGATGCGCGGGTGACTGCCGAATGCGTCGGATAGCGGCCGCCAGCGGGATACCCCTCATTGCTACAAACGACGGTTGCATTTTTCTCATGCGGAGTGCTTGTATTTGATTTTTAAAAATGCATGTCAAATAAATTACATCGTTACTTCAAAAACGGAGGAGGTCAAAAGACCATAATCCATACCAGAACAGTCTGATGGACTTATGGTCTAAATTCCTTAACTCAAATGTTGATGAAGGGCAGTATTCCAGCAATGGTGAGGCATGAAAAGCAAAATTTAAAAAAAGTCTCTTATATTAACTCGATTTCCCTCGTAATATATTGTGATAGAATGCAGGGTTTCACAGCAATTTGGTAGAGTGTGAATTTTTCTCGTACACAATGCAAATTTTTCCGGAGGGATACCGACCGAGACGAATAGTCGTTGAGATTTCACGATTTATTATGTTACCACGCAACAATTTCCAGATTTTTCCCTCTTCCTTGTAATGGACTTCCACGTTAATAATCTTTTTCAAATATCGTCTAAATATAATGAAAGGCTTCGTTAACGTATGACTGGTATTGAATTATCGTTCGAGTATCGAGAGTATCGAGAAAACAATATTTTGAGAAATATTTATACTACTCACCGCTTAGCCGCCGCTTAGTACTTGACGACCGCTTAGCCTAGTGGGCCTACGAAGCTGGAGGTCCCGGGTTCGAATCCCAGGTCGGGTCACTATTTATATGATGAATATCGATACCGGTACCGGGTCTTGGTTGTTATATGTATGTGGTGTCTTTGGTTGATACCCAAAACACAAGCTAATGCTTAGTTTGGGGCTTAGACGTTGTTGTCATGTATACGTTATTATTATTATTATTATTACTCATAGAATTCCGGAGACACGTAAAGACAGCCCAATAGTGGAGTGAAATAAATTAAAGAATAATGGTGTTAACCACATCCAAACTACCGACGTTGGATCTGGTTGAACCTTTTTTTAATTGAAATTTATAATTAATTTCAATAATATGTGGGACACCTTACACACGGTCATCTAGTCTCAAACTGGACTTATGGGTATCAAACAATTAATTTACATGTCATAAATATATTTGTAATTCATACATATAGTATAGATATGTTACTCCCAGATGCGTAACATACAAACACAAAAATATTTGTCTAGAATGCTGTTGAGAACTACAGTTTTTGTCACATGAGTAGATATCCATACAGAGTCCAAGTTCTCTAACAACGTACAAAATTTATACCTATTCACATAGGGTTGACACATGCTGTACATTAAAAAATTTAGGGAGAAAAAGAAAATAAAATAAGTACAACGTAAAATATAAATTTGAAAAAGTTATTACGATTAGTGTAATTTGATACATCCTAAAATAAAATTTGTTATAAATGATTAAACTAGAACAAGTTTTTTGTTGATTTTTTTTTACTGTTTTACTTCTTTAATTGATATTACCTTATTTTATTTTAAACACTGAAGTGGTAAAATCCATAATTCGTCAACAAAATCATTCGAAAAATCTTTACGAATCGCGTTAAATGCGTGTGCCCGCCGCCGCGCCGCTGCAACCGCAGCCCTGTCGGTTATACGCCAATTGAACTGACGCAAACCAGTTCTTATTCTTACCCCGGCTGGGCATACGTGAACCCGTCGGTGAGAGGCCACGCACATATCGCCGCGCTATGTGTGAGTGTACTTCAGCGGGCCGCTTCTATGTAGCTTGGCTTCTGTACGGATATTTATTCATGTGGTTTTTGTTATCTTATCACTGCATATTAATACAGAGCTATCATGGATTTGGTAAGTAGAGATCATTTGTGGGTCGGTAAATTCATTTTAAGTATAGAAACATAATAACGTGATGTTAATGACTTAGTGTTCGAGTCTTGAGTCAAAACCCAAAAAAAATATGATTGATTTTTTAGTTTTATTTCTTATTTAAAAAATAAAATATTTTTTTGTTGGTTTGAGTCATTCCAGAAAAAAGCCTAGAAAAACAGATTTACAACGATAATTAATTGAGGAACTTAACTACTTGTTAAGAAGTTTTTGGCGATGAAGTAATATAAAGGCATCGTTCATTAAAAAAAAACTTTTTAATTGTAAGAAAATCTATAAGCTTAACCTTGAATTTTCAATTTTCTTGTAGATAAAATATGTTCTAATTTCAGCTTGATAATTTGTACGGATGATTACCAAAGATATTATATATAATTTTTTGTATAAATATAATTTACTACTGTCTATAATTTTTCGTTTATATAAATTTTCGAAATCGCACAACTCGAAAAAGGTTTAACCTATAGTAAGCGAATTAATCGTGTTACTTTGAAAAGCTTATTTATCAGATTGAAACAAAGGTTTGAGTGTGAAACAGCCATTCTGTCTTCTGGCCATTATTATTGAAAATAAAACTCGCATGTTGTTAGTTTTTAAGTTGGAACTTTATTAATAACATAAAGTCAATAAAATCATTGTTTTACAATCGCGTCTACACTCAAACATCCATGGGAAAATGATCGGCTAGCACGAGTATTTTAAAAATACTTTACGATGGGAAAAATTTTTGTTAAGACGTAAAAAAGGTAGAAATTTTAGTTTCTTAATAATAACGTCTTTTTGAGTTTAGTTTATATCTAACTAACGATTTTAGTGGACTTCAATTAGATGCAGGTAAAAATGACATTGGTCTTTCAATAAATGCAATAAAAAGATCGAAAAAGTACAGTACCCGGCCGTAAGTTATGCGCACGAGTTGTAAAAAGCGGCTAAGTAAAAACAAGTTTAAAAATAAAATTATAAGTAATCTTGTATTTTTTATTTACTTATAATAACGTCAAACAATGTAGTTATGTAATTAAATAAAAAAACGATAAGAATACCTATAGTTTTATTTTTAAACTTCATTTTACTTAGCCCGCTTTCTAGAACTCGTGTGCATAACTTACGGCCGGGTACTGTATGTGCATCTGAAATTTTGCAGACTGTGATCCACTACTAACGAATAATCAATTTTGTCAACACCGTGCCATATACTATACCACATGATTATATATCTGCGCAGAAGCCAAGCTACATAGAAACGGCCCTCTGTAGGTACACTCACACATAGCTCGGCGCGGCGATGTGTGTATGACCTCTCACTGACGGTTACACGTACGCTCCGGCCGGGGTAAAAACTGGTTTCAACCAGTTCAGTCGGCGTATAAACGACAGGGCTGCGGCGACGCGATTCAACGCGATTCATAAAAAAAAATCGAGTGATTTTGTTGACGATTTATGGATTTTTCCACTTCAGTGTTTAAAATAAAATAAGATAATATCGATTAAAGTAGTAAAAAATAAAAAAAAAAAAACAAAAAACTCGTTTAGGGTTAATTATTTGCAACTAATATTATTTTAAGATGTGAAATTATGGTCAAATTACACGAATTATTATCTACTTTTTAAATATACATTTTACTACGTAGTTACCTTATTTTATTTTTTTCGGGATTTTTTTTTAACGTATAACAGGGCGTCAACCCTGTGAGAATAAACGCGACTTACATTACGTACGGAGTGTATATTTGTATGAACTACATAAAATTGTTTAGGCCGCCTTTTCACACAACTATTCTTGGGTCCAGCTCATTTATTTCGCGGGTCCCAAATGTGTGTATAACGTTAAAGTTGGATCACTGGATATATGCGTTAACAGCTAAATTCCTTTGGCTTGTTACTCATTAAGTTGGGTAGTATGTAAATTTCTGATTTTGTTCTGTATTTTTGTTTTCAAAATTATGTTTTGAAAATATATTTTTTTTCCTTTGCCTTCTTATTGTGATATGGCCATTTTTAATGCATCATTTTTATTTGCAATTAGCTGTACTTATTTTTTGGTAGTAATTATTGCTTTCAATCGTTAAATACAAATGAGAGTGTTAGTGAGCTTTTAATAAATAAGTAAACGATTATTTTCTCTCGAAAAATTGCGAGAACTAATATTTCCGATTTGAACACCGAATTTCTCAGACTTTCCGTGATGTTCGTACGGATCTAGGTTCCCTAGTACATAGAATGTTCATAATTATATATTTTCCTTTTATTTTGTAAATAATTCACTGGAACATATTTATATAAAGCATGTAAAGCAACGTACAAACGATAGTACACGCAGACGCCTACTTAGTCAAAAGCATATCCAAAGATACTATTACCGACTGAATAAAATTACGCGCATTTTTTATTGATCAGTAAACGCCAAAAAGAAAACACTTCTTTGAGTGAATTGAATAACCTGATAGTTATTATTTTAAGTTGACAACAAACTTCAGGTGTGAAAAATGTTAATCTAAATATTTTTAATTTGAATTCGTTACGAAATTCTATGTAATTGGTAGTTCCCTGGTATTGATGTATTAGTGATAGTTAAATAGTAATTTACTACAGGTCTACTGTTTCTTATTTTACCGAATATGATATACAATAAAGCGAATCGTTTCTGTATCGACTATAACGTTGGTGCGACCCCTAAGGCTTTTCTAATTTATATGATGTAATAATGAGCCAAGCAGTTCGTTGGCGGTATGAGCACGTGTTCTGGGAATTATGACAGAGTAATGACCGGCCCGCCCCGCCTGGGATCAAATTGGACGGACGCGGAAATGACGGCAGTCCACGTAATAAAAATTTATGAAAATGGTCTCCCACCTTGGGGAAATCTCGATAACGTGCCACCCTTCCGTTCTAAGGTGTGATTTCACATTCATCGAGTGATTTTATGTGTTATCACATAAACGGGAAGTCGTGTGCTGTTTATTTATTGGAGTTCTAAACTTCATGGCTCTTCGACTCCGGCCTATCGCACCCTCGGGCTACAATAACGATCTTAGCCCAAGAAAGGTACTTTATTGTTGAAATTCGATTACATAACTGGGAATGTTCTCGTTTCAAATACATATAAATACATAGATGGACAAATGGCCTTGTGTACATACAACACACTGCTTAGATATTTCATGTACATATGAGTTTGGTCATTTGTCATTGGAAATCCGTTTTGATGTAAACAATAAAATACGTCATAAAAAGAGTTTTTACTGATACCAATATGTTTGTGTCGTGAACCAACCTCCCAACCAACCAGCCAACATCCCAAACCAATTAGACAGATCTTAGTTTACCAGACGTCGATTCGTTTCAATGTCTTACACGTACAAGTCAAATTAAAAACACGATACACTACGGTTTCAAATATAAAATAATAAAATTCGCAAATAATATTATGCACGTAATAATATTTCGTATATTTTATCCAACGAAAATCCACAATTCCATCAACACTGATACATCCGCCAATTCTGCTAATTATCATAGACAACCGTTTACTTTTGTTGGGATCGAACATAAATTATTAAACACACGTCATCAGCGCCTTCACCCTATTGTTACCCTAAAATACTTCAGTAATTTTACCTTTATTAATCGACTTATAAAAATGATACATTCATTAGTCTTGATCCATTATCAGGTGCGAGGTGAGCTGCGCCGGCGGTGATAAAAATGAGGTTAATTGAATATTGTCAGTTCGCGGGGCGCGGTAAAGGGAAGTGGGTTAATGAATCCAGTCGTCCGTCTATCTGCCTACCTCTATTTCTATTGATACCGAATTCAAATTAATTTCGTTTTTCACGTCCTCCTAATGACCAGTTAAAATTCCAAATACATGAATTCTAATAACTCTACAATAAGTTGGTATAGAGACTTAAGTATTTTCATGTCCAAAGAAAGTCAATCTGTATATACTTATACATGTAATGAAAAGGGAACAAATTACATCTTGTAAAAACCACTGCACGAATTTCTATTAATGATCCTTTTACATTTATTACCGCTTAGCGTAGTGGGTAGCGACCCTGCCTGCGAAGCTGGAGGTCCCGGGTTCGAATCCCAGGTCGGGTCAGTATTTATATGATGAATATCGATACTGGTACAGGGTCATGGTTGTTATATGTTTGTGGTGTCTTCGCTTGGTACCCAAAACACAAGCTAATGCTTAGTTTGGGGCCTAGACGTTGTTGTCATGTATACGTTATTATTATTATATATTATTATTATTTAACCAGATGCCGTTCTAATTCAATATAAAACAAACAATCAAATAGTGAAATATGCTCATGAATCAAATATAACAAATTTGTCCTGTCTTATCGTTACATTATTGATACAAAAAAAATCGAGAAAAACAATCGAAGACGTTCAGCGTTTCAAATATGTATGTATTTACTACGTTTCCCTTATTAATGAAGTTTTATTGCTAACCCGAAGGAGATTTAGAGCCATGAATATACAATTTGAATGGGGGTTTGAGTTAGGGGGGTTTCACGGGAAAAAGTGGAACAACCGAACGGCAATCGGGACGCCTCTGTCGCGAGGTGATAGCAACACGTGTGTCGCCATCCGTCACTAATACAATATATTGAATACATCGCGCCACGAACACCATTACTTCATATACTAAACGGGATGGATAGGGTATGTTTAAAAAAATTACTGAAATGTTACCTTTAAGAACATGTTTAATTGCAAATCAGCCAAAACTGTACATTTTTCATAATTATAAGCTAAAAATATAATATTATCACGTTCACATTTTTGATGTCGATTATTGACACTTCTGTTCCAGAAACAATGGCAAAAACAATGTGATGATAAATTTAATTTGCTGGGAGTTTCTGAAAAGTGCCAGAAAGTTTGAACCCTTGAATATATAACACGCGCTTGACTTGAAACTTGAAACGACAATCGAAGTGAAATATTATAGTGAACAATTAAAATCAGGTTAAAAAATAAATAAACAAGTGTCCGCATTAAAGTGACGTGTAGATTTCAGATGAGCAGGTTCGAGTTTGAAATGGATTTGTTTTGCTATAAAATGTTGTACTAAGCGTTCGTAAACGATATGAGACACGGTGTCAGATAATTGAAGTTGTTATGTTAAATCAAACCCGAATCCATAATAAATGTAATATTCCAAAATTTAAACATTGAATGTTAGACCGTAGATGAGAAAAGAAAAATCACGTATTGTATATTGTAGACATCAAGATGGTACGTCTCATAGTACAAAACGAACTAAAACCCAAACAAAATTCGATATTTAGAGAATAAACATACCATTATGTTACCATTATGAACATTTTGTTGAATTAAACATGAAACGTAGGTACATTCAGAATCTTTATTTATTTTTCCAATACGGTTTTTACCTGAGCGCCACACTAAATTCTACTTCACTGTACTATATAAAAACATCAAGTGGCGTATATTTTTTGCTCACATTTTTATGGTCACCACGCTGTATCTCTATACATCTACATCCATGGTATGTATCTTCTTTGTATAGTTATTGATTGTTAAAAATTTCCAAGCTTGATCTCAATGGACCATTTCGCTGTGAAAAATTAATTTGAATCGACAGTAACAACTAAAGACTTTTCAAAATTTTAAAAGACCTCAATAAACGAAAAGCAACTATTTCAGCAGAGCGTTGACGGATGCAAGTTTTATTAGTTTCAGGTAAACTCACTCCACTGCGCTGGCTGCCAACGGATCAGCAGGATGGCGAAACAATGCAAGCAACGACCTGGGATCATATTGAATTTTTTCCCTGAGTTTCTATTTAAACTACCGTTGCGTTCTACTTTATTCATATAAGGATTCAACTTCGGAATGGAAGATAATGAGGTACAAATGTGTGTCAATGTTTATTTATTTTTTATTTTATTTACTTTTTATTTTTAATTAATTACGCCAGTTAAGAAATTCAAGACCAAAATTCATAAAACACGATTTTTCGTAAATATATTGTTTTCTTCACTGTAAATGACATTTGTAATTATTAGAACGTTGTCGAGCATAAAATTGTCTATGAATTTGGTCGTAGACAATATTTAATACAATTTACTGTTTTTGAGATAAAACGTCAAAAGTGAGAAGCGGTTAGTCGTATGTATACGTTAACTCTATTAGAAGTGTCGTCTATAGAATCTAGTACATGGCGCAATTTTAAAGTTTATTATTCACTAAATATATTATGATCATTAACAATTCCTAATTATTTAAATATAAATGTATTTATAAATTTATGTATTTGTAAATGTATTTATTGTTATTTATGTATTTGTCTATTTGTTACGTGTCGGGGTGTAACAGTATCTATATATGTACATATTATAAAGAATATTTAAGTACGTATATCAGTTGTCTGGTACTCCATAATACAAGCATAATACTTGCTTACTTTTGGGACTAGATGGCGCTGTGTGGGATGTCCCAGACATTATATTAATATTATTGTAAATGAAACATCCTTATAATTATCATATATTTAGTAAATTTATATCGACAATAAGATTTTAAAATGATAAATATATAAAATTTTATTTTAAGTAGGTATTAAATAAAAAAAAAACAGCATTTTAATATAATATGTCGGACCACCACGGGACCTACCTCAATAGAATACAGTTTAGACTACAGGAATAGGTTAAGCCGTTTCCGAGAAACAGAATTTCCTTCTTTTTGTGAATTTAATTAAAAATTATCAATTCATAGTATTTGTTATAATGCAAAGGTTTGAAATTGCTCTCTCATACCCAATGGCAATTTCCGTTCCTTTGTATTGTTTTGTAAAATATTAATTTCAATCGAGCACACGAATGCAGTGCCAAGTGGTGCTTATTTATTTCGTCAGTAAAAATTTACTCTCGGAACTTTTTATAATTCTGGAACATCGTACGTACAAACACATAAAGTTAACTTAATACCTACACCTCGTAGGGTCAAGTCCGATCCTAAAGTTTTTTTTTTAATTTTGCATACTTTTTGTACTTAGCGTTAACATTACGTTATGAAGAAAAGATTACCAAAAAGTCTTTGTTTGACCAAAAAATATTTTGTAATTCATAACGCGTCACAAATGTATAAAATTTTATTCCATACTTTAAATTATATTAGCTTCTACTACCGACACCTAACGTCCTTAATGATTCTAATGTTGGACTGTACTAATCTTAATAAATACCCATTATTATACTCTACTATGAATGGTTAGCCTGCGTTGCTTCATTAAACGCAGGTATACAGACGCTTTTTTCTTTACATACAAAAAAAATCTAATCATTAGGTTTTCTAATAATTCATGGACTTCATTAAACAAAAAAGAGAAACATATACGATAAGCCTTAAAAGTCAAGTGCCGAGTGAATGATCGTCACGTTATCACGTAAAAACTTCCGGCTAGGACAGAAATAGTTGACACTAGTTTTTTTTTTTTTAAATTTAATAACTAAAGACTTCGCGGAAAGCAGTTGGCTATTTAAAAATGCTTGTGATTGAATCTGTCTATGGTGGCAAGATGGCATGACTATGACGATCGAGTCGAATTGCAAACCCACTCCTATTTTCGCCAGTTTAAAAACTACTAATTAAAGCAATGTTTTTTTAACCAAAAAAATAGTGAATGAAATTGTAACATCTATAACGTTTTAAGTCGACTGACGATTTTATGTACAATTAGCTTTCGTCCTCTGCTTTGTGGGTATGAACATAGGTATATTATGTAGGTACCAATACCCACAAAACAAAAATCGAATGCCGGTAATGCGCGACGAGCGTCGGAAGCTATGTTGTCGCATTTAAGAAATACGTACATACCTACACACAATATTATCCTTGCCTTTGCCCAAGACAGGTTTAGCGGTATAGCTATGAAAAATAACAAACATACCCACAGTCACGTTTTCCTAGCTTTTTATAATTTCTTTTCTCACGACCTACCATTTTCTACTGAGTGCTACCATTTTCGATCTTTCGTACCGTTCAACCCGTTCCGTGCAATTTCCTACCATTTATTTCTTTACTGCTGTCAACAACGAAGCTTTTTAAATTGTTACAAAGAGAATGAGAGTAAACAATGGCATAGCTACCCGTTATACCATATAAATATTCAAATAAGCTCATTTAAGACAGTATCAAGCAAAAGTTATGAAGCGAACATTATGAACGACAACTGAGAAAAATATCCTTTGAAAATAATCAAGAAAGCTAGTATTGTAATTTCATATCGCGGAAGCCTATTTTTTATTATACTGTATCTGTTACTAACATAATAAAGTAATAATAATAATAACGTATATATCGCAATAACGTCTAGACCCCAAACTAAGCATTAGCTCGTGTTTTGGGTACCAAACGAAGACACCACTTATAACAAACACGACCCGTTACCAGTATCAATATTCATCATATAAATACTGACCCGACCTGGGATTCGAACCCGAAACCGGTTCGAAAAAGTTAAATGTAACTATAATAATTAGAAGAATGTGGTGAAAAGACGGATTAATCTCTAATCTCTTCTGAATTCGTAATTTTTTTCCAGTTCACTCATTTTTAAAACTAATAAGTAATAGTGCGATTGAGAAAAATAGTAGCTACGAGGAAAACTATTATACCACTTACTACTAAGCAAATGCAAAAAAACTAGCCCGTCTAAAATCAAACTAGTTGATAGTTGTTCAATTGTTTTGCACTCAAACATGGACACGCCGTGGCATTTTTTAATGTGAGTTCTGTCGTGGCAGCAAAAGAAACATGACTAATGAACGCATCATGGGCTTTTGGTTTATTCCGGGCGGTTATTTTGGTATTGTGGAATCCCGCAAGTGGAATTTTAACTTGCAAAATGAATCAATAGGTAGGCCAGGCATTAAAGTTACCAATGAAGCCATGGTGGAATCTGATCTATATCGATTTACTGCAGAATTAGCAACATTATTCGAGATTTACAACACTCACTATATTGACTTATTGTGTAAAATGGCAAAATTTAAAAAAAAAACTGGAGATATGGGTATATACGAACTAATAACCTTTACAACGATGCACTTGTCAAAAAATAGAATATCGCAAGGTACAAACGCTAATATATTGCCCTAAAAAACCCACAGAAATAGAGGTATTTTACGGTCCAGATTTTTTTTTCCTTTTAAATATGTGCCTACCTATAAAACGTAGCGTGTTGATAAAAAAAAAGATTAAAAAGAAAGTATCAAATTTGGTTTGGATGATGTTTACTATAGATGAATATGACATTGTAAACTAGTTAACTGTGTTTTTTTCGATAAGGTGCATTGAACTATTCGTGTTGATATTTTTGGGTTGTTGTGATAAAGCTATTAACTGTTTTTAGAATTATTAAGGCACGTTTAACTCGGGCATACGTTTTCAATAGAAGCCCCGGCGTTCTGAAAGTACTAGACAACTTTTTATCTTTTATGACGTAACCATTTATGGTCATGGGCTCCCGGGCTGAAACGATCAACTGATAGTATACAAAGTTAATTTTCTTTGCTTTGACATACATATAAATAAATAAGATTACGATCACTCTGAAAAGTTGATGTATCTTAGTAAGTATTTAAGGAATTTGTTTCATGTTTAAAATCTTCATTTAGAATAATTCCAAAGTTTTATATTGAAAAAAAAACCATAACCAATATTATAATTTTCTAATTACAAGATAACCATAATATTCCTTTTTTTTTAATATAAAAACGAAGCGGATAGTTATTTACACTTATTTATTTTTCTGCCTGCTACTTTAGTCAGAGAGATATACGTTTACTTGATTTTAAAATAACGATGTTACTAGAAAATTTTAATGGGTAGATGAGCGGAGGGTAAATTATTTCTAAATGTATAAATAATTATCTCATAATTTCTATAAAGAGGAGCAGGATTCACGAATGACATTCTCTCTTCCGATCCTTTGTCCTACATCGAGAAAAATGTTCTTAATTATTTTGATGATTCACTATCAGTAGAGTAATGTATGACCGAGACCATTATAAAATACAAAATTATTACTAAAATTATGGTGATTATTATGAATTTTTTTGCGTGAATTTGAATTTGAAGGCGTACTTTTTAAAAATATTAAAAAATACGCGTCACCATAATTACCTTATCAAGATACAACAGGAACCATAAATTATGCTGATGCGTATTTTGTCCACTTTGTATTCTTCATATCTTACGATACTGGCCATTCATTGATCTACTGACAGTGGGTACTTTTCTCAGTGCAAAATTTATATACGCATCGCGATATTTAAATTAAATAAATTAATTTAAATATTGCTTTTATAAAATTATTAATTATAAAAAATTTAAATAAATTAACTGTGAATATAGAAGAGTTACAACAATAGAGATAAATAGACTCTCTTAAATGTCAACACTCTTCACAAAGACGTCTATGTGAACATTTCTCGACGAATGAAAGTTATACCTAGTTGGATGGACATAGTGTATTAATCGTCCGCCGTCCTACACTTTTATCGGAGTTCAGAGGCTCGTAAACTCTGTCCTACAGCCACACCAGCTGATCCGATGGACACTTTTCATGTGGAATTTAAAATATAAAATATCAGTTTTATATCGGCAAAGCGGTTGTAACATTTTCGACATTACATATTATTCGGGGGTGATGTTATTTCCAAGTTTATAGGAAAAACGAGAAATATTCTTTCGGTGCTAGAGATCATTGATTATATAATGTCTGAATAGATCCTCGCAATTATTATTGAATTATAACCGAAGTGTTAAGTGGTATTTTTGTCTACGTTTTTTTTGACGCCGACTTTTTATCCAGACATTATATGATCAAACCTAGAGACGGAAAATAATTTTTGATACCAACTGCGCAATTTCTTTACAGACTTAATTAAATATTCTTTATGTCTTACGATTAATTTTATATTATGGTTCTCATAAATATCATAAATTTAGTATGGTTATACTTCAAGAGCTTTTACTCGGCCTGAATACGGCCAGTGTTTCATATCGTGTCTGGTTGATAGCTGAATTTGTTTTTTAAGAATTTATCTAGGATCTTCAGGTCTATTCGTACCACATGGAAATTAAATATAAATATTTTGTTATCTACAAAAGAAAATGCACAGAATTTTTTTTTTTGTTTTAAGTAACAAAAAATTTTATTACCTTACCTTATTTTATTACCTTAGTTACCTAAAAATAGTGACAACATAACTCAAAATTCAATTCAAATTCAAAAAGTTTTTATTCAATATAAGATGTTTACACACACTTATTGAAAGTCAAAATAAATTGATTAGGTACCGGTTCAAAAACTAGAAGGAGAAGAACCGGCAAGAAACTCCTCCCTGTTTATTATATTTAAATATATGTTTTGCTTCATTGTTGTTTTTTTTTAATTTAAAGTGCTTACAACTATTACAATAATGTCCATGCGCACTTATCATTTAAATACTCGCTAATACAATAGTAAGCTTTTTTCTTGAGTTGGACTTTAACACGCTTTATAAATTGATTACAATTCAAGTCTAACATTTCTTTTGGCATTTTATTATAAAAACGGATACAATTTCCCATGAAAGAATTATTAACCTTTGAGAGCCTGAACCTGGGAATGGATAACATATGCTTATGTCTTGTATTTCAGTTGTGGCCATCACCCACCCTAGAGAAAGCATTTAAGTTTTTATGTACATAAATTATGTTTTCATAAACGTACTGACAAGGTACTGTCAAAATGTTACTTTCTCTAAAGTGAGCCTTTACACTATTTCTAGATTTTAATTTATATATACCTCGAATAGTCCTTTTCTGCAGAACAAATATTGTTTGAATGTCAGCGGCCTTTCCCCATAGCATAATGCCATATTACTTGTCTTTATACTATGAAAGTAGCGAAAATAAACGACTACTAAAAAATTAACCACTACTATAAGTAATCAAACTCAGTTGTACCAGCTTACCAACCAGTAGCTTTCATTTTCACTATGTTTAAAAATTATCAAACTTTTACTATTTTCATGGTAACAAAACTAGTTTTGTTATCCACTTTCTTCAGTGTGTCTCTTGATATCCAACAAGTGATTTAAGTTGGTAAACAATTACAGCTTATTAGATGGCATAACCTATTATATCTTACTAACATAATTGATTATAACAAGATATAACGTTAGGGATGTTTAACGGAGCGAGTCCCGTCAGCTATTACGTTTCCGCGACCCTTTCTCTTCGAAGGCGGTTGTGTTACATTGCCCCAGTTAGGTTGCATGACATGATGCCGATGTGGCATGTCGATATCGCACGATCTACACTGCACATTCAAGAAGGGATCTTTGGTGTAAGTGGAAATTATGTTGCCTCAGATCCCTTTGCCCTTTTATATGGTCCTTTCAAAGTGTTTAAACATAGCTCATTCGACCAACGACAATAGGTCGTAACCCACAAATTAAAAAAAAAAGACGTGTGGCACTCGAGGACTGCCGCGGTAAAGCTATTGCATACATTTTGTATCAACTTATGCAATTATAATTATTTATTTATTTTATTTATGCAGTATTTCTTTTCTTGAGTTAAGCTATGCAATAGCTTAAAAATGTTTTTGCGTAAATCGTTTCAGTTGTATCCCACACACCTACAAACAAAATATCGTAAGCCACAGTTGACCCATTATTTTATAAAAAATGTTTTAGTAAAATGTCTTAACCGACATTGCAAATGAATAGTTTAAACTAAATGTCGTAACCCACAGAAAACTTAATATAAAGTAAATTATTATATAAAAATAAATTAAGTGAATTATGGATTAAACGTAATTTTAATATAAGTAAATCATTTATTTTACCTTTTCTATATTTTAATTTAGTAACAAAAAATATCTAATACAGCATAAAAACAGTTTTTTTCTTCTCCTGAAAAACTGTGGGTTTGTTGTTTATGACGTATTGGCGTTAACCGAACGCAGCTATATAAATACTTCTATTTTTAAAGTTTTTTTGTCCTTCTAAATTCTAAACCGGTTGACTTAATAAAATCTAAAAATAAAAAAAAATGTTTACTTAATATTGTGTCCGCTCGCAACATCGTCCGCGTTATAGATTATAGTGTAGAATTTATGTAATGGTTATGAACAAACGAGTTATTATGTATTACTTAAGTAATAAAACAGTAATTTGTTTAATAAAACATTTGTGTATGGTCTCAAGTATGTGCTTCACACTTTTTAGCACCCCTTTTCTACCTCTTAGTGGTTAATTTTTCACTGGATGCTTACGTTATACGTGGAAACGGTCTGGGTTGTGCATTAAAACTACATTACCCATTTTCACCACTCAAAGCTTGTATTTCTTAAAACCTAAGTTTAGTAAATCCGTTGTTATGACCAAAACTCTATTAAAATTTCAAATTTAACAAACCTTGAGGTTTGAGAATTTCGTTAATTTACTAACTTTAAGACCCGTTTTCAACTCGTTACAGATCGAATTTTGAATCGATTGAATTGATCGAAAATTGGTAAATCACGTGTTAAATATTTTGTATAAATAACTGTTTGTTGCAAATATTTAAAGTTTGAAAGCCTTTTATTTTGATTTTCTGCAAACAAATTTAAATATCCCGTTATAGCCATTTAGAATTCGAAGTTTGTAGTAGGAAGTATTCACTCAGTGGTTTGAGCTGTACATTGATACATATATATTAGTCGGTCAGACTCGTTTTTTTTTTGCGTGGTCTGTATATTGGTGGTGTTTAATTTTGACCAAATAATGAAAGCCCTCGAGTTTGACCGCGTGTACTAATCGTTTATATCATATAAAATTATCACCTCTTTTTACCCCTTTACCAGTTGACTTGAAGAATTATGTTTAATCAATCGCTTAGTAGACACAGCTCGCAAAACTTCTAGTTCGCTGTGAAGTGAAGAGAGTAGTGTCGCAGTAGGAAAAATAGGTATCAGAGGGACGTGAGCGGGCCCCGCACTTGCACAAAACGCACCTGCATCAACATCAGAGCGAACTTTCAAAGAAGTTCGGTGCAAAGTGAAATTTATAGTCTCACATTAATAAATACGTAACTACATTTTTCCCATATTTTTTAATACATGGGACATTTCACACAGCGCCATCTAGTCATAAAGTAAGCAAGTATTATGCCATATACATTTTGCCACTCCTATTCGTCCTTTTAGAGGTTGAATTTTGAAAATTCAACAACAAATTGAAAATATGGCAGTGGTATTCAAATTCTGATGTCAAGACGCGTATTTTTAATAATTTTTCCATACAAACTTTAATACTGTTTTCTACTTTTGATTGATTCGATTTCTGTGAATTTAGCAATCTTATGCACACTTCGCTTGGGTACTTTCTTACAAGTTACTTTAAAATATTTTTTCCGCCACATCATCTTTGAAATGATTAGTGGACAAATGACTTTTCTAGTTTTAATATTATTTAATTATATATATATATATATATATATATATATATTAAAACTGGTGACGGATTCACCAAAGTAATAACTTATGTTTTACGTGATGCTCAATACACGCCAGTGAACATTCGATGAATGAGCTGCTGCAGACAGACGTAGTGACCCGAATAGCAGTATTAAATGCACAAATACGTATTTGAATTTTAATTACTTTGGTTAAGAGAATGTCATAAGCCAACGAAAATTCAGAATGTCGCCGCCCACTGGCCCCAAAGGCGACATACATTGTTATACGAGTTCGTGCTTTACACAAGCGAGACGCACAATAGTGCACCGCTTGAAATTAAAGAGCGTAAGTGCAAAATTATTAAAATTTAATTTCTTTTAATTGAAACGCCTATTGAAAAATACAAAACGAGTATCGAATACAGAATTATGAAATCTATATAATATATTTTTTTCAACTATAACAAACTTCTTACTCAGCTACAATGATTGATAAAAGGATTTTTAAGAGGTATTTTTACGATTTATTTTTAATCTGTAAAACTTATTAAATAATAATTTCAAAACGAACGTCGTATAAAACGAAGACAATGATTTAATATATTTTAAAGACATTAAGATACATGAAATACTTTAAGCGATATCGTTGTTTGAAAATGCCGTCCTCAGCTTCTAACATCGCCTTAACTATTTTGTTTTGAGATGTATTTGCAGTAAACATCTGTAAATTGATTGACAATGGTTAGTTTTCTTGTCGGTTGAGCCATTGGTGAGTAGTAAAAAGACATACAAACAAACAAACAAACAAACAAACAGACAGACTGACAGACAGACGAAAATCTTAAAATAGTGAATATGGAACAATTACATCATAAAACAAATAACAGTTATAAAATTTAGCTAAATATTCATCACCCAGCCAGACCTAGAGATTTGTAATAATTCAGATTAACACGGTGTGTATATTAATTTATTTGATAAATTTCATTCGATCACGTACATGGAAACGTCAAGAAACTTTGTCTAGCTTCTTACATGTGGATTGGTTTTAATATAAATGAAAGCACACAGAATTAATAATAATAATAATAAAAAATAATAAAACTAATCCAATAATCCACCCCTCGTCGCCCCCGACGCATAAACTCCTTACATAAAATAAATATATTGCATTAAATAAATTGCTGAATTCCAATTCATTAAACATAAATACACAGCTAAAACATTAAAGATGTGTAGGTATTTTTGCTTTGATGTTATTAGCAGGTTTAATTCGAATTTATCCGGCAAATTACTTAAATGCAGTGTCATGATATCGAGGTTAATTCGCCCTGATTACGAAATTCAACCTCTCTACGCTCCACCAAATCCAAACATCAAAATTTATAACGACGTTAATTACGATTCGAACTAAGGCTTGTGCTTGACTTCGTACAGATTTTATTCGATGAATATTATTAAAAAATTTAAAAAAGTATATTTTTCTATCGTTAAGTAATTATCCATTCATAGACTTTATAATTATGTCCGCTAATTGTAAATTGTTGCAGTGATGTATGTTGTAAAAATTTAAAAAAATCTGTATGTATCTATATGTAAAGTAGGTTAAGATTCTATAAGTAGAACATCTTCGCGATAAATAGGCAACACAAGTGGAAAGAAGCGGTGCGATGGGGCAGAGGATGCTTCCCAGCCATCGCTACTTCGAACGTCGGGAGAGTAGACAAAAAAAGGTTAGTATATTTTAAAAAAAAGGTATTAAAAAGGCACAGAAGTATACGTGTATCTAATAGATTTGATATATATGCGAAGCTACGAAAAAAAAGATATTTGTTCGTAGATATGCGATGTCGACATCCCTACACGTGTGATTCGCGCTTAATATTAATAATCTGGCGTTAGTGCCAAAGATGACTTACTCGAGGGGCGCGCTCCGACTACTTTGCTATTAGTCTCTGAAACTACGTTTCATTTTTGAAAATTGACCAAGTGTTAATTTTACAAAAATTCCGCAATGTCTAAATACGAATCTCAAAGGCTTTAACTTGAGTAACGATGAAAATACAAGTGCAATTTTAATTTTTCAAACTTCGTATGTACCGGTGTTTACGTCACAAAAATATAGAGTCCTTCTTCAAACCTTATTGAATTTGCAAATCAAGTTTTTATATATTGAGAAGTTATAGAAAAAAAAAGCCAAGCGCCTGTCTGATCACCCACAGTGAGGGTTCCGTAGTCGGAATGAATATTCATACTTAATATTCAAATAATGAGTTTTAAAAACAAGCATTTCAAAAACTACTCTTTAAGTCTTATTTAAACCAGTTTTCTTTGAAAGCATTTTATAGTTGTTTTAAATTTACTTCAGAATTTTTCACTTCATAATTCAAAAGTTACAGGGATGAGATAGGTATACTTTAGGAGAAGGATCTCAACAACTACCTACTGACTTAAATAAAAAAAAATCTAATACCTCTATATAATTTTTAAAGCCAACACTGTGAAACGTTTTTTTAAATAATACGATGGTTAACTATCAATAGAGCAGTTGATGACCGAAACCATCACAAATACGAGAAAACTGAGAAGAAAAAACTACACGTCAGCATAATCACATTACAGTAATCGTAATTTCCGTCGACACATATTTTTTCTTCTACGAACACTTTTCTCAGTGTATCTATAGGAACCCCCACTTGTTCGTCCCTCAATTATAAATACGTATAGCGACTTATAAAAAAAAATATTCATAATTATGCTACATCATTGTATAGCGATTCATAGATTAAAGCACTTTTTAAATTTCATCTATATAAGGCCAATAGTTTTCTAGCAAAATGGCTGTGATAGACGGACGTACAGACAAACGGATAAAATAAATTATACGGATTTTAAATGGAATTTTTGCCATTTGGCTCTGTTCTACAAATCTTTATTGTACATTATAAACCTATGTCGAAAGAAAGCTTTGAAATTTTTTATAACATAGCTATTTATTATGTGTAGTAAACTTTCAAGTATTAACTATTATTCATAAAAAATAGACACGACACGAGCTTACAGTACATTTAGTCTGGTGCTCCGAAGTGCCGACTGGTCGTTCGGACATGAAGTGTGTCGTGCTGTGCTATAATTTTATTTTTAATAGACTTTGGTAGTCTTGCATGCTGTATGCAACGCCCATTGTGATGTTTTTTGGGTGTTCTATATTCACCATAACCTAGAAAAATCATCTTGCAAGATTTGGAAATATTTTTATAAATAATTATATCTGGGACATCCCACACAACGTCCTCTAGTCCCAAAGTAAGCAAGTATTATGCTTCTATTACGGGCTACTAAACAACTTATATATACTTAAATATTCTTTTTTTAATAATATATATATATATATATATAGATACTTTTACACCCAGACACGGAACAAATAGACATGTTCATGCGCACAAATATTTGGCCCGGGCGGTGATTGAACCCGCGACCCTTGGCTCCGCAGTTAGGGTCTTTAACCACTAGGCCAACCGGTTATTCAGTTAGGCAGTGGTCATCTTTAACAGAATTATACCATAACAAATATTATAATAATATAAAACGCTGACCAAAGACATTAATCTTGAACATGACTGTGAACTAAAAAGTACTTAGATTTAATTAATTGTGTCAATTTCACATCAAAATGAGATAGCTCAAAATAAAAGCTGCACATTCGGTTCGTAGATCCGTAGCCCGTAGCTCGTAGCCCGTAGTTTGTCCGTAGTCTAGTCGGCAAACGACCGCCGCAGCGGGCGCTCGCCGCGCGCCCCATACTGTATACAATATTTCTTTGAGTAAAAAGTTCGCGGCCGTGTCAGTGTCAGCTTATTGGACTTCTGACAAATTAAATTAGTGTCACAAAAGCACGAAAGAAATTGCGTTACTAATGATTATCTGGTAATTATTTCTTTAATTAGATTTTTTTATCAGTTAACAAGTTCACTATTTTAATATAATAGTAACATTTGTAGGTAGCTACTATACTATTAGATGTTTCGTCTGCTATGTTATTAGTTAAAACGAAATAAAAACAATATTGTAATACTTTTTATAATTAATTTCTTTTTATATATATAATATTCGATTACACTTCTTTCCCCAAAAAAAAATATATCAAGAAATTTGAATTCACAAATTCATTGTACAGATCACACAAAAGATTTAAATATGAGTTTTTATTTTTATAATCACCTCATTGTTTTCTTGACATGTGGCTTACAACAGAGAAAAATATAGAAGAAGAAGAAGTTTTTCACTCGTGAGACAACTTTTAAGAATTACTATTAATATTTTAAAATTTATGTATTATTTATTAATCTAATCTTAACATGACACATTAGTTGAAAAATATGATTATAATAAATTTTTCCACGTAGAAGTTTACAGCAATGAATTCCAATAATAATACTCATTTCCGAAACTATAAAAAATAAAGATTATCATAAAAAACCTCAATGTGTATAGATTTGCTTCAATATTGAAATAATTACCATCCATGCTTCTTGAATTGTACTTCACTTTACTTCATTAGCCCATTTTTACCCCACTGCAAGGGCTTAGGCCTCCCCTAGGGTGAGGAGGGGGGCTTGGAGCTTAAATCCACCACGCTGCTCCACTGCGGGTTGGGGACTGTAACGACCGCCATCTATTGTCAGCGTCTGGGACCGACTGCTTAACGTGCCCTCCGAAGCACGGAGTCAGTGATAGTTGTGTACTTAGGTCAGAAAAACTCATTGGTACACACCCGGATTCGAACCATGGCCCTATGGGGCCTTATAAATTTGAGACAGCTTCGTTGCGCTTTGGGTTATCACGACACTGTACAATTGTACAAATCACACAATTTGTTTCTTTTAATTTTAATAAAGTAAAAAATATCAAATATAAAATATCCGAGGGATTCTTTTTCGATTTTTTAACATACTTGTAAATTGATTTATACGCAGAAATGACAACTTGGTGATAAATATAACTTGTACAAGTTAATTGACGAAGACTTTATTATTATAAGACGAGCCATTGCTAAATTAAGTCAACAGTCAGGCATTAATTATTTTTATTTTTGAAGACTATTATAAAACTGCTACGGAGCGATATTAATATTAGTGAATTTATTGCACTCCACTAATTAGTACGTTTCTGTACTCAAAGTATAAGCTTTGATTTATTTTACCTGTTTGTTACTTTTTTGAACTTTTATACAACTCAAGAACGACTAAACCGATTTTTATGTAATTATGTGAAATATGTTTCAATAATACCTATAGGCTGCCTACGTTTCATCACGCTATTATTTTAAGAGCAAAACAGTGAAAAGTATAGTAATTTTTAGTTTTATTGCAAATATTTATTTATAAAACATAATTTAATAATCTTACATCATACTATAACAAATGCACGATAAAAATTGTCACTTTAAATGTGATGTTATTTACGCATGCGTTTTTCAATGCACGTTTCTGTTTTACGTATGGCGTATGCAACATTGTTTGAGGTTTGTTGCTTTTAATTTTATTATATTTAATTTTATAATATTTAATTTCATAATATTCTTTTTTTATTTTTATGACATAATATTTTATTTTTGTAATTTTATTAGGTAAACACGTCAAAAACATAAATATACACTAAGAATTATACATCACTGCGTATAGATCGGTTATCACCATGGCTAAGTACGGGCTATCATTCAAACAAAAACAAAAAGGTTTATAAATGAGAGTATTAGAACTATGAAGTTATCCAGATTCGGCATATAATTCCAAAAATTAGAAGACCATGTTGATACCGCATTCATGTTATAATATATCAACAAAGCATTTAGTAATAACAATAATAATGTCTACATCATAACAACGTCTTGGTCCCAAACTAAGTATTAGCTTGTGTTTTGGGTACCAAGCGAAGACAACACATACAAATAACAACCAAGACCCGGTACCAGTATCAATATTCATCATATAAATCTGACCCGACCTGGGATTCGAACCCGGGACCTCCAGCTTCGTAGGCAGGGTCGCTACTCACTAGGCTAAGCGGTCGTCAATATTTATATTTATTTATTTTTACAAAATAGTTTTTCCGTATTGTATCTGTGTCCAAAAGGTACACGTTTTGCTACGATGACGGTTGGAAATCATCATGTATATAGGGATCTAACGAATTTGTACTTCCTATGGAAATTGACATCTGTCTGACTCTAATACTTGTAGAAAAAAGGAAAGGTTGTCGTCGCGCCTCGCCGACCAGTAGAAGGTTGCAGTATAACAAAAACTAAATCGTAGATAAAAAAAATATAATAATACTTTATACAAAAACTATTTATTACAGAACACAATTCTAGACAAAGACTTGCATACCTGAGTGCGGTGGTGTTTCTACTGATTGATTTATGAAGTGGCGTTCGATGATAACATAAAATGAGCAGAAAATGTTGCGAAATCGAGGTCGCCGATTTCGACTTTAGTATAAGCGGTCAATACCCTTATATATATAATTAAAACTGAATGACATACATTTCGTTTAGAATTATTCGTAGGCTTGGATCGTGCCGTCATTGTTATGTAACTATTGTGATTGAACAATTTAGTCTAAAAACATTAACACAATAAAAGCTAATTATGTAATAACTCTTAGAATAGAAAATGCTGATATCTAAAATTCGTTTATTATCACTGATCAGCCTTGAACTAATGTTGTCGTCATGAACTTCATACGTTGCTGTTGACCTGGTACCTGCGGCAACCACTGAAAGCACCATTGAATTTTCTCAGTTAAATTCCGTTCCGAGTAAAACAGTTCGAATTAAACACTAATTGATTTCCGCCCAAACCTACGGCTTCAGTGACTTCTTGTATTGCGTTGTATTAATTAAAATTGTATCGTGAAATATATAAGTTTGTTTTACAAAAAAACACAGAGGTCGAGCAACTAAAAAGTGTCCGACTTGTTTTCTTCGCGGAAAAAAGATTCATATCTAAAAATACGTCAGCACTTTGAACAAAAAACATCGTGTTGCTTATTTTGTTCCTTTATATTACAAAAGAAAACATAAAAACATTCTGTTCTGTTTTTTAAATTATTAAGATTGTTTAATGTTTTTTGAATTAGTTTATTAGTCAGTTTACCTTTACATCTAATATTATATGTTCCCAACACTTGAAACACCAATGCTCGAAAAACCACTTCAAAATTGCCCGTGTTTTTTTCGTCTAGACTTCGATACTGCTGTGGTGAAGTTCTTTCACTGTATTATGACCGGTTGGCTGAGTGGTTATAGACTTTAACTGCAGAGCCGTGGGTCACGGATTCGATTCCCGCCTGGGACAAATATTTGTGTGCATGAACATGTCTATTTGTTCCGTATCTGGGTGTAAAATATCTCTATATGTATATATTATAAAGAATATTTACGTATGTATATCAGTTGTCCGGACCCATAATACAAGCTTAGCCTTGTTTGTGACTAGATGGCGCTGTGTGGGATGTCCAAGGTATTATTGTTATTATTATTTACTTGAGTTAGAAATATTATTTACTATTATAAAGTTCAGTCCTGTGATGAAGAAAACTTTTTTTTAATCTTTCCTGGATTTAATTTCTATCGAATGTACTGTAAACCCACTTAAAGTTTACTGCTAGTATTCAAATCTTGTTAGACACCACCGATCTTGCAGTAAATAAATCGAGTAGATAAGCCTTGAAAGTGCTACGAATTATCCAAACGATGAAACGTGGTGTCGCTCTGAAAGTCGCCAGCTGGCTTCTGTCGTGAATGATGCTCGCTCCTGCAAATTGGACTTTTCCAGGGCTTAAAATCTTGCCGCAGACTGCTTAAGGCTAGCGTGAAGGGATGCGGTCAACTACTCACTGTGTACTGTTTCGTCTTTGGACACGCGTAGTGAGTCGGCGTCGTTCCCTTTTCCTGCGGTAACCGATTCGTCGTCAAGTTAGCGACCACATACACGAAATTCGTCCATTTTGATTCAAATGTTTGGGGAGTTCCGAGTGAAAAGAAATGGCGTGAACAAAGATAATGATAATTTATGAAACTTAATCGAAATTTTAGGAATTATGTTTACATAGACTCTCAATGTTGATGATTGTGCTATGTACGGTTTGGCCTTGACGAGTTAGGTTAATTAAGTTAAAATTAATTAAAAATTTTGTCCGTGTTTTGTAGCTGGCAAGACCGAGACGAATAGAATGACTTGACCCAGGGCTCGTGCTTCAAAATGCCTCGCAAATGTCGGTCTAACTTGACCTATACAAATAAAAAATATCTCTTCATGCCATTATCATTGATAAATATTATGCAGCTGTATTATAATGCCTTGACTATACTAGACAAACAATCGGAATCTATTAGAACTTCTAGTAATCAAATATCGTTATTATTGGAGCATTACTTTGGTTTCGTTAAGTAATTTGTAATCCATATATAAATGAATTGAAGATTGTTAGTCTCACTAAAACTCGAGAACGGCTGGACCGATTTAACTAATTGTGGTTTTGAAATATTTGTACCAGTCCAAGAAATGTTTAAAAGCTGAAAAAATATGAAGAAATTTCAAGCAAAAACAACAATATAATCAAAACAATAATTTTATTTTCCCGTATAAACTGTTCATACTTGTCGAACAGGGTGCGTCCAGAAATTAATTTTGCTAAACTTATAAAAATTCAAGAATCAATTTCTTTACTCTTTAAAATATAAATTTTTTTAATATAAATATTTCTATGTATTTTTTATTATAGATTCAGTCGCTAAATATTATAAAACAAAGTCCCATGCTGCGTCTGTCTGTATAAATTGCGATAAACTCCAAAAGTACTAAAAGGATTTTCATACGGTTGTCACTAATGGACGGAGCAATTCAAGAGAAAGGTTCATGTGTATAAGTCATTAACGTTTTTATGCAAATTGTTTGAAATATGACGATGATTATTGAAGATGTCGGAAAAAATTAAGCCGATTGGGAGCTTTCATCGAAAACGCTGCCTAATCTCTCTGAGATATAACAAAACAATGTATTATATAAAGGAATTGTTCCTCTTTTATAGGTCTAAAGAAGAGTTTACAATGGCATATGTCTATCTTTTAAGGATAGCTTACTATACCTATTTTTAATGTTTAAAAAAATAGTCACATATAATGTGGTAATTGGAAAGCTATTTACACGGATACGATGTTAATTCTTATCGAATTAAATACATTAGTTACTATAAGAAATTCATGCACATTATAATTTGTCCTTTACATCATACAATTTGAAATAATGTCTTAGAAAATACCGTAATATTAAAACTACCACGCGACAAAATAAATTCAAGTGGTCCTACACCGACGCGACAGGCGTTACATAATAAGCAGAAGTAATCAATGTTCAAAAAAATATTTTGGTTTGTTTCTATTATATGTTTTACTTATTCAAGTATTTGCAAAATGGGAAATAAAATACATTGAAAATACTCCAAGTACTAGTGTGAACATATGTTACATTACATTTAAATCTAATTAAATGTAGTACATATGCTAGGCAACAGGCTGATACGACATTATGACAGCAAAAATATAATAACAATAAACATGCTTGTTTTATGGGTAGTACATACATATATACCTACATAAATATTCTTTATAATATATACATATATAAACCCTTTTCAGCACTATTTCACAAATAGGGTGGTTGGAGACTGGAACGGGTTGCCTACAGAAATCGTGAAAGCTAGCAACTTTAATCAATTCAAGAGCCAACTGGATAAGTACTTGAGCAGCAAGTGAGAAGGGAATGATATAAGCGTATCAGCGGAAGCTGTTAGCTTATTAAATAATAATAATAATAATAATAATAATAAATAATAAATATTTTACACCCAGTCACGGAACAAATAAACATGTTCATCTACACAAATGTTTGTCCCGGGCGGGAATCGAACACTTATCGAAACATATAAGCATTATATGCTCTGCCACCCATGCGAAGCTGGGGCGGGTCGCTAGTACGATATAATTGTGTTTTGACTAAATGTTTATTGGTACATTTATATTCTTAGTTGCAGGTAATTTATTTATTTATATCGCCGGTTTCTTTGCTGTTCTCATTTTCGTATGTGTGCAATAACCAGTAGGTATCTAAGGTATGAAAAAGAGCAATGTGACGTACCAGATTTACTGACACGAGATAAGTAATATGAGTGGCATATTAACATATCTTCCGTCTTACACATGACTGGAGCTAACAACAGCATTTATCGTTTATTCATCTGTTAAACCTTTCAGAGAACATACTGTTACGAATCCCTGTTTATAATAAACTTACCTCCCTGTATCTTTTAATCATGACAGAATATTTTCTTAAAAACAGTAGCTTTGAAAAAATACTTATATTATAACCTCAAGATTCTGGTATTATTCTGGTTTATGTAGCAAATATATTTTTTATCTAAATTCACTTATTTAGGTGGCCATCACAATTCACATTGTAAATCATATAAAATATCGATGCAGCAGTCAACTCCTTTACACTCTATCTGATGATGAAGAACACGAGACGAGATGAGATAAAATACAAACATTAAAGAAGTTCAGTAAAAAATTTATTTGCACATTTGTACTGAAGTCACTTCTTTTTCCTTAAAATCTCGTCTTCTCCTTCAAGTCTCGCCTTCTATATAGATCAGTCTTGCTGAAGAGGTTCCATCTTGTTCTGCAAAACATACTGAACAAAAAGCTCGACAGCTTATATTCTTCGTTATTTCAATAGAAATCATCTATTAACATGTATTCGCTCTGCATGTTCGTATAATTAATAATCGATCACGGCACGATATGCCCGTGTTGCTCACACGTGACAGCTTCGCGTCGATCGTTCACGCAAATTATAATAGCCATGTTCGCCTCAAAGCTATTTCCATTACTTAATGGTACTTTGATTGCCCCCATGAAAAATCACATTAAGCCCATCAAGTAATTAACTCTTTTACTAGCGTCACATATCAATATATTTTTTGTTTTGGCTTCTGTTAAAATTGTAAATTTAAGCAATTTTAATACTGATAAAATAAATTTCGAAATGTATTCTCGGTCGTAGGACTGTAGTCAAAGAAATAGGTTCGATCTAATAAAAATAATTATGTCTGGCATTCAAACCTATTACATTGACTATGATAAAGTTTCTTTTTCAATACAACAATAATACAACAAAATTCACAAACAATCACGAGGAGCCTATTCTAGGCCCAGACTCGGTCACGTTAGAAGACGTTAAATGGCTAACATGGAGTACTTGGTAATTGTCTCACTGAAGCAGTTTTTGACGGTTGTTGCCAATGAATTAGCTCATCCGGGATAGTTTTAAACCAAGCTGTACCTTCTTCAAATCAATAATTACACAAAAAAGGCCAAGAGAGAAGCGGAGTCGCACACGAAGTGTTCCGTGGCACTATACAGTATAAAAAAAAAAAAACTTTTTGTATAGCTTTAATTTTTAACGTTTTTTTTTTATAGATTATTTGTTGTTATAATGACCATAGTACCTAGTACATATTTCATGAAAATTATAAGTTTAAGCAATGATCTCACAACCACCGATCACCAAAAACGTCGAGAAAAAAAAAACAGGTTTCTTGTATGGGAACTCCCTTAATTTTATTTTTGTTATTTCTCGTGATGGCGATTATAGTATTACACACTGTAAAAATTTCATGTGTCAACTATTAAGGTTTAGACGATACAGCCCTGTGACATACGAACGGACGAACAGCGGAAGCTTAGATTACTAAACCTCCGCTGTCTGTTCGTTGTCCCGTTTGACCCGTTCCAAGCCTACAAACTTTCATAAACAAAAATATAGTTTAAAAAATTTTAATAAGACATAAACAATGATTTCTGCTAAAACATGTATATGTATTTTAGATACAGTTAATGACTCAAAAAAATTTAATTCATGGAAAATATTATCAAAAATCAATATTATAAAATTAAGAACGTAAATCTTCATACAAACGCAATAAGCAATATAGCATTATTTAGAAATTTTGTAGGTACGTCTGCGCACTTAGTTATCATATGAGCGAACAACGTTAAATTTCATAAATTTGTTTGACCGTACTTAAAAATATTACTTTATATTATATATTTCTACCACAGTTCCTAATTGATATCTTCATAATATAATTTAATATTTGGTACTGAGTTTTAAAATACTTGTTCCTATGAAAGGAAAACAATACGAGGGCGAGGCCAAACAGAAAGTTTTTGGTATTGGACATTGAACGACATTGTTTTTCTGATATTTGTTTCATTAGTAATTCATGCTGTTAATTGGAATATTCCAGTTGTTTTCTGTATATTGCATTTTTTTAACTAGCCAAGGCTATGTACTGAACCTAATATGGATATAAGTGCAATACGTGTACAATGTTATTTTACTGTGTGCTTAAAAAACTTAAAACAATTTTGGAGAGTTTTAACTAGTTTAGGAGACGATGTTCCATTCTTTCCACACCGTTTAATTTTAGTGTTCTGCGTAGCTGTCATGAGTTTGAAGTGGTTTAACGTGTCGACACTTGTTAGCGACAACTTACAAGATTTGTATGAACACTATGAACAACGCCTCTATCGGTACCGAAAGGAACTGAAATACACGTTTAATATTTTATGAATCGCTTACTAGTGTCAAATTATGTTATGAGATACATTAAACCAATTGAAACTTAGGAGGTTGCCCATTGATATTGTTACGAACTACTGGTTCGAATATTTGGGATGCACTAAAACACTAATTTTAGTTCACTTTACTTTATTACAAAACCAAATCACAAAATAATTTAAGAGCAAAAAATATCGAACACAAATTACACCGTTATAGCACTCCGCACTTCGCAACTTATCGCCCTTGACTTCTTTCCAAAAATCTCTCCGTTCGACTCTGATCATCGCTTTGTATAGCCCTCTCCCCTCCACGAGTCATCGTCGCGAATATTCTATCTCTCGAACATTTTAATTTATCAATTACATTTTTATTTTTCGACCGTAGGAAAAAATGTAAGCGCCATGATGGCGCCATGGCGCTTTATAAAAATGAGCGTTGATTTTTCGAATTATCGTGAGTATTCCTTTGTACAAGACCGTCTCATATTTTAAATTCGTAGAATTTAATTCTCTATCTGGACTTTTCTGTTTTATTGAATGGCTGTGGAAATTTTTATAGTAAGTTCGATGACCTGTCGTCGTGCTATTGTAGATAGGCGTCACAATATAAAGGTAGCCGTACTGAATTTAAATGTGAATGCACGAGTTGCATCGATGCAGAACCGCTCTTGGAAACAAAAAAATTTAAAATTTGTACTTTCTTAATCAGTAATTAGTAAGTTCTTACTATGCTACATTAGTATATAAATTACGGCAACAAATAAAAATAAAACGCCATGGAAAGTTAAGTGCTGGCGTAGGTACTGTTTCATCAGTACGGCGACCATGAGTTTGAATCGGTTTTATGTCTCGACATCATCAATGGTCGATATTCGCTAGCGACTCATAAAAGATTTATATGTGAATTTCAGTTCTTCTCGGCACCGCTAGAGGCGCTGTCTCTACAAATCTTTTAAGAGTTGCTAGCGCGTGTCGACACGTTAAACCAATTCAAACTCATGTGGTACCCGTGCAGGACAACGCGTTAGAAATGTGCTCGCTGCTGTCAAGAATGCAGGGTTTCAATTGATGGGACACTCACCATATTCTATACACCTCACACGCGGTGATATATACCTGTTTTCCACATTTAAAAAACTCATTTGAGGGATTCAATGTGTAAATAACAACAAATCGTGGCTACAGGAGCGTAGTGTTTCCATACTTATGACAAAGATTTCATTTTAAAAAATATATAATTTGATAATAAAAAAACTTGATATTCTGTCTAATAAACGTGTAAAATAGAAGGTGGCTATGTTGAAAAATAAATGTTTGCTATTTTTATATCATTTAATTGGTCTCGTATCCCTTTGATATTCTATCAACCTTCCTTCGTCTATCCTCTCATTCATCCTGTTGATGTTTTGCTTTTCCGAATAATAAAATTAGTATGGGTTTTAATGAAAACAAAAATACAAGCATAATCTCTACATCCGTGATAAATATGGCTTGTAACCCAAGAAAAAAGTCCAAACGATTGCCAGAAAGTTTAATCCCGCGGATAACGGTAACTAATTTAGGTCTTAGTACAACATAAAACTCAAATTACGTAACAACGAAAGGAGGAAAAAAATGCCTTAACAATATGAAAGGGAGAATTGGAACAGCTAACCTAACGTCGAACATTCAATAGAACGGAACGAACATATTGTACGCGCGAGCATTCAAGTTTATCGTCAGATCACGCGTTTTCGATAGGCACCGCTCGTGTAGTAAGTACCTACAACCAAAAATAAGATAGTGTAAGACCGATATCGTCACGTTTTATTCGTGAAAAATTTATAAAACTGTTTCCCAATAAAATATATAATTCGTGTGATAAAGTCCACGATCGAATGAAGCTTTATTGGAAGTGAAAAAAATAATAAAATTTGATTTACAAAAGTCTTTGATATAAACTGAAGTAACAAACATCTAAGCTGCTACTCGTATTATTACAGTAATTAACATTTTTAGGGTTCCGTAGTCAAATAGCAAAAAACGGAATGCTTATAATTTTGTCCTGTCTATCTGTCTGTTTGTCACAACCGTTTTACTCCGAGACTGTTGGAACTATATAAATGTTTAGATGGTACTTGTAATCTATAAACCGCTATATTATGGTGTAAGTACTATATGTAACTAAAAGACAAAAAAAACTTTCCTGCGTTCACGAACGTGTGCGATTCTATAGATAGACAAATAATATAAAGGTTTTAAATAATTTAAATAATACAGACCTTTCTAAGTCAACAGTTGTAGAGATATGTCCTAAAAATTTTACTTTCGAATATGCGGTGAAAAAAATTTATTAAAATGTTAGTTTAAGTGAAATATGATAAATAGTTTTTGATATGTTAGTTTTTAATTTCAACTTATTATTAAAAATTCATGTATTAGAATCATACCATGAACGTTCATCCTAAATACGGAACGTTTCACTGTGCCTGTTCCGATACGCTTTTGGTCGTTTTTTTTTGTTTCATATTTAAACATTAATACGTTTATTAATGTAAATTAGTATTAATTAAAATGTAAATTAATGTAAATGTGGTTTGACAATTTTTTTTTCATCCTGTGATAATTGGATATTGATTTAACCTTAATACCTGTTTTAAGATACAATAAAATTCGTCGTTCAGTTTTAATAACAATGTTGTGTTATTTCATTCAATCTTTAAAACTAATAAACTGAATAATTTTTGAACAAATTATGGATTATGTCATATACAATTTTACAGGAAATTATTTTTTCATTGTTTTTTTCCCGTAAATATGAGCTCATACATATATTTTATCTATATACTGCTTTGTTAGATCTCCATACCAGAAACGAAAGATGAGAACTAATTATCAATTTACGAGTTATTTTGTTACGTGTTAAAAACGATAACAGTAAGAGACATTGGTACATTCTAAGACTAAATCATTATAAAAGAATAACACTACAAAATATTACGATGCTCATAGAAGAATCAAGTTTTTTGAGTTTTCTTTTGCGACCTTATTTCGAAATAACTTGGCAGAGATTGCAAGCGTTCCCATCGCCTAACGCTTCTGTTCGAGATCGCCCTTCTGACATTTAAGTGCAATAGACTAGTTTGCGGCGTTCTGTGCTTGTCTTTTTTTCCTGCTAACTTTATCTCTGTTTTTATTGCCAGCCATATATTTTACTGGAATGTTAATATTGTTATATCACGTAATAAAAATAAGCTTAATAACATCGACAGTGTTTACTTTGTCTATCTAGATTAAGAGAAATTTTGTGAGCTAAAATACTATGCGTTATAAAAAAAACTACACGCACAATAAAATTATAGACATGACCGTTATCGTATGGTTGTGAGATGTTAAAAACCAGCCCAATATATTAGTATTTATTATGTTGTAAAAGTCCCTGAGAAAAAGGTGTAATAGGACTCTGTTGACAGAATCAGCGATAACATTGACCGTTGGCTTTATAGAGCGGAGTTCCTTAGAAATTGATAAAATCGTATAAAAGGGCCGTGAGTGCCTGTCACCTTGAATGCCTTCATACCTGAAGTGGT
Source organism: Luffia ferchaultella (assembly GCA_949709985.1). Taxonomy (NCBI): domain Eukaryota; kingdom Metazoa; phylum Arthropoda; class Insecta; order Lepidoptera; family Psychidae; genus Luffia; species Luffia ferchaultella. Next base: position 17,133,806 of record OX453240.1, on the reverse strand, counting down.
GCAAAATAAACGTATTTTTCATGACATGTTCATACTCTATGAACATCACAACCATAAAATACAATGCGTATACAAGCTTAGAGAAAAACACGATGTTGATTTTATCTTTTTTCGTATTTGATGTTATATAAACGAATGAATGAATTTTGATACATAAATTTTAAATAAGTATGGTAGTATGATGTACCCGAGATATACATCTCCCTTAAATTTTGAAAGCTTTACGCCCGCGGCTTCGCTTGCAAGGACTAGATCGTTGTACCGGAGTCCCATACATAAAAAGTTGCGTATTTCACTTTTCAGCTTTTAAACTATGGCTATACAAAAAATTATGGCGTTCCCGATACAACTGTGCATTTCACGCGAGTGGAGCCGCAGACGGAAAGCTAATTTGAACATAAAATATAGTCCATGTTATTTGCTGAAAATGTAGCTCTGTATAAGTGAAAGTATTTTTAAAATCAGTGTACACCTGTGTAGTCCACGCAAGCGGAGCCGCGAGCTTAAAGCTAGTTTGAAAATAATTACAGCTCATGTTACTTGCTGATAATGTAACTTTTTATAAGTAAAAGATTTTTTCAAATCAGTTAAGTAGCTTTTGAGTTTATCCGTAACCATAGAGAACCAAATCTTTCTTCTTTTTTTTATTTTTTTTTATTGGTTATTAGGCATACAATACAAAAACTTACTACAATACCCTGCAAAACTGTTCCAACTGTTTGATTGCAGGAAGGAGTCTCTTAAGAATTATATATAATGTATAAGGTAATTTTCTTTTTTTTACTTTTACTTTAGTTTCATTGTTTTTAATTCTAAATTAAATTTTCCAGTGAGAAATTTATTAGGTTATGGTTGTAACATTTTTATTTCTTATATTGTACTGTAGCATATTTTAAACCACATCTGTAACTGTTTTTTCTCCTAATAAATAAATAAATAAATAAATAAGTAATACTTATACAATATATAACAGTACAGTTACAGTACAGATTAAGTACAATCAGCCAGTAATTGCACGAAATAAATGACAATTACAAGGGATACGTATTAGCGTAATGACCAGAAAACTAATGAGCAGAAAATAAGGGTTATGGGACAGACGAGACTGGGTTTATTTTAATATAATTTTTAATGATATGTGAACACTGATATTAAATTTATTGACACATACAACATCTATATAACATTTGTTTGATTCCGATATTGTCGCGTTATTTAATGGAGAAATTACACCTACATCTGTATCGATAGTGGAAGGCAAATATACCAATATAGTATCTTAAGGATATCTAATAATATGATCACAGATTATTATTAAATCTGACAAATTGACAACACTCGCTGGTTGATATAATATCCGTGAATTATATTTTACACAATTTGCTTTTTATCGTCAGAATAAAACTTTAGGTAATATTTCATACTAAATGCTATGAAATATCGTTTGGGGTAATTTCAATGATATATGGGCAATGTGAAATGCGAATGGCACAGCACTTTTGGACGTAATATTATATTTGAGACGTGATCCTTTAAGTCAATTCATAAAATAAAATTTTAAAAATTCTTCTGCTGCACTGGCTCAAAATAGCATTTGTTGTTTCCGATAAATATCTATTACTATGTTTATGTATAATATAATAAAAAAATATTTAGAAATAGTTGTTTTAAATCCAAACAGAAGTCGTCCAGGTCGTCCTACCCACAAGAATGTTAGCTTTCATATGTGTTTGTCAATATGAAGTGAAGTCATGACAAAATTTACGCGTGATCGAAATAGTTCCTCTGTCAGTCACACATCATTTTATACCGTCAAACAGAAACTGAATAAACTGCGCGTATGAAGAACAGCATTTTTAAGTAACGCCGCGTATTGTAACTAAATATATTTTTGAATGTATTTTGCCACTCACTGCTTAGGCCTCTATCCACATCCTGTCCCCCGTGATTATAACGTCCATTTATGTGTTTGAAGTTTATTCTCTGCCAAATGTCTTCAAAATCAGTTAAGTACTTTAACCATAAAGAAGTAACCAACACAAAAACCACTTTCGTATGACATCACATACCTACCGTCTGTTTTTCTCTGACTATTGATTCACCTCACTGTCATCTAAGAGTAGTTCAAATAAAATCATTACAGTTGCTTAGCTGTGAAAATCTACAGAACTGACAAACTTATTTTCATATTTAAATGTAGCTTATATAAGTGTTTGATAGACCATAGTTTTTATTATGCTTATAAAATGATAATACCATTATTTTAAATTAAATGAAAATTTGGACAAGCAGTAACTTTTTTAAGTCTTTTATTCGTTTAGATCTATTAGTATTGCTTGTTCATTGCAATTAGATACCTTTCACTGTTAAATTGGGAAGCTTTAATGCATTCCCATTTATTTCTCTGATAGTGATTTATTAACAACGGTGTTAATTGTACAGTTGTGAATTAAGTTCTTTCTAAGGTGCAAGCGTTATCTAATTTGTAGTTTAATTGCGCTAAAGTTACATAACTTTCTACAAGAAAATATCAAACAAATTACCCTCGGCAAAAATATTTTATTTCAATTGTAGGTAAAACCTATTTTCATACTACTACAGCGAAGCTAAAAAGATGGCAATTTAATGTGTTTAGTGAGTTCGTAAGTAGGTAGTCATATGTGTGTATCAACTTCCAATTTTTGTTCAAATATTAGTAATCATACTGACCCCTTTTCCAAAAAAATACGCAGGTAAAATCTCAACAGTAAAACATTTTCACCGAAAAAATTAGCGGTACAACATGGTTACTAAATCAAACGTAAATACTACGTTCGAGGTAGGACCCACCACGGGTGTGGTGGGGACTGACACAATCGTCATTCGCCTGCATATTCCCACGCTAAGACCATAAATTTCTAGTACCATATCTCAATGTTTTAATGTTAAAAAAATAATGAAACGCTTTTTTCAAATGAATTCATTCGACACGTGAACAGCAGATGGCATCAATGGCGCTTTAGACCCGGGGGCTACGAGCCACGTAACTATGAATTGCTGACTTAAGAGGTTTGTCTCCGGCAATACAAATCGTAAAAACAAGGAGTACCCCGCCCCGGTCGGCTACCCATTTTCAATAACAACGTGTTACTAGAGAATTCGCCGATACACCCAGATGCAATCACTTGCAAATTGGCAGTAGAAATCAGCTGTTCTTAAGTTACAATCGAAAACTGTCTACACGAACTCAACAACAGGAAAGTTGTATAACACGGGCGGGCGGTAGATCACCATGAATTGACCAATACCACTAGAGAAGTAAGGATTTCGATATGCTTATTTTTTTCAACATCCTCCGCAGCTTAAAGAGTTTTAGCTAAGTTGTTGACAGAAAATGAATGCTACTGGCGGACAAAAACCACCAGTTTTACCGTGATTCTCATTGCCAGAAAGCTTTGCTCGGTGGATTCGCGTGGAATGCTTTAGTTGGGCATACAGCTCAACAAAGGCACCACCACCAGGATTGGTTACGCCTGTCAGCTCCGCGAACTCGCTCCTGCGATCCAGGAAAAACGCGAAGGTGAAACGAATCGATTCACCATCTATACGATATCGCATGATCGCTTCCGTGGATTGTCGTCAATTAGAGAAACTTGTTTGGAACACAGTGTCGCACCCTTCATACTCTCTGGACTTTGCTTCATCTGACTACTATTTATTTTTGTCGCTGAAGCAGTATTTACATTTAAAAAAAAATCAATTCATTTGACGATTTCAATAATGCTATGGACAAATCCTTTCGTGACCAGTCACCACAGTTCTGGGTAAATGGCATTGAATCATTGCTACAGAAATAGATAGAGAAACACCACGACTGAACCACCAAAAAATCAAATTTACTTTTCTGTGAGGGAATTGGAATCCATCAATACCAATTTTAATAAAATCGGTTAAGGAGTGTGACCTATAGAAGGTAACTTACACAACACATAGGAATCTGTTCATACTTAGTTGTTTAAATATAAAACTTAAGTACGAGCTACTGGACATTTTAAAGGAAAATAAAACCTGCGTGATGAGGATTTCAATTTGAGACTGATTCAAATAAAAAACACAAAATGCACAATCTGTGATTTAGTCGGTTTTGCAGTGGAAACTTTCATTTGCAAAATGAAACAAGACGTACACCTGCCACTAAAATCAACAAGTCAAACGTCAGCATTTGGTAAGTACCGCTGATTTTTCAAAATGTCATGTACAGTCCTGAACCGCCATGAAAAGTCGTGAAATTAATTTTGTATGATAAAAGTGATAAAGAGTAAACAAAATAAAGTTTGCATTGAACAAAGTGGCGTCCATTATGTAGAAATAGTACCTATTTCGGTCGTTCCGTTCAATCAGCTAAACTCCAGTGTAGTAGTAATGTTGCCAGTTTGTCGTCGACCGCTTATCTACACCTTCGCAGCCACCTTCACACCCACTCCTTGCGTATACTTTTGACACATAGTTGAACTAAGAACGCGTATTTTAATATAGGAGTTATTGGATGGCCTATTACTACCTACGAAAATTGACATCTGTCCGACTCTTGTACTTGTAGAAAGAAGGGAAGGTTGTTGTGTCCTCAGCCGCGCCTCTCCGACCAGTAGATGTTGTAGTAAAACTAATTTACCAATAAAATAAATGTAATAAACTTTGTACTTTGTAAATTAATATAACGCGCGATGCTGTCAGCTTAGTTGCTTTAAAATTGAAGATTTCTAAATACCATTAGAACGTCCGAACCTCAAAATATAAAAATCGACGAACCAGAAAACAGGTTGTGTCAGATCTGAAGTGTCCATCGAGTGCTATCGAGTGATAACAACGCAACGAAGTTTTCGTTTGAAGAAAGAATAGATAGGATGTCAGAGTGAGATGTAGATTTAATAAAATGGATGTAAAATTTGGTTTCTTTAACTGTGAAATATCTAAGTAGAGAGCTTTCCATGCGTTTTAACGTATCAAACAGAACTTGAAGACCATAACATTATTACAGTAATTGAAATGAGGAAAAGGTGAAACTCTTCTTGTGTCATGAAAAATCGTTTGTCCATTTATTCCCTAATTATGTCCGTAAGTGTATTTGACGGAGGTTAAATCAAATCATATCTCGGGCCACGTCTGGATGTTGATTCATTACTCGTAAAACATTCCATTTGCCAAATTACTCTTTTCATAGCCGTTATTCCGTGTCCTGCGGCTTTACTGAAATACAAGTTTCGGCAACAGTAAATCCTCTAACGTAAGAATTTCCAAGTACTAGCGAAGTCCGTTTGTTGTCAATCCAAGTTCCGTAAAGTTTGTATGTAATTGATTGCGTAGATTTTGTTTACAAATCACTGAAACATGCTTTTATTCTATATAGGAAAAACAACATCAAAATTATGAACTATTCATAAATCTGAATTAATTGAGAATAAAAGCTTATACCAAATTAAAGATTAATTAAAAACGAAAAACACCTACAAATAAAAAATACCATTTAATTCAGAGCCGTGCGGCAGCGAGCCTAAGAGGCTAGTGGCATTAGAGCGAAAGTGCACTGGTGTGCCCACAATCACGCCCATGACCGCGGCCACGACTGGACGAGTCGTCAGAGCTACGATTTTCATAAACGACTAGCTGTTCGATTTGTCGCACAAGGGTCACATCGTGGGCGTGGTGACTAAACCCCTGCAGTTGATGAGTTGCATAGTGAAAGACATTTAATTTTATATTTTCACTAGTGACCGGCACCGGCCAGACACTGGCCACACTAATAAAGACAAGGCGCGTCTGTTTGTATCTGGTTACACTGACCAGTCAGCCGCAGCAATCCCGTGCGTGTCACAACCTGCGTTTCTATAATAAATTCAAGTTTTTATTGGCCGTATGCTGCCAGCCGGGTCGTGGTCGTTCGCTCGTACTTCGCTATATGGTGATGCTCATGCGTTGCCCGAGCCAAGCGCTAGCCCTGTGGTCACCCGAGACGTCGTCTACCAGGCGCGTCGGTGAATCTTAGAAAAACCAACGTACTACAGGCCCCCACGACCTCATCGTTTCGACTCCAAACGGCATAAATATATAGTAGTTTCCTTTATACGGCAGCGTATTTGCGCCGTTTGAGATATTCAGCAGCGATCACCTGCCACGCCAGTGACTGCTGAAGTCGCTCGGGTGTGAAACGCTGCCAGCGTATCAACATAAATGGCGTCCCCTGTTTCCAGGGAACGACGGTCATGCCGGCGGCGGGTCTTTTACAATCGTCACGTACGATTTCATTCGGCTCTAGTAGAGGCGGCGCACTGACGGAGGCAAAAGCTCAGCGGATTATGTCGTCAATGCAGGCATGACGCTTACTTGTTTAATATTATCTGCTTTAAAAGTGTTTTACACCTTTTTTTCATTTAGAATATGCAGAAAATCTATTTTTATAATATTGAAATATATATACCGTCTACGTTTAAGGAAAAGAAAATATATTTTTTATTCATGCGCAAATTAATAACAGTCCGCAAGAAAATAATAAAGAGCCTTGGAATCTCACAAATCTTTATCGTATTCAGACAAAAATACACTTTTCATGCCTGTCACAATATCTTTTCTATGATTCGTTATTTTCGTTCCGTTACTGCCAAGTTAATTGCACTTAAAAAAAAATCTTAATTAACCCATTTGCTCGATGAAAGCTGTTATACTCGAAAAAAATGGTAGCATTTCGGAAATGACAAAAAGTGAGAAATGCCGCGATTAACTAAACAGTTCCTTCTTTTTTTTAAATTCACATGTTTAATCTACCTAAAAAAGTAAACATATTAATATTTGACTAAATATATACAATATATAAATAATCTCAGACAGTGTTATTAGCCTTTCTTATTCAACATTTATTTTCAGCTGATTTATATTAATCGGTAAATAGAGCAATACTACGATCTTTAATATTTTATAGCCAAAAGTCAGGAAAGATTCAGTATCTGGTATTGGTCATATAAACTATATTTACTGTTGGATACTCAAGATCAATGACTATCCTTGCCTACATTATTTCATCTTCTGTATTCTAACACTTGAAGAAAAAACTTTAGACCCCTTTAAAACATATTGCGGGTACGAAGGAGTGTGAGATTTGACATAATAGTCTGTCGTTTGATGCAATTCGAATTGACTTACTCTCGCCTAATTATTATTGATTGTTTAAAAAAAATGAGTACTGAGCGACCACTAGTATTCATAAATGTATTATATGAGGCGACAGTGAAAACATTAATTACCCTGTACATACTTTTAAGTGAAATGACTACCTACATAGAAAACCTAAACGACATAGGTATTCACAATTGCCCTTTCAGTGGAACATTGTTCGTTGCCTACAGTTGATATTTATGAACTCCATTGAAACATTGAACGTAGTACGACACGGAATCCGGCAATAATGTAAACAAACCAATTGAACACGATCACTCTGTAGTTACTTAAATTTGAATATCAATCCTGATCATATTCACATTTCAATGAACTCATACTTGACTTGACTTTGACTGACCGGTTGGCCGAGTGGTTAGAGACCCTAACTGCGGAGCCGAGGGTCGCGGGTTCGATTCCCGCCCGGGACAAATATTTGTGTGCATGAACATGTCTATTTGTTCCGTGTCTGGGTGTAAAAGTATATATGTATATATTATTTAAAAAAAAAAAGAATATTTAAGTATGTATATCAGTCATCTGGTACCCCATAACACAAGCATAATACTTGCTTACTTTGAGACCAGATGGCTTTGTGTGGGATGTCCCAGATATAAAAAAAAAAATGTCCCAGAAATACTTTGCTCTTACAATAATTTCGACACCAAACGATTCTATAAAAATACTCGGGCAACAAAAATTTCACTAATTTGTAAAACTGTCATAATATTTTTTTATTCATCATAGTGTGAGAGTGAACTATATCGCAATGGTAAATGCTCGATCACTCATTTTGACATCAGTATAGGTACATCACTATAAATATAGACAACCAAGTGTCAATGTAATGTAACACAAAAAAAATGTTTACGTTATTGCCGGATTCCATTGAAAGAGACGATAATAGCAACTTAATGTATACCTTTCTAGTATTACCTATATGAAGTGTATCAGGTATAACGCACAGCGTCAAACATCCAAATTGAAATATTACTTTTATGTGCTTTAATATCGATTTAAAAAAATGTTGTACTATAGGGTAAAAGCCGGATAGATGCCCCACTTTTCGAAAAAGCTTTATTTTTTTTAAAATATGAACTTGTTGAAAATATTCAATATGTATTTCACAACATAGGTCTTTTACCTTCTTTAGAAGCCTATTTTTGTATACATAATTAACGATAGCTTTGAATAAATACTGTTTTATTTCATCTCTCAGAAAAGGGATAGTTGCCTACTATGGCGGATAGTAGCCTAGCGTGGAAAATGCTTCGGAGGATACTTGCCTCGTGCGGGGATGGTATAAGAAATAATAAATGTAAGGTAGTATAAGAAATTTATATTAATTAGAGTAATCATTATTATTTGTTTAACAGTCCTTATAATTTACTGAGATCTTTTATTGAGTAAAATTTGAAATATTAATTAACATTATTAAGTAGTTTTCAGTTTTAATTGTAAAAAATATTTCAATTATAATAATATTATTTAAACTTAAAGTTATGTAAGTTATTATAAAATATTAGCATTTATCTTCAAAATACAACAAATTGATAATCAACTTTGGTATTAACATAAATTTTTACCAGAAGCTAAGGTTTCTAACTTTCCACATCTCATACAACAGTGTTTGAATGTTGTACATGTTTCATGCAACCACATCCGACACATCTTACATTGAATCCAATCTGATTTTAATTTAGTTCTTCCCTACATCCTAAAATCCGTCTTTGCTTGTTAAGAAATTTTTACTCACTCAGTCTCTCTAGGGGCAACTATCCGCCATAGTAAGTAGGGCGACTATCCTTTTTGATGCGGATACTTGCCCTTTTTATTTGCCAAATAAATAAAAATTATTTAACAATAAAACATAATAAACAATGTAATTTAAACTCTAATGCATGCAAAGAAACAAAAACTTGACTGAAACCACGATCAGTAATAAAAATATTCAATAGAAATTACTTACCAATATAATTATAACGCCCGCCAAAGTTTCGCCGCGCAAGATTTTTGCTCATATGGACAAAACACTTGTGCCTATTCCGATAGCTTATGCAGCATTGAGGCCTGTGGGGCGCTCACTACTTATTGTAGTAAAATGCTAACACAACTTATAATCTTAACATAGTTTATTAAAAACCGGGGCATGTATCCGACTGAGGCAACTATCCGGACTTTACCCTAATAATAGTACAGCCGCATTTCAAATCTACGCGCACACACACATGCAACACGCAAAAGCCTTACTCACTTGATTTAACGTACGTTTCATTTTCGTTATTTATGACGACTGTGCAACAAAGGGGTGATAAGATTTTTTAATTTAATTATTTTTAGGAAAAAAAAATTAACTCTATTAAAAATGAGTAAAATCGATTCAGAAGCCGATTTTTTAATACAGTTTTTATAAGTTCCACCTGTATGTTTGTTTGTTTGTATGTTATGGAATCTTAGAACGCGATTTTCACCCACTTCCACTAAAGATATCGGGCTGAAATTTGGAAGACATATGTAATTTCGATGACAATACACTAAAATGATAATTATAACCTGATGCTGCAGCCAAGATTATCTCCTCATGAAGAGACTCATCAAGGGTTAATTAATAGCACGAACACGAAACTTTGTATATACGTTGTATTTTGATAGTTAACCAAGATTTCCAACACGAATTTATACTGAAACCAAGATTGTCTCTTAATGAGGACACTCTTTAATGGTTAATAGCACGAACACGAAACAGTGTATATACAAAGTTAATAGTTTATTACTTATATTACAGATTAGGCATGCATGCATGCATTAAGCATGATTTTTACCACGAATTGATGCTAAAGTGAAGATTGTTTCCTCATGAGGACACTCTTCAACTTACAACAACAACAATTTAGATAGTTTACCATGATTTTCATCACAAATTGATGCTGAAGCCAAGGTTTTCTCCTCATGAGGACACTCCTCGACGGTTAGTAACACGGATACAAAACTTTGTATTCAGGATGGATTTTAATAGTTAACCATGATTTTCACCATGATGTGATGATGCACTTATGATAGTTTGCTCACAAGTTGCATCACTTTATTCTTATACTAAAAGTTTTTTTTTTTTTATTCAATTCCCCATTGAAACGTATTTTTTGAAAGTTTTTTTATTAACAAACAAGTTCCAGGGTGTGGGTTAAATAAATTACTTGTTGTGAAATCAGAAAATGGAAATATGTTTCTTACTTAATAATTTAATTTAATAATAATATTATTATTAATAATTTAATAATATTAAAGTCTATAATGTAACTTAAGTCTTTTTGTTTTTGTTTTTTTAATTACCCCAAATAAATCTTTTGTATACTTTGAGTAAAATATCTCTAAGTATACAAAATCGCAGCCAGAATAAAATCATTGTAGGGATAAAATTTTAGCGTTTTTTTTTCAATATTTACTTTCTAGGGTGCAGTGGTGAAGCGAAAGCAGACGCCGTCATTGCCCATTAACCTCAAAATGGGTTAAATATGCTAAGGAGACAGACATGAACGATGGCACCTGGGAGAGATCCAACCAGGAATTTGTTTTCGCCACGACGTACGAGACGATATTAAGCAAAGCAATATATTTTCCCCGTTTGTCTTCTGTGAGTTCCTCTCCGTCGTATTGTCCCACAACACGAGTTATTAATGATACTCCAAGATTATATAATACGATAAAAGTATAAAAGAAAATGTTTTCGAGCTTCTGAAATGATTAAGTTTTTGAGTTTTACTTGGTATTCGTTACAGATAGCATGGCGAATCCGAAAACAAACCTTTCATCTTGTTTAAAAATATGAATATATTATTTGTGCTCCAATTCACATATTCACGTTGAAACAAAATAAACTCCATTAACCGTAGATTACATGCGAGGCGTCCGTTTCTGTAGGTAAGTACTTACAGCCAATTCATAAGCGCGTGAAAGCAGGAGATTAACGTAGTACTTAAACGGATTTAGAGAATAACCATAAGGGCGGAACGCGTCGCTTTGGGATTATCTGACTTTGGGGATAGCCTCTCTGTGATACACGCTCGCATAACTCCTATCTTACGGCTCGCACCCTTCCTTTGGAAAAAATCGTGTTTTTCTCATCACACTTGAGATTCAAGCGCGTAGCTTCTTATCGAATCGTAGCGTAAGAAGGTTTGTCACAAAGAGAGAATTTCGAAACAGTATCACACTTTAAACGACAGTACAATTGTATTTATTTTGAACTATTTTAATTACAATTCTCAAGTCAAGTTTTAACCACATCACCACAAAACTGTCGTAAATCGTAAGCCATAGACTCGTAACTGAAAAGCTTCCTTAGTTGGTCTCTTGTCTTGAGAAAATCAGTTAGGGAGTGCCCGTCTTCATTTCATGCGCTCGACTGTACAGTTATAGCTGCCGTTGACAGAGCAATGCTTTTCTTGTGTCTATTTTTACTTTAAGCTGTCTGGTAGAAAAGTTAACGAGAAAATATGAAGCAGTCGCGAAAAACGAATCCCTATTATTTTATTAAGTTGCGTGTGACTTCGAACACTTGAAATGGATATTATATTTATTATTTTGCTTGTAGCACAGACCTTGGCATACGACGATTCGCTACCCAAGTAGTCATCAGTTCATGTCTGCGCAAACTAACAAATGCCCATTTTATACCTTCATAAGATTGATTTCTTCGTATTATACCAGTACTAGCGACCCGCCCCGGCTTCGCACGGGTGCAATGCTGATACTAAATACACTACAGAAAAACTGTGAACGTTGTATATAAAAACATAGCGGCCCGCTCCGGCTTCGCACGGGTATAAAATATATAGCCGATGTGATTAAAATCGATTCAGTAGTTTTGATTTATTCATTACTGCCCGTGGCCCGCACGCGTTAAATTTGGAGTCGCAAACGCTACCCCCCGCAATTTTTAAATCTGTAATATCTTCGAAAATATTCACTTAAATCATACAGTGTAAAGGGCCATATAGATCTATATTAAATGAACAATGTATTCAAGGTATTTAATTGGTTAAAGATTAATGCTGTATTGGTTAAAATCGCTTCGAAAATTAGCCATTATTTGTCGTAAAAAGTAAATGACAAAAAAAAGTTATTGTGGGTTATCCATAAGAGATAGACATATACCATCATGGACTTTTCTGTAGACCTTTTCAATGTGTACAATACTTAGTACATTATTTTGATAAAACTCGTAGGGTTCAGCCTGCGTTTGCAATGTAAGCGGAAAAAATGTAATTATTTACGACATCACATTAGAAACCTCAAAAATAACAGTACTTCTCCACTATTTAATGGATGTTATTATACATATAAACCTTCCTTTTGAATCACTCTATCTATTAAAAAAAACCGCATCAACATCCGTTGCGTAGTTTCAAAGATTTAAGCATACAAAGGGACATAGGGACAGAGAAAGCGACTTTGTTTTATACTATGTAGTGAAGATGAAAATAGGTATAACATTTCCTCAGTATCTGGACTGGTTTAATGGTCGGAAACGCCGACAGCTGATCCAAGACAGGAATTTCACCTGTAAAAATTCTAAGAATCGTCTTTTCAACAAGAAAGGCGAATATTAATTAACGAATTAGGAAAACCTGACAACACCAAAAATCATACTAATGGTTATCTGTTGCCAAAACCAACATTTTTGTTTGTCTTTGATTGAATACATATTCATTGTATTAATTTTTTTAATCAGGTCTCCGCACTTGTGGCCATCTGAAAAATTACGTACTTTTATTTATTTGGCACTTTTGACAATAAAAGCCGTGCTTTGGAGGGCACGTTAAGCAGTCGGTCCCGGACGCTGTCAATAGATGGCGTTCGTTACAGTCCCCAACCCGCAGTGTAGCAGCGTGGTGGATTTAAGCTCCAAGCCTCCTCCTCATCTTGGGGGAGGCCTAAGCCCCTGCAGGGGGGTAAAAATGGGATGATGAAGTGAAGAAGAAGTGACAATAAAAGCTTGAAGTTCGCTTATGTTAGGGTATTTTCGTCTCAGATGTCCCGAACCTTAATTAATCATTTGGTTTTTATTGATTAATTAATAAAAATTAAATAATAGCCAAGAACAAGCACTGGGAGATGTTTACATTTACATCCTTTCTGAATTAATTCTTTGTAAGTAACACAATCGTCTTGGTGTGTGTCGATAGCATACACCCGTGTGTGTCTGAATGTCATAAAAATGCTAAAACATTATTTCGGTCTTACACCAACGAAATTAGTAATTATCAATATACACTGGTGCACATTGACAATCTCCAACATCGGACATTCGCGGTAACATAATATATGAAATATGCATGTACGTAACAATAGGAATTTATGGATCAATTAATTCGTCTCAGTAAATACGAATGTGCACTTTGAGTCCAACACTAATACGCTGAGGGTTTAATAGAAAACGTTTAGTCTTTTTAAGTATGTGTCTGGAGCAGAGACACGATAATTCCGCTTGACCGTTGTGCAGAGGCGAGGGCTGGGTAGAGCTTATCTCCCACGCCAGCGACGGGTGGTCGTTGTTTCGATGACGTACTGTGCTTAAATCATTTACGTCCATATTGCCTACATTGAGCTTCGTGTTGAGAAAGCTTTTACATTATAGTCGTTAGTAACTGAATCCGTCGAATTTTTACACTTTTCTAATTTTTCGACTGGGCTTTTTAAAATTCTTATCAATCTTCTAAGAATATAGATGTCTTATAGAGGTAGCCATAGTGAGGTCTATTATGAAATGTGAGCAAAATTGGAATAAAAAAATATGTGAAGACTTAACAAACAAATAAACAAACGGGCATTGTTAAATTTTGCATATTCCTTTATATTATTGGCAAAATATATCGCTAATTATGTTAGACCGATTACACTAAAGTCAAGTTACTTCATTCGTTAATAATATTAACCTTCAAATCCACAGGTGGAGCGCTCAATTATGATCACACATACTGCACTGTGTCCAAAAACATTACGTACGTCCCGCGCCTGCCTCACTTCCCGCCCGCGTAATGTTGCTAGATCGGGATAAATTTTCTACTGTTTTTGGGATAATCATATAAAATCAGAAAAAAGGTGTTTAATAAAAATATTTACAGATAGGTATATTTAGGGTGCGTTTATATAACACAAATTATTTCTTGCGGGGCAGCCCTACGGTCGCCGCGTACTTGTGTTCATTTATAGTAAGTTTTAACTATTTTAGGTACTAGGCCAAAACTTTATACCCGTATTTAAGGTGATATTCTAAAAGATTCTAAAAATTTAAGAATTTTTGTAGATACTAATAATACACGTGATGTTGGGTGGGGGGTGGGGGGTAGTCTTAAACCTCACCATGTATTACCAAGGGGGTTCAAGCATTTTTTAACCCCCCTGGGTTAAAACATGCTTAAAAAAAGATCACGTGATTAATGGACGGCCCCTAATTAAGATTTTGGGAAGGGAAATAAAGTCTGCCTTTATTTTTCAATCCATATCACAATCCATACCACACCTGAGGCCAATTGCTTCTACACAAAACGAACATTTTATTGATTTCGACAGGTAATAAGCAACAGTTCCCGATAATAACCTACGATATATTTTGACAGATAATGAAGCTGAGGCAATTCTAAGACAATAATTTTGCAATGCTACCATTATTTTCACTATTATAAATCATTATTGAGTAGCTTTCTCGTTGTATCACATAGAAAGTCCAAATCAGAAATATGGATATCACCAATTTCTGAGTTTGATCTTGTAGGCGATTGTGGCTGTGTATCCTGAAATGAAAAACTTTAAGTCTATCATAAAATGAAAAAGCAAAATGCTTAATCAAAAACAGAAAATCAAATGTAATCAATTAAACATAAAAATTTTAGGTAGGTAAGTGCCTACGCACATTTTCCGAAATCGAAGGTTCAGATGTTTCTATATGTGACTCAGACAATTGTGATGTCAATACCAAATGCCGAAATAGCACGCCATTATTAGATAATTCATATATTACTCCATTCACCAAAATTTAATTTTAATCGGAATGCATAGAAGATTCTTTGTATTTTCTAGGAAAAAATGAAATTTTTGGTATAATAGATACCGAATTTCCAGTCACTAGTTGTGAATGAGTTCCGCATTTATCAGTACGGTATTGGATTACCCACCAACCACCTACCCGCCATCAACCCGCATTGGTTCAGCGTGGTGGATTAAGCTCCAAGCCTCCTCATCCCGAGGGGAGGCCTAAGCCCCTGTAGTGGGGTATTAAAGGGATGATGGAATGGAATGAAATTGGATTATTTTATAATATAATTATGACCTACATAATGAACAGGAAAGGTGCAATATGAATAATATTTAACTAATGTATCTTGACTAATTCTACCTTAGTCAGAATAGCTGATTTCTTTAGTTTTTTTAAACCACATTTCGTGTCACAAAAATATTGCTCGTCAAGGTGAATCGAACAAATTACGTTCCGCTCTGATGGTCTCAAAAACTTATCTAGCCGTGTTCTTTGTATGACTTTCATCCAATTCAATTTTCTTTGTTCTTTGTCGTTCACACAGGTGCTTTATTACTCAAACAATAGAGTATTCTAAACAGGTATTAAATAAAAAGTAGATAAAATTTTCGATGGAACTGGCAACACTCACAAAATGAACGCGCCATTTTTTAAGTCAATCACAGTATGTAAAACAAATTCAATAATTAAATAAATCCACTTTTGAATACGTTACTTACAAGTGAAATGTGATCCCATCCGATTTCTTCGTAAGCCCAGCAGCATTTTTGCATGTAGGAACGGCACACGACAACATTTTAAAATTAAAATTGACACTTGTGCTGTACATTATAACGCGGTAAGTGCAACGGAGTGACTAATCGCAACAAAGTGAAACCACTCTATTTAAGAGTGGTTTTTGTTTCTTCAGTTTCACGCTTACAGGCGCCTTCTGTTTATTCTGAGTTCAAATCATATTCTTTAAATCATCCTTTGTTATAAAGTTTATAGTTGTAGTCACGTGTAGGCGAAATTAATGGAAACCAAACAATCCTGTACTACAAAAATGTATGCCCGTGAACGTCTTTTCTGCGTCACTTAGGGCGTCTTGTGGAATACAAAGATAAAAGGGCGCCCTTGGCCAGATGTTTTATATCATAGTTCGCTGAGTTTGACGTTCGACACATTTGCCGTCATTTCACCAGTTTATATATGTATAAAAGAAAGTGATTATTAAAGTTTCTAAAACGCAAAAATTGTTTATTTATGGCTTCTAATAGATCCGTTAATGGCCTCGACTTGAAATTATATTTAAAAGCTACAAAAGTAGCTCCAAACGTATTAATCATCATCATCATCAGCCCGTGTCTCTCCACTGCAGGATATAGGCCTCTCCCAAGGCTCGCCACCACACACGGTTCTCCGCCTTCCGCATCCAATTACCAACGTATTAATATTACAATTTAATTAAAACATGAACAGCCCTGGAAATCGTGTGGCAATCGTGTAGTTTGGAAATTGAATATACATCGAATAGTTCTTGAGTTTACCGAAATCTAATTTTATAAAGCATTACATAGAATAAACTTTTAGAAATATTTTAACATTATACTGTTTTACATGATGCGCTTTTAGATGGATATGAAAACGAGAAAAGCTTCAAGAAATGAGCTGTGCAAAAGCTTTCAGGCCCATTTACGTAGGATATAGACACCAAACATTACTCCGGTGCTACCATCCTTGTGTGTGCTCGTAAAGAGTTTTTATGACCTTATGCGTCCATTTTCAAACGAAATGGTCTTTTCACAAACTTTTCAGAGTATGTTTTCTTTAATTACCTATTTTTAATATAAAATTTTCACATATTGGTACTTGTATACATACTCAACTCAGTATTTGTGTAGGATTACCGTTTAACTGTTGTTGAGACAAATTGTTTTGTTACAGGTCGCAGACGGTCGGCGAGAGACGTTAATAGGTTTTTCATTATATTTATAGCAAGCTCATTTTGATCACAATGAACTAACTTAGAAGAAAATAGATTAACTGTTGATTTTGTGAAATAAATCAGATATTATTCTTATCAAGTGGAAAGTGCTCTAACGGGTTTTCACTTTGTTTTGGATATCTATGGTGGATAACCATATAAATCATGTTACCTGTACCGCAAGATCGTTTGTCTGGCCGTCGTAGCAGCTCCATCGTGAGTCGTACTTTGCTCGGACGTCGTTCTTCTGTCTACGTCACCAATCTTCAGGATCCTAATAAAGTAAGCATAATGTGTGTAGAAAAAGAAATGGAATGTGGTGAAATAAATTATTTGGTTTGCTAAAGGTTTTTTTAGAAAGATGTATCTATGTTTACTTTCACACAAAACCGCCTCGTAAACGCTTTACAAATCTGACCCTAGAAGTGGATTGTTATTATGTTGTTCTTTTACTAGTAGTGTATTATTTCAACTGTTTTTCAAAATTTTATAAAGCTAGAGGTATTCCTATATATCACAGATAGAAAGAAGTATGTATTCATTAACAAGCTTTTGCAGTTTTTCGGCAGAAGTCAAATATATTTATGTGTTCTAAAAACAAACTTTTCCAAATAGATTGACTTAAATATCGATAAAAAATAACTTCATAGATTCAATCCCACATAAGGAACAAAATGTTCTCCGATCTGAACAGGAAATGTAGGTGAAATAAAAATGTATCGTATATTTAGTGTTTGAGGTTCTACAACGTCCTTTAACAGCTTCTAACTCTGATGCTTTAACAGAGTTATCAAAGGTTCAAATGTGAAATTTCCGTTTGTAGTAAAAAATAAAACTAGAAATCACTCATTTATTAAAGTGTGCATTTTCAAATTATAAAATAATATGATTTTATTTCTTAGGTATAACAAGCACTTTCATTTGCTGTGCACAAAGTGCACTTAAGAATTTTAATTTCTTTTTAATTTTCTAAATTGCTCTCTACAATGGTTATTTTCTTTTCTGCTTAGGTTTTCCTGTAAAATAAATGTGAAGGCGTATATTGTTCAAACATTATAAAAAAAAATACATTTGATGATCCAAAACAAGCACTTTCATTTAATATTCACATTATTCACTCTATTTTTTATTTTACTAATCTGCTTTTTAAAATGAGGATTCGTTTATTTTATCGTTTGAGTTCTTTTGTAAAATATAAGCGAAGGCATAATATACAATATACATATATGTTTTCAAAATATCAGCGTCAGTAGTTTCGGTGATAAGGAGGGGGGGGGGGATGGCCGATTTTCGTATATTTTCTTAATATCTTGGAAATTATGCATTCATGTATTAAAAAAATTGTGTCTCACAATACGCACAGTTAAGTGATATGTCAAATGATTCACTAGAAGAAAGTTTTTTTTTTTATTTTCAAATAACTCCCGAGATGAAAATTCGTCATGTACCTTATACTTTCATGATTGGGTCACCTATCTCTGCATATGTACCAAATTTCAATTTTTTTCGTAAAGTGGATTCAGAGAATATTGGCGGTGACTGACGGACAGACAGACAGGCACCAGAGTGATCTTAAAAGAATTCCGTTTTGCATCAGATGTACAGTACCCTAAAGAGTGTTTATTTAAAATAAACAATTATCCGTATTGTCTATGTATTTCTGATATGTATTAGAAAGATAATGAGTGCCTTTGCGATAAAACTTTGGGGAGCATAATTCAACAATATTCGTGAAGGCAATTTCTACTGCTTTCGGAAAGTAATTTTTTTTCCACAAGGAAAGTGTACACGTAGAAAAAAAAATTGTGAATAGGGGCTGAGTCCGGAGAGTAGGTAAATACCGAGGATGACGTGGTTTCCGAGTGTAATTCTTGTACATAGCGTTGAAACGGCTCTAACATTGAAATAGTTTATCAGATCGTTTTCGTGTGAAAGTGTATTGTGTTATCTTCTCCTTCACTACATCAGCCCATTTTTACCCCACTGCAGGGGCTTAGGCCTCCCCCGGGATGAGGGGGACTTGTAGCCTAAATCCACCACGCTGCTCTACTGCGGGTTGGGAATTGTAACGACCGCCATCTATTGACACCGCCCAGGACCGACTGCTTAACATGCTCGCCGAGGCACGGAGTCAATGATAGTTATTTACTTAAGTCAGAAAAACTCATTAGTAGATACACGTTCGGATTCGAACCATGGCCCTATGGCCTTATAAATTTGAGACAGTTGTGCATCTTGGAACATCGTTCATTACCGAAGAAAACTAGATGTTCGACAGACGGAAGCCCTGAGGCACTCCGACGTTCGACTTACTTACCTCCCGTGGCCTGCACGCAACTGCCGTCGCTCACCACCACCAATTCAATGTGAACAGGTGTAGAGTGGGACCGTGGGAACGCGCGGAGTTGACTATTTTCTCCAGTTTTTAGAATTTTTGCTGCCACATGGATAATTTGCAAGAGGTCGGTAGTTATTATTCGGGATGGCTTTTTCATAATATGAAATATAATTTTCTTTTATACACAAAACATATGTTAATTTTTTAATGTCGTAGGCTATATTCCAAATTTCTTGTAACATAAATAGGTATTTATTATGGCTAAATAAAACACAATCTATACCTATCAATTAATTTAATGAAATTGTAACGTAGCTTGTCATTCTCGTACCTACTTAAGATATTTTTCCAAAACAATAATTATTACAGGTTGTGTAGAAGGTATGAACCCAAAACAATTGTTTTTGGAGTTTTTGTTTGTATTAACACGATAAACTCAAAAATTAGTGAACTGATTTTGATGAAACTTTTTGTAGTAGAAGTTAAGTTTGAGTAAAGAAATAAACTAGTAGTAATAGTAACGTGTGAATTTCACAGAAATTAAATTTGCGAGTTTATTTCCCCATGAACTGTTTTTAGCGAAATAGTGTTGATGGCTTGCTGTGCGTTTTACTGAACACGCAGACCTCCGGAACTCGTAAAAACTTTATCAAATTAAACTGCACAGAATCAATATTGCACGCTCAATACATCTCTTCAGTTTATCGTCATAATAAATTATTGTTGTCTATCTATAAACGTGCTCACGCATGATAACCAAATAAGCAGGTATATGAATTTCGGCTGCCATAACCACAGCATAGCATCGTGTCTCGTGTTCAAACTTCCTTATTTTCATCCGAGAATAATTTTATTATTATTGACAGTACGTGTTAGTCATGTCATAGTTATGGTATAGTACACAAATAATTGTACTACGAGTAGTAATTGTAGTTATGTCTGCTATCAAAATAATGGATTTAATTATTATTTTAGTCGTTCTAACGATGGTGCAGATCATAAGAACTATACGTATTTATTTTTATTATTTCTATACCTACAGCATTATAAAAAACCGGATAAGTGCGTGTTTGACCACGTGCAATGAAGGGTTCCGTTTTCAGGATGAACGTTCACAGTTAAAATCCAAATAATCAGTTTAAAAACAAATATCTCAAAGCCTACACAACATTTTGAAACCGAATTTTGTTGATCGTGTTTTTTAAGTTGTTCTAACTATAATTTTTAAGAATTTGCCATCCCATATTTGAAAATTTGAACACATAGTACACTTTTTAAGGACTTTATAGGACATTTCAAAAAGGCATTGTGAAACTTTAGTATAATTTACACTTGTGGCAATCTACACCATTTTTTTTCCTACTTCAACTACAGCATTGCATAGCGGTTCGTAAATTAAATTTAACTTCCAAAGGGCAATCCTTGAAATATCTCTATAACGTCCAATAATCAAAGCTTTCTATACAAAAATATTGGATTCAATCCTGATTATTCTACATGTTTTTGTACCATAAAATAATTGCAGGAAAAAATCGTAATTAAAACGTATTGAAACGTGAATATAACTAATTTACAAGGAATCATGTATTCCTTGTTTTTTTTAAGCTGAATAATTAACAAAATGACGTTTATTTTGATAATATTGGTGAATTTTGTGTATCATTAGTCTGAAATGAATATACTTTTGTAGGTTATTTTATGACAGACTAGCGACCGCCCGCAGCTTCGCTTGCGTAGACTACGAATTCCTGTTATAGGTACTATTAACGTTCGAGGTGGTTTATACGTACTTTTTGCTGGAACCAATTTTGGTTACACCCATTCAAACTTTCAATCTTCATTCCCCTTCCACCCTTTAAAAAAACCGATACAATTTTTCATCTCCCGTTTCCCACCCTTAAAATGTGGAAATTTAAAAACCCTGAAACACGTCATTATTTGAGTCCCTCCATTCCCATCCTTAAGTTTGAAATTTCTAAAAAAACCTTTCTTAACTTAATGCTCACGTTATAAAATAAACATATGTTCCAAATTTAAGCTTCCTAGACTTAGTAGTTTTGGCTGTAGTAGTTGATAGATCAGTGTGGACAAACGACAGACAGATAGACACACAAAAAAACACAAAAAGTTGCTTATGACACTCTTGACAATCTTCTTTCACGTCTGCAAAGTTTCATTAAAATCTGTTCAGCCGTAGTGGAAATTAGCTCGAATAGATAAAATTGAATTGAATAGACACATAGACGTACAGACAAACAGACGGACAAAAAGTAGCTAATGTCAAATCTCTTGACAAGCTTCTTTCCCGTCTGCGAAGTTTCCTTAAAATCTGTTTAGCCGTTTTGGAGATTAGCTCAAATAGACAGATACACGTACAGACAGACAGACGGACAAAAAGTAACATTTGTTAGTTTTGACGACCTTCTTTTCATACTTGTGAGGTTTCATTAAAATTGGTTTAGACAGATGGACGTACAGACAGACATACAAAAGTTCTGTATGTCACTTTTGACTACATCCTTCCCATATGTGTAAAGTTTCATCAAAATCGGTTAAGCTGTTTTGGCCGAAACCTATTTGCTCGAATAGACACACAGTTCGTTTTAATATATATAGCCTATAACCCTCCGCTAGATTCAGGCTATCAAAGGCAAAAAAAAAATTTCAAATCCGACTGGTAGTTTCAGAGATTAGCGCATTCAAACAAACAAACAAACTCTTCAGCTTTATAATAAGTATTTCTTTTATATAGATTAATAGATTATAAGATAATAAGAAAATAAGATAATACTGAAAACCGTATCAAAGTCTATTGCGTGGTTTGGAAGTAAAAAGTTAACGAACCGAGGCAGACAGCGAATTTATTTTCTCCCGCTATAGTTTTCATATTTCGATAAAAACTGCTAAGATATTAATTTAAATTGTGTGGTGTAAAGGGCAATTATAATATGCATGAAATGCTTAATACAACTAACGTATTTAATTTGATAAGGATTAATATCACGTTTAAAAAACATCTTCGCAAATAGTACATAATGTTAGAACAAATTTGATTGTCATAAAAAAGGTTATAGTAAGTTAACCTTAAAAGATACACATATGCTGTTGCAAACTTTTGGTTAGAACTTTTAAAGGGGAACAATTCCGTAATACATGATTTTTGGTTAACATGAACCGTTTACGCAGCGCGCGCGACGGAAGCTCTCAAAAGGAATAATTTTTCCCGTTTTTTGCAACATTTTTCATTGATGCTCCACTCCTATTGGTCGTAGCGTGATGTAATATAGCCTATAGCCTTCCTCGATAAATGGACTATCCAACACAACCATAATTTTTAAATTTGAACTAGTAGTTCCTGAGCTTTGCGCGTTCAAACAAACAAACAAACAAACTCTTCAGCTTTATAATATTAGTATAGATACGAATAATTTTTATTGCCTATATTTAAATTCACAAACTTTTTACAACTAAATAATTTTGTCGTTGATTGGTAGATTAATGTATTAGTAACATATAATAATATTAACTCTGGACGTAATAATTTAAATTCAGGGAATATCGCCATACAAATCTAGGATTGTCTTTTCAAGTACATAGTTCCAAAGTCTCCGAATCAAATAGCTTTGACAGACGGACGGACAAACATACAGACGGACAGGCCGAAATTATAATAGTTCCGTTTTTTGTCATTTTGGTTACCAAATCTTAAAAACTGGTCAAATGCGACTCAAGTCACGCATAAGGTACGGTTCCGTAGTCATGTAACAAAAACCTGTCACAAACCGAATTCATGAGTTTGATCATAATTGAACTACGCATTAACTTGATCGGTTATAAGTCGTAAACCTTAGATAATGTTTTTTTTAAATAGACGTTTTTTTGTATCCCCATACAAAAAACGTGTTTTATTTACTTTTTTACAAAATCCATCATTTTAATTTTTACCTTAACTTTAACATACTCGATAAAATTTCAAGTTTTTATCTATTATGGTTCAGACGATGCAGCCCTGCGACAGACAGACGGACGGACAGACAGACAGCGGAACTCTAGTACCCCGTTGGTACCCTTTGGTTCCGGAATCCTAAAAAAGCTTTCGTTTCGAAATAAAGTTGTCGAATTATATATGTAGAACGGAAGCGAAGCAAAACGATGTCCACATTTCAACTAAAATGTAATATAGTCAAGGTTCTATGATTAAATTCGTGCAATAAAACCTTTTTCGGACCTATCTCATGGCTTAAAAGCATAAAATGATTCTGAATGTTTATTTAGGAAATTGGGGAATCGTTTAAAATGATGTAGAGAGGAATATAACTTTTAATTAATAGCCGTTCGTAGGATAATAGTTAAGGCAATTTTTTAATTTGTAAATACTTTTAGTTTTACTTTTTATATAATTTAGTTATAATTAATTTCATTATAAAACAGTTTTTTGTATGAATCATCGTTTTGTTAAGGCAATTTAAACAAAATCAAATATAATATAATAAAGCTGCTGTCAAATTAATTTACTCTATGAATGAAATACTAACAGTAAACTGACTATCTAGCAAGAGTGATGACTGAATCGTTTCTTTTTTTTAATAAACATAGAAAAAAGAGACGATTCAATCATAAACGGCTTCAATTGTTAATAAAAAGGGCAAAATCCTACTTATGTAGAAAATATCGTCAAAACAAAAGACATTTTCATGAACTCGAAAACGATTTCGATGCGTATATCGGTCACTGGAAACGATAAAGAGTATCTTGATGAAGTCCACGTGGCCAATGTGATTAATGAATACAATCGATGTTATAGATAAGCTCAGCCTTCAACAAAAGCGAACCATGCACATGGGATACACTTGATAAGTTGATTTGTCTTCCAAGAATAATCTTCATACTAGACGCGTACGCATACGACATTACACATAGCCTAATATTCACCACAGACAGAGTAAAATGAGACGTCGCGGCGCCCGTGCTGCGGCCTCTTCCTATTTACTTTGTGATATTAACAATGCTACGGGTATGACATATAAAATGACAAACTTCCAAATAAATTGTTTTAGTATTATATAATAATAATAATAATAATACATAGGACTTCCCACACAGCGCCATCTAGTCCCAAAGTAAGCAAGTATTATGCTTGTGTTATGGGTTACTAGACAACTGATATACATACTTAAATATTCTTTATAATATATATATATATATATATATATATATATTTTATATATATAACAACCAAGACCCGGTACCAGTATCAATATTCATCATATTAATACTGACCCGACCTGGGATTCGAACCCGGGACCTCTAGCTTCGTAGGCAGGGTCGCTACCCACTAGGCTAAGCGGTCGTCAAATGATATTGAAATGATTAGAAATGATATTGAATTTATTTCGAAATATATCTGCCATTAGTTTACTTACACCTAAAAAATATTTAGTTAGCATCTTCTTTTGACTCTTAAATCGTTTTTTTGGGACCTCTATCGCTGTCTGTCTGTCCGTCGCGTCCGCACTGAGTCATAGGTCACTGTTTCGTAAATGCTTGAAATTTACTAGACAAATTTAATAAGCCCGAACTCGATAGGTTTAGTAGTAGCCATTGAAATGGTCTGTTATCCACCTTTTAGTTCCATTATCAGACCTTTGTCACCAAGGGTTTTGAAAAGTGCCCGTGAAGCCGAATCGGATGAGCCCAGACTCGGTTAGTTTACTAGTAGCCTTTGCTGGCTTCTGTCATACACCTTCCTACTCCATTAATAGACCTTGGTCACTATGTGTTATGAAAAGTGCCTGTAAAAACTTATAACACCCCTCTTTTTTCGTCGGGGGATGAAAAGAAATCTAATGGGCCCAAAATCGGTTTTACTAGTAGCCATTGATGGGTTCGGTCCGTTCTGTTATCCGCCTTCCAGCTCCATAATCTGATCCTCGTCACCATGTGTTACAATAATAATAATAAATGCGACATCACACACAGCGCCATCTAGTTCCAAAGTACCTAGGCAAGTATTATGCTTGTGTTATGGGTACTCGACAACTGATATATGAAGTAAATGGAACAACAATTCGGCGAATCGGTCAATCGAAACAAAAGTGTTTGTGAAGCCAAATTTAATGAGCCCAAACTCAATAAGTTTACAAGTAGCCATTGATGACTTCTGTAAATTCAGTTATCTACCTTACCGCTCCATCATCAGACCCTCGTCATCATGTATTATGAAGAGTGCTCGTAAATACAAATCTAATGAGTCAAACTCGGTGGGTTTATAAATAGCCTTTGAAGGGTTCTACATCCACCTTCCAGCTCTAGTAACAGATTAGTTCGATGTTGCCATAGATGTCGATTGTTATCCAAATCATCCATATATAATATGTATAAATTAAACTTGTTTCAATTAACCGTTGAGAAGTTCCTTCGCGAGGAGATGATTATATAGATGATTTATCAGGATCTGGTCACCAGATTATTGAATTGTTATCCGAATTACCATACATGTGCAAAATTTCAGTTTCGTATTTCAAGAAGAAATGGCTCTAAATTAGCTTGCAAGATTTCACCAAAACATACATACAAACGAGTGAAGCTAAATATAAACGAATAAAATAAAAATTTTGCTTAAAATTAAACAACGAAAAAAAAATTAAAATAATGTAAACCTAATTATTTGACTTATGCCTTCATACTCATCTTGCCCATGAGCACAGATCGAACCAAACGTTATATCCGTTCTGAACTCGAGGTGAATGTCAATTTACGATGGTATACACCTCCGCTAACACCCGCTGATACCTATTTCATTTACGATTGTTTCTATTTTTCCAGTAGATACTTATAATGAAATAAAATATGTCCATGTCCTTTCGTTTGCAATGTAATATTTAGCACATGTAGAATACACAAGATATCATATAAAATTTCGTTAAATTGCAAAAGTCAAACGTAAGAATGGTGTAACTCCGTTATATAATGCTAGATCTATAAGGCGTGTCGCAGACTTATTCTAATTATTTCTACTGCGATTTGTATCACACAGCGCGTCCAGAACACTCAATCTCTCGTATCAGAGAGAAGTCATTGCCACATAGGGGTAGCAATTTCAAGAAAAAATATTTTTGAACGTAATTATGAACGTCAAAGCAAAAAATTATTTAATTCGCAAGTTAGAATTAAACACTAAACTAATTATTTGTCGACATAACACATTTACCAACTTCTCATTGTATTAAATAATAAACAACCCTCACTCGGTATTATAAGAGTTAATATTTTTTTCTAGCAACGAGACTGACATGTTTACAAGGGATAAAATCTTACAAATAATAAAAACTTTATTACAAAAAAAAAAAATAAAGAAATTTTTAGCGTGGACATGAATACTTTTTGCTACTTTGTCGCTTCGAGTTGGATCGGAGTCGACAATATAAGTTTTATATCAAATAAATGGCGAAATGGATGTTTCATTGTGCAGTCATTCTTTAGATCTACCGCAATATGACCAGTTCATTTATTTCGATTGCAGAGAACATTTCAAACGACACGCCATAAAACGAATTGACGTTTTATTCTTTGTTGTACTTTTTGAGTTTTTCACAATTTGACACTGATTATCAACAAAATCATGTTTGCACGTTTAAGTGAAATAGTTTTTTTTTAAATGTTTATGTCGACGTGCTAGACAGTATCATTTATGAAATTATCAAGTTTCTTTACTGTTCATTTATTGCGATTTCATAGTTCGATATTAAGGAATTCTTATAGCTTCTCCATGTTCGTCTGCCCGTTTGGCTGTCACAGCTATTTTCCTCGGAGACTATAAATGAAATTTCGCATGGTTATACATATTTATAGCATATGTTGTATTATAGAAGTATACATAGCTCATACACAATTTGTCCGCCCAAAAGCTTTTTTAGCACAACATAAAATAAAGCATTAACATAAAAAAGCATTTGTAATCACACGCACGGACACAGCTACTAGTTTAGATTAAATAAACGTGAATATGTGTGCTGTGCAGACTAAATTATGCATCACTAATACATGAACCGCAATAGGTAGAATGGTATTGAGAGATTAAGCCCTCAGGGCGGATATATTTCGAATACGATTATCGAAAGTTAAATTATAATGTATATGCATAGCTTTTGGATTGATGCTTTATCATATTATGAACGAACGATATTATTTTCAAAGCTCAAAACCAAAGGAATATAATTTAAAGTAATCGATGTTTAAAGTACAAGGATTTAGAAACCTTTTTTTCATTTGGAATCTAATTCAACATAACTATTCGTTACTAGTAAATCAAAGATGAAAAAGATTTATTATTTTTTAAATATTTTATCTTTTTTTTTGATGCGCTAATTTTCATATATCAACCAAATGTAGAATTTGACAATACAATGAACAATGTAGAGATCTTCGTAATCTCTACATTCATGTAACGAAATTGGGACTCTATACAAACAGAGTTATACGAAATGTAAACGCAATGTGAACGATCAGATAAATTATTTATTTGAACATTGTCTCAAATGTTTTGTGTGAAATCGGTCCTACGGGAAGGCAATGCGACGGAAACAGTTGAGGCAAAGCGTAAGTAATGTTCGAACAGTGAAAATCGGTTATAAAGACATAACATAGTGTTTATATCGACGGAATGTGAATTCGGTATAAGAATATAGTGAAGAAAATCGTTTCGCTTCATCAACAGCCAAACAGACACTCCGATTTTATATATATTACCCACAACCTTAAGAATCGAGCTATCAAATATAAATTTTCTAATCCGACTAGTAGAGTGTAGCAGTACATGCAAGAAGGGAAAAAGAGAAGAAAGGAGGCAGAAGTAGATACGAAGTAGAAAACAGAAGATACATAAGTATTTGGGATTTGCAATATAGAGAAAGGGAAAAATGAACACGCAGGTTAAAGAACTAAGTAGAAAAGCAAATAGAGTATTAAAACAGCTATGGGGAGTAGGGGAAAAGACACTCAGGCATGATTTTGAAAGGAGGATGATGCTTTTTGATTATTTGGTAGCAGGAGTAATGACATACGGAGAAGAGTTGTGGGGTTTTAAGGAATGGAACAAAATGGAGAGAGCACAACTGAAATATATAAAGAAGATGTTAGGTATTGGATACCTGTTTTTTTTTATTATTGGAAAAATGTATTCATTATTTAATTTATTGGAAAATTGTATCGAATATGGCGATCAACGATTATAAATATTAGCGACTCCTGACTTTCCTGCTCTTCTTTCGTGGCCCCTCCAAGATGCGGGTCTTCCCAAAAGACACAGATTTATTATAGACGTTATAAAGGTAACGTATATATCTTCGATATTAAGCAACTTGAAAATGTTGAAATATTCCTATCTATAACCTTTTCAGTTCTATATCTTTTAACACTTAAAGGTCATAAGGAAAATGAAAAGTTGTAAGCCTTTTTCATGTATTTTTTTTATATTATAGGCATGTATGTATATTTGTTTTATAGGAGCATTCTCAAATTGTTCAGTAAGAGAATAAATGTGTGAATTGTTTTCAAAACATACAATTCAGTACATTCAACATAACTTTTTACTGTATATATTTTTTAATGTAAAATAAGGAAATAATAATAATAAGGCATAAGGCCCTAGAACGTCTCACACACCGCCATCTAGTCCTAAATTAGGCCGAGTCTGTATTATGGGTGTGACGCCACTGATATACAAACTTAAATATTCTTTTATATACATACATAGAGTTATACTTTACGCCCATACACAAAACAAATAGACATGTTGATGCATACAAATATTTGTTCCGGGCGAATATCGAATCTGCTACCTTTAGTTCTGCAGTCAGCGTCTCCGACCACTAAACTAATAGATCACTCCGTATTTTCTTAGCATTATGGTCTATAATATACATAGTGATAATAACTTTATTTCGGACAAAAATATTTAAATGCATACACAAGTTAAACTACAAATTAGTAACTATAGTCTTAAAAATTATGTTGAATAACAAAACTACGATAAAACAAATACAATACATTACAACAACAATTATTAATACCTAATGTGCTGCCTCGTCCAGTCCATCTGTTTTCTTCATTGGTATTGTTGTCACCGTCAGCAGAGCGAGCTCCATGTATTTCTCTGTGCCTAAAATGTACAAAACGCCTAAAGTAATATCTTCTGGCCATAGCTTTTCATCAATGAACATTGGTACTTTGTATTTAGCGACATACATTTTATATGTATTTTATTATTCTTTGTCATTTTTCATATCTATTTTTTCTAGTCTCACTACTTCTTTCGTGTTTTCACGAATACAGTCCACTAACTCCGATTCTAAAGTATCATTGTGCTCATTCGTAATAAAAATTGGCATTTTTAGTGTCTGCTGCCTTAAAGGGATTCGAATATTTTTGTATGGGAGCTGGCATGGTAATTCGCCGCCATTTTAGTTATATTTCAAAATTTCTGCACACGATAAAAGTAGTATATATGAGTAGAAGACATTTATACAAATAAAAAATGTCAAATGATATGGTACCCTAAAGTGTCACGTTCCCGAGATATTTAGAGGCAAAAATCGCTTTATGAGAACAATGATAATAATAATTTTAATAATAATAGATGGGATATCTCACTCAGCGTCATCTAGTCCCACAGTAAGCAAATATTATGTTTCTGTTATGGGTTACTAGAGAACTGATATACATACTTAAATATTCTTTATAATCTGTGTTTATAATATATAGGTATACATATATAAATATTTCACATCCAGAAACGGAACAAAATAAACATACACACAAATATTGATCCCGTGCGGCAATCTAACCCGCTACCTTTGGCTCCGCAGTTAGGGTCTCTAACCACTCAGCTATTCGGTCAATAATATCATTATAAAAGCAATAATGACGTGTGTATACGCATTCCATTGTATTCAAATAATAGTTCCTAGATTGACTTAACTATTTGTTAGAAGACAGTAAAACTAGTAGCACGAAAAAAATACTTGAATTAATTACTTCCTTATAAGTCGCATCACATCGCAATGAAACGCTGTTTTGTTAAAGAAAGAGATAGGTAATTGAGATAGATAGGTAGGTATAGTAAATAGGGATCCGGGATGTTTGTTGGGATATTTGTTCCAATGCCTTATACGTATTAGGCACCGAGATATTTAGAACTTATAGACCGCTACCTACAAACCTGAAAGCAATGGCAATCATTTAAAGATGAACTAGGTACAAACCTACTCGTTTATATACAATAGATTGCAATGAAATAATTGTTTTCTGGTTGATTTACCCATTTATATAGTTAAAAAAATATCGGGCGGATTTGTACGCACTTGCACTTATAATAGCGTTTCTTTGCTCTGTGATGGGATTTAGATCGATTTGGGAACTATTAGTAAAATACAATGGAATGTGTATACACACGTAGTTAATGCTTTCTAAAGTGATTTTACATCCATATCTCTAGAACGTAACGCTTTAGGGCACTATATTACTTGACATTTTTTGTTTGTGTAAGTTCGTGTATCTACTGTATATAATATTTATGTGTATAATATCTACACATAATATACTAATTTAATTAAAAAAATAAAATCATGGCGGGTTACTATGCCACAAAGGGCCGATCCCTTTTCCCTTCTGGGTTTATTTTAGCTTTTTTAAACCAGCTTTTCGGATAACGCCTTTTGACCGTTCCAAATTTCAAAGTCATAGTACTCGTACGTTACTTTTCTTTGGTCGGCAGGTACCTATTTGAATAATAAATGGACCGGTACGCTAAGCAAATTGCCCTATTTAGTACACGAGTCAATTATCTCGAGCGCCTGTACTGATTACAGATGCGTCACGTCGATAGCGTGCGGCGGGTGTACAATGTGTACATTGGCCCACTCGCGTAAGATTATATTTACGCTACCAAATAGTCATTAGGCACCTGATATTGGCAATAAAATTATGTGTGTATGCTTTAAAAATCAATGCGTATACATATATATCGTTTTAAGTATAGACATGTAATCAAGCATGCTTTATATCTATAGACTCAAGACTATTATGAAGCTGGATAATTAAGAAGAAGAATTAAGAAGAAGTTTTATTTTTTCAGAAAACAAAATTATATCTAGAACATTGTATCACATGATGACTTTAAAATTTTAAAGTTTATATTATCTATTTAAATCTAAATGACACAATCGGAACACAAGTCAAGTGATACGGCTTTGAAGGCCATGTTATCCTTTACTAGATCTTTTTTTTTATAAATAGCTATATTAAACTAAAATTTATAACCAAGTGACTTACTAGGAAGTATATTAATAACCGGTATCGAAAACCGGAAAAAAACTGTGCAATCGTCAATCATTTCGGATTTACAAACAATCGAAGACGTGAGAAGTTTATGAGTGCTTCGCCAAGAATTTATGGGCCGTAGAAATATTGCTCTCGGAGACGGCCTCACGGGCGCCCATACGCTATAACCACACACCGCGTTTTAGTAAACATGCGTACAGTAGATACACGAACAGTTGTGTCCATTCATATGCTATTCCCAGTTATGACTTTGCAGAAACACTTTGTATATAAAACATGAATCAAAATGTTATATTTATGATACGCGCGCGTAATTTCTTCATTAAACCGTTAAAAAAAAAATATTTTCTAAGAATTTCACAGCCATCGCGCACGAAATTTCAATTAGTTGTCTCGTATATTGGGGTTTTATAAAACCTTTTGTTGCCCTTGTAAAACGGTTATGAAGGAAGATTCCGATGTTATATAAAAATCTTTATCGAAGCTCCAACTGCAATTAAATCCTTAAAAAATATTATATTAGTATGTTTGAAGCTTAAGAATTGAAGCAAAATGAGAATGAAGGGCACGTGATACTAATTTCCAGGCTCTTTAAAATGACGAAAACGAAAGCTCCGGTGCTCGCACGGGGAATTCGCAATGCGTATTATTCGTGCGAGAACTTTGCGCTAACCGTAATATGTGGCTCTTGCAAAACATCTGTCTAAAATAATATTAATCCAAAATTTTGTGACATAAACCTTTCTTGGTGAACCGTACCTATTATCAAATTTAGACGTTTGCATTGCTGACATAAGTTTAATATTAATTATTTCTGCTAATCTTACAACCGTATACAGCATCAGCTTCAAATGAATATAAACTTGTTCGATGCAGTTCTGTTTATAACAAACTGAAAAATCTCAAAACTTGAAATGATACACTCATGTTTCCTACACTAATAAATTCCTTTTTCATTATTCCGGGTTCGCGACATTATGTATGCGAGTATAAATATAATATACAAGGTGAGATTTTATTAACCGGCCAAAATTTTTCTAGATGTTAGGTATCACCAATAGACCTCATTGCGTAAATAAAAAATATGGGTTACATTATCAAAATAAATTATTTTTTCTACAGAGTTATTTTATAACGTGTGGTTGCCTTCTTAACGCTATAGTAAACGTACGCGCCCCAGTCCTTTGAAACGGAATGATGCGGCGGGCAAGAATAGTAACTAGAGTTTTTGGTTTTTTCGGGAAAGGTTTATGTAGTCATGTCTCAATATTTTTCTATAGAACGATACTAAAAGGAAACAAGACGGCTATAGGTTTTCTACCAAAGATCATTATATTAAAATTTGGCTGGTCATAAAAATCTCATCCTGTATAAAAAATCTTTCTGTAAAAGATAGAAAAGAAATGTCAAAAATGCAGGTAATGTAATTTTTTTTGACGATTTAGTCCATTCGCTTAGACAAGTATTTGTGACACAAACTTTAAATATAAACTAGTTTAAACAGATAATATGAAGAACTATAAAAAAAGCGATACACAGGTGAATTGTTTGTGTAACGTTTTTTGCAATATTCCATTCCATTCACTGAGAGAAATCCTTCGTACAGACGAACATATATTTCCGAAATATACAGTCAACGTATACTTTAGACTTAAATATATAACAATATAACATTAATACGGATACATCAAAAATACACCGACAGACTCGTCCTGCAGCTGCATGGTGTAATACACTGTGCTACGCTAAATCAAGTAATACCACGATTCAGTATACAATATCCTTTTTCCATGCTGAAATTCTTATCAAATTTCCATCAGCCCTTTTTATACCCCACTGCAGGGGCCCCTCAAGATGAGGGATATAGGGGCTATGTTATGTGGTATAGTAGTATAGTATATATATTCAGGCTATAGTAGGGAGACTTGGAGCTTAAATCCACCACGCTGCTCCAATGCGGGTCGGTGGATTGCAATATACCTCAAAACAATCTTTAAGTTAAAGTGAGATTTATGAGACCACGTGACTAAATTTATTAAAGCATGCATTTTCAAAACTTACCTATATTTATAGCCTGTTGTGAGCTTGATGTTTTAGCGAGACCTTTGTGACCTTATGAACAAATTTTAAAAGCTAATATTTACGAAATTACAAGTCTTGGCGCTAACTTGTTGGTACTCAAACTTCATATTCGAGAGAGTTATACATGACCAAATTTTTAAATCTAAAATTATATATTATTTCCACCTCTGTTTCTTACGACATTAATACAGAATTCTTGGTATTTTCATATTCAAACTGTAGGCATATTTATATAGAAATTACCATTACACCGATATTAAACTTTAGCTGTTCAATTCAGACCTTAAGGTGTTTCGAGCGGATTAGTTAAAATATTTTTTGTCTTTTTCATTCATATCTAAGTACCAGAATGAAATATAAGACAAAATATATTTTAACTAAACTGGTCTAAATGAACGTTTCTAAACTGAACAATAGAAGTTTCGTAGTTAGATCAGTGAGCGCTGCCGCTTTTGTTTGATTTTGTATTAGTTGACGTGAATGTTTCTTTTCACCGAATATGTGGTGCGACGTCGACAGAAAGATATTTAAGGGTCTATGAGAATAAGCACGATAAAACGGTCTTTCAACGGGAACTTATTATATTGTAACGTCAA
Organism: Luffia ferchaultella; assembly: GCA_949709985.1. NCBI lineage: Eukaryota > Metazoa > Arthropoda > Insecta > Lepidoptera > Psychidae > Luffia > Luffia ferchaultella. Next base: position 17,099,265 of record OX453240.1, on the reverse strand, counting down.
AGAAAGTAATGCTGTAGCGTATGTAGATAAATACGCAGAAGCGGCACGGCGGCATCAAGCGTTCATAGTTCTCGGATAACGAATTCGAAAACCAAATTCGAAATTCATCTCATGCGTAGGTAATAGACATGTAATTATATGGGTGCAGTGCTACCGTAGTCGCACGTAGTCCGTAATTTGGATTTATGACGGAACGACACAAGATACATAGTCCACTTACGTAGTCACTCGTTAGTCACCATTCCGAATTGTTGGTGTCGTATTTAATATCGAAAAGAAATGAAATTTTTTTAACTAATGTATCGTTTTACAATTTCAAAATGCCATCATAAAAAATTTCCCTAAAAATAATAAAAATAAAAAAAAATTTTTAAACGTAAATACAATGTACATATATGAGCATAAATTATTTTAATAAATTGAACGAATCTGCCACAACACTTATTTTCTCTGAGGCAATAAATAACATCTGCACCACAGAGCCACAAAAGAATATTGGGCGTTGTCTGTGATTACGTCCATGGGATGAGCATTGACATTTTTCATTCAATTCAATTATATTACGCTATGTTTATTCTGTAAACGAATCCGTGCAAATGAGAAAACATTATAAAACGGAATGATGTGAAAAAAGAGATAGCTATGGCCGCCTGCTTCTAAAATTTCCCAAAGAGACGAGCGTGTCCGAAGCCCTTTATAAAACGAGCTCTCCTTTTAGAACGCTTAAATTTAATAGTGCTATCTTTTTCTTTATTCTTGTTTAAATGAAATTTTTCCCTTAACTAGCTATGGTAACATGCGATCTAGTATATATGTATAATTAAGATTTATTACCTATTCGTAAGCTCTAACATGCCATAGCGTTACTTTAATACTCGTATAAGAAAACATTTCGTATAAGTAGTTAGAAAACATTTCATATAGGTAGTTACCAGACTTTTAAATAAAAGGAAAAAACATGCGCGCGCAACGCTATTAGTTTAATGCCCCGTATCTCTGTAACTAATCAGATTGGAAACGTAACGAATGTAACTAATTCGAGCTTTTACATAACATTGTGAGGTGGAAATAATTCCTTTTTTATTTTTCAAATTATTAGATATACTTACCGATTTTAATGTGGTACAGTTAATCTAAATTATAAACACTTTATATAAAGTTGATATGTAAGTCCAGAGATTTGAATATGCGGCAGAATTTCATATTGATTCTTCGTTATAAACAATCATGCAGAATAAACAACAAAATACGGTGCCATAGGTACTGAAAAATAATGTTCGATGATGTTATGACGACCGCTTAGCCTAGTGGGCAGCGACCCTGCCTACGAAGCTGGAGGTCCCGGGTTGGAATCCCAGGTCGGGTCAGTATTTATATGATGAATTTTGATACTGACACCGGGTCTTGGTTGTTATATGTATGTGGTGTCTTCGCTTGGTACCCAAAACACAAGCTAATGCTTAGTTTGGGGCCTAGACTTTGTTGTCATGTTGTCACGTTATGGCGACGTCAAACATTTGAAGTGAAAACACATGTTGCTAAATTAAACACATACACCGTAAATGTGTCTTAAGATGAATCGCATGATCGCTCGCCAAATTGAAGAAATTATTTTCCAATTATACGAATATTTGAAAAAACTATTCAATGTGTGCCCAAGTAGGTACATCCTTATGACAAATATTAATTTGTTGATAAAAATCCTCTTTTACTATGCTCAAGATACCTGGTAATATTTGCCTAATTTCCCGTGTACTGCGTTCTTAAAGTTCGTCCATATTATCAGGTTTTGTCAAATAAACTTAATTTTTATCTATCCTCATAAAAAATCTGATCCCCAGCAAAAATCTATTAATCTTTTTTTTTCTCACCTAGCTCCTTTGAAATGTTGAACAATGGCAGATATTAATTTTATTTTCGACTAGCATGTCGTCAAGACGTACTTGGGACACATTTTGAATCATTTTTTTTTAATATCTAATACCTGGTAGTTATTGTTTACTATTTAGACTTTCAAAATTTCAGATTAGAGTGGCTAATTTCTTTTTAAAAGACTTTTAAAAGAGGAGTCACAAGTATCCTTTTGCCTTTGAAAAACATGGTGACAACCCCTAGCATCACGGGGTACCAAAAATTTGGAAAAAAATGTTATTGAATTGTATTGAAAATAAAATGTTAATCACCAGTTTTGGGAGTTTATTTTATACTGAATTTATCCCATTTAAATTCTACATAACATATAGAGCATACAATGTGCTATGTGGTATTATGTTCGATTGCTCGTCCTGCACTTTTCCCTTCCCTTTACCAGATCCATGTACCAGCCTTTTTTTCAACATTTTTTCCCTTTCATACACGTATTTATACAAATTCGAAGTAAAACTTTATTTCGTTTATTTGAGCCACCGAGTAGAGATATAGATAATTCTATTCAAGTCAGATTTCTTTTTTTCAGTTTTTTTTAATTTTTTTCGGGTATAGTGCTGAATTTTTGAGTAAGCAATAACTTTAAGAAATTACAAAAAATTGCCTTTTACCTGTAATAATTTATGCCTTATATGTAGTAGCGTCTAAAGATAGAATAGGGCTAGACTTACACACATTTCTTCACCCTTTTGATTAGATTTCTACAAAGAAAAATAAGAAAACCCAGACTGCTTAGTTACAGTAGATTCGCTGCTTTAACTTCACCTAATTACATATATTTAAATTATTCAGTTATACCGTTCAGTTTAGAGAGGCATTCAATTTTATTCGAAAATAAAAATTTTAATAAATAAATGCTCCATTTGTAACCTTATTTCTTTTTCGATAGACTTTTCGCCCACGAAAACATCTAATTAGAATGTGTTACTGGAATCGGCCCTTAGAGGTTAATGGACTAGAAGGCATTAAGTTTAACAAACAACGATTTAATGGAAGGCCGAGTGCTCTGTTCTATCACAGTGTAGATAACTCGGCGTATTCCCGCAATCGATCACGGAGGACAGCTTCCGCCAATTGGCGATTTCAGCTTCTTTTACTAGCAACGGCGGAGTTTAGATTAAGACTTTGACCCGCTCGCTCCTTGCGGGGAGCAATCAGTGATCAAATCGTGTTTCAAATTCACGCCAATAATATTTCTTTATGAATAGTCGTTAGTACGGGATAAATTATATCAATGACACCATGGATTTTCACAAATGTTTGGACATCAATGAAGTCATCTGGCTCCATTGATATATTATGTTGTCCAAACATCTTATAACCGTAAAAACCATTTTGATTGATTTGTCGACCAACTGACCCAATATTCATCACTGTTCAATACAAATTATTCGTCCGAGAAAATCATAAAACGAAATTGAAATAGAATCAGAATGAAAATGGAAATAAGAACGGATCCAACTTCGAATCCAGAATAGAAACAGATAAAAAAACAAATCTCAATCGAAAAGCATAACGAGACTCATAAAACGGAGTCCAAGAACAAAATAAGAACTGTATTCAAAACAGGATCGAAAATGCGGTTCAAAATGAGAACGAAAACGGGTGCGGAACGGTAAACGGAAAGATGTTTTTTTTTTTTTTTGAGTGGATGAACTTGGTCGATCAAACACGTGCGGCGGCGGGTAGTATGGAGACTTCACTCACTAAATCCCTTTTCCAGACATTTCGCTGTTAGCCCAGTGGCTTTCACAGAAAACTTGAAAAGCGCGAAAGTTTAAGTAACCGCCAAAGTTGCTTATGGATTTAATTATTATCAGTATGAGCGCTGGAGTGCCTAACGAGAAAATAACTGAACCCAAAGCGAAACTGGAAGCAAAAACAAGAAAATTAGACCGAAAGTAATAGGTACCAAACAGTTTAACAACTAGAGAAATTGAACGCGTAAACAGAAAGGAATATAAAAACTTTTGCGTTTGACATTTACTCAGATGCCAACGCTGTGACAGATTTTAAAGTTATAAAATGCCATAATAAATTTCTCCGCGTCTAGTAACAGAATGTATACCTATTATATCAATCAGTAAATATTGCTTCATCCAATATGGTATTGCAAGCGAGGACAAACGAAACCTATATAACATATTTGTTGTAAAAATCTTTATTTTCATATAAAGACCACCACCAAACGTACTTTGGTTATTGGTTTGTCTGTTATTGCCTACAATACCGTGTAGTATTCAAGTATTATTTATGTTGTAAGTAGTAGGTATATTTAATAATCGGACAAAAAACATTGCGCAGTGCATTCTTGGTGGTTCAAACCAAATTCTACGGAGTATAGCTTGTTTTTCTCTTTTCGGTTTTTTTTCTTTTTAGTTAAATGATTTTGCAGTAGGGTTTATTGTTTTTCAAATAACGCGCTCTTGTCTTTTGACTAAACCTAATATTGGTATAATTAGGTGTCTCTTTTGCGGCCAACACAGTTATTTAAATAGAAGAGAAAACTGAAAGGACAAAAAAGTCCTACTAATTTTATCAATAGGTATAACTAACTCAGTAGCACTAGTGAAAACAGAGAAATTATCGGAACTGAACTTTCATACAAAAAACGTGTAATATTGGGAAACATACTTTTGATACAATGCCTTCTACTGAAAGTTGTTGATTGGATTGACTTCTTATACAAGTATAGTTGCGTGATCACTCGTGCCAAAGCTGATTTGGTGAAGGCAGTAGTTGTAATTTCTGTTTACAATTATTTTCGATGTGTTTTAACATAATGTATAGGTAACGGCTCATCTATATAATTTTCACTATCATCATCATTATCATCATCAACCCATTTTTACCCCACTGCAGGGGCTTAGGCCTCCCCCAGGATGAGGAGGGGGGCTTGGAACTTAAGTCCACCACGCTGCTCCACTGCGGGTTGGGAACTGTAACGACCGCCATCTATTGACAGCGTCCGGGACCGACTGCTTAACGTGCCCTCCGAAACACAGTGTCAGTGATATTGTGTACTTAAGTCATAAAAACTCATTGGTACACGCCCGGATTCGAACCATGGCCCTAATTTTCACTATGTGAAGCATTAAGGCTCAGCCCAAAGTTACAGAAATTTCGTGTTTCCGTCCCACTTCCCCGCAACGTTTACGCTTGGCGACGCATGCCAGATAGGGCGGCGCGCGCGGCGCTCGGCACGGCCGCTTCGTTCTAACGCATATAAATCCCAAATAATATTTTTATTGCTTTTACTCTTTGTATGATATATGGTTGTTTCTATTTTATGATTATTTATATGAAAACGATTAATTAATAATAAAAAAAGGTAAAAAAGATAAACTTTTATCTTCGCCACTGGGAATAGAACCTAGGTCCCCACCATTCGCCCGTAACTGCGGTGCAACGATATCACCATACCTAAAACCAGGGCATCTTGGCATTCGACTAGTAGTAATAGTATATGCAAAATATTCAGCTAAATCTTCAAATAAACTGAATTCCGTTTTTTATGTAAAGGTGAAAAGGTACTCATATGGTGCGCAAAACGGAAAAAGAGGCATGCTTGACATTCAACATGTAATCTAATCTTACTAATGTAAGAAAGTTTGGATGGATGAATGGATGTTTGTTATTCAATCACGCCTGAACGGCTGAACGAATCTAGATGAAATTCAGCACAGATTGATTATAGTCTGGAATAGCGCATAGTCTACTTTTCTCGGGATTCGGGGGGAGAGGGAAGAGTTACTATGCGTGAAAGTACTCAATACTTTAGTTGTTTATGGCACTTGGAGCACTTAACAATGTCATTATTTACAATAATATATATTGTCTACATTTACATTTTAATGGTAAAAAGTCCGTCCGTCATCAAACGAAATAACGATTTTATAAGAGCCATTAAAATTAAAAAATGCCAGTCACGACGATGATGCAAGTTGGAAGTAAAAATTTTTTTGAGGATGAAACTTTTCATGTTCATTTGTCTCAAATTTCATATATTAAATATACTGTTTTAGGTCCTGTAGTTTTTTTATGAAATAAAAAATATCTACAATTCTTCTTTCTTCTCCTCCTTCCACTGCTTCGTTTTGGACGGCATCAGACCTAGACATAAAACGAATGAAATAACAGATTTATAACAAACTTCGGTTATGTTATCAAAACTTAGGTACTGCTTGGATACATTATTTTACTTTTTGACTACTAAAATGTCTAATTGTGGATTTCATTTTTGTAGGCTGCTTAGAGAAATTTAATACCTTTACAGGGAATATAAAGATTCAAATAAAAACGTTTACGAAAGCTACTCCATAAAATGTGGATCCGTACCCAAGATTACCTAATATTACAAAATAGAACAAATAAATTAAAATACTAAAGAGCAGGTACAATATAAGATCAAAAAATAAAGTGGCAAATCCCAAAACCATTCCGCACTAAAACTTACCATACATTATCTTTTTTCGGCTTTTGCTTCCTTTTTATATGTTTCTTTATAATTTTTTTTCTTGTTTATGTACATACGTCTTCGTAAATTTACATCTAGTGCCCTGAAAAGTGTTTATTCTTATGTTCACACAGAATCAATTGACGACAACATTTACAGTTCAGCTCACTACGGTTCACAAGTAAATTTATAATAAATAAATAAATGAATCTTTCATTGTTTACGTAAAAAATTTATGAATTTTAAATTTATAAATGTATATTTGAATATATAAGTATATTTATGAAAAATACCTTTGAGCACTATCCTCTTTCGAAGTAGATGGTAAAACATTTTGTAGTTCAGCAAAGATGGATCTGAAATAGGTTTCATATAGTAAAACATAATGTCGAGTTTGATAACCTCAACATATTTTAAGAGAATAAAAAATATATAATAACGACTAGATTTGTAAAATTATATTTTAAGATTTTAGTACCTATATTTATGAAAAATACCTTTGAGCACTATCCTCTGTCGAAGTAGATGGTAAAACATTTTGTAGTTCAGCAAAGAGGGGTCTGAAACAGATTTAATAAAATAAACCAGAATATCGAATTTGAACAAACCTATTTTAAAAAACTGACCAAATGCGAGTTGGACTCCGCACACTGTGGGTTCCGTGAATTAAAAACTATTTTTGTGTTGTTGATTATTATTTTTACAAATATTTTGCGTACGTACGTAAAGCATTAGCCGCCGGCAGCTGCAGATAATATATATTTTTAACTGATATTTTTATGATTTATTGAACGAACAGGGTTCGGAGAAATTAGCAATCACGCTAACCGTTGTGGTCGTTTCGCCACTGAGTCAAGCTAACACAATAGTACATATTTATTGCAAATGTACTAGTCAGCAAAGAACGTTCGCTTTTTTGGATACATAGAATACATTTTGTTTTTGGTTTTTTTAGTAAAGTTCACTCTGATATTCAGTTCTCCGAATGCGCATTTCCTGTTTTCCGGTTTTTTTTTCGAAACCTGGCTATTGAAATTGTGAAGATTTATCTCAATTACCTACTTATACTGTACCTAGCTAACCGTAAGGCCTCCGACAGAGCTCCGCTGGCGATTAGCAGCGCAGTTCGTATGCAGTTCTCTACGACGCCGACGTACCTACCTACACGACAGACATCAGCGTCGCTCTGTTGTACCTAAGTCTAAAAACAAAGTTGCGAACGCACGCCACATCGCATGATATCTACCCAGTAGGTACCTACCTAGTACTACAAACACTCGATTAGGAAGACACCGTTTGAATGATTTGTGTGTGCTTTGCCTTATAACTAATTAGGTAGCTACTTATGTCTATTACTCACCTATCGACAATATTCATATTATTATTCTCTTGATGTAAGTTCGTGTCAGTGATCATCGTGATACACAGATCCGCTTCACCTGTAGATACTTTTCTAGATCTGAAAATGGTAGGTAGTTAGGTACTTGGTAAGACTTTTACATAGCGACGTGCGATCGTTTGGTTTGTGGTAGCCCCTATAGGTACTACCTATTGCTTGTTTATAAGTAATTTGTAGCTAGGTATCTCGTTTCATTGGCTAAAATACTTTATTCATAAATATTAGGTATTTTCCAAAAGTAATATAAAAAACAAAGCGAAATACGAATCTGTGAACCCTACATTATACGATTTATCTCGTTTCTCTGATTTTAGTTTATTTATAGATAGGTAGGTATATAGTTCAATAAAAATACAATAAAAATAAAACTAAATAAAACGCTAGGAATCGAACCTGCGTACCTCACTGACATGATTTATCTCGTTTTGCTGGCCTTCTTTATTCACATACTTCAACAGACATCAAACTTCATATCATATATCAATAAAAAAAAAGCATGCGAGGGATCGAACCGGCCAACTTCAGAACGGTTTCTTGAATTTGTGTTACGCGCTATGGGTACTAATTCCAGCAAGACGAAATTAGCAATACTATTGAAATCACAAACTTGAAAAAAACATTGAATAAAATTTATAAAAATACACTTAGAAATTTTACTAGCTTACCTTGTTACGTTCATCAACTGTTTTTGTCTATTTCGATTCATCTTAATTTTAAATTTTCTGAATAGTTTTTGTTTATTCCCCGTATTTCCGAAGCACAATATACCCCTATAACACAATCACAGCAATAAACGAAAACCAACGCTTGAAAAAAATAATGAAATTATTCGATGGTAATTTGTCTGCTCTCCAAAACAAGTAGTACGTGTACACGTTCTCACTTTGAGAGGCCGACTGAGGCACGGGCCGCTTGAGCGGGGCAGGTAAATACGCTGCCCGTGGTGTAAGCAGATGAGAACTATAGCGAACTCGCACAGACTGAATTAAACGTAAGCGTCACGACCTCAAAAATATTTAAAAAAATTATTATAGACATAGTACAAACAATACAGCCTAAACGCTTCTATGAATGGATGAAGAAAAATACAGAAAATAATAGTGTAAAGTTTCACAGCACTAAGATGGATAAGAACTTAGCCAGATGAAATTTTTGTTATTTTTGAGCGCTTACTTTGCGATTTTTTTTTATCGAGAAAATTTTATGTAATTATGTTTTGAAGTCTATGAATGGATGCTTTAAGCTTTTAAAATCATGTATGTATTTTCTTTTTATTGTAAAAACTGCTACCTTCCATAAAAACTCAACAAGAAAAGAGTGCTCCTCGGTGCTCCTACAAAAAGGCGCAGCCTTAATGTTTAATTTTATTACAATTACTTTACAACATTGAACTGTCATATCGCAAAATATATCTAATAGTCCAAAATTGTCCGCCAACTTCGAAATTGTTCTAGCGAAAACATTTTTATCTTATTCCGAAAATACTTACTCAAGTATTTGGGACAAAATCGGCGGAAAGTTTCCAGAGTCCGGTCGTACGAGACACTGCAAAAAGCGCGTGCAGCTGACAGGAAAATAAAGCTAAGCTTGAAAAGGGTGTGAAATTAGAATGACCCCACACAACCTGCCACTCTATGTGACGTTTCTGAGAACTGGAACGCTATCGTTAAAAAAGTGACACTATATAATTGAAAACAATCTTAAATAAATGATGTTATATTATAAACTTCATCTACTAGTTGACTGCGTATTTATTGTTTTTTTCTTTAATGACATTTACGTTGTAATTTAGAGACTCACAATTAGATCTGATGTGTATTTTAGAATTAAAACGAAGAAACATGATAGCAATCATTTCATCCCGCTTAAGTTCGACAGCTATATCTCTGTAGTTAAACTTAGTTTACGGTTAGATGTTATTTTGTCTTCTTGTGTACTTATCATATAGTTTGGATTGGAATGAAACTGGCGATGTTCATTCCAAACAAATGTGTCAACACATGTTCAATACAATATTTCAACCCTATTTTAAATTCGTGACGAAACAATACCAAGATGACATTTTGGGTATGGCAGACTGTATCTCTAAAATTAGTATGAGTTGGAAATTTTCAAATCAACTCAACTTCTTAAAAAACTAGATTATGGTTTTCTTTTGTTTAATACAGTATTTTATACTAAAATGTATTCTTTAATTAATTACGATGAATTATATAACTAATTTGTGAAGAATTACGTAGTCCTAGTTTTTTTTGTAAGCTGATAAATCAATTATATTTCGAGGTTGAATGATTGACATTTGATATTCATTGTGATTGACATTAGGCTGGATGAGCGTAACGTAAACGTATTGTGATTGTTTGTGGCTTATTGTATACTCTGTGATTTTGATACTTAAATAAATATTCTTAAATATGTCAGTGAAAATATAAAGAAAAATGAACTCTATAATTATAAAACTATTTATTTCTTATAAATTAACAAAGTGAAGTCTGAAATGAATATATTTTTATACGTTATTTTTTGGCAGTTACAAATCATTTTGTTGCTTATATTTAAATTCACAAAGTTTCTATCACTAAATTATTTTATTGTATATTGGTAGATTAATATATTAGTAATCCGTAACAATATTAACTCTGGAAGTAATATTTTAAGTTCAGGGAATATCGCTCTACAAATCTAGGATTGTCTTTTAAACATGTATATCTCCACCAAATCTCCACATTGTTCGGCATCTCGCTCTCGGCGTACTTCCATCATCTATAGAGTTTTCGATTAAATATATACGATATATACGTAGGTACGTTATAATTTTAATCTTTTTTGTGAAAGATACGATTTTCACTTCATTAAGCTTCTCTTCGTTCGACTTCTAGACCGACATAGTCGCGTATACTCGTTTATTTAACTAGTGTTTACATATTTAGTTGGACGGGGACAGCGCGCTTGCAAAGGTTCCGCGAACGCCCCGAGCACATTTTAACGAACTAACTACCTTAAAGCAAGCTTAAAGCATATTTTTCACTTTTCTATCATTTCTATTGTTTATCTTAGTGTATATCTTATTGTTTATTAAAATAGAACCAGATTATCTAGCTATCATAGATATCAAACTTGTCAGGTTAAAACCTGAAAAGTTGACTAGTTTTAAATGTATTTAAAAAAATAAGTTCCAAATAAAATGTTTACGAGTAGAGAAACTGATTTGCTAAACTTATCAGATTTATAAACGAAAAAAAAATATTTACAAAAAACAGCAGAAGCAGTTTTTGGTTTACAACAAAATTGAGAACTTCGATTTTCTCAGCCATCAAACCATCACTTACACTCGTTTCTATAATTACTTAAAAAAATGTAATTTTTCAAGCCTAATTCAAATTCATGGTAATTAAGAAAATGCGCATAGCAAGAGCTATCAGAAGGGAGTTTATCGAGGATCTTTCTTTTTAACAACTTTTATTACTTGCTTTTTCTTTTGTAATGAATAAAAACTGTGCTTGAAAAATGAAATTTTCTGAACTAAATACGACGTGGGTATGAGAAAATAATTTAGAGTTGTATACCGTAACAAATTTTCTTGTATTCTTCTATGTAATTCAATCTATAAGGTTTTTCTCTATGTTCTTGGTAATTAGAGAAACAACGTGTCGTTGCTGCGCAGTTTTATTTTATTCCAATTAAAATAGGATCTAAGTTATCTACTTAATTCCAAAAATACATATACATCATGTAACATTCAATTTTCTAAAACAAATATATAAATAATATTATAGGTTTTAGAGATGTGATGGAAAAACATTGTTCAAACAAAGAAATTCTGTATTTCCTGTTCATCGCCCTAGAAAACGCTTTTGACAAAGTATCCAGAGAACTGGTATGAGACTCCGTGAGGGCCTAAAATATTCTGAAACAGCACTAATTCAAGATGTGACGGCACAGCTCACATAGTCATATTTACATTATTATATAAATGAGCATACGAATCTGGCGTTTGAGCAATGTAATATTACGTAACCCTCACGCACATTAACGTCTATTGAAATTTGCAAAGTAAGAATTTTGTCGTAGAAGTGTGTGTTGTCATGTCAGTGAATAGAATTCCAGGTAGACGAAGCTACTAAAAGTCAACCATTAAAGTAAAGCCTTTTAATTTTATTCATCAATATTTCCCCATCACTAATTTTACATCAGAAGTTTCGGTGTAAAACAAATAAATATTGAATACTCTTGAATAATTTTATAGGAATATGTTGAGCGAAATAAAGCAATGAGGACTTGCCGTGAGTTTTATTAGGCGTACATGGAACCCGCGAAATCATAACAATAGCTTTGATATTACATTAATAAGCCCCCATAATAAATAATTCACAGTCATGCAATCTCTCTCAAAACAATAAACATCATTCGTTATATGTCGTATACACAATGAAAACGCTATATCGCCGGTCAATAAGATACATGGTGCTTGTCCTGATAGCGAAATCACCACCTGAAACTGATAAAAATGTTTTCTCATCTATGTATCAAAGTATCATACGAGTGTAACCCAAATCCTTTCTTATCATTTTACAAGCATAACTTATTTAAACTTACATTATGGAGCCAAAGAAGTATTTACTCCTTTATGAGAATGCCACAATACGGTACTTGACTAATATTCAATATATTATATTTATCAAGAAAATGTAAAAATAGACTTTGTACGATAACAAAATTTGTAAACAAAATTATATTCGGTTGAATAATATGGTAATTATAAGCTATTCGAATTTTATCTCAGTCTTTTTCTTGCAAAACGAAATTTAACATTGTTTCAAATAGTACGCTATGCCGTACAGCCCTTTCGTCCAACAGGACATTTTAAATATTCATAAGTTTGTTAATAATGATTTATTTTTTATATTCTTTCATTGTTTTGATATATTTAAAAAAACTCTTTCATATAATATATTAAAAAAAAAATAGTTTACAAGCCAATTACTGCCCATTCATAGGTTAAACAAACAAATAAATAATTAAACAATTTATCGTATACAAACGGTAACGATTTAATAATGTACGTGCGGCCAGACTGTCGTCTAATGCCTTCACTCGATTATAAAAGAAAAAAAAGTGGTCCTAGTAATGAGACTATTTTTCGGCTTCTATTTTCACGACCTTCACGAAGTAAATGCAAAGGTCAGTGATTAAAATAAAACCTACAGAGTCTGGGGTTGAAAAAATTCTGTATACTGTATATAGACAGCTATATAATATCCTAAATTTACTTTCTAAAGTAACTAAAAGTTTTCAGAAACGTATAAATTATACAGATAACGTGTTCATTCCTGAGTCAAGATCGTGTTCCTCGAAGAAATTTAATTTGAGTTTCGAAGTTTGCGATGGTATCATCGCACTTTTGTGTCGTATTAAAATGTTTATTTACATAATCCAATGGAAAGATTGCTTGTCGACGTTGGTAAGAAACTTAATACAGTCATTTATATATATAGGTTTATATTCGCTTAACAACTCAGCAAGTTGAGTAATTGCCGCCTAGGCGCGGTGCTTGTGGACGCGTGAAAGTGACATTGCGCGCTGTAACATTTATACAGCGGAAAATAATTGCTAAAGATACGACAAATTATCCCCATAAACTTGAGCGGTATAATTTATGATTTCCTACTACTTTTTTTTGTCAGCAATCAAGAAACTAGAAATGAAAAAATAGATTTTTGAAGGGCAAACTTCTTTGATTCTTGTAACGGAGTTCTTGCTCCGACCTTGATGTATGGAAGTGAGTGTTGGGTATGACAGAAGAAGCATAAAAGTAAAATTAATGCAGTAGGGATGAGATCATTCAGAAGTATATGCGGGGTTAGTTTGAGAGACAGAATAAGGAATAGTGTGATAAGAGAATGGTGTGATATGGAAGAAGATGTAGTGACAAAAATTGAAAAAGGAATGCTGCCATGGTTTGGTCATTTGGAGAGGATGGATGAAAGAAGACTGACGAAAGAAACTTACTGTGCGGAGGTGAATGGTAGGGACGGAATGGGCCGCCCTAGACGAACTTACAAGAACCAGATTAGGGACATACTAGAAAAGGATCAAGTCCAGAGTATCCGGAGCGTTGATGAAGCGAAAGAAGTATGCCAGGATCGCACTAAGTGGAAATTTGTAGTTTCTGCCTACCCCAATAGGAAGCAGGCGTGAGTATATGTATGTATGCAAACTTCTTTAGGCGCTCTTTTTCTGAATATTGAACAAAACTGAACCGTCGCGAGCTCGGGTCGGTGACGTTGAATCGGGAATACTCGATTTCAGTCGGTAGGTGATGTTTACTGTCTAACAAGGAGTGCATCATTTCAAGAATTACGTTTTATTATTGCTTTGAAATTCGCGTATGTTTTTTTATATAATCAGTGTAATATTTCAAGTGTATATGATATGCGTATTTAATACTTTGTTTGAGAGTACTTAGTTTGTTATAATGCGCGTATGCTGTGGTATAGTTTTCACTTCTATCCTGTGATCATAAGCATACACCCTCTTTTTTATCGATATACGTGATGACGCCACAATGTAAAAACAAATGACAGTTAGATGAAACAAGCTGCCATTCTACAACTAAAGAGTTCCATTTTCAAATGTAGTAATAACTTTTTAAATATTCTTTATGTTAGTGGCCAGTTCCAGAATAATGCGCCCTACTTGCTTTACGCACTCCTTTCACTCGAATGATCTGCAGTACAACACAAGTACATTCACAAACATCCAGATTCAAGTGAGAGACTGGTAAAAGTATACTGAGCCCCGATTCTTTGTCTCAAACTTCTGACGTCACACAAAATGCCAATATTTACAGGCACATTCAATGTCGAAAGTTCGCGTTGAAATAAGTCTAAAAATTAGTATGGAGACATATCGCGAAGGTATCTATCGTGCAAAGGCAGTTTCTTTTGACTTTCAGTGTACATGGTTCACTGAGCTCATTAAATATGCTATATAACGAAATTGCTGTAAGTGCACATAAAATTTCAATTACTTGTGAGCGCATATATTACAGCCGAAATAATAAATTATCGTCTATGTCCTGAAATGGGTATGAGTAACCTTGTATGGACCGATGGCGTTCCTTTTTTTTCTTAGTTTTAGCGGCCATAATTTTTTTAGCTACTACTTTGTAGTACTACTTATAATTACATATGTACAAAATAAGTTATGCTGTATATAATATCGGACCGTAGCTATGGCCTTTCAATAATGTTATGGAGCCGCCAAAATTCAAAACGAGACGCCAATTTTACTCATACCCATTTACGTCTACATCCAACACTTAATATTTTTGTACTATTAGTGTTCAAAGAAAGGATAAGTTCAGGACATAAGCCATAGGAGTGTCTTTTCCGTCGTGTGGAAATTAATAAATATACGATGGTAATGGAGTAGAGTTGATCGGTACATCTTATAAATTATTCATTATACTGTGTGCGTGTGAATGAAACGGCAAAATGTTACGTGTAATGATTTGTGAGAAGTAAATGGAAATAAATTACATGCCGGATTTTAGTATTTTGGGGTTCTATATTTGGTTACGAGTAGAAAGTAACAAGATATGGTGTAGATAATTCAGTACTGAATCCTTAATCGTACTAGTTTAGTCTCAAAGGCGACAAAGTGAGAATAGAAGTCTAGATAATTTTGGCATCACTAGAATTCTAGTTGTTTTTTTTTTAATTATCTTATATGAAAGAAACTTCTTAACAAAGTTATGAATATTTAAAATGTCCTGTTAGACAAAGAGGACAATATCGCATGACAGCGGGCTTATGTGTGACGTCAGGTCATTTAAAATAATGTTAAATTTTGTTTTGCAAGAAAGAGACAGAGATATAATTTTAACAGCTTGTAATTTCCATATTCCTCAACCGAATATAATTTTGTTTATAAATTATGTCATCGTATAAAGTCGGGAGTCTCCTTCGAGCGGCTGGCCTATGCGCACGCGTTTGGAGTAGGTACCACTCAAGTGTTTGTGTTTTGAAATACTTAAAAATGTGATGTGGTTGTGAAATATTTGAGTGAATACAATGTTTTAGTTAGTTAAAAGTGCATAAACATAGACATAATTAGTTCACATACAATTTGAATAGTTTCTGTGAAAGTTATTTGGCCGTCAATACTCACGAAAAGTGGTGTAAAGCTGAAATCAAATCGAAGTCGCTTCGCACAGGAGAATATTTTATTTGGTGAGGAAATTCCATTATACATGACTATAATTCAAATAAAAATTGTGCTAACTAAGAGCGATTGTGCGGAAAATTTCTCACGCGCAAAAGTGTAACATGTTGTGATTTGAATTAATTGAATAGTGTCATTTCTGTTTTTATGCTTTACTTTATATATTTTTTGTGTTGTGCTCATATATTACATCATGATTCATAGCGAACTATTGTTGCGAGGATGTAAGTACAGTCAGCGTCATAATCATTTTAGCGCCTAACGCGGCCAAAACGATCTCAAGTACAAAAATCAATTTCATCCAGGCAACCAAAGTTATCATGTTGATCTAAGCACGAAATACCTCAAAATACCTGAACACTCCTTCTTTTAATTCTGTCTAGGCAATTGGCACGTTCTAGTTTATGTTGGCAAGTGGATGGTTCAACTATATAATATAAGCATTCATAGTAGTAAAACAAAAAACCTTGATTTTGAGATACGTTTTTGGTTGAATTAAATTGACAACTGGGTAAAATTTAACATTTCTTGTTTTAACGCGATTGCCAATTTGTACAATAACGATAGGTAAGTAATTCAATACCATTAAAGTTGCAAAGATGACATTAATAACAAAGAAGGTGTCATAATTATTTCTTTATTCGCTTCGAGTAATTCACTCCAAAGTTTACAAAGAAAACAATTTAAAACTTAAACTTAAAATAAGTCGAAATAATACCCTATGACTTACTAGGGATCAAAGATTATTTTTATGTTAAGAAGTACTTATTACCACTATGATTCCACAGATACCGGTAAACCATTTATTTGCATTTATATTAATGAACATTCTGACAACATACAGACAATATACAGACTACTTTATATACCTCAAACAATACGTTTGCTTCGACTGCCTACATATAAATGAAATAACGCTCAATAGATGATTTCGACTATTTTAGACGCTTCGATCTATTCGACGCTGACTGTACACATTCAAGTGGTACCTACTCATTACTACTCAAACAAAAAATGACTGCGCTGGCGGGTGGCTAGCGGGCGGCGTGACATAAACAAAAAAAGGGTCTTTAAACAAAGGAGCACATGTGTTTAAAAGCGTTCCCAAAACGTCTTAATACTTGAGTTATGAGTTCGACAAACGATCGAACTGTTCGGACTAACGTTTAACCATATCAATGGTTAGAAGTTAGAAAAGACCTAGCCGGATTCGTTCAAGAACACCAAAACTGACAAGAACAAGTTAGCACTCCTAAATAATACAATTATAGAAGAACCAAAGCCAACGAAACAAAAGAAGAAAAATCAAAACGTATACATGGAAAACAATTCACTAACGCTTGTGACGGGCGTGAAGAAATACTAATTGCGCCTTCAGAATATTATGCTTAGACGAGATACGGGCTATTATAACCGAGACCACTAAGAGTGGGCCATACTGGCAGGAAACAAGACAAAAATGAAAAACACTGCCGACGAAGTATACGAACTTCGGGAAAAAGACACATAAAGCCTGCATCAAATGAAGAAAGCGAGTAATGAATTAAGAAACGAAAATGCTCACAATAAGAAACTGATAAAACAACTTATGCTCCCTACTGTTATTTATAAACACACTATAATATTTATCACCTCTCCTGGCTCCCTTTTCTGGCTAAAGGTTGCACGAATACCGGCTGGCTCTTAATTCCCGTCACTCACAATCCAGACTATAACCTACACTCCAGCCTTTATCTACGTTCCCTTTGGTGTATTGGGACTTGTCCCTTTCAGACATTGCGTCTGGCTGAAGGTTGAACGAATTGATTGATTGATTGATTGAAATTATGTCATCGTATAAAGTCTATTTTTATATTTTCTTGTTAAATATAATATATTTAAAAGTAGTCAAATACGCTATTGTGCCACCCACAAGTAAAG
This sequence comes from Luffia ferchaultella, assembly GCA_949709985.1. Classification (NCBI taxonomy): domain Eukaryota; kingdom Metazoa; phylum Arthropoda; class Insecta; order Lepidoptera; family Psychidae; genus Luffia; species Luffia ferchaultella. Next base: position 17,081,338 of record OX453240.1, on the reverse strand, counting down.
TTAGGAAAGAATTGAAGTTTCATTCCAACTAGAAAAATAGGCATAAAAGAAAATTTGCTAATACCGAAGTGTGTTATAAAATTCTTACAAAAGGAACACGGTGACCGCCTGGCATCATTTTTATTTATTCAAAAATATTAATATGAAGGAGCCCATGATAAAAAAGCATTAATAATATAGCATTATTTCACTATTAAAATTTGGAAATTGCGAGCACAGAAGAAAAACGTCATTTACGCACATATTTCAGTTTAATACAACGAGATAAAAATCTAAACACTTTACTTACCATTATTTTCTACTAATTTTTTTTTTCAAAGTCAACATTCACGAGCATTGTCGAGTAGGTACGAAGGTATAGAACATTCACAATCATCAAAATAGAAAGAAATAGACACACGTTATTATGACGTCACTAATAATAACACCAAATAGAATTAAAAAACACAAAAATATCAAAAATTTGTAACATAATAGTGATACCCGTTATTAAAATACGTAGGTAACTACATGTCATCAAATAGCTATAAAACTGGAGCCGCTTTCCAGTTATAGAAACGTTTCTATCGCTGATGTATAATTATATCTGATTAAATTTTGCTAGTTTGGATTAATTTTAACAATATGAAATCGTATATATATTATATTATGAGAACCGGTAATTAATTACCTAATCAGTATTGCTCTGATATCGCTATTGGAGTATATAGTAAAAATGGGAGTTATATTTAAATATTTTTAATAACAGACACGCCGCCGGCGCGGAGTACAGTCGCCAATTGGAAAATCATCTTTTATTGTTTCGATAGTAATACAATCAGAGCTTGACCTCGTCGAATCGTATCCTAGATTGGAACAAGAGTTTTTTTAAATTGCATTATACATATATTATTCTTCTAAACATAGAAATAACTGTAAAAGGGTTGATTAAGAAGAAATTGCAAAATTATATTCAGTAAATTACTTTTACTGGAACTTTGGCAATTACGTAAGTAAGCAGCGACGTAAACATACGAGGGTAGCTTGATAACTACTTAGCCTAACCTACTTCTACGTATGAGAAATTTAAAAAAGTTATGTTATAGTGTAAATTGGTTTTGTAACTGGCCACCTATAAAATTACAAGCCAGATAAGCCAGTAGTTTTAAAAAAAAATGTCATTTAGAAAAGCGTTTTAAATAAAATTGAGGAGCGTGCTGTCATTAAGTTTTTGTGTATAAAAGGATCGAAGGGCAGTGAAATTTTTAAGCGACTTCAAAAAAGAAGGAGGTTACTCAATTCGACCGTATATATGTTTTTTTTTTATGTGTGTTCAGGGATAACTTCGTTGTTTATGAAGCGAATTGGATGATTTTTTTTTTGTGAAAGGGAGATATCTTCGAAGTGGTACCATGATAAGGAAACCAGGATCTGATGATGGCATCCCAGAGAAATCGAGGGCAACCTTCGAAAATCGTATTTTAAAGTATCGTATTTTAAGTATTTTGATGAAGTACTAGTACTTTTTAATGAAGGTCGGGAGTCGATCTGATGATGGAGACCATACACAATCGAGGGAACTCCTCAACGATTTACAGCAATTACCTGGTGTTTGGACTTAATTCATTTCTATTGATGAGATCTTTGCACCCATATGGATTATAAGTGCCATTACAGGTCTGATGATGGAGACCATGCACAATCGAGGGAACTCCTCAACGATTTACAGCAATTACCTGGTGTTTGGACTTAATTCATTTCTATTGATGAGATCTTTGCACCCATATGGATTATAAGTGCCATTACAGGTCTGATGATGGAGACCATGCACAATCGAGGGAACTCCTCAACGATTTACAGCAATTACCTGGTGTTTGGACTTAATTCATTTCTATTAATGAGAACTTTGCACCTATAAAGGTTATAAGTACCATTACAGGTCTGATGATGGAGACCATACACAGTCGAAGGAACTCCTTAACGATTTACAGCAATTACCTGGTGTTTGGACTTAATTCATTTCTATTAATGAGAACTTTGCACCTATATGGGTTATAAGTGCTATTACAGGTCTGATGATGAAGACGATAAACAGTCGAGGGAATTCCTCGACGATTTACAGCAGTTATATTTTGTTGGGCTTACTTCATACGGTTCAATATGCCAAAATGTTCAGTTTGCACAAAAATAATAATTAATAGGAATACCACTACCTACTAGGCATGCTGATGCGTCAATTTGACACTGAATTTACGTTGCGTAATCGCGGTGCTGTGTCATTTGAGTAGCGCGTTTAGAAGCCCCATTTATACTAAATACAAATAAGTTACAGATGCGTTCCACCAAAAATTGAACAATAAAATAATTTGAAAAAAAAATAAAAACCGACTTCAAAAACATAAACTAAAAAGTTAAAAATAAAATTTTCACTTTAAAGACAGGAGCATTAACAGGCGGCATATAGGTAATGAAGTCGGTGTCAACTCAGACACTTTAAATGGGTACTTACCAGGTAATAACAATTACAACAATGATATATTTATAACTATAATAAATATAGAACACCATTTAAAGTGTCTGAGTGAGTAGGCACCGACTTCATTAACTATATGCCACCTGTTAATGCTCCTGTCTTTAAAGTGAAAATTTTATTTTTAACTTTTTAGTTTATGTTTTTGAAGTCGGTTTTTATTTTTTTTTTAAATTATTTTTCAAAGAAATAAATAGTGTTTTATGTCATAGTGCACCATCATATTCAACAGTAAAATATATCTTCCAAAAGGCTAAACCATAAACAGTACATATTACGTTATAAATTAAAAGATTTCATTTGTCTGAAAAGACCGGTATTGAATAAAAAATAATAATTTTTCATTAAGACAATGCACGCGTACACGTAAGTGCTAACGCCATGGCGAAAACCAACTAACTGCGCTATGATTCATTTGTTTCCCTACCTAAAATTTTTTTGGTGGGCAGAGGTTTAGGGACGGAGATACTATAGGTATTTAATTGTTAGGCACTTATAAACGCTCCCTAGTAAAATTAATCCTTCAACTGTTTTCCTTGATTACAAATGGATTTGTTTACAGAACAAAGTGCCTATATGTTAGTAAATAAACGTTTTACTTTACAAATCTAATTAGATATTATTTGTGACTTCACGCAACAACGCTCTTCAATCCTACATCTTATTTTTTATACGATTCGCCCTTTTGACATTCACGTGTTACCACTTGTCTGATTTAATAGCGTGACGTCATCGCACCTGAATGTTTCTCGAGAGGCTCGGTACTAGTTTCAGCAGAAGATTTTTATACAGTTTAATATCTTCCGGTTATATCGAGGTAATTGTTCATTGGATTTATGGGTAATAAATATACTTATATTTATAACTTAAATTGACGAAAGCCGTAATATATAGAAATATACATGGATTTAGATATACGTGAAATAATTTAATTGTTTAAAATGATCTAAGCACTTTTAAAAATATATTGAGTTTTTTCCTAAATTAATAATTATTTAAGAATTCAATTTTACTTGTGTTTAAGACATGCAGTCAAAGAAAAGCGAGAAGATTATTTTCTCAATCACCCAAAAAAGTCTACATTACTAAACGGACAAAAAAATAAATATTATGATATTAAAAATACTAAAGAAGATGTTAAAGCCGCCCAAAATTGTTAACAGCTATAAAATAACAAGGCCCAAATTTTCTCATAGATAACAATCAAATCGCGGTAAAGTATTCAGTTTCCAAAGTTTTAAGTTATGCTATAACAATGTCAAGGGCCGGTCGTTAGCGTGTGCTTCAATGACGGGATCCTGCTCACTAAAAATAATCTAGCAGTTTTGATACGGTATAATATTGTCAATGAAATGATTCCTTTCATTATAAATTCATTTTAAATTTTTAAAAACTTGAAGAGTCTATTCTAAATAAGTAGATTAAATTATTGCCATGTACTTATATGTTAAACATCCCATAGCATAGCAACTTTACCTTAAATAAATACAAGCTTTTATTTATGAGACATTGAAGTTAACATTAAAAAACAATCATCAGACTTTAAATCTCAAAAGAATTGCTATTAAAATATAAAATATATATTTTATTAACTTGAGGTTCAGAAGTTCAAATGTAGATATTTATTACTTAAGCCGTTTGATGCTTCTAGTTTTAAAATATGTATTTTGTTTTTTAATATGTACATTTGTAAAATTTAAAAGTTGATAACATTTTTTTTTAATTTTAAGTTTAGTGCATTTACATAAAACATGACATTAAAAAAAGATATTTTCCACATATATTTTTTTAGACTTTTTAGAATGCTAATACCTCAAACAGTTAGCAGTTGTATAGTTGTACTATACAACCATACAACTGCTAATATAAATGCTATTACTAAAAATATTGAGCTTGGGCAGTTGATTACTCGCGACATGATTTCCCTTATTTTACTTAGCCCGGTCGAAAACACCATAGTGGGATTGTGAGTCGCCATTGAAGGGTTTTGTTATCCACCTTTCAGCTCCATCATCAGATCCTGGTCACCATGTGCTATAAAAAGTGCTTGTGAAAACAAATGTAATGAGCCTGGTTTTACTTGGCTTCAATGAGATGGGTTTACTAGCAGCGATGTAATAGTTCTGCTATCCATCTTCCAGCTCCTTCATCAGGCTTTCATCACCATGTGCTGTAAAAAGTCTTAAAGACATACGTGCTGAGCCCGAACTCGGTGGGTTTTACTATAGCAGCCATTGAAGGGTCTTGTAATTCGCCTTTTAGCTCTATCATTAAATCAGCTCAAGTACCATAATAATTATCGGTTGTCATCCAAATCATACGCATTTGTGCAAAATTTCATTTTCGTAGGTCAACAAGAAGCGATTGTAAATTAGTTTGCAAATTTCGACTCAGTCACATAAACACGTATACGAGTTTGTACAAACAAACGTAAAATGAAACACACTGACTTATATTGGCTGAAAATATGAAGTTTGGTGATCATATTTTAGACTTTAAACCGACTTCAAAAAGAAAGAGGTATTCAGTTCGACTGTATTTTTTGTAAAAAACATTTGCACATATTGGAATCGAACTCTCTCTCTTATATGAGAATCAGACATCCATATTGTAATTTACGATCAGTTTTTGACTGTTACTGTGTAAGACAAACATTAAATTAATACATCAACAACAGTAATCGTATAAATCGGCGTTACTGTACCCATTTAAAAATACCATATCCATTTTGAATTCGTTCATAGTTTATCGGCGAGACAGTATCAGCTGTTACCCTTAATTATAAAGTTTTAAGAGGTGCCGCTTCATTTCCTCCCAAGAAGTTTCCACGCGGATGAATAAGTCATAGCTGATTATTTTATTTTTCCAACAGATGAACGTCATGTGATAAAGTCACTTTGTCCGTTTATTATTTTACAAATTCACGACCTCTGTCCTCCTCTGGAGAATTCCACAAAAAAGTCTATGATTATTTTCCTTTTCGATTGAACTTTTTTATTTGTAAGGTTTTATCGGATTCGGTGTGTTTGATGTAATTTATTGACATATACTGGCCCTCAGAATAAGATATCTAGGATGGGCTAAATAAAATATTGTTTAATGGGATGTGTACTAATGCGGACTCGACGTCGCTTTTTGAGAAATGATCTCGGTTAATCTACACTTGTATGTGTCTGTCAGCTGCTGGTTGTATGTGACGTTTATAAATTATGTATTTACTTGTACAACGTTATTTCGAAATACTTTGTCGTTAATCATTAGTAGAATTTTAAAAAATTAAGTCAAATAACTAGGTTCTTTTCTCACCTATTTGAGGTAGGTACCTACTTCGTTTACTTATGGAGGTAACTTTATTTTGTATATACCTGTATCTCAGAAATAGTTTGTCCTTATTTCGAAACTTTTTTGTTAACATCTAAAAAAAAGTGTTTTTTCTTTAATTAAATTTTCCTTGGTAAAGTGTTTGACCTTCTTCAGAATAGACATATTTAGCAAAACGATATTTTATATTATAATATTAGCAATTCTTGTATATACGTATATAAATTTCACTTTTTTAGAAACTGCTCTAACATTTGGATGAAATTTTGTATTTAGATAGGTATCATCTCAAAACAGGCTTCTAAATAAGTTTTATGGTTTTAACCAGCAAGGGGCGCTGCAGTAGACGTGTATCTTCAAAACGTCGGAACTGATTTTGAAATGGGTTTTTTTGCATTATATAGGTATCACCTACGAGTAGATTATTAAATAAGTTGTGCAATTACGCGCCACCAGAGGGCGCTGCAATAGATGTGTCTCTAAAAGGACTAGGAGCAGGTTCTTAGATAAAGTTTGCGGTCATGGGCTACTAGCGGGTGCTACATTAGATATTTTTCTATTTTTGGGTGGTTTCTAGTAGACATAAGTATCGTCTAAAAGTAATAGCAAGTTTAACTGTGCAAACACGACTATGCATAGAAAAAAAAAATCTTTTATCTGTTATTTCGACATATTGAAGTGATAGTACAAATTTGTATTATTTTTTTTGTAAGAATCAAGAGGGCCAACTTGATAGTTCCCAATACAAATACGAATATCACAATAAATGATATTTGATTTTTCAACATGATCCCATTCCATTTCAACACATTCAATATACCGTTTGTAAGTTTTTCTATTCCCACAAAAGAACTTATGGCTTCGTTGCCATTTTCATACTGAGTCTTTCGGATGTGTTCTTTTAATATATGAAAAACAGATATGAATCACCGGAAGCGGTGTTTGGAGAGTATGGAGGGTGTTCCATCAATTAAAACCAAGCATTTTTGGAAGCAGCAAGAGCGACATTAGACGCGTGTATAAACTCTTTTTCCATGAAACAGCACACTTGCAATTGACTTTTCATTTAGTTTTCGCTAGCTAGTTTTTCCACGTTTAAATTCCGAACACCAAAAAATTAAACCATGTAATAGGGAGAAACATCGTCTCTTAAAATAGTTGAAACCTTATTGAATGCCCCACGGCTTAATAGCTGGACTGGCTTAATTTAAAAAATATTATGAAAATACAAAAAGCAACTGAAATGTTCCAATTCTCAGCATGAACTACCAATTAAACAATGTCAGAAAAAAAATTTCAATTAAGTTCAAATTATAAATCGCAATCGCAATATTGAATAAAAGAAAGTTTTGTTAGCCCTTGTAACTAAAGTTTTTAACATCTTAATAAGTCTAGAAACATTTTCTTAAACCGCCATAGAATGTACTCTACTTATTACGTTATTATTATTATTTACATTACTTTCTTTTTACAATTTCGATTAAATATTTCATCGAAGAATTCTTATACCAGGGCAATCAATTGTAAGTTACGAATGAACTCAGAAAGACTTTCTTAAATCTGAATAAGATGAGCTCAGTAATGTTTTAAAGGGAATGAGCAATCTTTTTCTGAGTTCAAGTTAAATGGGCGTCTGGCGGTCGAGCGCGCAGCAACTTATATCGTCGAAGTTGTTCGTACAGTGCTGCGCTTTCTCGCATTCTAAAACAGAAAAATAGCTTTCTTTCAATGAACATACATGTAAATTAAGACCAATAACATGTAAAAGATATGGTTCGTTTTATATTTTCCTAAATAACATAAAATTCAAGTAAAAATCCAAAAACGATTACCTAAATTTTTTTGCACAATGTCAATCGTTTTCTTTAAAAATCTTATGATTATTTTCATTCCAATTTGATAACAAAGCCAGTACGGTCATAAATAATGTTTTCTATTTGTTTTCATACATTTAAAATGATATTAATTTAACATAAATATTTCAAAAGAGACATTAAATAATTTATATATATATAATTACAACCATTATCATATAAAAATAGGGTTTGTGCCAGGGTGCAGGTTTTTAACGTTGCGACTTTTTTATTTGTTTAAAACCACCACAAAAAAGTATGTTTTTATACTGTGAAATATATTCTGTGAAATCGTAATTAAAGCTGTCCGAACTAACAGTATGTCTGGAATACTAGATTCTCTTGTATTATTAAATTAAATTTTCACATATCTTGAATTTGCACTTGTGCAGTGGTCGGAATATTAAGCTATACTAAAATAATACACAGACTAATATAAAAGAAAATGATAAGCTTTTCTGCATAAGCTTACGTGCTTTAAAAGCATACTCGTTTATATAGATAGCAAACGATTAACACGAACAATGTTTTATTCCGGTCGGCCGGGTCGAGAATGTGGATGATCCGAGATTCGTGTGAACGGACTGGATGTAACACCCTTTTATACAGGAGATCCGCGAAAATCCCAATGGTTTCCGACAAAGTAGACTTTGAAAAATGTGGTCGAGCCTCCAACAAGAGCCTTTCCAACTTTATTGCTCACACAAAGCACTCAGCGCTGCAAATCCCTAAGAATTGAACGTTGTTATTGACCGACCTTGCAATGCGGAAATTTTATTTACACTTGTCTGTTATTTTCATTCGAAATAAGCAGAAGTTTTGCCACAGAGACGCTGCTAGGAAATGTTGTGGTAGACTGTTCAGTCTTTGATATCGTTTATTTGTTTTAAACATGCCCTGAAAGTTTCATAATCATTTCTAAAGTGAAAAAAGCCATTACAAGCGTAATTAATTACCATTTTAAGGTTCCGCTGTACAACAAGGAACCCTTTTGGTTTTCCCATGTCCGCCTGTCTGTCCGTTTGTCACGGTCATTTCATTCGTAGATCATTAGTGCTAGAAAGCTAAAATTTGACAGGGCTTAATATATTTGTAACCACTACATAGATATATACTAACTGAAACTTTAAAAAAAATCTTGTGTGTAATCATTGATTTGTGTAATATACAAATACGTAATTTAAAATAATCATGAATTTATTTGATGGTTTGTTAAATTCATCTTTGATTCAAAGTCCAAGCGCGTGATGGCATAAGGCTCAGGTCGCCATTGAGTGAGGCGATGATGGCTGCATGGCTCTTAAATAACACTCGTGAACAGGTATCGCGTATATCAAATGTGATAAATAGTAATAGACTAAATAACATATAATAAATATCTATTAAATATATATATATATATATAAATTCAGTGTAGTAATAGTAAGTATTAATCAGATATAACTGAAACAGATTCACTGAAAGAAAAGGAATTCCCATCGGATATTATCAATTATGTAATAATAAAAATAAGCTCCGTCAATTACAAAATTATAAAAATGAAAATGTTCATGGCTCCTTGGTATCCTTGGGTTACTCAAATTAAAAAAAAACCCTATTCTGATAAATCTGGAAAAATCCACAATAATATCCATTTTATAAGAACTTACTAGGAAAACTATTGCAGCTATCTTAGGCTAAATAGTTCACGAGTTATTGCAGATCGACTTAATGCGTAGTTCGTCCCTGAACATACTAAATTAACCTAACCTAACCTAATGAACATTAAATACACCTGTCTACCATATTTTCATAGATCGTATAAGCAACTGCGATTCAGAATTTGCCGTACAGACGAATGTGTAAAAATTATGAAGTTCCTAGTTACTACGGAACCACGACAAACAAAAATAAGAATACAAAGAATCATGTAAAACTGTAAGAGGTGTTCTTTATTTTGTTCAGCTCGTATCGTCGTTTACGACATCGGGGTCAAATCGAAAGGATAAAATGATCGCTTCGGATCCGTCTTAATCATTTCGGTCCCAAAGGTATATGTCAGAAGTTGCGTAAAAGACAGTCCGGTTATAAAACCGCCCTATGGTGTTGTTACTGTGACTTATAGATTTTGTGCTTATAGTTCCATCATATTAACTTTTACGTCTGCTGTCGGATATTTTGTGATAAATGATAGGAAAACTAATTTTTGGTTTTGGGCGTCTGTGAAAGGCGTCATGTCTATTAAGGTACAGTCACCACATATTACACCATTTTTGTAAAAAAAAGGATTTCGAGTATAGTACAAATTAAAACGCCAGAGTTAGGTATAACACTATTTATTAAATAATAAAAATAATCAAAAACATGTTAACTTTATTACTATTGCTATAAAAATTGCTTCGAAAAATGTCGAAATTCTAAAAATATAATTTTGGGCACCTAAAGATAATTATTACTTTCTGCTTTTTAAAAATCTAAAATATTAAGTCCTCAGAATGTAATAGCTTTTTTGAACAAACATCAACTGGATCATTCTCTAGCGGCTTACAACTGCAAACTAATCTTAGAACTTGTTTCTAAGTTATACCTACATATTGCAAAAACCTGCATCAAATTCGGCCCTGCCAGTTTTCAGAAACACGTCTATTGCAATGCTCTTAGTAGGCCGTTAAACATGTCTAAGAATTCACTCTAAGGTACTTACGTAATGCAAGAAATCTCACTAAAATCGGCCTAACCGTCTTAAAAGAACCGTTCCACTGGGGAACCCACTGATAATAATTATATTTGGGACATCCCACAAGGGTGGTGATGGTTTACAATTGCTAAACTCACCCAAGAACCTTCTATTAGGTGATACTCACTGTGTAGTATGAAAACCGCAACGTCTTTAATATTTTAAAGAAACAAATCTCCTGCAGTACCACGTGCAGTATCCCCTGGCGGTTCATAACAGCTAAACTTAACTAACAATCTGAACTTACGTAACACAAAAACCCCATCAAGGTCGGCCCAGTTGTTTTAGTGAAACGTGTCCATTGAAGCGCTCCTTGATGGTCGTTACCGCTAAGCCTGCTGAGAATCGGCCCTGTAACGGACGATACCTATGTGATGCAAGAAATCATACCAAAGCGCCTTTCATTTAAAAAAAACACATCTATTGCAACCCTCCTGGTGGCTTATAATCGTGAAACCTATATAAGAATCGGTTCTGAGGTGATTGATACCTTTGTAATACGAGAAATCACTTTAAAATTGGTATAGCTGTTTTAGCGAAATGAAAGAAAGAAAGAAAGAAAGAAAAAATCATTTATTTGGCTATACAACTTAAACAATGTATAAAACTATAAACTAACGTAATAGAATAATAAATGTAGAATTTGTTAAGAACTTGACTACAATCCTACCTGTATTTGGATCCTAGCATAGCTATAAATATAATAATATAATATATAATAATTATATTATAATCATCATCATCATCGTCAGCCCATTTTTACCCCACTGCAGGGGCTTAGGCCTCTCCCAGGGTGAGGAAGGGTGGCTTGGAGCTAAAGTCCACCACGCTGCTTCACTGCGGGTTAAGAACTGTAACGACCGCCATCTATTGATAGCGTCCGGGACCGACTGCTTAACGTGCCCTCCGAAGCACGGTGTCAGTGATATTGTGTACTTAATTCAGAAAAACTCATTGGTACACGCCCGGATTCAAACCATGGCCTTATAAATTTGAGACAGGTTCGTTGCGCTCTGGGCTATCACGACAAACTCAATATCAATTATATTATAATATATAATATAATATAGGTAATATAACCTCGTTTAAAAGTTACATGATCACTACCAAACGCACCAATGATTATGTAAATACGAGGAAAAGTCAAAAATATTACAAATTGTGAGCTTGACGATGGAGAAGAAACAGTGTGTATTATTTGAATCGATATGAGTATAAACACAAGATTTCAATCAAATCAAAGCACTAGTCTCCGAGAAAGCGTCAATCAAATCTGTTGTCCCGAAAAGAAAATGTCGAGAATGGACAAAATTGAATTGCGTGCCTTTATGAAATTAATTTTTTATCAAGCAACGAAAATCACCTCAAAATATTATAAAAGAGATGTTGTCGGTTTATATGGTCATTAGATTTAGAAAAACAATTATTTTTAAGTGCTACAAGATTGTTCAAACATGACACCGCTAGTAAACGATTCCCGACTGGGTCGACTTTCCAAATGCACTACTTCGATTATGGTCACAAGGGTAGAAAAAAATTGTATTGCAAGACAATTATTTATCATAACGGTGAAACACTTAGTTTAAATTTTATGACATAAAAGCTGCCAAAAATAATAGATGGAGAAAAGTCTTTTAAAGTGTTTGATTTTATACAAGACAACTTGTCTGTCTATACAAGCAAATTTGCCTTGGCTGTCCTGTCCAACAATCGCGTTCAAATTATCAATCACCCATTCTGTTTTAGAATATTATGAAATCTAATAATTTAGACTGTGTCTGACAGATTTTTGTTTACCAACGAAGTTGAAAAAGAAGCTACATGGGGAAAAAAATTCATACGACGCAAAATTCAAGAGTAAAGTTTGGATTGGATTTAGGATTTTATGGTACACAAATAAATATTTTGTTTGTATATATGAAGTCAATTGCATACTCTGAAAAATTTATCTGACTTCAGGGAGAATACATCCAAATGTAAAATTAAAGTTTTGTGTCATTTTAGGTTCGTTCTCTTGTATTCCGCTAAATTATTGATCTATCCTCGCAAGAACAGATAAATGACGAATTGTCCCATTTTCATATTTCGATGTGGAAAATTCTGCTACTAATTAATTATTTTATTAACTGTAAAATAACTTGCTTCTTTTGCTTAATAATCCTGCAACTACTTTTATAAAATGACAACAATTTACTTTAGAGACAGAACTATTAACTACACTTACTTTAATCTCATAATTGCAATGTACCTAAAGTCGATCTGTGATATTTTGTTTATTTTGTAGATTATAACAGCTCAAACTTGTTCAAACAGCCGTTAGACCGTCAGCCGATGATGTTTTTCTGATGTATCATGTCGCGCCTTAATAACATATTACGACAGATATGAAAGAGTTTTCATTATCGATTGTTCCCGTCTTACTATCCGTTTAGGATGATTTAGAAAGCAACGGCCATTTCCAAAGTCTGGAGTGAAAAAAAAATAAATAAATGAATCGCGTCGGCTTCTACTTGTTATAGTGGATGGCCGCTATAAAACAAGTAACCACAATATATACGTGTAAGACGGTTTGGAAGAAGTTGTGGTCAAAACAGACGACATGAAAGTAGACATTTTTAGAGGAAAAAATATTTAGATTCGTTTTCGATTTAGAGTTTTGATTCATGGATTAGAAATCAAAGAGCTAAGAAATATTCGTTCTACAAGGTTTTAATTTTTTGCTGGAGGTAGCATTTTTTGTATACTGTTACATCCTAAAGACGGGCGGAAAGAAAAACAAGCACATTTGACTATAGTCATGCCTATAGGAAGCCTTTTCAATTTTATCGAATTATATTTATTTATAGGCGCCATAAGATGAATCAGTAAAACGGCTTCAGGTGACGGTCTACGACGTTAGCGCACAGCCGCGGGAATTCCCAGCTGATCGGTGAGCCTTTAATGGGCCGATGTTTCGGTCATTAGCAATCTTCCCTCGGTAAACGTTAAAATGCGTCATGGAACACAAATTCAATATTGAACACAAAAGCTTTCATTCGTGACCAGATTGTAAAGGTTCAATAAGTGGCCCAACATTAGAAGGGTTGTTTGCCCTTTTCAGTTCCGTTTAATTTCAACGTTTATGGATAGGTATAGGTGTGGTAAATACGAACTGTTATTTCATTCATTCGTTTGTTGGGTCTTTGGAAGCTCCCCGTTTATATGTTTATCAAGACAAAATCGCTTTAGCCCATTAAATCGATATTCTGCAAACTTGGATAGTTTCATTCTCGTCGGTAGATAAATTTTGAACAAATCAGTGTCGATTCACTCATAAAATTGGTGCGAAGCCATTCCAACAACAACCACCATGAGAAATTACGATTTTATTCTGAGTTGAACTACACATTAATTTGGTCGCCTACAATTCATGAATTAGTTGGACCTAGATCGTCAACGAAGTCGAGATAATTTTTATAGTAAGCTTCTTATGTATCTACTTACTGTTGTTATTAATTTTTTCAGATTTTTAAAACAGTGATTCGAGATTTAGAGGGAGGACATACAAATCAAGTAAGAAAACCAGTTTATAGTTTAGTGTATAGTAATGTTTCGTGAAGAGACGTAATTTTGAAAAACTATCAAGAAAAAAACCACAGTAATTCTAAATTTGTTAGTGAACCATACCCCAATCGAGGGCCGAATTAAAAACAATTTTATTTACCTTCACTTTGTAGGTATGTATGGGAGACTACCATATTTTTTTTTTTAAATTATCGGCATTCACATAGCAATTACAAATATGTATAACCATGTAAAATTTCAGCTTTATAGCATTAATAGTTTGTGAACAAACTAGCATACGGACACACAGACAAACGGACGTATAAAGTTAATTTAATTTAGTCAGTATAGAACATGTGTAACGAAGATTATATATATTCAAGGGTCGGAATGCTTAAATGATAACAAATATTTTAAGTAAATTAAAATAAACTACGGCAACGTACCCCTTCCCATTCCCTCCACCACCCCTCCGCCCTTCCAGCCACTTACTCTCCCCTGCCCTCCCTTACCCTACCTCTCCCCTTTCAACCCACTCTCTATACTAAAAAATCCTTTGTAAAATTAGTTCAGCCATTCCACAGATTAGCACGGAAACAAACGAACAGACAAACAAACTAACAAACATACAAATTTTAATTTTTTTTTTAAATCTTATAGATTTCCGTCCGCGGCTCCTCTCAAGTAGACCGTAGCTGTGCCCCTTTTTCCGGAATAAAAAGTAGCCTATGTCGCTCTTCAGCTTATAAACTATATCCATGCGAAAAATTATAGCGGTTCAGCTACAACTGTGTAGTCCACGCGAGTGGAGCCGCGGGCGGAAAGTTAGTTTGAAATAAAATATAGCCCATGTTACTTGCTGATAAAGTAGTTTTCTGTAGGTGATTTTTTTTTAATCAGTGTATAACTGTGTAGTCCACGCGAGCAAAGCCACGGACAAAAAGCTAGTATGTTTACAAATTATAGCTTATATGTTATTCTGATGTATAAGCTATGTAATTGTAAAGTTTCAATAAAATCCATTCAGTAGTTTTTGCGTGAAAGAACAACAAACATCCATACATACAAACTTTCGCATTTATAATATTAGCAGGATTATTTTGAAAGTTCTGTTTCAGACACAAGGCAGAATTTTAAAACAATAATTTATGAACTATTTAGTGTGTAACTGATATACTTAACTGATATTTTTAATAACTGCTTATATTTTCTATGTAATAACGGTACATAAATATTAATATTACTTTTAATACCTAGACACTTTTAAGCGCTTCAAGCGGGTCGTAAGGCTATAAATTAGAACACAATTAAAATGGCCCTCGGACACTGACTGATATACAGCCCCTTGCAGCGCTGAGAAGCAGACTTGCGCTGTGCTCCACAACCGACCGAACCGGAAAAAATGAGCCAGCCGAAGTCGGAAAACACGTCGCCACAGAGATTTATCTCTGATCTACCAAGCTGTAAAATTAGACTTAAGACGTGAAACAAAGACTTAACGAAATTCCCAGATCATCTTACTCATGAAATTAGGGGTTCTGTAAAATTAAAACAGCTTCAGATGGTTATTTATATTACCGTTTTTGAAGTATGAAAATATACAGAGATATTAAACTATACAAATTGCGGTTACACAATAGATATGTGTTACGTACACATATTTTCGTGACTTGCCCGTGGTACTACCAGCGTTGTACTACCAGTTGGTCACCGGGAAACATGTACGACTGGTTGTGTACAACGGTAAATTTCTTACTTACTCGTGGTACTACCAAATCTTGAGTTAGTTGAAATCGTTACATGAAACTGAACCTATGTTCGGGGGTCATACTATATACGTAATTTTATATTAAGATGATGAACCACACCTAATCTAATAAATGATGATGGTTACAATTTTCAACTAACTCAAGACTTGGTAGTACAATATATTGTACATAATATACAGAAATTCAAAATTCCTAAGTAGTTTGAGTTTTTAAATAAAAATGGTTAAATATACTTGCAACTTTGACAACCCCCCATTTCTTTTATGGAAAACAAAAAAAATAGAAAAAAACTATATATTTGTATTCTACTCAACGAGGGTGAAGAATTTTTTTTCGCTCATTTTTTTTGTATGGGACTTCGTCTGAAAAATAATGTATTTAAATTTCTAATTCAATATTCTGTTTTGAATCAAAATTATACGTATAATATTTCCGTTAAAAAGACAGAGACCTGTCGGGTTTTATCTCAACAATAATTATAGTGTAACGTAAAATCTTAAGACTATTGCATACTGAGTATGATTTAAGATGTTTATTCAATAACAGTCTACCTAGGTTCATTTATGTGATAAATCCAGACCGACTTATACCTATCTGTTACACTGGCACACATAACTCTGTTCCTTGACTGGTGACTACGACGATGGGATATTTTTCTAATAAAAGTTGCCGAGTCAAACATTTAGTGGACAAATTTTTTTTTTATCTTTAATACATATTGGTGTTGAATTTATCGAAATGACATGATTTTACTAGCTAATGAGTTCTTCATGTGTACCAAATTTTATGGAAATACGTTGAGTTTTTTTTTACACGATTCATCGATATTGTGCGAAGATTAGTTCATTGTGTATACCGATTTTATCGATATCAGTTGAACTGTTGGTTAGTTGTAAGGAGACATACAAGAAACAGGTTAACTAGGTTCAAGAATACATTTACCTAGGGCAGACTATCCAGCTTGGTAGTAACAATTTCGAAAAAGAGGTCGTAAGGAGGATCCAGTTGGGCTGGGCTGCATTCGGGGAATTTCGTCGGGTATTTACCTCGGCCATCCCTCTGTGCTGGCCGTACAACTGACAAAACTGTATAACCAGTGCGTCTTACCGGTCATGACCTACGGCGCTGAAACGTGGACACTCACTGCAGGATTAGTTCACCGATTTAAATCTAACTGCCGGTAGTGGCTGAATGAAGATGGCTGAGGATAGAAAAGTGTGAAGTGCCCTGGGAGAGGCCTATGTCCAGCAGTGGACGAATGTGGGGTGATGGATAGATGGATACAAGAAACAGACAGCTCAAAAAGCTCAAAATTATGAATATGGGATCAAACCAATGTATATTTCATATCCCTCACAAATTTTGGCTATAAAATAATATATATATATACTCAGACCAATTAAAAAAATTATTAAAGTATGATTTACGTATGAGCTGGCGCCGCAATTCTAATTACTCTTACGTCTCACTATTAGAAATGTGTCTACCACAATACAGTTGAATGGATCTGGCAGCAATTTATTGTGGAATATAATATTATTGTGGAATATGCTATCGTTAGTTTGCTTAGTCCAATGAGAATAAAATAATGGATTAATTTAGCACAGAATTAATTGCAAGCTATACGCTCCTCGAGGTTGAGAACTAATTGACAAAGGCCGCACGACCGCCCTATATCCGTAGGTTTCCTTCGTTGGGGACGTCGACGGTCTTCTCTCTCGCCTCTCTTTCTTTCTTTTTGGGTTGTCCGAGCTAGTAGGGCAACTGACAGAACCGTCGTCACTGTCGTGAACTGGTCGTGGGAATCGTCCCTTTCCTTCCTTCTGGTACTTCTTTTATCTTCGCCCGGACTCTTTAATCCCCTGTAAGTGCGAATAAACAAGCCAATATTAATAAATGATTAACGAGCATGCCCTACAGTTACAACTCTCGGAGGAATCATACGTGTTCCCTCATATATTCGAGAATGCGACGACCGTTTCTATTTCCAATTCTCTAGTGACCACGCTTGGAGCAATCCACTTTCTTCATTTCGAAATATTTATTGTTGTACGATATAAATACAAAAACTGGTCTGTTCGACTTCGACGTGCAGTCGAGTCTGAATTCTATAAGCCCAGTTATTACTACCCCCACCTCGAAAAAATTCTTAATGGTCTTCGTCTGCCTTCACTGTACGGGCTTCTGTGCCCCTGCAAGAGCCTCTTAGCGCGGCAGTCTAAATCAGAAAGAAAGTCATCCTTTGCGACGCGAACATTACGTCCGCTCCTTCTTACTGGTTCTTGATGTCGTCGCTGAAATCCCACTTTGTTAATTATTTCCGTTATAACATCTTTTCGTGTATTACGTAAGAGTTTACAAATATTACAAGAAATAAGGAAGACTCTGAGATCACACAGTATGAAATACTCGTTTTTTTTTTTATTTCTTCTATGTAAACCTAAAATAAATTAAACAAATAAGTTATTAAATATACATGCATAACATTACTGCTGAGAACAAACACACAAGCATTGTAGCTAAATAATCAGTGCTCATTAGTGTGAATAAGTAGCCACAAGCAAAGATAACTATTGTTATGAAGTATGGCTCAGTTTAGTAACAAAGAGAGTAACCTTTCGGCTATGGACCAAAGAATACTCAAAACCGACGAGCCTTATGAGTTGATTGATGTATGATGAGACTAAAGAGGTACCTATATATAGCCATGCAAAAGGAAATTTATGCGATACCAAAAATTTTAATTGTAAGAGACATTATATCTAGAATTGTTTACACCACCATTATAATATTTTAGGACCGCCTATGTACATAACGTTTCCATTGATTTCCTTATAATTTAACGTTCATTTATAAAGTTATTATTAGAAATACATTTTTTTAAACAGTTTTTTGTTCATACTAATTTTGTCCATTGTGATTTTTCTCTTACACTAGATATTAAATTTCCGGTGTCATATAATACCTGCCTACCCCTCTATAAAAATATACAGCTCGTTGTAGGACCTTCAAGCCAACAAAAGGCTTCTAGGTTATAAAAGTATATAGCTTATTATTACTCGTAGTATGTTCGGCATATTGCAGCTTCAGTTGCGGGCTCCCAGCTTCTTCCGAGAACCTCCATTTTGAAGCTTACGCCGGACGACGCGAGATCTTGCGTGATTAAAATTTCCAACCTCGCATCCACAGCTCGTATCGTTGCCTCAAATAGGATCTTTGACGACTGAATATAAAATATTTTATTGTTAACATTTTATAACAGGCTCGGTGACTACTATTACATGATTCATAAAATGTTTATCGCCTTTCCAAGAATAATTGAGCGATTTTTCATTTTCTTATTTTAATAATTTGATTCATTTATATTACGAGTGTACATATTTACCGATATTTTTATTTCCAAAATTAAAAAAAAAAAAACATTTCTATGAATAAAACCAATATGATCAAAATCTCTTGTATAATTTATCATCATCATCAGCCCGTGTCTCTCCTCTGCAGGATATAAGCCTATCCCAAGGCTCGCCACCACACACGGTCCTCCGCCTTCCATATCCAATCACCCCCGGTATGGAGCTTTAGGTCATCTGTCCACCTGGCCGGGGGGCGTTCGACTCTTCGCTTCCCGATACGTGGCCTCCACTCGAGAACTCGTGTACCCCATCGGTTATCAGTATAATTTATATATCAATATAACGCTTACCATCCAATACATTGTACCCAGAACTAAATACGTCTAAAGTAAAACTTTTGTAAAAGGATGTTGATACGGGCCAAGGATCAGTGTTATCGAGGTTGCCGGCCAGTGTGTTTCTGAAGAACGAATACAAGTGAACAAAGCGACCTCAAAGTAAAATACTGAAAGGAAAAAAAACAAATTAAAGGTATTGATTGTTCAATCTGTCCTCCCCTATTAAGAGGATTGTGTAGTCGCTGGATTTAAGATAAGTAGGTATTTTAATACTTTTCGGCTATCTCGAAGCACCACCCGCCATGCACCACGTGTGCGAAAGGAAGAGTCGCAAACATCGATGGTTGCAACTTTCCAACGAAATTTTAATTCGTAAAATTAATTTTAGGTATTTCTTTATTTCAATGTATCAAAATAATTAATAAAATAAAAACGGTTGAACCTAGTTACTGCTAATCTGAATAGCATATAATTTTTTTGCGGAATTCGGTTAAGGTTTAATGGGGTGCAACCGTTAACACCGTTCGTATGGTTGGCAAATATACAATACATTTAATATTCCAAATGTAGAACACTGAACAACTACAGCACACCCTGCATTATGAAAAAGATGGAAATACTAGATGCATAACTGCTCCAAGCAACAATAAAAACAAGATCTAACAGTAATTGTTTTTTGCTTCACTTATGTTTTATAAAAAAGTTCTAATGATTTGAGCAGTTTATTTCAAAATTACCCAGGTTAAACGTTTAATACGAAATTGAAAACTCTAAAAAAATATATATATATATTAACACTAATGTGCGTGTATAAGTGTCAGTTGTAATTTTTGTGTAAATTTTATTTCGTGGTCAGTTTCAATAAAGAGAAAATCTGTGTCCATGTTGGGATATTAAATAGTGGCGCCATCTATTATATCAAGTACATATTGAACTAAAGTAACCTCGTGACATCACATGACCTTTTAGTTGAACTTTCTGAAAGCAAGAACTTCTGTGATCCTAGTACAGGTGGCGTTTTCAATGTTTCAGAAATATTCACTTTTCTATTACAAAAAGATGTGTAAAACATGAAATGTTTTCTTTCTGGGTGGTATTTGCATTTTTTCAATAGTTAAGTTACAAATAGCCATATCTTCTGATTCATTGTTTTAGAAGCTTGAATTGTTTAAATCTCCAAAAAATTGTTAATTTCACTTCATCAATGTCGCAGTTTCATTTTTTAACTATGCCAAAGAGGATAACTCCTAACTTTTGTAAATAAGTATCTGCACAGTATACATCAGTTTAGCGGTTTAGACCTGAACAGGCAACAACCATACCTACAAAGTAGCCTATGTCGTTTCTCAGTGTTTAAGTTATAATATATACCAAGTTGCATCAACATTTGTTTAACGGTGAAAAAAAATTTGAATTCCTTTGCTATTTTTATTTATATGATATAATATGTATGTATATTTAATTTATAATATTTATTTCGGAAAAAAACAAGGACAGAAGATATAAAGATGACGTCGCACGGAATTTTTTGTAATAAAAGTTACTTCAAAAAAACCTACGTTTAAAAATATTTTTACTAAAAATTTTCAAAAATTACCATGTTTTTAATAACATTAATTTCAATTTGACGCGATTTATAGACCTCGTAACGTATAAGAAAATTACGTCTAGTTACTAAAAGTCAAACACTTAACGAAGGAATTGAGTTTCCCGTCTTTAACATATTAAGTTGTTCACAAACTGCGTACTATCTACCAATTAACCTTGTTTTGCGGCTCTTATATAAGCTCACTCGAATATTATAACACTCAAATTATCTAAATAGATAATGAATTTGCGGTCGACTTACGATGTCAACAACTCGAAGCTATAAACAGTTTACATTCACGTTATAAACAAAACTTCTATGAAGAACAAAAAAAAAACACGGAACTTTAAGCAGAACTTAAGTGCAGAAATTCAAAAGGTGAAATTATGAACTGTATTTATAGTCCAAAATGTGACGTTAATAAAATTGTATTGAAAATATAAATAATTGGTACATACTCAATGTCGAAAGAATTGAAAATTCGTAATACATAAAATTAATCTGTAATAATTGTTAAAAGCCCAAAGGAATTTTTTTACCGAAAACTGATTTATTGTATTTTTGTATACCTAATATGTATGCCCGTCTTTTATGTGAGCATTAAAGTCCCAATAATGCGTTCCATTCCAACCAAAAAACACATCAGAAATATTTTTAATGTTAAAACACCATAAATGAATTGCAAAAACATATAATTATGAAAAAATCATTTCTCTCTGGGAAATAAAAATTATTATGATTTGGGATTATTGTATAGTGTTTTGTATAAAATTTTAAACAAAAAAAAAAATTGTTAAACAGGTTGCTAAAACATCTTATAAAACTTCTTGCATGTTTAAACACCTAAAACACAAATTTAACAAAAAATGTTCATAAATTCTTTGTACAATTCTCTAAATTAAAAGGATATGCTAAGAATGCCTAAATATGCAAAGTAGATATTAAAGTACTTAAAAACTTCTGGGTTTTTTTATTGCTATAGTTATAGAATTATATACTTTTTCTCCTCTTTTGTAAAATTAGGTTTTTATTACTTATAGGGTTTTAAGAATCATCGATTCAAATAATGTAGAACCTTCTAAACATTAATGTAAGTTTTTACTAAATTATGTCTTTTCTAAATCAAGTAGGTACTTAAATATTTAAATGTAATAAATGTAACTGTTTGAAGAATTGGGGGGTATTTAATACATAGGTATGTCCATTATACTTGAAAGGATTTTTTTAATACAAGTTGTTGATATTTTGTTATTTTTATGAAATGTAATGTAAAGTAATGTCGTGATAGCCCAGAGCGCAACGAACCTGTCTCAAATTTATAAGGCCCCAAAGGGCCATGGTTCGAATCCGGGCGTGTACCAATGAGTTTTTCTGACTTAAGTACACAATATCACTGACACCGTGCTTCGGAGGGCACGTTAAGCAGTTGGTCCCGGACACTGTCAATAGATGGCGGTCGTTACAGTTCCCAACCCGCAGTGGCGCAGCGTGGTGAACTTAAAGCTCCAAGCCCCCCTCCTCACCTTGGGGGAGACCTAAGCCCCTGCAGTGAGGTAAAAATGGGCTGATGATGATGATGATTGTGAAATGTAATCAGCTTAATCAGAGGTATTTTGGCTTAGATTTGATGCATCAAGAAAGTAGTGTAATTTCGTAGTACTCACTGGTATAAACGATAGTGATATAGTTCTGTTGCATAACGAAGACAATACTGTACTGCTGATGTTCGAAATTGGATTTGCAAAATTACATCTTTAATAACATCCCCTTATTTTGGTATTTTACTGAATGATAAGTAAAAATGTAGGTGAAACGTAAAATGGTTTTTATTTGTGATTAATACAATTATTTAGTTAATCAAATAGTTTTTTTTTTAAACCCAATTTGTATATTTGAGCAATTTAGAAGGCTCCGCTGCTATACTGCGAACATTTCTTGATAGCGCGAATAACACTCCGTAACTTTTACGTTAGGTACTATTATATCCCATCACTTGAAACTGAAGTCGTAGGGCTCTTCCCGGGATACGTCTGCAATGCAATGTATTTTTATTCGATAATTAATTAAACAAAAAAAAATTATAATTAAAAAAAATTGTAATCTTTGTTGATAAAGACATTTCGTCAACATTGATTATAGTTTTTACTATGTTCACATTGAGTTATAGTTTTTTCACAGTTTATGGTGCCAATAACCCGTGAAACGTCGCACGCGAACCTCGCAACCCTTTCGTGACTTCCTACATTCATTCCGTTTTAGTGGCGTATTAAACCAATCTCACTTATAAAACGACATGCTTCACAGGTGAAGGTGTATTTTAAAAATGAGTAAAATCTAAACAAAACCACTTTATTGTGAAATCACCGCACACGCTATTTACGAATACATTACATATCTAATACTAATGTCTAAAATTATTAAGCGGTTTTTTTTGAATTCATTGAAAAAAATAATTGAAGAATTGCAGTAAAACTTTTTAAAATGTTTATTGTGATACTAAAAATGCTTTAACCTATATTTTATGGTTATAGGTCACTTGTAGGCGCTGTAGTATATGTGTTTCTATAAAATAGCCAGGGACGATTTTGATGTGGTTTTTTGTATTCCATAGATATTATCACAGAGTTAGTTTGTTGGTAAGTTTTACGATTTTATCTACCAGAAGAGTACTGCGTGGACGTGTATCAAACGGCTGGGCTGATTTTAAGGCACTGTATTTAATTCACGGGTCTCTCCTCAAAGCATGTTCATAGATATGTTTTATGGTTATAGGCCACCAGGCCTCATATATTTATGTTATTTGAAATCCTACGAGGAATGAAACAGGATTTAAGACAAAATATTTTAAAAAAAACCTAAATGCGTGTCGAACCACGCACAATGTAAAGTTCCGTAGTCGGGATGAATGTTCATAAAAATAAATGTCTCAAAAACTACTCAATATATTTTGTTGAAACCAATTTTTCTTTAAAGAAGACAATATGTATTTAATCTAGTTATAAAGTGTTTTTTTAAGTTATGCAAACTAAATTTTTTTAGAGTTTTCCAATTCGTAGTAGAAAAAATAAAAGAGACCATTATACTCACATTTTAGGATTTCAGGAGCGCATATCTCAACAACTACTTTCACTTAAATAAGAAAGTCATTTTTAATGACTCATAGATAAATACCCCTCACGATTTTTTTAAATCGTTTATTAATTACATGAATGGCGACGTGCACCCATTTCTTGTTCTTTTTTTTATGGTTCCGAATCTGAAAAGGAAAAAACGGAACCCTTATAGGATCACTTTGTTGTCTGTCTGTCTGTCTGTCTGTCAAGACCTTTTTTCTCAGGAACGCGTGCTAATAGTCTTCGAGTTAATCGGTTGTGACAGACGGAAGGATAGACAGATAAACGAATAGGACGAAAGCCTGAACTTAGAAATGATTGAGTGGAGTACTTTATTTTTTAATTTTTTTTATTTTGAAAAATAAAGAAATGAAGAGTCATCAAAGTTGTACCTAAGCTTAAAAGCAGTTCTGTATCGAGGTCTACCTTAAAAAGTAAATTACTTAGGAATTTCTCGAGTTGTTGCGATGCCTATTAAAACTAGTAGAAAACATTCTTTTTTGATAAAACTACATAACGCAAATATTGTGAGTGGTATGGAACCCTCGGTGCGTGAATCCGACTCGAACTTAACCGGCTTTTTTAAAACTCTTTTTAAAGGACCACCTTTTTAATATTTTTTCACTTAACCATTTATTTGTCGTGGTTTTTAAATTTTTAATTTTCTTTCTTTTTAAACTTTTACAATATTTTATAAAGTTCTACAATATTCTGGAATGTCCCTTTACCGGTCCCAGTAGAAATGTACGCGGACAGAAAGCTAGTAAGTAAAATATAAAATGAAATGGATGATAACAATTTATAAACATTATTGAAGTGTTTATAAAAAATTTAAAAAATACGTCGTAAAAGTGTAAAAATCACCTTGAAATCGAAAACTAATTTTACTTGAGGCATCACCAACATTCACAAAATGAAAGAGTTTTTTACTATCGTATATCCCGAGAATTAGAATTTATATATACGTTTTCAAACTAAATTACGCCAAACATATATGGAAAAATTTACACTTTATTCAAGAAAATGAGTAACTTCAATGAAACTGAAAAAAAAATTCAAGCCATATTCTCAAATAAAAGAAAACAAAAATCTCGCCAGGGGTCTTTTTAAAAATTTTACTTATGCCAAGAAAATTTATTCGGTTGAAGAAAACAGTGCTAAATTGAAGAAAAATCCTAAGATTTCCATTGAGAACATATTTCTGTATTTCTACGAAAGGAACACACCTCAATCAAAACACATCAAATTGAAATTTATTCATGTAATTATTCTTGTCACTGCTCTGTAACATTCAGAAATTGAATACATCGGACCAAGATGCAAGCGCTTGCGTCAGGTCATATTTAATGCATATCTGGATCTGGCTGGATGCAACCGAAGCACAGTGTAAGCA
This sequence comes from Luffia ferchaultella, assembly GCA_949709985.1. Classification (NCBI taxonomy): domain Eukaryota; kingdom Metazoa; phylum Arthropoda; class Insecta; order Lepidoptera; family Psychidae; genus Luffia; species Luffia ferchaultella. Next base: position 17,055,842 of record OX453240.1, on the reverse strand, counting down.
AATCGCAAGTTCGATCTTATCTCACATTTTCGTGGGCAAGCATTTCTGGTTTGATTGTAAAGTACAGTGCAAAGTATTTTCACCCTTAAAACCAAGAATTATTTTGAAGTTACATAATCAAATTTTCTTTCATGCGTAAACGCGATAATGTGTTAAGGCTCCCTACTGATTTTGCGATCTGAAAACCGAAAAAAAAAAAAAACAATTTTTGCAGGTCAAATTTCTCAACAACCTAAGAATTTTATAATATAAAATAATTAAATATAAATAAATTAAATAGAGTTAAGATATTCGATATTTTTTATTGCACAATCATAGATCATCTATTTATCTAGTAAGTCTATGAATTTTCATTTAGATAAGAACATAATATGAATAAATGGAAAATAAATTCAAATATACGTTTTTGCATAAGCACGAAACATCAGATTTTTCACTGTTTTTTTTTTAGCGAACTGGTAGCGAATACCATTCACAGAAAAATAATACGTACGGAGTATATTGTATTATAGTAAGTTATCAGTACTATAAAAAAATTTGCTCCATGCTGAATAAACGTAAAAAAAGTCGTGCGCAAAATCATCGTCTACCCGTTACAATTTATTGAAAATAACAAAAAAACCTATAAAAATGAAAATTTGACGTGTTATCTCCCAAACACAATTTCTATATTTTTGTTTGTAATTTACTATATAAACCTATGTACTCGCTCGCTGCACTCAATCGTGCTCTAGGGCTTGTCGACGATGGACAACTTACAGGTTCTCTTAAGTGTATAACAAAAGAATAATTTTTCACAAAATTCGTCGTCAATTGTCAAATTTCATATTAATAATAAACGGTGTCAGAAAATATTATGTTGCACAGAGCTCTTTTGTTAATTGGAGCTGTGTTTCGTATTACTACTACTTAGTTATTACACTTGGTTCACTCATGGGTGAATCGTTCTACGGAACGATAGCCTATTCACTAAGATTCGGGAAGACGATGCCGTATATTCGGATTCTGATTTTCCTCGATGTTTTTTCAATAAATCTATTGCTGTGAGTGCTTCGGTCGGTGTTCTTTATCGAAATATATTAAATCCGGCTTAGCTTTATCGGATTACGTTTAGTTCCTTCAAGTAACTGCAACTTACGAAATAATCTCGACACCTTCGTGACTTATAAATAAACACTTTGAGAAAATAAATACAACGTTATACATTTTTTTACCTATATCTCAATGTATCATGCACTTCCTATATTTTTGACTGTGTATGCTGAACACTACGGCTTCTATGCTCTGATTCGCGTGCGAAGCCGGGGTGGATCGCTAGTGTACTATAAAAATGGTTTTTAATATTTTTAAAGCATATTTTCCCCTATTTTTTTAAGGTGTATACTCCATTTTATACACAGGCTTGAGAACGTATAATTGAAGGATTTATTCGTATTACGTATTTAGTTTACACCTTGTTTTTCCTTATTTTCTTCTAGAAAATTTACGAGAAGATGCTTTAATAAATAGGTATAACAATAATTATTTATATAAAATTTCGTTTTTACAATAAAATATATGTGAACTTAAAAAGCAACCCCTGTACAAAATTTATCCAAATTGTTAGAGCCGTTTCCGAGATACGCGAAATTAATAAATTTATATATATACTAGCTTTCCGCCCGCGGCTTCGCCCACGTGAACTACAGTTGTACCGGCACAGCTAAATGGACGGGACGCTCCAGAATATTGTGACACTTTCTAGAAAATTCTGCAACTACCTAAGAAATCTCTACACCTAATTTCATCAAAGTCCATTTAGACATTTTAGCATGTAGAATAGCTATCCCACGAGTCGGTCCCAAAATCGGTCAGCCGTTTATGAGATAAACCGGAACAGACAGACAGACACTACAATTTTATTAATGTAGATAAAAAACAAATTGCTTTTCCCTCCTGACAACGCCTTCATTATATTTGTAAAATTTCAGTAAAATCGGAACAGCCCTTTCGGCGAGTAGCCCGAACAGACAGACAAACACACAAGCAAAACCAACTTATGTCACTTTTGATAACCTCCTTTTTATGCCTGCGAAGATTCATTGAAATGGTTTAGTCGTTTTGGAGATTAGCCAGAACAAAAAGATAGACAGACGACCACACGGACAAAAGGTTATCTATATCACTCCTGACAACCTACTTTTAATGTCTGTATAGTTTCATTAAAATCTTTAAGAGTTTATTTCGAACATACAGATACATAGACAGACAGACAAACAAAAAGTAGCGTATGTCACTCTTCACACCGTTCTTTTCACGTCTGCAAAGTTTCATTAAAATCGGTTCAGTTGTTTTAGACTTTAGCTCGAACAGACAGATAAACGGACAGATAGAAGAACAGAAAGTACTGCATGTCACTTCTGACAATCCTTTAATCATATCTGTAAAGTTTTATTGAAATCAGTTCATCCCTTTTGGAGATCAGTTTGAATAAACAGACGGATGGACAGACAGACAAACAAACGAAAAGTATTGTATGTCACTTCTTACAATCTATTAATCACATCTGTAAAGTTTCATTGAAATCAGTTCATCCCTTTCGGGGATCAGTTCGATCAAACAGACGGACGAATAGACAGACAAACAAAAAGTATTGTATGTTACTCCTGACAATCTTTAATCACATCTTTGAAAGTTTCATTGAACCGACGACGACCGCTTGGCCTACTGGGTAGCGACCCCACCTACGAAGCTGGGGGTCCGGGGTTCGAATCGCAGGTCAGGTCAGTATTTATAAGATGAATATTGATACTGGTACCGGGTCTTGGTTGTCATATGTATGTGATGTCTTCGTTTGGTACCCAAAATACAAGCTAATGCTTAGTTTGGGGCCTAGCCGTTGTTGTGATGTATATGTTATTATTATTATTTTTCAAATATTATTATTTTTGAAATAAGTTCAGCACTATCGGAGATCAGTTCGAACAAACAGATGGATGGACAGACACACAGATATACAAAAAATGTTGTATGTCACTCCTGCTAATCTATTCATCATATCTGTGAAGTTTCATTGAAATCGGTTTAGGTGTTTCAGAGATCAGCTCGAACATACGTACAGACGGACAGACAAAAGTAGCCTATGTCACCCCCGATATTGCCCTCTGCACATCTGCAAAGTTTCATTGAAATCGGTTCAGTCGTTTCGGAGATTAGCCGGAACAGACAAAGACAGAAGGACAGACAGCCAGACAGACAAAAAGTAGCCTATATCACCTCCGATAATGTCCTCTGCACGTCTGCCAAGTTTCATTGAAATCGCTTCACCCGTTACGGAGATTAGCCGGAACAGACAGACAGACACTACAATTTTATTAATGTAGACAAGAATTGCTCGCTTACTAGTATAAGATTAACCTGGCTGTCTTTTATTCAACAAAAATATTTATAATTTGCGGTATTGATCGTAGTTTCTTTTGGGAAATAATCTATTAGTAATATCCCTTCAAAAACTCGAAATAAAGTTGCCCTTAGTTTCCCGCTGGAGGACGAACTTAAACTATCGAGGAGGCTTTTCATCCTAAAATTTCTTCTTCTCTACTTTCGGGATCTCATTTTAGGGTTCAGATCTCATCATAGATTATTCTTTTAGAAATGATTTCTAAGTCTTTACATCTACTAATATTTAAAGGCCCACTTCAATATTTCACATGTCGCTACATGTTGAACGGAGTCAAAATTTGAAGAATCCAGCACGCACTGACCTTGGATAAGTCTGAATATTGATGAATTATTCCGTTTAGGCATTCCTTACTAATGCATGCTAATGACCACGTCTGTAGTGATTGCCACATTTTAGTCGGTAACAACTGAAACTTGTCGTCCACTGGGAATGTTCTGCGAAGGTCTCACAGCCTTGTAGTAACGGTTTCGACCAAAAACTTTATAATGAAGTCAGTAAGGCAAAAGTAACCGAAAAATACATTGTCTGATTTACGATGGTATATTCTCATTACTAAGAAATTTAATGACGGCTTGATTCTCAATTTTCTACATATTATGTTTTTTTCTTACTAGTGCAAGACGAATAGACGTCCTTGAGAAATCAAACACATAGAAATGTATGATATTTCACTTAAAAGATTACTTTTTAGCCTGCCCTTGTAAGTGTAGAAGTTTCAATACAAAATACCCCATGCTTTTACGCAAGGCTGTAGACTTTAAACAAAATCCATAGAAAAAAGTGTTACGAGAAAGCTGTTTCCCTGACTATTTCTGATTCCGCGTTTTTGAAAATGGTCATATAGATATAATAAGCCTTTAATCATGGTCGTATGTTTTATATATGTATATATTACTTATATAGGTATATATGTATATACACAGTGTTAAAACTGACCTTTTATCAGCAATTTTTTCCACTAATGAAAACGATTGTCTACTATTATTTAAAAATATGAAAAAAGAGGCATAGTCATTAAGTCTTTATTTTTGTGAACCAAACATCTTTCCACGGCAAGCTGGTTAACCATTTGTTGGTGTATATATGTATTTGGGAGTTTGCTTTCGTCGTCTCTGTCGTTATCATTTTTTTAAAAAGCGTATAGATATAAGTACCTGTTCATTATTCACCTTGAAATGAATACTCTGCACGTACCTATTCGTACATACACAGAATGGAAAATCATATATTAATTTCATTTGAGCGCCGCAACTGAACTTTTGAAAAGCAAAATTGAATATGGATGACCGCAGAGATTTCGCCGCTGCCGCAGCGTGCCCTCAATTTGTTCTATATTGTTCTATATCTCTATTGTTGTGTTTTCTACATTTATACATTGTCATATTTTACCAGCGAATGTCTTTACATTGCTTAAATATCGTTTCATAACACAAATACATTACTACCGGCGGGGATGCAAATATATGTAAATATTGTAAATTAGGGTAGCTCATATCATAGCTCAGTTTCGCTCAAAATATAAGAACTTTCATTAAGAACGTAAGCTAATTAACATCTTTAAAAGAACTGGTAGTACTGGTACGAGAAGTAAGGGTTGATCGAAAACTCCTGAGATGTTATTGAATTCGAAATGATAATTTCTTTTAAAAAATTTGATAAATTTTTTTTCAAATCCCGGCCAATCTTTTTAGTTTTTGGTATATGTGCATTATTTTTTCAATCTTTAATTATTTTTTGGCTTCGCAATTACAATGCGAATTGGATTTCATTGCATCAGTAATTAACAGGTTTTTTGAGATCTTAACTAGTTTAACATTTTGTTTTAAAAACGTTAACTTTTATTGGAAGAGCATCATACTTATTATTATTCCTCTTCGTTCAATGATCGATTCGGCTCATTGAATTCATTATGAGCATTGTGTAGAATCAATTTAACAATCGCTTTCAATGATTGGTCACGTCGTTCAATTGGAAAGCTGTATAGGCCTTTGATTGTATACAGGTGCTTTTACCATACCTAGGTGGAAACTTCTGTAATGTAAGAAGGCTTACGTTTTTGAATAGTATGTTTTGCAGTTGTTAGGTTATTTTAAATGAGCACTTCTGTTCAAATATTGAATTGATACATTTTTTTGGCGCGTTATGAGACTTATGAGTAAAATATCACGGTGATTTTTCAGCATGTAAAGAAAGTTGCGAGTTTATTTTTATTATTGTGATTGTGAATGTCGTTGTTTATATTCATAAAACTTTATATATATCAGAATGTATACTAATTTCTTTATTTACAATTGTATTGTATTGGTTGAGGTCATACTTATATAAGTAATATTTCCATGAGTAAAATTTTTTTTTAATAACTTTAATTGCACAAATTAAATAAATTCTAAATTTAACATTAACGTATTTAAATTAGGCAAAACAGTTTTTTTTTGATGAAATATAGAAAATAAAAAAAATCTATAGGAAATTTTTAAATCTAGTTTTATTTATAAATTGTTCATAAAAAAATTAAAAATTATCTGTTAACTGTTACTTTTATTGCTATGATTTGAATGATATAATTTCAATAAATTTATTCAATTATTATTACTCTTATTATTATATTTATTAAAATGATTTTTAAATTATAATAGGTATAAGTATATTATACATTCAATTAAAATATTATTTATTTTAATGATCATTACCATTATTGTTTTGGGAGTTTTTTAGTGTTATTTATTCAAACTATATTATTCATAATATTTGATGTGGTTTCTCGATAGTTTCACGCCAAAGAATTATAACTTCCTACGTGAGTACATAACACACTGAATTATAAACCATTAGAATAGACAGCACGAACAAAATCGACAAACGAAACGAAACGAAACGAACGAAAGTATAATACACTGTATTATACACGTCTCATACATGTCATGCTTGGTTCGCTTCCAATAGAATACCCAGAATTGCAAGTATTATACAAGTCTTCAGTAGGTGTTATACATGTCGTGACATTACTTTGTAGTTAAACAAGTATGGCGGCGACGGTAGAAAATAATGTAGGTACAAAAATTTGTTTTGGATGGTTTTAGTTTTGTTTTGATTAATTATCGACGATGAGTTATGCCACTATCTTTTTTCTTAGCAGTTGATTGATTTTTACATGTTTTTAACACCCACGACGGCATTATTGAATTGTTGTTTAATTGTTGTTTTTGACACGCGGTCGCGATGAGCATAGGCGCGTGACTGAATGAGTTGTTGCTGAGTGGCAACAACGCTAGACGCAAACATTTTGATCGTGCTCTCTGTTCTACTAGTAAATAGTTCAGTGACATAACAATTTTCCTTTTACGATTTAATTCGATTATCTTCAGTTTTCGAGTTCGTTGTCTCAGAAACTAAATAAAATTGATGAAAACATAGTCATGTAAGGAATTTACACATTTAAAAAAATAATATAAGAGACAAAAATCGTCACGTTATGATAAACATTATTGTTGTCCTAGATTTCGGGTCCGTTGAAATATGTCGTTGGAAATTGTACTGGAATAGTATCAAAATTGTACACAGCGCGTTAAAGTCGCGAGCGAGGTCAACATAACACTTTATTATCGCTTAAATGGGAAAAATTCTAACTAAACGTTCCATTTCAGTTCAAGTAAATTCTCTTACTGAATTTATTTTCAGCGTTCATTTCAAAAGTTATTTATGGTCCGTTATTATTTTTGCTGTTTCAGTTAGTAAATATTAATTACGAAAGTCACGACGTATGCTGGCTGTTTATTTTCCACGTACCTACCTAGTCTGTGAACTATAAAATTACTAGGTTTCGTCCCTGGCTATAAGTGCCTATAATGCTATAACAATGTTTTCCCGTTTTCGGTCTGGTATTTACTTTATTATCCAAGCTAGAAGCTTTACTTTCGTAAATTTAGAATCATAATTAGTCTCATGGGAAATTTGTTTAGTCTGTGTTACCCTCTGTGCCTTCAACTATTTGCGTGCAACAAAGAGTTTCGTTTCAGTGCTCCGTCAGAATCGTCAGACTTGTCCTTCATGGATTACACTTGTGTATTAGCATATGTTATTTTAAGACTTTTAGAATATTAAATACCAATTTTGACTTTTCCCCTTAAAGTTAAAAGTTAAAACAGTCATATTAAAGTTAAACTAAACCAGGTGTTTCGTAATACTGATAATAAAGCCAAGCAGTCAATAAAAAAATATTAATCTTAACTTTAAGAATGACGGAAGTTCGACTCAAATATTCATCCCCTGTTCAACTTGGTTAAGGGTTAAATTTATAAAAAACTTGAAACACGACATATTTCATTTCTGATCCGTTTTTGTGTATTCAACTTAAGAAATGACGGATTTTCATACAAAATTACATTCTTTATTTGACACCCCTTGGCGATAGAATTTCGAAAAATCCATTTTTAGTGGATGCTTCTGAATACTATGTGGGTTGCTTTAGCGGTCTTTAAAAATGACGAATACAAACGTTCATTCCTTAATTTATTATCCTCTTAGCTGTAAATTTCCAAAAATCTTGAGGCACAACATAGTTTCTGCACCAAAGTAAAAATACCAATCCTCATATGTGTTTAACTTAAAAATGAAACCCCCTCCCTATTTTACCACCAGATACTAATTTCGAAAAATCATTTGCATTTGTGTAGATGTATATAGATAACATATACACCTACATAAATGAACATTCCTTGAGCACAATAATAAATAATACCGACCAGAAAGTAATCCTCGTACCTATTGCTTGAACGAACGGCGCGACGACAATGCTGCATGCACGCTGCACGGATGGTTAGAATAATGTGGAACCGGTTTGTTTACAGTGAACAACAAACTCCTAAGTAAGTAGTATCATTTTCAGTCTGTCACGGTGCTACAGACAGCGTAAGAAGTGAAAACTCTGCCTGTTTGAGTAATATTTCTTGTTGTCGTAACATATATTTCCTTCTGGTCAGTATTATTTATTCCCGTGTCCTAACTGACTGATTTAATAACTGAGGGATTCATCAAAACCGCTAACGCTAATTAGATTTTAGATAGTGATAATAATAATAACGTATAGATACATCACTACAACGTCTAGGCCCAAACTAAGCATTAGCTTGTCTTTAGGGTACTAAGCGAAGACACCACATACATATAACAACCAAGACCCGGTACCAGTATCAATATTCATCATATAAATACTGACCCGACCTGGGATTCGAACCCGGGACCCCCAGCTTCGTAGGCAGTAGGTTATTTTGTTACCAAAACGATCACTATAAAAGGGTTTCACGAAATTCTATCTCAAAGAGGGTAAATTCGAGTGTCTAAACTTGTATGAAAAAATAATTTTGTTGTTCTATGGTTTTGTTGGTACTCGATGTAACGATTTCAATATTTTCATTTAGGATTTCGCTCTTTCCAATTCACAGAGATTTTTTTACGATGCCACCTCTAGCGACAGCTTGCTGCATCCGAACACGGCCGCGACCCCATTGCACAGGTCGCTGCACGCGGTGTGATGTGCTGCATCTCACTACATTCGGAATTCGAGTATTTTTATATCCAGCCAGCGATACTGACTTTATTAATTGATTTTCTTTACTCATATAAAGGATAGTAATATATCTCTACAATGACGTCTCTCTACAAATCTCTACAAATACGTCAACGTCCAGCCAAAACACTGGATCCTAGACACACCAAATTCACTAAAACGGTATTTTTATAAATATAACACCCAATGGTATAAAAAGGTTACCTGTTTTTTTTTCGTGTCTATCTAAATAACCGTTTGAGAGGAGACGTAATTTTTAAGAAATACGCATTACATACATGCATTTCATACTTATCCTATTGAAGCAAGAAAAAGGAACGAAATTTTTTTTGGATACTAGTGTTTCCGTACAACCCTACTCGCTCGTAGACGTTATCCTGAGGCGGCAAGAAGAAATTTAATGTAAAACGGGGTTCGACAAAATAATTGAATTGATTAAAAAAAAGATTGAACTAAAAATCTATAAAAATTATATTTCTGTGTATTAAAAACGAAGTAATGCGAACTGTGATAACCATGCGAGTGAAATAGCAGACAAAAAGGTAACCAATTTATTTATTTTTTTACTAAATTTTGCGGCAAGTTGTGGGAGATTAAACTTATTATTGCGATACGAGCTTTATTACAATCTAAACTAGCCGTTGGTGTAAACGGCATTCTAATGAATAGTACAAAAACAAAGATGAATTTCATCCCGATGTCTACGTCCAACGTGTTGGCGTATAAAACGCTAATTTGTGTGCTATTCCATCACTTAGACTGTTTATTAAGTAAGTTATTTTAAACTCTATACACCTCCAACTTAATATATTATATGTACGCAACTGAACAATTTAGCTTCAACAATATAGACCGATTCGTTTTTAATCATAAAACCCTTGTGATAGTTGCTAGCGAAACTTTCTCAATATCTGCGTTTCACAAAACAAGAAATACAAACAACTGAATGGATTCGACGCGTCCCTAGTGATTGCGAGACGGAGTTGTTCGCTCTTCAAATAAATACAGCCAAATTAATATACTAAAACATTTTGTAACCGAAATGATAGCATAAATGGTGCGCCTGTTTGTTTTTCCGTACGTTAATTGTTTATGTGTTTGTCCGCCTTTCTGATTTTGAACTTGCATAATCTGCATCCTACCGCATGATAATATATTTACTATTCATGGGAGAATACTAAATTAGTTTACTATAATAACAATAATAATACCACCTGGGACATCCCACACAGCGTCATCTAGTCCCAAACTAAGCAAAGCTTGTATGATGGGTGCCAAACAACTGATATACATACTTAAATATTTTTTTAATAATATGTACATACATATATATTTTACTTCCAGACACGGAACAAATGTAAACATATTCATGCACACAAATATCGTTTTCGAATCTTGACTCCACAGTTAGGGACCACTCGGCTAATCGGTCAGTAACGATTACTGTCTATGATTCAATTACCCGAAAACAAGCGTTACCTTTTTTAGTTTTGTGAAACATGTAGAGCATCATTTTCATTTCATTATTCAAATGAATTTTATGACAAATTGATAAGGTTGTTCAACTTAGTTCCATTTTTATTTCACTGTAGTTGTTAGCCAGAGGGGATTATGTATACCGAAGTTTTTCAACGTTTATAATATTTAGATAACATAATAGTCAAGATGAGCGTTTCATACTTGGAAACTATCGAAAAGTAAACGAAATATCAGATTCAGTGATCGGACGGACCGTACATCCTTATCATTATTTTTAACAAAAATTTTATTAAATTATACATAAAATACAATTTCAGAATCTTCCAGCATATATATTACAAATGTACAGGGATAACAAAAAAATTTACTTCACAGTCACAGTTATTTCAAAATACCAAATGGCGTATATTTGGTTTGTAGCATGAATTTTTTTGCTCACATTTTTGTTGTCAAAACTCGGTCATCCATGTTGTGATATTACACCGATACGTACTGAAAAATAGATTCGCACTTTCCTCTTAATTTATGGTGGCTAAGCGTATTTCGAGCGTAATTCATTACATATGGTTATCTCTTTCTGTATCATTATGTCCCGTATTTCACACTCAATTCTTTAATCTATATGTACACTTACGATTTGTATGTCATTGCGGATCAATTTTCAAACGCGCCGTGCAGTATGAAGGCGCTTCATCCGAGTAAGTAAAAGACTCAACAGCATGCATGCCGAGTATCGCGTGTACGGTGTAAGCTTTAATAATATACGCTAAGCCGACGAAATGGTACTGCGCTGCCCGTTTATGAATTTGAAAGTTATTAAATGCTTATGGGCGGTAAATACGCTACATGTAGGTCACAGTCTCTAGTATGATGAAACAAGTAGCTAACTCCTTGTATTTATATCAAACACCAAGCGTCCAAACGATGCCCCCCCCCCCCCCCCCCCCAAGGGTTACTTAACTGTTTTATCCGTAAATCAAATCAAGACCAGGCCAGAGTTTCAAATAAGTACATCCCGAGGTTATTTGATAACTAATAGTTTGGAAGATGAGGCGGATATTAAACGGGAGCGTAGGACGCTGGCGACCAGGGTGAATATCATAACCCACAGGGTTCGCTGTTGTATAGGTCAAAGGAAAATTACTCTTTTCAGAGCTTTTAGCAGCACAACTTTTTACATATGTATCCTGTTTTTCATCATTTGCTGATAAATAACTTATTTCGTTTTTTCGTTTATAACGTTTTATCAGGCATATAACTATTGTATATATATGTACTAACATTAGTTTTATGTAAGTTTTTTATACTAACGATTTTATTATTAGGGACATTTAATATTATTTGGTACAGCTTTTAAGGTGTTTTTGTGCTAACGGACAAAAATAACCTACGAATAAATATAGTTTTCAATTGAGAAATCCAGCCATGGCTGGTTACCTACCACGCACCTGTTTGTGTCTTAGACGGCTACATATATCATAATATCGTTGTTCAGCTCATAGGATATTATTAACCAAAATGAAATGTCGATTATCCGTAAACAAGAAATTTATACTTGCGTACACGAGAGAAAATAAAAGGTAACGGACTGTCGATTCCACTCCTTAGTTCCACTAGTCGGTGCAGTAGGAATTTGAAGTATCTATGTCCCCTCTACTTAATGTGGGTGGAGCTATAAGGATTTATGATTCTCTTCATAGTCTTCACTCTATACATTGTTGGCAAAATTTTACTATAAGACTAGCGACCGCTTACGACTTTGCCCCCGTGAGACATTTTTCTATAGAACAGAGCATCGATTTGTAAAGCTTAACAAGAATATTACTAAAAACTTATGGCGACTATTACAATAAAAAACTCATCATAGTATTTTTGTTACTACACAATTACAGTAATCGGAGTTTTTAGTATTTATTTTTGACCAGTCTGTTATTTAGGCCCCCCTTCGCATGCCGATACAACGCTCACCGCCTATTCCTTACAGGCTGGACTCTTATTTTTGTACTAATCACTGCAATTCACGCTTCACTCTTAATGGGTCATATCAATGGGTATTTTTTTATTTTTATTTTTTTGAATAGTTTTGAAATTTTGAAAGATTTACTTCAAAATCTAATCAAATCTAAGTCTCGGTAAATCCTTTCGAACGTCGTATTATCGGTCTTAATCGGTTGATCCGTTCTCAAGATATCGTACGACAAAAAAAAAGTTACACACACAAACACACACACTCGTCCAACCTTAAATAGTCAGAATGGCTTCCCAGGACCTCAAAACGTGGAGATCTGTTGAAAACTCGACTTTCGAAAATCGGACCCAAACCAAACCTTCCTTCATTTCTTGGTTTGGGTCCGATGAACCTTCCGTCCATGCAAAATGAGGGTAAAAAACCATTATGTTTTTGATGGGAAATATTCAGCTATATTAACTAGCGTTTTTACATGATTTGTATGGCCAACCCTAACTCTTAAGCCACTGTTTGCAAAATCTGAAAAATCTACAATAATAGTACTTAGTCAGAACTTACAACGAAAATCATCGTGACCGTCTAGGATCAACCAGTTCACGAGTTATAGCCGATTAAATTAATTCGTAGTTCACGTGGGAACAAACTGTTCATTTTGATTCATAAGTTTTTGTTGGTGGCAAAGCTACAAAACCCTGCTTTATGTGTGGCCGACACGCACTTGACCGTTTGTTTTTAATCACAACCCAACCCATAATGCAGACCCATCATAGAATAGCTTGCGTTTGTGGTATCCCCAGAATTAAAAAAATATATAATTGCAAAAATGTACGACAGTGTGCCATATCAATAAAACCTCAACAAATCTTTGTAGTTCGTTATTAAAATAATACATTACGAATATTTACAAAATTATCCAAAAATCAATTAGAAATCTGGCTCTTTTCCATGGATTTAGCTCTTTTCGGTGACATGGGCGGCCGAGTCAAGTTAACACAACGATTAGGCTATCACTGTCGTCTGATTACTTATATCTTTTGATGACATTACTTCAAATTGCAGTTTTTGGCATCTTTCTATAACTTGTACATTTTAAAATTATTCTCACATTGACTAATAAAGCCATTATTTTAAAAGATCAGTAAAGCTTTCGTATAATAATCGCGGTTTACAATGATTTACACTTTTGTTATCATTACGGCAATACTTTTCAAGATGCTTTGAGGCTACTAGTATGTTTTATATTTGTTGTAAGACAACTAATATTGGAATCAAACACATAAAAAGGCTTAATGGTACCTATCAAGGAAGTCGTCTGTCTGCGTCGAGTCAAATATTTGTCTTCGGATATTAGCTAAACATGTCCTATATAGTAGACCTTTGAATGGCCAAGCACAATATCTCGATAATCAGAATGCTTAGAAAACTGAAATTTTGTAAGTAGCTCATACCTCAAAGAGCCTCACCACCCACCACATACCAGACAGGTGTTAATGTTTAAACGGATTTAAAACAGCCGAAATAAACTAATGTGCCTATTTATTTATGCTGTGTATATTCTTTACATAAAAACGATAAATATCCAAAGTTTGATGTTAGGCATTTTTATTTTTACTCATTTTAGAAACTTTGTGTTGGGATGGATTTTTTGACTCTTTAATAACGATATACATCATATTATATGCATATATTTTTTTGAAATCGAAATACCTTTAATTATAATATAATGGAATGACTTTTTCCAACAATATTTTTCAAGTAAAGACATCACGCCACGCCGTTATAGTCATAAAATGAGATCAAAATTACTTCAGGTTTATATTTCAAAATCTATGAATGTGGTTTTAAATATATCCTTTAACTTATGGATTTCTTCTTTTAGAATGTCTATAAACTTTGTCTCAATTTTACACCCAGCGTACTCGTAAGTTTGTTAATAATTTAACAGAAACGGGTTGAAATAACAAAGTTACCTGGTTGCGGTCTCTTTCAGAGATCACTTTGTTCTTTGTTAATTAATTTTCTCATCACAATTTCTGTTTAAACGTCTTTGTGTCACACTAAATACTGTTAGCAGCTACATGAAATGTTTGTTAGAATTTTGTATTTAATTAAAAGTTCTATTTCAATGAGACGACTGTACCAAAATAAACTGGCTGAGGTGGAACATTTCTGTTTCAATTAATCATTTGACCAAACATTCATAAAATTACTGTTCTCTTTCAAATCTTTTATCGTTACCTTTTCTATCCTTCATGTTGTCATTTTGTATTGAATTCGATTATTTTGTTTACACATAAATTTTACACTTTAGTTACATTTCATCATCCACACTTTTCATATCTTTGTGTTGAATTTGATTGTTGGCATATTTAATGCAATCTTGTAGCAATATTAAATACATACTAAAGATAAACAAACACAACAATTCATAGTAAACTCGCCACTTTTTTACAAGAACAGTATCTCAAAAACTGCTACATTCCTATACTAATTTTTTTAGGGTTCCGCAACAGAATTGCTCGAACGTTACTTACTATCTTAGACTAACAATAATCGTGATGCGTAAAGAAGGGAACCCTGCCAGTGTAAATACAATTTGCACTTGCCCAATTTTCATCAAATAAACATGTAATTCAAAAATACGTTTCATGACTAAACAAAGGAAACGTATTCCCAACTCGAGAGGTTCTCCAGTTACAAGTGAATAGAGACCGTTGAAATTTAATTGCCCCAAATCACAGCCAAAATGTTTTACGAACGCTTCACGATTTTCATGTCATTATTTGAAGCGTTTTCGACGGCTATCGAAAAAACAATTGCATCCTCGGTGTTAAAGCTGAGTATAGTAACTTTTTCAAAAGTGTGAATTGAGAAAAACTATCACCTAGATTGATTGACATTGATATATTGATTAAATATGTATTGAGGTACTAACATGTAATTCAGAAGTTAAAATATAACTTAATTAAACCCTTCAAAGCTTTTTGGCTTTCAGCAGGCTAACAGAATTTGCAAAAAGTATATTTTTCCTGAGGCTGTATTTTTTTTGACAGCTTTCAACTGTGTTTCGAGACACTTCAAATTGTAATACTTGTATTATTTGGGGCAATTAGTATTATTTGGGGCAATTAAAGCTCAATGTTTTCTGTTCCTTTAATGATAGCATTATAGAAGAAAAGTGTAAGTATTTTAATACGAAACAGTAGTGATAAAAGTTCATACTTACAATTGCAAAGGATTAAATTCACTCCCAGCTTTTAATCTGTTGACAATGGACGAATACTTACCGGCTTTGAAGGGGATTTCCTGTCCATTGTATCCTATTTCTTTCAAGTATACTTAAATGAACTAAAAACGTTGCCTGCTTGCAAACCTCTGTCTATAAAAATATCATCTATACAAATACATATAATATTGCATACCTTTTGGAAGCGACGATAAGAATTTATAGTAATTAATAATAATAATAATATCTTTTTAAAGTAATTTAAGCTAGCGCTTTAAGCTATGTGTTTTTTTTTCGTGAAAAGCTCGTGGTCCTACCGATTTGACAAAACTGGTAGGACCACGGTATACCACGATGTACCCGTGGTCAACTAGACCTCAGCATAAAATTATTTTGAACGTTTTCGACTTTAAAGTGAATTTTATTTTAAATGAAGAAAAATGTTAGTTTTAATTATATACCTAATGAAAATGCAGTTAAATATCGACACTATTTAATCGTTCCTAGTCGAATACGCCGGCGGGTACATAGTGGTATACCGTGGTCCTACCGCAGTAGGTCAAATCGGTTGGACCACGAGCCCTTCACCGTTTTTTTTTGGTTGTGACAATATTTTAAAATATAAAAAATAGAATCGTGCTAAAATATGGTAAAACGATTGTAACTATATTACTGAACAACACGTATTGCGTTTATCGATGAATAACAATTCGCATTGCAGGTATACCTACACAAGACATAATCTACGATCGGGCATTCATTGGAAATGTGTGCCCGACATGCCCGAGATATACGTGTGTTTAATAATATCTACAACAATTTCTAGTAGCATATGATTTTTTTTTTTATTTTTCGTTGCGCAAACAAACAGACGTATTAAGTGACTGGCATACCAACACCGCCTAATGGCTGGGTGGTGAAACTTGGAGTAGGCTAATTGAAATTTGTTTTTTTTTTTTTAATTTTATATGAAAGAGTTTTGTAAATATATCATACAGTGAAATGGTTTTTAGAAATAAATCTTTATTAACAAAATTATGAATGTTTAAAACACCCTGTTAGAGAGGGCAATACCTCACGCGTATCTACGTGTGATGTCAGGCTGTTTGATAATGTTAAATATCCTTTTGCTAGAAAGAGACAGAGATAAAATTTTAATACCTTATAGTTTCCATATTTTTCAACCGAATATAATATTGTTTATAAATTTGTCATCGTATAAAGTCTATTTTTATATTTTTTTTAATCAATATAGTATACTATTTAATAACAGTCAGGTACCGTATTCTTTATAGGTAACAAAGGTTAAAATGTTGAATTTCATGTTTCTAGACACAGTTATTTAGGCTGTGCGTTGATAGGGCAGATTAGAAAAGATTATCAGTCCATGTTTTATTTAAAGTTGATGAAGAGTTGTAAATAGACAACACGTAATGGTGGTAATCCACACTTGAATAAACTGCTATGTGGTTATCAATTTACTCCTTCGAACAATTTACGACAAATTAAAAATGTTTCTTTCGACGATTTGTGTTCTTTTTTGCTACCGTAATGGTAGAAAAAAGGGACACAAATCGTAAACACATACCAGTTTATTCAAGTTCAGGTTGTAACTAAACACGATATAATAAAAAATGCAGGAACGTGTCGCAAAAACCAGTCGCTGTTCATGTTCTATCTATTCTAACGGAATATATTTACAACTTAGAAATACCTCCGACAAAGAACAATAGATTAAACGCATTTTCGGCATACTCATTCGAGAAGTTAATGAATCCCCACGAACTATAATTTGTTTTTTTTCATTTGAAATAACTTTGTAGTTGTATACTTTCATTGTTCAATAGTAGTGTAATAGAAATCTATAATCATTAGAATAATATCAATATTCACTCGACTGTTAGGGATAAACACAATAATTGAACAATTCCTTGCATATTATTTCTATAAGTTTACATGTACAAACTATGTATATTCAATTACGGAGTAAGTAGTATGATGTACAATACATACATATTTTATATAAAAACATTCACATGAATACTGATAGCCCCAGTATTTTCTTTGTTTAAATTTCCCTCGGAGAAGTACGTACATAAAATCATGATTTATTAACATTAACTGTACAAGCCTGGTAGTATTCGTTAAGTCGACTCGCCGACGGAAATAGCATTCGATATCGCTGCATCTAAGCCGCGAGCCAACAGGTGGATGAAGATCTACCGAGACAGAAACACTTCGCTGCTATCTTGTTTATGATGTAAAACGATGGAGAAACAGAACGGCATTTTCATAATGTACACACCACGCTAATAATGTTTAATAATTATACAAACTCCTTAAATTAACGACCAACTTCATACTGTTGTCCTTTTTACGTTCCAAAATATTGTTTAAGTTAGAACCTTTTTTTCTTATGCATACTTTTTATCCTAACGCTCCTATATAGAAGTTAATTTCAAAAATACTTGTAATGTGAATTGTGGTTTATTTGGGTTACAGGCATAAAGATAAGTTCAAAACATATTGAAATTTCATGAAACAGAGCGAAAACCGAGGACTATGATGTTACGTGCTTTTGTACATCTTGCCAACCGTTTACACTACGGCGCGCCGACAAAGGAGATATCTCACAACGTATGGGCACCTGGGCTAGGACATTGTATAGTACGTAAAATATACGAAATCAAAAAAATGACGAGTTTTTCTACGAATTCCAGCAATCTGGCATGTTTTGTAGCTGTACAAAATATATACTTAATATGAGAATTGCAACACTTTGACTTAAGAATGGTGGATAGAGAATGACAAACTGTCACTTAACTGAACACTATTATCTGCTAGGGCAGTGTAAATCCAAATATTTTTTAGTCGAGATAGCGTTGCCTACGTTTTGTAAAAGAATGAGATACCTATATTTCAAATATTTCATGTGTGAAAGATACAGAGGCCTGATTAGGCAACGCTATCTCTACAACAATTTGTTCGGTGTTGGTCTTCTGTTCTGAATCCATCTGACGTTTGTCAGTCTTGACTTTTTTTGACATGTGTCTATCAATATATGTCAAATTCGTGTGGTTATTTTTATATTGTAAAATATTAATAGACATAATTTTTATACAACCAAGAATCTAAATAAATAAAATATTGTGTGTTTTTTCTAGGATCCTTCTATTTTTTGATAAAGCGTACAAATATCTAGCCCAGAATGAAACTCCTCCTTTATCTCCTGTATTTATGGACATACACAGGTAATTCCAAAAACTGTCCTGAAGGATATAGTTCTCTCGAAGATTAAAAATATATATACGTTACCTACTTTTATGCAGGCTTTGGAACAGTATAAATAATCACAACAATATAGTTTCATGAGGTTAATTTGCACGTTCACGTTCGTGGACTGTAAAGCGGTATGGTTTTGTTAAATTCAGCTATGATGAAGATATTAAGAGGAAACGTAGGGCGTTAGCGGTGAGGAGCAATATGCTTGCCCGTAGATTCACTCGTTGTACTACAGACGTCAAAGTAACTCTTTTTAAAGCGTTCTGTCAATAATTCTACACGAGCGGCGTGTGGGTATCATACATGCGTCGAACCTACGGCGCTCTGCGCGTCCAATTCAATTATGCCTTCAGGATGCTGTTAGGTGGGTACTATCATGGCATTGCAGTGCATCAAGAATATTCGCAGAGGCTCGCACTGATGGTTTCCATGCCATCATGCATAAGAAAGCGGCCTCTCTCCTGCGACGTCTACAATGTGGTAACAACAGCATCCTGAAAATGGTCGCTGCCAGACTGTCCCTTTAAAAAACACTGGGTGGGGACAGTTGGTCACATTAAATAATAGTTTATTCACTGGTTGGCCGAGTAGTTAGAGTAGTTAGAGACCCTAACTGTGGAGCCGAGGGTCGTGGTTTCGAGTCCTGCCCGAGACAAACATTTGTTCCGTGTCTGAGTGTACAAGTATATTGTAGATACTTGCACACCTTGTACACTTGTCAAGTATACCAAGTGTACAAGTATCTATTACATATATATATATATATAAAAGATACTTGTAAACACTTGTAAACTTGATATACACACGCATATATATAATATAGATACTTGTACACCCAGACACGGAACAAATAAACATGTTCATGTACACAAACATTTGTCCCGGGCGCACTCGAACCCGCGACCCTCGGCTCCACAGTTAGGGTCTTTAACCACTCGGCCAACCGGTTTTTTTTTTATTAATATATATTATTTAAAAAAAGAATAATATTTCAGTACGTATATCAATTGTCTAGTACCACATAATGCAAGCATAATACTTGCTTACTTTGGGACTAGATGGGATGTGGGATACTGTGTGGGATGTCCCATTTATTATTATTAATTTTAGGTAATTTTGTTTTATTTCATTTAGTGATATCAGATAATTTTATTTCATTGTGTGTTTACCTTAGCTTTGAGATCATTGTTATTCACTATGGACCCTAGTCTGAAATAAATGTTTATTTATTATTCATGTTTGCTACTGAATTATCATTCAATTGCACCGTAAATAGCGTGCGACAGTATATTTAAAATGCTATATTACAAGAAGTTGGTAAACAATTAAAAAAAAACATCTCAAAAAAATATTTTTATGTTTATAATTCAAGAACAAAATTAAAGAATGGATTTGTCTTCTATATGATAAATTATTGTTTATTGAATAAGTATTTCATACATTTTTGGCACTGTTTTCGGGAACATAAATAAAGTCGATTTCATGTTTCAATCAGCCCGCTTCTACTAGTAGTTAGCTTTTAACCTAAGAAAACATACAAATTCAATGGAAATTAATTTCCATCCAAAATAATCGATCTCTAAGATATCTTCTTTCAAATCGGTGTATCTTACGGCCATGGTCGTTATTGTTTTGTGTTAATTAAAATCTGTTTGCAACGCTCGTCGGCCGGCGGTTATCGCCAATGAAATGCCCGTAAATGATTGATGAGGCGAGGCGACTTGATCCCAACGAAACTTTGTTCAGAAACTCTCCAAATAATCGGACGCTTTTGTTCTTGAAACATCTAGGCTGCGTCATTCATCGAGTTTAACCTTCACTTTTTGTCTGTTATTAACAACGAATAATATTCGCTTTGTAACTGACCATATTAATGACCTGCCTGCAAACTCGTGCTTCGTGTAATATTTTATATATTTCAACCAATAAACCGTACACCATTATGCAAGGTTGATAAGGTTTTAAAAAAAAGCTTTGGTCTGAACTGTCAACATATCTGATATTAAACTGTTGTTGAAAAATGAATTTGAAATTGAACTATGTTATTTTCAGAAATTCTTCAATTCGTTTTCATTTTAAGTGATCTGTACCCAAAAAGTAAAACGAAGCTCCATTGCTGTCACTTTGCTGTCTGTTTCAGAAGTAAAGTATCGTATTTATGTATTCTTAAATATAACTCAATATTTAAGATACTTGATGGACACGCCAACATCAGGAAAGCTCTTGGTAGATCTAGTACACGTAGAGTATGAATCTTTTCATTGCCTATTTATTGGATACCGAATATGAACGATTTATTAACCATATTATCTAAAGTGCAGTAATGTGCCAGGCCGATCTATATTATAATATACAAAAAAAATCAAAAATCCATAAGTTTACCCCTTCCGAGAGAAATAGGCACTTGTAAAGAACACGTCTTCCTATTCACTCACTAACTGATTCATGAAAATTATGAGGCACTTTATACAAGTGTCAGATAAAGTGTTAACAAGTGTTGGACGCAAGGTACCAAGGAAGGCGCCCAAACAGGACAGAATATAGTGAGTCTAGGTAGCTGGATACTGGACTTCCCGAAATGGGGGCATCTTTATTTTTGGTACCAATCGGTGCTGGTAATACCAACTTGGTACAATTCTTTTAATATTTAAGGTTCAAATCAGTCCCGAATATATGGAACCTAGGTAGCTACATTCTGAACATTTCTCGTTATACTGAAATCTTTATCTTTAGAACCGAGATAGATTTGAACTTACAACCAAAGAGAAAATAGAAGAATTTGGTCGTTTAATCTCGAAGGTCCTGAATTGGATCCGAATAAGTTAAAGAGTCTATAGATATTTAGAAAAAAATAATAAGATCCCTCAAAACATAGATAAATGTGATAAATGGCAAGTTTATCATAAATTTTCTGATGGTATAAAAAAAGAAGGAATTAGATGCAAATAAAGGAATTTCGGCCAGAAAACTTGCCCATGTATTCTAGATCTCACAGCTTCAAATGGCCAATCTTTTTGAATTAAAAACTTGGAATTATTTTTTACATCAATGTTTTGGACGGTTTATGCGTGTATAATGCAGTTTGTTTAAGTAGTTATATACCTAATATATCTTATACACCTCCGTCGTCGATTAAATAAAAACGCAATATAAATCATTTCGAACTTCATGTTCAATAATAAAGCGCCGTAAGCGAAACGTATACGTCGTACCAATAAAAAAAAGGATTCGCTTCCAGGTATATAACTAAATATCATGGTAAATATAGCGAAATGAAAAATAAAAGCAGAAAAAAAAATATGTCAGCTGTATAATAACGGATGGGAAAATCACACTGGAGAACAATTTGATGGTGGCGCTAGCACTTTTTGCACTGAGTCGTAACAAATCGACACGCTGTCATCACATGTAATAAAAACGATAATACATGGTTTTGTATCATTTATTAAAAAAAGGAAATTGGATTTCCACTACAGACAATAGAACACAAGTTTCGTTATCTTAGACATATAAATCGAAATTGGTTAGGAATGTTAGATAAGCATATGAGGTGTCTATTCGAATTAATATTAGTGCTTATAGGTCCAACAGTTAGCTTTCTGCAAACAGCACGTTGCGTATGTATAGATTGTATACATTTGCAAATCTTAGTGTGTTTTCAATACTTTGAAATTGCGTAAAATACCTACATCTTATTCCGTAGAAGTGTGTCATAATAATATTTGAGGACAATAATTTTAAATTCATTGATCTTAGATATACTATTTTCTTAAATATACTATTTGACTGAAGGAGCCAAGGGTCGCGGGTTCGATTCCCGCTCGGGTCATATATTTGTGTGCATAAACCTGTCTATTTGTTCCTTGTCCAGGTGTAAAGTATCTATATATTGTAAAGAAAATTTAAATATGTATATCAGTTATCTGGTACACATAATACAAGCTTTGTTTAGTTTGGACTACATGGCGCTGTGTGGGATGTCTCAGGTATTATTAATATTATACCTCACATTGTCATACAAAATTTCGTTCAGCCTGACATATTACGGAGCCCCTTAGATACATTCAAAATATTTTTACTTTACGCCGATAGGGGCGGAGTTTAATCCAAAACATATTTTTATAATTTCATGCTCTTGCACTTTAATTAATTTAAAAATATCCATAACACCAAATCTGCAAACGAAAATCATATTCATATAAATAACCGAAATCAATGGTTTGACGTATTGTCCAGTCAACGAAGGTTTTCACCTCCGATTTCGTTGAATCTCCATCGATTTTCATGAAAATTGGTGAGTAGGTGGGGGATACCCTAAGAAACAAAATTGACATACTGTTAACTTGCGCTTTTGCCCTGGAGGTAGATGCCACCCCTTCTCGGGGGTGAAAATTATTTTAATAAAGAATAAAAGAAATCGAAAGAAAAACAAATTTTAAGCAAAATTTATTATACAAAGTTTTTAAAATAAATCAATACTTTCTGAGTTATTAAAGATCAATGATTGTGATTTTTGATGATAAAAATACTTGTTTTAAAGTGATTTTTCATAAATAACTCAAAAATATGAGTTTTTACAAAAAAAAAATATGTCATTACCAAAATTAAAGCTAATAAAAAAATAAACAAATATCTACTTTTAAAAACTTTCTAATATTAATTCAAAGTGAGCTATAGGTAATTGTATGTATATTTTTTGAGCGAGTACTTAAATCTAAGTATTCAAACTTAAATAACGGGAGACCGATGCATTTTATGACATATACTTTCTGAACACTTTTTAAAGTACTTAAAAATATCTTTCTAATGAGCATTGTAAAAAGTTAATAGCATCAAAATTGAACAAGTTATAATAAAAATAATATGACACTTTCGATTTTTTTTAGAAAAAACGAAAAATGAAACCTTTACCATTTCCACAAAAATTTAAATTTACGATTATCCCTAAAGGACTTTCTTTTCTTTAGCATAAGTGATGACCTCAAAAATTTTGCCCCGTTTAGAATGCTTATTTTTAAAAAAAAGTAAGATTTAATAAAATCTAAATTATTCAAATTTTCATAAATTTCATTTTCTTTTGAAAATAATTTTAAAAATATTGGATATTCGGAAAAAATGATAAAGAACGAAATTTGAGTACATTTTTATAAAGATCTTAGCTTTTTTATTTTTATAGCATGAAAAATAACCGAGATAAAGACGTTTAAAGCCTAACTTTTACTGCTAGAACCATGTAACCGGGAGCCTTTAACCCTTTATTTTTTTTAAATAATGGCTTTAAAATTTTTTATTTAAAATGATCTTATAGCTCTTGAAATTACCTTTGAAATGGTTTTTGAATGATCCTGATATCTTAAAAATTAACGGAGTTATTGTAAAAAATAAATTATATTATTTTGGAAAAATTTTTGGAGCAGATATTTGGTATGCATATATTATAGGAAAACGTGTCAATAGGCACATGCTTACTAAATACACATGTATGGGTGTGTGTATGTGTGTTTTGAAGATGGAGAAAGTGAAAGCACCGCAACCTTTCTTGCAACTGTTTTCTTGTAGGTGTCGTAGGGTAGGGCTATTTTGTAATTCAATCTGCGGATTATATATAATAAATAATATAATAAATATTCCATTATTATTATGACAAGAGGTAGTTTTTAAGAGTGAAAAATTTCGCATTAAGTAAATATTTTAATACTCAGGAAATAAGATTTCACTTCAGTAAGGTACTATTTAATAGGTTCAAGTTTTTAAAACCAATTTGTACAGTGATTCTGCAATAAGGGGGTAGTTATTAAGGGTTGAAATTTGACTGTCAACCAAAAATTATATCATAAGTATCAAACAAACTGTTTATGTAATATTAATATGCGATTTTAAAACTCAGAAATACAAAAAATGATTTTTTCATGATTTTAGATTTAAGGGAAGGTTGCTAAAAGGGTTTAAGAAATAATTAAAATTATAAATCATGCATATATATATTAAAAAACATTTATTTTATCTATTTAAACACAATTACTTAAGCCAGAACGGTTAAATCTACATTTTTTCCCATTCTTAACAAAAGAGGTAGATTTCACCCCTAAAATGCAAAAAGCGCAAGAAGAGCATATGTCACTTTTGAAGTAGAGGGTAAAACATACTCAATCCCAAATTTCCATCCAAATCTATGGAGGTTCAACGAAATCGGAGGTTGTAGCTGATTTTTGCCTTCGTTGACTGTACTAGTATTCTTAACCATATCCAGATACGAATTCTCATTTCCCTCACAACACTACTATGTACTGTGCGAAATGAAAAAGTAAAACAAAAAGAAAAACATTAGCCACATGAATAGAGCGAAACGCTTTTCCATTTTGTGGTGCGTTTGTTTACGGTAACGCTGTACTCGTTCTCCTTTAAAAAAACACAGGTGAAGTATTTTGTCAATCATTAAGCTGGAGCGCGGCGGGCCGAGGTCGCTGTTGCGGCAGTCGCGTCCGCCCGCCCGCCCTGGCCACATCTATCGCCCGCTTATCGCGTGCAGCGTGGCGTGCGGCGAACTACGTACGAACACACGCGATTTCGTGATATTAATCAGAGAAAAATCTATTAGAATTATAAAAATAATAATTAATTGCATTTATGATTACGTATCAGTTAGTTGTTTCAAAAAAATATTACGAAATATTTTATTTATTTATGAATGAAAATGTGTTTATTACAAAATATTTTGGATAACAAATTTAAATATAATTAAATAACCAATGACGTGTTTTCTTCATTTATGTAATTAAGAACAATGATTATTTCTAAATTTGAATGTAAATCATGTGGCGGAATAAACTTAAATGTTATTACTTTAAACTAATACGATAAAAGGCAACTCAAATGTTATCAATAATCCAAATTAAAAGCTCCATCGCTGAAAAGCTTACTCCACCTTTCAGCAATTAATGCAATAATTTCACTACAAGCCTGTTTAATTAAATATTCGATGATTTCAGTGAAAATGTTTTTCGTATTACGTGAATTTTACGTGATTTTTATGTATAGAACACAGTATTAGTTTAAAATGATGTTTGCAAAATTATATTAAATTGACAAACGAAAATTCACTTATGAATCACTTTGTCAAAGTTTTATTAAGTGACTAAAGCTTCGTTTCTAATTTATTAAATTAAAAATAAATTCATTTAAGAAACATTTCTATTGATACGAATAATTAAATATTTTAAATTTCTAACCAGATGACATGTTTCATTTTAACAATGCAATTGTGATAACTGAGCTGTGTATAAAGTTGTAATTTGTGAACGTTCATGATGGTATAAAATTATAAATTTACTCAACCAATTTTTTTTAGTTTACGAGCAAATCGAAAATCAATTATTGAAACCTAAAGCTGACATTTTGGAAACCCTCTGATAAATCTTTTGTATTGAAACAGTCGTACTAAATATTTCAATATCGCACCTCCACAGTTTGCAGACTATGTCAAAATAATCTTTCCTATTTAACATGTATATCGCTGAATAACAGGTACGTTTAGTCGAGCTGAGTGAATTGGAACTCGACCTTTTTCGTTAAATACAGAAAGAGATACCATTGCCACTGACACATACAACAGGCTTGCGAATCTTGTATATGCCCCATTGCCGGACCGGGGGCGGCGACTCTTTGAATAAATAAAAAACTGGACTCGCTGAATTATAAATCAAACGCTAAATATTTACTTTCGCTGTACGATACTTTTTTCAGTCCCGTTTGCCGTATTTCAACGTCAGTCAATATTATTTCTCTGTAATGGATAAAAAAAACGACCAAAGTAAATATTTTTCAATATCAGATATTTTAGAAATTGGTATTCGTGTTAAAAAAGCTTTGGATGCCTAGAGCTACAGACCTCACCATCCATATTATTTTATCACTAAAAAACAAAGAAACAAAGATGTAAAAAAAATATTAAAAAAATATTTTTTAATTAATTATTTTTTCTTGAACGGTATAATACTTAGAACAATGAAAACGAAGGTTGATCCTCGTACAGCCAGTTTAAATGTTTAATACCTGACTTGACCAATTTTAGAGACCAACTAAACTAACCACATTCGAGTGTGTTAGAAAGAAACGCGCTAAATTTAGAAAACCTAATTAAAGTACTGGAAGTTGTCAAACTGATAAAAATATCTCAGATCTCAACCTCGATCTCCTTAGAAAAAAAATACTTATCGGGGATTCCCCTGTACATACGCTCTGGTTCAATAATTCATAACGACCATTTGTATAGTGAACATTATTAAAAAGTGATAAATCGGAAATGAACGAATGTGACCACGACAGTGAGTGTGGGAGATAGCTGCGGCATGCAGCATGGCGGGTTCCATCCGTCACCTGTCCATTTACCACCACGAACCGGAACAGCCCTCCATCAACACGGTCAGATCACACTACATCTACAACCTTAATTATGAATTGCGAAAGTATGTTATGTGTATGTGTGTGTGTGTCCTTTTTTCACATCGCGCGTTGTAACGGAGCAACGGAACGATGTGATTTTTTCACAGATATAGTTGAAGGGATTATGAGTGACTACTCTAGGTACTTTTTATCCTGGAAGAGGATTCTTGTGGAATACAACATTAATCAATATTTAAGATGAATGACTATATAGTAAAGCTTCTTTGTTGTAATATTGAGGCTTGTGAGATGGAATAGCAATGGGAGTAAAACTAAGATGGGAAAAAGAAAAAGTGTCACGGCTACATGAGTAGAAACGGGAATACATTATTAATAGGTACTGTATGTATTAATAAACAAGTTCTCCTAAGATTACCACAATAAAAATAAAAACGCCAAGAGCTTCGTGCCTCTGGGTTCTAAGAAAATTATTAATTTACAATAAACTTCATAAAACTGGGCTTCGACCAAAAAAAATTGTAAGCACTGAAAATAAAAACAATAAAAATGACTTTATTTTGTTTAAGTCCAACTCCATATTCCAGAATTTTCCGAAGCTCCAAGTGTCGATAAATATTTTATATTATCGGAGTGTGTGCAAAAACTTATCGATTCAGGGAAGTTATTCGCTTGTTAAGTTAGAAAAAAAATAATATCTTCAATGTTAAAGCCAGGATGTTCGGCCGATTCACGCTCGCTTACACCTGGGACTAAATGAGATAGGGGTGAATGATAGGCCGGATGTCGCATAAACACGCTACTCGTGCATTGAAAATTCATAGTTTTTGACGCTTTTAAAAACAAAAAACGAATCCAATTCATTGTTAATCGTGAAAAGCGGTCGTAATTGTAAAAAACTGTAAAATCATTATTTTTGATTAATATTAAATAAAATGAGAGTAATTGTCGAATTTCACGTTGATTACCGATTTTTTAATAATGACGAATGAAACTAAGGAAGTACTAGGTAAAACGTATCGCATTAGAAATGTAATATACTCGTAGTAAAGTCTGTTCCATTTTTAAAGTGGTCGAGGTATTTTCAAGTATTGTATTACGACTAAACGAATTCCTTCGAATTTCGGAAGTGGCATTGTTTCGAAAGCTTCTTTAAAAAGTTTAAAAGAAATCATCCCATTTATTTTTTAAAGTTTCTCGAAACGAAAACAAATTCCTCATAGAAATTCAAAATTCTACTTCATTACATCACTACATACGACTACATATTATAAAATAAAGTCCCCCGCCGCGTCTGTCTGTCGGTCTGAACGCGATAAACTCAAAAACTACAAAAGGGATTGGCATATAGTTGACACCAATGGGCGGAGTGATTCAAGAGGAAGTTTTATGTGTATAGTTTATTAATATTTCGTACAAATTAGTTGAAATATGACGATTATTGTCGAAGAAGTCGGAAAAAAATCAAGCCGGCTGGGAGCTATCATCGACAAAGCTGCCTAATTCGTTTGAGATATAACAAAATAATGTACGGAGGAATTATTTATCTTTTATAGGACTAAAGCAAAGTCCGTAATGACATATGTCTATCTTTTATGGGTAGTTTACTATACCTACTATTATGTTTAAAAAAATGGTGTCACATGATGTGGTGATTGGAAAGCAATTTATATGGATACAATATTAATCCTTTACAAATTAAGTGCGAAGCCATGGCGAGTCGCTAGTATATCATATAACAAGTACTTTAAAAAATCGAAAAGGACTGCGTTCGTCATAATATAATGTTTAACTTAAATGTCATCTAATCATACATCTAATTACTTAAGTGAAACTTTTAAGTTAGTGCTCATTATATTAATAATATAGACTATCATTTAATCGGTTTCCAAAATATTGAACTTTTGCTTAACTCTAAAATAAATTCTGGCAGTATTTATAGTAATTTAAGATACTATTTGCGATCGGCAAAAATAGGATTAATTCATCAGCAGATAAAGTCCTATTGGTCAGTGCTGCAGTTGTAGATATGTAAAGCTAATTAATACCTTTGCTGCAATATTAATAATTTATAAGCCAATCATTAGGCATATTTAATAATAATTTGGCATGCTGTTAAAGTTATTTTAGTTTACAATAAACCGCGTCTGATGCGAAATCCTGAAAGTGACAATTTATATTATATTTTATAAAAGTATTCCATTATTCACTATGCAAATATCCATCTCCTTAAACCATTTCTGAAAATATTTCAGTCTTCCTCCGACAGGTCAGAAATGACAGATTCGTAGGCAGCCATCGTTACTTTGGCATTAGAAAAAAACTTTCTTTTTATTTTATCCATAACATTTGGGAATGAAAAATAAATCTCATCACTACATATTATAAAATAAAATCCCCCGCCGCGTCTGTCTGTCTGTCTGACTAAACGCGATAAACTCAAAAACTACCGAATGGATTGGCATATTACTAACACCAATGGACAGAATGATTCAAGAGGAAGGTTTACGTGTATAATTTATTAATTTCTTGTAGAAATTTGTAGAAATATATGACGATTATTGTTGAAGAAGTCGGAAAAAAATCAAGCCAGCTGGGAGATTTCATCGAAAACGCTGCTTAATCGTTTTGAGATATAACAAAATAATGTATGGAGGAATTGTGTCTCTTTTATAGGACAAAAGAAAAGTCCGCGATGGCATATATCTATCTTTTATGGATAGCTTACTATACTATTTTTATGATGTAATATGATGAGGTGATTGGAAAACAATTTATACGTATGTAGTATTATTAAGTATAATGCAAAATCCAAAGTCAAACTAAACCAAAAAATAATAAAATACCTACCGGTGTACTTAATAATAAGAAAATGAAATACTATCGACAATTGACAACATTTAATATTTTCTAACAGAGAGAAAAAAAGAAACCTTTTGGAGCATTGTTGAAGCTGGTCGGAAATACACCTCTACATTAAATTTCAATAGTTTATGAATAAAAGACCGCAATATTCATAAATAAGGGTGATAAAGTCATTTGTATCCGAGCTGAACGTTTATAAGTAACAATAAAATAAATAGTAACTTATTAATTTTTATATAAAGTTTTATAATATAAACCAAAGCTCAACTTTTTAAAACGTCAAATATTTTTTTTGCATACAGCAAAGGCAAAAACTAAACAAAAATAGATACAAACGACGTAATTTTTCAGATATAACTTTCTAGAATAAGCAATTTTTCAATTCGCTGAAACAACTTTAAATTATTTTATGGAAAAAATAAAGGAATACGAAAAATATATAAAAATAAATATTCTTAATCCCTTATTTTTCTTTCTAGTTTCAAATAAATCAATAAAAAGCAGGTATTAAATGTTTAATTAATTCAAAATGGGTACATGAATCTGAAATTATTATTGTACATATATATCAGCACTGCAAAGACTGCGTGAGTCGTGAAAACAGATAATTTACCAGACTGTTGACTGTAAAAGTTGGTTCATTTTGTAATGCCAAAGGTTATAGACATCGTTAATCAGAAAAAAATTTAAAATGGTAATAATTGTTACAAATTTAAGAAAATGGTCTTATTTATGAAATAATAGCCTACATAAGTTAAATTTAAAATCCCATGCCCGAGTACTTGTGGAATATTGTATTTTTTGAGCCACTGCCAATTTTCGGTTTCACATTTCTGTGAACACAATAACATAGTAACTTGTCAAGAAATACTACATATCAGAAGTTGTTACTTAGTTACTTAAAAATATAGTGATCAAAAAGTGTATAACACGCATCAGGAATGGAAATTCTTGACAGTTTGAGCCATTGATTACCATTGTGTTACTCTATCTCCGTCCCGTAGTCAATCCACTACTTCTGCTTTACTGCTTGAATTCTACTTCTAATTATTCTATCACACAACTCGAAACTTTGCTTGTCGTTCATTTAAAAGCTTGACCAGTTTTGTAATTTCGACTAGAATTTTGTTTCTAGTCGAAGAAGTATAGAGTAAGAAAATCACATCGCTTCGTCGCTCGATTATGGTGTAAAGAAAAGACATATTTTATGTTTGTAACCTTCGACTGATATAAACAGTAGTTAATGTTATTCTCCGTCCTTAACTTTCTTTATCTTCCAACCTGATTTCATCAGAATCGCTTCAGCGGTTAAGGTAACAGACAGACAGACAAATTCAATCTTGCATTCATAATAATAATTATGATAGCGTCATCTAATCTCAAAGTATTATGTTTGTATTATGGGTTACCTACTAGACAACTGCTGTACATACTTAGATATTCTTTTTTATAATATATACATGTATAGATACTTTTTACACAGCGACATTGAAGAAACATACGTGCACACAAAAAAAATCCCGGACGGGAATCGAACCCGCGACCCTTTAGAGTCTCTAACCACTCGGCCGATCGGTTAGTTAATGTCAATGACGTGGTTTTTAAAAGGCCAAACTTTAGCGTCCGCCCACAGCGTACGCCCATTATATTTATATTCCTCGCATAAAACCGTAAAATTTAGATACTAAGCAGTATACTTAGGAACTATTTTTCCCCTTTTTATCCCTTCTATAATTTTTTTTCAACATTTGGGTACTTAAATTTTTTTTTTAGAATCTAGATAAAATGCTTTAACTTTGCCTGTCAATAATTACTTTTCAACAGTAATTTGTTTACGTTAGAAGCTAGAAGTTAGAGCTTAATATCGTTGAAAAAGCACTTGCGGTGTTTTTCAATTTTAATATTGAAAATATTGTATGGACAGTTATTCAGGAGTATTTAACGGATATGACATCATGCGAAAGACCCTCAGAAATAACCATGCAAACTTTAAACTGCGATGATTCTAGAATATAGCATCATCGAAGAACACAAATTACATTAGCGGACGAAAAAAAATTGAATAGTAAATGCTTTATATTAAAATTATCCTTATAATTTCCATATATCCAGGAAACTAAAAGTGTTATTTGAAAATAGATCTTCAGAATATAAGATCCCTGCAAAACACACATTCATAATTTTATTATTGAAACGAGCTTATAAAGCTCGTCTCAAACATAAAAATAATGTACCTACTTACCTACCTATTTTCGCAGAAGTATAAATAAAAGATAATATAATCCGGCAAAAACTTGCGCGCACAGCTCTTCCTGCGTAAAGCCTATTTCTTATTAACTGAGAATAGGACGTGCTGTTACACATTACCTTAACTTTTATTTATTTTATACGATTTTTTGGCGGCTATTTCTATCGAAATAAGGACAGCACAGGTATCTGATTCTAATAACACAGTGAGTTGATTTGAAGCTCCGTAGTCAAAGGAGCCGAACGACTCAAAGGGTTCTCGTTTCTGTAAAATACAAACTTGAAATATTCATGTTACACTATTGATTTAACTCAAAGGCAAATTTTATATACATATTTTATACTTTTTTTTGGGATTTCGTACTTTTTAACTAAGCATTTAGGATATAATTAAAAATAACAATATCACTTTAAAAAAAAAAGAAAAGGAATATTTAAGTATTTATATCAGTTATCTAGTAACCCATAATATAAGCTTAATACTTGCTTACTTTGGGACTAGATAGCACTGTGTGGGGCGTCCCAAGTTTATTATTATTATTTTTATAAAGTGCAATAAAGGCAAAAGTCATTAATTTTTATTGACTAATTAAATAAAATGAAGAGGGGTTGTAGTAGACAATTCAGTGTACTTTTGCTGTCTTTATTGTTAAAATCGTTCTAATTAAAACTATAAAAATAAGATTATTTTCTTCAAAAGATGGAAGCCTATGAAACTTACGTCTATTGAAAACTGGAACGCTGTTGGATTTGTCTGTGGGTGGTGGGTGCTCATAACGTGTAAGAGACAGTGAAATGTGTGCTACAATAATAACAACTTTATAAAGTTCCAGACTCCATTGAAAATCTAAAGTACAGTGCTAACCTAAAGTATAGATGCGTGCTCGTAAATTAGGTATCGACGGTATTTTGACGTATGAAAACGACTAGCACCTGGCTCGCATTTTAGAATGAATTCCGTTCTTTATTAAAAAAACCAATCAAATTATGCAAGTCAGATAACGCATTAAGTAGGGTTTCATAGCCATACCAACAATGAAACTTATCGTTTGCAAATACTATGAGTTTATTCGCAGTTGGGATCGTACAACTTTCTCTAGCACTGTTCTCTATACTCTGCCACTACTTTTTCTTACTTTGGCAGATATTTCGTTTTATTCTGGCACTGGTTTACCCTATTTTTATTATTAGTTTACTCCCTATAAATCTAGTTCTATCTGCCTGCGGTTCCGGTTTCAGTCCAGCTTCTGTCTGGCTTCAGGACCGACGCTTGATTTCTACAATTGGGTCCTAGTGTGGCTCATGATTCCATTTTCGCATTCTGGTATCACCTTCTCTTCTTTTTGTTTTTCTTCTACAACTGAGGTTACATTTCGAAATTCATATGCCGAGGTATACAATCTTAGTAGTAAGGAAAGTCGCATTCCACCACCATATTAAACTGTGTTGTGTAAAGCGTCGATTTTCTATTGGACCGACACAGTTCTCTCGTCTTTATACAGTCTAACATACGATATTCAAACGTAGCACATTTTAGTACATCTTATATAATTTATTTAATAATAATTTACATAATACACATAAGTTTCATTGTTTTTTCATGAATGTGGAATCTATATAAAAAATCAACGGATCTCCTACTTTCGCGAGAATTTCTTACGACATTGGAAATGAACCTAACGGAATAACGTAAACACATATATTTTGGATAATATTTTTCGAAATAATTTTTTTTCGCAAAAAAAAATAACACAACTGCACCTAAATAAACTTCGAAATATAACATTCTATACGACATTTCGATCGCACAAACCGAATTAGTACGAAATGTAACACCGATGCATCTTTGACTTTCAACTAAGGGCACCCTTAACCACTACTTCCGGTTGTCTGATTCTAACAATTTTAGTCTCAATCGATCTCCCGTCTAATTACCCCGAGCCGTTTTTTTATTTTTTTCTTATTCGGGCCTAGTTCTCGAGATATCGAGGTCCCAAAATGAAAATCGGGGAAAGAAATTGCGATTTTTGTAGTTTTTTGCCGATATTTTTTTTGTTTTTGAACTTTTTCCAAATTGTCTTATGCCATCTTGTAGAGCTCACCAAGCCGCGTCTTTTGACACCAAGTTCATCCCGATATCTGGAAAACTTTTTGTGCAATCTGCCTGCGTCACAAAACTCCCAAATGACCCCC
Organism: Luffia ferchaultella; assembly: GCA_949709985.1. Classification (NCBI taxonomy): domain Eukaryota; kingdom Metazoa; phylum Arthropoda; class Insecta; order Lepidoptera; family Psychidae; genus Luffia; species Luffia ferchaultella. Next base: position 17,021,173 of record OX453240.1, on the reverse strand, counting down.
TATACTCCGACGAAATGAAAGTCATTTCCAATGACAAAAATCGGTTGACCCCGTAAGCCATCCCTGAAAGTTCTCCTCGCTATTTTCGAGTTCAAAGCGCTCGAAAACTAGAAAGCTACTTAACTCTTCGAACTCAAAATATCGATTCTCGTGGTTTTTGCGCTCTTCGAGCTCATAATATTCATCTTCCTACTTTTCCAAACCCTAAAACAAAATTTCTATACATTTAGATTTCTTCAAGCTCAGAAACCTGGGATATATAAATATTTTGTAAATATTTGAACTGCGATATCATTTGAACGCTTTGTTTGATTTTAATGCAGTTTACGGCATTCAATTTTGTAAGCACAAAACTTTTGTGTAAAGTAAAAAATCTATTGGTCGTAAAATCTCAAAGTTATGTGAAAAAACACTTTTTTTGGAAATTTGTAGACTGCGATATTTTTTGAACGCTTCGTTTGATTTTAATGCAATTTACGGCATTATATGTAATTTTGTAAGCAAAAATTATTATGTGTAGAACCAAAAATCGATTGATTTTAAAATCTCAAAGTTATGTCTGAAAAACACGTTTTCGGAAATTTGTGAACTGCGATATATTTTGAACGCGTCATTCGATTTTGATATTTTTGGGAGCACTCGACGCAAATTTTTTATATAAAAAAAACACATATAAGGTTTCAAGTAGATCAGTTGGAAAATCTCAAAGTTATTTTAAAAAACGGTAAAAATTTCATTTCCTATTTTTTATTTTTTTTTTAATATTTTCGAAACAGCTCCACTGATTGACTTCAAAATCTAATCAGATCTAAGTCTTCATAAATCCTTTTGAACGCCGTATTATCGGTCTTAATCGGTTGATCCGTTCTCTAGATATTGTACGACAAAAGTTACACACACACCCATACGGACGTCCAGTCGGAAATAGTTAGAATGGCTTCCCAGGACCTCAAAACGTGGAGATCTGATGAAAACTCGAATTTCGAAAATCGGACCCAATTCAATAACTTCCCTTGGATAGCGGGAAGTTAAAAATATGATGAGAAATCAAATTGTTTTCCAGATAACGCGCTACACTAGAAGTACATGTCCAATCGCGTTACACAATATCTTAATCTCACCGTATTATTTATGTGCACATAAAAGCAATCTCTTTAAGGTTTATACGTCCTGAAAGTCAGCGCTACTTACGTTCTCTCACTTCTCGATGCGGGACACAGATGTCTATCGCGGTGAGGTGGTGGGGTAATGGTTTTTTTTTTTTTTTTTTTTTTGTTTAGTGAGGGCCGAATCTGCTTACAGACATCTGCGCGCCCGACCTACCGCGCAGATAGTGCCGGGTTGGGATTTCTACACAGAAGGTGCAGCCCGACCGGCTAAACGACTCCTCAACCTATACTCCGGAGAGCGTATAGGATTTGACATGAACGACGACCGGACGCATTGAGGATGCTTCGGTGCGTTAGTGCCTATTGGCGGGCGGTGCCTTAAGGGTGCCGTCTCGTAGGCTTATGATTAAAATTAAAATTAAGAATTAAAAATTCGGCAATGGAGGGCAGTTCGAGCTGGACGGCCCGACTGTGAACAAACAAGGCTCAGATGCCATTCGAACAGATTTGCTACGTTAACTAGGTAATATCTGGCGCTAAGTACTGTTCGCCTATGTCAGACTGAAGGTCTGATCTGCCTGCATTCCTGAGACTCTCAACCTCGGTGGTGAGATCGTCAGGAGGATCTGTTAGTGCATTCCGTGGACGTCTGAGAAAGTGGGTGGCGGGCGGGGGCTCGTAAGAGGCCGCTGCCGAAAGTAGCGGGTTGGGGTGCGCGACCGCAGCGGCGAAGAAGCGCTCTGACGCGTCCTTCATGTATTTTGAAAGAGTTGGTAAGTCGAAATCGCTGTGAAGTATACTATTTCGAACGTACCAAGGAGAATCTACTGCTCTTCTACAGAATCTGTTCTGTATGACCTGTAGCGGTTTAAGTATCGATTCTTTGGCGTAAGCGAAGACCGGGCATGCATAAGTCATGACCGGTCTGATAGCCATCGCATAGAGTGTGCGCTTGTTGCGCATCGACATCTTACTACGGCTACCTATCATACAGGACAGGCGGGCCATATAAAATTTGGCAAGTTTGCTAACACGTTTGACATGATCGCGAAAGTGCAGATGCTTGTCAAGCGTAATACCTAAATATTTATAACTATGTTGCCACGGAATGTTGACACCGGACATTTTAAGTGAATCTATGTTTTTTGGGAGGAGTGAGGGGTCTTTCGCTTTGGAATGGCGAAAACAGATGGCCGCGGACTTGTCCGGATTTATTTCAATCCTCCATAGGCGAAACCACTGCGTGAGTTCGTCTATAGAGGACTGTAATCTAGGAGCGATATGACTGTTAACGCGCGCGCGAAAATAGAGCACTGTGTCGTCGGCGAACAGTGCTAATTGGACTCCGTTGCGCGGCAACGGAATATCGTTGGTATACGCTGAGTACAGTATCGGGCTGAGAGTGGAGCCTTGCGGGACTCCAGCTTTTAACGTTTTCCGCGTTGAGAGTGATTTCTCGTGTTTATAGACGAATTGTCGGTCGGTGAGATAGTCTTGGATTATAAAAACTAATCTATCTGGGACTTCAAGTTTATGCAGCTTGTATATTAAGCCTGCATGCCAAACTTTGTCAAAAGCTTTGGCTACGTCGAAAAATACTGCTACGGTTTTATCTTTCCGTTTGAAACCGGAAGAAATGTATTCAACTAAGCGGAGAGCTTGTTGAGGGCAAGAGTGTCGGGGACGAAAGCCAAATTGCTCGTCTATAATTAGTCCCTTTCCAAATAAATGATCGCAGAGACGAGTCTTTAAAACTTTTTCGTAGAGTTTGCCCATAACCTTGAGGAGGCTTATGGGTCTGTAACTGGTGGGAAGATCTCGAGGTTTGCCTGGCTTAGGAATGCCGATTACGACGGCTTCCTTCCAGATCGGTGGAAAGTAGCAGTTTTTGAAGCAAGTGTTGAAAATGGTTGCCAGAAGGGCGACTAATGGAAAAGAAAAGCATTTGAGTGCTTTGTTATTGATGCCATCGAGACCCGGAGCTTTTTTGTTTTTAAGCTCCTTAATATGTTTACTAATTTCCTCACAAGTGACTGGGGGAAGGTCCGCTGAGGGCGGACGGGCCGCGTGATTGCGTACGTCGTTTTTGACGTAGGCTACGTGAGAGGGGTCGCACGGAAGTGTGCTGGTTGAACATTGGGCGTCAAGACTATCTGCAAGACAGTCAGCTTTTTCGTTATCGTCGAACGCGAGGGAGCTATCTGGTTTCTTAAGTGGGGGGGACGCGGCGTGTCCGTCTAAACGGAGCGCTTTGGCGACACTCCAGTAGGCCTTATGGGTTGGCTTAATGCCTTCCATAAGGTCGTTCCACTGTTCGTTACGTAACTCACTTATGCGCGCTCTCACACGGCGTTGGAGGGCGCGCGCTCGTGACCTATATTCGGGCGTGGGATATGCGCTCGCGCGGCGCAGAGCAACGTTTTTGACTCTTATGAGTTCGCGCACGTCAGGCGGCAGGTTCAGGCGGGGTTTAGCCGCCGGCGCCTTCCGCGAGCAGTCCGCGATCACTTTTTGAACGTGCTCAGTAAGAGCCCCTATAGCTAAATCTATATCATTATTGGAATTAATTTCCGATGGGATTTTATTAAGATCGGGGGTATCGATTTTTTGGAGCGCGGCTTGGACTTTATCCCAGTCGGTGATGAATTTGGGGTCCTCCGGCGGATTTTCCGGTGTACCCAATTTCATGAGAACGGGCCGGTGATCTGAGCTCAGGGCGTGAAGCGTCTCGATAGAACTCAGTTTCAGCGCCACGTTTTTAAGAACTGCGAAATCCAGAATTTCTGGATGATGAGTATTATTATCGGGAAATCGCGTCGGTGTAAGTGGCGCGATTATGTCTAAATTAAGGGCCTCGGCTAGGACCGATAGCCTGCGGCCGTTCATATTGGTGGCCACACAGTTCCAATCTGTGTGTTTACTATTAAGATCGCCGAATAAGAGAACGGAATCTCCAAGGGCGAGAAGAGCTTCTATGTCGCTCCGGAGCAACTCACTAGTCGGCGGCAGGTACACAGAGGCTATGATAAGGGTCCCGTGACCGGTCATAGCCAATCTGCACACTGTCGCCTCTACGTTAATAAGAGAGGGCGCGTCGATAGGGCAACAATACAGCGAGCGTTTAAAATACACCGCTGTACCCCCGCCCCTTCCGCGTTCGCGGTCCGTTCTAAGTAAATTATAATTTTTAATTTTGCAGGCCCTGGGCCTTTTATTTGATAAAAAGGTTTCCTGGACTAATATGATATCTACGGTGTACTCAGACGCACATTCACCTAACTCAATAAAATTTGTGTTAAGGCCACGCGCGTTGAACGACATAATCGAGACCGAACTCGGTTTATGTCGTCCAGCGCGAGTGCCTAGTGCGCACACGGGTGCACCCATTGGAATAAAATACGTTTAATTAAATTAATTAATATGATTTAGTTAGTGAATTAAAATTTAATAAAGGGATTTGACAACGTTAGGGTAACGACTAAGGGCAGTCATTTTGTCCTTAATGTTTTTACTGTTCGAAATTTCTGAAGCCAGCGCGGCGACGTCATCTTCAGAAACTTCGGCTATCGCCGCTTTAATAATATTTAAATTCGCGAGGAACGAGCTCGCATCTTTTAGAGGTTTGTTGGGCACGGGCCCGGTGGTACGAGCAGCCGAGGTGGCCGCCGCCGTTGATTTAGGTCCCCACGCCGTCGCGGGCGCGGCGGGGCGAGCGGTCGTGGGAGCGAGAGGGCCGTTAAAATGCGGGCGCCGTTGAATGAGCGCCGGGAAATGGGTCGTGTTGTGGACCGCCGGGGCCCATTGCCTTTGTGCGGGTTGACGACGCACTGGCGGCGGTGAAAATTTAGGTGCTTTAGGGCATCCTCTATAGTTAGCCGTGTGGCCGGTTTGATTACATAGGACACACGCGGGTGGTCCGTCCTTTGACTTATCACGTGGGCACTCTGACGTGAAGTGTGGTGTGAGGCATTTCACGCAACGCGGGTTCGCGTTGCAGTTGATAGATGCGTGGCCATAAAGTTGACAGCGGTGACATTGACCGGGGCCGCCGCGACGGAGAGGAGGTTCGGCCCGTATGCCAGAGAGACCAGCGACGCGGATATTATTTTGGAAAATAAGCCTGCTGGTCTCATTTTTTTCCAAAATGACAAGTACTAGGCCCAGAGAAGAGCCATCGCGCCTATGTAGGCGGTGGACTGCCACGACGGGGAAGTTTTGGGACTTAAGGTCCTCCAGAATTACATTGTCGTCAACTTCGTCGGGAATACCGCGAAGCACGACCTTTAATTTGCGCTCTTCAGCAAGCGCGAACGTATGAAATTGAATTTTCGCTTCAATGAGGAAGCGAGACAGGGCTCTATAGGATTCGCTATCACTGAGGGTGATGCGAATTCCTTCCGTGGTGTTCACGGCTTTATTATAGCTAATGTGGCGAGCGCCACAGACTGAGGACACGTGGGTCCATTTACTTTTGTCCCTCAAGATAATGGGAGGCGGTGATTTGCCAGCGGGGGGAGGGATGGGCTTATGAGCGGTGGGCGCAGAGGGCGCTGGGGCGGGCAGAGAGTGGGGTGTGGCGGCCGCTTGAGATGCGGTAGGCATGGAGGCAGGGGTGGTCGCGCTCGCGGGCGCGGGGTTGGGAGAGGGCGGGAGCGCGGCGTTTCGAGCGAGGCGGCGCGCCTTCTTTCGTTCGCGGCGGACTGCAGCCGGGTCTTTTTGAAACTCGTCTGCTTCCGAGTCAGACGAGTTATCATCAACGTTCAATGGGCGCTTTGAGGCGGCCTGAGGGGCCTCGGAAACCTCCATCGCGTCGGGCACTAGTGATTCGTCATAAGTGACGTCATTGTCGTCTAGTTGTGGTGGGTCCGGGGACGCGGGCGAATCGGGCAGCGGAGCGGCGCGGCGCTTGAGAAAGGATTTAAATTCCTCTTTTTGACCCGTTTCGTTGAGAAAAGCTAATAGGTTGCTCTCCAGGTCACGGAAGCGAGCCTCCATCACCTGGAGGCGGCCCTCCATTATATTAATTAAAAGGTAGTATGACTACATATAATACAAAAATAATATTAAAAATTTAATATTTAAAATGAAATTTAAATTATTTGAAGGTAAAATGAAAACAAAATAATTAAATGAAATTAAATGAAATAGGACTTACTGATAAACAGGTGTCGGTCCGTACCTGGTACCAACAATAGGGCACAAAGGTCGCGAGAACAATGGGCGAGGCGAGGCGGCGCACGGTGAGTGATTCTAAGAATACCTGACGTCACACGGGCGACGTAGGTAAGTGAAAGCGGCCACAGATCGTGTGTAACGTAACACCCGACCTGAGCGGTCGGTGATGTCGCGGCCCGGCCTGTTTCCACGACTTCACCGGAACTATAAGCGGTAAAACGAATTACTCACTAATAGAAACGGTGACGGTAGCGTTGACGGTAGCGTCGCCGCGGGGCGGGGGGCTAGTTGCGGCGACGATATCGGCCCTAAAAGCTGGTGGTTTACGCGGCGGCGGAATAAACACTAGCTTTTCACTATAACTTGAAAATGCTAACGGCACAAGTGCCGTAGCGATGACCACGACACGAATATCAAGAAGTCGGGAAGCCAAAAGGCGGCCTAACTAGTCGACAAACCGAGTGGGCAGCGGGCGCACAGTGAAACGTCCGCGCGGGGCGAACGCTCAGAGCAGACTCGTGGGGTAATGGGGTCGCCTCCCGAACACCAATTGCGCAGAGACCGCACTATGTTGGTGGGGTAACCTCACCCCGTTGTTGGTGAGGAGACCGCAGTAGGTGATGAGGAATACCTTCAGCACTTCTTGATAGTGTATTACCTACTTTGCGAAGGCAGTTATATTTCTATACTTTCATAGTTCTATTTCCATTTCTAACATGTATGTACCTAGTATTGCCGTCAACAATATAGTTACATATTTAAAATACAAACTGTAAAACTGTAATTTTGAGCGTTTGTGCTAATACCAACCGGGACACTAGATATTTGTGGATTTTTTAAAGTATTAGATATGAGTAGAACTTTAGTAGGTATAGACATTGTTCCATTTCACTAAAATATAGGTATTAATTACACAATACAAAATCTCTGCGTGTCTACTGGCAAATGTCTAAAAGTGTTGTTGTACGGGGTTCTTAGGGCATTTAGGGACATCAATGATGTTACATGCTTTGAGATAAATAAATAAAAATAAACAAATATACGCGTGGTCTCGATATAGCTCTCACTCTCATAAAATCGAATTGTTGTTTAGTTGTGTTTTCTTGGGCATATAGTTTTAAAAACGCATTTTTTGTGCTTGTTGATTTAAATCACTACGTATTTAATATAATATGCATATAAATACCACGCTGCGTTGTATGTCAACTTAGCAAGAGCCACTTTTTTGGTTTGTGTTTAAATAATAAGTCCAGATCAAACTATTATGTAATGTTATTTACTGGGGCACACGATATACTGTGTTAAAAAACTCTACATAGTTTAATGCCGTAAAATTTTATATGAATACATTTAGTGCAGATTTTAATGTAGGCATTGCGGCTATTTACTATTATAGCTGCTTTGTAAAATGTAGGGAGTAATAAAACGTGGTAGTGAAATACACACACGCGCAACAGTTACTCAGATCACGCGATGCCTGTGCTATATACGGTGCGTGTCACAATAACGTTAAAAATATCACATTCTTAATGCGTTGATAAATATCTATATTTTCATAACACAGCACTTATTTCCCTCGTTATTTATTCTGATAGAAAAAAAAATATTACATGATATAGTATGATATTTAGAAATATATCAATTCCATATATTAAGTGGTCGTAATGAACTCTACATAAAAAAAAAAAATTGAGGTTTGATTTGTCAAACCTCTATTATTTTTTTTGCGTGTGTCACGTTCTAATTATTCTTTTAGCTCGCACCGCGCACACCTTCAAGGCGTAGTTTTGCTGTGCTGAACAATCTGTATTTCAGCTCGATTAATATAAACAAGAATGTTTTGGTTCTAAATGATAAAATTTTACTTGCTCTAAAGTTACTCTATTTGCTCTCAAGTCAATTTCAGTCATTCTATGCAGTTTATGGCCATAACTTTAATTAAAGGTTAAAATCTGTGCGTGCCAATTCGATTTAATTTTTAACTAAAAACATTAAACTATTGGAATTTAATACTATTTTGCATACATAAAGGTTAAAAAAATATAGGAAATATATTCCTATATTAAAAACAATTAACTAATAATTAATTCATAAATCATATTATATTCAAAGGCGGTGCAAGTTAAATTAGTAGAGGCGCCCATTTTTTGGGCTAATTGCTCTTAATTTACCTTCAAATGTCCTCTATTACACATTTTTTGTTCGGGTTTTTGATTTGGGTAGTTAATAGTTATTATTAATATTGACTTCGACCTTTAATTTACACACTAAGCCTTAGTTTCAGGCTTTTTATTCCGCTAACTTCGTTTCGTCATTTCAGGTGAGCATAATCTGATAATCTGTTCATGTATTTACCGTGAATACTAACGTATTAATGTTAATAGCTAAGGAAAATGTACGGCAACATTGAATTTACCAAATAATTCTCCACACTTTTTATAATTTGTTTGAAAAATTTTAAGCAAAAATCAAACACCCCTAAAGAGGAACAGAAACTGAAAACCCCATTTTCGCTTCAAAATTTTTACATCCCTTGCGGTGGTGGATGTTGTAAGATAACTCAAAATCCATTAACTGTCAAGCATTTATATAGCTAATGGGATGTTTTTATTTTATTACTTAACGCTAGCTGTACACACTCGCCGAGCGTAGGCGAAAACGAGAGGCAGCGCAATACCGATAAAAGAGAAGGAGGAGATGTCTTCTCTTTTATCCGTATAGCGCTGTCTCTAGCTCTCGCCTCCGTTCGGCGAGTGTGTACAGCCGGCGTAATAGATACTTATCTATTAAGTTTTGATACTGTACGACGATTAGATTTAATCAATGACCTATACAAAAACATGATGTCATACTATTAAACGAGCAATTCGTGTATATATATATATATGCAATTGGTGTATATATATATATATATAGATATATATATGACATATATATATATATAATATAATATATATACATAATATATATATAATAGTATGACATCATGTTTTTGTATAGGTCATTGATTAAATCTAATCGTCGTACAGTATCAAAACTTATATATATATATTTAATGTTCATATGTTATTCGAAAACCGCTCTAACGATTTAGATGCAATATTGTATTTATATAAGTATCTCATCAGATTAGGTTTCTAGATGAGTTTTATGGTTATAGGTCACATGAAGGCTCTGCAGTAAACTGGTTTGCAGTAAACTCTGGTTTTTTAAATTACAAAATTATCACGTTAAAATTCTTAGACAGATTTAACGGCTGTAAACCACCAAAAACACGGCAGTGGGTGTATTTTTTTAAACGGTAGGGCTAATTTTGATGCGGATTTTTTTCATTATACAGTTATAACCCATGAATAGACTCTTAAATAAGTTTTGTGGTTATAAACCACAAGGAGGTGCAGCTATAAAAGTTTTCCTTTTAAACAGACACTGTTTTTAGAATAGTGTTTGCATAACATAAATTCAGGGTTTTGTTCTTAGATTATGAATTAATTATTTAAATATACATACAAATAAATACAAAAGTTGATTTTCCCGGGAAGTTATAATATTATATATAAACCTAGAGGATGTTGAACGAAGTTTAATCGCCCAGGTACTTTCCATTCAGTACATAATAATAATTACGCTTGTTATAAAACTAGTTTCAAATCTTCAATCAGCCATGTATTTGAAAAATAATTCGAATTGTAGTATCGAATTTAATTGCTAAAAAACTGTTTATAATTTTTTTGGGGGGACCTGGCTTTGAATGTTAATAATATTCGCGATGTAAAACTAAAGATAAACCGTGTTTACTTTCCGTGTAGATCATTAGATAATAGAAGGGAAAACATGCTTCAAATAGTTATTATACCTAAGTATACCAACAAAATTAACATTTTGCCATTTAGTAGTTTTTATGCCATGTTTATAAGAAAAATTCAAACTTTACTTTACACAGTACTAGCGGTCGCCCGCGGCTCCGCCCGTGTGAAGTACATATTTAAATTTAGATAAATATGTTTAGCCATTTTAACAAAAAGCATAGCTAACCCACAGGAACCGTAAATTTTTCCAGGTTAAAATTTATTTTGTTTGTTATTCCATTCATCAAAATCCGTTCAGTAGCTTTTGCGTGAAAGAGTAACATACACCCATCCTCACAAACTTTCGAGCTTATAATATTAGTAGGAATAGCGACCCGCCCCAGCTGTAGTGTGTAGGCATATATAAAAATGTAGGCATATATGCTCTGCAACGAGCAGAGCATATATGCCTACATTTTTGTCATTGAAAATGACTATCAAATCATTTCACGGGAAACGCATTTTTGGCCATAACTCCAAGGGTATGAGGTCTAGCCAAGATTTTAAGGTTTTAAAAGATTAAGAATTTAGTTGTGCATTGTATGATATCAAAATTTTGGAAATCAGTTAAATGATTTTTGAAAAAAATTGGAAAATGTAAAAAAATCGGGATTTTTTCGGAATTTTTTTTTACTAAATCCAAAATATTTCAAGAACGGGGACCGATATCGAAAATCAAAAAAAACAGTATCTTGGCCATGAACGTAGCTACGATTTGAGACCAAGTTTTTGGGAATCGGTTGGTAATTGTAAGAGAAATTATTTCCGAAAGATGAGATTTTTTGGTCGATCGCTTGTGTTTGTGGATATAAGTTACTATATTTCAGAGGGTATTTGTCGGATCGCTTCAAATTGTTAGATACTAAAGGTTAGAAGGCGTCGGTAGCTATAGTTTGAGACCAAAATTTTGGAAATCGGTTGGAAATCGAACAAGAAATTTGACATAACGTGTGAGATTTTATGGACGTTCGGGAACTTGTTAACATTACGGCCATCGCCTTTCGGCCTGTATTCGTTCGAATGCTTAATTATCGAGTTCAGAACGTTTAAGGATATCAAAGGCTGCAGTTTAAAACCTAAATGTTTCAAATATGTTGAACTAGCGACCCGCCCCGGCTTCGCACGGGTAGCAGAGAATTTTTTCGTTGATTTATTTCTGAGTTTAAAGAGTTGAAAAAAAATAGTGCCACGTTTTCGTGGCAATCTATACTAACATTATAAAGCTAAAGAGTTTGTTTGTTTGTTTGTTCGTTCGTTCGTTCGTTCGTTAGTTTATATGTTTGTTTGTTTGTTTGTTAGTTAGTTTGTTTGTTTGTTTGTTAGTTAGTTTGTTTTTTTGTTTGTTTGTTTGTTTGTTTGTTTGTTTGTTTGTTTGTTTGTTTGTTTGAACGCGCAAATCTCAGGAACTACTGGGTCGAATTTAAAAATTATTTTTGTGTTAGATAGTCTATTTATTGAGGAAGGCTATAGGCTATATGTATAAAATAATACTATTTGTCTGTCTGTCTGTCTGTCTGAGCAAATCTCCAAAACAGCTAAACCGATTTTGATGAAACTTCACAGATGTGGATAGAAAGTGGTCAAAAATGACATACACTACTTTTTGTATGTCTGTATGTACGTCCATTTGTCTATTCCAGCTAATCTCTAAAACGGCTATATCGATTTTAATGAAATTTCACGGGTATGAAAAGGAAGTAGTCAAAAGTGACATACGCTACTTTTTGTTCGTCTGTCTGTCTGTACGCCTATGTGTCTATTCGAGCTAATCTCCAAAACGGCTGAATAGATTTTAATGAAACTTTGCAGACGTGAAAGAAGGTTGTCAAGAGTGACATCAGTTACTTTTTGTGGCTGTCTGTCGTTAGTCCTCACTGATCTATCAGCGTAGATAAAGCCGAAACTACTAAATCTAGGAAGCCGAAATTTGGAACAGTGGTTTATTTTATAACGTGAGTATAAATTTTAAAAAAAAGGAATATTTTGAAATTTTAAATTGAAGGAGGGAGGGATGGAGGGGCTTCGTATGAGAGTCTTTGTTCTTTAAAGTTAGAAACATAAAAATTTTAACATAAATAAATAATGACGTGTTTCAGGGTTTTTGGATTTCCACATTTTAAGGGTGGGAAACGGGAGGTGAAAAGTATGGGAGTATTGGTTTTCTTAAAGGAGTGGGGAGAGTGAAGATTGAAAGTTTGAATGGGTGTCCCCAATATTAGTTTTAGCAAAAAGTACCTACGTATTAACCATTTCGAATGTTAATACTACCTAAAACAGGAATGTGTAATCTACGCAAGCGAAGCTGCGGGCGGTCGCTAGTAAAATAATATAATCTGTGAAAATCGGGTTTGGGTAGGTTCATTTTCAATGAAACCGATGGTTGCGGGGACTGCAAGATCTGTGGATTTTTTCTGTCGAAGTGTCGTATCAACTTGAGGTGTCGAACTGTCGAGCATGTAAATTAGTCTTAATTCGATTTAAATGTTACATATGTTCATCGAACTTGGAGTATTTTAATGTATTTTATTCCCAATTTTGCTAATCTTTGAAAAAGTAAAAATACATAAATACAAACTAGAATATTTCTTTGTATAAAACATTGATAATGTCTACCTAATTACATCACGCGTGTCGCATCGGTGTGGAACCAAGGACCGCTTGAATTTGTTTTGTCGTTCGATAGTTTTAATTGTGCGGTAACTCCTAAGATGCTAATTTAAATTGTATGGTGTAAAAGGCAATCATAATGTGCATGAAATGCTTAAGGGCGACCTAACGTATTTAATTTGAAAAGGATTAATATTGTATTCATATAAAAACCTTTCTAATTACCACATTATATGAGGCAATTTTCTTTAAACATAAAAATAGGTATAGTAAGCTATTTTTAAAAGATAGACACATGCACTTTCGGACTTTTCTTTAGAGCTATAAAAGAGAATCAAGATGAAAGCTCGCAGTCGGCTTGATTTTTTCCGACATCTTCCACAATCATCGTAATATTTCAACCAATTTACACAAATCATGAATGCATTATTACACATAAATCTTTGTCTGGAACTACTTTATGAAAGTCCGTTCGGTAGTTTTTGAGGCTATCGCGTCCAGACAGACAGAGAAACAGACGCGGTGGGGGAATTTTGTTTTATAATATGTAGTGATAGCAAGATTTAATCAAAATCCGTTCAGTAGTTTTTGCGTGAAAGAGTAACAAACACCCAACCTCATAATATCAGTCAATATCGTTATACATACGTACTCGTACGTCGCGTCAAGAGAAACCACGAAAACGTTGTGTTTGTTATCCCTCAGTTGTTTGCACGGCAAATACGGGTTCCAAGGAACGACATTTTATTGCACACTCGAAACTATATTAGAGTGAATATGACAAAAAGGCATGAGATGAAATAAATAAAACAACTCCGTAAGCGTACCGAAATCTGATATGTTGAATAATTCGTGAACGCCAGCCTCTTTCATTGTAAGTTTTTACTAGGGTCGAAGGTTGCCAATAGTAAGATTTGGCTATAGTATTTCGGCACATCGTATCATTCTCCCATTTATCAAGTGAGCCTGCCACGGTCGTCTGCAGACCGCTGCGGTCCGTTCATGGAAGCGAAGTTTTTTGTGACATCAAAAGTAATCGTATTTGTTACATTTTGATATCGCTTGGATTTATTGTTCCCCGTTCGCTTATTATCGCATCCCATTTAAGCTTTTTTTATGTAGGGCGTGATAGGTATCACTAAGTATATGTAATTCCAAACATTAGAATTTTCTAGAGAAAAAAAGACGCAAATCATTATAAACGATTGTTTGAATGTGCGAAAGGGTGCCATTATTTGAATTCAAAGCATCATAATAAATAATATGAAATATTCTTTTAACTATATAGTCATTAAGGTTCCATGCATGCGAATGATAAAAAAGGAACTTTTGTAAAATCATTCCGGTGTCTGCCTATCCGTCAGTCACGGCTTATTTTCTTCGAATCTACTGGATGAAAACAATTAAATTTGCTACGTATATCTACAAAGTAAATTGAACCAATGACGGACATATGACGTCAAATGAGAAATTGAAAGAAAATCCTCGACGGGGTTGAATCGAAAATTTATATAATTAGAAAAAGCTCATTAAAAAGAGTGAGGCTTTATTAGGTATATGTTTAATACATCCTGTAATCGCATTACCGCTTAGAGTGTAAAAAACAGTGTCATAAATATTTTACTTACTTCAACTTTACGCATCCTCAAGGGTTTCATTGAAGAATCAAAGTGACGTGACGTAGGTATTCCATTTCCGATATTACGTTAGCAGTTTTCCATTCAAGTATTAGAATACAATAAATTACAAAATCGTTGAAGAAATAGCTTTTTCGATTACCAGATAACAAAGTATAGATTTAAAATACCAACAGACATATGAATTACACGTGTATATAAGTATTGAACAGGAAATAAAACAAAATCAAACATTAATAAATCAATAGTTAACCAAACTCATCAGTTTAATCCCACGAGGCTAGAACTCTCAAGATTTGTAACGAGTTTGACTACAGCGTAATTTTATAAATTACGTTCCTAACCCTTTATTGACCAAAAATGTACGTATATTTGTGGCTCTCGACTAGTACGCCTGAGCTGGTTCAGGGTTTAGGTGACCTTTATTTTTAAGTAACCTCGCGTTACTTACGTCACAAGCATGTTCGTGTTGTCTTTTTCTTTAGGAGGTCTCGATCTCGTTCTGGTATTTTAACTCCGTTCCCGTTTTACATGTAAAGGTCAGTATTTTATGATGTGCTTTTTTTGTTCCATAGTCCGACAAGTAACTCTTACAGTTACAGGATTTCGATCAGGAGGGGAATGGGGCCTATTTTTTTTGAAATTGATCAAAATTATATGTTTTGGTCGTGAGTTACGGAGAGCAATTGCAAACATTGCTCCCATCCCTGTATCCGCACCTTTCCATGGGCGTATGCATGTCACAGCCATTTTATTCGCCGATTTATTAGTTCTATGTGTGTGCTGAAAAACTTAAACTTGGCATGGTATATCTTATATTATATACGCTAAATAGAAAGCTTTCCAAAATTAAGTTTCATTTATCGAATATTCAGCTCTAAAATGGTCTATTTTTGTGAGTTACATCTACTGTCTCCCTCTAACTTTTAAGTACATTCGAATCATGACAGTGATCAGTTACAATTCGAGTAAAGTGATTTTAATTTGTTTATCAAACAGTCTGTAACAAAGAGCACACAATTTAAACAATTTTAATTGAATTTTCTCTCAAAGTCGTGTAACAGCACAGTCCGGCGCTGCCACCGAAAATACAGGTAGTCACAACGAAAAGGTTATATCGGGTTCCTTTGTAGATTAACCGCGTTGGCGAACTCAACCGACACAAATTACAATTTGTTAATTATACGTAATAATTACAAACCAATAAAATTGTTTGCATTGAGTAAATGATAATTGTTCGGCTACATTCGGCCACGCGGCCAATCACGAAATATCAAACCTCAACATTTCTACTAGATGTTTGTTTATCTCTAAGTCGTGGGTGCTGTGAAACTCGGGACTAACTGATGGACAGCGTGCTCCCCGAGTTCACGTTATTATATAACAATAATAGGATATCCCACACATCTAACTTATATAGCCGCTTGTATAAAATCAACCAGTGAACTTCGTCTTTAACTCTATCTAGACAACAATTTTCCGACGTTTCCGCTCGCTGAAACACCCAGCACGAGCCACGACCGTGCCCTATCCGATGATTAGGACGATCCGACTATGGACATTTTTCAATCATTTACTCACACATTACTCTGTATTTGTGCGAACCATACAAAATATACAATAAGACCTACAAGTTTAAGTGTTTTCTAATATTTTTCGAATTTATGACAGTATATGAAATAAATATTATTTGATTTTTTTTTCGTTTTATGATGTCCATTTCTTACAAGATGTCTACAAAATTCACTGTTATTGTAAACATCCCGAAGATGAGCGTATGCGAAAACAATGACCGAAAAGACCGACATTTGTGTTGACTCAGAAAAGCCAGAAATGATCAGTAGGTATACATAGTGATAAATGTGTTGGCTACATAAATATTTACTAAGTTAATATGCACCTATGTAAGAAATCGCGTACAGTAGTAATAAAAAAATTACCTTATGAGCGTTTTGGGTGTTACCATGTACCCAATTTAAGAACTCAGTCATCCAAAAAACACGAACTTTCGTAGCCGCCGTTTGTTATCTCGGTTTGAAATATGATACTACCTTTTGTCAGACGGAGCCTAGGTTGTGAAAGGCCATGTATAATGTAAGGGAAATAAACTTCTCTCACTGCTACATCAATGTAGTTATCTCAGATAGAAATGCCTGATAGTGCCTTGTAACGTCTCAGACAAATGGAAAAAACGTCGATAAGGGATTCCACGAAACTAATACAACGAGTGAATCGTGAACGATTAAGTACAGTTTTTGATTGAAAAATTTACAAAAGAGAATACAAGTGATTGGGTTTAAAAAAAAGTCATTGCGCAAACATAAAGCACATCACGTTATAGATATCATACACCCCGACAACTTTTATTACGGTGGTAACAAAATTGGTAATAGAGATAAAATTATTAAGGCCTAAGAACATGCTTTTAAAATGTATGCATTTACTTTGAAAGGACGTATTCATATTTAAAAAAATTTAAACCAAGTAATGACGATCATGATGATAAATAATCGAATATTATATCTGTTTAAAAAACTGCTTTTATTTCGTTGGCTTGATCATGCTGATATGATAGATGAAAGAGAATACTCGTATTCAGGGTCATATTTTTTCCACTGGAACCGATTTTGCTGTCGTCATAACATAAATGTACAGTGTGTATGATATCAATGACGTGGAATCATGTATTACTTTTATTTTTAACATTGGAAATGTTTTTTCGATCGTGTAGTATCGATAGTGAAATTCTACTCTAGTGTCGTCAATTCTAAAGCTACGTAAACGGATAGGGCATCAAAAGATGCGTATTGACGAGATCTACAATATGAGGTATTAAATACTAAATAAATAATATTAAAATTTTTGAAAGTTTTTAAAAAAATCGCAAAAAATGATAAAAATGTTGCGAATTTCGGTCGACTTGCCGTCTTGTTTTGTCGATTTCTCGGAAACTAATAGAGCTAGAGTCTTAATTCAAAATATGTTGTGAAGGAATTAATTAGGGTACAATTTGCAAAAAAATAGAATTTTTTGTTCATTAAGTTTTAAAATTACAAATAATCCCATTTTTTGGCATTTCCGTCGGCCATTCGCGTAAGTGGAAATGGAAAGAAAAATATATTTCACATAGCTCCCATACTTGATGTCTTGACTGCAAAATGAGAGCCTCTGTAGTCGTTCATAATATCTCTACCATCTTCGTCAACACAAAAAACTTCACTAAAACTCAATAACTTATGCATTGAAAAAAAACCTAAATTAATTTAAGTTCTCTAAGGGTACTTAGTCTTTTAACTCAGAAATCACTACTACTGAACCCTACTTTGATACGTATTCCACACACCCTTGCCCGGTTTAACTTAAAGGGCTTAAGTGATACTTTAAATAGATACTTCTCTACGTATAGATCGATTGTCAGCATAGCTAGGTATGGGCCAAATTTCCAATTTAAAAACAAAGAAAGGCAACTTTTATAGACCATGTGCTAATATTGCGATGCCACATCCATGTAATAATTTCATCTATATTAGTGGATGATCGTAAATTATTCAAATAGTCAACAAAAACTTCAAGGGTTTGATGGTTTAAACTTTAATATTGAAATTTATTCGTCAATATTTACTTTTCCTGATACTTCGGTTGCTAAACCCTCGGGCTTAATATACTAGAGGAAGCATTTTAATGCTGGAACTAGTCTTCTCCATAATGTACGTTTGTAAATCAGTTTCTGGGCAGTCGAATTGGATACGAAAAATGCTTGTGAAAACAAATCTAAAGAGCCCAAATTCAGTGGGTTCACTAGTATCCATTGAAGGGGTCTGTTATTCACCTTCCAGCTCCATCATCAGATCAGCTAGCTAGTACCCTAATTGTCATTAAATTCGTGCGGTACCTATTTAATTTATTTTTTAATTTTGCGAATTCAACGCAAATTTGTAAATAGATATTGCGGGTATGCTAACCTCAAACCATGCTTCTCATTCTGCAATAGGTTGATACGGATCAGCTTCTACTATGGCTTACGCTTCTTCAATAATTAACGATTTTTTTTATAGTTGGCTTGCTTATTGGTTCAAGTTGTTGTTCAAGTACACCACAACAACACCAATAACGCAACGGTGCGTTTATTTGTCATGCTTATTATTGTTACGATTGGTTTCTGCTGCGTTACTGCTAAACTCATACTTAAAAATTACTCTGATGTTCGACGTGTCAGAGTACAGTTGAACAATCATCAAACTATTTTGATTGACCGATTGACCGAGTAGTTATAGACCCTAACTGCGGAGCCAAAGGTTGCGGCTTTGATTCCCGCCAAGGACGAATATTTGTGTACATGAATATGTTTATTTGTTCCGCGTCTGGGTGTAAAATATCTATATGTGGATATACATAATAAAGAATATTTATTAAGTATAAATATCAGTTGTCTGGTACCCATAATACAAGCTTTGCTCACTTTGAGACTAAATGGCGCTGTGTGGGATGTCCAAAGTATTATTATTATATTATTATTGCATCTATTTTGAATTAAGAAAACAGTGTGTCTTTTATTTGAAAAAGTCGCTAACAGATTTTATTTCGTAAAATTTTCATTATCATCCAAAATAGCAAGCAGCTAGAATGGCAATTTTGCATTAAACCCTTATTCCTTAACATCAACTCTTTTTATTTTAACTTTTGATGATCCTGATCAAAGAGTGGCACCACATAAGTTTTTTTTTCACAGTTGTCCAGCAAGATTGCGTATCTTCAACAATTTTGAAAATTTCCCTTGTAAATGACTGCATTCCTAACTAAAAAAGGGATTTATAGTTTAAAATAATTTTTTAAAATTTCTATCAGTTTTCATGAAAAAAAATCTAATTATACATAATTTTGCCAAATTTTATGTATATTTTATAACGTTTAGTTGAACATTTGATTTTGTATTTTATATCACATTTAAGGGATTCACGAAAAACATATTATGTTCGAGCTAAAAAAGCTACGAGTATATAAAAGCGTTATTTTGTTCGATAAATCAAAGTCGTACGCGAGGGCAGGACGCAGCGGTCGGCGCTGGTCGCACGTAATTAGCGGGCTCGTGTTATTAATTTGACCCGGGGAATGTTAGAACGTCCAAAAAACAAGTACAAATTTATCACGAACCGACGTTTTCACGCGTCATTGCGTTTTTCCGTGCGATTTAAGTATCCGCATTTTAAAAATGGCTGGACTCTGATAGCATTAACAACTAACATCTACACCGAATACACTAGTTCCGTTTACGGTGCATTTAAAAGTGGAATTTTTCTCGTAGAAAATAAAAAATTGAAAATGTTGTCATAAGTAATAAAGGGCTTCTGGGGGTCACGCAAAATGTAGGTATCCGTAGTCATAACAATAACAAAATCTATCACAAACCGAATTCATGGATAATAATTATTTAATATGATAATACCTGGGATATCCCACACAGCGCCATCTAGTGCCAAATTAAGCAAAGCTTGTATTATGGTTACATGACAACTGATATACGTACTTGAATATTTTGTATGATATATATGTCGCATGTAACAATGCAATAAAGAATTGACTTGAATTGATGATTTGATAATTCGAATTTTTATGAAAACCCTAGGGCTTTTGCAAAACCACGGATACTTAGACAATAGTGAAAACATTTCTCAATCTTACTGGAAAAAGTTAGGGTTTTTACGAAAACACTAGTCGCTATAGTAATACTGCAAAACGAAACGTTAGCTATTATGAAATAAGAACGCTGATTGGCCGGTCGGAACGCCAAAATCGAGACCTTTTAAATGTCAGTAATTCACGCACATTGTTTTATGTTTTTGAGAGCAACTCAGCAGTCTTTTGTTTTAAATGTGGTTAAAAGTATGCAGAAGTTTTTATAAATCGATATTGTTATTTTTAACCCTTCATAACTCAATGATCTAATACTTCAAACCCCACAGGGTAAAACTGGGAAAAAATCAGAATAAGATTTGGTCAGTAACCAAAAATCTAGCCAATCAGAGTTAAGGATATTCAATATTACTTGAGGGACTCGCGTTTTTACAAAAACCCTACCTTTTTTCAGTAAGATTTGCAAATGTTTTCGCCACTGTCAAATTATCCGTGTTTTCGCAATATACTTTAAAAAATCGAATTATCAAATCATCCTACGACATATACATCACTACATATCATAAAATAAAGTCCCCCGCCGCGTATGTCTGTCTGAATCAATCAATCAATCAATCAATCAATCAATAAATCAATCAATTCGTTCAACCTTCAGCCAGACGCAATGTCTGAAAGGAACAAGTCCCAATACCCCGAAGGGAGCGTAAAGGACGGAGTGTAGGTTATAGTCTGGATTGTGAGTGACGGGAATAAGAGGCAGCCGGTATTCGTGCAACCTTTAGCCAGAAAAGGGAGCCAGGAGAGGTGATAGATATTATAGTATGTTTATAAATAACAGTAGGGAGCACGCGATAAACTCAAAAACTACCGAACGGGTCGGCATATTATTGGCACCAATTGACGGAGTGATTCAAGAGGAAGGTTTACGTGTATAATTTATTAATGTTCTGTGCGAATTTGTTGAAATATGACGATTATTGTTGAAGAAGTCGGAAAAAATTCAAGCCGGCTGGGATCTTTAATCGAAAACGCTGCCTAATCCCTTTGAGATATAACAAAATAATGTATGAAGGAATTGTATATCTTATATATTTTACATATATGATATATACTAAAGAAAAGTCCGCGATGGCATATGTCTATCTTTCGTGGGTAGCTTACTATGCCTATTTTTATGTTTAAAAAAATGGTGTCATATGATGAGGCAATTGGAAAGCAATTCATACGGGTACAGTATTAATCCTTATCAAATTAAATACGTTATGTATCTTCAGCATTTCATGCACATTATAACTGATCTTACACTATACAATTTCAATTAATATCTTAGGAGCTATCGCAAAACATAAATATCGCGCGACCAGCCGGGCGGCCGTACGGGACGACGCGACACGCGTATTTAGGTTAGGTTATATGTATTTATTCTTTACTTTTCCAAATATTTATAGAACTGGAAATAAAATACTTTAAAAATACTCCAAGTATGATGAACTAACGTCACATTTAAAGGTAATTAAATCCAATCCACATGTTCGACGCAACAAGCTGATATGACACTACGACAGAAAAAACATTACAGCTTATATGCACTGCTATTCGAATTCGAAAAAAATAATTAATTTAATAAACATTTTCTTAATTAAAAAGTGTAAATTAATGTAAATGTTATAAACCTAATATTAATATACTACACTAAATCATATTACCAACTAGCGTTCCGCCCGCGGCTATGCTCGCGTGGACTATATAGTTGTACTGAGACCGCTAAAGAGGCGCAATGCTCGAGGACTTTGAAAACTTTGTGAAACATTGTAAAACTTACTTTCTAGAACATTTCGAAACTCAACTACTTAAGATATCTCTATACCGAATTCATTAAAATCCGTTCAGATGCTTTAGCATTCAAAAGTTATTCAACAGGAACCGTGCCTTTTCCCGGTATAAAAAGTGCATACGTCACTCTCTAGCTGATAAACTATGTCCATGCAAAAAATCAAGTCGTCTCGTCACTCCCGTTCCTGCGTGATTGGTTATCAAACATCCAAATATATAAACATTCACATTTACAATATATTATTTAGTGTGATATTTTTTGGGTTTATATAAAGTGACACTGGCTGGTGAACGTTTGACAGATCGTAAAAAAATGGCAAAAAAGTAAGAGAAAATTGGAGCCAGACTGCCATAAATTATGGCTATGCAATCTACGAGTATAATGTCTAGAACCCACAACGCGAAAAACGAAGACGAAAAAGACTGACCACATAAAAAAATAAGGGTTACTGATGGTCAACGTCACCATAATTTTTAGGTACCAAATAAATGTAAAACTTTCTTGAGTTCACAATATCATAAGAAATATTTCTATTTTAAATCATTATATATTTAGTTTTTTCATAAGGATAGTAAAAAGACAGTGTGTTTAACTCGGGTCCAAAATCATGTCATTCACGGCATTGAATCTTGAATCCCTCGCTACACTCTGGATTCAGTATATCACCCTAGCCACAAATACACTATTTTACCCACATTTTACCCTATTTTACCCCTTGGTTAACAATCTACTATTTTTATGTACAGTTGATAACGGAGATCAACGTGCAACTAGCATTATTCCGGGACCAATTGATCCACATCGGTCAGGCGCACGACTGCCCGGAGCTGCGCGAGCGCGTACGTCGACTGCGCCGCGCCTGCGTCGAAACTACCAAGCAAACCAGCCAGCTCGTGCTGCCCAACTGCAAGAAGTATGAACAAACAAACACCTTACTAAATAATATAAATCAAATTAGCGAATTTCAAGTTTGCTAGATTCCAATAATGATAGTTTTGAAAATGTTTACGTTATCTTTACGAACCGTTAAACAATGTGTCAAAAGCGTCATTTAAATATAACGTTTTCGGGTATTTACTACCGAGTCTTTGGAGTTATTATGTAGTGATATACAGGTTGTGTAAAATTACAGTTAAAATTTTTACCATAAAAATGATTCATTATATCAGATTTCACTGACCCGCAGCGGCGTTGCTGAGCTGGCTGCTGCGCTGCGTCGATGGGATTCGTGATATATGTAATAACACTAAATAAGTACCTTACTTCTGCATTTTGGTATTGAATTTTCGTCTTCAACGCACAAACACCACCGGCTGAATAAATGAATTCTTTTTTGGTGTTTACAAGAAAACATTTTAAAATATTTTTCTTCCATGTCGCTACTTATTCAACCCCGGAATACGAGTAATATGGACCCGAACACATTATATCAATACCACAGTCTGTGTCAACTGCATGTAGATTCAAAAAACATCATAAGAATTAAAAGCTTTGCTATCAATAGCAATTCATGTTTTGTTTGTTCGTGGTTTTGTTTTTTACCGTTAGAATAAAATTTAGATTTTTTGTATTTCGTTACTTAACGTTATCGTTAACGTCAACGTATTCGTAAAGCCATAAAGGGATGTAAGCCGATAAAATTAAATAAACCAAAGTGAGAAGAATTCATCGCGATTGGCCGCTTAACAAGAGAACTTTATTGAAGCGTGAATCTAGTACAAGCAGTAGCACTAAATCGAGTCCCGCTCACTCGACGGAACAGTGTCTGCCGAGATTAATGTGCCTTTGGAGGCTGATTAATGGCCACTTTCTCGACACAAAGGTAACATTTACATAGGTGTTCACCAGGTAAATTCTATTAGATCTTATGAAAGAGGTAACACAGGGAATACATTCTCGCTTTTACTGTGTTTATAATTTTTTAACACTCCGGTTTATTAATACTTTCAGAGGGCCGTCCATTTTACGATAAAAATGGTCTAAAGAAGAAATTTATAATTTAGGTGTAAAATAAATAGCTTAAAATTTTCTTGAGTGTTGTTTTTCGAAAAACTTTTCTGAATTGTCCGCAATATATTACAGTTAGAATTCAATAATTAATTGTGATCAATATAATAAAATACAAATTAACAGTAATCACTCTTTATTACCTCTGTACATAAGCGTATAATACATAATGTAATAACTAGGCTGATAAATTTGACCGTTTCTATGGGTATGCCAGACGAACCCAAAACCATTATCGGCGGATTTATTAGCATTTGAAAACCATCGTAAGGGTTAGTTCTGAAATCCGTTCGACCTCTTTGTTAAAGTGAGATTTAATAGCAATGTTTACTTAGTTATACGACAATTTTTTTTATATGTTTATGTTTTCATTTACTAGTCTGTGATAAAGAAATGAGGTTGCTTGACTTTTTCACGTCCATATATCAAATTTACTAAATATTTTCATAAACTATTATACAAGTATTCGTTAATATTAATTACTTTTTTCAACTGAATATGAGTTAACAATTACGAGAAAATTTTAGGAATAAATATTCTATGTAAACCAATCCGTGAAACCAATAATAATAAAGTAAAATACTGACAAGTGCATTTTATCATAACCGTGCTGAATCATATTAGGTACATATTATAAAAGCTAATTCAATAGATGTAAAAACGTGAATTGTCCACCACATATAAATTCTGTCACAGGTCGACAAGCGAAGGGGGCCCAGAACAACCTCAACTAGTGTTGCTGTTCTTCATGGCGCAGCTGTTACTTCGCGAGCTAGCCAAATGCCATCGTCTAGTTCAGCTCGTGCCTATGGACATGACTTCGTATTACGGTACACCACAAATTCTGGTTTTTGTCTTTGTTAAAAGGTAGTTTTGAAGGGCGAAAAATTACTGAGGGGTATTATTCTGAAGATACACGGTTTTGATTCAAAAAAAAAAAAAATTATTTGTATGCGTATACATATATCCGAAAATATAGACCTTACTCTCGAAAAAAAAAACTATTTACAGTAAAATTGTCTTAGTAATTTTTTTCTTAAGTTTGATAGATAAAATAACCTTGTAACGTCATTGGTATACATGTATTTTACGAGTAAATAAAGTCATAATATCTCTTAGTAGGGTACCTACTTAACATTTTGATTGAAATATGAGAATTACGATTACATTTGTCACAGTGACTACTGCGACGCGACTTGTGCCTATGTTCACATCTGTCATAAAGGTTGATTGGAACTGTACCGGGTCTTGGTTGTTACATATAACAACCAAGACCAACAACCAACATACATATATGTGGTGTCTTCGCTTGGTACCCAAAACACAAACTAATGCTTAGTTTGGGGCCTAGACGTTGTTGTGATGTATACATACGTAAGTTATGTTATTCACTACAAACTATATACACGCTTAACTTAATATGTGAATGTGAGTGTAAAGATATCGTTTTAAAGTCCAATATTTGATTACGTGTCTCTATTATTTCATAAGATTTGTAATATTAATTTCTTCTATTGTTATTTTTGTCCCAAACAAGCGCTGTAAACACTGAAAATAAAAATAAAATGTGAAACTAGTTAGAAATCTGATAAGGTCACCGAAGAGCCCACGTAGCCGAACGCAAAAACCGGCGAGAATTGCGGTGAGCAAAAATAACAAACACACATCATTGCTTGTCTTGCCACGGAGCACAACGGCACGTGACGGCACGGCGAACTAAACTACATGAGCGGCTGAAATAGTCAGAAAGCCCGTGACAAAAAATGGTCATACGTTTCTAGAAGCAGAATTTTCGGTAAAATGATTTCACAGATTGCTTTAAATAAGTATGAGTGTGTTGAGCCCAGCGCCCTTACATATATTATTATATATATATTATATATATATTATATTAAATTAAAAGTAAATTTTCTATTTTTAAAAATTCAATTTTCAAACAATTTTCTAGAACCTAATTTTAGTATATTGTTAGTTTTTAGATACACAAAGAGTGTTATATCTCTGAGTCAACCGATATTACTCATATGTTTTGGTATTCGGAGAGTCAACAGAGATCTAAGTATGTAATTAAACATAGAGCTTAAAACTATTTCCTAAAACAACTGACGTTACGCTTTTTGCTTTTAGTTAAACTTAGCAGTAAACAAAAAAAAGTTTAGTAATATTTAAACAGGATAGATCAGGAGCTTATGCGAGGTGATAACGCAGCAAAACAATATAAAAACGGTAGTGAAATTTTCATATTCATATTTAGGTACTGAATTATAGAGATCTGTAACGAGTTTTCTTTTCTTTTCAAATTGATATGACGTAGCTTTTAAGTGAATAACACGATCAAAGATAGTAATAATGGTTAGTTTCACTCAATAGCTGTGATTTCGTAGGTTATTTTACAGTATTTTGCCGATAAAGTGCATTAAAATATTCGTGTTTATATTTTTGTGCTATTGTGTTAAAGCGACACCACGTTTTTATAATACTATAAAACAATTTCTTTTTTTAAAACATGAATTTTTTTATTCACTATAATACTCTTTGACTACTGTGTGTAAATTAGCATTGTAAACCCATACTTATCAAAAATTCAGATATTAGAAAGTCGTGACTATTTTTGGTTCCGAGCTCCCCAACTAGGAAAAAAGAGACAGAAATTGATGAACCAGACATTGGTTATAGGGCTCCCCGTAAGTACTTGCTGTGACATTAGCCGTTCTATAAAACATATCAAACATGTACTTGCCCCTTCCACATTGTCCGGTACGATATCGAATATCAGAGTTCAAAGACACTATAAAGTGAAAGCACAATGAATCTAATAGTTAAATCAAGCCTTCGTTCATAATTTTCTTTGACGTCGAAGTGAAATTGGTGAAATTCATCCGGCGTTGAAATCGTCCCAGTGACGTCATCTGGGCGGTTGAGCTTAATGCGCTGTTTTCCACGGTAAAAAATCAAAGCCAAAACTGATGAAAAATATTGAGGTAAGGTCATTATGTCAAATGAAATTATAATCCTCATCGACCACAAAAAATATTATGACTTTATTTAGTCTAAGATAATGTGAATTGTAAACATCTGTCTTGATGACGTCACGGGGTATTTTCAATACATTTTTAGAAAAATATCTAAGTTTTTTTAGAGGAAGGTAGAGTTTGGTCTATACTTTAGAAAAAAAAAAATATAAAAACCATGTGTTAAAAATTTTGGTCTATGCCAATTCGTAAATAAATAGCTTAATTCGACGGTTTTGTCATAATGATCGTTGAAATATCAATTTCATTTAGTAGACTTTATTTTTAGATTTTAGTAGATTTCTATTTTGAAAACATTATTAATTAAAGACCAGATGTGGCGGCATCACCAATAGTTGTACTTGGTTAGCTAATTTTTGTGACGAATCGTCACATAGTTTTTCTTACTAGTCTATCTCACAACCTTTCTTTATTTTTGTTTGAATAGAATTTGACCCATACCTAGCTAGCTATGAATATCGTTCATATTGTATTTATCATCAAAAAACATATCATAATCAATATTATTTTTAAATATATGGGATTACCTGATCATTTTGAAACTCCAATTTTAAGTTGTGTTTCGTTTTAACAAAGAACGAATACCATCCACCACCATAGCAGCCCATTATCTCCACTATAAGGGCTTAGGCCTCACCTCGGTATGAGGGTGCTTAGAGCTTAAGAAGAAGCGGGACGCGTGAACGCCCATACAAATACTCTTAAGCGATTACATCGTTAATACGTCGTCATCGTTAACGAGTACGTATATTAATCTTGGTTTTTTTTGTAATTATAGACTCACTTTAGATAGAACTACGTTTGTACAGAGACAAAACTCCCAAAATTCTATAAACTTCCTAGTTATAGAAATTTCGTAATATATTAAATATACGAAATTTCTGTAACAAGAGTGTTTATAGAAATTTCAAAGTTTTGACTTTATGCAAACATAATTCTAACTCAAGTGAGATTATAATTTTTAAAAAAATCAAGACTAATACGTGTTATGCATATTAACGACGTAATCGTTTAAGAGCGTTTGTATGGGCGTTCACGCGTCCCGCCCCTCCACACTGATCCAATGCGGGTTGGTGGATTTTTGCGACTGCCATCTGATAATGGCAACTGAGACGGACGGCTTAACCTGCTCTTCAAGGCACGCAGTCAATGATAGTTTATTATGTTCTTATGTCAGAAAAAACTAATTGGTACATGCCCTAGGATTCGAAACACGACCTTCAAACTAGAAGCGGGTTCGCCACCACACGACTATCACGACACGAAGAATGAATACAATTAATCGTAATGTAATCGTGTTATTACGGTTAGAATCAAAACTCAAAGATAGACAGCACTCCTTCTTCACTTCATCAGCCCATTTTTACCCCACTGCAGGGGCTTAGGCCTCCATTCAAGATGAGGGGCTTGGAGCGTCAATCCACCACGCTAGACAGCACTATCGCGACCTAAAGTACCTAACTACTAGTAGTTCTAGATATCTGTAGTATTTTGTTTTTTACCTCTTGTGCTAAACAACTTGTAAAACATTAAAGCATGTTTAAGTTAGAGAAGTAAATTTTATTCATACTGAATTTTTAATAGTTTAGCACGCTTTTTGTACTTATGAACATCGAGAGAAAAAGTAATAATTCAAATTGATTAAGGTGAGGCTTCTGCATGCACACGTACGTTTCGAAACTTAGTTTGATACATAGAGCATTGGGAAGGGCGAAAAACGCAAAATACATTCTTTAAATAAGAAAATATTATTTAATTTTTGAACTTTAACAATTACGTACAAGTATTTTTTTTTTTTAATTCAATTTTAGTATTCAGCTCGAAGATTAAATTTGCTCACGGACGCCTCAAATGAAAAACCATTCAAAGAAATCCTCGTGAAAACTGGTTGTCTAATTTTAAATAGTAGTATAGACCAGACATGTCTAGGTATGTTAAAAAAACATTAAATATAAAATGTCCTAAATATCACGATTACTCTGTAGAAGAAAAATTCAAAATGGGATTTCATGTCTCTTTGGGTCCAATCCCATAAAAATAATAAAAAGAAAGTCTCTGTAGTAAATTTTTTTACAGATTTCGCGCTTCTTGCAACTATCGGAGGACATTGAAAATGAACATCAAAAATGAAAACTTGTAACACATTTTTGTAAAAAGGTTTTAATTAAATTTTTCAAAGAATTTAATTGTATTATAATCTAATTTTCAAAAATTTGGTACCATACGATGCCACGCGAGCTTTTGCATCTTTTGAAACTACTGCTTTTCGTCTACCTTTGTAACTTTATGAAATATAGCCGAATCTCACTCTCCGGGGTAACTGATCTGATAATCGTTGAATGTAAAGGGCAGCTGCCCAGCTCACAGTTTTCAACCGATTCTAAAAATTTCGTTTTCCAAATGGTAGACAATTTATCTGCATCGGGATTTTTTCTCATTTTTCAACATTGGCTTTCGTTTTCCAAATAATAAAATTTTTGGCCGAAAAATCGGGAAAGTTCGTTTTTTTTTCTCACCATTTTCGATTTTTCGAAAAGATGCCCCCACAAACCCTTTCATCTTTTGACATCAATGCGTTTCATCTAGCATCATAAATTTCGGAAATATAACCGGATTACACTGCCCCACGAAAACGATCTGATGAATATTTTCAATGTTAAAACAATTTCACATACTACGTATATGCGCTCCAAAGTGAGAAATAAAACTAGTCAGAAAGAAAACTGTTGTGAAAAGTTGAACGAGCAGCGAAGTTAGTTTAAGCGCAGCATATTACCCATTCGCCATCAAACACGAAACAGACGCGCTATGGGATTCATTAATGTCGATCGAGGAACTAAAACAACTAAGTGCTTTCCTTTGTTCCTGGTAATGTACGAAGGTAGAACGTTTTGCAAAACTATAATCTGTTCCACTATTCTAAATACGATTGCTATCATCGGGTAGGTTTTATTACAAGAGACATAAAAAATACAAGAGAGTTCCGGAAAACTCATCATTCGAGTTATGCCTTTTTGAAACAAATCAATTTGCACCCAAAGAACACCAAAGTCAATTCTAGATATGTCAATATGAACCGACGAAAAATTCGCGAACCTAAAAGAACATTCCCAAACGATCAATACAGCCTCTAGACTCAAAAAATTTTAATAAAGAAAGATTCCTTGACTTTTTTCGCTAAGTTCCTTGACTATGTTCGAGAACTTTCCAGTCTCATCACATTTGACTCGTAATGAAATCTACAGAACTTTCTGGGATATGCCAACATATGCGAGAATTTTCCATAGTTTCATACTCCCTACTCTAGAGATTTCCCAAACATTCTCAAACTTTTAATGTTCTATTGTAGTCAAGGAGACCGTAACAAAAACGATAACAATGTCGTAAATGGCAGAATTTGAGTTCAGAAAATATAGATGAATTGTCTAGTGGCAAATATGTTTCAGCCGGCGCTAAGTGGTTAAGTTATTAATCTATGGCGCCTCAAAAACTTTTTAAAGTGACAAAAATAAACGACGATAACAGAAATGATGAGCAATCACAAAGTAACAACTGGCCGAACTCATTCCGAATATGGTGAAACCTTGGGTGAAACTGACCAAAATCGGTTACATTTGATAGCAATGCCCTTTGGAAGTAATAGCGTAAGTAAAAGAATTACCTTTAAATTCTGGTATTAAACAAACCACATAGCATAGTTGCTCTTGGGGTCGAAATAGGCCCATTAAGATAGGTAAGTCATAGTAGTTCCCTACAGGGTTGGGAGGTGGGAGGGGGACCAAAGTAGCAGTCCACCGTACCGAACGGCGCGGCGGCGTTCTATAAATTATACCTGAGTTTAGTATCATTTGTATCTAATATGAAAATTATTATTTATTTGCACATTTTATTATTTATCAGAGCGCCGACAGACGGACGGACATTGTGGTGACAGCAAAATTTTTAATAAATCTTTTGGGTTGGGTACAGACCTCTAAATAAGGAAAAATATATACTCATTTGGTTTCAATAGACTGTCTGTGACGCGCTATACTTACTGTGAATATCTTATGGACAATAAGAAAAAAAAGTTTTCATCTTTTCCATCTTTAAAAGGAACCCGTGAAGTTTTATAAGAAAGTTTTAAGGAGAACAATTTGAATTTCGCCTCTGTGGACCTTATACACCCAAACGAACTCTCATTTTGCCAGAAATTTCCCCCCTTAAATTTGAGATATAGCATGGAACATTTATTCGATTTCAATAGACATTACATTATTTTAATATGCGTATATTAATATAACATCGACATTGATTACCAACGTTTCTCATTAGTTTTAATCTAGAAAGTTCAGTCAAAAATAAACGATGACTACATTGTACGAAAATTTTGTGTTTAAGAGGATTATTTAGTAGCAACTTTTCGTACAAACGACGTTAAAGGTTGTACCTTATTAAACCTTAACCTTAAAATAATGGTATTAAGATCAGTAATAAATAGGTTTACACGTTTTTAATTTCTTAAATATTTTGATACTTTATAAGAAAAAAAATTAAATGCACGGGATTTTTTTTTCTCCTAATTTTTTCGTTTTTAATGTCAAAGTGACATATAAGTTTCACAGAGAAAGGATATTGTTATTTTAAGGAATTTATTCTATCATGGACATTGACTTATTAAATTGTCATGGAGTGTTGAAAACCGAAATAAACGTGAAAAGAAATCGCTCAGCGTTCAATGAACGCCCACACATACATAACCCGGGGCTGAATTGTTTACTATAATATAATATTTCACCAGTAAACAGAATAACTATGTTTTGGTTTGTTTCTTCGAACAGAAATAATACACACGCCTCTATGTTCGATCAACAATAATAATAGCTCCCTATAGTCTCAAGATTGTGTAGGTAAAGGTCGAGATGAGAAATACCTATCGCACAATGACAGAGTAAGATATATGTGAGAAAATCACACGAAATCACATTTATTTCCACATGCCATTAACAGACGCTCCAACCCAGTTGGGATTAAGTTAGCTTAAAAAATAATCAATTACTCTCAGTCAGTATTTACTTAATGAGAGATGGGAAAAATACATTTTCCTTACTTTATCATGAACACCGAAATTGGAGAATACTAGATTTAGACAAGCTGTACTTGCGTTATTAATTCCGGAACGAATGTCGCCGTTTTCCAGGAGTGAAACCGGTGAAGTGGGGTTTACGAATTTTGATGTACTTTGTTATTCCACTATATGCTTTAAGACCTGAGTCTCAGTTTTGTTTCGGTTTAGGCTTCGAATTCAAAGCCTTTATAAGCGTTTGTTTTCGATATTTTTAAACACAAGTCGTGAAGAAGGTATGAATAAACAATAAAAATAAAAAAAGTAATACATATAGATATCGATAAAAATTTTAAATAAAAATAATTTTTGATGTGATTTCAACAGTAATTACTCACGAACTTTAATTTCGGGTAA
The DNA here is from genome assembly GCA_949709985.1 of Luffia ferchaultella. Classification (NCBI taxonomy): domain Eukaryota; kingdom Metazoa; phylum Arthropoda; class Insecta; order Lepidoptera; family Psychidae; genus Luffia; species Luffia ferchaultella. The sequence goes on along the minus strand of OX453240.1, from coordinate 16,988,832 downwards.
AAATAAATTACACCATAAGATCTGCAACAAAATTGTTTGTCGTTTCAAGTCCAAATCAATCAATATTTGACACAAACAACCGTATTTTAAATGCATAAAAGCAAGCGACAAATATTTCACAATGTCATTGGTGTCGTTGTTTCCCTTAGGTACCGCTGCGTAGGGTATCTCCATCTAATTTTACCGAAACCCGGGCCTTTACTCAAAACAATAATATTTTACAGTTAATTTATTGGTACTAACGACATTTAGGGTTAGTGTAATTTCAGTTATTCCTTAAAAATTAAATTATATTAAATTAATAGTTGAAAATAATTATTTTATTGCAATAAAATTAATTTTCGAATAAGTCATCATCAGCCCATTTTTACCCCACTGCAGGGGCTTAGGCCTCCCCCAGAGTGAGGAGGGGGACTTGGAGCTTAAGTCCACCACGCTGCTCCACTGCGGGTTGGGAACTGTAACGACCGCCATCTATTGACAGCGTCCGGGACCGACTGCTTAACGTGCCTTCCGAAGCACGGTGTCAGTGATATTGTGTACTTAAGTCAGAAAAACTCATTGGTACACGCCCGGATTCGAACCATGGCCCTATGGGGGCGAATAAGTAATTGTTGCCAATTATTTACATGAATTCTAAAATATTTTTGCATATAAATAAATCAACCAATATCTTGAAAATATAGCTAGCTAGATATAGATAGAGATATAGATAGATAGCTAACTTTACAAGATAAAATTTTCGACAGCATTATAAAAGAATTTTTCAACGATGCAACAACATTTCTTTTATTAAAACCATTGCCTACGCCTAGGCTTGGTTATATAATGTTCCTATAGTTAATATACAAATTAAAATTATGAATGCTACTAAATATTTGAAGGAAAAAATTTATGAAATGGGATTTTATCTAAATTTCTGTTAATTCCAAGTGGATTATTGGATCCTGTTTTGTGTGGGAATATTAGATGAATTATTGTTATGGCTATAATAATAAAAGGAAATATAAAATGGAAAGTATAATATCGAGAAAGAGTAGCATTATCTACTGCAAATCCTCCCCAAATTCAATTTACTAATGAAACTCCTAAGTAAGGGATTACCTACTGATAATAATTGTAAATTGGTAATTACTGTTGCTCCTCAAAATATTTCAACACACGTAGGCAATGGTGTTAATCATAAACATAATAAGAGATTTCTAGACATTGTTATATGAACTTTGTAGATATCTGTGACATTTTACCATTTTTACCACGAGACAGAGGGGTTTTACATCATCCGATACGATATCGTTATCGGGGTATCTAAAATGTATTTACGTAAAATATGTACTTACCTTTCACATTGTGCTCAATAAAAGATACAACACTAATAAGCTTCTCTTAAAGTAAATATAATATATAGAAGTGCCAAAGCTGCGACAGATTGACGAAGGTTTCATTAGCATGTAATTAAGGAACCCTATTAATAAGATGGAATCAAATTAACGTATAAGTGGAAAAGCGTTCATTTTCCATGGCTGGAAATACGCGGTTTCAGTAACTATATGATTAAAATCGTTTTAAGCATCGGTGTATATAAATAGGCTGTCTCATTCAAAGCAGATTCAAAGCGTCCTTTCATAACCCACCAGAAATAACTACAAAAAGAAACCGCCCACCACTCAAATTTGGCATATGTAATAACATTACTAAGAAGCGGCCGATCGACATTCAATAAATGATAACGAAGTTTATTAAATCTGTACATTTAACTTGATAAACACACTGAAATAAAATTCTATTTTTACTAACTTTTATCGTTTGTGTATTTTACCAATTCAATACAGATATTTAATTTACGTAACATAAAAACTTAAGCGTTTTGACTAAAATGTATTAATGCGAAATCGTTTTTTTACATGAAATTCCAAAAAAATATCTTACAATTAAATTTTAATTTCACAAAATATGTTACATCAGGTCACGAAAAAAGCTTACTATAAATTCTGTTAACAAATATTGAAAAGATGTGTGTTCATAAAACATCACTGATATGGTTTTAAGCATTTTAGACGAAACAAAACCGGTCAAGCGCGAAACGGTACTGTGCTATCACTACATATTATAAAATAAAGGCCCTCGCCGCGTATGTCTGTTTATCTGTCTGTCTGAACGCGATAAACTCAAAAACTACCGAACGGATTGGCATATTATTGACACCAATGGATGAAGTTGTTCAAGAAGAAGGTTTATGTGTATAATTTAATAATAATTTTGTGCAAATTAGTTGAAATATAACCAATATTGTAGAAGATGGCGGAAAAAATTTAGCCGACTGGGAGTTTTCATCGAAAACGATTCTTAATCCCTTTGAGATATAACAAAATAATGTACGAAGGAATTGTTTCTTTTTTATAGGACTTATTACAAAAAAATCCGCTATGAAATATCTCTATTTTTTATGGATAGCTTACTATACCTATTTTTAAGTTTAAAAAAATTTCATATGACGAGGTGATTGAAAAGCAATTTATACGGATACAGTAATAATCCTTATCAAATTAAATACGTTATTCACCTCCAGATTTTAATGTACATTACGACGCAACAAGCTGGCACTCAAAAAAAGGAAAAGAAGATGAGAAAAAACACTACGGCTTATATATTCTCGTACCCATGCGAAGTAGGGGCGGGTCGCTAGTTATATAATGAATTTATTGTTATTCGCCGCTACATGGTAGGTACTAAAACGGAAGTAAATTTTATAAAATCGAAAATAAGGGCAAAAAATAATTTTTACGTCATATAATTGACAACTAATTAACGATTTTCGAATTTATTTCTTTACTAGTCCTTTAGACCTTACTTCTTGCCAAATTTCATGATTCTAGGTCAACGGAAAGTACCTTATAGGTTTGGATTTACATGAGATTGTCAAAATTATTATTTTTATTTATTTATAAAATATGCAGCATTAATGGCCGCAGTTTTTGACTGCGTTGACTTATAAATACTTAGTTTTTTACACCTTCAAGGGACCATAGACCTAGGTATTCATAATTTATTTACTATATAAGAATGTATAAACATGCTGCACGGGGAGCGACAAAAACCTTCCATGGGACTTTTCATATGGACTCGAGGGACTTGTGCGACATGTTTACATTACGATTGTTATGTGAACTAACAGTTTCCGCATAACCTTGATGTCAATTTTTAATAAGGGGCTCAAACGTTGTACAAAAATACTGCTTATAATGATCATTGACCCAAAATAATTTACCTGATATCATATTAGGAATTTTTTTATTATGTATTTTACGTATATTCTTGAAAAAACATAAAAATCAAACACAATCTAGTAGTTATGATAGGAAAACAGTAATTACCTTGTTTTTGCTTTATAATTCCAAAATCACATTCTACTTAGTATTGGCTTACTTGAGGAGTAGATATTTCGTTTGCAGTTCGACATTCTTACTACTGAGCCACAATAACAACTATGTTTCACAATTATTGTATTTAGCTAGGTTAGAGTTGGCATGTAGGCGGATACGCGGTCGCCTTGAAGTATGCAGTATGTTTCCTACTGAAGACAGATCTCTACCTCCGTAACCCTAAAATGCGACATCAAAACCATACTAAAAACATAAGTGAAAGGAATGAATGACTAAATCGCTTTCTAAAATTCTATGAATCTGAGACGAAACTTTTTACGTATGCGTGAGGTTTTTACTTATATTCGTTGTGTGAGTAGTTATTCTTGAGACACTTGTCTCGGAACAAAAACCATTACATGGCACCTCTAACCTATTTGATTCTCTGTGGCTATAACATTGTCATCAATTCCTGTGTTATAATTAATTTTTTTGTTTGTAGAAAATCGAGCTGGACCATCGAATTTTGGCAACGTGATCAGTCAAATCCTGCTGTGCAAGCAGATCACCCCCGACTTCAACCAAGAGGAACTGTGCAGCATCGCCAAAGATACCCAAGATATCACCAGGATAGTCAACGACATGCAAGAATACTTACCTCAGCAAGAGAATCTCAATCATTTAGGTATGTTTTGAAGTGAACGAGAAGAGTACCATAAGGTACCCTACCTTACCATACCTTACCTTACCACAATTAACTAATCAAAACCTATAAAGGTTATTACGTGTTACGAAAGGTATTTACTAATCAAAACCTATAAAGGTTTTGATTAGTTAATTGTGTATTAAAATATGTGCCTTAAAAGCTTAAATTTTTGACACCTCCGCATGAGACTAATAGACCTTAGTATTACATGTTAATTTCAGCTTCCTACCTCTACCCGTTCATAAAGAAAAGGGTAGAAAACTCATCTTGTAAGTTTTGTAGAAACCCTTATTAACTTTACGATTGATATATTTAGAAGTTGGACTAATTAGTTCATTGTCATAGTCAGGCATCCAGTACTGATTGATATATATCGCCAGTCGCAACGCCAAGTTTTATCACTTCTCTAAAAACAAAACTGTATCTACTTCATGGGTTAGCATAGTCTATTTATCTGACAAGCTTAGAAGCGTTATCCTTAAAGGGAGCGGAAGATAGGCATATGAAGCGGGATTAAACGTTTTAATATGGTTACCTGAATGGAAAACTTTATCATTCGAATAGTAATTCAGAAGGAAAATTCAACCATGGATGCTTACCGTGGTTACCGATACATAAGGCGCACCCAATATAGAGACTTGGTAAATTTTTCCCATTTTCATATTAATGATTTACATAAATATGTTTACATGTCTTGACAGTTATACAATTCTGATCTGTTATAACTGAAATATGATTTATTTATTTATAGACTTTATATTTGTAGATTGCTCCCAAATATATACCTACTATGAGACTTTATTTATTCATTAACAAAAACCACAGTTCTTAAGAAATTAAAATAACATTGCTTATGAATACAACTGATAATCAATTACTTAAAAGTCTTTAGATTTTAATATTTTTTTTTTTACTATTCAACCCCGAACGAAATAGTGCGCACCTGCTCTATTTCAATTATAAATTTTATTTAAATTATCGGCAATACAAATCAGTCTAATTCTGATTATTGTTACAGAGACGAGTGTAGCACTGAAGGGCGATGACATGAATGGTGTATGGCGAAATAAACGAAGAGGTTCTTTGTACAAAAGCATGGGAGTGCTCTGTTGCATGTCGAGGCCTAACTACCTCTGAGGGTGACGAGGCCCGCCCGCGAGGCGCCACTCGCGGCACACAAGAGCCGAGTGCTAATGAAGGCCAGGACTCCAGACGTATGCGTGCTACCGTTGCCTCTGTGGACGTGTTCAACACTAAACCAATATAATGAAGTGTTCATTGACGTCGACGATTAATAAAACTTTCTAGAGCGTTGATATCACTGAACCAGTATACCATTTAAAAGAACTACTTAAAGGCTATCGTACGACAATACACAGCAGGTATCGTTCTCCGGGACGGTTGTACCTAATGAATTCATATGTCTTCACATGAGTTGCCGTCTTCTGTCTTGTATGTGCGGAACGTAAATCGTGGCAAAGGAAAAAACATACAAAATATCTTAAAGAGTTTGCTTCCTTTACCGACATGACCAATTTGGTCTAGGTCATAAATAAAGATTTAAAAAAAAAAAATCTTAATAAAATTTTATTACGCAGATTAACTCTAATTCAAACAAAGCTAAATTGAATACGAATCATTTTCTAATATAGCATTAAGTATTTTTATTTCATTATAATAGTGGAATAAAAAATAAAAACATGTACTGTATTTTTTTCATTAAGAAGTTAAAAAACGTAGCTAACGTGCTTACAAAACCTAGACACATCCTACCGTTTTCTCTCGATATACAATACCATTATTTTTATACCACGTAAAAGGCACGAATGCTACAAAAGCATATTGAAAGGGTCCATTAGAATGAAACGTATTAATCTCATATTAGTAGTATAGTAGGTATGCAAATGAAATTATTATGTACATAGTCAGTCTCGATTAAACGAGCTAGTTCAATTATTAGGTACAAGCTTAAGATAACGTAAAATACTCATAAGTTGATAATATTGTGAATTGCCTGGAATGGGATCAACGGTTTATTAGAATAGTGACACCAAAGTAATTTTGCAACTTCTGTTGCTAACTTCCATATGTACATTTATGTAATTAATAACTTATTATATTTAATATTTTAATCACGGTTACCTTATAAAGTTTTAAATAGCTGTAAACGTTTTAATTTTTATATGACATGACATTCTTGAAAGTTAAATATGACTTTTAAAATAATATTTCTTTATTTGCACTAAATTTGATAGCTGAAGGTAAAAACACTTCGATAATAAATTTAACAATTTAGTTATGAAAGTAGAATAAAAGAGAACCATGTTCATAAAACTGTTACTCAAAAAGAATGGCGTGTATCCACCGAGTTTAGAATTAGTTCAATAGAGGAGTAAAGCTTCGTTTAGTTCGAGGACCAAAGTAATCACGTTTGAGCCATAGGATGAGGAAGGGAGACGGACTGAACACGCGTATGGCCCACGCAATTGGTTACCTAGATGTTATGTTGTATCTAGGTTTTTGTGTATTACCCGTCACAATTAGTTTAAAAAAATTTAAGTAAATAAAGTTGACAAAACTTTTCGGGTTTGAGTCGTTGAGTTTAGCAACCATGCGCCTTCTAGTCTGCTACATTCATGGTTCGGTGCGTGTAGCAGTAAAACTATAGCAGAATTTGGTGTAAATTACTACCTACAATGAAAGAACACCTCGGCGACACACACAGAAAGACAAAAAAGAACTATAAAACGTTAATATTATTGTCATTTGTTACAATTTTTATTTACACTTTTGACTGTGATTACTTTCACAAGCACTAAATAAAGGGATCGAAAATGAATTAGCCTATGTAAAAACATTTCATTTGTGTAGTTCAAAGTAGACAATTTAGTCTTAAAATAAATATCATACTCAATAATAACTACAGTGAAATAGTCATAACTTTTTTAATTTAATTTAATTTTTAATTAAATTAATTAAACAAATATCAAGAATCCATTTTCAGTATTGGCAAGGGTGACAACCGCTACTATTATACAAAACACTTTGCTCTTTAAGGCTATATTTATGTCAACAGCGAAAAAATTTGTCTTTTTCATCTTTATTTCTTTTTTTGTTTGGGACGTTCTTTGATCTAAATAAATGCGTTCAAATTCTATAACAACAAGCACTCTGTTCATATATCCGTGCTTCAAATACGGCCCTATTAAATTTGTTTTGCCGAAAGAAAATGTTTTACATAATCAATACTGGTAGCGACGTGATAAATGACATATTAAAATCTATCTCTGAAACTTGTATTTTTATATTTTAAAACTTAAACTGTTTTGTACTGTCAAGTTATTAATATTATTGTTTAAAAATTATAACTAAGTACATTTTGTAAATTATATGATACATTGTTTCAACAAACAACTCTTTATTTAGACAGTACCTAATATTTATTACAAATAAGAAATACTGATAGAAATGGACTATATAAATTTAGCTATTATAACCGTCTTAGTCATTAGTTAGTACAATAGAATTAGTTTGTATGCGTTTACTGCTACCAAGATTAAAATAAATACATGTTTGTAATTATTGAACTTATGTTTTAGTGTTATGTTTCTACTTTGTATAATTGTCTGTTTCGAAATGTTTTAAAATTATGGTGTAGATGTTACCGTAAAAAGGCGGAAACTGTATAACACAAATTAACTAGTACACTTCTGACATAATAACTGTGAAGTTAGTCACAAAACCGTCGCCGTAACATAATTTCATAGAAGCGTTGCGGACTTACGCATCGCACTTCACATCCTTTTGCGAAGAGACGATGAACGTTAGTAAGTTTCGTTCTTACCGCAAATAATATGCAAAATGCGTTCTAACTACTATTGTAACGGTATAAACTGAATCAACTATTTCAAGGACAATGGGCATTGGTCAAGCTAGTTTTCCTTATACAAAAAAAATATAATTTATACGACATTTTAAATTATGGTACTTATAATTTAGAGCTTATTCAACGACAAAAGTACACGATGGCTAATCAAGAGATTTGTTAGTATCGAACCTAATCTGACTACTACTATATGACTTCAAGTTAAATGATTAGGCTTTTTCCGTGTCGTGTAAAAATTGTCACAATAGTTATAAAACAAAATTTTGTGAAATTTTTCTAATTGGAATAAAATATCCAACTGTGGTTTCTTCAGAAATTGCGCTCATATTAAATAAATCAAAATATACTGAAGTATCTCATTTTTTTTTACATTTTTAAAATATTGATACCTAATATTAACTATATTGACCAATGGTCATTGCAAAAAAAATGAATTCGTGCAAGACGAGATGGCACAAAAGTTGACCTAGTCACATCAAGTATTTGTAATTTATTAAATAATGGATATTTTTTATACAAATTTTTGTAATCATGAGTTATTGGAATTAAAGTACTTATACCATCATTATTATTTTTTAAACTGTTTATTTTATATTTAGAACAAAAGATATAGCTTTTTTACTCTATTTATTTACTATTGACAGTTAGAACGCAGTTAAAATACCTCCATGGCCCTGACCGGTTGATTTTTTCAACGTTTTACTAACCATCTCAGTTACTTGTAGATTGTATTAGTAAAATGCCAAAGTTACTGATTCTCAAAATTACTAGTTACTTGCCCTTATACAGTTTTCGGCTTTTTACAGTAACATAGACTTATTGCATATCGAATATTATTTAATAATATGTTCGTAGTGGTGCTAAACTTCAAAAACTTCTTTTTCATCTCTTTTCCTTCTTGTTGCCAATTCTTTCTTCTACCTTTTTGAATAGGTTGCGTTGCGATTAACGCCTGAACTTTGTAAAATAATAGCATGATAACGTCTCGGCACTCATAAACATAAAAAAATTCAAGTAAGCAAATGGCGCAAACTAACGCTTACCAAGAAAAAAAATCACTATACGGACAACCTAAATGCTTGATTACCCTACTGTATCTAATACTATTCCGGGACAACAGGTCTACCGCCAACCGCCAATTTAAAAATTATTACATAAGAAAAATTCTACGGACGTTTCGATTCAAAGAATAGTCGGTTATCAAATTAGATGTTTCATTAGTAGTGTTTCTCGTAATTTGCGATTCGCGAGGCAGTGTCGTGGGGATAAAAAAATGAGACCTTAAGTATATTTTTCTTAATAACTGTTAGTTTGCGCCATTTGCTCACTTGAAACTTTTTGTGTAGTGCCATAAGTCTCAAACTACAATTTCCTATATTATGCGTACCAGAACAACAACACTTACAAACGGTTAAGAGAGGCAGATCCCGTCACACATAACGCATACTTTACACTTTGTTGAACAAATATTCTCAAAGATAGATTAAAGTTATTTGTTTTCCCTAATTACCTTCGCTTGTACTATTTGACGCAGCGAGACAATCTGTATTAAGGTCAGTGACGGTTCTTGGCATTTCAAAGCCTCTTTGAAAATATCTTGCTATTTAAATTTTCCCTCTAGTCTATTTTAGTTCCAATTATTGAAGAATCGTCAAAGATATTTTCAGGCTACGTTAATGAATGTAAACCGAACAGAATGTAAAAAACTGCGAGTTGTTCATTTTGAGATAAATAAACGATTTTTGATTGATATTAAATTACACGATGATAATATTTGTGTATATGTTACCTACAGTGGACAAAGGAAACCTATGGAATATATAGAACGCCATCAAAATACAATACCTCTATGACATACTTGTATAATTTAAAATAGGAAAAATTAGCAATGTCTGCACATTTTGGGAAATATAGAAAAGCAACAGCCAAGAATGATCCCGCGGTAGCAGGCGAGGGGATCTTATTCAAAGTTCCATAAAAGAACTTTTCCAAAACGATACAGTTGCCATTGTTTTACTAATACTAAAAGTTCTTTACTGTAATGCATAGTTTTATATATTTTTCTGTGTGGACAGAACAAATGTTATTTTAAGTTATGGCCTAGTCGTTTAAGTATTATTCTCGTTACCGTTCTAGTCAATTATTATTGTAAATTATACTATTTAAACAGAGGTGTAATATTAGTAATATTATTGTTTATCATTAGACTATATTACATAATTCGTATAGTAATTATAATTATAAATAAATTATTTTTAATATTAAGTAGAAGACATGAATCCTTAAATTTAATCCGACTCATAATAATATTATATAGTAATACAATAGGCTATCATGGCATTTTATGTAATCAAAATTAGAAACCATGTAAGTATAACCTCTGTTTACAATAGGAACATGTTTGTTTGTTTGCTATATTTTAATTGCTTAAATGTGTGCTTCGCAAAGTTCATATAATTTAATTGTAAAAATTTAAATTTGACCGCCATCTTCTTTTATTGCGCCCTAAAATAATAAAGTCTAGTTTTTACATAGTTTAGTAGTTTATGATTATAATAGAAGAAGTATTTCATTTACTAAAATGATGACTGTGATATAATGTAAAAGATAATGGAAAATAAAGTTTAATTAAAGATTATTATATACTAAATCACTATGGATTTTTTCTAAACACCCTAACAAAGTTACTATACCTTCGGTTACGCATGAGTTAGGGTTGCTATAACTTATATAATAATAATAATGAATAAATGTAATGAAACTTTAATACTAATAGCACAAAAAAAAGGTGTATGAGAAATAATCACCCAATACTATGATGGCAGTTTTGCAAGTAACTGTACCTATCTACTGTGATAATAAAATAATGAGCATGTAGGTAGGTATTTAGTCTTTTACTTTATTCGAGACACTTCTGCGCGTGATTGTACTGTACGTAAGGCAAATAATATATGAACTGACTCGTTGGCTAGAGTTTTCATGAGTTTCAGCAGCCTCTAGCATATTATGGTCTCTTGAGTGTCTATTTTTCTGACTCTATCGGCAGAGTATTTTTGTACACCAGCCTGCGCCCCGCGCAAAATCCACAGTATGTATGTTTCTAATTTTTTATGTAATTATCAAGGGCTTTGATAAAGCCACATATGAGCGATCTTATCAATTTAGATTCATTATTGTGTATCTTACGAAAGAAAAATAAAATCATAGTAAAAGCACACCACTTGACTTTCTAAACTTTATTCAACAGATTTGAGTAATCACCGAAAGTCTTAAAATATAATTTCGGAAGTTTCAAAATTTTATTGAAAGATTTCGTTATATAATTTTTTTTAAATTTGTAGTATAACATATGTTATCTTTCTAAAAATTTTACAGCGTAAGGTTAAGATAGTTCTAATTATGAATCAACTAGCGGTCGCACTCAGCTCCATCCGGGTGGGCACAAAAACTTTCCCCTTCCCATTCCCTCTACCACTACTCCTTCTTCCAACGTATGTTACTGGCTGATAACGTATCTATCTATAAGTGAAACAATTTTTAAAATCGGTATACAACTGTGTAGTTTAGGCGAGCGAAGCCGCGAGCAGAAAGCTAGTATCTCTATAAATTATAACCTATGTGTTATTTTGGTGTATAAGCTATATTATTGTAAAGTTTCATTAAAATCGATTTAGTAGTTTTTGCGTGAAAGAGCAACAAACATACAAACATATTATTCCATACATACAAACTTTCGCGTTTATAATATTAGTAGGATTAAAATTTCAAACTTTAATTCTTTAAACACTGTGTTACACGAAATATAAAGAAAAACCTAAGCCATTCCCTTAGCACAAGCCTAAAGCTTCTAACTTTTTGACAGTCGCTCACCATGCACTTTATCTATCCACTCAGCAAAAACGAACAATTTTAGAATTATCGAAATTTCTTTATGAAATTTAATGTCCCACGACCGAACTATATTAAAGATCCCTAAAATAAAGTAATATTATGCTTACCTTTTACTTGACCTTAGTTACCAGGCTTACAGGAAGCTGCTTTGTTCGCTATAAAAAGGATCAGATGTCACTTTGTCAAGTGGCAACTATTACTTTCTTATTCAAAATCGCAGCACAATGCAAATGGAGAGCCGTATAGAAATTAAGGTAGAAACTGTTGTAGTAGCCTGTTATAAATGTTATGTTGTTCCTCCTTTCATATCTGAGAAAGAAAAAAAGATTAATATTTTCCTGAATTTATTAACAGATACTCTTGCTTTTTAGTAAGAAATATGAATGAATTTCGAATAGCTGTGAGACTTAACTCATCTTCACATCTCCGCCTCAAGAAGCGAAAGCGGACACCAGGCGAAACTCAGATAGCGGAATGCTTTGAAGCTTTGAAAGTTGAAATCTCGTGCTGAGACTGTTGTTCAGTCCGCCTCTTGTAAATATACCGACTACTAGACACCTAATAGACGATACCTACAATATTTACGTCGGCACGTGCTGTCTGACGACATACTTATAGCAAGGTTTGCTTGGCCGAAGGAATGGCGAATCTGAGAATCATTTTCGTCCATAAACACAAATGCGCTTGCTACCAGGTTTCGCCTTTAGAAATGGGTCGAAAATTCGTATTTTTGCGTTTTACGTTTTGCGGCAGAAGAATGAAAAAGATAATAATTTTTATTACTATTCAACTGTTTGCAACAGGACATTCCTGACTTTCAGTTACTCCTTCCCTGGATCTAGACAATAATATTAGAAATAAAGCGTACCCATTGACTACGCGACACGACGGCCCAACATAACCTCCTCGGTCGGAACGCGTACTCTGCACACACATACACAACTTTGTCAGTTGCCGTATACACACCACACATTGCAGTTATGTTATCAAAGAAGCAAAAAGTTGGCATAACGATTGCTGTTGCGCTCTCCGTAAAAGAAAAAAAAAAGGAAAATTTGTACGTTTGTAATAATAAATTATACGCCTCATCCCGCATGTCTCTCTTCATATAATTGGGGTCGGACGTGTTCCATAAGCAGGGCAAATCTTTGTATAATTCTAAAAGCTGGGTGTACACTTCGCATTCATTACTCATATTGATCACGCAGTACATAAAATAATGTTTGGACCAGGTCCGTTTCAGTAGACGTCTGCTGCACCACAACTGGCTATGGTGGTCGGGACGACTTCAACACAGACTATGCAACACAACACGCGACATGACGCGGTCGTGTGAATTGGTGGCCCAACCGCCTGACATCGAAAGTAGTCGTACGACTACAAAATTCACTATGCAATATCAGGCACGATCTGTCATGTCGGGCTGTCGTGTCGCATAGTCAATGGTACGCTTAAATCGAATAAAATCGGATTTACGGCGTTCGAAAATATTTTGACACAATTTAAATTCCTTGAAAACTAAACCTCTATTGCTCGTGTGAATTTTGAGTTACATACATACCGTTTGTTAAAAAAATAATAATATTGATTTCAACATCAATATTTAAAAAAGAATGCCTAATGCCGCATCGAATTGGTTTTGATCAAGAGATATCGTTAAAAGGCAATTGCATTCATGTTCTGAGCTTCAAGCTTGAAAATATAGTGGGTATTGTTAGATTGGCCTGCAAGGTCAACTGTTTTCCATATATTTTTAAATAATTTGACGTATATTTAACGTGTAAATAAGCGCTTGCACGTATTTTTGAAACATGGGCTGTGGGTAAATAAAATTTTCTGTGAATTTAGAATCGAAAAGGAGAATGTTTTCATTTAATGAAAAAACTTGCGAGACATCCTATTTAGTGATTCCGGTTTACTACGAAATTGGTGATACCATTTATTATTACAGTTCAGTAATAATTGTAAAAGCAGTTGTATGATATTATCATACTAATAACGACATTATTATCCTAAATCATTCATCCATCCATCACCATACTTGCTTTGTTTCCTCGTTTTTATATTTTTATGTGATCTGATTTTAAACACACTAAAGACTTCTCGCATTCAAAGAAATTGTAAATTTTTCCTTATTTTCTTCTACGTTCAAATTTCAGTATGACATAAAAACAACCTGTATAATTATCGTTGATTGTATATTATGTGCGCTTCCTCATCGTTTGTCCATCAGGTAACGGAGCACCATCAATCGGCCAATCATAATCTTTAATCTCACTTCCCCGTACAAAGTGACGACTTGAATATACGAGACCTGTGCCTTTCGTATTAAATTCACATACATATTCAGGTAACTTCTCACTTAAAATAGAATCGAAACCTATTTGCTCAATGTATTGATACAGCGTTCATCCTCATCGCCAACAAGAACTCTGTTCGAGACAGCGGAGAAGTCGTCGACCCAGCTCGAGCCACCGCTAAGCGAACTCTGCATCACCATGACAATATCCGATTGTCGAGCTCGCCTGATATCATCGTTGACTTGTGTGTCACGTTTGCGTTGCGCTCTGACATTTCATCGTAGAGACCTTTATATTGAAACAGATTTACGCAAATGGTTTAAAAAAGACAGTTCCATATAGATGCGTAGGTAAATCAGTTAAAATTACAGTTTAGAATACCAAATTTTAAATAACAATTCCAAAAGAAACCCGTTATGTGGAAAATTTGTGAGTAATTTTGCATTTATCTTATATTCAACGTTTTCACGTCTTCTATCTGTCTGCCTGTTTGTTTCTATGTCTTCTTATAACTCACGAACACGGTACAACGGATTACTCTTAAATAAAATTTCGTCTCTATAACAAAATAAACACATAACACTAATTACGAAAAAATTTCTTCATACTTCATACAAGCTTCTGGAACTGTTATTTTGAAATTCGAACAATAGTGACAATTGTTCTATAGACAATAAAACATTTTTTTTTCTTTGAAATCATGATAATTTCACATCAAAAATTAATTTTAGTGAACCATAAAGTTTTTGATAAAATCCGAAAAGTTCGAGTCATTGTACATGTAAACCAGTTGAAAAAATTATTTAATTTTATGGTTAGTAACTTATTTTTAAAACAAAAGCAGTAAGCAAATTTGTAAGCATATAGTAATTAAATTTCACAACAGATGCTATTAAAAAAATAAAAACTTTCTCTTCGGCAATTTAATCGATGTTAAAATTGGATTCTAGTAATTCAGAAGTTACATTTCAATTCCAAAGTATAATGATTTATCACATTAATAATTTTGATTTAAAAATAAATTCATAATTTATCGACTCCTCTTCAAGCTCTACTTATATATATCTAATCTGTTGTTTATTGTTGCAATTTTCAAAGTTTTTTATTTGGCTTCGACAATTCACATCGTTTGAATAATAATTCATTGAAAAAGACAACTGCACTTATTCGTTCAAAATTTTCAAAAATAAATCTGGCTATCCAAACTTTGATAACTTTATACATTATATAAAGTGGAACAGCGAAAGGGCTAAGAGTAGCGCGTTGCGTGTGTGTTTAATGGGTTAATGAATACAATCTAATGGACTCTGGACACGAACCTCCAACTCTGTAATTAATTACATCTGAAATAAATAATAGGATAGCTAGTTACTCTTCTATAAGATAGCTAGGTTTCGAAAAGTTATTTACAAACGTTTGTAATAAAAATTCGTCGTCAGGCTCCTTTTTTACAACGATTCTTCGTTAGTTCTCCGAAGACATTATTAGTCTCGCGCTTATGCACATGTCTGTTATTAACTGAAGCTTCTAAACAAGAAAAAAAATAAACGTGCCGTCAAGGGACGCCTGGTATAATTAAAAAATTTTAATCAAAATCATATAGTATTGGAAGTATGTAGGATAATGAGATATGGGGAATTAAAAGACAAACACTTCTCATTTTAGTCAAATATTTTTAATTTCATGTTTCATCAGTTATCAATGGGTTCTCTTGTTTACTTTCCAGTTCCATCATCATACCCTTGTCACCAAGTGCTATGAAAAATTCTCGTGAAGAAAAATCTAATATTTCCAAACTCGGTGGATTCACTAGTAGTCAAGATGCATTCTATTATCTTCCTTCCAGCTCTATCATCGCCACTATGTGCTATGTAAAGGACTTATGAAGACAAATTTAACTAACCCAAACTCGGTACATTTACGAGTAACCATTAATGGATTAAAAATTTATCTTAAATCAATGATGGAACATAATCAGTTTTTTATTCTACTGTATCGAAATGATTGAACGATTCTGAAAATGAACAACGAATTAATCATCGATTACAAAAACACATATATTACACAGATATATTATTAGATATGGGGTCGCAGTAGTTGCAAATGGTCCGCTAATTCTGACGAATCTTCACAATGTATCAGCCAAATAGTGTATTGTCGTATAAAATGTATTCTTTACATCCTTTCTAACTTTTCAAAATACCATCATGATACCAAAGTATTAAGACCATTCCTTGAAGGGTAATAAAAACAAAGGAGTCACTTTATAACCGACTTCAAAAAGGGTGAGGTTGTTCGTCTGTACGTTTAGTTTTTTTTCTTTTTTTATGTACGTTCACCGATATCTTCGTCCATTGTAGGCCCATTTGGGAAATTCCTTTTTTGTTTGAAAGGGTGCACTCTAGAAGGCGCCTCATCATCATCATCAGCCCGTGTCCCCCAACTGCAGGATATAGGCCTCTTCCAAGGCTTGCCACTACACACGGTCCTCCGCCTTACGCATCCAATTATCGCCGGTATGCTGCTTTAGGTAGTGCAGAAGGTGTCTAATTGTCACCAAATCAGAATCTAGTAATGAAATCAGAGAAATCGAGGAATACCCTTAAATATCATAGGCACGCATAGTATGTTTGAGCTCTACTTTTAGTTATTCAGGTGTTCGTGTCCGGAGTCATCATCTCGTGTTGTTCAGGTGCACTCCTTAACGACTAGAAGTTAGGGAATAATAATACGATTTCTTGACAGTTTTCTGCAAACGGCGCTTTCTCATTTGAGTAGCGCATTCTAAACGAGCTAGAGCTTCCAAAGCTCTACTCATAATAAAAACATATAAAAACAGTTTACGGCATAATATAATGCCGTGAAAACTCTATAAACACTTCGAAGAGCAACGTTCTCTAATAACAGCGTGTTATTGACAGTTTCTGAATATTTTTCATGTTTATAAGATGTTAAAATTATCTATATAATCTAAAACGTAATTTTGACGTACTTTCCGTATTACATTCGCACTTCCAGCCAATTTCCTTCGCGTACACTATGTAATTACTCCCGAAATCGATTTCTAACGGCAAAACTGTTAATTCAATAAAATATAACGGCACCATGAACGAATAGAAATAATTAATTTTCATTTAAGAATATAAAAATCGTTTAAGTTTATTCAAGCTTTATGAAGCTTTATAATTTATTTTTTTATTTTGTACTAACGTAACCGTATGCACAAAAAGTATTGCTGGAATTGAAAATGTCTTCCTTTTATTTTTGAAGTGGGTTAATAAGAATAAATACGATTTGAATTCGAGGTTAATGTAATTTAGTTGTGAAATTGCTTTCGAATTCACAAAAGTCACGGATTCGTTTTATCTTCCATTTTCTGCCAATTTAAATACAAACTGTCACAAAATATGATTCATAAAGATTAAATTTCGATCAAGCATCTCCTAGATACACTAGCTTAAAATCAAACGCATGCATAAGTGCTTCGACTTTACATGAATTATATTATATACATATGTTACCGTAAATTTTCGATATCGGAGAGTGTCAATATAATGGCATATGTCGACAAGTTGTTCAGTGACGGAATTTGGATTTTTTATCACGTCTATGCACGCATAGTTCGTGGTAAAAAATACAATGATTTAGTAAGGGTGAATGGTTTTAGATGAGTTTTATTAACACCTAAATTTACAATGTATCGTTGTTTCAAGTGACAAGCAGTAAATTTTTATTTTACGTTCCACTTGAATCTTCGAAACGCGCTCTTCAGTCGAGTGCGTTTATTACGAAAAAATTCGAAAGTTAATTTGGTGAAAACGGACATTAAAAATATCTTAATTTTAATTTCAGTTTAATTGATAAAACAAATGGCTGTAAACAGGATTTATGGTACTTTCGACAAAGTTTTTCAGACAGGAGGAGTACACAACTACTCATAAAATCACTTCACTTGATCCACATATACATTCTATTAACCACACTGTAAGCAAATAAACTACAGACAGTGTGGTAGAGACATTGAAATAGAATAAAACAAGTAGATAGCTAATTCACGAATACAATCGACGACTTCACTCGATATTAAGACACATTCAAACCCGGAACGAAACCAATCACCACATTTTCGGGGCATAGTTTTCGACACAATACTCGTTATTTCAAAGATATTTTAGTAATTTTTTTTGCACAAGTTAATCGAATAGGATATTGAAGACGTAGTGTTCACTCTAATTTAATTTCATATAAATAACGTCACAATAAAATTTATAAAATTTTTGTTATCATCAACTCAGATTGGTGACCCTCTTCCCAGAAGGAAATCCTGTTAAGGACGTGGCAAGTTGTTAATGATATCTTAATGACGCCGTCGTCGCTTTGCATTTAATTTTGTCCCAACTAAAATCTAGATAGACTAATCAAATAATTCCATGTAATGATATATTTTTTCAACATAATTTTCTATTGCAATACATTTTACTATACAGCTTTTTAAGTTCTTTTATTCGAACATATTTTTTTGTTCTTGCTGAAAACATATAACTTCGCCGTTATTTTCATATTTCCTTAATAAGGAAAACGAAAGTTATGCAGACGCATTGTCCTGTTGAAACAGAACGCTACTTTCTACTTAATTTTTCTTTCTTGTTCTTAACAATCAATGAATGTTACAAGGCTATGACTTTACCAGCGAAACGAATAGGTCTTTCACTGCTAGGCTGAAGAAGGATAGTTTCCAAGCCATTGTCTGTCTTTATTTTTACTAGGGAACGAAATTTCAGCCACACGCCTGTCATTTGCAGTTTCAAAGTGGAACACATATTTTTATTTTTTATCCACATGGCTAAATTTTTTAGTGATAATGTCTTTCCTTTCTAAATGTCTGTTTATGAACATCCAAGGAACACAACGCGCGGAACTTTTTTTAAATTCAAGTAGTCCGATAGTATTGCTCAAACACTTGTTATTGAAATTTTTATAGTCTACAAAATTAATAGCTACACGTCTATCCTAAAGAACGTTCCAATTAACAGAATAAACTATTAATGAAACATTTAAGAAATAGAATTATAATTTCAATTTATCTAATACCGTACAGATTTTGGTTGGCACTCGTATGTAAACAACTAAACAACATTTAACAAATTATGAACTCTAACTACGAACTGATTTAATAATTCAAATCAATTCATTTGGAATTCAGGTTTAGGATCTTCAACAGAATCGTAAAACGGAACTTTTAATCACTCTTCTGTCCGTACCCTCGCCCACCTGTTCGTTACCTGATTATAACTTTCGGAGATATAAGTTACGTAGACCCTTAACTAAGACAAATGATTTTATCTAACATCGCTAGTCGAATCGTTATATTAATGATTAATATTAAAATAAAAGGAGACAGAAAAAAACTTTTTTTAAATTATTTTTCCGACTACGCCAAATTCAAACGGAGGGTAATGTCTTTTGCACGTATTTATGTATATTAACGTATTATGTATATACATTTATGAATGAAGGATAATAATGGGATAAGGATAGGATAATGATAGGAAGGAAGGAAGGAAAAGGATAATATGTTTGCGCATATGGGCATATGCCCATATGCGCAAACATATTATCCTTTATTTGCATAGTATACGGTGGACACGTAGCCACTTCTTTAAAATTTAAATTAATCAATAGATGTTAATATATATAATAATTATAAAATTTATGAACCCTGCTACGGCAAACAATAATACAAAGTAAAAAACATTTAATAATGGTTTCTTAAGAATTGTATTGTCAAATATAATGATGTAGTTGTAGTAGTAAATTTGTAGTATATGTAAAACATAGGTATTTCTAAAGAACTTTTATATCTTGAATTCTTGTTTCTTTAGAAATACTTAACTTTAAAAAAAAAGCCGGAGCTTCCACATAATGCTAGAACCTGTAAATGAAGTGCACTGCAAACTGTCTTCGCCGACGACTTAATTTTGTAAAAGAATAAACGTATTTCTAAGGAAATGTATATCCTGTATTCCTGTTTTGAACTTTTTAATGTTTAACAGAGTTCTTTTAATTACAGAACCGTTGTGGTGTAATTCGTAAATTTACCGTAGGTCTCAAATCTTTGGTTTCGACTTTGATCAAACTTTCACACGATGTTATGGTGTTATTCGCCATAGCTTCCTCAAATCCGGAGCATCAATAGCAGCGGAGGTCAAGAACTTCGAACAATGATGGTGATATTGGCAAAAACAACAGCCCTGATAGTCAGTCGATGTTAAACATTGTTTCTTCTTGATAGTACATTTAAAGACCCTCCTTGGTACTCTCCGGACTTGGCTGTCGACTATCATTTCTCCCGCAATTCGGACGACTTACTCTATGCCATGGAGTTTATAGAAAAAAATTTGTTCCCGAGCGGGAAATACAAATCGTCTTATGAACTTTGTTGATACAATAAACGTTTTATGGTTGAGACCTGCTTCTCAGAGTTATTAAAGAAATACTTTTTTCTTAGTAATTTTTAATTTAATTTTTAAGATTCCCTTATAAAGTGGCAAAAAATAGAATTCTTAGTATTTTCCTGTGCGTTTGTCTGTCCGTCCGTCTGTCACAGCGATTTTACTCGGAGACTATTACTATACAGAGCGATTTGCTATTACTATTTTTGAAAAAAAAACCAACCTAGTGCTTTCAAATATATTACGAATAATAATAAATTCGTAATAAATAATTATCTTTGTTAGTATAAAGATGACAACAAAGCCTATACTCACTTGCTCTATTTAAAATGCAGAAAATTACTAAAATCGCAAAGAGTTTTAGGATAATAATTATCATACGACATATACATTCAAAACACAATACGTTACTCGAATGGGTTTTCTAAAAGTTATTAATACAATGTTAATTTAATTAAAATATGATGTGTTTGTAATGTACTTTAAATTGTTGTATACAAACTCTGTGCGTTTTTAAGGAGAAAGCACGAGGTTGTCTTTTATCGGCGAGAATACAATTATTGCCCTAGATGAAAGCGTAATTCATCCAATTAACTAACTAACTAAACATGTGCTGCAGTTTCGTTCCGTTACTTATAACGGAACGAAACTGCAGCACATGTTTAGTTAGGAGGACTAGAATTCGAGGGCGAAAAGGGTCAGGTAGATATCGCTTATCAGCTATCACTTGTCAGCTCTTAGCGGCAATGTAAACAACACTAAACTGATGTGTACATCTGTGGTTGGACGAAACTATCGAAATGCTTCTTCACTTCACTTCATCAGACCAATTTTACCCCACTGCAGGGGCTTAGGCCTCCCCCGAGGAGAGGGAGGCTTGGAGCTTAAATCCACCACGCTGCTCCACTGCGGCTTGGGGATTGTACGACCGAAATCTATTAACAGCGTCTGGGACCGATTACTTAACATGCTGTCTGAGGCACGGAGTCAATGATAGCTATGTACTTAAGTCAGAAAAACTCATTGGTACACGCCCGGATTCGAACCATGGCCCTATGGCCTTATAAATTTGAGACAGATTCGTTGCGCTTTGGGCTATCACGACATATCGAAATGCTATCTCCACGTAATGGATGCTGCGGCCAATTTTGTTAATCTGAAGAATTACTCAATTCATTTCATAACACGTTGTAAGATTATCTAACTAGATAGATAAATCGAAATTACTTAACCTAATTAGAAAAAGTAATTTTGATTTTGTACAATGTTCCACCGAAAACGTAGCTGCGTGGGTTTTACCACCATCTTTACTCCTTTTCGAACTCAACAACACATCCGAACTACCAGAAAGAAATTGACTTGATAGAAGGCAGTGCTTCAAACTCTGAGGCTTCCAACCCACATTTACAGGTTGGCACTTTGACAACTGTCACGTTAGTCATCCACTAGAATTTACTAGAATTCTGTGTTACGTCCACGAATAGTATGTAATAATAGTATACGAATCACCGAACGGGAGTTTTTTTTTCAAAATGGCGCACGTAGAATGACGTGGTTACTGGCGATATTTTGAAAAAGCTCCATATTGACCGTAATACGTTGCCTATTATTATTTTTTATTAAAAATACAAATAGAATACCTCCTTCTTACTAGACACTGGCAAAGTTATCTAAACGAGATAGTAGCCATAACTAAAAGAAGAAGAAGAAGAAATCACTTGAGAAAATTGAGTACCTACTTTTTGTGATTACGGAATACTTTTCTTGAACTTATATCATGTTGTTTATCTGCACGTAATCAACACGCGTTTTAAAAAAATTTGCCCGTCTATGTGTTTGTCTGTTTGTTTGTTAATCCGGGCTATCGCCGAAATAGCGGAACAACGGAATTTTCACTGGCAGGTCTACTTATAGTCTCCTTGTAATATCAGTAAATATTTAGTATTCCTACTAACCTTGAAAATTTTTAGAAATTATGAAAACCACGCGAAAATGTTACGGCGTTCACTAATTTGATAATGAAATGATATAACTACAAAGGGGCGCCACTGAACGAGCCTTCCGGTGTGCCGACATATTTAGTTATCACTAAAAAAATACTTTTTTAATATCTGCGAATACATTTAATTAAATGGAATAATTTAATTGTTTCAACCCTGCGTTTGATACAGCTTGAAATTGTTTTTTTATTTTCTTAACTAACCCGCATTGCGGCCAAACGAAGTTCTGTGCGAAGTTAATAATTAAGATTAACTGAACGTCCGCGTTGAAACTTCAGTAGAAACCTCTCAGTGCAATTGCTGCTACGTGATGTGAGGGGACTTATATAAATAATAAAAGTGCTCACAGGGCAGGTAATTTTGTTTCACTTGAATACTTTATGGCAGCCACGAGTCATAATTCAAATTAACTGCTTTATATAACCTTCGTCTGTGCAAACACGTTCGTTGCCAGAGAGAGAAGTCAAAACCTGAACACGTCGAGTCTGTCAACACTTAGTTTCGGCGATGTATTCTCGTTATCAGGATCTCAGTAATATGCAAACACAAAGCTATTCAGTACCACAAAAGTGGTCATCAAATGGTTTAAAATTATTGATAACGGTCTTGTGCTGTAAAATAAAACGGAAGTTGTATTTTATGTTAATTATATTATATTTCAGGTTAATTCTCACAAATCAATTGTTAAAATTTATACGAAAATCAATAATTTTTTGGCTCTTTTGTTAAAGCAACAGCGTCACAGGTCCCAAGACCTTTCTTTACATTTTGATAATTAACAAACTGTACCTTTACATTTCTTTGATACCTTTGATGTAAACAACGAAATAATATGTGTGTTTAATTTTAGAGTTGTCCGGAAGTTGAAATCTAGATATTCGTGAATCCGAATCTAAATTTTAGTAGGTACCTGACAGAAAATCAAGTCTTATTTCATGTATTTTCCTGTCACTTCATTTATTAGAAATAAAACATAAAAATATTTTTTTAATTTAAATAAAAGAATACTAAGGTATTAAGAGCAATCTCGTTAATTCAATACTAGCGAACGCCCGCGACTTTACGTAAGAACCCTAAATATTTTCTTAATAAAAAGAAGCCTGTAATATTCTCTAAAAAGTCTATATACCTGTGAGAATAATTCCGTCAAAATTGGTTTAGCCGTTTCGGATATTAGACAAACAACAACAAAACAGCCAGACAAAAATTGTAAACACCCGTATTTGGGTTTTGATTACGCTCACATATAAACCAGGGTCGATATTTTTAGAAACGAAAAAAAAATAAAGTAGGATGAAACCTATTGGAAAAGGAAGAGAATACCACTAAAATGAAAGGAAAAATAAATTACGGGCGATCTGAGGTTGGGAAGGGGTAGGGGGTGGGTTTTTAAGGGTAAAAATCGGTAAATCTCAATTTCCGGCAAAACTACAAGT
Organism: Luffia ferchaultella; assembly: GCA_949709985.1. Classification (NCBI taxonomy): domain Eukaryota; kingdom Metazoa; phylum Arthropoda; class Insecta; order Lepidoptera; family Psychidae; genus Luffia; species Luffia ferchaultella. The sequence continues at coordinate 16,964,799 of OX453240.1, read as the reverse complement.
CCTATTGAAAAAAGTTAAATGGCAAAGTTGTAGATAATAAAAAGATCTACAACTTTTATATCTACACTTTTTCTCCATAACCTCAAAATTCAAGTGAAAAATCCAAAAAACCACTTTTTTGATTTTTGATTTTTATCTTTTACAAAAAAAAATTTTTTTTCATGATATTTGGTGAAAACTTACCTCTTTATGTCCCAAACACATTTGGATTTTGAAGATTTAAAATATTAATTTTTTCACCCCATTTTGATTTCGATATCGAAAACGCACCCTAATTTTCAATCGAAAATTCTCACGTCAAAATATCTGATTTTTCAAAAAAGTCGGTGAGCTTTTTGTTCGTTGAAATCTCTATTTTCAGATGGTGTAAAAAAAATATACATTACTATGGTAAAATTTTTCAGAAAATGCAAAAAAACGAAAAATACTAAAATTCGAAATTTTTTTTTAATCTCTATGTACAATTTTGAGGTATTCATTAAAATTTTTACTTTAATTACTAGAAAAACGTTAGGTTCCATGTTAGATTAATAAACAAAAAATTACAAACCAATTAAACATAAATATCGCAAAAAACATAGTTATTGTAAATATTAAAAATACGATTTAAAGGGGATTTTATTAAAAAAATGTCGCTACTGCTATTTTTTTCAGTAATAAAAGTTGATTTATTAAATTTTCATTACATTTATGTATTATAAAATCTCATTAGATAGAAATATACACGTAAATCGTACTATTGAGTAGATATTTTTTTTAATGATTACATTATACATGATATTATTTTTAAAAGCATTAATCTTTGTATTTATCAAAACATTGTATTCAATTCGAATCACTTATTCATCAGTTTCTGTCTTTTTGATGGTATTTCTTGATCGTTAGATTCGACAGGCCTTTCTGATTCTAGTAGATCTTCGACATCTTCAAGGCCATCACCGTCTTCGTCTCCAACATTATTTTCGGTCTGCATTGGTTCTTCATCCTATTTTCATCTGAATCATTAACTTCCTCATAGATTTTTTTCTCCACATTGGCGCATTGTTCAGAACCATGACAATTTGAGCATAAATTTGTGCATTTTAAACCATGTTTTCGGCAGCCACATTTAAAACTATTACATCCAGTTTCACAGCTGCAGCAAATAGTTTTCAGCAAATTTTCCGGAATTAATTCCATTTCTGTAAATTTGGGCATAATTCCATGTTGATGTTGCTTCCAGCCCCAATCTGTTGCTGTCAATTCATTACCCAGCCACGTTTGAAGCTGATAATATGCCCTGTAACAATGTTGTTCTGCTGCACCTTCTGTGGGTGGGAGATTTGCCAATATGAATGATGATACTGATTAAAATTCAGGTAGTATTTACCTTGCTATGTAGATTCCAGAACTTTTTTTTTAAAGTAAATTATCACAATTCTTGTAAAGTAACTTAGCCTGCACGTGTATTTATATGAACGATGTTATTCACTGTACGTACTGTTTCTTGAATACTGGCTAACGGTTTTTACAGCTGCTACGAAATAACAGGTAGTAAGGCCCAGACCCTCCAAGCCCCTTCCCCACTTCTCTATGAAATACCTTTTGATGGGCTACAATTTTCCGAAGGTCACTCAGGTATATAGGTATAATTTTAAAATGGCAATAAATAGGCATTTACGCATATAATTTAAAGAAAATTCGACAAATTTCTCAAAATTTTGTAGATGTCATATTAAATATTAACCTTATTAACTTATTTAGTTGTTAATTATAGTAGTACATTTCAACTTGCAATTTTTTGTTTATTAATCTAACATGGAACCTAACGTTTTTTGAGTAATTAAAGTAAAAATTTTAATGAATACCTCAAAATTGTACATAGAGATTAAAAAAAAATTTCGAATTTTAGTATTTTTCGTTTTTTTGCATTTTCTGAAAAATTTTACCACAGTTATGTATATTTTTTTTACACCATCTGAAAATAGAGATTTCAACGAACAAAAAGCTCACCGACTTTTTTGAAAAATCGGATATTTTGACGTGAGAATTTTCGATTGAAAATTAGGGTGCTTTTTCGATATCGAAATCAAAATAGGGTGAAAAAATTAATATTTTAAATCTTCAAAATTCCAGTGTGTTTGGGACATAAAGAGGTAAGTTTTCACCAAATATCATGAAAAAAAAATTTTTTTTGTAAAAGATAAAAATCAAAAAAGTGGTTTTTTGGATTTTTCACTTGAATTTTGAGGTTATGGAGAAAAAGTGTAGATATAAAAGTTGTAGATCTTTTTATTATCTACAACTTTGCCATTTAACTTTTTTCAATAGGACTTGTAGTTTTGCCGGAAATTGAGATTTACCGATTTTTACCCTTAAAAACCCACCCCCTACCCCTTCCCAACCTCAGATCGCCCGTAATTTATTTTTCCTCTCATTTTAGTGGTATTCTCTTCCTTTTTCAATAGGTTTCATCCTACTTTAATTTTTTTTCGTTTTTTATCATTTTGGACGGTATCGACACTGGTCTAATAATGCGATATGAGGATAAGAAAAGTCTTTCGAAAACATAGACAGACACTTCTATTTTATTTATTTGCACGTAATAGATTATTTCCTCTGTCTATACAAGCATGTGCCATAACGCCATGACCCGACCCTGTCAATCATATCAAATTGGAAATTGTTTAGATACGAGTACGTGTACACTTCCTTTTATCAACTTTCATCTATACTAATATTATAAAGCTGAAGAGTTTGTTTGTTTGTTTGTTTGTTTGAACGCGCAAAGCTCAGGAACTACTGGTTCAAATTGAAAAATTATGGTTGTGTTGAATAGTCCATTTATCGAGGAAGGCTATAGGCTATATTACATCACGCTACGACCAATAGGAGTGGAGCATCAATGAAAAATGTTGCAAAAAACGGGAAAAATTATTCCTTTTGAGAGCTTCCGTCGCGCGCGCTGCGTAAACGGTTGATGTTAACCAAAAATCATGTATTACGGAATTGTTCCCCTTTAAAAGTTCTAACCAAAAGTCCGCGACAGCATATGTGTATCTTTTAAGGTTAACTTACTATAACCTTTTTTATGACAATCAAATTTGTTCTAACATTATGTACTATTTGCGAAGATGTTTTTTAAACGTGATATTAATCCTTATCAAATTAAATACGTTAGTTGTGTTAAGCATTTCATGCATATTATAATTGCCCTTTACACCACACAATTTAAATTAATATCTTAGCAGTTTTTATCGAAATATGAAAACTATAGCGGGAGAAAATAAATTCGCTGTCTGCCTCGGTTCGTTAACTTTTTACTTCCAAACCACGCAATAGACTTTGATACGGTTTTCAGTATTATCTTATTTTCTTATTATCTTATAATCTGTTAATATATATAATAGAAATACTTATTATAAAGCTGAAGAGTTTGTTTGTTTGTTTGAATGCGCTAATCTCTGAAACTACCAGTCGGATTTGAATTTTTTTTTTGCCTTTGATAGCCTGAATCTAGCGGAGGGTTATAGGCTATATATATTAAAACGAACTGTGTGTATATTCGAGCAAATAGGTTTCGGCCAAAACAGCTTAACCGATTTTGATGAAACTTTACACATATGGAAAGGATGTAGTCAAAAGTGACATACAGAACTTTTTGTATGTCTGTCTGTACGTCCATCTGTCTAAACCAATTTTAATGAAACATCACAAGTATGAAAAGAAGGTCGTCAAAACTAACAAATGTTACTTTTTGTCCGTCTATCTGTCTGTACGTGTATCTGTCTATTTGAGCTAATCTCCAAAACGGCTAAACAGATTTTAAGGAAACTTCGCAGACGGGAAAGAAGGTTGTCAAGAGATTTGACATTAGCTACTTTTTGTCCGTCTGTTTGTCTGTACGTCTATGTGTCTATTCAATTCAATTTTATCTATTCGAGCTAATTTCCTCGAATTAGTGTCGTGATAGCCCAGAGCACAACGAACCTGTCTTAAATTTATAAGGCGCCACAAGGCCATGGTTCGAATCCGGGCGTGTACCAATGAGTTTTTCTGACTTAAGTACACAATATCACTGACACCGTGCTTCGGAGGGCACGTTAAGCAGTCGGTCCCGGACGCTGTCAATAGATGGCGGTCGTTACAGTTCCCAACCCGCAGTGGAGCAGCGTGGTGGACTTAAGCTCCAAGCCCCCCTCCTCGTCCTGGGGGAGGCCTAAGCCCCTGCAGTGGAGTAAAAATAGGCTGATGATGATGATGAGCTAATTTCCACTACGGCTGAACAGATTTTAATGAAACTTTGCAGACGTGAAAGAAGATTGTCAAGAGTGTCATAAGCAACTTTTTGTGTTTGTTTGTCTGTCTATCTGTCTGTCGTTTGTCCACACTGATCTATCAACTACTACAGCCAAAACTACTAAGTCTAGGAAGCTTAAATTTGGAACATAGGTTTATTTTATAACGTGAGCATTAAGTTAAGAAAGGCTTTTTTAGAAATTTCAAACTTAAGGATGGGAATGGAGGGACTCAAATAATGACGTGTTTCAGGGTTTTTAGATTTCCACATTTCAAGGGTGGGAAACGGGAGATGAAAAATTGTATCGGTTTTTTTAAAGGGTGGAAGGGGAATGAAGATTGAAAGTTTGAATGGGTGTAACCAAAATTGGTTCCAGCAAAAAGTACGTATAAACCATCTCGAACGTTAATAGTACCTATAACAGGAATTCGTAGTCTACGCAAGCGAAGCTGCGGGCGGTCGCTAGTGAATAAATATGTATTGGTAATATTTAAATGCCCTGATTCGTTACAAAATAAATGTTAAGAATATGACTGCAATTATTCAGAAGAACTTTATTTAGAATACTATATTTCAGTCTTGAAAGCCCAATAATCCACATATGTAGTTAATAATAGAGAATTTTTCCATTAAACATGGGGATTTGAGCTATTAGGCAGCTCTCTCGACCGTTATTGCGCCGTGATTGCGATTCCCTATGACAACACCGTCTGCGATTACAAACGCGAAGAAAATTCTTTTTTTATTAATCCCTTCATTGTTCTCAGCTTACGGCACGCAGCTTTCCGGACGATATTAATTTTTAATTCGAGTTCGATATCTGAACGTATACATCGACGTTAATTTAATTACATTACGTGTATGGTGTAGCGAGTTAAAATTCTTATAAGACGGGCAGATGCGGTGTAGCTTTTAAGGAAGAAAATATAATGGTTTGAACTACTACAAGAAAAGTATAAGACGAATCAAAAGAACGAGTCTGAAGGGATGTAGGTAGCGTTAATACAAAAGATAGCAAGTTTTACTTAAAGAAAATTATATTTTGTTATTTGCCCATTCAAAAAGGAGGAGTCAAGCTCATGTCAAGTAGACTGCATTTTTTTTTTGTTTTTTTTTCTATATTAATGATTATGTATTAATATAGAGCCATCAGTTGTCGTCACTGTATTCATGAGTGCGGCCAAGCACATCCATTAAAAATATTGTTATTTTTTTCCTATTTTTTTTTTTAATGATCATCCCTTTCGTCACTAGTTTCCTTCGAACGGTGGCGCGGTTTCATATGAACCGCGCGTTTATAAGGCCTACTCATGCTAAATGCAAACGAACTACAGTTATTTAACACAAAAACTTGAAAATTAAAGTGAATTTATACATAATAAAAACCGGCTTCAAAACTTTGCTTATTATATATTGCTTAGATATATTGTTACGGCTAAAGATGGGTGCGAAAATAAACTTCAAATTAGTCGGGTAAGCTTAAGTTTATTTTACTTAACAGAGTCTAATAATGTTCGACATAATGTTTATTCGCAATAAATAATATCATCTTTAACCGACGCGGGCAGGTAGAAGGGGGAAGATTAACTACCAAAAACACTGATTGTTTAATAAAAACAAGTTTTCATTACAAAAATAGGTAATATCTCGAATAGTAATTTATTTTGTGTACCTACGTGATTTTTATTTCTTTAATCATTTACTTCTAAAAGGCTGATAACTGCCAAGAGGAAATTGAAGGGGTGAGTGGACAAAGGTGTTAACCAACAACAAGCTCAAAATGAGTTATGAATGTTTTCATGTTGCCCCTACCACATTCGTAAGCCTGAAATGTATGCATGTTTGTCAGTTAATACCTTTGCCATAGGTCTTTATTTTTGACAGGAATCAAAATTTGCGCAGTCGATTTATGTTCATTTAAAATCTAATTCCATGCAAAAAGTCGATTAATTTTGTTTTCTCAGATAGCACCTTTGTCCACTCACCCCTTCAATTGTTTAGCAAAAAAAGTTTTTATTACGAAAATAGATTTTGTTTGTTCTTGATCGTTGCCAGATTAGACTGTCCCTTAAAAAATACTTGATGGGTACAGCTATTTGTATGTGTAAATAATATTAGGCAATTTCGTTTTTTTTTTTACTTTATATAACAATAATACATTTGTTTGTTTTATTTAATGATAAGAGATAATTTTATTTAATTGTGTGTTAACATTGGCTTCAAAATTATTGTTACTAACCAATTATATACCATAGTCTGAATTAAATGTTCATTTATTTAATTTGTTTCTTCATTTTTAGTCAAGGGGTTGCGGCTACATTTATGTTTCGTTAGCTAGATATGAAAAAAATTTACACATGCCTCTTTTCGGAAATAAACTTAATATTAGCCAACCAAACTTTCTTAAGTTTATTTTAACACCCGTCTTTAACTGTAACATAAACACAATTAAACTAAATAATTTAAAAATAACTATTACTTTAAAGGAAAGGACTTTGAAGGTGAATATATTGATTGACGAGCGCTTAGCCTAGTGGGCAGCGACCCTGCCTGCGAAGCTGGAGGTCCCAGGTTCGAATCCCAGGTCGGGTCAGTATTTATATGATGAATATTAATACTGGCATCGGGTCTTGGTTGTTATATGTATGTGGTGTCTTCGCTTGGTACCCAAAACACAAGCTAATGCTTAGTTTGGGACCTAGACGTTGTTGTGATTGTGTGTGTTATTATTATTATTATACAAAATTATTGATATATTAATATTTACTATCTTTGATACAAGATGACCGTTAAGTATATTTCTGTTTGTTTTACGAGTAAATTCACATAAACTACAAATTCGCACAGACAATGTACGTCACATTTACTTATTCGTATTGACAGCGAACTTATACACTTCCATACATTTATGTTCAATAATATTTGTTTGAACTGTGAGAGCCATTATTCGAGCAAAAGTAATATTAAATCGCAAGCCATGCGAACGAAGTACGAAAAATATCAGAAATTGTTCCTTGTTCCCGAGTATTTTTTTTTAATGTGTATCATATTTCACACTTTAATTTATAACTTAACGTCTGATTACGACAATATAGACTCTATATAGAGTTCCAGATCTTACATATCAAACCAATTTAAAAAATTACAACTAAAATTACAATTTTTTGTAAAAACTATAAATTAGTAGACTGTGTCGTAACGCAAGGTGATAATAATCTCCCAGTTCGTCTTTTTTTAGATTGTTTCTCTTATATCTGTAGACGTGTCATATTTATAGATTTAAAATAAGCAGAAAAAACTTTAGTTGGCTATTAAAAACTACTACGATCTAATTTGACTATTTGTTTGCATGGCTGTTGGTTTATCTTCCCTCCACGCTTCCCCTTAAGTCTCCGAGCCAGAACATCCAGCCAGCACATGCCTCTAGGCCCCAAACTAAGCATTAGCTTGTATTTTGGGTACCTAGCGAAGATGCCACATACATATAACAACCAAGACCCGGTACCAGTATCAATATTCATCATATAAATACTGACCCGACCTGGGATTCGAACCCGGGACCTCCAGCTTCGTAGGCAGGGTCACTACCAACTAGGCTAAGCGGTCGTCAATGTAACGATTTATTTGAAAACTCTTTTGTTGTAACTCAAATATAAATATTATTTTATGAATCAAAATCAACGAACACCAGTTACCTATAAAAGTATGTTACCGTTTATCAAAAATACATAAAAACGATTGCTATATACTGGCAATTGAAAAAGAAAAGACAAATTATTGTATGTTGGAAATCCAGCAATATTGAGATTTTCATACTTCGTATTATATTTAATAGGCCAGGTAAAAATGGTAATTTAATATTGAAACCACATTACCTATTTAAAGACGTCAAATCAATACTTGTCAACCAACATTATACTCACTATACATTATTGGCATATAAATCTGCGTTACCGTCTAACCACTCATACTCTACCTAGCTCAGTTTCAGTCCGAGTTTCAGCGCGCGTGGTCCCCGCGCGCCGGTGTTTACCGCCGCACCATCCCTGCACGCTAGTCTTCATTCCTGTGAAATTGCCATTTTAGATACTGTAAAGTGACATTTATGAGTATTAAAACCCAACGCTGCTGTGAAATTAATTTATTTTATGTTTATAGGTAATCTGAATCTTAGGCATTGAGTATTTATAGTCACGAAATTGTAGGCAATCTTCTCCATAGTCAATTGACGTGTTAGACATTACTGCAGCGTCTGCAGCAGTGGCATCTTACTTTTCAGGTACTGACTCAATTTAATTATGCTGAAAAATAATAATTTTTATATGGAAAAATATAACAACAAATTACAGTTTACGACGATTCAGTTCAGAAATTCTGAAAACCTGGTATGATGTCAAGTAACCTAACGTAGATTAATTCACTCTCGTCTTTCATGGACATAAAAAATAATTTAAAAAAAAAAATAAAAACCGACTTCAAAAACATAAACTAAAAAGTTAAAAATTAAATTTTCACTTTAAAGAAAGGAGCATTAACAGGCGGCATATAGTTAATGAAGTCGGTGCCTACTCACTCAGACACTTTAAATTGTGTTCTATTTTTGTTATAGTTGTAAATATATCATTGTTGTAATTGTTATTACCTGGTAAGTACCCATTTAAAGTGTCTGAGTTGGCACCGACTTCATTAAGTATATGCCGCCTGTTAATGCTCCTTTCTTTAAAGTGAAAATTTTATTTTTAACTTTTTAGTTTATGTTTTTGAAGTCGGTTTTTATTTTTTTTTTAAATTATTTTATTTTTCAATTTTTAGTTGAACGCATCTGTAACTTATTTGTATTTAGTATAAATGGGGCTACTAAACGCGCTACTCTAATGAGACATCACTGCGATTACGCAACGTAAATTCAGTGTCAAATTGACGCATCAGCATGCCTAGTAAGCAGTGGTATTCCTATGTAAAACTTCAATCTTAATTATTATTTTTGTGCGAACTGAACATTTTGGCACATTCAACCGTATGAAGGAAGCCCAACAAAAAGTAACTGCTGTAAATCGTTGAGGAATTCCCTCGACTGTTTATGGTCTTCATCATCAGACCTGTAATGGCACTTATAACCCATATGAGTGCAAAGTTCTCTTCAATAGAAATTAATTAAGTCCAAACACCAGGTAATTGCTGTAAATCGTAAAGGAGTTCCCTCGATTGTGTATGGTCTCCATCATCAGATCTGTAATGGTACTTATAACCTTTATGGGTGCAAAGTTCTCATTAATAGAAATGAATTAAGTCCAAACACCAGGTGATTGCTGTAAATCGTTGAGGAGTTCCCTCGATTGTGTATGGTCTCCATCATCAGACCTGTAATGGCACTTATAATCCATATAGGTGCAAAGATCTCATCAATAGAAATAAATCAAGTCTAAACACCAGGTAATTGCTGTAAATCGTTGAGGAGTTCCTTCGATTGTGTATGGTCTCCATCATCAGACCTGTAATGGTACTTATAACCTTTATGGGTGCAAAGTTCTCATTAATAGACATGAATCAAGTCCAAACACCAGGTAATTGCTATAAATCGTTAAGGAGTTCCTTCGACTGTGTATGGTCTCCATCATCAGACCTGTAATCGTACTTATAACCTTTATGGGTGCAAAGTTCTCATCAATAGAAATAAATCAAGTCCAAACACCAGGTAATTGCTGTAAGTCGTTAAGGAGTTCCCTCGACTTTCTTTCAGCTCCATCATCAGATCGACTCCCGATCTTCATTAAATAGTACTAGTAGTAGTACTTTATCAAAATACTTAAAATACGATACTTTAAAATACGATTTTCGAAGGTTGCCCTCGATTTATCTGGGATGCCATCATCAGATCCTGGTTTCCTTATCATGGTACCATTTCGGAGATATCTCCCTTTCACAAAAAAAAAATCATCCAATTCGGTTCATAAACAACGAAGTTATCCCTGAACACACATAAAAAAAAAAATAAAAAAAATAAAAAAAAAAACATATATACGGTCGAATTGAGTAACCTCCTTCTTTTTTGAAGTCGCTTAAAAAGAAAAAAGAGCGAAGGCGATGTGAATGCACAAGAATAATAACTTCACACCGATAACAAAACGCAGAATCCTTCTTCCAATACAAATCCTAAATAGTTCACAACAAATTAGAATAAAAACTTATTTATATTTATTTCAATAATATTTATGTCTATATAATTAATGATGTAATAAAAATCATTTATAATAATTTTTGAAAAATATCAAAATAATAAAGTACTGATAATTTTGAAAAAAGTTTTAAAAAATTGTAATAAAATTAATTTTAATAAATTGAAAATTTTTTACGTATAATAATTACTAATATATGTAAATTATGTAAGTATGCTGAAAAATAATATGAGAGAGTAAACTCCAGTCGTGCGCCGGAGCTGACACACACGAATTTTATTTTTTTTCAACACACTGCTGAAACATTTTTTTTTGGCTTGACCTCGCCTCGGCTCATAAAAATAAATCCATAATTAATCACTTCTTCTTCTTAATTAGGGCGCTTTCTGCTTATATCAATTTCGCCAAATCACTTGAGACGATATTATAAAACGGCCCCTGACTTCCCTCCATTAAAACGTTGTAGGAACGACACCAGTTTTAACACATGCCGCCATTATAACGTTCTAACACACAATTAATTGTGTATAACAGCACCCCTAGTGCCCCAAATCCGCTCGTATGTCACATGGCGGCCATGTTATAAAAAAATTATACATAATTTTTTGCATAGCAGCGACATTTCCAGGCGTGACCGCTTTTTTCGATTGACCTGAAAAAGGTATGGTGCTAAGACAGGCCCAACCACGTTGGTATTTCGCATACCAACGATATTCGTTTCACTAGGTGCTTCAACATCATAAAGAGAAACAAGCTCAGCAAGATATTCTCCTTGAGATAACCCTTGGTGAAAATTCTGATATATTTCCACATGTAGAGCTCCATTTTCTTATTGACTTGTCAAATTTAAACAAAAATATAGGTGTTTTGTTTATACACTTGTTTTATTAGATGCGCAAACGTCATCACGATTCCAAATGGCAACTATTCACGTAACAAAATATGGTTTTATTTTATCAAGTCGTAATTTAAATACATACTCTATTCCCTATAATTTCAGTATGCCACTTCATACTACATATACATATACCATTTAACCAGACGTCGATTTTTATTCAATCGTTATTTACGATTCTTGATCCTTTCGTAAACTGTAAGTACAATACTAAGGTAGATACTTTCATATATTTACTAGAAAATTATTGTTTCCTCAAAGCTACTCTCAAGTCTAGCCTAAAAGAAGCCACATTTCAATAATTAAATTAAAATAATAATATCTATGATATGTAGTGGATGTTGTAATAAACATTTTAACCACTGGCAATGCTCCATACAATAAAGAGCGATATTAATGTCTAAATGAAAAGCTTGAATAGGTACTTATTTCTGGAATGTTTCTGTATTTCTTATTAAATTATTAAATTCGTTTGACTTACTTGTTAATATGTTTTTCAATTCTTAAATCGGACACTACCCAGTAACCGATGCTCAGTGTTATGATTTGATTTACGACCTTATTTATACCTAATGAGCTTAAAAGTTTCAAATTTTCCTTATCTTCTCATTATATTCGGCACTTAACTATAAACATTAAGGATCTTATTATAATACGGCTTATTTTGGAAGTAAGTGTTCTCCTCGGTGTTACGAGTAGGCAGGTAGCTGGCACTAATTTTTTTCTAACAAAAATAAAACGATATTTAAAATAAATAGCACCACATAATAAAAAGTAATTATTTTGTGACAAGCGGTATAAGAAGCCATTATTCATCTTATATTGTGTTTTATATTTGTATTAATAATATAGTTTGTTTTAGTTGTAAATATTATCATTGTTATCATTGTTATGTAAACATTATCATGACGACCGCTTAGCCTAGTGGGCAGCGACCCTGCCTGCGAAGCTGGAGGTCCCGGGTTCGAATCCCAGGTCGGGTCAGTATTTATATGATGAATATTAATACTGGCTCCGGGTCTTGGTTGTTATATGTATGTGGTGTCTTCGCTTCCAAAATACAAGCTAATGCTTAGTTTGGGGCCAAGACGTTGTTGTGATTGTGTGTGTTATTATTATTATTATTATTATTTTAATAATTGCCAATACTTTGCTACCTTATTATAATTACCTACCGTACCGTATCGTATTACTATTATAATTACCTACCTACGCATTAAAACTGTAAGCTGTTTTTTTTGTATCACTCAGTTCTAAAATATTGAGAATACTGAATGTGACAATTGCGTCGGTCAGTGGCCACCGAAGGGATATCCCTCCCCGCCACATTTGTGTTCGCCCCCTCTTCGTGTGTGATGTTTATATTTGAATTAATAACTAAAGTAATTAGTATATAATTAGCATATAGAAAATACGAGTCTATATAACCTAACGTTACCAAAGGAGTGGTAGATATGAAATAGGCATATATAATTCTATTTTATCGCGGTTGAAACCGCGGGCACACTACGGAGTAGGTACATCTGATAGGTATATACTGAGGGTATATAATAAATAGTAGGTATTTGAAATGCTCTAGTGAAAACTTAATCGAAGTAAGTCAATTTGTCACGTACGGGAAAAATTAGCTACATGAGTATTTTGCAGTTGCAAGAATGCTGCATTAACTAATCAAATATTGTCCTAATAATTTTTCATGAAAATTCGTAGGACGACACCGAATTTAAATCGCTTTCTAGAAACCTGCAATGAATCAGCCACTAATCAGCTACTAGGTAGGTACTTTTGTACAGCAATTAACCAATATTATATCTTTACTTAAATTCGAATTAAATGACAAATACTCTCACATAATTGTCATTTTACTTACCTACTAGTCGTTTCTAACAACGGAGGTTCTAATAAACAATCACAGTGAAAACTGCAACACCTTACCTACAAAGCTCACATCAAATAAGTGTCTGTACCTACAGCGCATCTCGTCAATAGCTACCATAAGCCATGTCATTTTTTCTACTTTTTATATACGATCAGTTAAATAATTAGAACTCTGTTAAACGAAGGCTAGGTACCGTTTACAAAATTATAAACGTGTTAACACACGTACTTACAGGATAAAAAATTTTTGAGTCTTGCTACGTAACCTTGGTAGGTACCTAAGTAAGGTAGGAATTTGTAAGCCGTCTTAAACTAGCGACCACTCGTGACTTCGCTCGCGTGGTTTATATAATTTTTACAATTTCTACAATTTCGATAGTGTACACAGCAAACCAAGATATTTCTGCAATGAAAACAGACAAACAAAAAGTGACATAATAATAGGTATGTCACTCCTATAAATATTTCGATATTGATCTATTATAAAATAGGCGGAAACAGTATGACATCGTATTACTCCATGACATATTAACAGCCAGCTTAGACTACCGTGAACTGTTGTCAAGCATAGCGATACAAGTAGGTAGGTACCTACATACCAGCCTATCGAACACGGCACACGTCACTACTTCACGTAGATACCTACCCGATGTTAAAACGAACCATGCCTAAAACTCTGTCTTGTGCATTGCTGCCCGAACCTATAATAGATATTCTTCTAATTTAGACCTGTTCTATCTTTCAAAAACTGCTTTAAAATCTGAAATAAAAAAAATGCATAGTTCAACTTAAGAAATAAAAAGTGATAGCACAATATTGAAATAAATATTTTAAAACAACACACATGTACCTTCTTAAACATACGAACACAATTTCACACAAACAAACAAATACACCCTCAACCTCCCACATACAGCCTACAAAGACACACACACACCCATTCCAAATCACACAAATAGGGTTGTTAACTTAAGCATATCTGTTAGTTTAATTGTTAAATTAAAAATGTAATCCATTTTTGGCCTTATTTGAGATTAAAATTGATTCTGTAATAATTAACTGTAACGCTGTGGGACTACCAAATAAAAAAATTAAATAAAAACTAATCTCCTGTTTGTCTACGAAGTTTCAATAAAATCAGTTTAATCGTTTTGGATAACCCGTACAGACAGACAGACACTGCGATTTCAAATTAAATAAACGAATCAAACTGTTTTAATTTCGAGATTATTTGTGTTAATAAATAATAATTAAAAGTCACCTTTCATTAATTTTCGATCATTGATAATTAGCAACACTAATTGCAACGTTTAAACGCTTAATTGACTAATTAGTAGCTAACTCTTTATTAGTACTTCATAGAAAAATTATTCATGAAATATATTCGTAAAGTTACATTCATTTTATTATTTTCAGTTTATTACAAATAGATTTATTTGAAGCAAAATCATAATAAATAATGTTTGTAGCACAGAAACATTAACTACCTAAGTACCTACCTACCTACCAATACTGCGGTGGTTGTTTTTATTATTGTTACAAAGTGCCTTTGTCTAATTTACCGATAACGTTTCCTTTGTTATTTAATTAGTGAATTCCTGAAAGATGCTCATTTTAACTTTCACCGGCATAAATGACAAAAGGGATTAGTAAATAACATAATTATTAGTGGGTGTATTTAAGCCGCTTCAAATGGCAAATACGACTCAGTTGCAGTTACAGCCTTGTACCTACTACACTGACTGTGCTAAAAATTTCGAGTCGTTTGTCAAAGTAACATTCGGAAAATGGTTAATCTACCAGCTAGTGAAACTGGAGAGCAAGAGGCAGCCGCAGGACAAAGCCAGCAGCCGGTGGGGGCAGTACGTCCTCACAACCCTGCATCCATTTTGGAGCTGGAAACCATGGCGCACATGATCGCGCATCGGATGTCGCTCTACTATGAGGCCGACAATAACTTCGAAGTCGCGGTGGCTCGACTCAGAGAGATCTATAATTTTGTAAGCTACGAACGATGCTATTTGATATATTAAAGTTTACTTTTAACTAATATGATTTGCGAGTTCTTTTCATCTGAGCTTATAGGTACTGAAATATTTATGAAGAACAATTTTAATAATATTCTGTATTTGGTGATTTTTCAGAATTTCAAAATGCTGTGCCCGCAATGCCGGACAGCACACAACTACGACGAACTGGAGGCACCCGAACGGTGACCAGCGCCCGTGTGAAACCTATTGTTTTTCTAGTTTTAGATTTAACATAGAAATTTGTAAATTATAAGTATTTGAGAAATTTATTTTTGTAAGTTTAATAAACAATGGTTTGTACGATTGTCTATTTTTATTATTTAAATCATTTCTAACTGGTTCTTAAAACAAGTGTTGCCGTCTAGGTATGAATAAATCTTTTACATAAAAATTAACTTTCCCAAACAAACTATACTTCAACGTAAATGGCCTTTCACGCCGAACTTCTCGTTTGCACAGAAATCGAAACGAGTTAGAATCGCAGTAAAAAAGTGGGTATCATCATCATCAGAGGGTCGAGAGTCGCATCTGTGCAACCGTGTCAACTTCAGAGCGAACAAGAAGATAAACTCGAGCTGTAACTAAACGTCATAAAAGTCAGTTGAATAAAAAACTACGAATAAACCACACGTTAAGGCCACCGATTTCAGAAAACAGTTTCTTCTTGATTTATTGACACAAACATAAACGACGCCGTTTTCCAGAGGAGTGAAGCTGTGCAGTGTGTAGTGTGCAGCAGATTTAAAATTTTAATGTTACTATAATTACCTACAATGTAACCCATAACAAAGAGCAATAAAAAGAATTTATGGTGAGATCGTCGTTAGATCCTGAAATTTGAAAGCTGCCTATTTAAAGGGTTTGAACAAAATTATCAGAAATAAACAAATATTTGTACATAGTACCGTTAAAAAAAAACGAACGCCATATTAAAAGATGTCTTTCCTAACTCTTTTTTAATCTCCCATGTGGATATGTATCTACCTCAATCCAATCAAATAAATTTTACTATTCACAATCATCAAAAATTTAAAAACTTCTTTTTCTATGAACACAAATTACAACATTTTTATTTGTTCCTAAGTACCTACCTGTTTGAGTGTTATTGTTTTCAGGGTGTGATTGTTTGAATAAGTTCTGGGAAGCTTCCTTAGAATCGAAACAATAGAATATTATGTAGCAACAAATAAGCTAGGTACCTAGAACACTGTCGTAAGAAGTTATAAAAGGATCTTTATTTTTTTTATAAAGTACGAATTTGACATGTGGATCACGCAAAATTTTACTTCACAGCGAATATTGCAAACATTAATTGGTGTAGGTAGGTATATTTGGCCTACCTACGTAGTATATTTTTTTGCTCTTATTTTTGCTGTCACAACACGGTATTTTGATGAACGTCCATGGGATGGACATAAACCAATTGAATATTTTTTAATTTGGCCATAAGACGTTCATGCATTTAGATTTAAGAACATGTACCTACCTACCTACCTACCTACAGTGCCCGGCCGTAAGTAATGCACACGAATTCTAGAAATCAGGTAGGTAAGTAAGAACAAGTTAACAAGTAAAACTATAGGTAATCTTATAATTTTTTATTCAATTATAATAAAATCAAACAATGTCGTTTTGTAATTTAATAAAAATAATGATAGGATTACCTATAGTTTTATTTTTAAACTTGTTTTTACCTACTTAGCCGCTTTCTATAACTCGTGTGCATAACTTACGGCCGAGTAGGTACTGTAACAAAAAAGCTTTTAAAACTTGAATATAATCATACAAATAATACAAATATACCCCCAACTGCAAAATCAAAAAATCAAAGTTCGAGCTTCTCTATATACCTACCTATTTGATCCGTGTCTATCCGTGTCTGGGTAAAATATGTCTATAATATATTTTAAAATCATCCAAGTAGGTATGTAGGTATATCAATTGTCTATTAGATACTCATAGTACAGGCGTTACCAACTTTGGAATTAGATGGCGGTGTTTGATATGTCACAGGTAGGTATTGTGATATTATTGTTATTATCGTTACTTATGTTGAATCATGATATCATCTAGTATAATGTGAAACTTTCATCAAAATCTATTTAATGATTAATATAGAATAATTATTTAGGTTTCGTGGATGACTTAAATTAATTACATTAAAACTAACTATATATTTCAACATACTACCAATACTGCGGTGGTAGTTATTATTATTGTTACAAAGTGCTTTTGTCTAATTTACCGATAACGCTTCCTTTGTTATTTAATTAGTGAATTCCTGAAAGATGCTCATTTTAATTTTCACCAGCATAAATGACAAAAGGGATTAGTAAATAACATAATTATTAGTGGGTGTGTTTAAGCCGCTTCAAATGGCAAATACGACTCAGTTGCAGTTACAGCCTTGTACCTACTACACTGACTGTGCAAAAAATTTTGAGTCGTTTGTCAAAATAACATTCGGAAAATGGTTAATCTACCAGCTAGTGAAACTGGAGAGCAACAGGCAGCCGCAGGACAAAGCCAGCAGCCGGTGGGGGCAGTACGTCCTCACAACCCTGCATCCATTTTGGAGCTGGAAACCATGGCGCACATGATCGCGCATCGGATGTCGCTCTACTATGAGGCCGACAATAACTTCGAAGTCGCGGTGGCTCGACTCAGAGAGATCTATAATTTGGTAAGCTACGAACGATGCTATTTGATATAATAAAGTTTACTTTTAACTAATATGATTTGCAAGTTCCTTTCATCTGAGCTTATAGGTACTGAAGTATTTAAGAGAAACAATTTTAATAATATGCTGTATTGGTGATTTTTCAGAATTTCAAAATGCTGTGCCCGCAATGCCGGACAGCACACAACTACGACGAACTGGAGGCACCCGAACGGTGACCAGCGCCCATGTGAAACCTATTGTTTTTCTAGTTTTAGATTTAACATAGAAATTTGTAAATGATAAGTATTTGAGAAATTTATTTTTGTAAGTTTAATAAACAATGGTTTGTACGATTGTCTATTTTTATTATTTAAATCATTTCTAATTATTCTATGTCCTAGATCCTTGTGATATATTGTTAATTAAGATTATTAACAAGTAAATATAAAAAAACAATTGTTGTTTAATATCAAAAAAGCATTAAAACATATTATAAATAAGAAAATACTAAGGATTTAATGCAAAAACACATTGTAAAATTGAAATTTCTTCTACTTCCCTTAACATCAAAAAAGTCTAAGCAACACGTGTGTGTTGCTTAAACTTTTTTGATGTGTGTATATGCATTAGCAAAGGTTTGACTTTTTTCAGAATCCGGATAAGACTTTTTTTTAAATATGACTTAGAAGTTAGGCTTGTATGGAGGTTTTAATGCTTATAAATAATTATAATTTCTGTGCATTTTATATAAAAAGATATTTATTTACAGTTCTGTCTAGATTAATGATGTTTGTAGATTTCAATTTGTGCAATGAAATGTGTTGAGTGTGCAATTATTAGGATATTTTTTTATGTTATTCGATAATCATGTCTAACAAGAGAAATATAGATTTTTTGGTACACGTCGAAAAGATTTTTACGATGGTACAACCCTCAAGTACCTACCTAGGTGCTCAAATTGTTCATCGGTTTACGAAATTTTATTTATTTTTACGAAATATACGTAAAAAGTGCTTATTGTTTTGATAGATTCATTTTATGAACGGATTAAATTTTAACTTTAAACTTGTTTCTGTCATTACTCACATTTCATGCTAAATGGATTTATAATTTTGTATTTACTAATAGTGTATCACACCTAATGATATAATTATCTACAAGCATTATACTAAGTACCTACCGTAAACAAACAATACAATCAAAGCAATTATTTTTCAGTGTAGTCCCTGCTATTGTTACAATGAGGTTTTTGTTTAAGTTAACGATTATTCTTCCCCTTTCAGTTCTACGAACCGTTTAAATATAACCCTTTGTCTTTTAACGGCTTACAGTAGGTACCTGAGTAGTAATGAGCTAGAAAATATTAGTGGGTGTATTTAAGAGACTTCCAAAGGCATCCAAGTGCATCAGTTATAAATACGATCACGTAACGCACGAACTGTTCAAAATTTAGTGTCCACAGTTTACAAACATGATTAACCCTCCTGTCAATGGCGAGGTACGTAGGGGACGACGACGGGCCACTCGGAACCATCATAATTGGGGTGCAGGCCTGAGACCGGAGGAACGAGCATGGCGCCACGAGCCTTCTTCCATGCTAGAGCTGGAGGCCCTGGCGTACATAGCTGCACAGCGGATGGCGCTCTATTCTGACAACGAGAACCACTTCGAGATAGCCCTAGATTTACTGAGACAGCACTATAATATGCTAGGTGAGTGTCACACCCATTGATTTAAAAAGTAAAGATACGCCTACCCGACCGTTTGCCTCAAGTGTTCGCGGTACCTACTATAAAAATTTGCGCCACTGACTACGAAATTAAGTGTATACCTATATAAAATTTGCGTGGCATAGTTTTGTAATGTATTGTTTTGTATGTATCCCAATACATACAAAACATTTATTTTTTAATTATTTATCAGTGTATATTTTGTTAGATTTATGTTTTCATTTATTTATTTTAAACCTTTGAATTAAATTCACGTTGTTCCCAACTTTACTTTTTGAGACCGCTTCCGAGGTGATATTGTTGTAACGCGCTGTGCACCTAGTCCTACATACCTACCTACTATGATTTTATTAGAGAATCATACTGATATTTAGCTATGATAGAGTACCTACCTATTGGCTAAAAAAATATTTTCATTATTTGCAATAAAAGGACGATGAAACAATGACTGTTTATTATTATTACATTGTCTCTATACGGCAGGTGGTAGCCGGTGCAGTGGTAACCAGCACTATAATCTATGAGCAGGTCAACGACGATTGTAGTCGTAGGTAGATTAAAGGTAGGTAGGTACCACTTCAACGCCGCCGACGCGGTGGCGCGGCGTGGCCGTCTACAGAGAAGTTATAAACTATAAAATAATAAAAGTTTTAAGGAAGAAAATAATTTATTGATTGTTTTGTACTTTTTTAAATGTTTTTTTCTTTATCATTGGTATATGAAGATTATTATCTTTTAATAAAAGTACGGCGTGTATTACATTTACAATAACAACACAATTTCAAAAGCTTATTACTTCATTTACATGTGTTAATAACATATGTTACTAACTCATGTAAATTATTATTAATTAAAGAAATGTTTACCAAACTAGATGCTGTGTCAGGATTGCCGGACCGCTCACCGATACGACGAGCTGGAAGCGTCTGAACACGAAGGTGACGAACGGGTCACTTGACACGTGTTAATGTTAATTTATATTTTAATTTACAGTTTATGAAAAACATTTAAAAACTTTTTAAAATGGCTTTATAAATATTTAAAGATACGTGAATCTATAAAAAGGTAGTACCAACCTATCTACAATAAACAATTTTCTACATGAATCTCTTATCATTTTATTTATACTTTCATTCTTGTTTACTCCGCCCTTTTCTGACCCTTGAAAATATTTGTAAATCATTGTACATCATTAACGTTACGATAATGTGCAACTCACTGGTTCTATAGTAAAAACCAAATAACTAACTACAAATGTTCCGATACTCCGTTATACGCTTTCACTCCTCCAATAGCGACAACTCATATCGCTAGATAAGGAAACAGACATTTAGTGTAATATAGTAACGAAACTAACCTAACCTATCCAGAAACTTGGCTGAACGGAAGCATGACATTCTGCTCATTATGCGCAGGCGCTATTACATAAGTGCTACGTAATTTGACTTTATTATTAAGGCGGTAAAATTCCCATAATATAAGAGAGGGTTCGGCCCGTGTCTATTTCTCGCTGAATTTCTATACCTACTAATTTTTACACAAAAGTTATATGTACATAATAATCCTGTTATAGAGCCGTGGATTTTATTTCTTCGTTATTTGTTGTTTCAGAGCTGATAGTATGGTATAGTAATACTTATTTATTTTTTAGTTTACAAACATTTTCGACACTTAACGTAAACGAACTAAGAAAAGATCTTAAGCTAGACTTAGTATTAAAACAATTATAGGCAATGCAGTGCAGACAGGCAGTCATGCTGTGTTGTGTGTTTCTGAATTTAAGTAGATAGGTACCTACTAACAGGTCCTGTATATTAAGAGAGATTTTTTGAAAGTACAAAGCGAACAATGTAATATATCAACCTCGCGGTTATACTTGTACAACTTTTTGAGCTCATTAGAAAGTCTTATAGTGATACTGTTAACTCCTACTAATTAATGTAGGAGCCGTTCCTTCCGAGAAAGTCTCGTAGGTACCTACTATTAGTACGATTTTAACATGACAACTTTTTATAAGCTGCCAGTATTTAAAAGGTAGATCTCATTTTATCGCAGCTGCAAATACGATCCAAAATATTGGCGATAATGTCCCTAATCATGCCGTAAATTAACAGCATCGATTAGGTATGTCACACTAATAAAAACTCATATGATTATCTAATTATCAAATTTACGTGGTAACCAAAATATTATATCCTTTTACCCATTCACAAGACTTATCCTTCCACCTCGCATCTATTCCGTGTCTGACATTAGAGACGGTAAGGAAAGGACATTCTTTTAAGATTTATTTGGATTCAACTGATTCTGAACAAAGTAGTTTGTTTTCCTGGTTGAAATTCCAGCTTTGTCGTCTTTATAGTCTCTCAATGTAATTTACAAACGGACAGATAAACGGATGGACAGACGGATGGGCGGACATGGATAAACAAAAAAGTTTCATAAAGGACTAGGGAACGCTAAAAAATGCTTATCGAGGAGTATTTATTATAAGTAAAACTTAAATGAATGAACAAAATCTCACTTTACAAGGTAACTAAGAAAAATTATCTAAAATAAAATATATTTTATCAAATATTATTAATTCTTCACTTCTTCTTCACTTTACTTCATCAGCCCATTTTTACCCCACTGCAGGGGCTTAGGCCTCCAGGGTGAGGAGGGGGGAAATCCACCACGCTGCTCCACTGCGGGTTGGGGAATGTAACGACCGCCATATATTATTAATTATTATTTATCAAATATATCTATCAGGCCTATCACTTATTACAGAACATTTCACATGTTTCTCGCAGATACGCGTAGAATCTGCGAATAATATACCTATATAAATTAATAAATTACATAGACAAAAGAATATTAGCAATTTTAATTTCCGTTGACTAGAAGCCCTCTTCTACGTTTACCGTCTAACCACTGATACTCTACCTAGCTGGCGTAAGATAGCGAGTTTTAGTCCGAGTTTCAGTGTGCAAGGTCGCCGCGTGCCGGTCTTCAACCCCACGAAATCCCCGCACACCGGTCTTCAAATCCGCGAAATTCCGTAAGGTCACTTCGATACTGTGAAGTGACATTTTTGAGTCTATTAAAACCAAACGTTGCTGTCAAATTTATTTACTCTGTGCCTGGAAGCTTCGTTAAAGTGTATGACTTATTTCAATCCAATTATTTCACTCCCTTTCCGTATTAATTAACCGAAAAGTTAACTGAACCTAATTAAAAATCACATTAAACTCCATATAATGATATGTACGTACATTTATATATGCTGCAGGTATATAGGTGTATATGATTAGATCAAGGATTCCATATAATCCCTAAGGATATCACAAAATCACAGATGATGTCGAATGTCACTAAATATCTCATCTCAGTGAAAAAATCTAGTGATATAATAAAATGCTATTATTTTTCCACTGATATCCGGTTTCACTTTTAACAGACTGATATCAGTAGGTACTTATATCAAATCCAAAACGTTCATTGCGTTCAATTTTATTATTTGAATTGTTGTCCTTTGTTTACCGTCGGTAACGTCAGACTCGGCGCGAGATCAAAGCGCAAGCCGTATGAAAAGGCAACAGGAAAAATATATTGAGTTAGACTGTATTATTCCTTCAATAGAAAAAATTCCACTAAAGCGCGTTAAGTACGACCTGGGTAACGCTCGAAACGATTTGAATAGGTACGATAATTGGACAAATTATAGAACGATTTCAAGAAATTCGAAAATAAAACAAAAATCCATTTATTATGAACTAGGAAACTCTGATGTTGAACGTCCTAAAACAAAGTCTAAGCAGATTCGTTAGCAACCACTCTATAAGAAGAACACTGCAAGGAACTTAGGTGGCTTGTCTTTTTTTTTTAGTGATGGCGAATGGCGCTACAAACCATGCTTTCCAATTACAAAGTTTCTCACATTTTTCAACATATGTCAATGTTTTTCAACGTTTCTCTATATTTTTTACGTTTCTCGCATTTCTCGAAGGTTATCAACGTTTCTCGCCGTTTCTTTACGTTTCTCAACATTTTGCACCGTCTCTTTATATTTTTCGACGTTTTTCTTTTTCATTTTTCAACGTTTGTCATTGTACCTATCTCGACGTTTCGTATCGTTCTTAAGGTTTTCCAACAAAATTTGGTCTTGTAATTAGATCGATCTTATTCAAAAATGACATTTGAGTACCAACACGTTAGTGATGTGACCTGTAATTTTGAAAATAATAACTATTAATAATTTGGTCATAAAATGGTAACATAGGTTTTGCTAAAACATGTAATTTGTGTACCAACACGATAAATCTGTGTCTAATAGTTCTAAAAATATTAGTTTTCACAGAGTGAGTAAGTATTGAGTAGGTACATTAAATCGTTAGGCAGAAAGGAGTAAAATAGTTATTTATTTTGTTTTTGAAATATCTGTTCAAATTAAATCATGTTCAACTTATATGGTGAATGCATTGAAAACAGATGAAAAATGAGATTTCTCAATTTTGTTTGAGTTTCAAAATAAATGATAATAAGTGTCAGTTACCGCCTTTATTAATAAAATAATTTTCAGATATTGAAGTACTTAACCGCATATTTAAGAGGTGATTCAAAACCGCATGGCAGCGCAGCGGTGTGATATCATGAAATCCTGAATTTCATTAAGTTCTAATTATGTCATATTAAGTATTATAAATTTAAAATCCTGTATTATTACTAAGTATTATTTAATACGATATGGGAGGCAGATGGAGTCTTGAGTCCCGTGGTCGCACGTTTCCCATGCCGTAATATATAAGTTTGACTTAGTAACCACGCTCTATCGATAATTCTTTCGGGGAAAATATTTCAATGTGAAAATTTTACCTATTTACATCATTTTCGGAAATGAAGTCTATAAATGATATCTATTGTCTAGCAAAAATTTGGCGAGCAATGAAAAAATCACCTTGTATATGTTTAAAGCTCCATATCTATCGATTCTATAGAATTTTCTTTCTAAATTTCCTAAGCGTACATGTCCGAAAAATTCTTTTTCATTTTTGTCATGTTTTTCTCTTATTTGGCACTTATTTATAATTTTCTTTATAACTCGAATATTCATGATTAAATTAATATCGTTGTTTATTTCATTAGAAGAAGAGTCAAATATTTATTTATTAAGGACGCAAACACAAAAAGTGACAGCTCGAAAATAGGTTTTACTTGACAGCTTGCTTACTACTACACGCGCATCTGCACCAGAGGCAACACATACTTGGCTCTCTATCAGAACTAATTAGTCTTAATCATTATTATTTTTATTTATTTAAAAATTAGTTTTCTTTTATGTCAGGTTTTTAATGTTGCTTTATTTTATATAATAACTAGCGATCCGCCCCGGTTTCGCACGGGTAGCAGAGCCATAATGTTTTGACGGTCGTAGTGTCGTATCAGCTTGTTGTGTCGAACATGTGGACTGGATTTCATTACATTTAAATGTAACGCAAGTTCGTCCAACTTGGATTATTTTTAATGTATTTTATTTCGAATTCTATAAATATATGAAAAAGTAAAGAATAAATACCTAAAAACAAACTAAAATATTTCTTTGTATGCAACATTGATAACTTCAGCCTAACCGCGCGTGTCGCGTCGTCCGGTATGGCTCCTAAGATATTGATTTAAATTGTAGAATACAAACGGCGATCATAATGTTCATGAAATGCTGAAGGTTAATATCGTATTTAATTTGATAAAGATTAATACCATATCCGTATAAATTGTTTTCCAATCACCTTATCATATTACATCATAAAAATAGTATAGTAAGCTATCCATAAAAGATAGATATATGCCATCGTAGACTTTTCTTTAGTCCTATAAAAGAGACACAATTCCTCCATACATTATTTTGTTATATCTCAAAAGGATTAGGCCGCATTTCCGATGATAGTTCCCAACCGGCTTGATATTATTCCGACTTCTTCAACAATAATCGTCATATTTCAACAAATTTTGTCTTGAATCACTCTGTCCATCGATGTCAATAATATGCCAATCCGTTCGGTACGCGGCGGGGGACTTTATTTTATAATACGTAGTGATAACAATAATACCTGGAACATCCCACACAGCGCTATCTAGTCCCAAACTAAGCAAAGCTTGTGTAATGGGTGTGGGTTAAGATGTCTTTTAAAGTTCCATAAAAAAAATATATTAGACAATACTATACTGTGCCACAGTTATCGTATGAGGAGTTTTGCAATACGAGTGCATTTTGTTTGTGATACGTGGCGATGATGGCGAAACCGAGGTCCCATTGAATGAGGTGAGCTTTTCATTCCCCATTTCGTCAAATTCTACTATTTTTGATTCTGGACCGATTGTTTTCAAAATCAATGTCTAAGATTACGGTATATGGTCTTCGACCACGAATCTGTGCTCAGAACTAAAAAAAATTACTGCCTTTGAATCTGTTTTAGTTTTTGAACTGCTTGCTTTCAAAATCAATATCTATGGGTCCATGTGGTCTCCCTTCACAAATCTGCGGTTAAAACTGAAAATAGTGCCATTTTGAACTTCTTTCTTTCTGGGCCTAACATTACTAAAATAAAGTCTGTTTCGTATAGATTAAAATTTTATTATTATTTGGTCCACATTACAAAAAAAAAAACAAGTCTGTATGCGTTATTACAACAACGATTAATACTTTTGTCAATACAGTTACTATTAATACGTTCTTTATAACATCGAAACTTGTACCGCAATGTTGTATTTTACAGTACTAAATCTTTTTACTTTATACCAATCACAAGCGAGCATTCTGTTTGCACCGCATGCGTAAACCGCGAAAAGCAACCCGCTCGCGCCCTTAGCTCCCACCATTATTTATTTCTATAAATAGAGGAACCGCGCGAACTTCCCCTTTTGACTAACTTGCTCTTCAAATTTAACGATCAGTCAGACCGCCTTCTGAAAATTATAGTTTAAAAAAACTAAAAAAAAAATGCGCTTTAATAGGAAATTGAACTATAAAGAAGAAAATAACCGGGTATAAGAATAAAGTGTTTAATAAGGAAATTAATGTTTTTGTGAAAAAGTGTGGGGTGCTCGATGGTTGTTTTACATATTCCATTGAACTCGACGATTTTTCACAATAACATTAATATTCTCATTCATCACTTTGTTTATTTGTTGTTGTTTATACTTATACTAAAAGTTATGTTGTTCTTTATAGTTCGATTTGCTATTAAAGTGTATTTTTTTAAGTTTTGTAAACTATAATAATTTTTTTTCATTTTTAGTCTTAATATTTTTCAAACTACATTCCATCAAAATTTACAAACACAGGTGGAACTCACAATTACCTATAAAACGATGAAACGATACAAACCGCTACAAAGCTTCATGTCGGTGCAAATCTAACCACTGAGGAGTTCCCTCGTAAACAAAT
Organism: Luffia ferchaultella; assembly: GCA_949709985.1. Taxonomy (NCBI): domain Eukaryota; kingdom Metazoa; phylum Arthropoda; class Insecta; order Lepidoptera; family Psychidae; genus Luffia; species Luffia ferchaultella. Next base: position 16,937,723 of record OX453240.1, on the reverse strand, counting down.
TATCGTGGTGCATCATCAGTTTATGGTGAAAATCATGCATAACTATCGAAATCCAACCTACATACAAAGTTTCGTGTTCGTGCTATTTACCGGTGAAGAGTATCCTCATGAGGAAACAATCCTGGCTGCAACATAAAGTTATATTTATCATTTTAGTGTATTGTCATCGAAGTTACATATGTATTCTGAATTTCAGCCCAATTTCTTCAGTGGAAGTGGGTGAAAATCACATTTAAAGATTCCATTACATACAAAAAAACATACAGGTGGAACTTATAAAAGCGTATTAAAATTAAAATAATTACACCATTCCAAAAGGACACCACTTTTTACATATGTTTTAATTTAATATTTTTATTATAAAAAATTTATTAGTTGGTCAACTCGGTAATGTATATATTATGTACATTGTATATATAGTGTAAAATTTTTGTTTTAAGCCTAATTGCTATCTGCTTAGTAACAAAAATAATTCAAACTAATTCAGTTCATAAAATATTATTAATTTATTTTCACCCACGTCTCAAGATTGATTGAGTTCAACTTTACCATACGTACAGCATTTGATCGGAGAGAAACAAAGACGTACACCCGACCTTTCAATAGCGCTCCTCGGAGCGGTCTGAAACACGATACCGTGTGCGCTTGGTTATAAGCTGTCAGTGTGCTGTCAGTTCATACAAAATAGTATGGCGAAATTTCGGTGAAATTGCATATTATTGATAATTTTTTTCTGCCACTTTTCCGTTTATTATCAAAATTTCCTCTATGAGAAAGAAAGAATGACGTATTAACAATACTTAAATGATTTTTAATCTCAAAAAACCTTGTGATGATGGTGTAATATGTACCGAAAAATGTTAATTTTCCGAGATTTCGACAAAAGTGGGTTACAAAATAATGTTTTTTCATTGTGAAAGAGTGAAAAATGTGCAAATGTTTTCTAACACGTTTGTAAATTAAGAACTGGTCTTTATTTTAGAATTAGGTTTATGACCATATACCTTTCCAAACTTCCTAAAAACGTACCTAAACATGCGGTTTATTGTAATTGCCCCCTTAACAAACGATAAACATTTTAAAAATATTTATACTTTACTACGCACACACAGAAATAAATTACGTAATCCTGAAGCACAAAATATTACCTAATAAAGAAAACAGTTTTTTCAAAACCAACTTAAATACTTTATTAATGATTTTACATGAAATAGCTTCAGTGACAGAACTGTAAGAGCGAGTGATAAAAGAGGACTTAACCGCAAAGGGGCTGCATCACGACAAAGCTCAGCGTGATCCCGAATAAGCTGGCAATTAAAATACTTATCGTGTCGGTATTTTATCCCTCGTCGGATTCCTTACATAGAAATTATATCCGTTATGTAAAATATCAGAATTTTTTAATTGGACACCACTTAATACCGGTGCATTTTGTATTTTACATTGTCAAATGTATAGTGTTTTCAGAAGTCCCGTTTTTTGCGCGACATCTATTATTTTAATTATAGAATCATTATCTGAACGAAAATGCTCGTTTGTGGTCGTTTTTTATAGCATAAAATAAATTATGTTTTCAATCCAATAACATCCAACTAATTCTGACTTATTGGTTTCATGACGTACTCGTGATTGTCCTTCTATTCGGACTGTTTCAGTGACCTTGCTTTAAGTTATTTCTTTATTTTGGTCTTGTCGAAACATATTTTTGTTAAATTAAAAAAACTTAAATAAAAAAACATGTCGTCTGACCTTACCATTTGTATCAATCACTGCATATTATAAACAAAGTACCCTCGTCGCGTCTGTCTGCCTGTTTGAACGCGATAAACTCAAAAACGACCGAACGGATTTTTATACGATTGTCAACAATGGATGGAGTGATTCAAGAGAAAGGTTTATATAAATAATTAATTATATTATGTGAATTGATTGATATATGACGATGATTGTTAAAGATGTAAAAATCATACCGTGTAGGAGCTTCATCGAAAACACTGCCTAATCTCTTTGAGATAAAACAAAACAATGTATGGAGGGATGAGAAATTGTTCCTCTTTTATAGGTCTAAAGAAAGTTCTACAATGGCATATGTCTATCTTTTAGGGATGGCTTACTATATACATAATTTAATGTTAAAAAATGTGTCACATATAATATGGTGATTAGAAAGCTGTTTACACGAATACGATATTAATCAAATTAAATATGTTAGTTATCTTATGCATTTTATGTGTATTATAATTGGCGTTTACAGCATACAATTTAAATTGATATCTTGGGCGTTATCATAAAATTAAAACTAGCGCGCGACAAAATAAATTCAAGCGGGCCCATACCGATGTCACACGCGTGATGTAATTAGTTAGAAGTTACTTATGTTCTATACAAAGAAATATTTAGTTCTTATTTTACAAGTTTCAATGTTTTATTCTATGTATAACAAGAAAATTAAAATCTAATTAAAAAACTAAGAATACCTAATTATTTATTCACAATTAGTTTGTAATTCTGTATATATTCTTTACTTTTTCTAAAATTTGCAGAATTACAAATACTCCAAGTAGGATGAATATTATGTTATATTTAAATCTAATCCAGATGCTGGTACGACAAGCATGATGCAATACAACAAGCCGATACGACACTATGACAAAAGAAAATGTAGGCATATAAGCTCTGCTATATAGGCATTTGACAAACGTGGTCAAAATAAATATGTTTTCCTTAAATAGCAGTAATTATCAGTATTTCATAAAGTCTTTAGATAATTCAATCTTACTGTGAATGGCTGCATAATTTTAATCCGTTTTCTTGTAATAAAGAACTAAACTATACGATTAAATAAGTAGGTATTAATTAATATACCTTTTAAAAATGTTTTTATTACGCTGAAATAATTTCTAAGCAATAATAACACGCCAACATATCGTTCAGAGCGCTTTCGTCGTCGCGAGGGAAAATTAAATTGGAACAACCCCCGGTCACAGGATATTGTGTCTCAAAAATAAAATTATTTCTTTACTCTCAAATCGATTTTTCCATATTTACGCCTCACGAGGTGTAAATAATTTAAAGTGACATTCTTTTAGATTTCAAATATAGGTAACGATAACTTTACTGTGTGTGTATTATAATAACGGAAGTACAATAGATACGCTTATCAAGCACAGAAAACAGGCCAAGCTAAACAAGCCTATTAACTCGTCTTCTGTTAGTATCGCTAGGAGCGGCGAATGAACGGGTTGTGTGTAGTTTCATCATCAGTGCAACGATATTAAAAAAGGTTATGATACGATACTATGTGATATGGAATGATACAACGATATTATGTGATGCAAAATCGTAATTAATGTACGTAATAAAATAATGCAATGTAGCTAAAGTGTACATGTGATAAATTTTTTCTTTCACTAAGCGAATCACGGACCCGATTTCTTAATATCCCACATACCGTAATTCTAAAAAAAAAAAACATGGCGTCGATCTTTAAATATTTTCCTACTTAATTTATAAGTTACGTTTTGATATATCCGTAAATACCAGAACAGAACAATACGACTTAATAATAATATGCTACCGTTTTGGCACAAATAAAATAGCCACAAAGAACCTTTCGTAGTGTTGCCGAATCCCTCCATCATATTATGTATTCAATACGTAATAGAAATTTTACGTATCAGTTGAGCACTTTGTTTGTTCGAGTTCAAACGACCACTGTTGCGTTCTATGTAGACCTTGCATAAATTTACAAGGATAATAGATTGCCGGGCGGCCGAAGTTTGAAGCTTTAAGTCCGATCTATGGCAGCTTGCTCCGAACACGGCCGCCCAACTACCAACTATAATATTGACGTGATAAGGAACTTTATCTAGGTACTTGAATCTACATGAAATCATTAATTGATTGATCGATGGAGTTGAGTTTGTGTTCATACTTTAAGATGTAGATAAGAATGTATTATTTTGTGACCCTCATGATTTTCAAATTCCGTACCTCAAAGAGATAATAACTTATCCGTCCATTTAGAAACTGGTAAAAAACCGAAAAAATCTAAATGAAATCAACCATTCACAAGAACTTTATTCAACACGTTCGAGATAAATGGTTATTAGTGTGATTTCAAGTCAAGCTATGGACAGCCTTCATCAACATAAAGTTCATTGGTTAAATGCACTATTGTGTCATTTCGTACCAGCAAATATGACTTAAAATACAGATTCAGTGCTTATTACTGCACGGACGTAAACTTTTCAGAAAAAGCTTATAAAGGAATAACGGACGCAAATTCTTAATTTTTCAAACGTCGTCGTCGTAGCGCAGTGTTCTTACGAGTAGATATTGTATTAATGTTTGCTTCATGAAAAATATTGAAGCCGTTCTTGGTATCTTTTTGTAGTTAATTTCAAAGTTACATTGTGATATGTTCACAGATAAAGATGTTGACTTAAACACTCAAATTTTTAATTTCCCGCTATCTAAGGGATGTTATTAGTTTGGGTCTGATTTTCGAAAATCGACTTTTCAACAGATCTCCACGTTTTGAGGTCCTGAAGCCATTCTGACTATTTCCGGCTGCATGTTCGTATGCGTGTGCGTGTGTGTGGATGCGTGTGTGTGTATAACTTTTTTGTCGTATGATATCTAGAGAACGGATCAACCGATTAAGACCCACGATACGGCATTCGAAAGGTTTATCGAGTCTTAGATCTGATTAGATTTTGAAGTCAATCGGTCAAGCGATTTGAAAATTATCAAAAAAAACATTTAACGTTTTTTTAGATAACCTTGAGCTATTCCAACTGATCTACTTGAAATTTTCTATACGCTTTATATGCATAAATGCCGTCTAAAAAATTAAAATCGACAAACACGTTCAAAAAATATCGCAGTTTATAAATTTCCGAAAAAATGTTTTTTTAACATAAATTTGAGATTTTACATAAAATTTATGCTTACAAAATTGCATAGAATTCCGTAAAATGCATTGAAATCAAACGAAGCGTTCAAAAGATATCGCAGTTCGAAAATTTCCAAAATAACATTTTCGTTGAATATGTCCCTGGTTTTTGAGCTCGAAAATAGCGGGAAGTTTCAGGGATGGCCTGCAGGGTCAATCGAGTATTGTTCGTTAGTATGTATATTCTAATAAGTTTATTATTAAGTATATCTACGGTGCAAAGAATTTTTTATTTCAATAAAATAGGTTTTTATTGTATCTAGGGAATTTTTTAATATTAATTTTTAACTATAGAATATATACAATTAAAATAACAAATAAGGATTTACGTTCACGAGTGTGCAGAAAATTCAGCTTGCTTGGATGGTCGGGGCCGTTTTACTTTTGACATGAATTCCGAACACGAAGACTATTTCGGGCTGTCCTCTAAAACAATGTGTTTGATTGGATTGATTGCTTATCATAATTAGATATGCAGTGCCACCCTTTGATACTTTTTTGGTTCGGTGTTGCCCTTATAATGATGTTCCGACCTTATAGTATCATAATATCATAAAATTACGAATTGACGATTCGTACGAGACGATGACGATATTATAGAAGCTCTCTTCTGCGCTTATGATGTAACCACTCCTATAGCCAGCTGGTGTACCCATTTGGCGAGATGGCGCGTTTCAGTCCAGTTTCAATCCGCGAGATCCCCGAGGGCCAGCCTTCACCCCCGCGAAATTGCGTTTGACAATTTCAATACTGTGAAGTGACATTTTTTATTCTATTACTACTGTTTGTGCTCTATGTATAATATAGACAAGTAATCTTAGTACAGTACTTGCTATATACATATTTATGCGGCTATGAAGTTGGTCACGGCAACAAAATCGCAGTAACATAGTTTTATAAAACCGCTGCGACGAGAAGTATAGCGGATCCGAGCACATCGCACTTCAGAGCCGCACACATATATGACAAGTACTCTACCAATCGACGGATAAAGTCATGATCACGTGATCCACATAAGCATGTATTTTAAGCATTGTAAGTAAATAAGATGCCACCTAATGTGACACAGATTAGATAGTAAAAGAGAATAAAACTTAAATATACAAACTCTCTTTGCCGACTCTACAATTTATTCTATGTTTCTGACATAAACTTAAGCAGTGTCGCGGTAAAAACAAGTTCGTTTATAGTAAATATGAATATAGTCGTTGGACGTATTATCAAGAAATTAAATATTTTCCGATGACGTAATGGCGACTTCCAAATTAGCTTCCGATTGGTGGTGCCGCTCGCTACTCACACATAGACTCAGGTATTTGGCAAAATTATTGTTTTCATAATTATTTTCCTATTTACATGGAACAATACATAATTTATTTTGTTTCAAATTTACTTAACTAAACTCACTAAAAGATGAATTAAAAAACTAATCCAGTTAAACAAATGTTCTGAGTGATACAAGTAAGTATTCAGTTTATAGGCTCTTCTCTTTTTTGAATGGAGAAAACGCCAAAAATTATTTAGCTGGAGTAACCTAGAGCGTCCCTCAACGTGCAACAGACCGCTCTCGCTATCGCCGTAAAACAAATAAAAAATTATCATAATTCATGGAAATTACAAAATTAAGCCAATTTGTTAAATACAAGTAGAATACATATACCTACACGTTTTTATAGTATTTAAAAATATAATAATTGGCTACATTTTTATGCTTTAAACATTAAAAACCAAACAAAAATGTCAGTTAGTTACGTCTTGGGCCTAACCAACTTACTGTTCTAAATATATCAACTTTAATAAAAAAATTTGAACTTTAAATAATTTTAGTGTCGTAATAACTCGAGCGCAGCGAACCTGTTTGAAGTTTAAAAAGCCGTGCGGCCGTAGTTCGAGCCCAGGCGTGTACCGATGAGTTGTTTCTGACTTAAGTACATAACTATCACAGGCTCGGTGCCTCGGAGAGCACGTTAAGCCGTCAGTCCCGGGTGTCATCAACAGATGGCAGTCGTTAAAATCCACCAACCAGCACTAGAGCAGCATGGTGGATTAGGCTTCAAGCCCCCTCACCCTAGGGGGAGGCCTAAGCCCCTGCAGTGGGGCATAATGTGCTGGTGGAATGGAATGGGAATAAAAAAGTTATTAAACTAAGAAAATTGAAGACAATGTTATAATCTGGGATGCCGGTCAATTGAAGAAGGAAATGTCCTGGTCTATCACATATCACCACCCGCAGCCCTAACTACTGCTCGGCGACACTTGTTCCAATGAAGACATTCGTGTGAATTTATCACGATTTTATTACAAATGTGTAGTCCAAGTGGGATAAGCAGCAGTCGGAAAACTAATATATAATAATAATAATAATAATAACACACACAATCACAACAACGTCTAGGTCGCAAACTAAGCATTAACTTGTATTTTGGGTACCAAGCGAAGACACCACATACATATAACAACCAAGACCCGGTGCCAGTATTAATATTCATCATATAAATACTGACCCGACCTGGGATTCGAACCCGGGACCTCCAGCTTCGCAGGCAGGGTCGCTGCCCACTAGACAAGCGGTCGTCAAATATTAAAAAATAATTATAATATTTTTTAAAAATTCGGAAACATGATAAAAACACAGAAATCTGAACCATCGATTGTAACAACTTTCTTAAATTACAAAGTTTATTAACCGGTAAATCGCTTAAAGTACTTAAATAAAACACGTGAAGTACTTAAGGCCGAGTTTTGAATTGTGTGTCAGTTTACGCTTCGAATTCAAAGGTATTAAAGTTTGTGTTTTCGATATTACACGTATAAAAGGAATATACGTATTACTTATTAGATCGTGGAGAAACGACGAACAAACGCTAATAAAAAGGGAAAAACCATAAAAATACGAAGCGACTAGTAACCCTCTTCTGCGTTTACCGTCTAACCACATACTCTAGCTAGTTGGTGTAAGATAGCCAGTTTTAGTCCGAGTTTAGGTGCGCAAGGTCTCCGCGCACCGCTCATCACCCCCGAGAAATCCCCGCTCATCTCCGCGAAATTGCGTAATGACACTTCGATACTGTAAATTAACATTTATGTCTCTATTAAAACCAAAGGCTGCTGTCAAATTAATTTACTCTACGGGAAAAAAGTAATTTAAAATATTGATAGAAAAATTATATAATAATTTATAGTTATATTAGCTATAGTATTACTACATAGTATTATTTCACGTAATAATAAATAACACTATAAAATGCAGAACAAAATTATCTGCGGCCAAATGTTTTATTCCATTTTAACTACCAATTAATAATATTTATTACAAAAACTCATATTTTAAATATATAACAACAAGTGACAAATATTTCAAAATGTTATTGGTCTCTTCCTTTTCTTTGGATAACGTCGCGTATCGTTTCTCTAACTTTAGCGAAAACCGGACCTTAAGAGTGCCTTCACGAGTAACAATGCCACATTAGCATTGTTACTCGTATGCTTGAGTTGCAAGTTGCCTGCATAGTGACAGAAAAATGTAGCCCACAGATGTAGCCCTTTTTTGGTTAGCAACTGAATTACAGTAGCCTAGGCCTGCACATGACTCGTGCGACCCACCATGCCTCTCGAGGGGACGACGATTATTCATTGCTGAAATCATAAATCGTGTATTTATGGTACAACTACTGTTCTGTCGTCTACAGAGCTTCGGCGCTACGTTATACATAAAATCTAAGACATAGTATTGATTTTAGTAATCTTTCTGACATCTAAAATGATGGGTACTCTGTTGATTAACCATAACCTTGTTAAAGTTTATTCTTTGATATGAAAATTATTAGAAAAAAATAAGATAAAAACGAGACACATAAATTATTCCGTGTTTCATAATTTTAAATACATTTGTGAAAATAATAATTATGCGAAAACTATCGGAACCAGTTATTTAAGGATCTCGAAATAATATAAAATTACCTAACCATATTAATATCCTCGATGAAAGTTTATGAAAGCTTAATTCAACAGGATTTTATCAAAGTGAATTCTATGTAATGTAGTTCGTCTATTTCTTACTAACTTACAAAGGAAAGCCAAACACGAAAGAGTTTCTTATAACACAAGATATTTCATATCTTGGTATTACATTTCGTCCGTTGTTCGGCAGCGAAATGTATTTAATTTTGCGATTCTGCACGTATTTTCTCTTATTTCTATAAATATTTTAACGGTAAGTAGAATAAGTAATACTTCAGTGTTTTCAGTACTCGACAGTAAGTAATAAAACAGAATAATAACAATATTGATATGGTGAATATTTCACCTCAGTGTGACTACAAACGCCTGCAAAAATGTAACCATCTAACTAGGAATAACATCAATCCATCACTGTCAAATCATATATAATTTTATAACTCAAGAAATTAGCTTTAACATGGCTGTAACGCGGCACTAAGCGTCATATATACGTCAACACTATCGATGATATGAATATAAATAATATTACAGTATTTTCACTTATGATTTTCATCTATACTAGTATAATATTATAAAGCTGAAGAGTTTGTTTGTTTGTTTAAACGCGCAAATCTCAAGAACTACTGGTTCTAATTGAGAAATTCTTTTTGTATTGGATAGTCCATTTATCTAGGAAGGCTATAGGCTATTATTACATTACGCTACGACTAATAGGAGCGGAGCATCAATGAAAAATGTTGCAAAAACGGGAAAAAATATTCTTTTTGAGAGCTTCCCTTATGCGTGCTGCGTAAACGGTTGATGTTAAGCAAAAACCATGTATTACTGAATTGTTCTCCTTCAAAAATTCAAACCAAAAGTCCGCGACAGCATATGTGTATCTTTTAAGATTGACTTACTATCCTTTTCTATGGCAATCAAATTTGTTGCTGGACGCGCCAGAGAATTTCTTTGTTTGGATGATGACGATGATACCATTACATAGTGTAATGTGTAATGATATGGTTGGACTAGCGACCCACCCCGACTTCGCACGGGTGCAATGTACTAATGCGTGGAACGGGAAAAGGAACGTCTCCGTAGTCCACCCGGGCGGAGCCGGGTACGACCACTAATAAATTATATAAACGTGCTCTCGTGTGTTCGTTTCAGTGGTTTCGGCTCGGCGTTAATTTATCAGTGAATAAGTGATATAATAAGTAATAATATATAATAAGAATAAGTAATTTATCAGTGAAGTAAATACCTAAGTTTAAAAGCCTAAATACCATTGCATTTAGGCTTTTAAACTTAGGTATTTCGTAAACGTTTAAAACGTCGTTTAAAAGTGAGTAAAGCAAAGGACTTTGTTGGGGATTCACATAATTTTTAAAGTTAAAACCATGAAATGTATTATTTAGCTTTATGGTTTAGAATTAAGTGTCCGTTTATTTGTTTGAAATAATCTTCTAAACGTCTGAACCGACTTTAAGGACGTATGTACAAAAAGTGACAGCTCGAAAATAGGTTTTACTTGACAGCTTGCTTACTACTACACGCGCATCTGCACCAGAGGCAACACATACTTGGCTCTATACCAGAACTAATTAGTCTTGATCATTATTATTTTTATTTATTTAAAAATTAGTTTTCTTTTATGTCAGGTTTTTAATGTTGCTTTATTTTATATAATTAGCGATCCGCCCCGGTTTCGCACGGGTAGCAGAGCCATAATGTTTTTACGGTCGTAGTGTCGTATCAGCTTGTTGTGTCGAACATGTGGACTGGATTTCATTAGATTTAAATGTAACGCAAGTTCGTCCAACTTGGATTATTTTTAATGTATTTTATTTCGAATTCTATAAATATATGAAAAAGTAAAGAATAAATACCTAAAAACAAACTAAAATATTTCTTTGTATACAACATTGATAACTTCAGCCTAACCACGTGTGTCACGTCGTCCGGTATGGCTCCTAAGATATTGATTTAAATTGTAGAATACAAACGGCGATCATAATGTTCATGAAATGCTGAAGGTAAATATCGTATTCAATTTGATAAGGATTAATACCATATACGTATAAATTGTTTTCCAATCACCTCATCATATTACATCATAAAAATAGTATAGTAAGCTATCCATAAAATATAGACATATGCTATCGCGGACTTTTCTTTAGTCCTATAAAAGAGACACAATTCCTCCATACATTATTTTGTTATATCTCAAAAGGATTAGGCCGCATTTTCGATGAAAGTTCCCAACCAGCTTGATTTTTTTCCGACTTCTTCAACAATAATCGTCATATTTCAACAAATTTTCTATTGAATCACTCTGTCCATTGATGTCAATAATATGCCAATCCGTTCGGTACTTTTTGAGTTTGTCGCGTTCAGACAGACAGACAGACGCGGCGGGGGACTTTATTTTATAATATGTAGTGATAACAATAATACCTGGGACATCCCACACAGCGCTATCTAGTCCCAAACTAAGCAAAGCTTGTGTTATGGGTGTGGGTTACGATGTCTTTTAAAGTTCCATAAAAAAAAATTATTAGACAATACTATACTGTGCCACAGTTATCGTATGAGGAGTTTTGCAATACGAGTGCATTTTGTTTGTGATACGTGGCGATGGCGAAACCGAGGTCCCATTGAATGAGGTGACCTTTTCATTTCCCATTTCGTCAAATTCTACTATTTTTGATTCTGGACTGATTGTTTTCAAAATCAATGTGTAAGAGTCTGTATGGTCTTCGATTACGAATCTGTGCTCAGAACTAAAAAAAATTACTGCCTTAGAATCTGTTATAGTTTTTGAACTGATTGCTTTCAAAATCGATATCTATGGGTCCATGTGGTCTCCCTTCACAAATCTGCGGTCAAAACTGAAAATAGTGTCTGCCATTTTGAACTTCTTTCTTTCTGGGCCTAACACTACTAAAATAAAGTCTGTTTCGTATAGATTAAAATTTTATTATTATTTGGTCCACATTACAAAAAAAAACAAGTCTGTATGCGTTATTACAACAACGATTAATAATTTTGTCAATACATTTAGTATTAATACGTTTTTTATGATATCGAAACTTGTACCGTAATGTTGTATTTTACATTACTAAGTCTTTTTACTTTACACCTATCACAAACGAGCATTCTGTTTGCACCGCATGCGTAAACCGCGAAAAGCAACCCGCTCGCGCCCTTAGCTCCCACCATTATTTATTTATATAAATAGAGAAACCGCACGAACACCTCTGTTTTGACTTACTTGCCCTTCAAATTTCACGATCATTCAGACCGCCTTCTACAAACATTATCCCATCAAAAACAATACTTGTCAAAAAAACCAAGTCTCGCAACTCAGTTGTTCTGCGGTAAAAAGTTGTGAGATCCATGTAATACCAAGTCGGTTATTAATTTATTCAGTCTCTACTTGTAAGTATGTAATGTTTTATATAAATATATTGAGACTTGGCCATCGCACTAAATAATTGAATTTACATGTGTTTTCAGGCGATTGAATTTACACGTGTTTTCAGGCGCTGGCCAAGTCTCAATATATTTATAACCGAATAAATTAATAACCGACTTGGTATTACATGGATCTCACAACTTTTTACCGCAGAACAACTGAGTTGCGAGACTTGGTTTTTTTGACAAGTATTGTTTTTGATGGGATCTCATTTCTTTTTGTATTTTGTAGACAGTTCTACTTTTTTCCTTTTCGGTACCTTCTACTTATTGTATATATGTATATCTACCAGCAACGAAGTTTCTTAAAGCCCTCTCCCGGACTTATGAACTTTTCTTATTTTTGTAGGTAGCCTTCCGTTTTCTCTTTTCCGGTACTACTTCTTGAGCTTCAGCTACAGTTTAATATAATAATAACTGCCGTAATAAAACATCGTTACGAATAAAGCCAATATTGAAAAATTTAACTGAAGACTTGGCTGTATGGGCTTAATTTTCTTTGCGGTCTTTTCTAGATTTTTTAGTTTTTCCTTGATTCATACACCAAACACTACTTATATTCCAAATTTGAAGCTTCTAGGTCTGCTAGAAGTGCCTTAGAATTTTGATGATCGTTGAGTCAGTGAGTGACAAAATTAAGAAATTTGACCCGTTATAATTTCTTAAAAATACTGGTTCAAATTGAATTAAAACGTGTAATATGCTTATATAATATGCCTGCATGGTTACTGAAAATTTCAGTCTTCTAGTTTTATCCACAACGAAGTTACAGGGGGTCGAAAATGGTCTGAATTGCTTCGAGAAAAGGATGGTACGGCCGTGACGCTTTTTTGCTCGACTTGGTGGGGGCACGGCCGTGCCCCCAGATAGTTTAAAAAAACTAAGAAACTTGCGCTTTGATACCAAATCGATCTAAAAAGGAGAAAATAACTTTTAGAATAAGAATAAAGTGTTTAATGAGGAAAAATAATGTTATTGTGACAAAACGTGGGGTGCCCGATATCAGTTGTTTTAAATATTTCATTGCACTCCACGATTTTTCACAATAACATTAATTTTCAATTTTTTTTTCTACTTATTTTCTTTTTTAAAGTTCGATTGTCTATCAAAGTCGTATCAAAGTGTAATTTATAAATTTTTTTTAATATATTATTTTTTATCTTATTTTAGTCTTAATATTTTTTAAACTACATTCCATTAAAATTTACAAACATAAAGGTGGATCTCACAATTACCTATAAAACGATGAAATGATACAAACCGACACAAAGCTTCATGTCGGTGCTAATCTAACCACTGAGGAGTTCCCTTGTAAACAAATTATCGTGGTGCATCATCAGTTTATAGTGAAAATCATGGATAACTATCGAAATCCAACCTACATACAAAGTTTCGTGTTCGTGCTATTAACCGGTGAAGAGTATCCTTATGAGGAAACAATCCTGGCTGCAACATCAAGTTATGTTTATCATTTTAGTGTATTGTCATCGAAGTTACATATGTATTCTGAATTTCAGCCCAATAGTGAAAGTGGAAGTGGGTGACAACCGCGTTTAAAGATTCCATTAGATACAAAAAAACATACAGGTGGAACTTATAAAAGCGTATTAAAATTAAAATAATTACACCATTCCAAGAGCTCACCACTTTTTACATATGTTTTAATTTAATTTTTTTATCATAAAAAAATTATTAGTTGGTCAAGCTATTGATACGACCTTTAAAATGACATATACCACAACTTGATACAACCTGGGTACGCAGCCCATACAAAGATGCCCATTCACTTTTACTTTCACCCACGTCTCAAGATTGATTGAGTTCAACTTTACCATACGTACAGCATTTGATCGGAGAAAAACAAAGACGTACCCCCGACCTTTCAATAGCGCTCCTCGGAGCGGTCTAATCTGTGGAGCGGCCTGAAGCACGATACCGTGTACGCTTGGTTTTATGGTGTCAGTGTGCTGTCAGTTCATACAAAATAGTATGGCGAAATTTCGGTGAAATTGCATATTATTGATGATTTTTTTCTGCCACGTTTATTATCAAAATTTCCTCTAACAGAAAGAAAGGATGAAGTATTAACAATACTTAAATGATTTTTCAATCTCAAAAAACCTTGTGATGATGGTGTAATATGTACCGAAAAATGTTAATTTTCCGCGATTTTGGCAAAAGTGGGTTACAAAATAATATTTTTTCAGTGTGAAAGAGTGTAAAATATGCAAATGTTTTCTAACACAATTGTAAATTAAGAACTGATCTTTATTTTAGAATTAGGTTTATGACCATATACCTTTCCAAACTTCCTAAAAATGTACCTAAACATGCCGTTTTTTTGTAATTGCCCCCTTAATGAAACATCGTAGACATGAAAAGAGGTTTTCGGGTGGCACAGGCAATTTTTTTCTATCTGTGTGTTCGGGACCTCCAAAACGGATGAACCAGTTTTAATGCAACATCTTAGGCATGAAAAGGAGATTCTCAGGAGTGGCAAAGGCAACTTGTTTTCTGTCTGTCTATTTCTCCAAATCGGCTGAACCGATTTTAAATTAACTTCGTAAACATGAATAGAAGCTTTTGAGGAGTGGCACAGTCAACTTTGTCCTGTCTGTCTGTTCGGGATTTCCAAAACGGATGAACCTATTTTAATGAAACTTCGCAAACTTAAGAAAAGGAGGTCGTCAGGTATGTCATCACAGGCTAATTTTTGTCTGTCTGTTTGTGTAGGTTAATCTCCGAAACTCTGAACCATTTATTCTTATTCTTTTCATTCCGGAAATATTTAGTCTTCCTGTGTAATTTTTTAAAATTATATAAAAACAACGCAGACGAATTCACCGGCCGTCGCTAGTCTGAGTTAAGTAAGTATATGTGTATATAAAAATCATGTATATAGGTTTCAAATTGCAGTAACTGTAAAGCTGTCGTAATCGAACGGATAGACCGATGGGCATGACCACTGCAGAAGTATGAACGTCTTGTTTTCGCGTACCTCGCCCCTTGAAGGAAGCATTAAATAAGTTCGTAGACATCGAACGAGACTCTAACGCTGACTCTCGATAATCGCGTTTATGACAGATGTCTTTTTTTATCTCCCAACCATTGACAACACGTGCTTGCTCCATATGGTACGGTTCGCGAAAACTATGTGTTATCACAGAAAAAGCATAATTAATATTTTCAGACCCAATTTAATCACGAGCATTCGTGACTACATTGGGTTCTGAAAACATTCATTAAACATATTTTTTTCTTGAAATACAATATCACGTTAATATAGATCGTAAAGATAGTCGTTGGTTAGCATTTATTTTATAACGAACATCAAATCAACTTAATGAGGTGTTCTTTATGTCCAACCTTTAATTTTTTTCACGATTCAGGCATAAGGTTTTTTTATTATGACTATATAGGAATAAAGATTTTGAGATATTATTTTTCATATATATTTTATAGTCTACATTAACATAATAAAGTTGAGCTTTGAGCTAGTCTTAGGAAAGTACAGACTTATCAATTTTGACTTACCGTTTTAATGCGACTATTTTCATTCCAAAAGATAATTTCCTTATTACGAGTACATAAATATGAACGAAAACCTGTCAATTGTTTTGTTTTACTCTTTTTTGGTAATGTAAATACTGCAATTCTAAACAGCTATAGACGAGTTTGAATAGCTACTTGTGATTTCGATTACATATAGTGGATAATTATTACACCATCGAGGTGATTTGATAATGGAGTTGAAAGGTGGATAATGGAAGCCTTCAATGGTAACTAATCTTTCTAGTAACCCTACTGAGATTAGGCTCTTTAGATTTGTTTTTACAAGCACTATTCATAGATCACAGTGATGAAAATTTGGTGATGGAGCTGGTGGATGATGGTGGTTTCCATAACAGAACCTATCAATGGCTACTAATAAACCCACCGAGTTTGGATTCGTTAGAATTCACATTACTAGCTCGTTATATAGCACAGGGTAGCGAGGGTCTGATGACAGAGCTAGACAGTGGATAACAGAACAGATCCCATTACTAGCTATTAGTAAATTTACTGTGATGTCCTCGGCCAAACTTAGTAAGGTAGAGCCATGGCATGGGAAAAACTATAACACGAGTAATGAACTACCCAAGCTCAAGATTAAGAAAATATATGTAAAACAACATTTTTCTAAACAAGCTTTTATTTAAAAACACTGAAAAACACATTGTTAGAGCTCAAAAGTATAATTAGTTACTCAAATATCTATACTAATATTATAAAGCTGAAGAGTTTGTTTGTTTGTTTGTTTGTTTGAACGCGCAAAGTTCAGGAACTACTGGTTCAAATTGAAAAATTATGGTTGTGTTGGATAGTCCATTTATCGAGGAAGGCTATAGGCTATATTACATCATGCTACGACCAATAGGAGTGGAGCATCAATGAAAAATGTTGCAAAAAACGGGAAAAATTATTCCTTTTGAGAGCTTCCGTCGCGCGCGCTGCGTAAACGGTTGATGTTAACCAAAAATCATGTATTACGGAATTGTTCCCCTTTAAAAGTTCTAACCAAAAGTCCGCGACAGCATATGTGTATCTTTTAAGGTTAACTTACTATAACCTTTTTTATGACAATCAAATTTCTTCTAACATTATGTACTATTTGCGAAGATGTTTTTTTAAACGTGATATTAATCCTTATCAAATTAAATACGTTAGTTGTGTTAAGCATTTCATGCATATTATAATTGCCCTTTACACCACACAATTTCAATTAATATCTTAGCAGTTTTTATCGAAATATGAAAACTATAGCGGGAGAAAATAAATTCGCTGTCTGCCTCGGTTCGTTAACTTTTTACTTCCAAACCACGCAATAGACTTTGATACGGTTTTCAGTATTATCTTATTTTCTTATTATCTTATAATCTATATAATAGAAATACTTATTATAAAGCTGAAGAGTTTGTTTGTTTGTTTGAATGCGCCAATCTCTGAAACTACCAGTCGGATTTGAAATTTTTTTTTTTTCCTTTGATAGCCTGAATCTACCGGAGGGTTATAAGCTATATATATTAAAACGAACTGTGTGTCTATTCGAGCAAATAGGTTTTGGCCAAAACAGCTTAACCGATTTTGATGAAACTTTACACATATGGAAAGGATGTAGTCAAAAGTGACATACAGAACTTTTTGTATATCTGTCTGTACGTCCATCTGTCTAAACCAATTTTAATGAAACATCACAAGTATGAAAAGAAGGTCGTCAAAACTAACAAATGTTACTTTTTGTCCGTCTGTCTATCTATACGTGTATCTGTCTATTTGAGCTAATCTCCAAAACGGCTAAACAGATTTTAAGGAAACTTCGCAGACGGGAAAGAAGGTTGTCAAGAGATTTGACATTAGCTACTTTTTGTCCGTCTGTTTGTCTGTACGTCTATGTGTCTATTCAATTCAATTTTGTCTATTCGAGCTAATTTCCACTATGGCTGAACAGATTTTAATGAAACTTTGCAGACGTGAAAGAAGATTGTCAAGAGTGTCATTAGCTACTTTTTGTGTTTGTTTGTCTATCTGTCTGTCGTTTGTCCACACTGATCTATCAACTACTACAGCCAAAACTACTAAGTCTAGGAAGCCTAAATTTGGAACATAGGTTTATTTCATAACGTGAGCATTAAGTTAAGAAAGGCTTTTTTAGAAATTTCAAACTTAAGGATGGGAATGGAGGGACTCAAATAATGACGTGTTTCAGGGTTTTTAAATTTCCAGATTTTAAGGGTGGGAAACGGGAGATGAAAAATTGTATTGGTTTTTTTAAAGGGTGGAAGGGGAATGAAGATTGAAAGTTTGAATGGGTGTAACCAAAATTGGTTCCAGCAAAAAGTACGTATAAACCATCTCGAACGTTAATAGTACCTATAACAGGAATTCGTAGTCTACGCAAGCGAAGCTGCGGGCGGTCGCTAGTAAAATATATATTTTAAAAGCTTAAGTTGTCAAACATCCTCAAGTAATACTTCTTTGAAACCACAGGTCTAAAGATTTAAACTTTAAAAAAAACATTCTTTATCTGGTTCACTTAATAGCAGAACAAAATCAAAATAAAAATTATAAATAACTCAGAATAGTATGAATGTAAGATTCGAGTTGACCTCTCAGTTCAATGGCGCCTATGCGATGATGGTAGTATAGGTACACCATGCATACACAATATACCTACTATTTAACCTCTCATTCTAGCGTAATTTATTAAAAAGCTTAAAGCTTATTTATGTCTTGCACAGAAACCATATTATACTTTCTTAACCACTGTAAACGCTTAGGTAGCTATTTGGGTATTTGAGACAATTTTGTTTTCTTTCATTTCAAGGAATAAGACAAATGAACATAAAAAACTTTTCGACCATCAGCCAACTCGCCTATGTGTCTTCATAAATAATGAGAGCATTTTCAATTGTGTTATATAATTCATAAGCCATGTGCGTTTAGGTTAATTGGTACAGGGTCGGATTTGTTTCGAGCACTCTGTGGCTGGGCAGTACACTTCAATAAATAAATAACATCATATCTCTGGAATATTTTGAAAATCTCACTCTGCATTTCGAAGAAAAAAAAATATATATTACTGTACTAAAAAATTTCTAAATGCCACCTTGTCATTTATTTCGTATATAATAGCCACTTCTAAAACGAAGTGTGACTTTACGAGCGCCATTCTTGTTTGTTTTTAAATTATAACGTGTATTCTTGCTATGGAGAAGCGGAGTTTGTTGGTACAAAAATTATAACACTTAACAGGAGGTTCCAGCTGGAGGGTACCTACCTACTAATTGTAAAACAATGAAACAAATAAATCATTTTTATTTTTGTTTTATTTATTATTGTTTATTCATAAAGTTAATACCGACCAGAAAACGTGGCCTTATTTATTTTTTCGTAAAGCAAAACATAAAATTAAAATGATTAAACATGAAATACTATTATTGTGTATTATGCAATGCGTACTGTTATATTAAAAGATATAATTTTAAATAACCAGAATTTTCACATGTTAATGTTTCCATGCGTACAATGAACCCCGAATTAAAAGGCCTCGCCACCGTAATAAAGCCTTGACGAGAACTCTGGATAAAATGAATGAGAGATAATTTGTTGGTGCACTTGACTAATTATTTAATTAAGACGAAACATCACAGTAATGTGACGTCCTTTTTATTTAGAAGGGCGAAATAGCAGGCTATTTGTCAACCGAGAGTCCATAGCATGAACGAACAATGACGACGTAGCGTTGCGATATTGGACAGTATTGTGCAACGCGTCCCTAATATTAATATCTATTTATAATTTGAGATCACGGGAAACTGTCTACGCTACGCCTCCTTAACCATGTAATAAAAAATTATATAGTTTATTGAAAATCACGCTTTTACAAGCAACGCACTAAAAAGTAAATTATAAGTCAATCTATAGACTTAAATACATAGATTTCTATAGATTAATTATAGTTGAAACTAAGCCATTGAATTTTTTATCTACCAGAAAACTTTCTAAGCTTATCAATACTATACTATTATTTAAAATTCCTTGGGTGCGTGTGTGTTTATGCGTGCGAGGGTGTGTACGTCAGGGTGTTTGTGACGATTTGTAGTTTATGAACCTTAAAAACTATTTAACGGATAGTATTGAAACGTTATAAGTAATTTCTTAAGATTCTAGAAGCGATTACAGAAAGAATATAGAAAATCTTTGTTTGATATCCTCTAAAAATCGCTCGTTAGAAAATAAACTACAAGTCTTCTCTTATAGAAATTAAATTTAAAGAAATTACTAAATATCCATTTAGTAAAATATTTAAAACCTATTTTAAGCATTATAAAATTGATTTTCGTTGGCAGTTACAGCTTTCACAAAAAAAACCTTTTAATTTTATGAGAAGTTATACATCCGTACAACTCCAGGGCATTCAAGTCAACTACATTACACAAAATTTTAGTGCATCATTCATAGGGCACGTTTTATCGCCGATTGGGCTTTACTTACAGGCTTCAAAAACTACTGATCCTCTGCTGAGAAGCAATAGGTCACAGCCTCACAAAAGGAGAACCTAAGCCATTTTCTACAGAAGCTTATAATAGCTTTTTGCTTCTAGAAACGTAGATTGTCAATAAAAACTGTAATAACGAAAAAATTAAACATACTAATGACGAATCCGAATTTGTATATCTATCAACTTTGTATTTATTTTGTAAGTAATTTCATAATTTTATACGTTTTGTGGGTTTGAATTGTTTGTAGACCTTGAAATGAAATTCCAAGAGTGAAAATAAATGGTGTGCTTGTCGTGTTTTAATCTCGGTGTTGTTGTTAGACTTTTCAGGGAAGAATCTATAGCGCGTATTGTAATATCTATGTAGCAGTAGTGTTAAAAAATTCTTGCATAAAAAGCAAATATTTCCAAATTACGTTCACGTTATTTTTATTAGGTTTATAATGAAATTGGACAGTGTTATTAACATCATCGGAACCCATCTGCCTAAATTGATAGAAACATAAACGTTCGCGTTCGCACCTGAGCGCCATTAAAGTCTTGGAGTTTTTTCCCGAGGTACAGAAAAGAGAGGAAACCACTGCGGCCCAATAAAAAGAATATATATATTGACATAGACAAACCTAACGTAACCTGTAAATTTTGGAATGAATGAAAATTATTTTTGGTGTATATTAACATTCCCTGGTGTAAGACCGAAATTATCGTAATGGGCAAAACAAAGTAACTTCCGCACAAGCAAGTTTGTGAATGTCAGCATTGTCAACATGCACTGGTGTATCTTCATCTTAGGATACGCATCACTTCATATTCGCAGTTACGTGCTTTTTATTTATTTTTTCATTGATGGAAAATTAACTCTGTACTTAAATGAAGCAAATATTGACCCCTCGAGTATCATTAATAATAACTTTTTCAAAAAAACAAAAAGCCTTAAAATACGGTTTACAAATTGACGCATTTGATTCGTTTTTTAGGGTACCGCACTCAAAGGGTATCAACGGAAACCCTATTATTAAGCCTCCGCTGTCCGCCCGTCCGTCCATCCGTCTGTCACAGGGCTGTATCACCTGAACCATCATATGTGTGTGTGCTACTATAGCCGCCATAAGAACAAATAATAAAAATTAAATTAAATTAACAATTAAAGCGGGTCCCCATAAATGAAACGTGTTTTTTTATATATTGTACGGCGGTACGGAACCCTTCGTGTGCGATTTCGACTCGCATGCACTTGGTCGGTTTTATTCTTGTTCTTCTTAAATTATTCTTGTTATTACTTGGTGTTTAAGATACATAAATGATGTATACATATTATATATTCACAAAGATAGTATTTGCATCAATATTCGACATCATTCTTGTTTCAAAAGGAAATAACGAGGTGACTCTCTTATCACCAAGTACAGTCAGTTTTAATATAAAATTCCAATCAGAATTTTCAGTGTGTTTTTTTCTAACGTGTCAAGCAAGACTGAGGTAGTGCGAATATAATAATGAATTGATGAATCAAATATTCTCCTATCCGTCGTTCCTAATTCGAACCCTTTCGAACCCTAGTGTAGTGGTGTTTGGGATTGATTAGTTCACTTCCAAAAAATTTATGATAATTTGTATAAAAACGATCGCCGCCATTTATGAGTGGGGAGACGAAATATCATAATTTAGACAAGTACAACATTTTAATGGAATTATTTCTCATATTAAGTACGTTATATATATTTATCTTTAATAATTCACGGGAATTATTTGTGCTTAATTAATCACGGGAATCTTTCTTTTCTTCTTTTGCTATAATTTTATATAGCAACTGTCTGTTAATTTCACTGTTAAATCGATAAAATGATGTTGATAATAAATACAATAGATATACCATAATAGTAGTTGGGAAAACAGTATAGGTAGGTACACAACATATTGAGTACAATTTTTTTTCAATTTTTCAAGGGTTTTGTAATACGTGTGTATGTATATATATACACGTGCAAGTTGCAGCGAATACCCTAAGAGTAAAATGCAAGCTCGGGCCATACAAAATGGACGCAGCTTTTGTTCGCCGATTGTTGCATTGTTAGGCGGCCGGAAGCCAGACTTGATCCGTCTTCTTGAGTAAGGAAATGGACTCTGAACAATTTCCACTGTTGTATCGTATCTCTACTACTATTCCTTATAGTCGGGGAGCCCGTGACCAAAAGTAGTCACAAATTTCTAAAATATGAATTTTTGACAGACGATAGTGCTTACAGATGTCTTCATGTACTTTGCCGTCATTTATGTAGGTACATAGCCCTTTTTATCAACTAGAAATATAAAAAAATTTGCAACGTTCGACAACTTTCTTTTTTGTACACCGCTAGTTTTTACACTAAACTTATTACAAATACTTAACTTAATTTTTTTTTCTATCGTGTTCTTTTTTTATGATTTGCTATTCCGAATAGTAGCCAAATATTTGTGGCATTTGTAGTAAAAATATATTGTACCAACTATTCAATGCTTAAATTTGAGAGAAATACAATAAATATTCGGCTACTATTCGGAATAGCAAATCATAAAAAAAAGAACGCATAATATTACTCACACAGATTCTTATATTAAAAAAAATTTGCATATCAACAATAATGTTCTCAAATAGCTGATTTTTTATTAAATCGTGCCATTTTGTAAATATTTTTTAACAGGGTTCTGTGGTCGCATTGCCATTGAATTATATAGGGAACGACAGCCAGCGCCCGCCGCTAGTTATCGAAGGCCTCAAAATTACGTTAATAATTAAAATTCTATTTCCGCATATAATTACACAAACAAATCTCTAATTTTTATCAATATTTATTTTTACACACCGCAACGTAAACCGTATTTAATTTATCAACCTAACCCACAATCGCATTCTGTTCACTAATTTCTGTAGAATCGAAAATAGGCAATTTAATTGGGTGAAAAAATAAATAAACAAAAGTAATATCTCAATGCTTTGTGGTATTTAAGATTCCGCCCCTGAACAAATTGTCAACGAACGGCATAAACAACATTTTTTCCGATACTGGGATATTTTGAGCTCGTTAAAACTTTTTACCAAGCCTTACAAAGTTACGTCGTCAATTTATTATTTAGTTCACGGTCAATATTTGGGAAGCATTAAAAATAATTTGTAGGAAATTCCGATTAAACAACAATGAGTTTTCGCGCTTGGTTATTCTTTATCTATTTTCTATTTATTTTTAAGTACCCCGTCCGAATATACCAAAAAGAACATTCTCTCAAAATAGTAAGTAATAAGTAAATAAAAAAAAAGTAAAATAGTAGTAATAGTAAGTAATAAGTAAATAATTTTTAGGCCAACAAGAAATGTCATGTAACAACAATATAATTATTTTGTTGAGAGGATATCCTTTTCGGTATATTTGAAATAATATTTTCTTGGTCCAAGAAGTTTTTTCTGTGCCGTGTATATCAAAATTATCTATACGTAGGAGGAATCGCAGAAGAAACGGGCAAACCAACTTAAAGCATGGAAATCTTTCATCAAAAGTATCTACAGTACATACCTAAGTACAAGCAGTAGGTATTTTGTCTTCATACAAAAGACAATTTCTGTTTACATCGCGATACTTGTAATTTTTCGTCATACAACAAGTAGCGGCAACCGAACCGCATGCCGTTCTCAACGGAAACTTAGCACTGGGCGACGGCGAGCGGCAAAATCACTGAAAACTACAGAAGAGTACGCAGCGTGCCACGTAGCTCACCGCGCCCGCTTGCTGCTCGCCCTGCCGCAATGCGCACCGACGAAGATCGTGACCCGGTCCTAAGGCGACGTCACATTATTTCCACCAGTGGGTCCGACATCACGACACTAGAGATCTGGGCCTAACTGAGGGTGAGGAAAGTAGGGAGGATATGGGTTTTCTCAAGCAAGACAGAAATATGTTAAATAAACTTATTATCAAAAACGGTTCGATGTTAAGAGAGTATTATAGCATAAAGCCATGTAGAGTTGATAATAGTAATTTTGTTACCCCTTTCAGATACAAACATTTATCATTTACTCATAATTTCATAAAAAAATAATATTAATTTAAGTTTGATCAAGTGAAAACAAAAATAAGTTTTATGTAAAGAAAGAAATTTTCCTATTTCAGCCGCCTATTCCTATTCCCTATTTAATTTGATAGCAGCGTTTGGTAGAGTCATAAATGTCAATTCACAGTATCGAAGCGACATTACGCAATTTTGCGGTGTTGAAGACTGGCGCGCGGGGATTTCACGGAGGTGCAGACCGGCGTGCAGGGACCTTGCGCACTGAAACTCAAAATAAAACTTAATAAACAATAAATATAAATAGAAGTAGGCATTCGTTACCAATAACAATGTGAAAATTCCATCAAATTCCGTTCATTTTTTTTGCCTTATTTTAGTCTTAAACATTAATTATAAGTAGGTATCTAATTCAAGTTCACGCTAACTGCACTTACATAATAACAATAATATAGCATAGTGTCTGTGTACTGAGTAATAAATGAACTTCACTAAAAACTTACATGTTACAATCAGTTGGTAACGTATAAAAGAATAATTTAGATTTTTGTATTCTGACTATTTGAGACATCCATATATGAAGAGAAATCAGAAAGTAGTGAGAATGAGATAGAATGTAATGACTATTGATAACTTAATAATTTATTTTTGTACATAGTCTCCGAGTCTCTCTACACACCGAGTCCAGCGCTTTTCCAAGACTTCAGGCCATCCCTGAAACTTCCCGCCATTTTCGAGTTTAAAACGCTCGAAAACCAAAAAGTTAATTAGCTCTTCGTACTCAAAATATAGATTTTCGTTGTTTTTGAGCTCTCCAAGCCCAAAAACAGAATTCCTGTACATTTAAAGTTCTTCAAGCTTAGAAACCTGGCACATATCAAAGAAATTGTTATTTTGGAAATATTTGAACTGCGTTGAACTTTTGCAGTTTACGGTGTTCTATGCAATTTTGTAAGCACAAAATCTTTTTGCAAAACCAAAATACGATTGATCTTAAAATCTCAAAGTTATATTTAAAAAAAACACGTTTTCGAAAATTTGTGAACTGCGATATCTTTTGAACGCGTTGTTCGATTTTGATATTTTTGGGGGCACTTGACGCAATTTTTTATGCATAAAAAACGTATATAAGGTTCCAAATATATCGGCTGAAAAATCTCAAAGTTATTTAAAAGAACGTAAAAAAATATTTTTTATTTATTTATTTTGATTTTTTTTAAACAGCTCGACCGATTCATTTCAAAATCCGATCAGATCTAAGTCTTGATGAACCCTTTGAAACGCTATATTGCGGGTCTTAATCGGTCAATCCCCAGGACCTCAAAACGTGAAGATCTGATGAAAACTCGATTTTCGAAAATCGGACCCAAATCAATAACTTAACTTGGAAAACGGGAAGTTAAAAAAATGTGGCTTGGTCCTGCAGAAAGCTCCTCACAGCATCCATTACCTCGTTATTGTCTTCGTGCCTGTTTCCCCTTAAGTATTCTTTCAATTTGGGGAACAGATGAATCAATTCGAAGCCAGCTTGTTGAATGGCAGCCATCGCAACTGCCGAGCTGTGTGCGGGTGCGTCGTCGTAATGAAACAGCATGTCCTTTCGAAGTTTCCCTCGCCTTTTCTCTTTGATGGTATGCCTCAACTTGGGAATTAATCATCATCATCATCATCAGCCCATTTTTACCCCACTGCAGGGGCTTAGGCCTCCCCCAGGGTGAGGAGGGGGGCTTGGAGCTTAAGTCCACCACGCTGCTCCACTGCGGGTTGGGAACTGTAACCGCCATCTATTGATAGCGTCCGGGACCGACTGCTTAACGTGCCCTCCGAAGCACGATATTAATGCTGCATAATATTTGCTTGTAATAGTGGTTGCACGCTCCAGGTAATCAATCAACAATATCCTATATGAGTCTCAAAATATTGAGGCCATAATCTTACCAGCCGATGCCACGGCACGAAACTTCTTCGGGGTCGGTGATGATGGCCGTTTCCATTGTGGAGATTGCTGTTTTGTTTCGGGATCAAAATGATGGACCCATGTTTTGTCCATTGTTACGAAACGCGACAAAAAGTTTTCAGAATCTTCTTGAAACTTGTCCAACAATTTCATCAAAATGTCAAGTCGATTTTGTTTGTCGACAGTCTGTTAACATTCGCGACACCCATCTTGCGGAGAGTTTTCTCATATACAAAGATTGTTTTAATATGAATTGAATACTTTCATATGAAATGCCTGTTTCTTGAACTAAGTAACGGATGGTAACTCTTCGATCGCTCAATATAATTTGCTCGACTTTAACAATATTTTTTTGGGTGACTGACGTCGATGGGCGGCCGCAACGATGTTTTTCTTCCGTGCTTGTTCTCCTTACACGAAATTGAGAAGCCCACCTTGCGACAGTGGAATACGGCGGAGCAGACTCTCCTAATGTTGCCTCCAAATGGCAGTGAATCGCTTGCGTCATTAACTTTTTTAAACAGAGGTATTTAATTACGGCTCGCACTCCGTTTTTCTCCATTTTCGAGAACACGTTCCGACACGAAGCAAACAAATGACTACATTCTGAAAAAAAAAAAAACAAAAGAGAATCGAAGACTTTTTCTTTATTAATATTACAAATATCTGAGTTATGCCTGCCAGTATTTATTTTTCTTCATACGAAGGAGTATATACATCGTTCTCCTAATTTTTGATCACTCCTAGTACACAGACATTAATCCGACGTGTCATTATGACTATAATAAATTACGTATTACTCAAAGTATGTTCTCAAAAACTAGATCTTAAAACACCATTTTCTGAGACTATTTCTAATTCTCAATCTGTAAATAAATCCACAACTGTAACGGATGATAGTAAAAGTTGCATATCATAGTCGAGATGTTTACCCATAGGCACCAGGCGAAGCCGAGTGCTTATACTATAATAATAAACCGATCACATATTGCTCCTATCATCACAACAAACCGACCGATCACAATAAACAGATCACAAATCACATATTGCCAACCTGAATACTAGATTGAGAAAACTAATTTTTATATTCAAAACCCTTTTAAACGTTGCCGACAACGACCTTATTCTGCAAAATCTTGCTTTAGTTCAATCAATAATCGGATAATATAACGTCATGGGGTGGTACTTTCAAATCCCATCTCATGAAGCTGGAGATAACGCAACGAGCAATCCTTAAAGTCGGCTTCTTCCGACCAATTCTTTTCCCTACATTTGAGCTATACCAGTGTTGCAATGTACTCACTGTCCGCCAGCTATTTATCCAAAGAATAATCCTTAAGCAGCACTCTTTTTTACCCTTTGATATCAACTCCTTAAATAAAATACGTAAAGATAATATCTGCACATTAGCAATAGATATTAAGCATGTATTTGTAAATATTTTTTTTGTTTTTCTAGGCCCCTATCTCTATTCTAAAATAAATGAAAAAATTAATATTTATCCTCTTAATAAACACGAATTAAAATCGAAGGTATTCTCATGGTTGCATAGGCTCAACTGTGAAGAAGCTGAGGGCCAGCTCAGATTGCAGAGTTGAGATTGTATAATTGCTTTATTATACAGTATCACGCACGCATCCATGCATGCACGCACGCATTCTCACGGTAACACTCAACCCATTCGCCAAGCCCGTGCTGCGCGCGCTCTCTTGCGGCCCGTAATGGCTTCGCGCCTCTCGCTGCGCGCTAAACTCGGCGTCTACAAGACGCACATCCGCTCGCGACT
The DNA here is from genome assembly GCA_949709985.1 of Luffia ferchaultella. Lineage (NCBI taxonomy): Eukaryota > Metazoa > Arthropoda > Insecta > Lepidoptera > Psychidae > Luffia > Luffia ferchaultella. The sequence continues at coordinate 16,909,525 of OX453240.1, read as the reverse complement.
GACCTACGCAGCACCGGCATGGTATGCGCTGTGCTCGGCGACGTCCCGTCAAAGATTGCAGCAGCAACAGAACGTCGCCCTGCGTGTGATCGTGGGAGCTGGGCGGTACGTCAGAAATGACGTAATCGCTCGCGACCTGCGGATCCCATCGGTGGAGGAGTTCGTGCACAGATTGGCGCGTCGTATGTTTGACCGCGCCGACAACAGCTCCTTCACCCACCTCCACAACATAGCTCCGTATCGCGAGCGGTTGCCAAACGGGCGCCCGCTCCTACGCGAACTACTGACGTCACCCAGCACATCGCAGGGTGACGCGTTGCCTGCCCGACGAGACTAGGCAACATTACCTGTCTATTGACCGTCGAGGCCGTGTCCTCGACGAGAAGAATTCCGGGAACAGGGGAACCCTATGCCCGAACCTGCTCCCTCCTGAGGGAAGTAGATGACCCGAACTAACTAACTACTCAACCACACACCCACTCATACACTCTAAACGCACACACACACACACATGCCTCAAACATTTCGCACACATAATTTGTTACTATACCTATTAGGAAATTTGGGAATTAATTAATTACTGATATATTTTTTAATTTGTTACTCAATTTATAATAGTTCTAATTTTATGTCTAGTATAAGTGTAAATGATTAATTTAATACAATTGTCACGGAGAGCTCTGTTGTCTGAAGCACAGGTTTTCCTAGTTCAGACACAGAGGTCCTCCATTTTTCTTTTCACTCCTGTTAAACATACTTATAAATTGTTAATTTACTGTTTTTGTGGAATTAAATAAATGAATTGAATTGAAAAATGAATTGATGAATACAATAGCCAGTTTACTGAGTACGTGCATCATACGACGTTTTTCAATACATTTGCGATTAAAATTAGGTTGATACTCCAAATGTAATAATGGCGGGAGCTAAGGGCGCGAGCGGGTTACTTTTCGCGGTTTATGCATGCGTTATAAACAGAATGGTTGTCTGTGATTGGTGTAAAGTAAAAAGGCCTAGTACTATAAAATACAACATTACGGCATCGCATTACGGTTTAAGTTTCGATGTCAAAGACCGAATTAATAGCAAATGTACCTATTGAAAAAATTATTACGATGCACTTCCGTAATTGTTCAAATATAAACATCAGCTTCTAATTATTTCTATATCACGTCTTAATGTTCTTGTATATAAATAAATATACATACTTTTCTAACATATTCATAATTTTATACCATTTACTTATTTTCTCATACAGGATGATAAAAAGTAGTCTTCACCTGGGATGCAACTCTGTTTGAAAGCTCGAGCGACGTACTTTGAATCCCATGCTGCGCTCAGGATTCAAAAAACGCTCTCGCCTTTAAAATAGTTCTTTGCTCCCTTGGTAAACAATCTACTATTTTTATTTTTAAATATAACGAAATGTGGGCCTGAATAAGCGAAAACACAATTTTTTGGTAATTGCGTTACACCTGCATGACACAAATATATTGTAGGTTTATAATTTTTACTGGCGACAAAGTAAAATGTGGTCCAAATTATATAATTTTAATAGCAGTATTATTTTTCTAAGCAAATATGTCAGTAGGTATGTACCATTAAATTAATTACTACTCATTAATAAATTTATTATCATAACTATACCGGATACTCAGTGTCGCTTGAATGTAAAGAAAATGTACCTAATAAGGAATAAAATTAAAAAATGTAATTTGCACATATTCGTTAACTTATCACCATGAAACAGACTTTTTGCGCAGAATGGCTTTGAAGCCATCATCGGTCCTTGCTCGTGCGAACATCTGATGCAATAAATTTAATTATGCTTTTCAATATATTTCTTATTTAATAATTTTAAATTAAATATATAATCTCAAATTTTCAGGAACGTAGGTATATGGAAATTCTTCGGGCGACTTCTTACGTTAATAAAGTGATACAGGCACCTATTATTAAAAAAAAAAACGAATTAAATATAATCAAATAAGCATGTTTTATTTTATCGTACTTACACGTTAAATGTTTCTTTTGTTCGTTTCCTTTTGTCTGATATCGGAATCATCAAACACCGAAAAAAAGGAAGTGGTTTTAATGTCTTTTGTGTTGACAGCATCGGTAACAACCTTTCCGTGACGTGCCGAAAATACAATAGCTCGACCGGACGATATCAGAAAAATCACGGAAGTGAACTAGTTTTTCATGCGGACTTATTGCTTTTAAGTTTTAGTTGCCTTATGTTCTTTAAAATCTTTAGATAAACCGTTTGAGATGGACCATTCTTTTCCTGCGATAGTCGAGATTATTGCAATATAGCTAATGAATGAAATCGGACCAAAACACCCATCAGAACCATCAGAACCAGTGGCAGCTTTGCGCTGCCATGCTAATCAAAAATGCAATAACTCGATATTCGGGCCTAGTACTACACTGTTAAACATTATCGCATGAGCAAAATGAGTTCTTCTCTTTTAAGACAGTTTTTACGTATTATTTTTACTAAAAGTTTCAACTTTTTTGTAGTCAATGCCTTTAATGAGCATGAAGATACAAACAAAACAAAAAAAAAATTATTTTAACCTTATTACTTTAACGCGTTTTCCTCGAAAGTAGCTTAGACCTAGTTATTGCACTTTTGTTTAGCATAGCACGGCAGCACGGGTGCAAGATGTGAGGCAGAGCGTCACAGAATCAAGGGCCTACTTGCAACCCATGCCTGCAACAACAATCTGCAATATTTTTTAAAATGAATTTATACATCTATAAGGGTATTGACCGCTTATACTAAAGTCTAAATCAGTGACCCCAATGTCGCAACATTTTCCGATTATTTTTTACCGTCATTTATTTTTATTGAAAAACAATATTTCTGCTAGCTCAGTACACGTGACATCGTATTATACGGCCCAAATACTTTGGACTCTTGAAGGGCACCAAACGTTTTCTGATTGGACAAAGCACAAAATTGTCAAAATACGTCAGGCCAATCAAAGAACGAAACGCAAGTTCATAAAACGTATAAAATACCTAGCAACAACCTGAATCTTCACCAGTAGAAACACCACCGCATCACACTCAGGTACGCAAGTCCTTGTCCAGACTTGTGTTATGTCATATAAGCTGGTCTCCGTTGACATCTTCAGTAACACACGTCATAAGTTTAAGGGAATGGTGTCACGAGTCATGTCAGCACATAAGTATTGAGATTGGAGGACCATAATAAAACCCAAATTAATAAATGTATGTATAACATATTTCTTATAGCTTAAATGTTCTGCTTATTGTTATGTAACGGTATTCAGATAACTATACCTACTGCTGTACGTACTTGTAGGCAAGCTTTATTTTTTATTGCACAAAGGCTTACACTGTTTGAGTTAGATGCCTTTTATAGTTTTTTTTTTCGTATGTTCTTAGTGAAAACGTTAGGAAATAGACAGCTATCTAATTTTATTAGTTTAAGTTATCTGTATAATGTATTTTGTCTGTTTCTGTTTGTTTTCCAAAATAAAATAAAAATAAAAAAATATAACATTGTAAATAATTTTTGTATAAGTTTATTAAATTTAATTTATTACTAAATTCATTTTTGTTTTACTACAACATCTGCTAGTCGGCGAGGCGTGGCTGAAGACATGACAACCTTCCCTTATTATACAAGTAATAGATTCATACAGATGTCAAATTTCATAGGAAGTCCAAACCCATTCGTTTAACCCCCTATACATCCTTTATTTTATTGAAGAGCTTTGCATGGTAAATTACTTATTATTTAATGTATATAGTCAAACTCAAAGTATTTTTGCACGACCGGGCCCCCAAGACACATCACTCAAGAAATATCTCGTTTTAACTATCCTAATGAGCCTAAACACGCTGTACAAAAGATTAGAAATTTTTCTAAAAAGTAAATGTTTGAAATATATTTCTCATTAGTTTTCTAATGTTTTGCCGCCTTAGGTAAACATGGGAATCCAAAAATAAAACTTTCTACAGGTGACCAAACTCCTTTCCCTTCCAAAAAACCAAACGATCCCAAAAATCCCCAATGATCCGGCGAATAAAAACGGATTTAAAATACTCTTGGATTTGAAACAAAATTTCTAAGTACAAAATGTCTAGCACTTGAGCGCTGGTGCGGGAATCAGAGATAAGAATTATTAGTTAAGTGGGGAACTATGGACTCCTTTCTTTCGATTGGCACCAGAAAAGCCCGTAAATATAATAGGATGTTGAAAATATGGATGGATAGAAAATCCTGAACCCCCTTCCCCATCGAAACCGAAGTTTCACACCGAACCAACGTCTCTCGAATGCATGTATGACGTGACGTCAGATCTGTAACTAAATTATTTTCCTATGTTGACAAAAAAAGTTTCTCTTTACAATTATATTGGTTTCCATCAATCATATTCATTTAAATATTTCGCAATCTATTCTTGCGGCCACATCTTAAGCAACTAGCGAAGAATTCATGTTAACTTATTGGATTATTATGGACACCTTAGCAATATGACGTCAAAACATGGACATAATACTAGGATCAGGACAGTGCATTTAGCTCTGTGAAACGAGGACATGAGTTGGCGGGGTCAGAGTCCGTTTGTCCCTTTCTTTGTAGGGTCACAATAATTTTCTTTCCTTAAAAAAAACAGACATATAATCCTGTTTGAATCATAAATTTTGACCACGCAATACAAACAAATAAATTAAATATGTGTAACTATTTGCAAATATGTATATAAATAAAAAAATGATGAGGCATCACGGGACACCTGGCAGTTGTGAAACATCCCGTTTTTACAAGTAATAGGTATGAATACGACGGGAACTAAATATGGCATAATGAAAAAATAAATATTAAGATTTTTTTACAAAAAATAATGACTATTTATTTAATAAACATTTATGTTATTAAATACAAATATTAAAAAAATATTTCAAGTTGCTCAATTCAACTCAATTCTTATAATCTGTGACTTCAGAAATAGTTATAGATAGACGATCTATATTTCACGACAGCGAGCCTCACTACAGCTCCGCATTAGGTGCGCGCGTAAGAGGGGCATATGCTAACATTTAGTTAGCATATGCCCCTCAGCGGTCAGTTGATTCGATTTAATACGAATTTAAAAAACAAACAAACAAACTTAATATTTAATAATTTATTTAGTAAAAAATACTTAAATAAAAAGTATTAATAAAAGGAACTAAGGAATTGATACCCTACTTTAAGGACATCAGGTTATTTTTCTTCTAAATATATAGCATGGCGAAGCGTCGTCAAGGCATGCATAGCCACGACAACAATCAGTTTTATACCCTCGCCAATATATGTTTCACATCAAATGTAACACGTCAGGAAACCTTTATAAAACAATTTAATTATCCTCCAGTAGGGTCTAAATAGGATAAAATTTTATTTACGATTTTTTCTTCAGTTGTTTTGGGTTAAATAAATGAAATTATATAATATTATAGTACCATACTATTTTCTTAACACTTATTTTTATTAAAAATATTCCTAAATTTACTTAGTATTACATCAAAAACTTTTTGGTGACTCTTTCCGACTTAACGCTCATCTTTCAATAACATTTCATTACGACATTCGTGACGTTTCGTAATATTTCGTTATATTTCATGACATTTCTTGACATTTCGTGCCATCACGTGATATTTCGTGACATTCTTTACTTTCATTTCAGCAAAACCAGCATCAACTGTTACTATTTCAGAAATGACGGAAGATATAGTTCCAATCAAGCTTTATGGCGGATGTGAACATAGGCACAAGTCGCGTCGCAGTAACCAGTTTTAGGGGTAGCGAGACGCAGTGGAGCGAGGGGTATATGACTGTACCTGCGCAAGAATGCTTAAAGCGTTGTATTCCGATCCGATATTAAGTTTGAGGGGAACTATACTCGTACATTAGACAAACCAACTTAACAGTAATTAAAAATTAATAAGTAACCTATGTCACTTTTGACAACGTCCTCTTCATGCCGGCAAAATTTCATTTTAATCGGATCAACCGTTTCAGAGATTAGCCGGAACACAGAGACAGACATGCACTATGGTTTTATTTATATAGAAGATAAATCTATTACTTAGCTTGTATTTAACTAAGGGAGAATATAGTTTCCGTAATGACGTTAACACTTTTTTTATAAATTACAAGCAAATCGCAATTTATCATTAGGAACCTGTCAAAAACTTGTTCTTGGTTCTCTCCTCGGGACTGCTTTCAATTCCAAATGTAAGAATTACTACTGACCAGTTTTTTTAAAAGTATATTTGAATACCTGTGTCATACCTGTTAAAAGATATGCCACAGCCACCCACTGATTCCCTTCTACAATATGTTATACAACATTTTTTAATCTTTTTTCCATGAAAATATTAAGAATATATTAAAAATTTACACCAAAAAACCAATGCAGCAGAAATTTTTACAAACTAATGACATATTGACTTGAGATTTCTTTCCTGCCAGTAATTCCAATAGACAAGTTGATTTCAGCATTCAGCTTATTTGCTAATAAAACTAAAAGTAACACTTTTAATATTAGAATAGTTCAACTCAACCTTTATGGCGGATCGGAATAGAAAATAGAAAATAGAAAAGTTTTATTCAGTATAACCATGTGATAATACAAAATGCAGGATTCTCTTTTTAAGTGAAACACCTGTGCCAAGAGTAATCCGCTCCTCCAATATTTCCAAAACTATGGAATCATGAATTTGGTTACAAAAGTTCTTAACAATAATAAACAAAATAAAACAAAGTTTCAAACAATAAAAGGTCTCAGATACTAACAAACAACTTAAATATACTGTGCGTATGTAAGTTTTTGTAATGTGTGTGTCCGGGTGTGTGTTGAATGTGGAAGATTTTGAGTGTAAGGGCGTGTGTGTGTGTGTTTGTGTGTGTCGGTGTTTTTTTTTTTTCTATTAGGTAAGTAGCTGCTCCGTCTCCTCATAATCCAAGTCATGCAGCCATGCAGTGACTGTTTTTTTACATGATTCAAAATTCTTGGGGTATATGTTCAGAAGCCGATTCAGTCTATTATATAAATTAGTCGAGCGTGAAGCAAATTGTTTAGAAGCAAATGTGGTTTTAGCTAATTTAGGTGTAATTATATTGGAAGTGTTCCTTTTGTCAGATAAATTAATGTCAAAGGATACATTTCTATGGACCCATAAAACACAGTTTAAGACATATAATTTTCTCACTGTCAGGACATTTGATTCTTCGTATAATTTAGTAGTACTATGTCGTTTTTCTTTGAAAAGCATGACCTTTAAAATCGCACGCTGAGTACGCTCGAGGCTAATAAATTTAGTTTTTGACGATCCCCCCCATTTCGGTAAACAGTAAAGTAATATTGATTGTACAAGTGCTCTATAAATATATATAAGTAATTGTTTGTCGGCAACGTGTCTGGGATATTTAAATAGCCATATTAATTTTCTTGCACGTGTCGTTATAATGTCTATTTGGGGATACCATGTGAGATTTCTATCAATTATTACACCTAGATACCTACTTTGTGGATGGAACTTTTGTCAATATGTCACAGCAACAGAAATTTCCACGAATGTCGTGACAGGTGTGGGCTTTTAGTGTTAGACAATCATTAGGTTGCTTCGAGTTACGTATTGAGAAAGTCATATATTTCGTTTTGTTGATATTAAGAGTTAGAAGATTGAGTTGTAGCCATTGAATTACGTTATAGAGACCCGCTTCAGCCCTAGAGAATACCTGGGGCCAGGAATCACCGTGAAAGAGCAGAGCAGTGTCATCGGCGTAAGAGAAAACTTGTCCATAATTTAATTTAAAGTTGGCTAGGTCATTTATGTAAATTAAAAACAGAGTAGGCCCAAGGACACTACCCTGAGGGACACCAAATAGTGTGTTATGGACATCTTCACTATAAATATTGTCATCAATTTTAACCCGCTGTGTTCTGAGAGATAGATAGTCTAATATAAGATTCAGAAATTTGCCTCGAATACCATTTAACTCCAGTTTTCGTAAAAGAATGGGCACAGAGACAGTATCAAACGCTTTTTTTAAATCTAGAAAGAATCTAGAATGTAGGAATACAATGCTATAAGCGTGCTTGCGCAGGTGCAGTCATGTACTCCTCGATCCACTGCGTCCCGCTACACCTAAAACTGGTTACTGCGACGCGACTTGTGGCTATGTTCGCATCCACCACAAAGTTTGTTTGTAACTGTACTAACATGATAACGTTTTAGGTCACATTTGGGATGGTGAACGTTTTGATCCATCGTCGTCATACGATGTCCATATAATAAGACAAATCGCATACCTATATACCTATGTAACAATCGTAATCAATTTCGTGATGGGAAACAAATCGTACTACATCATCGTCCTGTATACGGTGGATCATCTATCTACATTATATAAAAATGGATGTTGCTTTAAATTTTTTATTATGTGGCGACATAGCCACACTCTCTACTCACAGTGGCAACACCAGAAGCTGTGCTGGCAGTCAACTCAACAGCAGTCAACATCAACACGACTCAACACAAACACTGTCAGAGGCTGGCTAACAACAAACAGTGGACGAGACGAAGATATCATCGAACCTACAATACGGACGCGATAAGATGACACCCAGCTCGAAACTCGATCTTCCTCCCGCTTCCTCGTGCCGAGCCCCGCTGTCGTTTTGCGAGTAGGGATAGCATAACAACTGTTTATTTATTTTATTTATTAGAGACAGACAATCTTTTACTTAGCTTACACTAGCGATCCGCCTTGGCTTCGCATGGGTAGCAGAGCATATAAGCCGTAGGTAGTGTTTTTATGTCGTATAGACCTATCAGCTTGTTGCGTTGAACATGTTGATTAGATTTAATTATTTTTAAGTTCATCTTACTTGGAGTATTTTTATTGTATTTTATTTCCAATTCTATAAATATTTGATAAAGTAAAGAATAAATAAATAAAAACAAACTACAATATTTCTTTGTATACAACATTGATAATTTCGGCCTAATTTTACATCACGCGAATCACGTCGGGGCATAGGGCGCCGATCTCCCAGTCCGGCCCATCCGACGCCCGGCCCGGCTCGGACGCTTGTCACTTGTGGCGCTATGGTTTTTATTTCGCGATATTTCCGAAGATATTAATTTAAATTGTATGGTGTAAAGGCATTTATAATGTACATGAAATGTTGAAGGTAAATAACGTATTTCATTTGATCAGGATTAATACTGTATCCGTATAAATTGCTTTCCAATCACCATTTTTCAAACATAAAAATGTTTAAAAAAATTGTGTCATATGATATGACACGTTGAAGTATTAAAATATCCATAAAAATTAGAAATATGTCATCACAGACTTTTCTTTAGTCCTATAAAAGAGAAATAATTCCCCCGTACATTATAATATATTATTATTGTATTGTGTTATTATTTTATACGATTAATTTACTAACAAAGCTACTGACACATAAATTGCGTCTGGAACCGTATTAAATATCAAATGTCAAAATACCGTGTGAAATGCAAAAATCTTAGCTGTTATAAACGCAATTAACGCCGAAAAGGAAGCATCTGAAACGCATGACACTGATAGTTAAATCGCCACACGTGAACGATTATAGCGATAAAACAGACAAAAGTGTCATTAGTGGCTGTTATTTGATGCAATTGAATGGTTGCTGTATCCTGCTTAGACGGGTGTCAACTTTCATAAAAATATATACATTTCATAAAAAATATTTAACACTTACTTTTAATATTTTTCCCGAAAATATGGCTCAATTTATACCTTCCCCACAAAATTAAAAAAAAAGAAGTCTTATCCAAAAAAAAAATATTAATAAAATGTCCTTGTGACGTCAAGTGGACAGATGACTACTAATTTATTTATTTATTCAGGAAACAAACAGTGCTAAATAGAGCATGAAATAAAACATACATATAGAACATACAGAAAATAGTTTACACAATTAAATTATTTATAACTACAATAGCATTGTTTTAGAGCAAATTCATAATATTTTCATTTGTTCGTGAGGATTTCACTTTACCTCCATACTTTTTGTTTATTTGTAACTTCAATTTTTTACTGTGCTAAGCAGCGCAATAAGATAAACCGCCTTCACAGGGACAATTTTATTGTCAGATCAGATGTATTTTCAAAAACATCTGGGAAATTCATCCTTTGAATTTTAATATTGCCTTTTAATTTTAATAACCACGTTTGAACATTTTTGTTGAATTTGTTGAGTTTTTCTTAACAAATTATTTGTTTTTGTTTTATTTTCATCAGAAATTAATTTTTCAGTATTGTTCAATTTATTTAACATATGATATCATATGGACTTATGTAGGTCTACCAAAATTAAATCTATAAATTTCTAAAAAATCTAATTTTTTTTGCACACAATACATTACACAAACGTCAGCTGAGCTGGGTGTCATGTTAACTCGTACTTATAATAGTTTCAAATTCAAGTGATTCCTTCGATGAAGCCCTGCCTCGAGGAGACAAACCAGAGATCGATACGAAGACTCCAAGCTCTCGGTGCGCTCATACAAACGCGATTCCCTGTAGACATTTTGTTTCGTATTTTCACGTTGTAATTCTATAATAAATTAGTGATCGTGTTCCTGAATATTTTCTACTCTTAGCCACGAATCCTAAAATTATCTATGTGTTCCTATATCATCTTACGCTGAAACATTTGTCTACGCTGGACTGATTCCTGCCAAAAATACCTACCCATAAGATAGCCGCAATAATTTTATGTTCTCATCCTTTTCGCATGCATTTAGTTGGGCATTTTAGATTTTCCGTCTGATGCTCCATTGGTATTTGTACGTATGTACAAATGAGGTCTATGACGTCTATAAATTTAAACATATTTTCTACTACATCAGAAATAGGTATAATTCTTACACGTCTTACGCGTGAAAGAAATGGAAGATACTATAAAAATTTAGTATCTATCATCTCTCTTATACATTCGACACATGAAAAATACTTGTCTCTTTCTTTCATAAAACATAGGCAGGGTTATCTCGACGATTTATGCGGTGTGAGTCTTCTAACAACAAATTCCAGTCTAACAACAAACATGTTTTCCCAGCAAGCCATTGGTAGAAATTCAGAAAATTGTAATGATTTTAAGCTTATAAAAAGATGATTGCTAGAATGACTACAAAAAATGAAAAACGTGAAATTATTTTGCAATGAAAACTAATAAACAATTTAATAAAACAGCGTTGAAGTTCTTACTGTAATAAAAATTTTATACCGTATTTTCTTGGAAAATACCGTATTTTTTAGATGGAAACACCGTAATTTTACTTTCGCGATCTGGAAGCACTGTTCCTTTCCGACGTTGACGTTTCCGACATTCCGAATTCAGACGATTACGCGATTGTGTTGTGTTGGACAATCTGTCTGATTGAGTTGGACTGGGTCAGTCAGTCGACATTTTGAAAGTCAAAGAAATAAATTGTTAGCCTAAATAAATAGAACAGTTATTCTTGTATTACATTTATCATAACAGTACAATGTGGGATCCAACACACGTCCAGGTAACAGTGCAAAGAGCTCGTGGTCTTAACATAAAAGGAAAAAACGGTACTAATAACTGTTTCGTGACTATCGCCCTCGGTAAAGAAAAATTTCAAACCTCCGTAAAGCACAAAGTTACAGAGAACGTTGAGTGGTTAGAAGAATGTGAATTACGCATACCATCTCAAGGTAATACCGCAGAACTTGTTTTGAAAGTTTACGACGAAGATTTTATGAAAGATCATTTATTGGGTCAAATATCTATTCCGTTAAAAGACCTAGATGTATATGAGCGACCGAAAAACCGCTGGTACTCCTTGAAAGGTAAACCTGGTAAAGAAAATAACAAAAACAGAGGTGAGCTTGAAGTTAAAATTGCTTTCACTGTCAAAGAAGGTAGTCTTACAGACCTTAGTAAGAAAGATAAACATAAATCTTCTTTATCGAGTATTGCTCAAAATGTTGGAGGTAGTCTTATGAGCATTGGAAGTATTGAAAAAAGAAAAGGAATAAAAAAATTTGCGAGAAATCTTGGATCAAAAATAAACTTGAGCAAAAAAGACAAAAAAAGTGATTCGTCATCACTCAGTGGCAGTATTAGCAATCTGAAGAGTTCTGCATTGTCCACGCCTGATCATTCCACTCCAAAAAGGAATACAAGTGAAGCAGATCCGGGTGTAATAAGTGAAGATGAAGATGAGTTTGTATTTGATGATTTATCCCATAAAAGTTCAGGAAGTTCTCTGAATGTCAATACTTTGCCACGTGGTCACAAATATACTCATTCACCTGTTAATGCATCATTGGAAAATCTAGGTGGTGGCGAATTTCTGAGAAGATCTACTAGTAGCAATTTAGCTAGTTCAGAAAAATCTATCCCACAAAAACCAGTACGCTTGAGTCTAGATACTTTTACACCTATACAGTTACCAGCCAAAGTTATTGACAAAAATGATGAATGGTCTCAGAAACTTTACTCGCGTCCCAAGTCTAACAGCCAAACTACAATTGACAAAGAGAAGTCATCAAGCCTTGAACGAAATAATAAGTCGGATAGTCCAAATTCATTAAAAGAAAAACCTAGTCCTAAGTTCTTCAAAAAGTTTGGAAATAATAAGCCTAAAAAACTTTTAGAAGAAAGGATAATTGTAGGAGAAGAGAACATTGTTGAAGAAGATTCTATAAACCTTGCTTACAACAGCATCCCAAAGACTGTATTGCAACAATTTGAAACAAAGTCTAGAGAAGATCTAATTGTACAGATCTATAACATGCAGAAGGATGCTGAAATGGAAAAAAAGAAGAATAAGGATCTAGAGAATTATTTAGATGAGCTTTTGCTCAGGGTAATGGAGACAACTCCAAGAATATTGCAGAACCCCTATATTAGGAACAATAGTATGCACATAAGGAACAAGTAATGATAAAAGTTTAAAAACTTTTTCACCATATTTCGAGTTTGTCTCTTTATTCTATTCGTTTACTAAATAATTTATTTTCTTTTTACTAATAATGAATAAAAAAAACCTTTGTAATTTTAGAATATTCATAATTATTTGTTTTTATTTTGTTTATTTTTATTACTTAAAGGCTGAATAGTTATTAATATTTTGAATCTTAGCATGATATGTTCCAATAATATTATGCAGTCTAATTCAGCAAAATGCCACTTATTCTATTTTGTAATAAAAAAAAATTGCTGATAATGTAGTATCACATCTTAGTCTTTCAAAATGTGCCTTAAGATGACTTTAGTCAGTTGGTATATGCAATAATTTATTTTTTCTCATTTAAAACAATAAAATATACTATGAACTGTTGCGTCGGTTGGTGGTAGCCGGCGGGTTACTCCTGCTTGCTACACCCGTGATCACCCCATGAGTAGTTCTACAAAACTGTACTTTTAATATGGTGCCAAATTAATTAGAGGAAATATAGAAAGTGAAAATGATTTCATTCAGTCATTTCAATTTTGAAACTGCAGGGTTTGGTACAAAAATATAGTAGGTACACAAGAAAATTGCTTTGTAATGACATAGTTTTAATTATAAGATTTTAAAAGTAGTTGGAATCAAAGTCCGTTCAATGTAGAGTGAGAAGAATTGATTAGTTTTAAATATCACTGGAAAGTTATTACACTTCCTCATGATATATACTAAGTAATTTATTTTTATAAGAAAATTATAAAATAGTTATAATGGTAATAGGATGTAGTAGAATATATTATTATTAATCTTTATCGGCTAGTATTTCAATCTTTCTAAATCTTGATTTGTTGTTATTTAGCCCAAGTTATTATGTGACTATAATTTATGTCAAATTGATATATACCTACCTATGGCATTGAAAAAGTATTATTTATTAGTTATTTAACCTATACCTAATCTGTTCTGCAGAAGTACCTATACTTTACTTTCATCTTGTTACTTTTCACAAGAACAGTAAAAAAAATTGAGCATAGAAGGCTTTTTATATTAGTAGAAATTGAAATACCGGCCCATAATTTAATAATATAAGAACATTGTATGGACATAAGTTTATCCCAAGATTTTCTAATAAAAATTATTGATTTGTTTTGTGGAAATATGTTGTGCAATATTGAATCACTCTTGTTTATAATTTTAGTGTTATCATAATGATCTGAATGATTATGATTATATTAGTGTCATATTATTGTAGATCTAGATTTATATCATATGTTATTCAAAGTGTTTTACAGATAATACTTACAAAATTTTATTAATTATTTGAAATTATGTTAATTCCATAAGTATGACAATTTAGCTTAAACATATTCAATAATTAAATATTTTTATATTGAAAGATTTATTGGGCTTTAGAACGACAAATATTTATTTGTATTTTTTTTTTTCATTTATGAGTGAACTTGACTAGGTACTTAGTAAATGCAGTATTGATGTATAATTTGTGGGCCTTTATTGCATAAGGATAAATAATATTATCTTTAACTACTAACTCTTAGAAAGTCCATTATTTAAAGGTTAAGAGACAAGTCAGTTAAAGTTTTATTACTCATTCATTATTTATATAATATATTTGCATCTTGTTCATGAAATATATTAAATGTTTCATTTACTTATAGTGTTCATCATTTTCCATCTTCTTTATTTGTAAACAAGAATAAGTCTGAATGTTCAAGAGTTATTCGGAATATGTACTTTGACTCATTCTGAGAACAGCTTGGTAAGCTGATAAGAATAGGTACTATCTTTATTCATTCCATTGTGTTGTACGAGTAATCCCTATGACATCACCAAATAAACATTTGTGTTTATCATTAAAAAATAATCATACAGTAGATTGTTTTTTTTTTGCACTATAAACAGCATTCAACTAATTAAATTAAATACGCTTATAGTCACCAAAGAAAAATGCTGAATTATCCCTTTTTGTTATATAATGAAACTACTTACTATACATTGGCTGTTGAGAGTTTGCGTGGGTACCTGATAGGTCATAATCAGCATAGTAATCGGATGGTTGATGTGAATTTGTGGTGTCGGACGAGTCCCGTTTTTAAATATTATTATCGTTTACATGCACAAATGGCACAAAATAAAAATATTATTATGTCAACTCACAACAAACATGATGTGATAGCTATAAAGCTCATGTGTCAGGAACGCAAACTCTCGACGGCCGATGTATAAGTATCTTATTAGAGCTGTTCTTTAGGAAACAGTTGTGTATTATCTGGGAAATCACAATCATACAATCACAACAACGTCTAGGTCCCAAACTAAACATTAGCTCGTATTTTGGGTACCAAGCGAAGACACCACATACATATAACAACCAAGACCCGGTGCCAGCATTAATATTCATCATATAAATACTGACCCGACCTGGGATTCGAACCCGGGACCTCCAGCTTCGCAGGCAGGGTCGCTGCCCACTAGGCTAAGTGGTCGTCATTATTATTTATTTTATTTTATTTGTTGATGATAGACCATAGACCGACCGATCGGCTAGAGATTGACCCAGTAGCTAGAGACCCTAACTGCAGAGCCATAGATCACGGACACACTGCGTTCCAGGGGATAATTTTCCGGCTTCTCGATGTGCAAAAACATTCTTAAGCTTATATAATTCTGTTATATTTTTAAATAACTAGTTTTCGCTATCCAAGATAGTTTGACCATGCGAAAATAAGTCCTTTTCGAGAAAATAGTTATGGCCATCCTAATAATAATACCCGAGACATCTCACACAGCGCCATCTAGTTGCAAACTGAGCAAAGCTTCTATTATGGGTCCCAGGCAACTGATATTCATACTTCTTATTAATATTTACATATATGGATATTTTACATGCAGACATGGAACAAAGATATTACATATTTATCCCAAGCGGGAATTGAACCCGTGACCCTTGGTTCAGCAGTTAGGGTCTCTTGACCAATTGGTTAGTCAATTAAACTAAAATTTTAATCTGTTAGAAGTCATAAAGCTTCATGTGAATAATGGGATTTTGCCACATTCTTTGTAGGGAATCAATCAGTTCTGGGAGTAGTTGCTCATGTATCCCCACGGTAATAACTTTATGGTGCCAAATCTCAATATTTTATTAGTACTGAGTGATAAAAGACAAAATAGATATTTTCTCCATAATACGTAAACATTTAGAATGTGATGATAAAATTGTCCCAGTATACCAGTTAATGCCTAATGAACTTTACATCCATTTAAAATTAGGAATTAGGAACCAACCCACACTGGAGCAGTATGGTGGATTAAACTCCAGGCACCCTCATCCTAAGGGAAGGTCAAATCCCTGCAGTGGGGCATAAGGGCTGACGTGGATAATTTGTAATAATTTATTGTAAGTAAACATTGGAACATGCAATATTGTATACAAAACAAAACAGGAATATGTCTACTTGAGCATTAGGTCTCTGTTCAATTAGTTTGACCACAAGGAAGAACCTCTTATTTATTAATAACGGTATTATTTTATGTGATCCAGGTAATTAAAATACAAAATTGTGACAAAGTTTTATTAATGTCAGTAACAGAAATTGTATTTTATCTTGATCATTTGTGACGACGAGTTTTTGTAGGCACAACTGTTGGAGCAGTAGTGACATAAGTCTTTTGAGAAATCTTATTCATATAATAAATCGTTATTATGGAAAATATTACACTGAAACAAAATACATAATTAATACTGCTACAACTATAAAATAGAATTTCATAATGCAATCAATTTGACATATTTACCATGTTGTAAAACAAATTCTATGCACCATTCCAGATGCGATCAATGCAACACCCATTGCTAATACTATTTCCGGTAACTTAACTTGGAAATTTTTCCCAAATAAGGTAGCTTCCAAGTTTCCAACAGCCTGATTGTAACTTTTAAGGAAAATATCTGTCCTCAGAAATATTTATTTGCTTTTGCTAACATTAGAGGATAGATGTAAAAATATAACACAATCCACAAATGAGGTAATACACCGTAACTAATTATTTTTATTAAAAAAGAGATAAATCACACAATCATAAATTGTATACCAAAATAAATGAAACCATGTACATGGAAATACCTTGCAGACTGTGTCGCGGAATTCCATTACCAAAAATTTATGACATCGCTCCAGTTAGTACTGGACCCAAACAGACAATAAATACAAAACCAAAAATTAGGATTCTAGATTTTAAGGTAACAGAAATGAAAGTTATTATTAAAAACCAAATATTATATAAAAAGTACCTATGTCACAAAAATTTTTATAGGATAAGTTTAATCAAAAAAGAACTTAAAGGTAGGTACAGCTTGTGTTAAACTTTTAGTTTACATTAAAGTTAACGCAGATGCGTTTGGCCTGGTCTCGACCCTTTGACATCCATTTTCCTACTACGACACTACTTACTTCAACTTCAGAACGAACTAGAAATTTGGTGCAAGCTGTAACTTTATCTAAATTGTCTTCTAAGTAGTCCATCAGTACTCGTACTTTGCACCTTTTGGTAATTTAAAACATCAATTTAAAAATTGGTCAACCTATAAAGATTAATGTATGACTACATAATTCTTTGTTGTTCATAATGTTGCTTCTTTAAAATAAGTAGATACCAAAAATTGCCGCTTAGTCTTCAAGGACCCACTAAGCAAACCCACCGGTAGGTCTCTAAATACTAATGTCTTCAAAAACCCACTATTGGTCCTCTGACAGTATTGCCTTTGAAGACCCACTAAAAATAATGCCCTTTTTATAAACCTAATTTATATCGTTCTTTATATTGCCTCACAAGTTTCGGGTTTTAAAATGTATATCACGAATCACTGACAATCTTGATTTTGGCAAAACTATTGAGAAGTTTTCTTTCATACATTATGATCCCAGTGGTTTCAGGGGTTATAAGACTGAATAGTCACATGGCCATGGGCCTCACCAGTCAGACAGAAGACATATTAGTATTCCGGGACCCACCGGTGGGTCTTCTTGGTGGGCCCTTGAAAACAAATGGAAAATGGCAGGCACGTATTAAAATAAATAGCGAACCGAAACAATGTCATTCTGGCTTGCGATTATGTTCACCTATGGTGATTTTGGGCTCTCGTTAAGAAAAGGATACAGTCACAATAAACATAAACATGACAGATCCCAAATATCCAGCAAATATTATTGTGATTGGAGATCTAATTAATAAAGGTTTGTACATTTGCATACCAGAGAATATAAGTATTGTTAGTATAGAAGATAATATAAAAGATGTGGCACTGTTAACCGCTGTAAGAAAAAGAAGGTTATAATGTATGAATAAATTAAATGTTCCAATTATTACAACTTGTACCCACCCATATTTATCAAAATATTTAATAAATATTACTCCTAATATTAAAAAATATTACTGCCTGTACTTTACAAAAAAAATATTTCCTTCTGTTTTCCACTGTTTCCTTCTTACTCTTACCCACTCTTACCAATTTTCTGTTGATTGCTGTTGATTTGATGTTTTTTTTCCGCTGAAGGGAGAGGCAAAGGCGTCAGAGTCATACAGCCATTGTCAGTTGTGTAGAAATCCCAACCCGGCACTACCTGCGCGGTAGGTCGGGCGCGCAGGTGTCTGTATGCAGATTCAGCCATCATTAAATAAAAAAAAAAAGTGAAAATATAACCTGTATTTTTTATTTACGTAATGAGGTCTATTGGTGATACCCACAGACAATTCACCTAACTTCTAGAATTTTTTTTGAATGGTTGTTAAAAATTCTTGTATATTCTTCTTTTCTTTTTCTAAATATTCACAAAATTAGAAATAAAATACCATTAAAATACTCCAAGTAGGATGGACATAATGTTACAAGCTGATACGACACTACGACAAAAAAATGTATGCAGATATGCTCTGCTACCCGTGCGAAGCCGGAGCGGATCGCTAGTAATATATAATATAAGCAGGTAATACATAATATTCAAAATATACTTGACTACAAAATTTAGACACTGTTGAGCCCTGCTAAATAATAACCACTCAAGTACGCAGTTTTTTGTAAATCTGTTTATTTATAAAAAATATGAAAAGGTTGAAAGATAAGTATTTATAACTTGCGTGATTTAACTTTTGTCGATAATTTTGTCACTAGTTTACACGTGCCAATGACAGAGCGAGATAATGATATGTGAATTTAACTACGAAAGAAAGGGATGGGAAAATGACATCAACGCGAGCTCTTCTGTATGTTTTATTTTTGTAATGAATTATTTCAATGATTAACAAAGTAATAATGACTTACCGGTGAAATGTGATGCCATCTTTCGTGAAACTAGACATGGCACCACTCTTTCCACACCATTTCACTGCATAATACGGCATTATGACAGCTTAATTTAATTTTTCTTTGGGAACACGGCGACTATTATTGCATTAACTCTCGCTGGCTGAATGAGGAACGAAAGGAGGCGGGGCCGGCTTTTATGTAGTACCACTACATAACCTTGGCGAATGCTACTTCCTGATAAAGCGTGGTCTACAGAGATTATGAAATCATAAAGAGGCTTGCAAATGGTAGGATTCTGGGGTAGTTCTTGAGTAGTGCACGGGATGTTATCCGTCACAATTTCTAGCAATGTGTAAATTAAGAGTAAACGTTGAATATTGTAGGTATGGCATACGAAAATTATGTAACCTAGGGTTTATGAGGGTTTGGTCTTCTCCGGTGTTGCATTCTGTGCATATCGGTGAAGCGATGATTCGCATTCTGAATAAATGGGGTTTAAATCGGCAGTGTCCCAGTCTCAAACGTGTGATAGTAGTCTAGAATTTACTACTATGTTTTAGAGTAGATTTTGTAAACCTCGGACTCAAGGCTCAATCCATTTTATTGTTAATTCAGTCAGTCAAGTGTATTGTGGTTCAGTTCAGTCCATGAATGCAATGTAAAGGCGACCCACACGTGGCCAAACATTTGGCCTTAAAATTAGCAAACGTTTTCCGTGAAAATAACTGTTAAATGTTTGTCGAAATCGCACATTCTACACTACTTACTTCGCAAATATTTTTTTCCGAACGGCCACTTGGAAGAGCGCAAGAAAACTGACACGCTATCACCGATAACAAATGTTTGCCGCACCAGGCCAGGCATAACGAATACGAATGGCCTCCCACACATGTGGGTATGGTCAATGTGTTGGCATGTTTGCCGCATGTTTGGGAGTGGGTAATGTGAGATTGTGAGTGAAGTCTAATACGTATTCTCTGACTAAGCTTGGAACATTTCACAAGTAGCATGTGAAAAATCACATGAAATGTGTAATCATACGTCGCACCTGCTACTTCTTTCTTTCACATGGTCTGCTACTTCTGCTATAAATAATACTCAACGAAATCGCCTACCATGCGCATTTTAATCGTTTTGGATGAAATTTCACTTTTTCACAGATTCATTGTGATTTCACTCTTTCACAGTTTCAATGCTTTCAAATTTTCAATGTGTCAATGGGATTTCACTTGTAGTTCGGAAGTCGTGAAGGGCGACTGTGTCGCAATTACGTAATTTACGTAGGTATTGTATGTGTGCTGCGATTTATGTAAAATAAAAGTTGGATTTAGCTTTAGTGTAAATAAATATAGAATAGTTAAGTGCTTGTTAGTATATTTGAATATAGGTTTCCTATTATTATTTTTTTTAATATCCGCTAATTTGAACTTTTTAGTTACTGGACCGATTACTTTCGAAATTTATAACTATGGGTGTGCATGGATTTTGATCGCGAACCTGTTGTTAAAATTGAAAAAATTTGACGTTATTTGGTTGTAATCATATAACTCATATTTGAAATTTAATTTTTAGGATCAAATGGTATATTTTGTGAAATTAATATTGATTGATTGATATTGATTGACTGCTTGATTTTTATTGGTTGATATTGATTGAGTGATTGATAGTTTATTATGAGTGTTGTAAGCTCATAGAATTTAAAAATTACTGTCTGTGAAATTTCACAGGTGAAATCACTGTGAATAAAATTAGTTATTTCATCAAATGAAAATGAATTAAAAGTAGCAATCATTTCATGCATTTCTCTCTACGCTTCTGTAGGTATATGGTAGATAAGTGGTTAACATTTAGTGGTAAACACCAACAGAAACTACAATCCAGGTCCTTATCATAATTAAAAAAAAAACTGAGTGCTGTAAAGTAAATAAAAGTAAAAGTAAACATGTTTTTAACACGTTTTTAATTCAAATAGTGATTAGTTATGTAGTGCTTTGATAACAATTTTTATCACTTGAATGTATCTATTTATTTATTTATCACCGAATCCACTTCTAGTTTGAAACTTCATAATGAATAATTTATCAAGGAATAGATTTAAATTTCACTGGAACAAATTTAATATACGAAGTTCGAGCACGGTAAGTAACTTCTAAACTTTTATAATTTATAAATCTGTACAGTCGGACTCTGAAATCTGAAATATCACAGCGCCGAATACGTATGCTTCCGTTTTAATTATCTGGTTTGATCCGGTTATTGCTAGGAGCTTTGCCAGAAATATGGAGTGCTACGAGAATTCAGAATTTTGAAAAGACGTGGTTATCGGCACAGTACAGTTGCTGTAGTGTACACTTAAACCAAATGTACACTCGCTAAACTTGTTTATAGTTGTTGTAAAAAAATTAAGCTTTGTGTATAATTATTTTGAGACATAATTTGACTATGGTTAATGGTTTATTCGTGGTTTATTTTAGCAGAGAGCTAAACCAGAAATTCGAATATATGAAGTTGGACCTCGAGATGGTTTGCAAAATGAATCAAAATTTGTACCAACTGAATTAAAGATTGAACTGATCAACAAATTGGCACAAACTGGAATCAAAGACATAGAATCAGCTAGGTAATGTAGATGAAAACATGCCATAAATTTTAATAGGTCCTTTTTGAGATTTTATAAGTAAAGCTCGCACCAAACTTCTGTTTCATTCGGAAGTCAAAGCCAGTAGCATCACACTAAGAAAAATGAGTACCTGCCTTCCGATTAAAGGATCGAGATCGGGACTCGCACCTGCACAAAACGCACCCACATCTGCTTCAAAGCAAACTAAAAGTTTAACGTAAGCTATACAAAATAGATAGACACTCATGACATGCTAAAGCACCAATATATCTGCTCTGGCTACATTTTTGTTATCCTTGGTTTTTGCTCTATACTTCAAAGTTATATAGGGTGAGGTTTTAATGAACAGCCAAATTTTAAAATAATGATCTTTGGTAGAAAACCAATATCCGTCTTGTTTCCATTTAGTAGCATTCAATAGTAAAATATTGAGATATGACTACACAAACCTTTTCCAAAAAAACGATTAACTCTAGTCACCATTCATGCCTGCCGCCCCGTTTCGTTTCAAGGCGTCAGGCGCGTACGTTTACTATAGCGTTAAGAAGGCAACCAAACATAAAATAACACTGTATATAAAATAATATATTATGAAAATGTAACCCATATTTTTTTTTTAACGCAATGAGGTCTATTGGTGATACCTAACATCTAGAAAAATTTTGACCGGTTACTAAAATCTCACCTTGTATATATATACCTAGTACATTTAATTTAATAATGTTTTCATTAAATTTTAATCTTTTAATGTTTAATTTAAGTTTTGTAAGTCCAAAGTGGGTTAAACAAATGAGTGATGGAACTGATGTGATGACAAACCTTAAACGAGTAAAAGGTATTAATTACCCAGTTTTAATACCAAATCTCACAGGCTATGAAATTGCAGTAAGCACATGCTATTTATTTTAAATATTATTTTTTAATAAATTTCTTTTCATTTATTTATAAAAAAAAATCGTTTTTTTAGAAAAAGTGCAACATTGAAGAAATTGCTATATTCCCTGCTGGTTCTGAGGGTTTCTCACAAAAAAATCTCAACTGCTCTATTGAAGAAGGTTTAAAACGTTTTAAAATAGTAGCTGATCAGGCTGTGAAAGATGGACTTCGTGTTCGAGGATATGTATCATGTGTGGTGGGCTGCCCATATGATGGTCCAGTCAGCCCAAAGAATATAGCCAAGGTACTACCTAAAATCATTGATATCATATTTTAGGTTTGTATTTAAATTAAATTTTATTGAAACTGGATTCTTTGCCATATTTATATAACAGAAATACTATAATGGTTTACTTGAAAATCTATAGAATATTATATATGCCCATGTCCACAAACCATAATAAATCCACAAACTGGCATGATTACATCTTACTTAAAAGATCTAAATATAGAAGACATATTTAACAATTTTTCTTGTTTCAATTCACTTCTTCTTAGATTTTTTCTAATTATTGAAGACTATGAGTTGTATGAAATTGTATGTATTGAATAATAGTTTTGTTTTTTTTTTTTTAAGATTACAGAGGAATTGTTAGCTATGGGCTGCTATGAAGTTTCTTTAGGCGATACAATTGGTGTGGGTACAGCGGGCTCAGTCACACGTCTCCTTCATGAGGTGTTGCAAGTTGCGAAACCAAAAGAACTAGCTTTACACTTCCACGACACTTATGGACAGGGCCTTGCAAATTTACTTGTTGGTTTTGAGGTAATTTTCCAAATTTTTTAAACATTTTTCCTAATTTATAAACTTTATATAAAACTGCATCGATTTATGTAATACATAAAAATTACAATGAAATGTTCCAATACAGTTATCAAATCTTACAAAATAAATGTTACGTGTTTAATGTAAAGCATGTATATCTTTGTTGAGCTGTAACCAAAACTAAAGTAAATTTATGCTAATTAATAAAACTAAAAAATAAAGTAATAAACTAAATTATTTAAAAAAAAAATACAATAACGAACCGTATGCCAAACCACTCAACTTGAAAAGAAAAAAATTAAGTCAAAGGAGAAAAATGAGCTATATTCTAGGATTTGGTTTGAACAACATAAAATGCACCATGCAATGTTTTTTTGTCTGATAACTACATCAAAATGAAAAAAGGAACCTTTATAGGGTCACTTCTTTGTCCTGTCTGTCTTTCTGTCTATATGGTAAGACTCTTTTTCTCATTCGCGTATCAAGTTGAAATTAATATGTCTTAACCTATGAAGTTACCGTTTTGTATGAAATAAGTTACAGTATTTTTTTCAAACATCTTTATTTCCATTATTGAAAGTAACCACCCGTGCAATCGATGCATCTTTGCCAACACAGTTGTAGTTTATTTATGCCCTTCTTGTAATAATCAACTGGACGGGAGGCAACAAACTCTTCAAAGGCATTTTGTACTGTCTCTCGGGAATTGAATTTTTTTCACTTTCAATTACACAAATTTTTAAAGTGTCCATTATGATGAAAAATGTTCAAATGTAATGAAAGCACAATGCTAATCAATAAACAAAAGACTGACTTTGTAAAAAAAGTCATGTTTTTAAAACAAAATTAATTTGAATTTAGAATTCACAGCCAATCAAAAATTTTTTTTGTTTGAAATGGGCAGTACTGAAGAACAGCAACTTCATAGGTTAAGAGCTAATAGTATAGTGCTTAGCTATACAGTCCATTAAAGGCATAAAAATACGCTAAAAAAACCAATTGCTGCTGTTAGATTTATTGACTCTACGCTTAGAAGGTATTATAATATCAAGCTTCTAAGTCACCCAATTTAAAAAATAGGGCAGGGCCGTTTATGCAGCATATTTTGACACTTGCAAGTAAATCAAATCCTATAGGGTACTCACCGTTGACCTAGAATTATGAAATTTGGCAAAAAGCAAGGTCTCACAGCACAAGTAAAGGAAAAAATCCGAAATTTTTTAATTTGTAGTTGTATAATATACATTTTTTTTTTACATAAGTATATTATTAAATACCTTTTTTCTCAAGAATGCCTAAAAGTATCAAATTGGTTCTTAGGTCTACAGTCCTTCAGAGCAGTGACAAAATCAAGCTTCTTAGTCAACCCAATAAAAAAATGGGGCCAGTTATGCCATTTATTTTAACACTCGCAAGTAAATCAAAACCTGTATGGTACTTCTCGTTGACGTAGAATCATGAAATTCGGCAATAAGCAAGATTTTGCAGCACAAGTAAAACAATAAATCCGATAATAGTTGTTTTGTAGCTAATATATCGAGGTTATAATGGGATAACTAAGTGCAGAAAAGTTCATTTTCAGTTATTCAATTTCAAAAGTTTACACCTAATTATATCGCTTAAATTTCAGTAGATACTAGTGGGCTCAGTAGTCATAAGGTAGAATATGTATTTAGGATTTTGTTTTGTAGATAAAAAAAAATATATGTTACATATTTCTCCAAATAAAGGAATTTACGAGTAGGGTTGTGCAGTTAGTTGGTTTCACCTGTTAATTGCTGAGATTGGTAATGTTGTAGAATATATTATTTTTAATGGTGGATAGTTATTATTAAATTACTACATATTATGTAAAAATTCAATGCTGAAAGACTTAACTTTTTGTGAAATAAATAAAAGGAAAAAATTTTAGTCAGTTTTACCTGTAAATGGG
Source organism: Luffia ferchaultella (assembly GCA_949709985.1). Taxonomy (NCBI): domain Eukaryota; kingdom Metazoa; phylum Arthropoda; class Insecta; order Lepidoptera; family Psychidae; genus Luffia; species Luffia ferchaultella. The sequence goes on along the minus strand of OX453240.1, from coordinate 16,883,943 downwards.
TTGTTAATTTTGACAAAAAACAAAAAGAATAAGTAATTAAGTTTATTACGTATGTAAAATCACATATCAATCTACTAAAGTATACTGAACTATAATTTTTATTCCCACTTTCAGATTATTCTATTATTTGAGTATTAAATGCACAATCATTTTGATTAATTATTAATAAAAGCTATCTAGTTACTTTAAGAAGTAGACTATGCGCTCAATTTGGTATCAGTTCAGTCCGTGACTCAAGACTGATGGCAGATTGTTAGTGTGCCCTATTAGTGTATCAATCGATGCTTACACATTGTCAGAGCGTTATTCTAACGAAAATCGTGGATTAAACTGACACGCAACTAAGTGTATAAACTACCTACCCATCAATCACATTTCAGTCGATTATCATGATTATTCATCTTCCTCGGTATTCCCAGATACAGTTTATTATCTGCTGGCTCTGGTAATTTATCAACAACCCGGTAATCCAATTTTAAGTTTTCAAACCAACCGTGAAACTCCTCTGGTATAAGTCCTTTTTTACATAGATTAACAAGACATTGTGTTTAATACAATTATTATGTAGAAAAAACTTGAAAATCTTATCAAAATACTACACATTTTAGTTTCTGGCGAACAATCCAAGCAACCTGACTGAACTGTAACAACCTGTCAAAACAAATTTACAGCACTTATGCTTTTTAAATCTTTTTTCTTGCTAACATTTAAAGAATAATTCTGTGTAAAGGTGTTTATGTTATTTTACCAGTAGAGTATTGGTAGTTCCGCGTCGTTTAACTAGTTTTACCATCTCATAACTTCTAAACTACTGATCGTAGCACTAAGGCAGTTTTACCTGTAGATAAGGCATAAAAAAACTGAGTATTGCAGTGTGATTAACAATTTTTTTTTTTTCAAAAATTGTCAGTCAGTTTTCGCAGTAAACCGTCGATATCACAAATAAAATAATATTTTTAAAGGAAATATGCTTTTACATGGTATTCTGGCGGCGAGCAAAGTAGGTTAAGATTCTATTAGTAGAACATCTTCGCGATAAATAGGCGACACAAGTGGTGCGGTGGGGCAGAGGCGCTTGCCGTCGATCACTATGGCGAAGACCGGCGGAGCAGACAGAGAGCACTATGGTTAGCACGTCATGCGGCTCACGCGCTCCCGCAGTAGAGAGATATTTGTTCGTAGCTATGCGATGTCAACATCCCTACACGCGTCTCACAAAATTTTAATGAAACAGCGCTAGTGCGGAACATGTCTTACTTACTCGGGGCCGCGCGCTCCAAGCACTTACAGCGAGTAACAATAAACACGTCAATATACGTTTACAATTGTATGGAACTTTTAGGGCGAGCCGACTCGCCCTGGTTTTTTTTTTATTACACTGACTCAGCAATCATCAAAATTCTAAGGTACCTTCTTCTAGCACACCTACAAACTTCTTTGGAAGGAAGTTATACAGGAAGAAAAGAAAGAATCTAAAATCATGAACTTTTTGAAATCAAACTTCTTTGTTCCTGCCTACACATTTCCTATTTTAGTTATCATAAACCTTTAATTACAAATGAGCATAATGACGAGATATACAATAGACGAAAAATCTTAGCTGAATATAATATTTATATTTACGATATAGTCATAAAAGAAGAAAAGAAGAATTGCTCAAGAAAAAAATTTGATTTCTCCATCACAAACATTCATGTGAAAAATTTGCGAAATCCCGCGATATTTTCACCATAAAAAGTTTTGAGATTCCGAAAAAACCGTATTACCCATTTTTGCGTAATTTTTTACAACAATGTTTTTGATGGAGGCATACTAGCTTTCCACCCACGGTTTCGCCGCGTGGTCTATTTACAAATGTGGTGGCCTACACATTTGTACGGGAACCACTAATGAAACACGACTTCCAGAACATTTTCAGGACACCCAAATCTGAAACTCTAAGAACCAATTATTAAATATCATACATAAATAATATAAATTAAAAAAAAAATTAAATAAAATTTAAAAAAAATCTTATCTCAATTGGCTGACCGGTTTTAGAGAAACACATCTAATACAACGCTCGCGACGGCCTATATGACGACCTACAAAGTACTTGGAGCGCGTGGCCCCGAGTAAGTCATTTTCGGTACTATATAGCACCGGTTTACTGATATTTAGCGCGAGACACGTGTAGCGATGTCGATATCGCGTAGATACGAACAAATATAGTTTTTTTTGTAGCTTCGTATATATATAAAATCTATTAAACACACGTAAACTTTTGTGACATTTTAATACCTTTTTCTTAAATTAACGAAACCTTTTTTGTCTGCTCTTCCGACGCTCGCGTCATTGATCGCCGAGAAGCGTCCTCTGCCCTACCGCACCGCTTCTTCCCACTTGTGTCGCCTGTTTATCGCGAAGATGTTCTACTTATCGAATCTTAACCTACTTTGCGGCCTTACTTATTAACTTATTAAGTAATTCGTACATCTATAAGTACGTAAAGTTGTTTGTACAATAAACCCGAATATTGATTTTTGTTATCATCGCCTCAACTCAAACCACAACGAAAATGAACTAACGAGCACACAGTACCTACTAAGAATTTGTATATGATAGTAGGTATAGATAGATTCAAAACTTAAATGGCTCAGTCCACAATATTATCAATAGATATTTTGTTATTGATCTACCCTCAGAATTTTAGGTTTCATGTATATTCGACGAAAAAACTTTTTCTGCTTATGCGTGTAACACGACCTTACCGCGCTGTTGCGCACGCGGCAGGCAGCGCATGCCAAGGGGTGAAAACAAATGTATAGGAATTGTATGGCATAGGATGCGTATGAAACAAGCCACGAGCCACCGCGCCTGGCAGCGCAGCATGCTATACAGCTCGCACCAATTTTCTTGTTCGCCCTGAAGCGAGTAGCGTTGCAGTGGGTATCAAAAAATCGTTAACGGACCCTGCGCCTGCGGAAAACATACCCGCGTCAACTTCAGAGCAAGCAAGCGGTTTGGTGCGTGCTGTACCTACCTACTAGATAATTAAGCCGCGTGGCCGCGCCGCAATGACCTTAGCCCGGCCCATATTAGTGTTGAGGCATAGGATGTTTTTAAAATAACGAATTGATAAATTGATAACGATTTTTAGATACGTTGCTCGTATTCATTGATGATTATGCTACTGTGTTATAACTTCATGTTTTTATTCTGTACTATTATATAAATTTTTGTGTTTTTATGTGTGACAATGCAATTTAAAAACAATTAGATTTTAAAACAATTTTAGAAATTTTAATGAATCTGTTTTTTATGTGTTTCTTATGATTCTAGAAGTGACATAGGCTATGTTTTACGATTATAGTCCACCAAGGGTTACTGCATTAGATATGTTTATCTAAATTCCTGGGGCAGATCATAATGTAGTTTTTACATAGGTAGGCATCGCCTCAGAAAAGCTTCTTAGACAGATTTTTGAACAGCTGAGCTAATTTCGATGCGGTTACCCACATTACATAGGTACCACCTTATAATATATATTCTTAGACAGAAGCCACCAAGAGGCGCTACAATACATATGGTTCTCCAAAACTTGATGTTGATGCGTTTTTTTTTTTGCATTAATTGGTTTACTTAAGACAAAGTACACTAGAAAGAGTGCGGTCGCGGGCGCTCCTAACCGGCATAGATGGTACGATATGTGTGATTTTATAGTTCAAGCGTGCGCCGGTCGAGCGTGTCCTAAATTGATCGCCACCGATCGCTTATGCATGCAATCGGCCACACGCCGAAGTATAAAATGACCCTAAATATGTCATCTTCGCTATAAACAGGCGACACCAGTGTTAAGAGGCGGTGAGATGCGGGGCGGTCACTTGCCGGGGAGCCTTCCTCCGTCCATGGATTGAATAGTCGAGGTTGTGTAGTTGTTCATTTTAAAAAACTTTTAATAAGGTTAAAAAAGTTACAGAAGTTTGATAATTAATTTAAAAATATATTTTATGTTTATGTACTATTATGTCTTAAATGCAAAGTCGTCGTCTTGTGATAAAACTTCGTGAAACGGCGCTAGTAGGAAAGATGTTCTACTTATGAAAGATGTTCTACAACATGCTGAGGTTGCCCTAATTGTCATTGTATATGTACCTGGAATTGGGATACATGTAGCTGGTAAGGTCTCTATTTGCATTGTAATGACAATAAATGTTTTTTTCTTTCTTTCTTTCTTTCTTATAGTCTTCTATCTACTTCACGCAAGAGCAGGTTATCAGATAAGTTTTGCGGTTATAAACCACCAGGGTGCTGTAGTAGATCTGTTCGTTTAAAACGGCTTAGTAAATTTTGATGCGTTAGTTTGCATTACATTGGCATCACCTCAAAGCAGATTCTTGCGGTAGTTTGCAGTTAGAAGCAATAAGAGGGCGCTGAAGTATGGTTTTTTTTTCAAAAAGTTTCAAAATTTTATAGAAAGTCTTATAATGTCCTGTCTTTGAGCAATCTCGGTACGTACAAATGTGTAGTCCATGCAGACGAGGCCGCGGACGGAAAGCTAGTTTGTATTTCCTTAAGAAATATTGTAGGTAGGTAGTATTGTCACATTCTCTCAAATAGGTATGACGAAAAACATTATAAAATGCGATAAACTAATATCACTTCTTATCTAGAACGATCGTCATGGGCACTGTATGTTTAAATTATCAGCAATGAGAAATCATTTATTATTTACCCTGACTACAAGGTACTTATAAATGATATTTTTCTATAGTTTGCCATAACAACGGTGGACTCCTCGATTTCGGGACTTGGTGGATGTCCGTACGCTCGTGGCGCGTCGGGGAACATCGCCACTGAGGATCTGGTTTACTTGCTGTACGGGCTCGGCGTCAACACACACATAGACCTCGTGAAGCTGGTCGAAGCGGGACGGTTCATTTCCAACTTTCTTGGGAAACCAACCGACTCCAGAGTCAACCGTGCCTTGGGTGACCGATTTAAAAACAACAAAGACATCCTCAAAATGGCTACTTGTACATAATTGTGCAACAAATTTGTAAACCGACCGATGGTTGAGTGGTTCGAGACACTAACTGCACAATTAAAAGTAGCGGATTCGATTCCTACCCGGAACAAATATTTGCGTGCATGAACATGTCTGTTTTTTCTGTGTCTAGGTGTAAAATGTAATATGTATTTATCATTAATAATCTAATTATGTACGTCAGTTGTCTAATACCCATAATACAGGCTATTATTTATTTTGTAAATTAGATACATACTTATCGCATGTAAATAACATTATAAATAAAGTGTTGTTTGTTAATTCTGTTTGTTTTATTTCCATACGGGGGCAGTTAGTGACGAGGCGGCAACCGCCGATACTGGTTTTTATCAATTGTGATGCGGGCCGACACTCCAGTCGATTGCGCCTGAGTGTAACGGCGGTCGCGCGTCATTCCGTGCTGTTTATATTCAATTGACCTTATTTATTCGAAGCGTACTTGGACATAAGGTCGATAAACCTTTCTAAAGCGACGCTACAGGGCCCTTAGTGCGCACGGTGTGTGGACCGACGCGCGTGTCGCTGGCCAGACCAGTTCTGTTTTTTTATTTTGATGGGACTGTGTGCGTGACGATGGGCGAAGTTAGAATAACAGATGACGTTAAGATAGGAGGCAACAACCCCTGCTTTATTATCGCCGAGGTGGGACAGAATCATCAAGGTGACATTGAAATCGCAAAAAAATTGATAAAAGCAGCAAAGGTACGTGATCTTTATGTATTATCCGCTTTCCATTATTGGCTAATACGATGTAAATTAAACGAGTGTAAATCGTTCACACTGCGCCCATTAATTAGCTCTTATATTATACTATCAAAATCTCAAAAGGTATTTCAGCTACCTACATGTAATTTAATATTTACACAAGGTAGGTAATCAAAGATTGACTTATAAGTAGTTAATTATTATTCTGAATACATTTACATGTTGTTATAGATGACCCTGAACTAGAACAGTGCAAAATAATCGACAAACTAAATACGGTTATGCCGGCTCTGTATATTTCTCAAAATAAGGATTAAACTAATGAATATAATGTTATTATATTTGTTTTGTCTTATTTTCGCTCTGATTACTATAAATACAATTTCAGGAAGCCGGCGCAAGCTGTGTTAAATTTCAAAAAACCTGTTTAAATGAGAAATTTACGAAGAAATACTTACAACGGCCATACGATAATCCGAATTCTTGGGGAAAAACTTATGGGGAACACAAGAGACACTTGGAATTTTCTGAAGATCAGTATAGGGAATTGTTCAGGTATGCCAATGAAGTCGGCATACTGTTTACCGCATCCGCTATGGACATGGTAGGTACGAATGGTGACAACGAAGTTTTATTGCATTAATTAAGATTATTAGCTAAAGTAATAAATGCTATTGGTAAAATATGACTGAAGACCAAGGCCTGTGAACAGTGTGTGTTGCCAGTGTTATATACCTATTATTTCTACAGGTGTCCTTCGACTTCTTGGTCAATCTCAAAGTGCCATTTATTAAAATCGGTTCGGGTGACTCAAACAACCTTCTGTTCCTCAAATACGCGGCGTCGAAGAAAATCCCACTGATAATTTCCACGGGTATGGTGGACAAGGAAGCAGTGAAGACGATATACAACATAATATCGACACAGCACAAACAGTTCTGCCTTTTGCATTGTATTTCGGCGTACCCAGTGCCATTCGAGGATGTCAATCTTACCGTTCTCCAGGACTATATGAAGACCTTTGATATACCCATCGGATATTCCGGCCAGGAGTTAGGCACTGCCGTGCCTCTAGCCGCAGTTGCACTCGGTGCTAAGGTAATATTGCTTTAATAAATTGTGCAAAATAATTATAATAGTAACGGTTTACATACATACAGATTGTTATTAAAGATATCGCACTGGTCAGAATAGCTTCCTAGGAGTTCAAAACCCCGACATCTGATGAAAATTCTATTTTGGAAAATCGAACTCAATATAAGCTTCTTGATTGTTTTATTCTTAGCGCGAAGTTAAGAATACACTTCAGATACCTAATTGTGATGGCTGCAGGGAACGCGTGGGAACAGAGTTGTAGGGACGGACATTTTGTATGTCTACACAGGCAGGCAGACCCGTGCCGCTATCTATCTATCTATTTAATCTAATCTAATCCACACCACACAGATTTCGATCGAAAATGTACCGGTTCGGTTATGCGATCCTCTGCAATGGTCACACCAAAGACAATCTAATCTAAAACTTGTCAAAACTTGCGTCAGCAAGGATTGCGACAAATAGCATATAGCCAATGAATTGTCATCACTCTGCGCATTTACCGCCGGACTCGTCAGTAACTTTCTGTAGTGGTATTGCTGCCGAATAATCTGCGGTAAACTTGTAGAACACGATGGTTATAGTCCACTGAATTATATGGTTAATTTACATTGAACCGGCCCATAGAGCTATTCAGAGGTTGTTCCGTAGAGTTCTATGACTAATATGCGTAGAATTATTCAGTTTGACCGCCTAAAAACCGCTATATGGTAATTTTTTTTTTTGTTGGGCGGTATTTTTTTTTCTCAGTGTACCTAAATTAATAGTTATAGAATTATTATTTTAACCAGAATTGAAAATAACTTTATCTTTTTTTTATATTTCTCTTTTTTAAAATCTTACAATCTATATAATGCTATAATATTTCTTGAATTTTCAGGTTATAGAGAAGCACATAACTCTGGATAAGACTATGAAGGGCACGGACCATGTGTGCTCGTTGACTCCACCCGAGTTCGCCCAGCTGGTGCGCGACGTGCGCGTCATTGAGGCGGCTCTAGGCAACCCCATCAAAAAAGTCGTCACTTCCGGTAAATATTGCAAAAGCTTGGCATTCAAATATAAAAGCCGTATATCTTGACAAAACTGTTATCAAAACATATTGACCGAAGCCCCGGAGTAATAAAAACCTTGCGAGATTTGGCGAATATAGCCTCTATCTAAACTCTTTCATTTGGCAAGTTTCGCTAAGTTTTGGCGATAATGTAATGGACTGCACTGTAACTTTCGAGCTATAATAATTAAAATAATACGTTCTGAAAAAATCATAAGAAGTTCTAAAAGTAAATATTAAGTTCCGTGGTTGGTTAATAATACCAGCACAACTTTTCAGAAATTCCATGCATCGATAAACTTCAGAAGTCATTGGTGATGGGCTGCACCAAGAATAAAGGCGAAATATTGTATCCTGGAGACGTCAAAATCAAAGTGGCCGAGCCTAAAGGCCTCAATGCGTTGCACTTTGAAGGCGCTATCTACAAAACACTCGTTTATGACAAGAAAGAGGATGAACCGCTTTACGACGGAGATTTCTGCTAAGCGCGTTTTACTATCATACTTCTCGATAAATGTAATTTAAAAAATCGACTCATTTGTTTTAAGCATATAATTGTGTATATTCGGTAATTTTATGAAATATTAATTGCAACTGTAACATTTTAAAATAAAAGTAAGTAAAGATTTGATTTGTAAATTTCAATTGTTTTGTAAGTATTGACGACCGATTTTGTATTGGCCGAGTGGTTAGACAGCCTGACTGCGGAACCAAGGGTCTCGGGTTCGATTCCTGCCCAGGACAAATATTTGTGTGCATGAACATGTTTATTTAGTTTCGGGTCTGTGTGTAAAATATTTATACATGTATATATTATTGAAAAAAAAAGAATATTCAAGTATGTATATCAGTTGTCTAGTAAACCCATAAAAACATAATACTAGCTTACTTTGGTACTAGATGGCGATTGGCGCTGTGTGGGATGTCCCATGTACTATTATTATTTTTACGAATATTTTAGTTTTTTTTTTTTTTTTGTAATCCACTGTGAAAAAGATGATCAGTCATGTGCCCAATGAAAAATTTTCATAAGAATTGAAACACATTGTCAAATTTTCGAACTTAATTGAATACTGGCAGTAAAAGTCTCAAGTTGGGCGAACAAGCCTAATTATTGATAATAACTTCAACCGATAGGAAATATTCCTTTATTTTCGAAAATAAGTAAAACTGCATTTAAAGATTTTTGATAAATGACCTACCTAGACGGGGAATTGAACAAGTGAAATATATAAAAAATACATCCTGTAGTTTTATGATATAACATCAATCGATAATAGGGTCAATCATAAGGTGCAATTTAAAATGAAGGCCAAGAAAAATAAAACAATATTAGTAATGAATAAATGCCTTGTAGGTAAACACTACTAACACTAATCTATAAGATCGATGATTCTTAAACGAATAATCAATTGACATTTTATTTGGCATCTCTTTAGACCACAAAAGTATATATTATAACGTATACATAAACGTATATAGGTATGTATATATATATACCTATATACGTATATATATAACGTATAACATTAGTCTTATGGTGGCATGAAGAATAGTAGGCAAGAGAGACAACAAATAACGAGTGCGTAGGTTTTCACAAGAATGGTATAAAACTTGAAAAGTAAAGGATAAATGCAAGAAACGTATTCCAGGACGAATGCAGCAGAACGATTTGGCTGTTCAAATAAGTATTTTGACTTATTTTTAGGCTTTCCCTCACACGTCAAGTGGGAAAATTGTTGATGTAGTAAGCGCTTCGCATACTCGTGTTTTTAAAGTAATGCATAAGTACGGGTACGGGCATAAATATTTCACATATTCAATTCCAGGCTCAAGCAGGTTTATCAAAAATCTTGAAATACAGTTTTACTTATTTCTGAAAATAAAAGTTTCTTTTCAATTAAATTATCATCAATATTTAGGGTATTTTGCTTCCACTGACGAAGGATCGGCGCACATTAACACAATTTGCGCATAAACATGTCTATTTCTGGCTGAAAGTGTGAAAAACAAAGAGTGTGCTAATCATTGCAGTCTTACGATTTGAGCCCCACGGCGGCGGCGCAGAGCGGAACCGACGCCGCGGCCGCTCTCCCGTGCGCATCTATTAGCTAGTCAGCGAATTTATTTTTATTGAAGGATCGTAGAGGTTCACCGGTAGTGTAATAGATCGTAAGTGGGTAGCGCAGCACTGACGAGTGTTGGCGCGGTGCCCGCACCGCCGCGAGGGACACCAGTGCTCGCAACTCCGGCTCGCTCGCCGCCTGCGCCGCGCTCCTCGCCAGTGCACCGCATCTCACGCCATCCTCACGCGCTATCGCCACTCCACCGATACATCTGAAAAGACAGCGGCCCAATTCCGTTTCGTTCCGTCCGCATGCGTTCAAGAAATTCTTTTCTCCGGCACGGCGCGTTATTTATGTAGTGTAATACTAAAAAAAACTATAACCAACGCGTGAAGTATTTTATGACCATTTGTTTGTGTTTACACGAGCGAAGTACTCGCGAGGAATCAGACGGAGCGAACGGATCTGGGTCGCCCGGCTCCCCGTCGCCGGTGGGATATTTTTATTGCGACTACTGTTCGCGGACTCTGCCTGCGCGTCGAGCGTACTGCCGCCCGAAGAAACTATTATTTATAGATAAACCGACAACATTGAAAAGCGCATTCCATATGCTACGTAGTCCTCGGCAGCTACGACGTTTTCTTATCACTGCAGTGATAGTGTAGAATAGAAATCGCCAATCAAAGCACATTTTATAGGTAACTAATCTGTGCTTGTTACGAAAACTCTGACTCAAGCGAGACTGCCTCAACGATAGGAGATTGGCCAAGTTTCGAAAGAAGTATGACCGAGAAGCAAAGTGATCGGCACTGTGTGTGAGTTGTAGTGGCATTTAAGTAGTGTCTTGACATTTGTGAGGTGCATTTGTGGTGAGAGAGTAAAGTCTGAAATGCATCACTTGTACCCGCTGGCGAAGGGCGATCCGCTTTGCCCGTTGGGCTTCCACCCGCAGGTGCGGTGGCCCACGCGCTGCAAGCGCTGCTTCCGAGACTACAAGGAGCATGGCGGCCGCAAGAAAGAGGAGGATTTCGCCGCCTCCACGCCCAGCCTCTCTTCATGGAACTCCCCCGCGTCACGGTACTTTATTTGCCATACACTGAATTTTATTAATTGACAAATATTAATACTGCTAAAAACTAGATTGATTTAAATTTTTAAATCAAACATTTGCACAATTAATAATTGAATACATTTCACCTAACTATTTCTAGAATTGATTTCTGTAAAAATGTTACATCTGTAAAAATAATAAAACATAAAAGAAATACAGGTACCTACTACTTAGATTGCCCATTTACACGTTTTTACCTAAACATACGTTATATTGTACTTACAACTAGGTACTTATAAACTATATAAAAATATGAAAGTGCTTCATAATGCTATAAACAATATTTAACTAAAAAAACACTAGTTCAATCTGATTGATGACCGAAATCGTAGATAAGTTGACAAAATCATATGATGTGACAGATAAAAACAAACTAGACTGACTCGATGTGAATACTAACTTTTAAATGGTTAATCGTATCCAAATTTAGCAGAAAGTCACACGGCTGCGCAAGGCCACAGAACCCGTAATTTTCAAAAATAATTGAAAGTTGCATTTCTCTGGCGGGCCGAGAAAACAATGATTTTGTTTTATTCCCAATGTTTTCGAATTTCGAAAGTGGAATTGTATAAGTGGTCCTCTCGACAGAGTTAATCCAAGGTATGCAAAATAATGAAATTATACTATTGTCAATATTTTATGTGCTAAAATTTATTTGAAAAAATAATAGGTCCCATTGGCTATTTTACAAATGATAATTTATTATGCGTAAAACCGCTTTAGCTATCAAACAGGCTAATTCTATCGCAGACATTAATTAGTAATTAAAAACGTAACCAAGAATTATAAATAACAAACGCATATAATAGACCTTTTTAGGTTATTGCCGTTATGTTTGCACAGTAATAGTACGAAAGTTAGATTCAGAAAAAAAGGGAACTGATGCTATTGAGTGTTATTAATGCCTGACAAAATAAATCGGAAGCTGAAAAGATGACTCAATTACCTTGATCCGTTCCAGAATAATATGAGGAAAAACTCGACTTCTTATCCTGTCCAACAACAACCATTGTTTAAAATTACGAGTTAAATTAAAAGTATATTAATTTAGTACATTGAATATTATTCATGTTATCAATATCATCAGTGAATGTATAATGAAAGGTCATTCAACTATCTCACTCCTTGACGAAGATATTGTATGAAAATGCAGTCATATATTCTATGCGCTCTATCTTGAGAACGATTATTTAAAAAAAAAACTTTTTGAAGAGAATTTTAGCACCTCTATTATTTTATAATAACCCCCACAGACATCTAAGCCAGTGCAAGTTAGATATTCACCAAAAAAGAAAAAATCATCACTTTTCAATGATTTCAAAATATGTATACCTAACTCCTAAAAAATATTTCACAACATAAAATCTAGTTTAATCTCTACAGATAGCTTAAGAAAACGGTACAGTCAATGTGGGTAACTTTGCCCCACTTTTGTTGAATATCGTTAAGGAAAAGAGAGAGTTAAAACTTGTAATACACGTTGCCTATGTTTTTGGTGGCATCTAAACGTCTAGGTTGTATTGCATCATTCGTATATAGCATCACCCTTATAAAAAAATTTAAAAAAACTATTAAAACTTGTGGGCCAAAGTTATATGGAGACTTGAGGTATGATTGGCCCACCTTTACCCATGTTCAAATATTACGTATTATTTTGAATTCTGAGCCTCTCATTATAACTTTGGCCTCTTGTTTATGCTTATAAACGTACTCAGTGCCCATAGACAACCTATAACCGTCAAAACATTTTTTTGTGGAAATTATAGCCAGAATAAAAATGTTGCCTTGACACAGGTACTACATTTGTTCTCGATCAAAATTTTTAAAATTACACTTGTAATATTACAATCCTTGACACAAAATACAATTAAAAATGAGTCTTAGAAAGTATTATAACATGCAAATTTAATACACTGTTCCAAGATCCAGATCATATGATAGCAATATATAAGCTCTTTAATCGCCCCACTCCATAGACAGAAAGTCGTCTTTTATCAGAGTAGCTTTGTGCGTGAAAAGTGCGTGAAAAGAACGCTATAGATATGAATCTATAGCGTTCTTTTCACGCACTTTCATGGTGTTCTTCTTTGTACATTTCCACACATCAACCTGTTTTGGCCATACCCATGCTTATTCAGCCTTTTGCTTATGTAATATTTCGTAGTTTGGAGCTTGAATACATCTGACTTGCCCAGGAAACAAGCTTCCCTCGCAAGTGCTTTGGTAAGCAACCGGCAATTTTTCCTCTCCTAGTTTGTCTTTAGCAATTCGCAGCAATTCATAAACGATACTGGTAATTTTCGCCCGGGCCAATGTTAGCCGTATTTCACCGGCGGCAAAACGGTTTTGAACAAATCATACAATTTCGCTGTAACTTTGTAGATATTTTAAATTATACTTGCATATGTGTCAACACTAATAAACAACAAATACAATTTAAGCGCCATATACCTGTTAAAATTATCCAGACACTGCGTAAAAAATAACTTTGTTGCTTAATCTTTTCGACGACACAATCACGCTGCGGACAAAATAGTCTGTGATTTTAAATCTATTGCCAGTATCAATGTCACTGAGTTATGGATGCGTTAAGGATATACTAAGGTACAAAATAACTTAAGAAACATTTTGCTTATTTTTAAATAAATCGTAAAATAAAATAAAATAATGCAATAGTGAAGAGTGGGTCAATGTTATATTGAAAGCTTAAGTTACCCGCATTGACTTTACCTAATCGCGGGATTCTGGCTAACACTGTGCTAATACTTCCATCATCATCTGTACTGATTATAATTATTAAATAGCAATTATCTATTAAACGTAACCCTACGAATAAATGTCATGGGCGGAGAATTAAAAAAATTAAATAGTAATTGTCAATAAATTTGATCAGGATCAAGCATTAATATGACAATCTTAAATTTGGTGAATAGATTTTTAGAACTATAATTTTCTTAGAAGTCACTAACTACCATAGAGTAAATAAATTTGACAGCAGCGTTAACTACTTTATAATTTATAGGCAAAGTATTTGGAGCGCGCGGCCCACAGTAAGTAAGTCTTCTTCGGTACTAGCGCCGACGTGTATCGATGTCGACATCGCGTAGCTATGAACAAATATCTTTTTTGTTCGTAGCTTCGCATATTATCAAATCTATTAGACACACGTAAACTTCTGTGACATTTTATTACCTTTTTTTTTTTTTAATTAACTGAAACTTTTTTGTCTGCTCTCCCGGCGCTCGCGGCAGTGATCGCCGGGAAGCGTCTTCTCCCCACCGCACCGCTTCCTCCCAACTGTGTCGCCTTTTATCGCGAAGATGTCCAGGTACCGAAATTGAGCCCCCTGCGCACCCCATCGCCCAAACCGATAAGGTTTTCATTGGGTTGCCGTATTGTCGGCGATTTTTGTGACAATGTATACTTACATTTCCTAAAAGTTTCATTGTTTTACAAATAAGCATCATTTTCTTACATTTGCCTCTACACCACTTAAAGTTTGAGAGTCAATAAGTTATCAGAGGAACGTGGATTTTATAGAAATGGATATTAATTGATTTATTTCGTTGTAAACCGCAGTTTCACGTGTGAGGTTGTGTTTGACTCGTGAGTATTTCGACGAAGGTTAGCCTATCTGGATTTCCCACATAAATGAATCTAGACAGACTGAGTTGAATATTGTTTTATTATGACCACGTTTTACAGCAGTAGAAACTAATTCTAGGTACACCTTTTATGTTTCTTATTAAAATTAGATATATTCTTCTGTGCTAGATAAATACGTTATAATTACATGACTATTAAGTGAGCGAGTTATGCGATAGAGCGTGAGACCCACAGACAAGTCAACCTTATAGACACGCTTTGACAGGGAGTAGCATTCGCCAAGGCTATGTAGTGACACTACATAACTACGTCTCTTGTGAGCGGTCAGTTGGAAGCACGTCGGAAGCCATTAAATTGTCAATTTTGAACGAGCCAATGAAAATTAGCCGACCTCTCCCCGCACCCCGCCACTTTTTGGCGATTTCGTTTTCGTACTGACGTTTATTAAAGCGTGGTCTAAAGGTTGACTGGTCTGTGGTGAGACCTAAACGACGTGTAACTCAGTCGGACAATATGTACCTATGAACTCACTAGATTTTCACGAACCGAAATCCTTTTATAAGACACAAGTCGTGAGAATTGAGCGGTATCTCAAAGAAATTATGAATTTTCTGAAGAAATTCATAATGGCGTTTGATCTTCCCTTATCGCTAGTTTCCCACGTCATAAATCCTTAAAAAAAAAAGGATGTTCTTATAACTACAACCTAAAACAATGGTGAAGATAGAAACAAGATGTTTTAACAATAACATGCTATTATAGTTATGAGTAAAAGGAATTAGGTAGGTAAAGGGTATAAAAGACAGGTGTCGACAAAAGACAATAGTGTTATTTTGGGTTCAATATTAAAATGTATAAATGCTATTTGTATGTACATTTTATAACTAAATTTCAAACATTCATATTGTCATATAACATTAAAGTGTTAGTCACTTGCCATTTTTAACTCAGCGTTCTAGGTCTTGAATTATTATTACCGCAACATATGAAAGGTCCCATAGAAAGCATTACAGTAGGTACCTATATCTACATTTGACTCATATGCCATTAATAATAATAAGACATTTATTTGCTACAAAAACACATGTGCATCCTTAAATATAAAAAAATAATAATAAGTAAACATATAAAACAAAAGGTAATTGATACAACAATTATGTACAAAAAGGCTGGAGCTCAGCATTTGCCGACGCACAAATGGTGTGGGCGCTTTTCACGTTATATTAATAACATTAATCTCAACCGGGGGCCCGCGCCTCTGGCATTATTTCGCCTCGAGTAACCCTTAGGGGTCACCCGACAACTTCGCGCCGGCGACACCCTAGTGTGCCGTCTGGCCGCTTCGATGAAGTCGTAGGAGCTTTCGGGCTAACGACACACGTCCCTATTCTGCTTCAGGCGGTTGTTTAGTAGGTGCAACTCCCACATACCCCGGGCGCGCGGAAGCTCAGCAGTATTATCCGCCTTCCCGTCGCAAGGGTAAAAAAAAAAGGTGTGGGCGCTGTTTTTTAGCAACAGCCTGACGCACGCACGCACGCGCATTAAAGCAGTATATTACACAAAAAATAATTAAGCAGGCATAACATAAAAAGTAACCAGACATAAAAAGCAATAACCTTTAACATAAGAGAAATTAGAACACTAAGAATAGGTGCAATAAAATGATAAGCATACAACAATTTCCCCCACTAACGCTCCCTTCAAGGATGTTCCAACTTTAGTTGCTTGTTTATAATCCATAGTTTGCATTTGTTTTTAAAAGATATCAATGTAGTGAAAGTTTCAATTGGAGGCGGAATACCATTCCAATAAATAGTTCATTATGCAAGTACGGTAAGCTGCATATTGTATTTGAGGTGTTTATAGGCACGAGGCGAAACCAACGACTATAATAGCCAGCTTACTGAGTAGGTAAGGGCATCATGCGACGTTTTTCAATACATTTGCGATTAAAATAAGGTAGATACTTCAAATGTAATAATGGCGGGAGCTAAGGGCGCGAGCACGTTGCTTTTCGCGGTTTACGCATGCGTCACAATAAATAGAGTGCTCGTTTGTAATTGGTGTAAAGTAAAAACGTCTAGTACTGGAAAATATAACATTACGGTACAAATTTCCATATCATAAAGACAGTACCTATTTATAGCAAATGTATTGAAAAATAATCTTTATTCTTATTTTCATTGTGTTATTTAAGTACCTATATCCTATAATACCTTTACGAAAGTCAAAACACTCAAAGTAAACAACATCGACTAAAATCTGAAACAAAAATCAATATCTTCACCATAAATAATTAAAGAATGAAAAAAGTACGTGGCACTGTTCCAAACTTTCAAATGTATATGTTTGTAGTAGATTCGCAATGGAACGACAATATTAGTTTCTGAAACGAATCCATAGATCCGTATCACGGTATATTTACCGTGAATATGCTAATACCCTGAAGTTAATAAAATTAACGTAAGCATTCTACATTTTCAATATATTCACCGTCCACTAATGACATGGTGATACTAGATTGACTACGCTACGTCTTATCTTACTTATCTAATTTGTAGTGGACTTGCCCTACACTGCGACCTATTTAGATCTATTGATTGTGTCCCGGACCCGTCCATTAACCCTAGTAATGGTCATTCTCAACTGGGTGAATTTCAACAGGTCTATCAAAATCTTCATTTCCGTGGATTTCTTTATCTTTAACTTTTTTTTAAAAGTTTTCGCGATTATTAAAGTTTTTGATAATGTATGTATTCTTGATAATGTCTAGCAGATAACTTAAAAAACTAACGAGATATATCAAAATAAAAATTTCGTGCCACGGCGATGAAACATGAGTACACGGCAATGAAACAAACGTCCACGGCAATTAAATAACTGTGCCATGGGAATGAAAAAATCAATCCACGGAAATGAAAAAATCCAAAAACAATATTTTATATACTTACCTGAGTATTATACTTACAATAGATACACGCTTGTTTCCGAGAGGGAAAGACATACCCAGACTGTGTTTGTCCATTGAATCCTATAAATTCCTCTCAGTTGACTGTACAGTAAAAAACTTATCAGGTCTATTCTTAAGTATTTTATCGTATTGCAGAGGGTTAACTTGACGAGTCCTGTACTGTCAGTATTCGGTAGTACTACCTGTATCACAGGTAAAGATATTTTCTTTGCCTAATCATACCACGGCAATGAAAACATAAGTCACGGAAATGAAACACCTGGCCACGGAAATTAAACTAAATTGTTTTACAAGGCACGGCAATGAAAGTTTTTTCATTGTCGTGTTTTTTTTTCATTGCCATAGCAAATTTTGGCCACGGGAACCACGGCAATGAAAGCACGGTCATGAAAAACAAGGCAAAAACTTAAAATAACAAAAATGTATTAATTATTCGAAGTAATAAACACTTCACAAATAAACATAAGATAAATTGCGTTCTCTCGAATGTTTAATCAAGAGGACAAACTTTTTCAAATGGAAGTTATACCTATCTACGGCGATGAAAGGAATAATGTCCATAGTAACATAAAAATGGAATACCATATTTATGGCGCGAAAATGCAGCACGTGTATACTTCCACGTCGAGCACTTAGGCGGCACTAATATGCAACGTTTAGCTCACAGAGGAGGGGAAGCAAGTCGTTAGTTAAAACAATATTCTTAAACATTTTTAGGACACGGCAATGAAAGGTAGTTCTGGGACATTCGTTGTATTGTTTAAATATTTCAATAAATATATTCCGTAACAATACTTTAACTATTCACATATCAAATAATACTAGGTTTTAATATAAATATAACACATAGATTTTTATAAATGAGTTAATACCCATCAAGGTGACGTGTGGACAAACACGAAAATGAAAGATTTCGAGGTTTAATTAATTTTTTTGGAGTACCTATTAACTCTACTAATAAAATATTTAGTGCTACACATAGATTACTATTTCACCTAACCAGAAAAAATGTTAGAACATCATAACTATGTTTTTTTAGTACCGATTTCGTCGATGCCACGCAATTCTTGGTCCCAGGAAATTCACTCAAATACACTTTGCATATAGTGTATGATTTCACTATTTTGCAGGTCGCAGAACTCATCCGATTTTGGATAGATACCCCCATGGCAGATGCTTCATGCGTGATGCTCCTATTGTATCACATTCACAAAGAACGTGTAGTATTGTCTCCTCCGCAACACCACATGCCCTACACAGTGATGTCTCTGTGAGTTTCATTTGTTGCAAGACCTTATTGGTGGTGAAGTGACCAGCCAGTGATCCTGTTATTACCTACTTTTAGTCGTTTCCTGTCTAGTTGTAGAAGTTGACTACGCTACGTACTTGCCACCGATCTGCGGGACTCTAAAGTGCGATGCACTTGTCCTATTGCGTAGTTCCGGCACATTCCCTAAACTAGGTATACTGTGAGTACTATAGACACAGATATAGGTACATTTTATTTTATTCTATTTGGAACGCCAACGGCCAATAAACAATAGCTAAATTACTGCAACTATATTATTGTTATATTGTTATTATGCAAAGCGCAAACAAGCCAAGGTAAAATTTTTGTTAATATTTATGGTCAATAGAAAACAGGTCAACTGTGAACCTAGTTCAAGTGCGTGCAATCAAAAATATGTTTATAAAAAGGAAAAATTTGATTCTTTGTTACGAATAAACTCAAAAACTAACTAATTTAAACAATACTGTCACCTATAAAAACTCACATTATGAGCAAGTAATAAGGGCTTTAATTCATTTTCAAACTAGCTTTCCGTCCGCGGGTCCGCTCACGAGGACTACCTACGATATAGTATATAAGCTGAAGAGTAACATAGGCTACTTTTTATCGCGGAAAAGGGGCCCCGTACAACTATGTACTATCTATACGCGAGCGGAGCCGCGTGCGGAAAGCTATTTTAATGAAATAGTAATTTGACCGGTTTTTTTTTCATAGGTGTACATTTGACCGGTTTTAATTGAACAGAAATATTTTTGACGTCACGCGTCTAGGCGACATTATTTTCCTTGGTTCTCATTTAATACTTGTACCTACTTTGTAGGTACTTTTAAGTTTTTAATCAAACCTTTACACCAAAATAATATATGGCTTGTCTGTGAACGGTTACTTATTCTGCGTATTTTGGCACCGTATTCTTCGAAATCGTATCAGTATACCTACCTACTAAGATATCTGCTGTAACCGGCCGACAAAAATACAGATACCAAAGTGATTCCGAAAGGGTCCCTTTTTTCGCAACTTTACAATGAGACCCTATAAACCCTAAAAATTTATTTTAAAAGTAATAAACTGAACATAATATGTAATTTTTAAATTCCTGTAAACTGAAACGTTCATATAAGTTCGTATAGGTAGCTAAGAAAGTACGTACATTAAATGAGTTGTAAGCTGGTTGTAAGGTAAAATAAAACAGGTCTCAAACAAACTTTTGACTCTCCAATAGAATTTTTTCGGCGTTGGGTTGAGGCATAGAAGTAGATATGGAAGTAGCGTACCCTGAGAGAGGCCTATGTCCAGCAGTGGACGAATGTGGGCTGATGGAATGGAATTTATATTCAAAACCGATAACGATCTCTCTGCCTATAAATAGCACACCTAACCTACTCACTCATCTAACTATTAGTACATCAATATTTTTCTTTGGATATTTGAGGAAAATCAATGTAGAAAACTACATGATTCAAACTCGTATATGTAATAAAAAGTGGGTGCATTACCTAATTTCAATTGATAATAATTATAGCCCTTTTATCCGCCATTGAAACTATTTAGTAGGGTCAAAATAATTTTTCTTAAAAACAAATTATTCTTAGGGATTACAAGATATCTCTGCAGATACTTGAATCATGAGTTTGCGAAGTTGGAGATGAGTGGAAAGTTTGGTGCAAAACATGTATCGTAATCCCTTTCTAAAATTTTAAATAAAGTTATTGTTCCAAAAATTTTACTTCCTTTTACAAGCGGAGACCGTAGTTCATCAAAATTGGACTGAAACTGAAGCCTTTTTAGATATATCTACTTTTGCATCGACTTTTTAACTAAAACGATTTTTTTAATGCCGTTTACACAAAAATATCTATAAAAAATGTCTATAACCTGTACGTATGAAATTCGTACAGAATTTTTCATTTTGTAGTTATTAGATATTTTTTTTAAGCTATTGCATAGCTTCTACTATCGCGGGCCTTTCAGCGCGGGGACCGAATCGAAAAATTCCGTAACGAAAAAAACCTCACGCTCATAATCAGTGCAAGAAAATAGGAGTGCATAAATCGTTAAGAGTGATTACGTCACTTCATGCACGTCGACCGAACTACCTCTCATTTATGCGATCCTGGTACTTACTTGGTAATAGCACTACGCACGGAATCGCGCCATTGTCGCGCTGGACCACAGACAAAATTGTCTGTGACTGGGACCCAAATAATTTATTAACGTCAAATAATATACTTTTTGTGTATAAAGTGTTTTGAATATGAATGAACAAAATGCGTTTATTATTAATGAAGAAAGTCAAGAAAAAATAGTGAAAAAAAATGAGTGAGTAATTTATATACATACATTTTATTATCACAAATGCAGTATTAATTTTGAATTGAAAATATAATACTGCTATAAAGATAACCTAAATTTTTGATATTAAAATGAGCGATATTAATTATTTCGATGTTCAGAACGCATGGCTGGTCCGTGCCTTACAATGCCCTTCGACAAGAGAGGAATTTTTTTCGCTCTCGCTACGATTTTACGTAACGATCATTTCATAGAGTACGTTTCTATTTTTGAAATTATATTCTATAAACATGTTCAGGGTGAAGTTTTCTGTGAATCAGTATTAACAAAAGAGGTTACGTTTCAGACAACTTTTGGGAACGCTTTAAGTGGAACGAAAATGGGATATCTGAAATTAGCTACCAGCACGGAATGGCAGAAAATTGTAGGGCACGGTATAAAATAGGAGATGGTATGTAATTAAATGTTAGTGGCACATAAAATTTTTGTCAAATTTATTAAACTCTATGAAGTAGCATGTATTAAAGGTTCACAATACTAGAAAATCTACTACAAATAAGGCCTAGACATGTTGAGTGTAATTTCTGGGCTGTTTTGTCTCGCAAACTCGAATTTAGTGTTAAAATTAATATTCCACCATTTTTTAAAACTCCAATGCATGTGTTCATGTAAGGTGTAATTTTCGGATGACTTTATCTTACAAATTTGGAATATGACGTCAGTTGAAGGAAGTTAGAAAAGGGAGAGAGAAAGAGAGGTTTTTCCATTATGCATTTGTATTGTGCTATTTTCATAAAGACGACGTTTCTTAATTTTTTAAATACATATTAAATATACCTACATAAAATAAAATTGTTATGGCACTGATAGATCATACCAGATTCAGTTACCTACATTTTAAAGGATCGCATTCTCAATTTTGTTGAACACCAATTTTTACTTTAATTACACTTATTACTACAATTAATTAACTCGCAGGAATCGTGACGATGAGAGTGGCGCAGACGGTGAGAGAGCGGGCCGTACCTGGGCCTCGAGCACCAATCTGACCACAGTCGAACCGTCAAAGAAGGATGCCTCCACGGGTGTGTATCTAGTTGCACCTTTATTACAAGCACTGACGTGTTATGAGCATGTTAAAAAACTAACATGTCTAGTCTAACAGACTAGAAATTCGCCCCGGCAACGCCCGGGATATCTTTGCCATACAAACTGTAGGCTCGCTATAAAATAAAAATCACATTCCAAGGAATGTATCAATTGCTTAGCTCAAATGCCGAGGCTGCTACGGCACAAGCAAGCAGCATGAATTCTCGGCGATCAGTTACTCAATTACCGAGTCGAGCTTGGGTAAATAGACATAGCCATTAGTCCTGCCTGAAGTATCGCCGAAATATTACTCTTTTCGCCAAAATTGAGTCAGTTGTCATAGACATAAATTTGTTGTTGTAGAGCTCGAAGTTAAGCACTCGGTGGGACTAAGACTGTCACAATCGCGTTTATCGGCTTTTAATCTTTACTGAACTATAACCGTTCGCAGACCGTGCATTCTTACTCGGATACATTATTGATGAATTTCAAATTATTAGTAACAGACGCCACGAACATACTAAATTTTATGCGAGCGCTCTATCTATTAAACGTATCTATAGTAGCAATTAAACTTACTCGCATGTAAAGTCATCTTTGAACCTCCAAGGGGCCCATATTGTTTCTTGTAAACACTTCGAGCGTTTTCTTCGCTTCATATCTGTCTATCGGAATAGCTGAACGCGATCGGTGGCCTCACAACGACACTCGCCGTTTCAGCTCCCCGGCGTTCTAGAATGCCATGAGGCGTCTTGAATATAGTACGAGCGGAGCCTCTTCCTAAATGTAGGTCACGAGTTTAAGTGCAGGAATATTTTTTAAAAGATGAATATAATAAGTTGAAAAAAAAAAATAAACACTGTTGGTCTGGCAGTTAAACAATTATTTTTATCAAATTTAAAACCAACACAATTGTAAAAAGTTTAAGAATGCGTTTCTTTTACACACGCTGTATTTTCTATATGAGTTTATATTAAAAGAGGCGATAGAATATCGATTAGCAAATATTTAACAAATTACAAAAATCACCATTTTTCTTTTAAATGCGTTTTCCGAAATGCTCTATGATTCTGCAGAACCACCGACTTATATGTACCTAGGATACTAGACTGTACAAACATTACGTACCACAGTATGACACACCGCACGAAAATCGTCCAGATCGCGGAGCTCCGAACACCGACATATATGTGGGTACATATATGTCGGTGTTGTATACCGATCTACAAGAAGCCCGAATTGACTGCTTATTCTTGACTGACCGATCGGCCGAGTGAGACTCTAACTGGAGAACCTAAGGCCGGGGGTTCGATTCTCACCCGGGACAAATATTTGCGTGCATGAACACGTCTATTTGTTCTTTAGCTGGATGTAAAATACTATATGTATATATAATAAAAATATATTCAAGTATCAGTTGTCTAGTACCCATAATATAAGTTGTGCTTAGTTAATCAGGGAGTAAAATAAAAAGTGAAACATAAAACATTTTGAATCCGATGCTGTTGCTATTTATCAATCATCATTTAATTTTACAAAGTCTATAGTCTCACACATTACATTCCTCAGGGTTCAGCAGAATCAGTGCATCGTGGACGTCGACTCCGGACCTCGGCGGGCTTAACGAAGACAGCACTACAGCGATCACAGTCAGCCTCAAGCTGCCCAAGCGGAGACTCACCGGGCCTCTACCGTCCATCGACACCGGACAAAACACAGGCAAGTACTTCGTGAAGTTAGCCGAAAAAGCCAATATTAGTTACTAAGTGCAAACTCGGACTAAGAGAGAAAATGGTAGAGACTATTTCTGTCAACTATAAACGACAATAACCGAAATGAAATGCACGATGTACAGTTTGGGCGCGTGCCCAATGTACACATGCTGAAAATACATACAAGATAGTACACTAATTTACATACATACGAAATATTGTATTAGGTATAACTGTTCCTTTTGTTAAAATATTCACATTTGCGATAGATGATTTGGCTAAGAAAAATGTCTTTGAAGACCTACGATTCAAAATATCTGATGCTTGTTGACCCCTGCTTTATCCCTCCGAGGTTGGCTCCCTCGAGGAGTGCACGCAAACTCTGAAAAAAAAATCACAGTCAATACTAACTTTACAGTTCTGTACGACAGGATATGTTTAAATTAAAACGAGAGCAAATACATGTTTAAATAGACATAGAAAAGCTTCCGCTTCATGGCGAAACCTTCTTGTTTATTTTTCATTCTAATCATTATTTGAAAGCAGATTGATTTGATTCTGAAATAAAGTCTCAAGAGATACGTATATCTTTTCATTTTAATCTTGATACATTTTTAATCCACTAAGGCTTTGTGGAAAAGTGAATGACAATCAGGCTCGTTCCCAAAATTCTCGGTTCCAACTACTTGACTTTTTCTTTGGAAAATCTAACAACGATATCTCAATGATTAAAATAAAATTTCAGAGTTGCCCCCTGCGACGGTGATATTGCGTCGTCCATCCCCATCACCGCCGCCTACACCTGCGCCGGCGCATCTCACCATTACCAAAAACGACTCGCTTGCTGAACGGGTGCGAAAGGTATGGTGCCTAAGCCGTCAATAGGTATGATAATATTATGTATGGAACACCTGTTGGCATTGAAAAGGTCTACCAAGAAATGCATGAGCAATATTTATATACACCTATAGTTATTGTTGCTATCATAATATGTTGATGGCCTGCTTAGTCTAGCCTGCCTGAACTAGTTTTTTTCTTAATAATTTAGTTGCGAACGTTAGCGTTGAATCATATTAAAGCCAACCAGGTAAAAAAAAGTAAAACCAAGGAAATAAAATAGAAGCTAAAATATTTTCTCTTTTCCACTTAGATGCAGTTACTTAAAGCTCAAAATAGTTTCGAGAAAGAATCTAGTGTAGAGAAAGATAGGGAAAGAAGAAGTTTATCTAGAAGTAAAGAAGAAGAAAAGACTTCAAGAACAAAAGAAGACGTAAAATCCACAAAAGATGATGTGAACTTCATGATGCAGGTTTGTTTTTAAACTTTCTACCTATTTTATAAAGTTTTAAACTTACAACTTTGGCGTTTCTATAGCTTTCACAAAATTTTTTTGTTCTACTAGACGCTAGGCCCAACTACGCTTAGCGTGGCAACAAGCAAAAACCTCTAAAACCTTATTTTCTACTATGGTTGCAGTTGTGTCTGTCAACATATATTTGTACCATATTTACATTAGCATTTACACGGTTTTTGCTAGGATCCACCTGCTTATCATATCATTGAAATAAACAAATAATAGGTGGAACATCTCACACACGGTCATCTAGTCCCAAACGGGTACTTAAAAATAAACATTTTCATGGAAACAAATATTTGTCCCGGGCGGGAATCGAACCGCGATCTTCAGGTCTGCATTCGGCGCCTCCGACCACCTGATCAACCGGTCAGTCATAATTCCTCTCTGCCCTTATCTACTTCTATGTCTTCTTCTGCAAAGTTTTCTCCGAAATCATTCACTTCCACCTACCGAATGTCAAAAATCGACGGATATTGGACGGATTTGACGACCGCTTAGCCTAGTGGGTAGCGACCCTGCCTGCGAAGCTGGAGGTCCCGGGTTCGAATCCCAGGTCGGGTCAGTATTTATATGATGAATATCGATACTGGTACCGGGTCTTGGTTGTTAAATGTATGTGGTGTCTTCGCTTGGTACCCAAAACACAAGCTAATGCTTAGTTTGGGGCCTAGACGTTGTTGTCATGTATACGTTATTATTATTATTATTATTATTATTATTATATCTAATTACCGAGAACAAAAAAAAACCTTCATTGGACTATAAAATTAAAATAAAATAAAAAATTATTGGGCAGGTAAAGAAAGCGCGGAATGCTTCATCAACCTTAAAGCCTCCAGTGCGTGGAGGACCATCACGGGATCGCGAAGACACCTCAGATGACGACACCAGCACCACCGGCACCGTCACCACGGACACAACATTGGTCGACAGCAATGTCAAAGAGTACCAGGTGAATAGATGTTCAAATATAAAATACTTTTTGCAAAAACTACAGTAGTAGGTACCTAAAATTGAAAATTTTTTCATTTTAGAAACGATTTTGAAAACTAGTTTAGTATTTTAAAGCATTTTTGAACTTTCTTTTTGCAAGTATTAAATAATTATACATGAAATTTTAGATAGCATAAACTCAAATAAATATTGTCGGAAAAACTATTTTGTCGGATGGGAATAGCAGTCAGCAGTAACTGTTTAATTTGTATTACACCATTTTATTGTATTTAGTTTATATGTGTGATGTTACCGTTAATTTTTGTTAGGCGCACTTTTATTTCAATTTTTTATATAACCTATTTTATGTAGTAAGATATGAGGCTCTAGTTCTATGAAAAATTAAATAATTATTATGTAAGTTAAGTAAAAGACTGTTTGTCTCTAATAAATAAAAATAAAATAATAAAAAATAAATGGGCATTACAAGTTAAGAAAATAACTGTACTTTAACGGAAAAAATCTCATTACAGGAACAAATAGAAAAATTAAAACAGGAGATGGACACTCTTAAAAGAAGATGTGAACGAGTTGAAAAAGAAAAAAGTGACATTTTGTTACGACGACTGGCGAACATAGATTCAGCCAACAAGTACACCACAGGCCGTTCGTCCGAAGTACTTAAGCTGCAGCAGAAGGTGAATGAGCTCACAACGCAAAACGAAGACTTACGAGACGAGAAGAAGTCCTTGTCTCTCAGGGTGAAAGAGGTCGAAGCTGAGCTTGAGGTAAGACACTTAAGGAAATGTTTATTTCGAAAGCACACAAACAATATTTTTTTTATTCATCGTAATCAACCCTGCCTACGAAGTTGGAGATCCCGGGTTCGAATCACAGGTCGGGTCAGTATTTATATGATGAATATTGATACTGGTACCAGGTCTTGGTTGTTAAATGTACATGGTGTCTTCGCTTGGTACCCAAAACACAAGGTAATGCTTAGTTTGGGGCCTAAACGTTGTTGTCATGTATACCTACGTTATTATTATTATTATTATTATCGTATTTTGCAGTTCGGTTAAAAAGTGACATAAAATAAAAATCCATTTATTTTTAAGTAGACTCTGCTCTCACTTTTGAACGTCACAAAGCTAATTTTACGCAGGTTCATACGTGACCACTCTAGTAAGAACACTTAACACTGCAAAAAACCTAAAGTGGCTTTTTTTTAGTGATGGCGTTACAAACCGGTGTATCAAAAACTAAATGGATTAGAGCTATTTAATCCCAAGCACTTTTATCATTCATATATTCTTCTAAAATGTAATATGCTTTAGACATAAGTTGTCGTTTTAAATAATTCTTGAATTTATTTATTGACAAGTCTATAATTTTTCTTGGAAATTTATTATAAAATCTTACACAATTACCTTTAAATGAATGACTTATTTTATGGAACCTAGTAGTAGGTACTGCGAGTTTATGTTTATTTCTAATGTCAACATTCGGTATATTACGGTTCTTTTTTAAATTTGGTTTTATTTTTATGAGTCTACAATATATTTTCATTAATATAGGTACTGATAATACACTGCCATTATATTAATTTCTTTAAGTGATTCTCTAGGGCCCATTTTATATATAACACGAATAACCCTCTTCTGCAAGACAAAAATATTATTAATATCGGCAGCACTACCACACAGCATTTACTATAATATGACAAATACTCTGGAAGCAACTGAAATATACCGAGCTTGCTGCCGATATGTCAGTCAGCTGACGAATTTTTTTTTACTGCACAAACTGCGGAACTAAGTTTATTTGAAAAACTAATATGAGGACCCCATTGGAGCTTGGTATCCAACGGTATACCCGCAGTATCAACTAATCCAATCCAATCCTCATCCGCAATCACTATACTTATTTTGATGTGTTTTACATAGGTATTGAATTTAATACATTAGTCTTTTTATCATTTAGCAATAAGTTATTAACACTGAACCAGATTACTACTTTTGATATAGCACTGTTTACATCGTCCGAAACCACCTGTTGCCGTTTAATTTTAAACATAAGTAAAAAAACCGTAGCCACGCACGGCGGTTAATAAACGTCTTAAATTTTATTTTAGGTCGATTGAAAAATCAAATAGTTATTTAATTATTTCACTCATTGAAAAGGGCCATTATTCTGACTCAAAGTTTTTTTTTAAGTTTTAATATTACCTTTTTGCTTTCTTATTTTTATGGGTTCCGTACCCAAAGGGCATTAACGAGAACCCTGTCCGTCCGTTCATCCCTTCGTCTGTCACAGGCATAGAAGTAGCGAAACGCTAGAACCACAGCACGCTATCGCCAGGGCGACCGCTCGTACACCGCGCTAGTAGTGTATACGTACCACCACCGGTGGTTAGTCGGCAAATACTCGTTAGTATTTTATCGCGAAAACGTCAAGTTATGCATTGAAATGTTGTAATACACGTCTAAAAACAAAAAACAACGCTGAGTGGTGTAACTTTTCATGTGTATGAAATTGCGTGAACGTTTCCCCCCGCAAACGCATTCCCTTCCCCCTCCTCCAGCTCGCCGAATGGAATACTTCGTCTAGTACAGGTCTTACCGTGTCTGTAGTAGGGAGGCGGCGGGAAGCTTCGCTATATCGATGGCAAACTCTATGTCATCATCTGAACTGTAATAAGTATTCACTTGAAATTTTCACAGTGTGCATTGCTATATCCGGTACAACAACAAATAATAAAAATAAAATAAAGGTAAAAATTAAAGAGGGCCTAAATACACGAAACGTGTTTTTTTCGACTTTTTTAGTAATTAGTAAATTGTGAGATCATTGCTTATACTTAAAATTTTCATGATGTGTGTATTACTATGGCTGCTATAACAGCAAATAATAAAAATAAAATAAAGTTAAAAATTAAAGGGGGTACCCATTCAAGAAAAGTATTTTTTTTTTAAATTGTAAGGTGGTATAGAATCCGGTACCGTCATCGTTCTTCAATTTTCAGCGACCATAAAACTACTTTTAAATTCAGTCTTCAGTCACTTTGTATCATTCCACTATTTAAATTCTAGTATCGACCATCAGCTGAAGCACAAGCGCGACAAATTGATCAACTGCGTCAAAAGTTACTGGCTGCGGAGACTTTATGTGAAGAGCTGATGGACGAGAATGAGGACATGAAGAAAGAATTACGTGATCTTGAAGAAGAAATCGAGGAGATGCAGGATAACTTTAGGTACGTGTACATAAAAATAATGCAGTTATATTATAAAATAGTATGTAGCCATGGATAACAAGATCCAATATATGAACATGATTATGATGATTATCCTTACACGCTACATTTTCTATGTGGGGCCCAGTTTAAACAATAACCAACCAGTCATGGAATGAGCTCTCATTGCGATACCTACGTTTTGCGGTTCATACCCAAAGGGTGCTAACGGGACTAAGCCTAGGTACGCCGTCTAGTTTTCTATATATCCGAGATATAAAAAAAGATCTTTTTGGATCAACTCGGTGTCTGTTTGTCCGTCTGTCACAGTCTATTTAATCCGCGTCTATTGGACGACAAACGTGGAAATTTGGTACTTAAACCGAGTCCAGTGACCCAATCACGGATATTCTCATTTTGGGGCCAATTAGAAAAAAAAATTGTATATGGGTACGTCAAATACCTCTTGTGAGGTCCTATTAATTATTATTTTACTGATGATTAATAAGTTCAATTGTTTTAATGGTTACTAAGGTAACCTACTCATACGAAGGAATCTAATCAAATTCTAGCCAAAATTTGAGGCACATTTTAAAAAAACTGGTCAAGTGCGAGTCGGACTCTTACAAGACGATACGTGACCATTAATAGTTATCATTATTTCAATAGAAATACATAACTTTTTTATATTCTATACATATACAAATGTATCAATATGGGTCCACAATAAAAAGTAATATTGTGTATCTGTAAGTTTTTATCTTTTAAGCTATTTCACTAACTATTATTCTAGAGAAGATCAAGCGGATGAATATTCGTCGCTAAGGAGAGAACTTGAACAAACAATAAAGAACTGTCGCGTATTATCCTTTAAATTAAAGAAGACTGAGAGGAAAGCAGACCAGTTAGAACAAGAAAAGGCAGAACAAGAAAAGAAACTATTAGAGGTATAATTATAGTGTTATAAACGAGCATTTTTCAAACTTAAGGAAAGATTTATTTAAATATATATAAATTATTAATATCCGAAAAACTCCGAATTATTGAGTTAGCTAATTTATACTTTTTGTTTTGTATACGCCTCTCTCCTCTACTCTCAATACCCCATAAATAGAAATATGTGTATTTGGTTATAGATAGTGGGCGGCCAAGAAGGGTTAGACCGAGTGAATCGAATCAAGGAGTTAGAGACTGAGGTAGCTCGGTCCACGGAAGTGGCGAGACGACTCCAGAGGGAACTTGCCGAGGCGAACGCTAAACTATCGACACAGCCCGCCGCTAACCAGCGTCGCGCACCTTCTCTAGCTACTATTGCCAACGGACCACCTGCTGAAGGAGTACATACATAATATAATTAAGCATTATTTATACCCTTATAATTATGTCGTTAAGTTCCAATGTTCGAAATCTTTTTAATTATTGAAAAAATCAAATGGTTAAATCATTAAAGAAAACGCTGTTTATTAATACAGATCTTATAGTGCAGGAAATCGTAAATAATTGGTATCGTTATAGTATAGACGTGAGTTAAAAAAGTCCGTCAAAATCTCTCAGTACCTCTCAGTTAAACAATCTAAATTGTTTAGCCTTTTCATAATAAGATTGCCTACCAAACTAGCCTTTAAAATATATCTCAGTAAAATCATTGAAATACCAATAAAAACAATACCCATGGATCAATTATTTAAATTACCACAAAGTCATTGTTTTACAGCAAAAAATATCGCGATCATCACTAACCCGTGGAGGCAGCCAAGAGGATCCTGCACAACTGCTTCGTGACTTACAAGATTCACTAGAGCGCGAAGCTGACTTGCGTGAACAGTTGCGAAATGCAGAGGAGGAGGTAATTTATCAAATCTAATGTATCTTAACAAATGCCAATGTAATAATATTTTTTGTTAAAATTCTTTTTTATTAAGTATCGAAAACAAAACTTTTCAATAAAATTACGAAAAATACGACGATATACTTTCGAAAGACATAACAGTCTCGGAGCATTCATTTTAACTTTATTCATTTACTCGGTTCATTCCACGTATTCGTATATGCATAAATCGATGTGCTTTAGAATTAAAAACAATAGAAACGTCGTTTAATAGGGCATTAGCTTGAAAGTGTCGCCAACTGGCGTACGGCCAGCCGGGCACGCTGACGTTTGACTCATCATCACCCGCGTCTCGCGCGCATTCGGAGACGCAAATAGATAATGCTCCGGATATGCGCCACATGGTCACGTCACTTGACGACGCACGTAACGCCAAACGTTGCATCTCATAAACATTATGTATAATATACTTACAATAAATAGCCTCAGACTTTGGGGAGGAACTAAAAGACAAGAAATATTAATTCGTAAATATAGATATACATATGACCACTATTGATAAACCAATCGAAACATTTGTCGTAAAAATAAATTAACGCCATTGTTATTTTTATGTAAAAACAGGCCAGTCGTTATCGAGATCGCTACGGTGGCCGAAGAATCAAACCTAAAACACCAAGTGCTTCGCAATCATTCCACCCAGACTTGATTCCATCGTCGGACACAGATGAAAAAATTGATCAGAATACAGCACAGAGAATTCGCGTACTCGAAATGCAACTGGCCTTAGAAAAAAACCTGTCCTCGCTAGATATTGATCAGTTGTCTATAGGGCTGAACAAATCCATGCAATACCCTCATGATGTAACAAACATGTTTTCAGATGGGTGTCAAACTGATATTATTATGGTTCATGATGTTAGCACGGAAACAACGAAGATCACCTTAGATTCTAATATTCAAAGCGATAATCTACTAAAGGATATGTATACCCAAACTGAAAAGCCTTTTACAAAATGTAAAACTTCACAGACCATATGTCAAGATGTCGACGCTGTTGTACAGACTAATATAAACAAAGTTACAAACGAAGCTGTTCAAACTGATAGTAAAATATGTGACGATAAATGCTTACAAGTGACAGTTAATATAAATTCTGTCGAAATAGGCATATCGACTGAATCAGAGAATGCGATCAATGGTTTACTTGTGACATGTAATACGAACGCTATTAGTGCTGAAAGTTGTGAAAATGCAACAATCGCAATGTGTACAGAAAAATCGGAAAGTCCACCTCTAACTCCAGATAAAACAGCGGCCGATTCTTCATCACGTTCTCTGTTCCCATTTGTTTCTCTGTTCTCGCCATTGGTCGTAAGATTGCCGTCGTTAGGTACAAATATGATTAATCCTTTTTAATTGTTATTAAATTCATGTCGTTTTCTCAATGTATATAACGCCAACCATATGTAGCGGAAACGTAGTGGACAATTGGTTTTATCTTTTACTTACATCTAACAAAATAATGTTTTTCAGGCAAATAACTTACGTAAAACCGCATCTCGGGTCGAAGACGACAATGAATCTTTACTCCTACAGCTGAAGAGAATGGCTACCAAGGCCAGAAGTATGTCGAACAAATATTGTTTGGATACCTATCCAGTTTGCTTCAAACCATAAATTACGATTCATACTTACCAAGACCATTTTAAAATAACAATCATACACTTAATTAATCGTGTTCATATCAGTTGTCGAAAATGAAACATCTCTTCCTTTTCACCATACAAATTCAAAATCGTTACTAACAATTTGTTTGACCAATATGGATTATCTTAAAAAAATTGGTGGTAGCCATTGTCTCCAGTGTTAGATCTATAAGACGGAGATTTCCATTCAAATATTGTGTATAGTCCTTTTTTTTGAGTGCACCGTAATTATTTAAATAATTTAGATGTTTCCATATTCATTAACCGTTTTTTTTTACTATTAATACTAATAATTAAAATTAAATTAACAAGTAACAAAATTAACACAACTCCGCAATTTGTTACTGTACTGTATACTACTGTACTGTACTAATATAAATTCTATAGTTACTTAAAAATACCAAAATTTAATATAAAACATTTAAAATTTGATAACCGATTTGTATATCGAAATTATAATTTAAATGTAATAATATATTTTTGGCTGCCACATAAGGCTTTGAATGCAAAAACAAAATAATTATTTGTACGTAATTGTGTCGGACATTTAGACATACAAATCTACTAATTTTCAGGTCGTAAATTATCACCTACACCACCAGCTAACCGACTTGCCATAGAAGCACCCAACGAGAAAGATGAAGGAATATCAGATGAAGAAGATCCAGCTGAACTACGGTTACTATTGGAACTTAATGAACAGGTTTCAGAGTTTTACATACATCTCGTTACTAATTTCGTACTGTAGAAATTGATATTTATTTTGGAAATATCTGGATTATATGTATATAGGCGATGCAAAAATTTTAATATAATAATAATAAACACAAACAATAGATACAGTTTAACAATCAAACCCTAGATAGGTCACCAAAAATGTGACATACATACTGATGTTATATAAGGGTTTGATTTTTAAGTAGTTATTTACATTTTATTGTATCCGCAATTATTTCGTTAACAGGAAGCAACAGTGTTACGACGAAAAGTAGAAGATTTAGAACAAGATCGTGAATCCTTGAAAAAACAAATTAAAGAACTAACAGACAAAATCGCAAGCACCACGAGTAAACCCAATACAACCTCCATTATCAACCTTAGGAAAAATACCACCAAAACAAGCAGTTTAGCAGATGAAAAAGCTAAAGTAGTTATGTGTTGTTAATAATGAAAATAATGACAATATAAAATTTAAAATATTCACTTAACCATTTGGTTTAAGGTTTTAGAAGATGAAATAGCAGATCTCAGGAAGAAGCTAATAGAAAAAGAGAGAGATTGTGAACGCTTGCATGCAGAGCTTAGTTTGGCACAAAAAAAACCTCAGGCATCACTTATTAAGAGCAAGTAAGTTACAAAATTTCAATCAATCAATCAATTCGTTCAACCTTCAGCCAGACGCAATGTCTGAAAGGGACAAGTCCCAATACACCAAAGGGAACGTAGATAAAGGATGGAGTGTAGGTTATAGTCTGGATTATGAGTGACGGGAATAAGAGCCAGCCGGTATTCGTGCAACCTTTAGCCAGAAAAGGGAGCCAGGAGAGGTGATAAATATTATAGTGTGTTTATAAATAACAGTAGGGAGCATAAGTTGTTTTATCAGTTTCTTATTGTGAGCATTTTCGTTTCTTAATTCATTACTCGCTTTCTTCATTTGATGCAGGCTTTATGTGTCTTTTTCCCGAAGTTCGTATACATCGTCGGCAGTGTTTTTCATTTTTGTTTTGTTTCCTGCCAGTATGGCCCACTCTTAGTCTTCTCGGTTATAATAGCCCGTATCTCGTCTAAGCATAGTATTCTGAAGGCGCAATTAGTATATCTTCACACACACCCCCCACCTCCTAAGCTTTAGTGAATTGTTTTCCACGTATACGTTTTGATTTTTCTTCTTTTGTTTCGTTGGCTTTGGTTCTTCTATAATTGTATTATTTAGGAGCGCTAACTTATTCTTGTCAGCTTGAGTGTTCTTGAGCGAATTCGGCTGGGTCTTTTCTAACTTCTAACCATTGATATGGTTAAACGTTAGTCCGAACAGTTCGATCGTTTGTCGAACTCATAACTCAAGTATTAAGACGTTTTGGGAACGCTTTTAAACACATGTGCTTTTTTGTTTAAAGACCCTTTTTTTGTTTATGTCACGTCGCCCGCTAGCCCCCCGCTAGCGCAGTCATTTTTTGTTTGAGTAGTAATGAGTAGGTACCACTTGAATGTCTACAGTCAGCGTCGAATAGATCGCAGCGTCTAAAATAGTCGAAATCATCTATTGAGCGTTATTTCATTTATATGTAGGCAGTCAAAGCAAACGTATTGTTTGAGGTATACAAAGTAGTCTGTATATTGTCTGTATGTTGTCAGAATGTTCATTAATATATATGCAAATAAATGGTTTACCGGTATCTGTGGAATCATAGTGGTAATAAGTACTTCTTAACATAAAAATAATCTTTGATCTCTAGTAAGTCATAGGGTATTATTTCGACTTATTTTAAGTTTAAGTTTTAAATTGTTTTCTTTGTAAACTTTGGAGTGAGTTACTCGAAGTGAATAAAGAAATAATTATGACACCTTCTTTGTTATTAATGTCATCTTTGCAACTTTAATGGTATTGAATTACTTACCTATCGTTATTGTACTAATTGGCAATTGCGTTAAAACAAGAAATGTTAAATTTTACCCAGTTGTCAATTTAATTCAACCAAAAACGTATCTCAAAATCAAGGTTTTTTTTTTACTACTATGAATATGTTTTACTTATACTATATCGTTGAACCATCCACTTGCCAACATAAACTTGAACGTGCCGATTGCCTAGACAGAATTAAAAGAAGGAGTGTTCAGGTATTTTGAGGTATCTCGTGCTTAGATCAACATGATAACTTTGGTTGCCTGGATGAAATTGATTTTTTGTACGTGAGATCGTTTTGGCCGCGTTAGGCGCTAAGATGATTATGACGCTGACTGTACTTACATCCTCGCAACAAAAGTTCGCTATGAATCATGACGTAATATATGAGCACAACACAAAAAAATATATAAAGTAAAGCATAAAAACAGAAATGACACTATTCAATTAATTCAAATCACAACATGTTACACTTTTGCGCGTGAGAACTTTTCCGCACAATCACTCTTAGTTAGCACAATTTTTATTTGAATTATAGTCATGTATAATGGAATTTCCTCACCAAATAAAATATTTTCCTGTGCGAAGCGACTTCGATTTGATTTCAGCTTTACACCACTTTTCGTGAGTATTGACGGCCAAATAACTTTCACAGAAACTATTCAAATTGTATGTTAACTAATTATGTCTATGTTTATGCACTTTTAATTAACTAAAACATTGTATTCACTCAAATATTTCACAACCACATCAAACAACCACATCACATTTTTAAGTATGTCAACACACAAACACTTGAGTGGTACCTACTACAAACGCGTGCGCATAGGCCAGCCGCTCGAAGGAGACTCCTCAGCAAGTAAGTTACAAAATTTACAAATTTTTTATAGGTAGATACTATGTTATTATATCAAACTAGCTTTCCGCCGGCGGCCTCGACCGCGTGAACCACACGTTTGTACTGATACCGGTAAAGGGACATTCCAGTCTAAAGGGTAATAAACACATAAACACGCACGTTTTTTGCTGTAAAAATAGCCTAATATCCTTCCTCGGGGTTCAAGCTATCTCTACTATATCAAATATCAAAGTCTGTTTTATGGGTTAACTGTGAAAAAGTATCAAATATGTAGACATATTTCCATTGTAGAAAGTAGGCTTTATCTGTTTATAGAATGCAAGGCTATGTTCTTACAATTTTTTTCAATATCGAGTTACGGTTTACCCGTGAAAGGGTAACAAACATACAGACACATTTTCATGGTAAAAAGGAGATTACATCCTTTTTCATGTCGTGTGTCGTGATAGCCCAGAGCGCAACGAACCTGTCTCAAATTTATAAGGCCCCATAGGGTCATGGTTCGAATCCGGGCGTGTACCAATGAGTTTTTCTGACTTAAGTACACAATATCACTGACACCGTGCTTCGGAGGGCACGTTAAGCAGTCGGTCCCGGACGCTGTCAATAGATGGCGGTCGTTACAGTTCCCAACCCGCAGTGGAGCAGCGTGGTGGACTTAAGCTCCAAGCCCCCCTTCCTCACCCTGGGGGAGGCCTAAGCCCCTGCAGTGGGGTAAAAAATGGGCTGATGATGATGATGATCCTTTTTCAAGGGTCGTCATTTCTAAACCAAATTTCATCAAAATCTGTATAGAAAACGTAACCGACAGACAGAAGAACTGTCGTATTTACGAGTATATAACTGGCGAAAGCCCGCGGCTTCGTTCACATGGCCTGCGTGTTTGTACATATCGTAATTAAACTTACATCACTTCTTAACAGGGTAAGTGGGACATCCATTTCCTTTCGCCCTCTCTTATATTTTTTATCAGTTTTTTTCTGGCAGTAGGCTTGTCATTTCAAAACTGAAGTAAGCCGCAATAAATAAGCTCATATTAAGAAAAAGCATTTATTTTAAAATCACAGACACTTCTATTTTATTTATATGTATTTATAGATATAGATTTATATAGGAGCATGTAGTTGCTGATTATGTTTACGATTATATTCACGATATAATCAGTTAGCCCGTCGTTGAATATATTTACGATATATCGTTAAAGTGGTTTTCATAATTTCTACAGTTTGTACAGTTCTAAATTATTATCTAAAATTTCTTAATCTGCCAGTGAAATACAAGTCAAAATTAGTTCAGCCATTTCGGAGATTAGCCTGTACAAACAGACAGACAACAATTTTAGAAACGCGTGTTGGGGTGTCTGGTACGTGTAAATAAATCAGATCAAATATCTTTATTTCGTAGTTATGTAACATAATCTTGAAATACGTCACAAGATTGAATTTCATTACTTTGTGGAAGAACGTCATCACAAAGACGCATTCAAAAATGCTGGTTCCTCTCAGAAGAATACGCAAGAAACTGAGGGACGCTCTTTTTAACAAAATCATAAACAATTTTTTAACAATAAGTGCTTAAAGATTAATATTATTGAAACAAACTGATAGGCGAGCAGCCTACACCCATGAATTTTTATCATCTAAGTAATCTGATACTTTATAATAAGCTTTTGCATAAAGCTTTTGTTTTATTGTAGTTTTAAACGTGTTAAGGGGTAGATCTTGAATGTCAACTGGGATCTTATTGTAAAAGCGTTGCCCTTTAAAAGATTTTGTGATTTTATTGAGGCGGCTGACATGATTTAGCAAGTTTATCTTTGTTTCTTGTATTAAAATTATGCCGCTCACTATTATTTTTTTAAATAATACATAAATTTTTTTATGTACATTATGTTCACAAATTTAAATTACGACAGCAATGTTATGATATTAATTTCCTTAAACTTTTCTCTAAGTGATACTTTATAAATTGCTCTAACAGCTCGCTTCTGCGACACGAACATTGTATTAACATTGGCAGCGTGTCCCCACAGCAGAATGTCATAAATCATTAAACTATGGAACCCATTGAAATACACCAACCTCGCGGTTTCTACGTCTGAAACGAAACTAATCCTTTTTATAGCGTAAGCTGCAGAACCGAGCCCTCTCGCCAAGTTAGTGATATGAGTATCCCATTGCAATTTCGCATCCAATGTGACTCCCAAGAATACAGTAGAATCCAAAAGGTCCAATTTTTCGCTTTTAATAACAATATTGGTAGGTGCATGTTTGACGTTCGGTAGCGCGAATCTTATACATTTGGTTTTCTTTTCATGTAGTATTAAATTATTAGCCATGAACCACTCTACTATTTTAGAGATAGCATTGTCTACATTGTCGTGGGTAAATTTCTTTCTATTAACTTTGAATATTAAAGAAGTATCATCAGCAAACATTACTATCTCGTAATTATTTTTTACAAGGTAAGGCAAGTCGTTAACATAAACGAAAAATAGAAATGGACCTAGAATTGAACCCTGAACGCCCATCGACATTGCGGATCCAGGTGACCTCTCTCCGCTCACATCAACCCTCTGAACTATGTTACATCAGTACGATCTTAGAAGGTCGAGCGCACGGTCTTTAACATCATAATGACACAATTTCCCGACCAATGTATCATGTTGGACACAATTAAAAGCCTTGAAAAGA
Organism: Luffia ferchaultella; assembly: GCA_949709985.1. NCBI lineage: Eukaryota > Metazoa > Arthropoda > Insecta > Lepidoptera > Psychidae > Luffia > Luffia ferchaultella. Next base: position 16,844,664 of record OX453240.1, on the reverse strand, counting down.
TCACAGAAGATACCTATACCATCTCCAGACCCTTCCCAGGCTTCAAAGATGTGCTGAATCAGTTCAACGCCAGCATCAGTTGTTGAACGGCCCCGGGTGAAACCAAACTGTTTGCGATGCATTAAATTATTCAAGTTAAAATATGAAAGTAACTGACCAGATAATAAACATATGAGCATAAGAGAAGTCTTTATTTCGACATCACAGACAGACAGAAATTTTTTAGTTATTTTTATAGTTAAAAAACATGTCCTTTACATGCTTGTGTTTCCATCAATATTGGTTCAGCCATATCGGCGATTAGACAGACAAACCGATGAAAATTTAAAAAACTTGTGTTTGGGTTTTGGTAAGGTGCAAATGACCATATGAGTTTGAAAAAAGCCTTTATTTTGAAATCACAAAATAGACACTTCTATTTTATATACATGTTTAGATATTAGTATGGATAATACCTGTAATAAACACATGTACGAATAGATAAAAACTATGCTCCTTAGTATTTCTTTTTTTTTTTAGATCATTAGACGGAGATCAGCATAGTGTTGACTTAAAACGACAGTTACAGGTAATAGAACAAGAAGCCAATGTGTTGCGTAATAAAACACAGTCACTTGAAGTAGAGAATGAACGATTACAGGCGGAAAATAAAAAATTACAGGTACAATATGACAAAAGACAATTAATTATTTAGGCCTTAATCAAATCTTTTTAAAATTAATGAATATGTATGCCATTTTATAGCTTCTTAAAAACGCCAAGACATTAAAAACTGATAAATCACTAGAACAAAATGCCGAAAAGATCACCCGTTTAGAAAAAGAACTGGACGAAGCTCTTACGAAAATAAAGGAACTAGAAACCAGTAAAGATGATAAAGAAGAGAAAGTTCCTGAAAAAAAAGTGCGGTTTGGAGGAGAACTTGGTAAAAAAGATGGAGATGCATTGAAATCAAAACAAGAAGAACTAGCTAAGCTAAAATTAAACTTTACTAAGGTATATTATTCAAGTGATAAAGCTAATTTCTTATATTCTGATATTAATTGTTAATTTAACATTTCACAGCTAGAAAAAGAAAACACAAAATTACAAGCAACACTAAAAGCACTAAAGGATGACGCTATAAAAACTTTTAAGCCTAGAACTCCTAAAAAGATTACTGACTTAACAACAAAACTACAAATGAAGAGAATGGTTGAAGAATTAGAAAATGAAATAGGTTAGAAATTACGTGTTTTTTTAAATATATTAAACGAAGCAGTGTGTATACATGTGCTTAAGTTTTTGGAGCGCATTTCAGGTGAATTATATGTAATCATGAAAAATGGAGGGTTATCATCAAATGACAAGACTCAACTTGAAAAAGACATCGAGGAAGTTAAATCGAAATTGTCCAAGACCGAATCCGAATCAACGATTGATAAGAACAAATTGCAATCAGAAATAAATAACTTGAAAGAAATTAACTCTAAACTAGACAAAGATGTGATGACACAGTCTCAAAGATATAAGACTCTTGAAGACGAAAAAAATAAAGCTATTGAAGAAGCTAAATTTTTGAAAGATGATAAAAAGAAATTAGAACAACAAATTACTAAACTTAATACTGAAATAAGTACGTTTTTAATTTACTTGTTTTCTTTTACAACTCATGATTTTGAGTACCTAAGTTTCACTATCCGAGAAACTTACGATCTTGTATAGTAAGCTTTATATTCATTTATATTATTGGACATTTTTTTATATTTCATTCAGCCTGATAATCTAAACCATCTTTAGGAAGTTCTCAAATGAAATCGGAAAATAATTACTGCATAAGTCCACATATTATTATATGTACGCGTATATATATACATTATGTAAATCAACAGCGTTCCGCTACTTCAGGATGATATACAGTAAAATTATAATCAAATGAATATTATTTTTTTAAGTCACAAGTTTTATAATTTAAAAGGAGTTTAACTGGTGGTGTGAAAAATATTTAATTACCTGTCACACCTGATGAAAGCTCGTATCGATATTCATATCAAGCTCGCATCAAGTCTTTGTATCGGGCGCACACAGGATGTTTCCTTTCATTAATGGACTATATTTAAATTCTCTTAATTGTTTTCATTTCATTTATTTTAAAATTATTAGGTTTTAACCTATGAAGTTGCCATTTTATATGAAATAAGTTAAAGTATTTGTTTATTCAAACATCTTTATTTCTGTTATTCAAAGTAATCACCCGTGCAATCGATGTATCTTCGCTAACGCAGTGGCAGTTTATTGATGCCCTTCTAGTAAAAACCAACTGGACGGGAGGCAACAAACTCTTCGAAGGCATTTTGTACTGTCTCTTAGGAATTGAATTTTTCCCGTTAAAAAGTTGTCCAAATTTTGAAAAAAGTAATAGTCGGTAGGTGCAAGGTGTGGTGAGTATGGCGGATGAGGGAAAACTTCCAACCCCAACTCTAACAGCTTGGAGGTTGTTTGTTGTGCAGTATGGGGTCCCCCGTTGTCGTGAAGGAGCAGCGGGGACGACCGATTGACCAAAGCTGGTTACAGAGGTGCGAGCTTCTTTATCATTGTCTTCAGTTCTTCACAGTGCACATCTGCAGTAATGCTCGTGCCATTTTGTAAAAAGCTGTGATGAATCACACCGGCACTAGACCACGAAACAGTGACCATCAGCATTTTAGGGGTTATTTTCCGTTTAACACATTTCTTTGGTGCTGAACCAGGATCTAACTAACTTGCTGAGCGCTTTCGATTGTCGAACAGAATCCATTTTTCATCACAGGTCACAATCCGGTTTCGTCATTTCTGTACCTATTGAGCAAAACGAGGCAGGTCTCGACGCGTACGTTGTGCTGACGATCGATAAATTCGTGGGGTACCCATCTATTAAGCTTTTTTACTTTGCCAATTTGTCACAAATGGTCCAATATTGTTTTGATGCTAACATCAAAAGCTGTTGCTAGTTTAGCTGTAGTTGAGTATCCTCAGCTTCCACGATAGCCTTTAATTCATTATTATTGTTGACCAAAGTGTCTGGACGACCACGAGGTTCATTATTCAAGTCATAATTTCCAGAACGGAAGCGGGCACACAAATAACGGGTTGTGCGTTCGTTTGTTAAGTTCTCTCCGTAAACGTTGTTGATGTTACGTGCCGTTTGTGCTGCATTCGTGCTAATACGGAACTCATATTCATTAATTACACGATTTTTTAAAGTGTCCATTATGACGATAAATATTCAAATGTAATGAAAACACAACGGTAATCAATAAACAAAAGACTGACTTTGTAAAAAGAATGTCATGTTTTTAAAACAAGATAAATTTCAATTTAGAATTCACAGCCAATCAAAATTTTTTTTGTTTACAATGGCCAGTACTTAAGAACGGCAACTTCATAGGTTAAGACCTAATATGTTCATGGACTTCTGAAGTTCTATCACGAGAAGAAGTTGGGATATGCTATTGTTTTACGTACTATATAAACTAAACCAGACGTAACCTATGCTTCAAATTACAGAAAATATGAGTACTCAGCAAACTGCAATGGCAGACTGTAGGAACAAAATAGAAGAAATTAAAAAAGAAATGGATGGTAAGGATAAGGAAATCGAAAAATTAAAAAAACAAGTGGAGAACGTCAACAAACTAGAACAAGATAAAGGCAAATTACTTAAAGAGGTAAATGATTTTATAGTAACTCAACGTTTATTTTTCACAAAAGCAGTAATTTTATACTATTTTAACAGGTTGGAGACAAAACCAAAAAAATAAATGAATTAGAAAAGAAGCTCAAAGATGCCGAAGATAAGTACAAGAAATCTGAAAAACAATTATCCTTGCGAAAAGACCGTGTAGCAAAACTTGAAAAAGAAGTAAGTAAATAGGAAATATATAATTATTGGTTTATTATCACGCAATGTCAATCAAAATAGTTTACCTATCTTATTTCTTTCATTTACAAAAACTATAACATTATACTTATTGAACATAGCTTTCCCAAGAAAGAGATCAATCCGAAGAACTGGTGAACTCTCATAGACGAATATCTGTTGATTTCACTACTGAAAAGGATGAACTTCAAACCAAGCTCCTTATGTCAGAAACTAAAGTAATCACTTTAGAAACAGACTTAAAATGTATGAAAGATGAATATGAAAACAAAATCACAAATCTGGAATCAGCTATTGCCGCAAAAGAATTCCATATTAAGCAGTTGGTAATGGAATGTGTTTCACATTGAGTTATACTCACTGCATAATTCCATGAATTGAAGAATCCTTTGCCATTTTATCAATGCTACCAAATTGTGCTCCAGCTTTTGCACTTATTGCTAGATTTATGTTTTTTGTTTTCCCTTTTGCACGTAGCAACTTTTAGTAGTGTATTGGTAGAATACCAAAACCATTTCCACATGTAGTTATTATTTAATAAGTAGATGGATTTTTTAGTAATAATAATAACAATTTCTATGAATTATATATAGGTGTTCGTATTTTTTATTATGCTACTACATACCTATTATTTTATGATTATATTATTACTTAATTTATTACTATTTATTTATACCATAATATTATTTTTTTCTTTTTAGGAAGATGCATTACGTGATACTTCTAATCAAAAGTATGACGAAGCAGTATCATCTATGGAAATGGCACAAATCAAAGAGAAGTTGGAAAAAACAACACAAGAATTAGAAGACAAAGCATCACAATTATCATTAGCTAACCAAGAACTCGAAAAGACACAAAAAGAAATTAATGCTATAAAATCAGAACTATCCAGTTTGAAATCAGATATTGCCAAATTAGAAAATGAAAAGAAGGACCTGGAAAAGAAAGTACAAGCTGAAAAAAAAGAATCTAATTATTGGGAAAGTAAAGCATCAGAATTCGAAACTGATATGCAGGTAAATATCAATTATTTATTAGATGTGTTTGAAAGCAGTTGTAAATCGACAAAAATATTAAATATATAAGTTTCCTATGTCTAGGGTCACATCTAACATCGTGTTTTCACTTGCGTTACGAAACTATGGAGAGTACGAATATTATTCTCAATACGATAATAATTTTAAAACGTTTGATAATTTATTTTAATGTGGCGTTACTTTTTTTAGGCTGAAAGAAAGAAATTAGAGCGTATGCGAGTAGCTCATGACAGAGACAGCAAGAACAAAGAAGCAGAATTAGCCACGCTTAAAGGGAAACTGCGTGTATTAGAACAGAATTCTGGTGCCGGTGCTAAAAAGATATCAGAACTCAAACAAGAATGTGAAGATACAGTGAAAAGTGTGTACATAACATTTTATCATTCAATGTGGAAACGCTATTGACTATTACTTAATTTAAGGTTAATGACAATGCAAAAAACACAATATATAAAAACAATAATTTCAATAATCCTTTAAGCATTAATAGTTTACAAGTAATTTTATGAATAGTGCATTACTGCCGCGGCCCGCAAGTGCAGCATGGTTATGCTGCACTTGCGGACCGAGGCACGCATCACAGAGTCCGGTTATGCACAGTTGTGGCCAAGGCTTGTATAGTATTTTTCTCAAAGATGCGTATAAAGTAATAAAATTGTAATATATTTTTATGTATCTGTCCTTCGATTTCGGTGGTAAACAATTTTCAAAAATAGCTTTTGCAGCTTCTTGTGTTTCAGGTGGTGTTAAAATGTCTTCATCACTCTTTTTGAATAATTATAGTAGGTAAAGTTAACATAAAGTACCTAATTATATTGACAACTGTATCATTATAATAATAAAAATAGTTTAGGTAATTTTGCCGCCGATTCGCCGCGTTCCAATTTCGATGTTAGGTTATTTATAATCGGTAAAATGTGTTGGGGTTAATTTAAGAAAAGAGGATGTGGACTGTACTCGACAAAGATAAACTATTCAAAAAAACTGGATTCTTCGATTTTTGAGTTACTGAATGCGGTGAATCTGCAAAAGCGGTGAGTTCATAACTCACCGCTTTTGCAGATTTCTTCTTAGGCTAGCTTCAATGTCATGGCTAGGCTTCAGCATCCGTTGATTTGTCGACTTACCTTCAAAATACCTTTACCCTTTCATGCACCTTGACTAGTGATATTTTGCGAAGTATGAAATCCCCCTTTATCGAGTCACACACTCATTCGCAACACAATTCTAAATTTCCGGTTTTTTGTTACGTTACTACAATTATTCCGATAGTTATTTAGCGACAAAGTCATATATCGGTTAAGAACTCGACAAATAGTACTATATCATCAAATGTACGACAAGACGACAAAATAATATGACGATAGCTACTTCATTACGATAGCGAGTATTCTAAAACGACACAATTAAATTTTCTTAGTCTAATTACTACCTTCGAATAAATTATACAACTTTTAATGTTTTTATTTAGCCGCGAAATATTTGAATTTAAAACTGTACAGTCAATTATTTTTATTTTTCTTTACATTTTAAAATTAATTTAATGACGCATTCTATTTGTCGTGCCAGTTCGAAATTTTATTAAAAGGTTTAAAAGAGTTCGTTCCATTTTCAAATTACATATTCGGCCGCTCGAGCACGCCTGCTAAAACATTACGGGACACTTTTTGGTCCGGTACTGCAAGTGTGATTCATCCCAAAGAAGGTTGTGCAAGATATGATCGTATATCGTAGCACCTTTGAGAAAAGAAAATAACAGGTCATTTGTATAACTTGTCGATAGCGTGAAACGAAAACAATAGTATTACTTTTCCAGAGTTAGAACATTCGTTGGCTGTAGAACGTGCGGAATACGAAGAGCTAACCGGCAAATATGAGATGCTAGAAGAAGAGCATGTCGTTACTAAAGCTAGACTGACTGTCGAGAAAGAGTCTGCTCAAAGGTAAATTAGATATTTGATGGTAAGTTCATCAATTAATTTCTTGATACCATAGCGAACTTACGTTTTGTATTACAGTGAACTAATCCGTGTTCAAAAAGACCTTAAAGATGTAACCGCAAACCTGAAAACTCTTCAAGATACATATGACAGAGAATCAGCAGCATGGGAAAAGGAAAAATCAGAACTGCAGGTTTGTTTATCATCATATACCTACTATAAAAATATCACTCCCTAGGCATTTTCTCATCTCAGTGCCCCTTTTGCCGTACTCGAAAAAACTGCCGTGAACTCCCAGGAGGATATTTTTTATTAAAGTTTTAATCAATATTCGGTCTTAGGTCAACACATTACGTATAGAATATCCAACTTTCGGGTCTATGAAATATTTCGTTTCCGAGCTAGACAACAACTCGTGAACGAAAAAAATTGTTTTGGTCACATTCACATTAAGAATTTGTGATTCCAGTATATGTTGATTAAATACCATATATAACAGAGAATGTGGTATAAAATATGCAATAATCCCAAATTCCTAACTAGTTTAGTTAAATATCCCGTGACAAAAATTGTCTAAAACTTACAACTTTAACTGCTCATACCCATAAAAAATTTATTTCGGCTCAATGAGTTCTAGACAATGACATTCTACATGCCAAGGTAGGAAAACACAATTTATTTCTCCTAAAAACGCCCAAAAAAAATTATTATAAGTATTTCTGATTCAGTATTCAGTACTCGGTAAAGATTGTACACAAAATATCCAAAAAAGTCTATAAATCATTCCGTTTACGAGCTAAACATCCGTGACACACGGACTGATGGACAGGCAAACAGCAGTCATCAAGTGGCTTAGTATATGTTTTTACTAATATTTTTGTGGTCACGACGCGGAATCTCTTTGTATTGTACATCCGTTACTCCATATTTCAGAGCGAGATAGCGTCGCTACAGGAACGCCTATGCGGAGGAGGGTGGGAAGTAGAACGTGCGCGGCTGACGGCGAAACTCGAACAACGTGAGCGTGAACTGCGATCTGCTAACGACCAGCGTGACGTCACAAACCATCAACACGATCTCACCCGCAAAGAGGTACTACATTTCCTAATGACTCTCATTCCATACACCTGCTTCATATTAGTTTGTAATATTTTGCAATTGTAATACTATGCAGTTAGATGATTATCTCTCGAAAATATATCATAAGAATTAAAAACATTAGATATGAAAAACATAACAGCTATCACAAAATATGATCGAGAGTCAATGTATCTTGGTTGGTACATGTGGCTTCTAAGGCGTCGTGCACAAACGATTTTATTACCTCCATAGTAATAGTTCGCGATGAAAACTGTTCAAAAGTACCTTTTGTGATTTTACCACAAACAATAATTACAAATTATTAGCAAATAGCTACATGAAAATAGTTTATCAAGTTTATTACCAATTTGTTTACTATTATATAGTTTATATCGATATTGTTCTCGTACATTTTTCAGTTAGAGGAAGCGCGTAAAAAATTAGAAGATTATGAGAAGGTTTCAAAAGTGCAGCGCAATCTCACCTCTGAAAATGCGGAATTAGAACGCGAACTGACTGCGCTGCAATCGCGTCTCGAACAGTCGGAGCGCGCGCGACGAAGTGAACTTGTTGACACCAAGACACGCTACGAGCAACAGATGAACACCATGCGTGATGAACTCAAATCGCTCCAGAACCAAGTAATTATCACATACAACATTTTGGTTTTGTTGGCAATTGCCCAAATAGAGTTCGCTGCGAATAACTGCAGAAGTTTCGTTTAACCCTTCGGAAAATCTCGCAAATTCTGATTTGCTGGACTCACAGAATTGAGGATCACACCTTGTTCTCCAAACCCTAAGACCGTTCCTGAGCAACTACATGGGAACTAAAAACACCAGTGCAACGAATTAAAATGATTAAAAATTTGTTAACTTTAATCATAGTATAAACTTATATTAACGTATTTCTTTGTAGGTGTCTCGATTCAGAAGAGAAAGAGATAATTACAAACAGATGTTGGAAGCAGCACAAAAGTCTATGGCGGAGCTAAAACATGGCGATAAAAATACTCATAACAAAAGAGCCTCAATATCGAGTACTGACGAAGTAAGGGCTTATTAAATTTTAAATAGCCTAAAAATTCATGGAACCATTGATGACAATTAAAAACTTCTTATACATTGCCAATATAGACATTTGTCTTTAGTAATATTATTAAATTTTATATACTTAAAACTAATTACCAGTTTATATATTTAATACTCAATTATAACATTTGGACAGGAAGAGTATCGCAACAAAGTGCAGGCGCTAGAACAACAAATGTCGTGTTTAGAGGACGAACTATGCGAAGCGCGTATGCTTGCGTCCAAGTTGAACACAGAGCTTGTCAGCGAAAAATCGTCTGCCGAAGTCCGCCTAGCCGAGATGCAGTCTAGACTCAACGAAGTAAAATTTTCTTATTTTTCATTAATCCAATATTATAAAAATCACAGTAGAACTGTTTAAATACACAATCATAAAGAATTAAGTATTATCTGATTCAAAGGCTAAGCGGAAAGGACTTTGTCGTACTAAATCTAAACGCCACACTATCGCCATCATATTTTTTATTGATATTATTATTTGTATTATTAGTAAATAACAGATTTGTTTCGAAAGAGATACGACTCGGAAGGTGTATGCTGAAACTCGTTTAATTGGCATCATTTCGAAATTTAAAGCTAAAATTGACGACTGCTTAGCGCAGTGGGTAGTGACCCTGTCTACTAAGCTGGAGGTCCCAGGTTCGAATCCCAGGTCGGGTCAGTATTTATATGATGAATATTGATACTGGTACCGGGTCTTGGTTGTTATATGTATGTGGTGTCTTCGCATAGTACCCAAAATACAAGCTAATGCTTAGTTTAAGACCTAGACATTGTTGTGATGTACACGTCATTAAAAAAAAAATTAAAATGACTATGCTGTTTTTGTTGTATTTATTTTTAACTTTGTTTTTTGTGTAAAGAAGGGACGACAGCGCAAACAGGAAACCTTATTTGCCTTGATGCATAATGGTTCATGCTCCTGCATGAGTTGAATCGTGTCCTCTGTTTATATGATCACAGCGTTAGTTGCCAAAATCAAAACTCTTACAACTTACTATTTTCATATTGGTTATCTCACTTTTCAAATAATTACTTTGATTAGTATGAAGAAGAGCGACTGCTCACTTCGGGTAGAGCCCGTGTCGCTGGCCTCGCCACGCGTATGGAGCTAGCTTGGCATAAAGAGAGAGACGAACAGCAAAGGTTGCTGCAAGAAACTTCCACCCTTGCACGGGATCTGAGACAAACACTATTCGAAGTAAGAAAGAAGTACATTCACAGAAAATCTAATAAAATACTGTAATTTTTGCTACAATTTTGTTACGATTTAAAGGTAGAACGAGAAAGAGACAAGGAACGTTTGGATATGAAAAGAAGGATAGATCAACTCAAGAAAACAACAGAGGAAGAAACTGAAGAAGCTAAGAAAAAGGTGAGTAGGTATTAAACAGGGTATGCAAATGCAGATTGATTCAGCTAAGAATTTCATTTGACAGATTGTAAAATCGTTAATTTTAGGTGTCGGAGCTACAGTGCGACTTGTTGGAGCTTCGTGATGCCCACGCCAAGCTGCGTACCACAAACGAGAAATTGCGACGTGACAAGGAACGCCACGACCGCGAACGGGAACAGAACAAGCTTCTAGTGGTTTCTCTGAAGCGTACACAGCAGGTGATGACCGACACGTCTATTCCATTACTAATTAAAAATTATAAAATTGATTTAAAAAAATAGAAAATAATCGAATTCACAGGAGGATGATCGAAGAATCACGCAACTATTAGAAACCATAGAAGATTTGATGAAGCAAAGTCCAGAATTGTTCCGTGCCGAACCCACTGTGAAACCGGAAAAAACTCTAATGACACCTACTCCTCCGAGAAGGAACAGGGTAAGCCCTTAGATTTCCCATTATGAGACACTCTGGACTTCCGCAATAACCAATACATAATAAAAATGTAACTTAAACAAAATTACATATACAGTAGGTACTTGCCATATAAATATACTTGTACGTGCGGCTTTACAGTTAGTGCCTTTTATGCGTTGCGGGGGGAATATTATGGCAACACTGTAAGAATATTGACATTGAAGAAAATTTTCATATTTTAATTATATATTAATTTTAATTAAAATATTTGTAGACCAATGTAATGGTTTTTGTTTTTAATGCCTCTACAGTCATCAAAATCTCGATCACGCGAGGCGACTCCAGAGAGTAGCGGTGAGGGTACAACGGCCACCGTACTGCGCTTGCAGAAACTCACTGAGGAGCTGCGAGCGTCGCGTATCGCCGAAAGGCAGCGTCGTCAACAAGCCAATGCGCGAAGGTACATACATACAATGCTGCTCTGATATAAATCCTAGTTATTGGTATTTTAAAGAACAATATGTCATAGCAAATCAGAATTACCACAAAACAGTAATGGACAGCAAACATTTTTTGTCGATTAGGGCGGCATCAACTGAGCCCCGCGACACGTTGACGGTGACGCCGGCCCGTACGCCCTCGCGAGCACCATCGCTTAAGAAACGTTCAATATCGCTCGAGCAGACCACCAAGGAACAGGTGAAAATATATCTCTCTGGAAAAAATGGAAAAAAATTTAATTTCACAGCTTATTAACTAACTTTTGTTATACAGAGTCTGATTTGGAAATCGGTAGACGACAGCAGCGTATCGTCTATGCAGTCGCTAGACGGTGACATGGACACTCGCTTCTACACACTTCCACGAGACGCGAGTCTCGACAGGTGAATCATTTTATTCTTTAGGTGATAATGCAATGAAGTAAAAAAACAATAGAGAAAGCCTCATTTATGTAATATAGTGAAAAATCTATAAAAAATTTTTTTTAGGAATTGACTGTGATATACTTAGCTTTTAGATAAATAAAACGATCAAAGATAGGTCTTAACTTTTTGTTTCATTCCAATAACTGTTTGTCGAACTAGTTTACTGTGTTTTTGCGACAAAATGCATTCAGCTATTTAGGTTTAGGTTAGGTTTTATTTAATGCTCGTTTATATTTTTGTGGTATTGTGCTAAAGTTACAACTCATATTTTTGAAAATAAATTAAAAAAAAGGTCTTTTTAATTCAGTTTAAAATTTGTATATTCTTAATCAGACATGTGTCTCGAGCTCATATTTTCAATGAATGCCCAGTCACACTTGCCTAATAGTATATAGTACATAGATATCTACTTAAACTTATCTTTTTACTAATGACGACCGCTTAGCCTAGTGGGTAGCGACCCTGCCTACGAAGCTGGAGGTCCCGGGTTCGAATTCCAGGTCGGGTCAGTATTAATATGATGAATATTGATACTGGTACCGGGTCTTGGTTGTTATATGTGTGTGGTGTCTTTGCAAAAATATTTATATATGTATATAAGAATATTTAAGTATGTAGGTATATCAGTTGTCTAGTAACCCATAACACAAGCATAATACTTGCTTAATTTGGGACTAGATGACACTGTGTGGGAAGTCCCATGTATTATTATTATTATTAAATGCTCGTGACGATCCATCACCAGATAGTTGCAGATAATTGGTATCATGACTCTGATTTAGAGTTTGCCTACTATCATATTATTTTAATCAAATATATAGTGTCCTGTTATTTCAGCCGCCTGTCAGGTGGATCTGCGCAAAGTGACGTGATGCCGGGCAGTGAAAAGAAAAAGAAGAAAGGCTTGTTTGGTAAACTGAAAAAGCTGACGAAGTCCAGGTCAATTGATGATCAGGCGGATCCCGATATCGTAGATTTTCGACCCATTGGCATCGTTTCACAGGTGAAATATTTTCGAAAACAATTGATTTTAGTAATCACTTGTTTACTCATTAAAAAAACTATTTTTTTTTTAATTCAGGGATCTGATTCAGACATGAGTGCAGCAGGAAGTAAACGTGACCTTCGCGGTCGCCTGTCCGACATGTTCTCTAGGAAGGGGCAGACTTCCAGAGGAAACAGGTGAATTAAGCAACTTTTTCTGTACATTCCTCTTTATACAGCAAAAAAAATAATAGAAGCGGGGCACTGCCTTAAAAATTTTATGGTAGAACATAGACTACCATAGACTTAACAAACGACTTGGTTCCATGGGGCAAACTGAATTTTCGTATCGTGAAAGAAAATGCTTATTTTGAATTTCGATAATATAAACATCCATTTATTGAAAAATATATCAAACAGTAAGATTAAAGATTTAAAAAGGGAAGTTATGGGGAACTTACGTTTAATTTTTGTCTGTGTTATTTACGAACGTAACTTGAAAATTCAGTAAAAAAAAACTGCGAGAAATGGTTGTATTGAGAAATTTTATAATTACTGAACAGACAACTCTATTGTGTGTAACAGTGAGATTTTATTTTACATATTAAGAGCGGCCAACCCAGTCAACTCTCCATACAAACGCTTTAGCGTGATTACGATGTCATAACGCATTCAAACCTTATGATTATCTTTTATATAGTATTATTTGAACTAAGTTTGTGTTGAACCGCAATTGCGAAATTTCTACAAACATCTTAGTTATTGACCCCCGAAAACCGTAAGATTTGCCTCCATTTTACCCAAGATTGTTTATTGGCTTCCGTATAGTAAAAAACACGCTAGAGCTGGATCAAGTCGTGGGCATGCCGGTCGCTTGATTTCTCGTCTGAATCTCGCTCTATCGCAACCTACAAAAAGTTGCTGTAGTGCGGCGGTGATACAGCTGGAGGGATAGTTTGGCACACATCGCTGAGCGGGTCGTCACCGCCTCCTTGTTTCCGCAGCCTATAGCTCTTTCGCACGATATTAAATTTTATCTGTGAGACCTAAATATTCCTTATGTAATAGTCGTTTAACGAAATAATTGGGCATTTCGCCCAGATATTTCATATTTGATTAGTAGTGTTCTTTGCAGTAAAGAGAAGACTCCTGATCGGCCGGCATCTGCAGCGGGCGGGTTGCTATCCTCGGGCAGTGGATCAACAGCGCGACCACTCAGCAGCGGCAGTGCCACTACGCTACCGCGCGTCACCCCTTCCTCGCCTGCACTAAAGGTCTCAGATTCGCATTTAGCGACGGTAATGCCTGGTTCTCACGAGGCGAGTTTAGTCATTCGACTTAATACATTCAACGAGTTGAACGACAAAAGTTGACCGATTTGCGTTCATACGCTCGAAAACGACTTAAAAACGATCACTCGTTTCAAGATGGCGATGTCAGAAGTAATACATGCTACATGCACAATAAAAGGCAATCATTGATTTGATATAAGGCCAAAAACTTGAATGTTTGTTTTTCAGATCATTTAATTGATAGTTTAGTAGCCATTTTCACACATAGTTAAAATACGCGCGTCGTATCCATCCTATGAATTGAAAGCGACTAGTTGTAACATGGTTAAAACGCCGTTCACACGATGCGATTCGCCCGATGTCGGTTCGACTAGCAATTGAAAGCGACCAAAGTTGGCCGGCGCCAACCTCATTCGTTCAACAAAATAGTAGGGGAGCCCAGGATGCTAAATCGGGATTTACTCGAGCGTCAAAGAGACCTATTGGATTGCGAAGCTTAGATGATAAGAAGAAAAAAATGTCATATAATATATACACTTTCATCGGTGGGGGGAGTGGCTATAAATTTTCAAAAATGTAAAAAAAAACAGTTGCATGGACATACTCGAGCGCGTCAGATATTAATAGCATCCATGTCCTACGTATTTCTGAAAACATACGTATGTTAATCTGATTGTTTCCATGATGGGGATGGTCGTACGTAAGGGTTGAAAACGGAAAAAAAAAATTTTAATCGAGCGCGTCAGATTTTCAAAGAGGATGTTAAGTGAACCTAAAAGAAGGCTCTTATGTAATAATCTGACGATTTGGATGTGACCCAAACTCACGGCCATTATTAGAATGTGCAAAAAAAATCGCCATTTTGAAATACTCGAGCGCGTGAGATTAAGATATGGTTCATTTATATACCCTAAACGTGCTGTCTCATAATCTGACGATTATTTGGAGGGATTCGCCTAATCTGACAATGGAAAGAATTTTTTTGTATT
Source organism: Luffia ferchaultella (assembly GCA_949709985.1). NCBI lineage: Eukaryota > Metazoa > Arthropoda > Insecta > Lepidoptera > Psychidae > Luffia > Luffia ferchaultella. The sequence goes on along the minus strand of OX453240.1, from coordinate 16,829,611 downwards.
TTATCAAATCTTTTAACTTAACATATTAAAGAGCTGAAAAAATAGCATGCAAATAAAACAGTATATATTCTTTGAAGTACAAAACTTTTATTTATGAGAAAATAAGTATAAAAAATATAAATTTTTTTGAGAATTGAGATTTTGAGCATTAAACTTTATCATTGAGCATTAAATTTTATTTATTATTTTTCCTTACTTCGGCTTACGGAAATCGTCAGATTATATATTATTCGTGAACGTTGAATTATTACCTTCAAAATAAAAAAAAATTTAGCCACGCTCGAGAAAGTCAAGATGACGTTTTTTTTTTACAAGTTTGTAACCCACCTACTTCTTATCGTCAATCGAAAATTGTCAGATTAGTGGAATATACACTTTTTAGCATATAACTAACTTACCCTACCTTACTCTGACGCGCTCGAGGATTTCAGATGATCAATTTTTTTTTACTAATCTGATCCTTTATCTTTGACGCGCGGCCACATATACGGGGCTAATACTTGGTGGAGGTATTTAATGGGGTACTAGGTTCCTCCCTGTATGTTAATCTGCCGCGCTTTAGTAAATCCCAAAATCCCCTCTTGGGCTCCCCTACTAAAATAGTCGATCAACTTTTTTGATTGTAGGTTCTCACGCTTCAAATCCCTTTCAATTTCTAGTTGATCAACTAAAGTCGCCCCGTGAGAACGTAGTGTAACTGTTTATGAATGGTTTGCCATTCAAAAACCATAAAAAAGTATCCGAAATCAAAAAGATATTCAAGTAATAAAATTGCATAGTTGCTCCCACGCGCGAGGTAAGTCATGACAAAAAATCTGGTGACGATAATGCCTACATCACTGATCAATTTTGAAATTTCAATTAGTTGTGAAATGTCACAATTACTATTATTATTAACAATTACTTCTAGAAATATGATAAGCCCACAGATTACACCAATTATGTGTTTATATTGCGATTCACAGAATTCCTTAGAATGGATAGTGAAACTATTCGAGTCGGAAGATTTACTTAAATGGTTTAATATATTTTTTAAAATTTACTTAAATAATCATACATTTACTCCTCCTCCTACTCCTCAAAACAGTGTGATATAACCTATACTGTGCTGATAGAACAAGAGGCAATAAGAAATAAACTGATTGCAGTTTAGATTAACTGCTTTACTTCAGGCATGGACGAGCTAACTGATTGGCATTATTTTTTACAGAAATCCGAGACCAGTACCAGTTCAAAAACTTCTAGTTCAACACCCGCAGCTAAAAGGAAAGGAAAATAAATATACTATTTGATTTATGATATAATGTGTATTATATCCACTTTGATATTTTTTAGTATCGACAATCTCAATACATATCACTCGTAGATATGAATACGTCCTAACACATCCCCTTTCTCATGTACCAAATAAAAGTTGTATTCCATTGTGGGAAGTTTGGATAGCAGATCTATTTGCAATTTCGTAATAAAAGTGTTTAAATTAACTGTCGTTTTTTAATTAGTCTTTTTCAGCATTTGCGCATCAACAAAATAGCACTCAAAAACACGACCATACCACGACCGAAAATATTAATTGTTGCTAATTTATTTATTAACTAAAATTTTAGCACATAGTCATTGTAAAAAAAAAATATGTTATAAAACCAAGAGAATCTAAACAAGTAATAAAGTTATTAATTATTCAAATGCCGTAACGTAATTATCAGTGACCAGAGCTCTACGTGCATTAACTTTGGTCCATGAGGTTGGAGTCGACGAGATTACTTCCGCTCGAGTCCTTGAGTATTGATTCAAATATGGGCTGCAAATCTGGGAACGATTTGATTTGCGTCACAAAGTCCATTAGATGCGGATTTTTCTCTGAAAGCAAATAAGCATTTACAATTACTAAACAAGACATAAGCATCTCTACTTATCTTAAAAAAAAAAGATTTTTTGTGTTTGTTTGGTTACGGATAAACTCAAAAACTACTTATCTGATTTTAAAAATTCTTTCTAAATATTGGGTTATAATATTGAGTTGTCTCATAAGTCCTTGCCACTTTTATTTTTTCTCAAATTTTCTGACTGAGCAAGGTCTGGTCTACACTCTACTAGTACAGACGAGTACCTTTATGGTGGAGGTATAAATGGAGGTAGAGGTATACGCGCAGGCGTAACGCAGCGATCTGCAGTAGTATGCGAAAATGGATCAACGTCAACTACGAACTATGTTATATAAGCATCGACTTAATGTCTCTTCGATAGAGACAGCAAAAAAGATTAACACCGCATTTGGATCGGGTACCTATTACTAGCGATCGGACTTTGACAACGGCGATATAAGCTGCGAAGATCAATCTCGTTCGAGTCGATCCACCAGCTTAGACGAAGATACTTTGCGCCACGAATTCGAGCTACATCCAGACTACAGTACGCGAGATTTAGAAAAGGCACTTCCCGCACAGCATCCCGCACAACTATCTATAGTATATACGATCTATCGTCATCACAAGTTAATGGGACACCGCAAAGTGATGTTACGATGGACATCTCATGCACTAACCGACCGCGACCGCGCCATCCGTGTGGCCATTTTTCAAAGTTTGTTACTTCCCCCACACAGAAAAAAGACTTTCTCAAGGATATTATTACATGTGATGAAAGCTGGATACGTTACAATAATATAATAATAATAATAACACACACAATCACAACAACGTCTAGGTCCCAAACTAAGCATTAGCTTGTATTTTGGGTACCAAGCGAAGACACCACATACATATAACAACCAAGACCCGGTGCCAGTATTAATATTCATCATATAAATACTGACCCGACCTGGGATTCGAACCCGGGACCTCCAGCTTCGCAGGCAGGGTCGCTGCCCACTAGGCTAAGCGGTCGTCATGAATCTGACACGTTTCATACCTTCTAGCTTCTTCACTGCGAAAGCCCACCAGCCCAGCCTAAACCCAATCAATGAGGTTGTAAGTTTATTTTGTCCGTGTTCTGGGATTATCAAGGAATGATTTATTGGGAACTCCTTGAAAGTAATCAGACTATGAACGCCAATCTGTATACGGAGCAGCTTCGTACACTAGCAGAGGTTTTACAAACTAAGCGGCCGAAACAACTTTTCAACAACGCCAACAACAACGAGTCCAACTTTTGCATGACAACGCGCGACCTCACTGCGCCAAGTTAACACATAAACAGCTGGAGGAGCCAGGATGGCTAACTGTTTCGCATCCACAGCAAAGCCCGATCCTTGTGCCTTTCGATTACCACTTATTTCGAGCCCTCAAATGCCACTTACTCGGCAAAAGGTTTCAAAAGAGTCTGAAAATTAAATTAGAATTTTTTTAGTCTCAGCCTCTCTTTTTTGGGAGAAGGGTATTTAGACGTTGCCCGGTAGATGGTTGACTATAGTTAATAACGATAGAGATTACAATATTGATTAAATGAAGCTTTTTTAAATTTTTCTTTCATAAAAATATATTAAACATGAAATTACTTATCACTGCCAAGGATTATGAAAAAACCCAATTTAACAATCATACCAATATAAGTTACAAATACAAGACCGCTTAAACCAATCCAAACTTTCCCGCACTGAGAGAACAAGTGTAAAAAACCGGCCTAGTGCGAATCGGACTCGCACACAAAGGGTTCCGTACCACCATACAATATAAAAAAACAAGCGCAACGTTAATCGAACTTAACCATTAATCGTGATTATTATGTAATTTAAGAATTATTATATAAATATATTTCATTTTTATTTCGTTAGTTTTTTAGAAGACGCTCGATCTTCTCTGGCTAATCCGAAAAGTAATAACATAATTGCACTGGTAGCTAGAGACAATTTTTATTACAGTGAATCTTTCATTTTTAGTGTCGGTTGTGAAGAGAATAAGCTCTGCAAAGGAAAGCGTAAATTTATAGTACCTAGTAATACAATGTCGTTTTCATCATAAAAATTTTTTTTTTAAATTATCTTTGACAATAATATTTATTTATTTATTCACATCACAAAGATAAAATGAATTTAGTTTTCGCTTATTGGCTAAACGCTAAAATTTCATCTATATATTGCCAACAGTTTCCGAGAAAAACTACAGACAGATACAGACGGACGGACGGACATGGCGAAATTATAAGGGTTCCTTTTTGCCATTTGTCCACGGAACCCTAAAAATGTAGATATGTCTGGCAATTTGCAGTTACAGGTATATCCTACACACACAGTGTATAAAAATTAAAGAACATTAAAAGTTTACGGAACTTCCCAAGTAAATACGCCAAGTTAAGAAAATAAACTGAAACAAAATCCAAGTAAATAGCTAGTAGAACAACCTTTTACAATCAGATTGTTAGTATAACTACTTAAACCAAGAACGGTTGCTAACCCAAATTAAACCAGACAAGGCCAGCAGTGAAAACTTGAGTTAAAATGAAAAAAATAATTATATTCATTGGTTCGAAAACGTTCATTGTCGTTTAAACTTCACATAACCAAGCATAATAATCGTGTGATGTCAAATTTTAAGGATGAAACATGTTGAAATGTAATTGAAAGCTATTAAGTTAATTATATAAAGTGACCTGCTTCTGGTATTTGCAATAAAGCGGCAGCAGCGCGTAACGCAGACCGTTTCAGTTCATCTTGCTTCTCATATTCCTGTTTCACTGAGTTGGCTTTCACCTTCATGGTGCAGGTGGCTCGTAACGGCTCTACTAAACTCTCCAGTCCTATGTAAATCATAAAAAATATCAGCTTATTAAAATTCAATAAGTTATCCCGCGTTCTCTTACAATACAGTCATCGCTGGCAGATCAACCGATTTAGCTAACAAAAACAAAAAGGGCACTTAGCGGCATGTTTACACATCGACTTGAAATAAATGCCACCTTGGCCATTTCCGCGGTTAAAAATAAATTTCCACATAGTACCCAAAACCGAACATTTTATTAACACATTGTATTTCATTATCTATCTATATAAATTCGAAATACCACTCACTCACTCATAATCAAAGCAGAGCCGAAGCCGCTGAAGTGAATCATACTTTGGACATTAGGTTTGTTTTGTGACATAAGCATCCAGTGAGAAAGGATTTTTCGAATTTCTATCTGTATTGTATTCTATCTATTATTTGCATCAATGATTTTAATATTTTAACTGAAAACAATTATACATTTGTTGGTGACACTCTTCAATGCATATAATTTTACCACTAGCGATTATTTGAATTGGAGCATGTTTCGACTTCTGGTAAGGGCCACTATCTTGGATTTTAAAACCATAAACTGATTTTGAAATATAGGAAAACGTAAAGGGAAATTAAATTAAAATATTTATTGACTTCACTTCTTTCTCTATCCGTAATACTATGACGTCATGGATGTGTCCGAAGGAATTTATTCTAAAAGGTCTAACATAAGAATTTTTTCAAGCAAATATATGTCATAAATATTACGAATAGAGCTCAATTCCATCCAACATTGAAAGAGAACTTATATATAACATAAACTGTAATACGCTACGTTACGGATGATTTTGTTTGGAATGTGTTTAGCGACCACGCATCCTGGTTCTTAAATTGGTACATATACGTCGACAGACTGATAATAAAATAAAATAATAGCCTCTTTCACTTTCATTAATATTAAGGACCATTTATGAAAGGTTTCATTATGATCTGGCAAATAATTTTTAAGCTAAATACGAACCAAGATACATACGTACAAAGAATCTTTTAAACTAGTTTAGATGATTTGTCGTTCTACTCACTTAAGCTTAGGTCTTGTAAGTTGAAATGTCTATGGATGTACAGATCGGGGCAATGTTAATGACTTTCGATATGAAGTTAGCAGGTGGATTTTGCGCAGTTGCGGTGATCGTTAATTTCAATATAAACGTCAGCAACAAACCTTGATCACAGACTTACTTTGCAACACGACAGCAGGACACAACTGCGCCAGTCGCGCACACATGAGATAGGTGAGCATTTTGATGTCGTAATGGTCACGCAAACCATCTTCCACGTGCCGCAAAAACTCGAACACGTCAAGCCGGTCTAGGCAAGTTCCCAGCAGTGTGTACATGCATTCGAACGCTGCTTTACGCAAATCCAACCCATCGTCCACTGAATGCTTGAAAGGGCCCATCTCAACCTCACGAATCAGTTCTTTCTGTTGCCACACATAAATGAATATGTATTGATTTTAGATGAACAAATATTTTATTAACATGTTTTAAAACGCTAACAAGAATACATAACATTAAGTGTCTTATAAGTAATAATAATAATAACACACACAATCACAACCACGTCTAGGTCCCAAACTAAGCATTTGCTTGTATTTTGGGTACCAAGCGAAGACACCACATACATATAACAACCAAGACCCGGTGCCAGTATTAATATTTATCATATAAATACTGACTCGACCTGGGATTCGAACCCGGGACCTCCAGCTTCGCAGGCAGGGTCGCTGCCCACCAGGCTAAGCGGTCGTCAAATATAATATAATATATAATATATATTATGTTTGACGACCTTGAAAAATAAGTGTGTAATATTTACAGAGTACAATTTGAAATAGGGAATTTATTGAACATATATACCCGAGATATACACGTGATTAAGTATACATTAATTTTAAGCAGAATAAGAAATGCATTGTTTTTAGTTTCTCTAAAAACGTGGTGTAGCTATAGCACAACAGCACAAAAAATAAACACAGTTATCAAAACTTTATCGCTAAATATAGTAAACTAGTTCACAATGTCAGTCACCGGAGTGACACTAAAATAAAATTAAAATTCTGAGAAAACCAAGTCAGCAGTCTCTGATAAGGACAAGTTGTTCACTGGTAATGGCTATTCTCATTTGAGGAGGCAATTGTGATTATTATCCTGTGACTGAATACCTAGATAGTGTTAAAGATTTAGGTCCGAATTCAGATCTTTATGGTAATATTTATGATTATACTACAATTAATAATGAGAATAATGAAAATGTTGCAGATTTTAGAGATGATTGTAATGTCATCATAGGATGAGGATGGAATCATAGGATGCCCCACTCAATGCAGAGGCAAGCATTTAAATTAAGGCCACGTAATGTGTTAAGAAAACCTAACAAACTACATTTGTAATATTACTATTGTATAATTTGTTATGTCTTTGTTATTGTCGAAGGTCAGAAAAAAAAGAATAATATCAAGATGTTTAAGAAATAATGGTAATATTTGTGAATTAATGTTAAATAAAAATATAGTTGGAATGTGATTGCGAAATTGATAATTATAGTTGTGATTCTAATTCTGAAAAAGTTTTATTAAAGACGAAAACTCGACACTCTGTTTTACGCGTTTCGCAATATATGACTCTTAAGGTTTTTTTTTGTAAAGACTTTTACAATGCATGTTTATATACATAGTAAATGTTTCTATACATTGTTGTTGTTATACTGATACATATATTGTTATGTAAACCTTACCTTGACTTTGGTTTCACTGTATATAGTAGGTAGAAGATCGGGCAGTAGATCACGAACTAGGGACGGCTTGTTGTGCGCGGCAGAGTTGAAAGCAACAAGCGCCACTCGTCGAACACCCAGTTCAGGATCTCGCAATGGCACCAACAGTTCCGCCATACAAGCGCGCAGCAGCGGATCGATGGCTTGTGGCTACAAATTATATTTTTTCAATACTTGGTACACTAACACCTACAAGCAAATGTTCTGTAGCAGGTATAGTTCCATCTTTCAAATAATAAGAAATCAGAAGAAAACTTTGCCTTGGATTGGTTCTAGCTAAAGTGTTATTGAGTCTCAATGAACAGCCTCAGAAATGATTGCCAATATTTGATTTGGTCACATTATTTACAATTGTCAAATTTATTCTCGCCACCAAGTCACCGCATTGAAATCTGTCTTTTAAGTTGTGAGAATTAGCTCTTCCTTTATTACACAAGGACACTAGCACCTTTCTCACTTTTTTTTGAACTCACACCAACAATATATTTTTTAAATATGGGCATGCAGACCAGAAATACGTTATTGTACTTTGGACAGAGATACTCTGTTTTATAGAGCTTTAATGAGTCCATAGTGAGATGAAAAGTTTCTTTGCATAGTACAAATTTCGCCAAGGCACTTGTCTGTATGTCATTTGAACATTACAAATTTATCAAACCTGTTTTCACCTTTTGCATAGCTCTTTTTTGTGATTAACAAATGGCTGAATATAAACTGGCACATTTATAATTGATATACTTTGAACACAACAATGATGTATACAAACTTATTTCAAAATAGTTAGCATTTTTACCATTCTCACCTGATCTGATATAGTAAATTTGACGGCCGTGACGGCTGTGGTCCTCGTGAGTGGTTTTGGCGATTTAAGGAACTCTTTCAAATGTGGCAACAGATCCTGTGGCTCCAGCAAACAGAGCTTTCCTAAGCATTCGGCTACCTGTAAGCATAATAAAATATATAAATAAGTTTTTAAAGCAACATAAAATGGGGTATGTGTGGCAGATCGACCCGAGTGGTGCGCGCAAAAGAACTATGGGTGCCCAGGTCATTGTGCGCTCGCACTTCGTTGTCTGTCGAGTCTGCCGCCGCCGTTCCCGCTGCATCGCGTTGTATATATACCTACCTCTTGGAAATAGCCACAAATCACTACCCACTGCGTTTTATGACAAAATAACGGAATTCTACTCCCATATAAATGATATTTTTTTAATTTAGGCGACTAGAACGTTACCCATACAGTTTGGTATTATAATGAAGATATTAACAGCATGAATGTCCACACAAATAATGATCGGTTAACATCCCTAACTGCCAATTTTATTACTTTAACCTCAGTTTTGTAATATAAACTCATATTTTAATGTAAAAAATAGACTTATGGACGTGGTTTATCGTAACAAAAGTTGTAATATTTCTGCTTATTTGTGTTTCCCTATTGCTTTAAAAAATAACATTATCATTAAAAAAAAATTTTTTTAACGGTGATTATGAATCCATGAAATCGGGAATTCCTTCTAATGATTGACTACAAATTTTCTTCAAAGGCAGTTATATAGTCTATCATTAATAATTTTTATAAGCTAAATGATCTAATAGAAAATATGTCCCCAAACGAATCGCTCATGAAAATTTAAAGTACCCACCATGGTATAAATAAACCTGTCATTAAACTCTGTACATAAAAGTATAAATATCTCAAAAAAGACTTGCATGAGAAAAAACTAAAACAAATCCCAAACATAGGTTTCTAGGTTTCATCAAATCTCAAAGAATCACTTGTCATATTCCCAACTTGATATTCTTATTTACACTCTGCTTTGACCACTCCTCCTTGTAATAACCATTCTCAAACTCCTACTACTTCTAATATTTTTATTGAAAGTGCTATCTACTAATCTAGATAAATTTTTAAATATATATTAAATTATTTATTTATTTACGCCTTTTTAATTAATATTTTTTTTAATTTATTATATTAAACTCTTATTATAAAAAATTATTGTTCAAGAATTTAAAAAAGTTAACATATACAAGGGTGCACGGCATACATCCGCTTCTTATATCTAAATGTGCAAATTGATTTTTAAAGCCGATCCCTTATATTTTCTGTGCATCCCTCAAAACTAATATGGTATCATTTACTTATTATTATGTACCATGGATGACAACGAACAAGTGGATGTCGTATACACTGATGTCACCAATGCATTTGATAAAATTAATTATGACTAGCTTATAAAAAAACTTTTGAGAATAAGTGTACATGGCACCTTACATACGTCAATATCATATACATAACCAAAGCCAGGAAGTAGTTTGAAAAGCTATTTTCAACATTACTCAACATTCCCTATGGAATTCCTCAAAGATTACATTACCTACAATTATTTTTTATAATTATATCCATAATATAAAATCAGTAAAAATCATATAAATGAATTATATAACTAACTTTATTAAGTAAATTTTTATAATACCTATGAATGATACAACTAATTTGTTTAGTTTCCGTGCAAAGCCACTATATATATAATACCTTTATATAATGTATCATAAAATTAAATGACTGTCGCCGAATAAATAAAAAATAAAGAAGAATTGTCTGTTACGACTGTTATAATATGAACACTCACGACATTGCGTGAACCTTCTTCAGCACACTGGCAATGTTTGGAGAGTTGCACCCAGATCTCGGGAATAAACGGCCGCAGTGCCTCCACGCCTTCCGGAGTGCAAGATTCACAGGATATTATCTGTTTGCCAATGAAATTACAAGTCATAAAAGATTAAAGGTAGTATAATTTCGTATTATTAAAGTTTGCTTCCTATCTGGTTAATACAGAACATGAAAACGATCAAGGAAATTCGTAATAAATATTATTATATAATTGACTTCTGACTGATGTAAACTTTACTACATAAAAATGAAAAGAACACCTCTCTGAGTGAATGCAGTAACAGGTACTGCCTCTTTGGTTGAGCTTCAATTTCTTGCAGAATGAATGGTAGGAACTCGGGCAGGTTGCCGACGGCGACTGAACCCAACGCGTAGCTCGCAGCTGACTTCACTTCTTCGGAGGACGGAGCGAAAGAATTCAGGAGTACAGTCTTCAAGTTAGGTATGGAGCTGAGATCGCTGTGAATATTTATATCAATATTACTTTTGTGATAAGCATAAGAGAGATCTTAAGTCCTATTTAGGCAAAGATGAAAAGAATTATATCACTGGATTTTCAGAAGGACGTTATGGTTCATGGCACGCAACTGGCATCCGAAAATATGCATATCTGTACCAAATATGCAATATGATTAAAAAAGTATATTATTTTTCTACATGATTGTATTAACACGTTGTACCTTAGAAACATTGTTAAACGCAATTGATAGACACATCTGATATGTCAATTGAAAAGGTACATCCACGAAATGTTATCACAATGAATTGTTAATTCTAATAAACATACGACTGATAGCTAGAAGAATTAACAGACAGGCAGACAGATATGATTAATAAAATGTCAAAAATTTTGTGGTTGCATTAAGTATTAGGTACCTACGCCATTAATTAAGAAGAAGAATTACACAATTGTATCTTTTTGAAGATGAACATATTTTGGATTTCGACTTTCGCTACTGTTCTCACACCCTGACTTAGCCATATAATATTTTTTTTTAGTCTATTTGACATTCGAAAAATTCCATTTCTAAAAGTACTGCCATTTCACCAACAACAAGGGGTAAAAATATAAAAATAGGATATATCTAACAGATGTCGGCCGATCTCGGCTATAGCGAGCAGCGCGAACATGTGGTGTACATCGGCAGGTGGCGACTGCGCGTCACGGAGAAAGCCACGGACCACTTCCAATGCATCTTCTTCCCCCGCCACCACCACGGCAGCCACGCATTTCGCCAGGGAGTGGAACGCCTGTGCACCATGGACAAGATTTATTTTCAATGATATCACAAACATTCACAACTATCTCTACTATATGATATTATAAATACGAAAGTAACTGTCTGTCTGTCTGTTATGCTTTCACGCCTATACCGCAGAACCGAATTTGATTAAATTTGGTATAGAGATAGATAAGACGTTGGAAAAGGACATAGGCTACTTTTTGTCTCCCTGTTTGTCTGTCTGTTTGTCCGTCCGGGCTAATCTCCGAAATGGCAGAACCGATTTCAATAAAACTTTGCAGACATAAAGAGGGGGGTTGTCTTAAGTGACATAGGCTTTTTTATACATATAGAAAATCGTAGTGTCTGTCTGTTCCGGCTAATCACCGACACGGCTGAATCGATTTTAATAAAAAGGAGGTTGCCAGAAGTGCCATACACTACTTTTGGTCTGTCTCTAAACTATAAACGACTGGTAAACTCTTCATCTATCAATGGTAACAGTTTGCATATTTGTATGTTTAGCGGTCAATCATGCAGCAACGGAGCAATGGGTCGACGTGATTTTCGCGTAGGTATAGTTTATGAGCTGGAGAATGACATAGGCTACATTTTCCCAGAAAAGGCACGGTTTCTGTGGGATAACTATTCTTCGCGCTAAAATGGCAGAAAGTATTAAAGTGACTAAGGCGTGGTATAATACGAGGGCTGCTATTTATTAATCCAGAATAATAAAAAGAAACAAACATCTATAATTTAATATGGTTTCATTGCTTTTCAAAATATTCGCCATGATGATCGATGCACTTTTGCATGCGTTGAAACCAATATTCATAGCACTTTTTCTAATCTGATTGGGATATCTCCAAAACGTGCGTTTTGAACGCATCAACGGCCTCTTCGCGACTCGAAAAACGTTGACCACGTAATTTATTCTGCACGCTTGAAAATAAATAGAAATGGTTGGGTGCCAAATCAGGGCTGTACGCCCGTCAATTTAATGTTTTGACCTTCCAAAAATTAAGTTGTTTCGGTAGACGTGTGATAGCTAGCATTGTCATGATGAATAACGATTCTGCGTCGTCGGTTGTTCCCTGTTAATTCTTCAAAGAATTTCGGCAAACAGATGGTCATGTATCATTCTGAATTAATCGTTTTACGATTCTCTAGTGGCACTGTACCCGCATGTCCAATCATTGTTGGTTTCGGCTCATTTTGGAACACTCACACCGTTGACAACTGTTTAGTTTCGTGTCATACGCATAGATCCAAGATTCATCACCTTGATTCATCATTATAAACAGCTTTTGACGCACCATCATTGTATTTTTTTATTTTTTTTTTTGCACCAATCGACACAAGCCTGTTTTTTATCTATTGTCAAGTTGTGCGTAATCCAACACAATTTTTTTTACAGCCAAGTGTATGTATGATATATTATGAATGCTCGTCATACTTATACCCAGGGACGTCTCTATCTCGCGATATGTAACATGACGATCTTGCATTATTAGTTCCTGCACAGCAACAATATTTTGTGGTACAACAACCTATTTAGGGCGACACAGTGGTTTATGATGGTGCATAATCCCCAAAAATCGAAGTCAGTTGATCGGTGCACTGTTTTTGAGTTAGCCCACGCCGAAAATAGTAATAAATCATCGCACGAAAATATTCCCGAGTCAAATTCATGATGAAGGCACGTAATTTTCAAAATGACACCACAGTGGAAAAACAATTAACAGTTATATGAAACAAACTGTATTCTACAGGCAAAGAGCTCCATTTTGAAATGTTGTAATTACTTGTTAAATATTTGTTTCTAAGTGGCCAGTTTCGGATTCGTAAATAGCAGCTTATGTAAACAGAATAAACCTATCCCGGAAAAATATCTGTTCTTTGGGATAGCCGTTCTTCGTGCTAAAATGACTCAACGGATTTAGATAAAATTTGGTATAGTATGTATAGCGATTTCTTAGGTAGTTAAGTTTCAAAATGGTCTAAAAACTCATAGTGTTCTGGAGCATCACGTTCCTTTACCTGTCTCGGTACAATTGTGTAGTCCACGTAGGCGAAGCCGCAGGCGAAAAGTTAGTTGTGTAATATTTCGCTGACCAGACTATAAGCACATCGATTAAATTATTTATTTATATTAATATTATATATGCGAACGTGTCTCCGTCTGTCTGTTGTTACTTTTACACGGCAAAACCGCAGAACCGATTTTGATATTAGATACAGAGATAGCTTAAAGACCTATAACTCTGAGGAAGGACATCGAACTTGAGGTCCACGCGGACCACGAGGGAGGAGGGATCGAGTCTTAATTGATTGTGTCATAATAATGATTCAAATCAAACCAAAGTTACACAAATTTTAAATTAAATTAAAAGAAGGGAAAGAGGATAATATTTTTTTACATGAGCGAAAACGGTGACGAGCACCTGTTTATAGGTCATATCGAATAACCTGCTTATGCAGATGAGGCAGCGCGTTGTGCGGCTGCAGTTGATGGACAGGCGCGACCAGCAGCGCCAGTAATTCCCGCCGCGAGCACCCCGCCACGTCAGCGCGAACAAGCGCACCCAGGACCTCCAACATAGCCTTTAGTGCACCACCTGATGAACGCATAAAATTCAGTACCTCATTGAAGCTATTCATCATCATCATCATCATCATCATCATCAGCCCATTTTTATCCCACTGCAGGGGCTTAGGCCTCCCCCAGGGTGAGAAGGGGGGCTTGGAGCTTAAGTCCACCACGCTGCTCCACTGCGGGTTGGGAACTGTAACGACCGCCATCTATTAACAGCGTCCGGGACCGACTGCTTAACGTGCCCTCCGAAGCACGGTATCGGTGATATTGTGTACTTAAGTCAGAAAAACTCATTGGTACACGCCCGGATTCGAACCATGGCCCGATGGGGCCTTATAAATTTCAGACAGGCTCGTTGCGCTCTGGGCTATCACGACTTTACACACACGAGATTGAAGCTATTGCTATCTATTAAATAAACAAAATCAAAGCTAAATAATATCTATTAGTCTCTACGAACATAAAATACTGCCCAAGCGAGCAATGTCAATGTTACATCGTAAATTAGTTCTTTAACTTATCCTCAGACTATCAAACTTTTATTATAAATTATAATTTCATTTCTAATAAACTAAAACTCAGATCTCCATGAAACTCAGTACTAAAACATATCTAATGAGCTTTGGTGATATTATTTTATTATTCAATTTTAAAGATCCAAGAACTATTTTTACTTCTTGCTTACTACATCAAGATAGACTTATTAACCTTGTAGGAGCGGTGATTTAGCCAGAGCTAGGATATTGGGAGTGAGCGCAGTCCGTACTTCAGTGGTGAGTGCTGTGGGGCACGTGGCGCATGATGCACGCACCAGTGCCAGTGCCACTTGAGCGCAGTGCAGGTCCGTTTCGCAAACCAAAGGAGGCACTTCTAGTAGTACCTGTCAATAATTAAATTCAGAGTGAATATTTTATACACATATTAGGTAAACACAATGAGCAAGTTATACCAAAAGAGATAAAGTGGATGTACATCGTATAAAGTAAATAAAGTATGAAGTAAAAACCCTTTATATTAATTTAGAACCATGATGACTTCCATGTCAGGTACAATCAAGTGTAGACATCAAAGTCGACATAGTTCTGATCAAAGTTTATCTGTAAATTTTTACTTTATGCGTTGACATAATTTTTTTTTGGTGCAACTATCTGAATATGTACCATTGTAATAGAAACAAACATGCATGTAACAATTTTTCCAAATACTTTGTGACAATTTTTGTCATTGGAAATGACTTTCATTTCGTTGGAGTATAGGGGGTCATTTGGGAGTTTTGTGAGACAGGTAGATTGCACAAAGAGTTTTCGAGATATCGGGATGAATCGTGGTGTCAAAAAACGCAGCTCGGCGAGCTCTACTAGATGGCATAAGACAATTTGGAAAAATTCAAAAAAAAAATTATCGACAAAAAACGAAAAAAATCGCATTTTTTTCCCCCGATTTTCATTTTGGGAGCCCGATATCTCGAGAACTAGGTCCGAATAAGAAAAAAATGAAAAAACGGCTCGGGGTGATTAGACGGGGGATCGATAAAGACTAAAATTGTTAGAATCGGACAATCGGAAATAGTGGTTAAGGGCGCCCTTAGTTGGAAGTCGGATATGCGTCGGTGTTACATTTCGTACTAGTTCGGTTTGTTCGATCGAAATGTCGTACAGAATGTTATATTTCGAAGTTTTAAGCTTATTCAGATACAGTTGTGTTATTTTTTTCCGAAAAATATTTATTTCAAAAAATATTATCCAAAATATGTGTGTTTATTTTATTCCGTTAGGTTCATTTCCAATGTCGTAAGAAGTTCGTGCGAAAGCACGAGATCCGTTGATTTTTTTATAATTGGCTAAGTGGGTGTCTGAATTGCATCAACTTATAGTTCTGTACCCTTTTTGACTAGCAACTTTGTGGCTTTAAACCAAAGTTTATTTCAAGGACTATCTACACAAATTTCTCCACTCAACTATAAACAGTTTTCTAGAAACATTTGTTCTAATCAGTAAAATCGTAGATATACATCACATATATGAGTAATAAAGTATAATAATAGTATAATAAAAATAATAATAAAAAAGAACTGGTCAAGTGTGAGTTGTATTCGCGTGGAGAAGGTTCTATATTATAAATCATTGCTTTACGTACATATTTTTGTGAATATGACCTAAATTTTGGTTGAAATTTGAACCCATCTCCTTCGAACAAGTAGATTGCATATGCATTTTTTTACGAAATGTCACTAATCATTTCTATTTCCCGGGAAGAATTAGATTAAACACTTAGGATTTTCGTTTAGTTTTTCTGGAAACTATGAAAGAGGCCCAATATTCCTTATAATATACAAAAGGCTCAAGGTTTGGAAATAATAGGGGGATTGGTCGAATTTCCTTTATTTTTTTTAACACCTTTGAGACTGTTGAGATGTCAAAACAACACCCATGGTTTGGATTTTCCTGCAAGAAATTAATGAGACCCTATGCAAAATTCAAGCTCAGCAGCTTCGAACGCTCGATTTGCGCATATTTTTCTTAATATGTTTCAACTCAAAACTATCCAAAATTTTGTTTTTATTTCTCATAAAGAGCCTTATCATTTGATATCATGATGTCCGTATTTTACACAATTTTTTTTTTTTTTTTTTCTATTTTTGCCCAAAAATCAGAACTCGTTTATTAAGCTCTATGTCCGCGATTGAGTCACCAAATTCTATATATGTCCCAAATTTGCAAAGAAAAAAGGCTGTGACAGACGGACAGTCAGTTAAGATAATTATCCTAAAAGAGGTCCGTGTTTGAGTACAAACGTGATGGTGGAAACAACTGAAAAGCATTCATGAAATTGCTTTATTGATTTTGAATTTAGAATAACTTTTACTTTACTTTTAAAACATTTTACTTTTATTTGAAAAAAGTCCCAAAATAAAAACTTTCACCATACAGGTTTTAATAGCAGTCAAAGTTCTGTAGATTTAATTACAGAGGATTAAACACACCTGAATAAAATGGTAAATATATGTGTACTCATATGGTATATGACTAAACCTTTTTATAATTGGCTTTATGTTATGATTTTTATACACTTTTTGAACTACTTGATCTATAGGCTTTAATTACATTGAATGTTTAATGAATTAACCCAGGCACTAACATTAACCCATTTGGGTTGGATCCAAGGAAGCCATTTGATTGACAAAGACATTTGATTGATAATGAGTTCATAGGTTAATACTGATCTGTCTGCAATGTCCACTAAATACAGCACTATTACTCACTTTACTAAGAAGTTCTATGCTCAGTGCACTGCTGTAGTTCTGAACAAGTGTATCTAAAAGAACGAGGGTCGACAGCTTCAGAGCCCGCTGGTTCTTTCTTAAGAATGACCCTAAGATGGGCACAGCATCAGACTATAAATAAGAAAGTTAATATAGATATTAATAATTTTCTACTTTGGTAAGTACCACAATATAACATATAGTGTTCCATATTTCATTTATCTTAAAGTACAGCATAGTCACAGAACAGTTGAATTTACAAATTGAATGTTATTTTATTTCTACAATAAAAGTAAAGACACAGCATATACCAGTCCATACTATCCTGAATAATATTAAATTATATGTACTGCTCTCAAGTAAGCATTGAAAAATATTATGTCTCCATTTCTTTAAATGATATAATCTGATAAATGCATTACTAACCAACCATAGCATACAATATAATATTTCTGACATATATCTTATTTAGGTGTAAACACATGTTTTCCTAATTGAAAACACACAAATAAAATTATGATAAAATTATCAGAATATGATGAACATATAAAATCATATTTTACCAAAATAGGCCTCAGGTCAATCCTCAAAGGTGAAGAAGCAATTTTCGTTAAAGCCTTGACGGTTGTGAGTCGAGTAATCTCATTGCGTAAACGTTCCAGGAATATGGGCAGGCAAACAGGGAGCTCATTCTGTAAAGACAAATTACAAATTTAACAATAGCTTTTATTCCTTATGTTAAAACATATCCTATTAATTTCATTGCACTTCATTCATTTCTTTACAGAAAAGGCAAAGTGAGATAAAGTGTCAGGTGTAGTTAGTGCAAGTGCATATTCTAGTACCTATATTCAGTACCAATTATAGTTTAATATATAATTGTTTTACTTAAATGAGGAAATATGTATACACAGTATTAATTAAAACAGACATTGTAATTAAAACCGTCCGTTTTGCCTCTTTCAATTTATTTTACTATGTTCCCTTACATTACCCAATTCAATAGGCAGAATATAAACAAAGTTTCGCATGTCGCCTCTGTGACGATGACATCGTATATCTATGACTGCTCATTGCTGCACACGTATACACTGTTCGCGCCGTGTTGTCTGTTCCATAGAAATATTTCTATATTTCGCCGTTGTCGCGCTATATTTTTTATTTTGCGATAATTCCTAAGATATTAATTTTAATTGTATGGTGTGAAAGGCAATCACAATCTGCATGAAATGCTGAAGGTAAATAACGTATTTCATTTGATAAGGATTAATACTGTATACGTATAAATTCTTTCCAATTACCTCATCATATGACAGCATTTTTTTAAACATATAAATAGGTATAGTAAGCTACTCATAAAAGATAGAGATATGACATCGCGGACTTTCCACAATTTCCATACATTATTTTGTTATATCTCTAAGGGAAGAGGCAGCGTTTTCGATGGAAGCTCCCAGCCGGCTTGATTTTTTTCCAACTTCTTAGACAACAATCGCCATATTTCAACTAATTTCCACAAAACATTAATAAATTATACACGTAAACCTTCCTCTTGAATCACTCCGTTCATTGGTGTCAACCATATGCCAATCCGTTCGGTAATTTTTGAGTTTATAGCGTTCAGACAGACGCGGGAGAGGGGGGGGGGGCGGGGGTCGACTTGATTGTATAATATTATTATATATAACATGAGTCCTGTTACATAACTAACCTACTTTCATTTAACCTATTCACTACTCATTAACCATATATGGTCACATTGAAGATCACGACCCATTTAATTAACAGAGACAATTGATTGATAATGATTGATGACTAGTTAAAAGGTTAAGAAAGAGATCTTGTATATAAATGTAGCAAAACATATTGAAATTTTCGAACGTTTTGAACAGAACTGTACCAAAATAGGAATTACGATATCGCTGAATCAGTTTTTATCCAAAAATGAAACGCTGCGATGTAACAAACCATAGGTTCATAGTGTGACCACTTAAATGGAGTTTTCTTAAAATGTCATTGTACTACCTATTGTATTCAAATATTAAAAAGGTAAGTATGTACAATAGTAGAGATCCTGCTACTAAATTGAGTCATAGCTAATACATTTTATTGATTTCTTTTGACTCATTTGAGAGAGCCGATTTACAACCGAGCTGAATGCGTTACTATTCATTATTCTACAAAATGACATTAGCAGTTGTTAATTTAGTTTAGTAGAAAATTAAAAATTCTAGTTTAGGTAGACCCATTCTAGTCCTTGTACCGTGACGTCACTAACATTAGAATCAATGTGGGTTTAGCTAGCTCAAATAATGTTCAACTACGCTTCCATTCTTGGATCTAGAGCGCACAAAGGTCACGTGCAGACTATACCTACTGATCATAACATTGTATTACAATTTTCAGTTTTATATATACTTTTCATTCATTGTTTTACTGTATATGAAAAAGTCGACATTTAACTATTTCCCATTATCTATCTTTCAATTATTGTTGGTATAAAATATTTATTAATGGTGAAATATGCTTAGAAATCAAGACACTAACCTGTAAATGATCTCCGAAATGGCAAAGAAACTGGCCACAAGCAGCAATAGCGCGCTCCTTGACCTCCTGGTCCATGTCGGTGGCGCGCAGCCGTACCAGCGTGCATTCATACATTGCAGGGATGTATTTTTGTAACTCTTCAGGCGGAGGTTCCAGTATGTCCACCTCCCCACCTCCTGATTTCTCTGTGTATTAAATTACAATGTAATATTTAGACAGGAAAATTACGTGTCAGTGTTAATTCTTATATAGATAAATGGAGGTACAGTGGCAGGTGCAACATCAAGCAATATACAAAGTTATGTCATAGCCGTCGAGAGAATGCGTTTCTGACACATGAAATTTATAGCTATAACATCATGTTTGTTGTGAATTGACATAATAATATAATTTTAAATTAAATTTACATGTACATTACATGTGTAGTTACATGTAAACGATAATACTATTTGAAAACGGGAATTGTCCGACGGTACAAATTTATTCACATCAACCATCCGATTTCTTTGCCGATTACGACCTGTCAGGAACGCGTTCTCTCGACGGCCATGATATAAGATGTATTGTTTGCTTAAAACCATACTAACCAAGTGGTCTCATGACTTTGACAAGTGTTTGTAGCACACGCAATGCTTCTGCAGTGACTTTGTAGAAAGGGTCTTGTACGCAGGCCAATACAGCAGGTAACAGTGCAGCTACATGTGGACGCATTATATTTGCTGGATGCCCACGAATCAAGCACACTACAAATACTAGTGTCTCGATTTTCATTGATGACGCCGTGCTTTTGTCCCTGTTGTAATAAACAACCAATTTACTTTAGAATATTCAAATCTATCAAAAAACGAAAAAGTGTATACAGAATGCTTGTATACTCGTTACTCGTTATTGTCAATTGTAACAATGATTACTAAGTTCTTATGTAGCAATTTATTATCATGTAAAAACTAACCTTTTCTAACCTAGTGGCCTTGTATATTCATTGACTTGCAATTTATTATTAAAACAACATTCCAAAAAATATTGACTTTTAAGTTTAAAACGTTAATTTCGCATTAGATCTTGAAGATACTTTAGGCTTAGAACATATTTCTTACAGGGAATATATTTCAAGAGAACCTACATGGGAGTATGGAGTATGAGTGGTTACTGTTTCTAAAATATGGGTTCAGAAACCAAAACTATTTTTAACAGTTGCATATTAAGGAAATAACGAACCGTGTTGGTGTGGCAGTTCATAAATATGATTATTTTATTTAAAAAGACAATGATTTCAAAAACAGGTATATAAAATTGTTAATCGTTCAACAATGCAATTTTTTGGTATATTAATTGTAAGTTTTGATATCTGAGGGTTTGTTGTATAGAGAATAAATAATTTGTTTTGGCATCCTTATTCCAGTTTTAACTGTCATTCCTTATTCCTGTTTTAACTGTCAAAAAACCCTTAGTAATTATTTATTTGTTATAAAATGTTCTGTAAGCTATTAAAAAAAATTATGGGACAATATTCACAGAAAAAAATATTTAGTGAATCAAAAATAGTAGATTGTTCACCGAGGGAAGAAAGTGACCGATTACCGCTGAATGTCCATTTGCCTTAAACACACGAAACACGAATCGCACTTTCTCCAGAGTGATACATACTACTTAATACTACACCTACTAGAAAAACGAAACAAATATTGAGCAAGTTATATATCACTAATAGAAATCTGCTCGCTTTTTTTATGTATATAGTTTGAAGCAGCTTGACGGCTCTGATGTTAGTTTTTTTTAAATATTAATTCAAAATAAAAAGTAAGTGGCCAGTAGGTACTGTTTTGCGTCTTCATATAAAAGATTCGAATTTTAATATTAGAAAAGACAGCGGGAGTAATGGATTTTTATACAACATTCCTCCCTCTACTAGCGGTAGTAATTTATCTCTCTCACGGGAATAAAGGACTTTCCGCCTTCTTCTTTAAAAAGTATTAGAGCGCTTTCCGAGCAGGTGTAGTATAAAATATTATTTTATATATAACGAAGACAATATTTTACAAAACAATTTTGTTGGTGTGAAAAAATATTTCCTTACTTGAAAGAATATCCACTTCACTATATATGAAATAATATTTTCTTGGTTAAAGATTTTTTTTCTGTGTTTGTTTACATTCTTCTTTCAAGTTGAATTGGTCTGACAGATTAACATCTGCGCATGATATGTGCTACGTGCTACACCCAAATTTAATATCATTTGGCATGTCATTTTTGTAAAAAATATTGTTTTGCTTGTCATGTTAAACGTAAAAAAAACAAAAACTTTATTTCAGAAAATTTATGGTCATTTACTAAGGATGGTCTGGCAGACACTTAAAATAGAAATAGGAATGCAGAACCTAATAATTTATTTTGTATATATCAATCCTTACAATCCATAAAAGAAAAAAAATCTTATATTTTTTAAATTTTATTAGATATGTAATTACAAAAGTTTTTTTTATTTTAAATAATTTGAATCCAACTAGTTCCAGACTACACCAATGATTTTTTATTTGCCTAATATGCCACTATTTAAAAAAAAAACCATTTGTTCTTAAACCTGATATCCACATTTTAGAAGAGGTCCCAACTTATACATATATATATCATCGTTGTTCTCGTTGTTCTCGATGTACCCACTGGGCGGTCGTTATCTACTGGCCATTGCGTTGTAAGGGGTGGTATACTTCTCTTTGTGTTCAACAATATGCGTACTAACGTAAGCGCAGGTGTGAGCGCTCGGATGACCCGTGCGGCGTGCTCAGAAAGGCAGCCTGGCGCCGCGTTCAGAAGCTCACGAAGTAACGCTAGCGCGGCACCGCGGGCACGGACGCTGCGGCCACGGATTACACGCAATGCTCCGCGTACTAATGCTGGTACCTAATTGTACACCGCAGAATTAATAAGAATTTTCGAATTCACCATTCTCAGCAGCGACAATCACATTTATTTTGAATGTATACTAATTGGAAGATTTTGTTAAATGAAAATACTATAAAATCTATCAAGAAAAAATAAAGTGTCTTTTCAGAGTTGGTTCAGTTTGCAAAATTCAAAATTCCTTTGATGAATTTTATTCACCTAACTATTTAATATACTCATGGTGGCATCTCGTAAAGAACGAAGGCGATAATGGAACTGCTAAGTCCAGAGCTGGCAACTATTTTAAAAATAAGACACCTAAAAGCTATAACAGTTTTTACTTTAATATAAATGAAGCGACTGGGTATAGTATAAAAAATAAGTAAATAAAGGAGTGGCTGTATGATCATTAACACTTTCGCCTACTTCGGAAGGATATCAATATTTCAAGTTTTATCGTGGTTGCATCATAAGAATTCATCAATCATTTGCACATAAGGTGATTTTGACCCTTTTAACCAACCAGTGATAAAAACTATTTAAAAAATAAGACATTTGCCCTCATTCTAAGCTGTCACTATCACCTGCAATTGTCACTGTTATTGTAGGTAGCACATTCGTTTCTGTTTCTTGTTGTATCACTTAGTTTTTCCCGTTTTGTAATATTACTGATTAATTCTAACTACTTTTGGCTATGAATACGGATTATCGAGTACCCTCTGATTTGCTTTAATGCGGACGCATCTAATCCCAAAGACCTGTGCTAGTTTTTATTGACTCATCTTTGGAGAACTTAAAAACTACAATTGAACCAAAGCTTTGTACAAAAGTTCTACTATAAAGTATTGGACTACTTAGACATTTAAAATCAAGTGTAGGTAATACATTACATTAACAAATAACTCTTGTGCATTTTCTTGTGACTTATTGCAATAGTACATAATAAAGATATTTGATTTTGACTTAAATATTAAATAAAGTTATTTTTACAGATATATTTTGGTTTTATTAATATTAATTGTATTGTCAGATTTGCTTCAAGCACTAGCGTTACATTTGCTTCTGTTGTTTGATCGTTAACACAAAATACGTTTTCCTTCTGAGCTGGCTTTTGATCCTTTTCATACATTTCTTGAAATGATTATTGTTCATAATACATCCTTTGGCATACCTCTGGCATTCTAATAAAAAAATGTATTTTCTCATAGAAGAGGCGTTGAACTGCGATAACCTTTTTTTGTAGTTAGTAGGATTTATATTGTGAGAATCACTAATCTTATTGTGTAAAAAACTCGCAAGGAATCGTAAGAAAAAAAAAGTGTCTGGCTTGAATGGGGCCCTTTCTAGCTTTTATGTATTATGGTTACTGTTTTAGTTGTAAGATTTGCACTTTTTGGAACCTCCAATAGACCACAAGAGATGTACGCCATGATAGATTTATAATTTGTAGCTGAAATGAGTCATCTGCCATGGTCATCTTTCACCATCTGTCCCCATTGCTTAATGTAATCTATGGTTCTGGCTTGTGGCTCTAGCTTGTGGCCCTGGCTTGTGGCTCTGGCTTAAACCTAATCTGTCATTCGTTTTTATCTTTTTGAATAAGTTTGGCTTTTGGATTCGAAGATAATAATTAACATATATAATATACTAATGGACAATTGTCAGGTTTTCTCTAGTGCAATGCTAAAGATTACATCTTTACTTCAATATGTAGGTCTGGACCAACTTATTTAAATATACCTTATTCATGGTACAGTTCCAATCAACCTTTATAGCGGATGTGAACATAGGCACAAGTCGCGTCGCAGTAACCAGGTTTAGGTGTAGCGGGACGCAGTGGAGCGAGGAGCATATGAGTGAACCTGTGCAAGAATTCTTAAAGCGTTGTATTCCGATCCGCCATAAAATTTGATTGGAACTATAATCGAAAACCGAATTTCAGTTCCACAGTTTGTATGACGAGCTGCTTTCATTTTTTTTGTGATACTTGTACTGTTGCCGACGGATGATAAATTTTGTGAGTCGGCGCTATGTGCTATTAAAGAGGTACTTATTAGGATAAGACCCGACCCCTTCATAATAAACTTAGTGTTCAATATTGATGGTTCAAATTATATGTAATGATAGATAAACCGTAAAAAAGTACTATCATCATCATCAGCCCGTGTCTCACACAAGGCTCGCCACCACACACGGTCCTCCGCCTTCCGCATCCAATAACCCCGGTATGGTGCTTTAGGTCATCAGTCCACCTGGCCGGGGGGCGTCCAGCGCTTGCTTCCCGGTACGTGGCCTCCACTCGAGAACTGGTCTACCCGATCGGAAGTCGGTTCTATGGCAAATGTGACCAGCCCATTGCCACTTCAACATGCTAATCACTTCGGCTATGTCGACAACTTTAGTTCTTCGACGAATTTCAGTATTCCTGATTTTGTTCATCAAAGAAATACCGAGCATAATCCGTTCCATAGCGCGCTGAGCGACTTTAAATTTGTGGACCAGTCCTGCCGTGAGAGTCCATGTTTCGGCACCGTATGTCATTGTAGGCAGGACGCATTGGTTAAAGACCTCTTCAGATATTGTGGTAGTGGTGACGAGAACAGACGACGGAGCTTCCCGAAAGCAGCCCAGCCCAGCTGAATTCTTCGGTCGGCCTCTTTGTTGAAGTTGTGTTTACCTAAGTGGACAGTCTGTCCTAGATAGACATAGTATTGCACAACTTCAAGAGACACTCTCTACGGTTACCGGTCTCGGTAGAATATGTTCGTTGAAAATGACTTTCGTCTTCTCCAAATTCATCCCGAGTCCCACACGCCGAGAGACGGCATTGAGGCCGTTTACCGTTCTACTGAACTCCTCCAGAGACTCTGCTATGATGACTATGTCGTTAGCAAACCGGAGGTGAGAGATGTATTCGCCGTTGACATCGATGCCACGATATTTCCAGTCCAGCGTCTTGAAAACATTTTCCAATGCGTTGGTAACAGTTTCGGTAATATCACATTTCCCTGTCGCACTCCTCTTCGCAATTGGATAGATTTCGTCCGCTGATCCTGGACCTGGACAGTCATTGTCGCGGTTTCGTACAGACATCTCAACACCTCAATGTAATGACAGTCGATTCGGCATCGCTGTAAGGATTCCAGAACAGCCTAGATTTCGACGGAGTCAAAGGCCTTCTCGTAGTCCACAAAGGCTAGGCGCAGAGGTTGGTTATATTCTTCTGTTTTCTGAATAATCTGCCTCAGCGTATGTATGTGGTCTACGGTGCTGTAGTCTTTTCGAAACCCGGTCCGTTCAGGGGGCTGAAATTCGTCAAATCTTTGGGCGAAGTGAATCGTGATGACTTTCGAGAACAGCTTGTACACGTGGCTGAGGAGTGAGATCGGTCTGTAATTCTTAAGGAGCGATTTGTCTCCTTTTTTGTAGAATAGGATTACCGTACTCTCACTCCATGCACTCGGCGTAACACCGCTATGTAAAACAGTGTTGAATAACTTCTAAAGCTCTTTCAGGACTGGTGTCCCACCTGCTTTCAGAAGCTCTGTCGTGATGCCATCGGCGCCGGGTGTTTTGCCATTTTGAGGTGCCTGAGAGCTAATCTGATCTCGCCCAGGCTGACGTCGGGAATGTCATCTGTGTAGTGTCGGGTCAGCGGAGCTCTCCGATCGCTGTTGTTGCGGGCTGCAGGGGGAGGTGCATGTACGGCATAGAGTTTTTTTATAAAATGTCTCAATCTCAGCGAGAATCTCTGGTTTTGAGGAGACGATTTTGTGATGATGATGATGAATCAGCAAGTAATTCATATAAATATATTTTTTCTTCAACTAAATGAACATGGAACATATCTTATCAAGTAAAAACTATAAAACAGTTCGAACATGAAATTTTAATAGCATGTAGATATATTTTGTAATATACTAAATTTTTTTATGTATTTATTAGAGACAAACAGTCTTTTACTTGGCTTACACAATAATCATGTCATTTCTTATAGACCTGGAACCTCATATGTTAAATAAAATAGGTGATACAAAAATAGAAATAATAGTGCTACTAACAAAAATGAACAGTAACATCACACATTTTAAATATATTAAAATTTATTTTTACTTGCAAAGAGCCAAAGAAAATGTTATTTATTTCCTATATTAAATTTCCCATATTAAAGCACTGCTATCAATTTGAATCTTTACGGATGGAATATATTAGTATTATTTTATTGGATTATTTATAGTAGGAAGTTACTAAAAGTAGGTTTTTTTTTGTATTATTGACATTTTTTCCATACTATAACTAGTAAACAGTAAGTTACGTATTACATTACATGTACTAGTTAACAGAATTCCATGACTTTTCCAGGTCATGTAAAATTCCATGACTTTTTGGTTTTCCGGTGAGAGGGAACTCTAAATATATAAAGTTAGTACCAATCCAGGTTTTGAAATGGGACATGTTAACTAAAAAACAGGACAAATGCGAGTCGGATCGCGCCCTGAGAGTTCCATATAGTTATAAACGCATTTTGATGTATTTATCATTACTGGTCGCCAGAATGTCAAATAGACGCATATTTCCATTTAAAACTTTTTTTTTTAAATTATGTAATATAGCTACAAAATACGGTTTTTTGATTTATTCCTTTATTTGTGCTTTAAGATCTTGTTTATTGCCAAATTTCGCAATTCTAGGTCAATACGAAGAACTTTATAGGTTTTGATTTACTTGAAAGTGTTAAAATATGCGGCATAAAGAGCCCTCTAATGGATTGACTTAGAAGCTTGATTTTTATTGGCCCTAGGGGACCATAGACCTAAACACTCGATATTAATTTCAACTTAATATCTCCACACATTCCTGAAAAAGGTTATTTAAAAAAAAAATTATGTGATGTAACTACAAATTAACGATTTTTCCTTAATTAGTGTTGTGAGAGCTTGGTTCTCGGGAAATTTCATAATTGTAGGTCAAAGAAAAGTACCCTAGAACTTTTTAGTTACTTGCGAATGTCGAAATATGTGGCATAAATGGCCGTATTTTTTGACTGGATTGACTTAGAAGCTTGATTTTATTTACAGCACCAAGAAACCATAGATATAAGTATTTGATATTAATTTCAACTTGATACCTTCACGCATTCCTGAGAATAACTTCTTGACAGGCAGATGGACAACAAAGTGATTTTATAAGGGTTTTTTTGAAGAAAAGAACCATAAAAACCAGTGCTGTAACCAGTTCATCCATTATTCCCGGGGCAATGATCAAGATTTGTTTATTTTTCATTAAATTACAACAATCTCAGCTGAGTAAAACATAGTGACAACGTAAATTATAATCAATAGATTATGGAATGAATTGATACAGACAATCAAAATATGATAGCCAAAGTATATTGTACCCTTTGCAACAGTAATGCCTGTGGAGAATCATCTGCTGGG
Organism: Luffia ferchaultella; assembly: GCA_949709985.1. Lineage (NCBI taxonomy): Eukaryota > Metazoa > Arthropoda > Insecta > Lepidoptera > Psychidae > Luffia > Luffia ferchaultella. The sequence continues at coordinate 16,801,453 of OX453240.1, read as the reverse complement.
GTTACGGACAGCTGCAGGGCGGGAAGTGGCCTGGTTACTCTTAGTAAAGCTGTATATGCACTCAGTATATCACATTTTACATTTTCTTCACGTTCTGAAAATAGATCAAAAATATACTCATATGTTTCTTTAATATTAAAGTATAATAAATAACTGAATAACAACTACACAATCTTGATCTTATGGAGCTAACTTTAAAAAATTTTGAGATTATAAAATATACATGTAATTTAACCTTTGAAACGCGCAATAAGAGCTGGTGACACTGTACGATACATTTCAACTAGAAGCTCATGCCGCGTGGCAATCACAGATTCCAAACATTTGGCAGCAGCACGGCGAACCTGCAAACAAATATTATTTTGTGGTAAAAACCTTGTCTTGTAAAACAGCAATGATAAAGAAATACATGTTGCGGTCGTTTATGTATCAAAATATTACAATCAAGAAAGATATTTGACAATCTTATATTTTCTTTTCATACTTTTTATTCAATATTCATTTTTTTTTTTTGGTAAACCTAACTTAAAAAAAAAACCTTTTTTTATATTCATAGTAATATTAACTTTTTATAAACATAATTAGTTTTAATAAGAAACAATAATATACTACTTATATTAAGTATACATAAAATTCTTTTACTTTAAAAAATTTGTAATAATTATTGTACATACAGTAGTTTAATAGCCAATACAAAATGTATTAACTTAAATATAATTTTTACTATCCTAGCATAGTATAAACACATGGTACTACTGATCACTGTTATTTTTGTAAAAGGTGTCTCCTTGTACATTCATTAATAAAACCATTAGTATCTGTGGTTTTCCCATTTATGATTAAGCGTTTAAGTATGAAATTGCCATTCCAGAGACTGGATATTCTGAATAAAAATGGAACTTGCACGGTGTACATTGAGACTTTTTCAAATAAAGTCACTATGTTCTAATATCAAAATCAATATAACAATTTCATAACTGTTTTTCAAATGTTTTCACAATGGTGGCTGCACCAAACATGGACAAGAAAAAACTTTAATTATTATTTTTTTATATGAATTGCACTAATGCAGCAGATACAGTTCGTAAAATAGATGCTGTGTTTTGGAAGAAATATGAATAAAGAACGCATCGTGCGTTTACCAAATTTAGCCGTTTTCGCAATGGAATTTATGATTTGCATAATGAAACAAAAGGTGGACCAGCCACCAAAGTATATAATTAAGAATCTACTGCAGAATTAGCAGTATGGTTGGAAATTAGCATATATATATATATTGCTATCAATACTATTATTATATATATATATATATATATATAATATTATAATACTATCGATAGCAAAATATGCAAATTAAAAAAACAACAGCCCCCCTATTTAACTAGTCTTCAACTTTATTGTTTTACAATAATGAAAGATGTCATACTGCACAGCAAAGGAAACAATTTCAACACTACAAGAGCTACACTTTGAAACCCTCCAACACTCTCTGCACTGCCCAGACTTGGATTCTACCGACAACCATTTTTTCCACAATTTGGCCAACTTTCACATGGGAAAATAATTGATCCAGAGCAGCAGTAAAAAAAGCGCCTTTACGAACTATGTGGAGCCCTATTCTTCAGAGTTCTATCGCAAAAGAATTCATGGCCTCCTGATTTAGATGGCAGAAATGGCTAGATAATATAGTTAACTATTTTGATTACATAAATACTGTGGTGTTTATGTTTAGAAACACGTCGATTGTTCTAGAAATTACTGGAAAAATCACGCGGTTTCACAATCATATTAGCTGTTTACGGAAATAAATGAAAATTCAGGATAAAAATTTATTAGGGATGAATTTTTTTATGTAATGAGGCGGCACGCATTTATGACCACAGATACTCCACCGAATTAATGCGAAGGGAGGCGGCATAAAAGCTAAGAAGTGTGGCTCCTTTGGAGACATTATTTATTGCCATAATAAGTTACAATTAAAATGTCAAAATTGAATGATATATGATGGAAATTTCGAGATACTTCCGGATCGGGAGTTTTGGAGTGTGTATATATATATATATATATATATATATAAAAGGTAATCTGGCGCCGCCGGAGTCAGTCAGTTCGGAAAAGTCATCGAATGAAATTATTTGTGAACAGTATACGAGTGTGATAATAATCTGTGATTTTGTTTAGAGTTCAAATCGGTGTTTTCGTACGTCTACTCAATATCTCAACCCCCAGTCCGTAACTATACTTTTTTTCTTAGTTATCTACATTAATTTTTCCTATAGTTAACAACAATTTTCTATTTCAACCCTTAATATTGTTTTTATTTTCTTGTTTTTTTTTTTAAGTTCATACAGATAATGGGTATATAATGGAGTTGGATTCACCTTGAATTCACAATCAGGTGGTGCTAATGAGAAGTGTGGTCAAGAATTTTCAAATAAACTTAGTAAATTTCATTTCATTGAACATTTTCATACTGGCTTTTTTTGTATGATAACTTGTTCCGCGCCATACGAAAATAAACATGACAGTAACCACGGCCAAAGACATTGACAAAAATAAGCAATTCAGTTATCACTCCATAAAAATGTCGTGTGTTAATATATATATGCGAACTAAACTTCATCAGGAGCTTGTAATAAAATCTTAATGGTAATTTTATTAAGTACAAAATGAAGAGAAGTTACCTTCCATGACATATCATCGTCGTCAGAATACTCTTCAGAGTCAGAATCGTGATCGGCGTCAGGCGAAGCAGACTCGTCCTCCATCTCCTCATCCTCACCACCGACATTTTCGTCTTCATCCTCGTAATTGTAGTTTGGATCATATGTAATCATCTTCAGACACAAATCTATTATCTGGTGGCAAAAAAGAAACACTATCAAACAATGATCCTTCTTGCTCTCTAATAGATACAAAATCTATTGAAAAATAATATCCGCTCACATCTTTGACTGTACAGAATTCGACCATGAACTAGATTCTACCTCTCTCCACTGTCTCTTAAATTCTCTATTTCATACATACTTTGCTTCTATTTCTAGAGACAATGTTCTCACTCTGTTTTGGTTTAAATGTTTTTCAAGGGCTAAATTACTATTTAGGACCAAATTATCAATCAAAGAATAAACAGTTAGATAGCTAATTTATTAATAAACTTATTTATTTCTTTTATCTATTTAATAACAAAATGAATTTTACAATCGTCGAATATCATCCAGATCGTGTATATGAGGAACTTGCATTGATATTCAGTGCAAACTTCACACGATAAAGTGAGAGCGAGACAGTTTTATCTCTATATCTCCATGTTAGAATAGGACAGCTAGATGTGGTCTGTTTGACATATTTGTGGCATGGGTGGCATGGTAGTTTGTTCACACAATATTTTGTTTGCTTTGATTCATTTGTACCAATATACCGATTTCAACATAATTTTGTTGATGAAAGATGTCAAATGTTAAAAAAATTAAGAGGGTAGTAAATTTCATGTGCAGTGAAATAAAATAATTAACTTATATTGTTTGCGACTAGAAACCTGTTATTGAAAAAAAGAAAACTAAAACCATCACTGATAAAGACAAACATGTTAGTAACAATCAAACTTTATGACGGATCCGAAAGTAGGCACAAGTCGCGTCGCAATAGACAGTTTTAGGTGTAGCGGAACGCAGTGGAGCAAGGGGTATTTTGCAATAAACAGTTTTAGGTGTATCGGGACGCAGTGGATCGAGGGGTATATGACTGTACCTGCGCAAGCCCGCTCTAAGCGTTGTATTCAGATCTGCCTTAAAGTTTGACGCGATCTATACATGGGAAGCAATTATGGTTATTTTTAACTGTCTGTTTTACTAGTCTTTCTAAATAGCGAACACTATTATTCTAGTATTGTCTCTTCTTCATTAGCATTTAATTTCATCCAATAATTCTAAAAAATCCAAACAAAATATCAAATATGATAATCACGATAATTAATCAACTAAAACGATATTGACCTCTAACAACTTCAAAATCTGAAAATGAGCTCAAAACACTTCAAATTGACATTTGACAATCTGACGATTGACTGATAGCTGGCCCATAAACTGCCCGATAATTTTATTCCATAGATAGGTGACATATCCTCAGAATAACCATTATTCTGACAGATGAAAAATCTAAACATCTCTTATTCATTAATTAAAGTATTATAAATATTCAATAGTTTCATGAATTACAAGGGCACAAGTAGAAAAGCTTAAACAATCATTATGTACTGAGATATAACTAAAATTAACTCTTACTGTTGGTATATGAGGTTGAACTTCTTTAGGACATTTTAATACAAAAGCCTCAAGTGCTTGTAGGCAATGCTCACGCAGTTCTTCATCAGCATCTGATGAATGTTCCAGAACTGATGGAGCCACTCTCCATAGTTGTTCACCAAATCTATGTCCAGCTTGCCGACTGTAATAGAAAGAATGAAACACATATTGATTTACTGATTCCTGTATATTCATCATCAATATTTTTATACTGTCTTAGATTATGTCAAGAGCAATTAGAGAATTTGAATAAAGACAATATGGTGTTACCATTAACAAAGTGATTGATAATAATGGTGAACAAATATAATTTTATGAATAAAAGCCAGCAGACCTCATAAACAACACTTACCAGACAGACGCAATACATTGTATATGTGTTCTGCTAACACTTGGAGAAGTGGAGGAGCCCAACCCCTCGAGCAAATGGTCAATCAGCTTATTGTAGAGGGAAGCATTGCATGACATCACCAGGTGAGATAGTGCCACAATAGTCCTTTTACGTACAGCCTACATAACACAATAATAAATATATAGGGCTTATGGATCTAGAATACAGGGCGTAACTAATAGTTTAAAGGAAAATTTAAGTATTAAATGAATTAGGTACGCAATTTAAAAATAAATGTGGTAAATCCAAAGCCATTTCAGTAATTAGGAACCCTATGCTACATTTTCTTATTTTTCTGTTTAAAAATCTAATGATTGTGTATTTTTACATAAATCTCATTGACCTTCGTTTGATTCATTTGAGTGCATTGCTATATATATTTATGCAATTTAATTTTTTTTTTATTATAATTGAAAATATTTGAGTTATACACAAGACAGATTAAGCAACAGACAATAGATAATCTACTTACAGCGCGGGATCACGCTACCTAGTTCAGTAATATAATAAAATGAGAGAAATAGATCAATTGATGATTGTGACATACCTACCTAGAAATAGGTGGGAACCGGAGATTTATTAGTGAAAACTCCAATCTGTCAATGTGCCATTAACTAGACATTTCGTCACAGGCTAGGAGTCTAGGACATAGATAATATAACGACCGCTTAGCCTAGTGGGTAGCGACCCTGCCTACGAAGCTAGAGGTCCCGGGTTCGAATCCCAGGTCGGGTCAGTATTAATATGATGAATATTGATACTGGTACCGGGTCTTGGTTGTTATATATATAAAAAAAAAAAAAAAAAAAAAAAAATTATATATGTATATATTATAAAGAATATTTACGTATGTATATCAGTTGTCTAGTAACCCATAACACAAGCATAATACTTGCTTACTTTGGGACTAGATGGCGCTGTGTGGGAAGTCCCATGTATTATTATATAATGTATCATGTGATAAGGAATCCCATCCACCTTTTTGGAATTCCGGGTGTTCATTATGCACTTTTTAAAAATACAACACGGATTTTTTTTCAGTTACTTTCACTAAACATAATGTTTGCAATGTGTGCAAGCGACTATTACAAAGTTGGACACCGCACCGCGATGTGACCAACTTTGGTGCAGAATTTCATTGAACCGTACTTACAGTCTAGTATGTAAGTACACATATATTATGTCGGTGTCCTTGCCATAAACCATGATAGCTTAGCTAATGTAAACGACACATATTTTAATTATTATACACGTTAACCTTCCATAAGAATCAGGCTATATATTGATGAAAACTAGTAATCCTATTATATTTGAGGTTAAAGAGCATAAAAAGACATACAGTTACAGTGAGAGACTTGGTTTTAAACTATTCTATGTAGTGATTATAATCAGTTGTGATTCTTCATTGGGCCAAAATGTTATAAAACCTTATGGCATAGTGAACTGTGATTTTACAGGCACGTAGTAGCACTTATCAAAAAGTGCTACACTAAATTCTAAATGGTGTGCATATAAGTACATACTTTAATGACCACACCCTTCTTCAAGAAATTTGCCCTAAATTTGCTGTCAGTGGAGTTTATACATAATATTGCTCAGTTGATTCCAAACAACTAATACAAAAGTCATAGCATTAATATATTTTTTTAATTTTTTCATCTAACCTGGCGTGGGGAAGCCAATTGTGGTAGAAGAGCATTCAACAGCACCGTATGGAATGATATCAGCAAACCTCCAAATCGACTCAGTAAGTCTGCCAGTATATCAAGAGCCTCAAGCTGCACTGAGACATCTTCTTGCTGTAAAACATATATTTGATTAATGCTAATTAAATAACAAACTAGGTATGCAACTTTATAAACTTATTTTCAAGAAGAAAATACTAAGTATAAGTAGATTTTCGACCGCGGTTTCGCCCACGTGGACTAGACATTCGTAGTTAAATCGCGATAACTTCATATGTGTCTTCACTGGACCGAGTAAGTGATGCAGACAGCGAACAGTGAACGACCACAACATTTCCGCTTCACCCGGGTGCCACCATACATTGCTACTTTTTATTGTAGTTTGTTACCTTTTCAGACCTAAGCCATTAAATCAATCTTCATGTTTGGTATAGATAGCTTAAACCCTGAGAAACGACATAGGCTACTTTTTAAAGCGGGAATGTTTGTTACCTCTTCAGGCCTAAGCTGCTAAACCGATTTCCATGTTTGGTATAGATAGCTTAAAGTCTACAAAACGACATAGGCTACTTTTAACAGTGGGAATTTTTGTTACCTCTTCAGGCCTAAGCCGCTAAACCGATTCCCATGTTTGGTATAGATAGCTTAAAGTCTGCAAAACGACATAGGCTACTTTTTACAGCGAGAGTGTTTGTTACCTTTCCAGCTTTAATTCGCTAAACCGATTTGTGCGGGATTTGGTATATAAGTAGTTAGAAGTCTGGGGAATGACTAAGGTTAGTTTTCACAGTTTATTATAATCTTACAAACTACGCTGTTAGTGCATATTTTATATGAAGATGCAACCTTTATGTCAATGAAAATTTTAATCAAGGTCAAAAAATTTTTATTCAATATGTTCATTTATACAGACTCATTGAAAGTAAAATAAAATAATTGCGTACTAGTTTCTTGAAATACGATGAATCAATCATTGGATTTGATGAAGTGTCAAGAGAGATATGGCGTACGCATTAAAATTATCTTTTAACTATCCACAATCAATACAAAAAAAAAGTAAATATAAAGCTAAAATAATAATGAAAAACAATATTTAAATAAAATTAAAAATCATTTGTTCAAGTTCTCCTTAACTGTATATCTAATAAATTTATATTTATAATGGTCGTATTCCTTCCATGAACTTTACATCACTTTCAGTTTCTCACTCAGTATCTGAAATGACATTTATTGAAAAATGTTCAATGTAGTCGTCAATTAACCTTTCTTCTTCCAATATTTTGTTTTCAAAATCTATCGCACTATCGAAAAACTTTTTTCTAGTTATCTGGGCCAATTAGTGATACTTTCAGTTTGCTCTGAGCGTCCGACTCGCGCGGACGTCTCACATTGCGCCCGGAATCATTCGTGACTGCCGTCACAAACATTCTCAGTGCAGTGCGCCAACACAGCGTCGACTACAAAGGTATTATACCTCTCACCTTACCTGCTTTTCCTTTCCTTTTTCCTATTCTTTGCCCGTAGCCAGTTAGGGCCGTTAGGCACGCACCCCCTGGTTTTGCTCACGCGAAACTAGGGGACGCAGAGTAGGTGTAGGTTCATTTAAATCCAAATTTATTTTAATTCATTATTTTAACCCACTATGTCCGCGTCTAACACCACCCCCGCCCTTCAGGCAAAAACGTTCCAAGAGCTTATGGCTCTAATTATCTCCTTCGCGACCGCTCACGGCCTCACGGTGCCAAAGAATTTAAATTTGGCAAATATCTTCATCGCTCCGAAAAATTCCGAGCACGCCCGCCCCTACCCCACGCGCTGGTGCGGCCGCCGCCGCCACCATTAGTCACGGTCCGCCGGCTTCACCGGCAGCGAGTGCGAGCAAGATAGAGAGCAACGCCTCGACCTCTCGCTCCCACTCAGGGACCTCTGATACCACCTCAGACTCATGCTCTACAACGAGCAGTAAACGCCCCCGCCCCGCTTCAGGATCCGAGTCGGACTCCTCGACCGATTCTGATTCTACGATCATCGAATCTGAAAACCCCGTCCTCGCCGACGACGGCTTCGAATTAGTTAAAGCCGGCCGTAAAAAGAAGCGAGCGTGCGACCGCCGCCAACTCGCTGCATCCTCCGCGTCCATGGAGGTTGACCCTTCCCTTGCTCCTCGCTCGCCGCACACCAAGCGGCCGCCTCTTCTCGGCCCGCCCCCGCGCCCTCCCCTCTCCTAAAAGCGGGAGTCCCGCAAGGCTCCACTCTCAGCTAGATACTGTACTCAGCGTACACGAACGATATTCCGTTGCCGCGCAACGGAGTCCAATTAGCACTGTTCGCCGACGACACAGTGCTCTATTTTCGCGCGCGCACCAATGGGCATATCGCCCTAGGCTACAATCCTCTATAGACGAACTCACGCAGTGGTTTCGCCTATGGAGGATTGAATTAAATCCGGACAAATCCGCGGCCATCTGCTTTCGCCATTCCAAAGCGAAAGCCCGACTCCTTATCCCACGAAACATAGACACACTAAAAATGGGTGTCAACATTCCGTGGCATCATAACTATAAATATTTAGGTATAACGCTTGACAAGCATCTGCACTTTCGCGATCATGTCGAGCGTGTTAGTAAACTCGCCAAATTTTACATGGCCCGCCTCTCTTGTATGATAGGTAGCCGCAGAAAGTTATCGATGCGCAACAAGCGCACACTTTACGTGATGGCCATCAGACCGGTCATGACTTATGCATGCCCGGTCTTTGCCTTCGCCAAAGAAACGGTACTTAAGCCGCTACAGGTCATACAGAGTAGATTCTGCAGAAAAGCCGTCGGTGTTCCATGGTACGTTCGAAACAGTCTGCTTCACAGCGATTTCGACTTACCAACCATCTCAAAATACATGAAGGACGCGTCAGAGCGCTTCTTCGCCGCCGCGGTCGCGCACCCCAACCCGCTACTTTCGGCAGCGGCCTCTTACGAGCCCCCGCCCGCCACCCACTTTCTCAGACGCCCACGTAATGTACTAACAGATCCTCCTGATGATCTCACCACCGAGGTTGAGAGTCTCAGGACTTCAGGCAGATCAGACCTTCAGTCTGACGTAGGTGAGCAGTACCTAGCGCCCGATATCACCTAGTTAACGTAATAAATCTGCTCGAATGGCATCTGAGCCTTGTTTGTTCACAGTCGGGCCGTCCAGCTCGAACTGCCCTCCATTGCCGAGGGACCGACACGCGTCGGCCCTCATACCTATTTTTAATCATACGCCTACGAGACGGCGCCCTTAAGGCACCGCCCGTCAAAGGCACTAACACACCGAAGCATCCTCAATGCGTCCGGTCGTTGTTCATGCCAAACTCTATACGCTCTCCGGAGTACTACCTGCGCGGTAGGTCGGGCGCGCAGGTGTCTGTATACAGATTCGGCCCTCACTAAACAAAAAAAAAGTGATACTTTCTCTAAAACAAGATTTTTAATTTTTTAATTTTTAGTGCCCACATAGTTTTTTATTTGGGCTCATATGTTCTCCACTGGGTATAAATCAGGATGGTATGGCAGAAATTGTAAAACTTCAACATTTTCTTTTAAAATTTGATCGATATATATTCTATTTATTGACCTTTGTATTTTTTTTGTAATATCATATAACTCTGGTTTTAATAAATTTCTATCAAAAGGAATGTGATGTTCATGTAACCCGTTTCAAAGAATTAGAGTTAAGCACTTTATTGGCTATAGTATAGTATATAGGTACGGAGCATTGTCAATGATTAATACAGAATTACTTGACAGATTAGGTATCAATTGTGTTTGTATACATTTTTTATAATTTTCGCCATGCATCGCACTATGATAATCCCCTGTTTTCTTTGATGATTCAAACATTAATAAAGTACTTTCAACAAACCCAGATTTACCTCCCGCGTGTACAAATCAGGCGGTCGCCTTTAGACACAGGTTTTCTGTAGTCCATTTTAGAATAATCTGACCAAGATTTGCTGCTTGAATGACTAGAATGAATATAGGATTCATCTATACAAATAATGTTTTTGCTAGCTTCTCGCATTTTCCGTATTTCACGCACATATTTGATTCTTTGATACCTTATATCAAATTTTTCTATTACAATGGGCCTATTATCTTTAGTCTTCTGGAACCAAAATCCTAGTTTTATCAACACGGCGCGGAGAGTGGTCATTCCTCCTTTAAAATTCAGTTCTACCTTTACAGTTATTAGTATTTTTTTAAGAATTGGTAGCGTCTTAAATTGAATGTGGTAGTTATAAACTATTCATAGTTTATAAATCAAAATCGTCTAAGTTTAAAGGTGTAGTTAATTTAGATGTCCCACTTTTTTCGGTGTTAATAATTTATTATCAGTTGCTTGAGCTGAGTACTGTGTACATGTATAGCCATGGGTGATTGAGGTGTCTCTTTTTCTTTCATAATTTTACTGACGGTATTTATATTAATTTCGGTTGTTTTCACTGTGCATTCCATAATTTTTCCTATTTTCTTTCATAAAAGTTTTATTTTTTGCTTCTTCAGACATGTACTTGTACACAAGGTATATGTCACATGCTTCGTGAATAGGTTTTCCTTTCTTACTAAAAGACATTATATAACTACTTATTGCAAAAAAATAAAAAATATAAGAAAATGATAAAAATTCAAGAAAACCAATTTTGTGTTGCCGACGGTACACAAAACAAAACGTATTCACCACAGAGGCGACACTCATGTCTGTGTGTCGTAAGCGACCGGCGCTGAGGTTTGAGTGCGTTTACACCCGCTTTGCCCTGCGCGGGGAGAGGAGTCAAAACCCCGGGGTCTAGACACGCCCACATTTAATGCGTTTAGCTCAGGGTTGGCGCGCCCACGTATAATTACAATATTAAACTACAATAATTTATTTGTGTGTTCATTGGTTTAGTAATAATGCTTATTTACAAATATAAATAATTAAATAATGTAAACTAGTAGTAATAATAATTATTAAAGTTATGTAAACAATAAATGAATAAGAAAGAGAGAGCTCTCAACCGGCTGCCCAAAATAACTTGAAATTTATTATTGTAAAAACAATAATAGAATCCTATGTATTACTATGAAGTATACAAGTAAATAACATTATTTTATTTTATATCAAACATATAGTACATATAAAAATAGTTACAAGCTGAAACAGGGTAGTTAAATTTATATTTTTTAATTGTTTAAATGAAGTAATTTTCTAAAGTAATAAAAGTGAAATATTTTAAAAAATACAAAATTAATAACCGACTTATGAATATTTAAAATATCCTGTTAGATAGAGTGGGCAATATCATACGGTGTGACGTCAGGCCATTTAAAACAATGTTGAAATTCTTTTTTCAAAAAAGGGAAACAGAGAGACTTTTAATTGCTTATTAGTTTCATATTCTCCCATTGCATATAATTTTCTTTATAAATTTTGTGATCATATAAAGTCTATTTTTATATTTCATAAAAAAATCCATTCCCCATGGGTGTCATTTTCCAAGGAATTTAACAGTAATTTTCAGAGTGAAAGTTTTTTTTTCAAAAACTTGATTTATGTCTGTTTGTTACTTCTTAAAGTTGTGTTATTTTATAACCAAACGTTATAAAATAACACATTAGATAAAATAATTTATGGTGAAAATGTAACCTACATTTTTTATTTACATATTGAGGTCTATTGGTGATACCTAGGCATCTAGAATTTTTTTGGATGGTTGTTGAAATTTCATCCTGTATATACCTATAAACTTACCTTTTCAATAGCACTGCTGAGTCTTCCAGTAATTTTTTTACAAACATTGGCAGCCAGTGTGTTTGATCCCAATGGCAATTCAGATATTACTGTTTTCAAACCAATACTACTTATATCTCTTAATTGTTCAGTATCAGACAGCATATTCGCACAAAGGGTCTCTACTATACCTTCTACTTGATATTCTTTTACTTTGTTTACTAAAGGACCAAGACTGTAAAAAATATCAACAGTGAGCATCTAAATTATATTACTTAAATAATAAAAGTTAATTAATATATGACTTATTGATAATAAATCATACTCTAAGAATTTTATTAGCCTAATTCAATCATTTTAGCCCATTTTATGCTTAAACACATTTGCATTGTAATTGTATCAGTACAATGACGTACATAACTAATCATTGAAGATATGTCAACAATAATAATAATAACTATACATCATATGTACATCACAACTATACAACAATATCTGACGTCACATAACAATGTTCAGACCCAGATATATCAGTTTATTAAAATTCAGCAAAAGGCTTAAACAATTCTTGATTAACAAATGCTTCTATTCCGTAAATGAATATTTAGATATGAAAATAAATTTACTAAAATATTACAATAACCTTAAAAATTTTATTAAATAAATAAATATTAATAAATAAACATACTAAAGTTTTTAAATAGATTAAGACGTTTCTGTGACATAGCAGCTTATGGAGAATATTTTCGAAAAATGACATGTATAAGTTATTAAATTTTATAATGTACAAGGTGTTACAAAACACCCCGTAAAGCCGAAAGGAGGTTAAATGGGGCCTTATAATGAATCCATTCACAATATTTAAGAACCGTAGTAACGCTATATAACATACCCCAAAAAAATGAAAAAATTATTATTTTCACTGATGTGCAAACCCTATTTCAGTAAAATTAAAGAGTAAACTATGCAGAATGTACCTACATTTCTACCTAATTCACGGAACGACAAAAATTTTAAAAAACCCAACCTAACGAAACAACCTAAACAAACACTTACTTTTTCATAATAAACGTCAAATTTACAGAAACGGCTCAAAGTGTGCTCCGCCTCGCTCAATACACAACCTCGCTCGTCGGGATATGACATGTGTAGCATTTCGCACCATCGTCGGTGTCATCGATGCGAAAACCGATCTAACACGCTTTTTCCATCTCGGCAACCGTTGGGCAATCGGAGAAATACACTCTATCCTTCACATAACCCTACAAAAAGAAGTCCAAGGGTGTGAGCTCCGGAGAACAAGCAGGCCATAGCACAGGTCCCCCGCGGCCGATCCATCCTCGCGGAAAGCGAACGTTAAGATGTTTTCGTACGTTGCGAAGAAAATGTGCCGGATCTCCATCATGCTGAAACACCATGTTTCTTTGGTTCTCAAAGTAATCCCAGTCAGCCATAGGAAAGTCGTCAATCGCCTCTTTGAATTCCGTTTGTTAAAACGTTAGATAGTTGCTACCGTTCAGCCGTAATGGCATGCCCGTCATAAAAGCCAGCCCACACATTCAGCCGCCACTGGTGTTGAAATCAGCCCTGCCGTGAAGCATGTGGATTCATGCGAGCCCAAACGTGATCGTTATCCATAATGAAAGTCCTGACCTCGTGAATGTTGCCTTGTCCATCCAAAGAACATAATTTACGTAATTAGGGTTTTCCTCTAAATGCCTGAGGTACCACTCGCAGAAGTTCCTCCTGGGTGCAAATCGGAAGGTATCAGCTCCTGTGTATGGCGATAGTGATAAGGGTGACGATTGTCGTCACGAAAAATTCGCCAAACTGCAACATGGTTTATACCGAGTCTTGTGCCGGTTCGCCTCGTACTTGTGGTCAGCTCTTCTTCAAAATGCACTAACAGTAATTCAGCCTGCACGGCGTCGATTGTGCTTAGACGTCCACTTCTAGTAGACCGAGGAAAAGAGCCGGTGGAATGTAGTCATCTTGACATGTTCAGAAAACACTGGTACGAAGGCAGCCGTCGCTGTTCGTTGGGGGGTCTACCATTGATAAATCGTTGCCGATACAGTTCGCGAGCACGATTTAAATTGCTATCTTCATGGCCTACGCATAACATCATATCGTAACATTCAGAGTTAGAAAACATCGTTATTTTGCAAAAAATGTTGGAAACAAAACTCGAAACAGTTGTAGGATATCGATTAGAAGATTTGAGATTGACAACATATTTTTTTTTTCCAACTTGACATTTTTTGAATCCAGTACTTGAGTATAATGACATCCTTGTATTGAGGTGGCAAACATTTATGAATGAAAAATAGAAAAACTATTAGACAATTATTAGGTAAAATAGGTACATGGGCCTTTCTGTTAAATAATCTGGTTCCCTGACATGACAGCTTAGGGGCCGTCCATTAATCACGTGATCTTTTTTTAACCCCCCTCCCCCTTGGTGATACATGGTGAGGTTTAGGACTACCCCAAACATCACGTGTATTATTAGTATCTACGAAAATTGTTAAATATTTTAGAATATTATCTTAAATATGGGTATAAAATATAATCTTATTTTATTCTGAAATTAAGGACCATGATAAAAATGTCTAGACTGAAAAGTTGCAGGTTGTTTTTGATTGGTATAAAAATAATAAACTAATGGTGTACACTACATGCCGCTTTTCGATTTAAAAATAGCGCATTTGAAAAAATAAATACACGTGATATCTCACTACACCCCCCTCCCCCCTTGTGACATTTCGTGATTTTTGTCAAACCCCTCCCCCCCCCCCTTTCAAGCCTCACGTGATTAATGGACGGCCCCTTACTAGGGTTGACAACATTTTTAGCTTTGATAATTAATTATATTTTTACGGGGTATTTTGTAACACGTTGTATAGTTTATTGAACAACCAAGCACTGAAAAGGTTTTGCACAGTTCTCTCAAAATTTGCTGTACTCTAACAGCACTCTGTTAGAGTACAGCAAATTTTGAGAGAACTGTGCAAAACCTTACTAAGTCATTCCTTTGTGATATCTATGTGCTTAGTCTTGCAAATAAATGAATGAATTTATTTATTTATTTAGTGAATTACATCATTTAGGTATACAAAACTGATAAATACAGAACACAATGCATTAAGTGCACTAAACACACTTGTAAATCAAAATTAACAGACTATTTCATAAGCCTAGATTACGCAAAAACAGTTACTTATTTTGTTTATAACTCAGTCTATTGTTTTTAATTTATAATTATGCTTTAAAGAATAATTCTATTTTTGAGATGTTTTTGACCCTGCAGAAGTAATGCATCTGAATGAGACGGCAGTAGTCACGCGGACTACATATGTAGTCCATTTATTTATTGAAATACAAGAATATTTAAGAATTATTTCTTTATTTTACTTATGATAATATAATCAGTACAGTTTTTTCAACACGATAAAATCAACCAAACTTAATCACAACCTCTGTGTCATAATTAATTAATTATCATTCAATTAATTTATTAATCAAATTAATAAAAAAGAAAAAAATTGACATAGAAATCACAGGCTCTAATTGAGATTATAATAAACCTATTTATCAAAAATTAATTACTTATAATATTTTCTGCACAGGAAAGACATATTATCTTCAAATGTCCCCACAACAAATTAAATTTTTGCACGCTGTGTATGACTTTCAGGTGTTTTTATTGCGCACTCTTCTATAATCATGACAGTGGTGCACTACATTACAAAATATTGCCTCTGAGGTTGATGGTTGTCTTGCGCTTGCACTGCACTAAGTGCATCTCTCGATTATTGATTTAAAAGTACCTTGCAGCGCATGAAACCAACGCTAACCGTTTCAAAGAAATTTGAGATTTTATATTAGTGGACTACATGTAGTCCACGCGACCACTGCAGTGTTAAGATGAGACTCAAACCCTAAGTCATTAATATCACAGGCGAAGAAATTACCTTGCTGTATCATGAACATCGTCATATTATCAATAAAACAATACAGGACAAATCTAAACTACACATTAGTAACTGATAAAATTTACTACAGCATTCCTGTCATTTGTAATAACTAACCATTTTACAGCTAAATTTTGCACTTCACCGTTTTTGTCTTCCAAAAGACGTAAAAGCATTTTAACAACTTTTCGTTCTGAATCGTCATCCAATTTGATACTATCCTTTTGTAGTTCAGTCATAAGATCGTTTGTAGCCATAAATCTAAAGTCTTTATCATTTGATGTCATCTGAAAGAATAGTAAGTAGTTTATAAACTAAAAATTCATTTATTTAGAAATGAGTTATGGTCTGCGATCAAAATCAGCACGAATTTAATAAAAGACGTTTGTAGTGGTAAAAGCTTTGTGTGACATTACCTTCTCGAGAAGATTTGCTATTTGATACGATACACTAGCCATTTTTGTTTATTTGAATTATAAATTTGAACAATAATATAGGGCGTCAATTATAAACCACAAAGTATTTATGCTTCGACCGTCTAAAACGTGTAAATAAATCCACGTCCAAAACCGGCAATTTCAGAACATTGGAATTATTTGGAACCCTATTTACTTAGATTGACTTGCATGCATTTCATTGCTAATGATTGCACGGCATTGACCACTGTTGACTACGCATTGACTGGCATCACTGACGTTGACCAATGGAACTAGTAAGTACTTCGTACAACTGGAATGAGCTGTACGAAGAAATTTCGAGGTCTTAGAAATTTGACCTTAAAAACGAATTAAAAAGATAAAAGTAACAAGAACGTTAGTGGGTGCCATATTGTCTCTTTCTGATTAGGGTGACAAAGTTACGTAGGATAAATAGGACTTTAACAGGAACTTTTTAATTTTCGACTAAGATCGAAAAACCAGCGGCGTGAAATAGCAGCTCGGATAAGGAACGGCCAAAGTGGCATATTAGACCAGCTGATTTCGATAATTCTTTCATTGCATCTACCCTATGTTGAAAAATAGTGACCAAACACAAAAATTATCAAAATCGATTCAGAACTTTCAGATACAGTGATATTAGAACGCGACGTGAGATCATTACATTGCGAAGCAATGCCATTACCTAACTTTTGTAGGCCACTTATTACCTACTCTAAGAAAAATGTTCAACAGTCGAGCAATGGATGAACCCCATAATAAAAAACGAGAAATATGAAGAGGAAAAAATAATGCGTCAGCGGAAATTATAGGTCCTGTATCGTAATTATCATGACGCATAATTTTTTATTCCTCGAATCCCTCATAATAAAATCTAAATTTACCATAGTACTTTTCCCAGTGTAGTGGTACAATATTTTATGCTAGCCACACAGAAGTGGTGTAGAAAGAGATAGTTAGGCACCCAGTTGTTGGAATAGTTATAATATCAGATAGGTTGAGTTTGTATACTATTTGAAGTGAAGTGTATTCGTTTTTTCTTTTATATCACTTCTGTCACCTCTCTTATGTTTTTACTCCCGTTTTTTACCATCTCAATGTTAATATGTTAATATATATTTAATAAATAACTTTATTAAATATTAAACCACTGCATGTTTAACTAATCAACAGGTTATGGTCGACAGCACTACAATGTTAACAAATAGAGATCGTATTGCAAGCATTGACGTAAGTCGTGAATCAGGTATGCCATCACTAGAGAAACTGGATGGAATTTCCAATTATAATACTTGGAAGTTCATGATGGAGTTGTATTTAATACATGATGATCTTTATGAGTATACAAATACGACTCCTGCCGCTACGGACGTACTAGCAGTTAAGATGGATCAAAAGGCAAGAGAAAAATATGTCTTATGGTGAAATCGCACTGCTTAGTGCATGTGCGTCAGGCAAAGACGGCAAAAGAAGCCTGGGAAGCATTAAAGGTAGCTTTTGAAGATAAAGGCATTAATAATCGATGTAGACTGTTGAGCAAAATCGTTAGCCTTGAGTTGACGCAATTCAATTCAATAAGGGAGTATGTAACTGCGTTAATGACGGTAGCACAGCAACTGCGCGACCTAGGCAAAGAAGTGGATGATGAATTGCTTGCAGCATTAATGCTCCAAGGGCTTACAGAAAAGTTTCAACCAATGATAATGACGATTAAGAATACTAACGTCACACTTACAACTGATTTCGTAAAGACGAAACTACTCCAAATGGAAGACAATTACGTGAGTACGAATGACATTCAACCATCCACGAGTTCCGCACTCTTCGTCAAGAAAAACAAAGGAAAAGGAAAATTTCTGAGCAATACACACAAGAAGAAATTGAGATGTTACATTTGCGATGGAGAACACAAAATGATAGATTGTCCAGAAAATCCAAGAAGAAAGAAGAAAGATGCAGCTCTTCATATGGGACTTGCAACTGTGAAGAAAAAGAGTGATTCAATAGAAGAATGGATAATTGATTCTGGAGCATCATCGCACATGACGAATCAAAAAGAATTGTTAAATGATTTTGTAAAGTGTGAAAGAATAGAAATTTCTTGTGCGGATGGTGGTAAAGTATATGGAGAAAGAATTGGTAATGTGCTAAGTGATAAGTTAGGTGTAACCATAAGAGGTGCTATGTATGTAGAAGGGTTAAACACAAACTTACTGAGCGTAAGTACACTAGTAAAGAGAAATTTTGTTGTTGTGTTTTCAGAAAGAGGATGTGAGATTTTTAAATCTGATGAGTGTGTAGTGAAAGGGAATGCGTCAGTTAAAGGTATAGAAGAGAAGGGTGTTTATAAACTCAAACACTGTTCACAGGGTGATTTTGCACTAGCCTCAACTGTAGACGACGAGATGATCTTATGGCATCGAAGGATGGGACATCTTGGAGTTCGTAACCTTAAACTACTTAGAGACATAATGGCTAAAGGGGTAAGTTTCTCTAATAAAATTAATAAAATAGAATGTGTGTCATGTTTGTTAGGCAAACAGACAAAACTACCATTTAAAAAAAATGGTGCTACGAGAGCGAGCGATGTGTTAGAACTAGTACACTCGGATCTGTGTGGCCCAATGAGTGTTGACTCATTTAATGGTTTTAGGTATTTTATCACTTTTATCGACGATAAAACAAGAAAAACCTTTGTTTATTTTCTCAAAAGAAAACATGAGGCTTTTGAAAAAATAAAAGAATTTAAAATTTATGCAGAAAACCAAACGGGTAAGAAGCTTAAGATTTTAAGAACCGATAATGGAGGTGAATACGTAAATAAGCAAGTAGATGAGTACATGAAGGCTCATGGTATTCAACACCAACTTACAGTAGATTACACGCCAGAACAAAATGGAGTTGCTGAGCGTGCAAATCGTACAATTACAGAGCGAGCGAGAAGCATGCTTGAAGAAGCAAAATTAGGTAGACAGTATTGGGCAGAAGCTGTTAACACCTCAGTATACTTAAAGAACAGATCCCCTACGCTAGCCGTGAAAGGTATTACACCAGAAGAAGCATGGACAAGTAGAAAAATCGATTTAAGCATGATTAGGGTGTTTGGATACAAAGCGTTTATGCACGTTCCAGACCAAAAACGCACAAAATGGGATCCAAAAAGTAAAGAGTTACTTCATGTTGGATATTGTGAGGACTCGAAAGCATATAGACTAATTGATCCATATAGTGGAAAATTATATAAGGCGAGAAATGTGATATTTTTTGAAAATCAAATGTATGACAACAAAGAGAAACCTAAAGAAGAATGTACTGTTATACTTCCTTTGAACAATGACACTAAAGGTATTTGTGAAGAAGAGAGTGAATCTCAAAATGAACAAATGGAACAAACAGATCAAATGGAAGAAAACTCTAATGAGGGGTCTGAGGGAAGAGATATTTTAAATTTACAATTAAATCAAGAAATATCAGATCCAGGAAGAAGATATCCAGAAAGAAACAGAAAACCAAAAGAGTTTCCTGACCATGTCATTTTCAAGGCCATAACAGATGAGGAGGATCCAACAACAGTTCAAGAAGCATTATCGAGATATGATAAAGAGGAATGGAGAAAAGCCATTCAAGAAGAACTGGATGCTTTATATAAAAATAAAACATGGACTTTAGTGAAACCATTGCCAGATTGTAACGTGGTTGATTCTATATGGTTATTTAAAATAAAAAAAGAGGTAGGGAATAAGAGAAGATACAAAGCGCGATTAGTTGCAAGAGGTTTCAGCCAAAGGCGAGGTATAGATTACCATGAAACATTTTCTCCAGTCGTAAGACATAGTACCCTACGACTCTTACTGGCACTGGCAGTAGAACAAAACTTAAGTATAGATCACATGGACGTAAAAACGGCTTTCCTTAATGGTGATTTGGAAGATAATGTCTATATGAAACAACCAGATGGGTTTGAAGAGAAAGGAAAGGAGAATTATGTCTGTCTTCTGAAGAAGTCTCTGTATGGATTAAAACAAGCTCCGAGATCTTGGAACTTGAAACTTAATTCTGAACTAGAAAAATTGAATTTCGAAAGATCAGTAAATGAACCATGTGTGTACTTGAGAAAGAAAGGAGATAAAGTTATTATCATAGCAGTTTATGTGGATGATCTACTCATATTCTGGAATGACAAATGTGAAATGCAACAATTGAAGAATCAACTTATGTCCAAATTTGAGATGAAGGATCTTGGAAAGGCAGAACTTGTGTTAGGTATGAGACTTAAACAACAAGATGGTGTTATTAAATTAGATCAAGAGGAATATACTGAAAAACTTATACAAAAATTTGGGATGGCAGATTGTAAAGCAGCTGTCACTCCTTTTGTGGTAGGAAAAAGGTTGACAAAGCCAGCAGACAACAATTTCAAGCCAGATGAAAGAATTCCATATAAAGAACTAATTGGGTCACTCATGTATTTAGCAGTATGTACGAGACCAGATATTAGTCACACAGTGAGTTATTTAAGTCAATTTAATACCTGCTATAGCGAAGAACACTGGACTGCAGCAAAACGTGTTCTACGATACTTGAAAGGATCCAAAAGTTTTGGACTTGTGTACAAAAAACAAGGATATAACATAGAGGGTTTCGCAGATGCTGATCACGGAGGAGATATATGTGATCGAAAATCATACTCAGGATTTCTATTCAAGTTAGCCGGAGCAGTCGTGTCATGGGAAAGTAAGAAACAAAGAACTGTTGCACTGTCGACTGCAGAAGCTGAATATGTGAGTTTGTCACAGGCTGCAAAGGAAGCTGTGTTTTTACAAAGATTTGTTAATGAGTTGACAAATAAAAGCTCTCCTATAACTATTAACACAGACAGTCAGTCAGCAATGGCTATTGCACAGAATCATGGAGTACATCACCAAAACATAAAACATGTGGATGTAAGATATCATTATGTCAGAGAAGCAGTGCAAACAGGTATAATACAATTAAAATATCTAGAGACTGAACATATGATAGCTGATAGTATGACTAAGCCTTTATTGAAAGGTAAGTTTGAGTTTTGTGTGAGAGGTATGGGTGTTAAAGTATAAAACGAATGTGATCTGAGATTACGGAGGAGTGTTGGAATAGTTATAATATCAGATAGGTTGAGTTTGTATACTATTTGAAGTGAAGTGTATTCGTTTTTTCTTTTATATCACTTCTGTCATCTCTCTTATGTTTTTACTCCCGTTTTTTACTATCTCAATGTTAATATGTTAATATATATTTAATAAATAACTTTATTAAATATTAAACCACTGCATGTTTAACTAATCAACACCAGTTACTTCCCTTTCGCACTTTTTTTTTTTAATCACCAGCTTACGTATGACCACGCTAATGTTAAAGAGATAACATTACAGTTGTACGTAGTACTTATTAGTTCCATGACATGAGTAGGTACTAGTATTACATCCATGAGTTTACCTCGGTCACAGATTAACCTCAGTCAACTTCAGCCTCAGTGTCCTCAGTGTTATTGTTCTGTGCTCAGTGTTGACCGCAGGATAAGTATGTGTTTAATCTGTGGTAGGCGTTGACTTTGACTGGTGTTGGTTGACCACGTTGACCTAATCTGTTCTAATCTAAGTCATCTGTGGTGCCTACAATCTGTGGTGCCTACGCTTTTCTAAACACAAGGTGTTTTGAAGTGATTAGTTTATGAAATTGTGGTAAAATAGCTAAAATAAATGTAGTGTAGATATAGAAGATTATAAAATTATTATTTTCAATCAAATGGATTTATTCGTTATTAACAGGTAGATATGCATTAGTACGTAAAAATTTAAGTTTATGACGAGTATCCCGGATAAACGATGTATGGATGTAAATTATTTTGGATTTTCACAGGGTCGGCTTTTCGAAACAGCCACCCTTTTAATACGTCTTGTATATCTAATCTATTGTTTACATTTGGCAATAGAAGCCAATGAGCCACTAGTGAATCGTTTTGATCATTAAAAAATTTCGAAGTTCGGATAAGGTTGGTCATGGGATAGAGGGAAGGAGTATCACACCCTCGCCAGGAGATCCAAGGTTACTACGGAGAAATAAAAATTTAAATATTCTTATAACTTAACCTAAAAATACTATTTAATATTATTTTATGACGGAAACAACTGCACCGAGCCATGCTCGTTGCCCCAATTAAAAAAAATTTCCATGGTCCTGCATAAAAATCAAATGAATGTACATTACATAAAAGTTTGTTAACCCGGGGTGGCGTGGCTTGGCGGTTTCAAGTACTACTTGTCAATTTATCAACATCGACTGTGTGAATAAATGTGTAGTAATTTTTCAGGTCAACTTTAGAAATAGGAAATAAGACTTCAACATTATAATAAACTGAAAACAGTGACGTACACTAAGAAACACGGTTCACTAAAAAAATTATCATGAAGAAACTAATATGCCGACAAATAGCAAAAGAAAATCAAATCATTAGATATTTAAAATCAGTTTTTCAATACATTTAATTTTGCTAATGACATGGTCCTTGTGACATTGAACTTGGATATTAATATTTTATTTTACGGACTAGGCCCTTTTACTTTACATCAATCACAAACAATCGTTTTGTTTTTTAACACTTGAATAAATCGCGAAAAGCAGTCAGCTCCTGCCATTATTACATTTGAAGTGCCTACCCACCTAATTTCAATCGCAAATGTATTGAAAAACGTATGATGCCCATACTCAGTAAGCTGACTATAATAGTCATCGGTTTATTATAAGCACTTACCATACTTGCATCATAAAGTACTATTAAACATGAACAATATATTATAGGAGGTGCCAGCATCATTATAAATGATCATAGATACGTGTACATTAATTTTTATGGGTTGTAGATTGATCGCCTGATCTGATTTATGTTGGTCTGCCTGCTCTCAGTGGTTACTTATTCGAAAAAAAAAGCGCATGAAAGAGGCTTAATTGTTGAGAAAAAAAAGTAAGGGAAATGGTCAGTGTTGGTAAGTATGTATTCGAAGTATGTCTCCGGCGCTGAAAGAAGTTGATCTGCTAGCTCTTAGTAGTTGCATCTTTGCAAAAAAGCGCATGAAAGAGACTTCATCGTTGAGAAGAAAAAACGATAACGGAAATGGCCAGTTTTAGTTTAACACTAAATCCCTTTGAGATATAACAAAACGATGTATGGAAGAATTGTTCCTTTTTTTTAGAACTAAAGAAAAGTCCGCGATGGCATATGTTTTTCTTTTATAGATATAGCTTACTACACCTATTTTTATTAATATAAAAAATGATGAAAGATAGAAAGAACATTTATTGTCATTACAATGCAAATAAAAAACTTAACAAGCTACATGATGTCATATGATGTGGTAATTGAAAAGCAATTTATATGGATACAACGTTAATCCTTATCAAATTATATATGATATTAACCTTCAGCATTTTATGCACTTTATGATTGTCATTTGCACTATACAATTTATATTAATATCTTAGGAGTTATCGTGAAATTAAAACTATTACGCGATAAGCGGCCAGGCGACCGACACCGACGCCGCACGTGATGTAAAATTAGGCAGAAATTTTCAATGTTGAATACATAGAAATATTTTAGTTTGTTTTTTCGTTTAAATTCTTCACTTTTTCAAATATTCACAGAATCAGAAATAAAATACATTCAAATTACTCCAAGAATATGAACTCACATTGCATTTAAATATAATCCAATATGCTCCAAGCCCTCTCATCTTGAAGAGAGGCCTAAGCCCCTGCGGTGGGGTACCTATAAAAGGACTGATGGAATTGAATGGAAATATAATCCACATGTTCGACGCAACAAGCAGATTTAACGCTGTGACAGAAAAAACACTAAGACATATATGCTCTGCTTCCCATGCGAAGCCGAGGCAGGTCACTAGTTATAGTAGAATATTATTCATTATTTATGCAATAACACATTAAGCTCAAAGAATAGGCATGTTTTAAAAATGATAATTTTGATTACGTCTTACTTATCCAGTATTAGAATTAGTAATATGAGATTCATGCAATACTCATAATTAATATGAAAAACTGAAAAGTGCATAAGAAAATTTTAATTGTAAGTAAATGGTTCTGTTGATATTTTAATGATTAATTTGTAATTTTTATACAAAGAAGATTAAATTATGGAATTTAAATTTATAAAGAAACTAGATTTTGTCAGTTTATTTTTTAATACTCTTATTAATATGCTTTAAGTTATGTTGATATTTTGATGATCAATATGTAATTTTTATCTAAAAAATAGAGACCCACCGCGGCTTCGCATGGATAGTTTAGTTTTCTGTCATAGTGTTGTATCTACTCGTTAGGTCGAGCATGTAGATTAGATTTAAATGTAACATATGTTTATCCTACTTGGAGTATTTTTAATGTATTTTAATTCCAATTCTACAAATATTTGGAAAAGTATAGAATATATACATGAAAATTGTGATGTTCCATAATTTTACTGATATTTCGACAATCGGCACAATAATCTATTTTTGGATCGTAGTGGAATGCTACTCATTCCAAGATCACAGGAGCACTGTGTCTGCGGAATTGTTGAGTTTTATTGTGTCTTGCTCGCTGTTGTTGTGTTTGATGTGCATGAACTCGTTCCATTCTAAATGTGGCCACTTCATTTTCAGTCACTCTAGAACACAATTATGATATAACAATATGACTGTTATCATTTTGCGTGTCTCACCGCTCATCAGAGCTTTTAGCATGTGATGTTGCTCTTAATTGACTTCTACGACCTAAGTAAGGTTTTCTTCTCCTTGGCATTGTAAATTTATGGAAAGTAAATAAAAAGTTCTCGTGCACTATCTCCTCAACTAATACACTAAACTATTTCACTAATAGATTAAACTGCAAAAAATGGTAAATGGCGTCACTTTCACAAACTCACAAAGGAAAAGAATGACATATTTGTTTGTTGTCAAGTATTTATAGTGCATTCAGAAATTTATTTTATGACTAAACTTAGAAAGATATATTAGGCTATATAAAAAAATGTCTATAAAATATATAGAAATAAAATAAAAGGTTGAAGAAATTGATTTCTGAATTTCTCTTTATATTTTTAGTCACAAAATTAATTCCTGAACCCTTGACAGATACAGATACGAACAGTTTGTATGGGTAAATAAAATTGTTTTTACTATATTGTTATTTTTCTTACAATTTATCCATATTTTCTCACCTTTTTAACCTTTCAAACCTTTGCAAAAGCAAAATTAGCTAAGTCGGTCCAGACGGACTCGAATTTTAGTGAGACTAACAAACGTCGATTCATTTTCTTATAGTATAGTCAATTAATTTTGTTGTAGATGAATAAATCATGAAAGTTAAATTATTAAAAAACAGGATTTTGTCGAATTATTTATTTTTTCAACAATAAACCGAATTACGCGCACCATAGCTCTGAAATACAACCACTGAGAACCGGCAAACCAACTCCTCTCAGTGCTGAAAATGTCATACTTTGAATACACACCAAAACTGACCATTTCCCTTATCGTGTTTTTTTCCCCAACAATAAAGCCGCTTTCAAGCGCTGTTTCTTTAAGATGCAACCGCTGAGAGCCAAGAAACCAATATTTTTTCAGTGTCGGAGATGTCACTCTTCAAATACTTACCAAAACTGACCATTTCTCTTATCATTTTTTTTTTCTCAACAATAAAGCTTCTTTCATGTGCTTTTTTCGAAGATGCAACCACTTAGAGCAGGCAGACCAACATAAATCAAATCAGAGGACCTCTCTACAACCCATAAAAATAAATTTACATGTTTCTATGATTGCTTTCAATTTTCTTGTCACCTCTTAGACAAATAACTTACAAAGCTGCCAATCCATAAAAAGAACCAGCATTCTAATAACACTAACGTACAAAAAAAATTGAAAACACTATGTTTATATTCCGTAATTCAAATTAAAATAAATTACGAATTTCCTAACCCAACTTTAGTAATGGGTGAAAATTCGATTTGCGTGGCGCTGGCGGCCGCTGCCGCGGCGCGCTTGCTTCGCGCCCTCGCCTCTTGTGATTTTTATGTTCCTAGTGGATTGGAACAGCAATCGAAGTACCCACAATGCCCATATATATTCGGTTTTTATTAATATAATTTTTTTATTGTACTCGGGTTTTAGGTAGGTATTTAAGTGATTTTTTTCCAAATTTGTTTTTTTAATAAAAATAACTTTCAAAAAAATTTTAATATTGGATATAACTCTACTCTAGACATAGGTACAATAAAGTCGATACTTAAACATAAATGCTTTTCCCATTTTATAAAGTTTAGCCAATTTTTCTTTAGTAGAAGAAATATTTTTTTACTTTATTTTTATAATCCACACACTTTTCACTATTTATTTACCCCCAAGTATTGTTTGACCTACCCAAACGTGTAGGGTATAGTTTAGGTATTTTAGACATGTTTTTTTATTATTACAAAAAAATCTTCTTACTTCAGACTTCCTTTCCTACATAATCTTTTCTTCTGTTCCATTAATTTTGGTTATTGATTATTTTGAATCCAGGTACAAGGACAATGAAGAAGAAGTTTGTGATGATAACAAAGAATCCAAAATTTTACAAAGGTTAAAAGAAAAAATTGCACAGAGAAAAAAGGCAAATACATTAAACAAAAATGATTGTAAAGATATCTCTTTAAAATCTGTTGAGTCAAATAGTCAATTGATACCGACTAAACTGCAATCACATAAAGATGAAAAACAAAGGGAAATTGATAATTTTGGTACTAAAAATAATGCTGATACAGTACATAAAACAGTCAAACAAGAAAAACAAATTACTGACTTTCAAATCTTAGGTGGTAATGAATTTGAAAAGAAAATCAAGGTAATAATTTTGCCCTGAGATATCTTAAATCAATCTTAAAAATCGGGCGACCGAGCTCCACTCGGATTACTTTTTATAGTCGTGCTTGCACAGGTACTTGCTCATACTTTTAGGTAATACTTATGTAACGCAAAAAACCGCATCAAGCTCCTCCAGCCGTTTTAGAGAGCCGTATCTATTGCAGCGCTTTCCGGTGATCCATGATCGCAAACTTTATCTAAGAACATGCCCTTAGGTGATATTTGTATAACGCAAAAAACCAAGTCAAGGTGCTCGCAGCTGTTTTAAAGAAATATATCTATTGCAGCGTCCTCTGGTGGCGCATGACCGCAAACTTTATCTAAAAACACGCTCTTAGGTGATACTTATGTAACGCAAAAAACCACGTCAAAATCCTCCCAGCCGTTTTCAAATTATATAACGCAAAAATCCGCGTAGAGATCCGCCCAGCCGTTTTAGAGAAACGTATTTATTGCAGCGCCCCATAGTGGCCCATGATCGCAAACTTTATCTAAGAACCTGCTCTTAGGTGATACTTATGTAACACAAAAAAACATGTCAAGATCATCCCAGCCTTTTTAG
Source organism: Luffia ferchaultella (assembly GCA_949709985.1). Classification (NCBI taxonomy): domain Eukaryota; kingdom Metazoa; phylum Arthropoda; class Insecta; order Lepidoptera; family Psychidae; genus Luffia; species Luffia ferchaultella. Next base: position 16,773,415 of record OX453240.1, on the reverse strand, counting down.
AGAAACATCTATTGCAACGCCCCCTGGTGGCCCATAACTGCACAACTTATTTAATTATTTACTCGTACATGATACCAATGTAATGCAAAAAACTGTATCATAATCAGTTCTGTTGTTTCGAAGAGACACATCTACTGCAGCGCCCCCTAGTGGTTAATAACCATGAAACTTATTTAGAAAAAAGTTCAAGATGATACCTGTCTAAATACAAAATTTCATCCAAATCGTTGGAGCCGTTTCCGAGATAGCCGAAATATGTATATATAGATACAAGAATTGTTCATATTATAATGTAAAATATGAAACTACTGGTTTTCACTTTATAAATTTAGGTTATCAAAAGAGTACAAAATATATAATAAGCGCCCCATAAAAGTTCAAAATGCAATTATACTCACTTCGGATGTGTACCATGTTTCCATGAAAAAATACTAGCTTTCGTTCATGGCTCTCCCCGCGTACGCATTCAACTTAATGTCCGGGCGTCCATGCAACTGTTTTCTCATTCCCGCAAATTGATCCAAAACTAATACTTATAACTAAAACTAATAATTATTGCTTAAAATATCTGACTAGATCATTGACTGTGTTTGTAATATACCGCTGCTCTATTCTCAAATTTCACCTTTATTACGTAGTGTAGGGTGTAGTCCTTAATTACAATAGATAGCATGTTTTGACAATTCTGTGTTACATGGCAGTAGTCAACAAAATGGTAGATAATAACTGGTATATTAGGTATTGTAGAAAAGCACATTCTTTTTAAAGTAATGCTTACCTCCTAGATTATTATTTAAATTTTATAATAATAATAAAAAAAGCAATTATTTGACTAAAATAAAAACATGTTATTTTTATTGCAAATAAATATCTAGTTGCTTGTAAGCTTAATTCCAACACATTTCATTATTCAAGGGATTTTCTTTTTAAACTGGACATATTGTATAATTTTATTGTTAAAACTAAAAATAAATCTTTTCAGGTCAAAAGAGTGCTTCCTTTTTGGCTCTCTAATCCATTCAATATTTCAACAAACTTAAGAAACTTATCGTGTACAGTTGCAAATCTCCATTGGCTACATCCAACATTAAAAGATACTCTACGGAGTGAAGGAATAATTAATTTTTTCCCTGTACAAGAAAGTGTGATACCATACATATTGGGTGAACACAAATTGGCTTCACCTCTTTGGCCATGTGACATATGCGTTTCGGCGCCGACAGGCAGTGGCAAAACATTGGCATTTGTTTTACCCATCATACAGGTGATAAATCCATACTTTATTAAATATTAAATCCAAATATCTGTTAGCTACATGCAGGTTTGCCATGATTTTTTTTTTCAGAAAAGAAAACGAGTCTAGGCACCTGACTCCAATTTCTAAATTGTTTACTAATGAAATGTACAAACCTCTAAATTATTGTCTAAAATTCAGACAGCGATGTTATCCAGATGTATGGCAAGCTTTATATTCACTATACTGGCCCAGGTCCGTGTGTGGTGGTGAGCTTTGTAAGATGCCTATATTCTGCAGTAGAGAGACAAGGGCTGATGATGATGATAAATATAAACATTAATATCGCAACCAGCCTGTATTCTACAAAAATTATGGGAACCAATTTTGATTGAACATCCTAATTTCTTACCAATATCCATCTACAATTTTTTTTCACATTTTTGAACAGTTTTGTTTAGAAATGTCAGGATTTTGACTTAGAGTCTATTCATCCCTGTAAAATTCTTCAATATGCTGATGACTCGATTTGCCGTTACACAGGTGATGTATTGTACATCAGATTTGCTGTTACGCAGGTGACGCATAGTACATCAGCTCATGGAAAATATGCTGCTTTTGAATCCCACATTTAATAGTTTAATATGTTTTTTTATAGAGACACGGGAAAAGGTATTTTGGAGCTGACTATTTCATAAACCAAGGGTTAAAATAAAAAGTTATCTGTACAATGACAAGCGAAAAACAAAGAAAAAAGTCATAAATGTAAGACAGGAGGAAAGGAAATGAATTTCTCCTTACTGTATTAAGTTTCATTATGTACAAACATGCAGTCCACACAAGTGGTCGCTTGTACCTACGAAATATAAACAAGCTACAGCTACCATTAAAAATTGAAAACAAAAGTATTTTTTTTTCCAAAAAATATACCAGCTTCAAAACATTGCACATTAAAGATGTTCGAAAATTCCGCCGTTTTAGGTTTACCCTGGATAGCGGTCGTGAAGTACAAAATTTTTTCGTGAATTAAATTCAAAGTTTGTGGTCACTCTACTCCATACAGGAGAAATTAAGTTTTTTCACTCATTATTATTGTTTTGAAAAATAGCATTTTTCTGTTTAATTTGATATTATCTATTTGTTAATTTTATTAATATTAATGACATATAAAGGACAGTCATGAGAATACTTACCGCATAAGAAAAGTTGTTCAAATTGGTGTTCTCCAACTTCCAAGCATTTTCCAGCTCTTGAAACCATGGCTAGTTGTACAGATGGTAAAATGTCAGTACTTTATGCATAAATTTTAAAAAGTTTTTAGATTCTCACTTGCAAGTATTACATGGAACCTTATAAGCAAAATTTTTGACTTAACTCCACAGAAAGAAATCTAGCGGCGTAAGGTCTAGTGATCTAGCTGGCCATTAATATCGCTTTGTCTGCCTACCCACCGTTCACCAAATTCTGCATTAAGTTGTTGACTGACAATCGTAAAAAAATTAGGTGGTGCACCATTTTGTTGAAACCACAAATTGCATCTTTGTTGGAGTGGTGAATCATCAAATATATCTACGATTGTAGTTCTTAGAAACTCTTCGTAAATCTGGCCATTTAATCTAGGGGATAGGAAGAAAGGTCCTATAATCTGGTTGTTCTAAATACTCACCCACACATTTATTACCTGACCACTGATTTCGATAACCCATTTTCTGCATCAAACGAGGATTTTGTCTAGCCCAGAAGTGCGAGTTTCGTCTGTTATACATTCCATCTCTTGTAAATATACTCTCATCACACCAAATGACAATTTTCGCGAATCCAGGTTCAATGGTATTCACTGCCAAAAGTCAGTGGCAATATTCAACTCACCGTTCATAATCTGAGATTCAGGTTATGAACCTTGTATACATAGTATGGGTGATGCTTCTCTTTTTTGAGAATCCCTTGAGCTTTTGAATTACTAATACCAAATCGGCGCCCAGCTTCTCGATTACTATTTTTAAGCTTTTTTAATCTAAAAAGTGTAAAATGTTTTCTTCAAACGACGGATTCAATTAAGAATGACCCACATTAATTGATTGCTTCTGAACACATCCAGTGTTTTTAAGCTTTTTTAAAATATCAACAAAAATATTATACCGAGATGGAACTAGACGATTCAGATATCTTTAACGATATAAACGTAACGCCTGGGATACATTACTGCCGTTTTCTCCATAACACAAAACCATAACTGTGTATTCGATGTTAGAGAATGAAATTTTACTTTTAAATTTTCAAAAATTAAATCTATGTTTCATCTATCTATCCATCTATATCAGCCCATTATATCCCACTGCAGGAGCTTAGGCCTCCTTTATGAGGGTGCTTGGAGCTTAATCCACCTCGCTGCTCCAGTGCGGGTTGGTGGATTTTAACGACTGCTACCTGGTGATGGCAACCGGGTTCGACGGCTTGACGTACTCCGAGGCACGAAGGCTAATACTTATAGACTAAGTAATGTGGCAAATAAATTATTTTATATTAGTTATGTACTTAAGTCAAAAAAAACTCATTGGCACATGCCGGTTTCTGGGATTCGAACAATGACTTTCTAGACACAAAGGAGGTTCGCCACTGCTCGGCTGTCACGAGTAGAAACTAAGTTTGATTAAATCTAACAAAGTCACTCAGGCAATTGAAAGTGTACCTCACTATAAACAAAATGTCACTGTAATGAGTAACAAGACTTTGTACACAAAGCTCCAGGCATATCAATACTTTTGAACTGATGGGAAAATAAAAAACAAAATGATACAAGATTATTCAGAAAGGGTCTTATAACGTTGATATTGTCATTTGACAGAGCGATATCGCGGCTCTTTCAATAATAAAAGTGACGTTGCCAGTTTTTACATCTTATGCGATGGCACCACTTCGGCAATCGGCAGTGATTTCTGTTTTCGGATACCATAGACAAAACGCATAATATCATTATACTTTATCATCATCATCAGCCCGTGTCTTTCCACTGCAGGATATAGGCCTCTCCCAAGGCTCACCACCACACACGGTCCTTCGCCGTCCGCATCCAATTACCCCCGGTATGGTGCTTTAGGTCATCAGTCTACCTGGCCGGGGAGCGTCCAACGTTTCGCTTCCCAATAAGTCGCCTCCACTCGAGAACTCGTCTCCCCCATCGGTTGTCGGTTCTACGGCAAATGTGACGGGCCCATTGCCACTTCAGCTTGCTAATCATTTTGGCTATGTCGACAACTTTAGTTCTTCAACAGATTTCAGTATTCCTGATTCTGTCCATCAAGGAAATACTTATACTTTACAATGAAATTATAAAGTTTTTATTTTCAAATAAATATAAATGTTTCCATTCTTAATGAAAAACTATCAATTTAATTCAATAATATATATAGAATAGAATTTATTCAATGGAATTATAGAATAGAATGAATAATAAAAATAATAATGTATACATGACAATGTCTAGGCCCCAAACTAAGCATTAGCTTATGTTTTGGGAATGTTGTGAATGAATGAAAGAATGTTGTGTTTGAATGGAATGAAACCTCTCCTTTGCATTGCACTGTCGGGTGAAAATGAAATTAAACGGGAGTGAAATTTTTGGCAGGTGATAGTACTTTTATAGCGTAAATAGAGGAATGAAAGTTTCCCTTAGTTTAGTTAGTTTCCTTAGTTGTTTTATAGCTCATCCACATACTTGTGATCAATGAGATGGATATTGGTACATGTAAATAAAGCGGCGCCCTAACGAATATAAAAAAGCTAAAAATAAACATAGCAATTCTCTAAAATCACATCTTTTGGTTAGATTTTACATTTAAACAAAGAATGTGGTACTAGTCAATCAGCCATATTTTGGTGACAATAAAACAAGAGCTTTAAACTATCTTTATATCAGTACCCATCATAGAAGTAGCGAAAAACGCTCTCCCCGCTCCCCATTAAAACCACAGCATGTTATCGAAAGGGTGACCGCATATACACCCTGCTAGTATTGTATGCCTACCACCGGTTAGTCGGCAAATGCCCGTCAGCAAGTACATTTATTTTTTTCGTCCCGAATTATCCAGTGAGATATAAAAACACGTCCAAAAACAATAAACCACTTTAAGTGGTGTGACTTTTCATTTGTAAGTATGAATTTATGTGGACTCTTCCCTCCCGCAAACGCGTCTCACAACCCCGCTGAATGAAACGCTTCATCTCGTTCAGTAAATGTCTTACCGTATCTCTAGTGGGGAGGCAGTGAGTTTCGCTATCTTTATGGTACCCATTATACAGGCTCTGCCTAGATTGCAACTGGATGACCGTGTGTGAGTTGTCTCAAATATTATATATTAGATTTTAGAACATTGCTAGTATTTTTTAATTAATATAAAGTGCGCTGTGCCTTGGGGCGCCCATATACGCCGATAGAATCCAAATACGTGAATGAACATTGCAAGAACTATCCCCACCATTTTAGATTTTAGAAATTTGTGACCATTTTTGGTCATGGGCTCCTTAAAGAAAGTATGACAACTCTCAACGAAATTATGTCATGCAATTATATTTTTACATTTATCACATAAAGTTATGTGAAATATGTTCACAATAGAAGTATTTTCGTATAAATGTAACAACACTGAATTAACATTTTGAATAATTTCTAAATAATAACACTATAAAATTTCATAATATATTACAAACAAAAACTACTTTATGTTAACATGGCGTTTTTAAACTATCCCTTAGACTCATTTTGTATTGATTTACTTTATGTTCAAACAGTAAATTGGTATAGCTGTAAGTAAGCATAATGGCTTGTAAAATGCCGTACTATATTTGATAGTTATTTTATAATAATAATTATTGCTTCAGATCACGTAAGCTCATAAATAAATCCATTCAACAAATGCAGTCTCAGGTAACTTCTAGAAACGTTTTGTAGTATTGTTATTTACTTTGATCTTACTGTTATTTTTACAGTTATTGATGAATGAAGTTGAACACCATATAAGGGCATTAATAGTACTTCCTGTGCAAGAACTAGCGACGCAAGTAGCTAAAGTTTTTAAAAAGTATTCAATCAAAACAGGCTTAAAAGTAGCCTTACTAAGTGCGACCACACCATTGCATCAAGAACAACAACTGCTTGTCCGTTACAGTATGTTGCAATTTGAAATTCATGAAGAGTCTTGGAATTCTCAATTTCCTGTTAAAATCATGCTTAAACTTTTTATTTTAGCTGAATCATCATCATGGATTAGTCAAGTGGACATCATAGTTTCTACAGCTGGTAGACTAGTAGAACATATAAAGAATACAGAAGGTTTTTGTTTGAAGAAATTAAAATTTCTAGTAATAGATGAAGCAGACAGAATAATGGATCAGATACAAAATGATTGGCTTTACCATTTACATAGACACTTGAAATGCGAAAGTGAATTACTAACTGATAAAATGTCCAGTTTAAGTTGGAACAACTTAAAATGCCAGAAGCAACCTCCACATAAGTTGCTTTTTTCAGCGACACTATCCCAAGATCCCGAAAAACTCGAACAATGGGGTTTATTTCAACCGAAATTATTTTCTGTTGCCTCTAAGAGCTGTGAAGATGATGAACAAATTAGAATATACACTACACCTGATGAACTAAAAGAAGAGTACATTATTAGTGATGCAGAAGAGAAACCTCTGATTGCATACCATTTATTGACAGAGAAGCATTGGAACAGAGTTTTATGTTTCACTAATTCGTCTCAGGCTGCCCATAGATTGTCGGTTCTAATAAATATAATGGGAGACGGATTATTGAAAGTAGCAGAATTGTCAGCTGCTTTAGATAGCTCAATGAGAGAAAATGTTTTGAAAAAATTCCAAACATCAGAAATAAATGTGTAAGTATTTACGCGTATATAAGATGTGGGAAGTGTACTCAAATGTAAATGAGAATGTTTTTATGTAGTTCAATTAGCTTATAATAATTTTATTGTTTCTAGATTAATTGGCACAGATGCTTTAGCCAGAGGAATAGATTTAACTAATTGTGACTATGTTCTTTCATATGATCCACCAAAGAACATTAAAACTTACATACACAGAGTAGGAAGGACAGGTCGAGCAGGACGCACAGGCTGTGCGGTAACTATGCTCCTACCAAATCAAGTCAATTCTTTCAAGGTTAGTACACTGATTATTTTCATAAAAACTACATGAAATGTCTACACTCAGCAACAGAAAATGTACTTCATCATCAGCCCATTTTTACCCTACTGCAGGGGCTTAGGCCTCCCCCAGAGCGAGGAGGGCTTGAAGCTTAAATCCACCACGTTGCTCCACTGCGGGTTGGAGATTGTAACGACCGCCATCTACAGCGTCGGGGACCGACTGCGTAACGTGCTTTCCAAGGCACGAAGTCAGTGATGTTATGTACTTAAGTCAGAAAAACTCATTGGTACACGCCCGGATTCGAACCATGGCCCTATGGACTTATAAATTTGGGACAGGTTCGTTTCGCTTTGGGCTATCACAACATTGAAAGAAACAAAGAAGGAACTGTACGCCGCAAGTAAAAGTCACGCAATTATTGTGAAACTTTTTCTTGTCTTGGTCGTTTCTTCAAGATTGAGGATCGTGACCCCGCTGACGTATTCTGTCCACAATCCTCCTCCACTTGTATCGGTCTTCTGCGTAGTGGAGGGCTGTGCTAATCGGAACATCCAGATATTCGGTCACCTGATCTGACCACCTTTTCGGACTGCGCTTCCTCGGTCTTTTCCCCTCCATTCTTCCGGTTACAACTAGCTTCTCCAGGTTATTGATACTTTTCCTGGCTATGTGCCTAAAAAACTGGAGCATTTGTCGCAAGCACACCGTCGGAAATCTCTGCTCTTGTCAAATATATCTATGTAAAATATATATTGAGGAGGGTCTGACTTACAGGAGTGTTGTTTTTTAAATGATTTGTTATACTCTCTTTAAGTAATGAATTGCTTTTAGTTTATGGTTTCGATAATTTTGAGTCAATTCATAAAATGTTAAATGCTTATTAAAAAAAAATTATGGCATTTCAGTAAGTATAATAGTTAAGTCAAAATCAATCAAAAAAACTAATTTATTTTAGAAATTTACTGATCAATTATTTAGCAATGCAATGGAAGGGTTAACAAGTTCGTATAAGTAATACGTAATTTAGTACAATATTTTAAATATTTTGGGTGGGAGGATCTGGGCACCCTGGACCTCCCCCCTGCCTACCCCACTGAAATCAGACAAGCCACTTGACACCTTATCTTGTTTAAAAATCCCATTACTAAATTTGTTTGCAAATTCACAATCTTGACTTGCATTTGACTATACACAAGGTGAGCAAACGAACAGGGGCCTATGACAGCTAGCCTAACCATTGGAGATGGGAAGTTTTGTTCTTAGAAATCCAACTTAGGTTTTTGGACTGTATTAAAATAGCATTCAAGGATTTTTTGGAAAACTCATCTTTGCGAAGATATTCACTCAAAAAAATTTTTTTTTTTGCAGAAATGATTCCACCTGTGTATAGCGAACAAAAAGTTGTATGACACATTTTTTTAAATGTTACTGGAAACAGATGAAACTCGATGATTTATGTTTCTTAGATTGTCCCATTTGAAAATGGAACAATTAGCAGGTTGCTGTTCTATTTTCAAAATTTAACAGACTGAACGACAGCCTGCCAAGAAAAGTACTGGCCACTAATACTTTTTTTTACTAAGTATCATTTATTTTCAAGGGCGAAATGCAAATTTAGAATGTTAGATTCAGGCCCAGGCAACTTGTTCGCCGCGGTCATGGACATACCTACGGGGGCCAGGAGCAGTGATACCAGTTACTGTGTGCCAACTTTTCTTTTTTATTGTAGCAACATTATTTGTCAATGATACCAGAAACACAATTATCCTATGTTTTCAAGATTTTTTTCCCATGATAATCGCAGCAGAATGTATGAATGACTGTAATAAAAGTGTTTTATTTGACTATGAACGATGTATAGGGAACAATTCATAAACTATGTGCGTGCAGTGAGCAAATTAATTAAGAATTTAACAAAACCATTGTGTGAAATATTTGTACGAACTCTTTAATTAAACTGTTGATTATTGTCCCATAAATCAAATAAATTATCTATTTTGTTATTAAAATTGCATATTCTTTAAAAAAGAAATGTATTGTAATTTATTTAAAATTTTTGGGAATGGTCGTCGGTTCGATAGGATCACTTTTTATAGTGTACCTTTTTTGTTATATATCCAAAATATGGTTAAAACTTAAAAAAAAAACATAAATTAGTTCTTTTGATTTTTTAGAAAGGCGATTGACTGAACGAAACCTGACGACCAAATGACGACATATTAACAAGTCCATTGAGAGTATAGAGTTGAAATGGATTTCCAGTCACTGATTTACGACTGCTTGATTAAGATTTTTTTCGGAATGGCGCATGTGAAGTATAGGTCATTTTGATAAAAAGTTTGTATTAACTGTAAAGTTGCCTTCTTTTAATAAACCATTCAAAGCATAATGTGCAGAAACATTAACATATTATACCAATATGTTTCCAATTGATCATAAAAACTGTACGTTAGAAAATATGGTCTTACCCTTACCCAGTCACTTTTATGAAACATGAATTAAAAAATTATAAGGATATAATAACGAAATTGAATTATACAAGTAATAAGACAGTTTCCATAATACTTTGTTCTATCTAACGAACTCAAGTTGAATGGAAATTAATCTTAACAGCGCCATCTAGTCCCAAAGTAAGCAAGTTTTTGCTTGTATTATGGGCACTAGACAACTGATATACATGCTTAATATTCTTTGCAGTATATAAATACATAGATATTTTGCACTCAGGCACCAAACAGATAGACATGTTGATGCACACAAATATTAGTCTCGGGCGGGAGTTGAATCTGTGACCTTTGGTTCTGCGATTGTCAATGCTTTTAATCGCTACAGCCTACAGGGTAGCTACAATGTTTTTAATCGTCTAACAAAATGACTTAATTTTTTTCATATGCTTATGGTGTAATCCACATTTCCTACCTCCAGAAATGAAAAACTCTCAACAGCGAATGTTATTTCGATTTGTGAACCGTTTTCATAAAATATTTATGGAAACACTTCGGCATTTCACGAAGAAACAAATTATCTTTTACGTTCCACCAGGACAATGCACAAGCACAACATTTTTCGAGATTACCTACTAAGTTAAACATAAATTCACGCAAGAACGGTGCGACTGCGAGTTACAGTGAGGGGTATCCCACAAATGGCCGCTGACCGCTACAATGTTATTGTTAGTCACTGGCGCGTCGCCACAGCGCTGTATCTCAATATTTTAGTCATAATATTAAAGTTTTACAGATGATGAATAAATCTAGTGTAAATATTTTACTCACATATACATAACATGTAGAAAACTACACAAACAAATTTTAGTAAATAATAATTACCTACCTATATATATATTTATTTGATTTTACATCACTGATGTTTGATTTCTGCATCCTTATCTTCAAATTGTATATTAGATTAGACCTTTGATTACGACTGCTAAATCACAAAAAGTTTTACCGAAATAGGTTCAGTAGTTTTTGTGTTTATTATGGTGTTTATACAAATAGATAAAAATTCCCAAAACGATTGTTTTAAGTATCGTCTACCCACACATAATAATAATAACGTCTACATCACAACAACGTTTTGGCCCCAAAGGGCGCTTTAGTAATCTAAGCATTAGCTTGTGTTTTAGGTACCAAACGAAGGCAACACATACATATATCAACCAAAACCAGGATTACCGGTACCAGTATCAATATTCACCAGATAAATACTCACCCGACCTGGGACCTCCAGCTTCGCAGGCAGGGTCGCTACCCACTAGGATAAGCTGTCGTCATAACCCATAACAATTATTGTTTTGGAAAAATATCTTATGTACAGGGTTGACCGTACGAATATGTTACAATTTTATTTATAAATTTTTCATTACATAACTATATAGTAAGATAATAATGATTTTTTATTAGTAAAATTTTAACAAAATATTTTATTCGGTGTTTTACATAACTAAAAATTCTCACAGTTATTCAGTAGGTACTGATATTATTATTCGTAATCATATAATCCATCTAAATAACATATAATATCAATTTGCGATCTGTATCTCTTAAACTAGGTAAGAACTGGTAAGAACTGTAACTATAGGAATTCTACCTCAAATACATGAAAATATTATTGCACATTACTACATGGTAACACTGCAAGTTTGACTGATTATTCAGTTATATAAAGGGGCCAGTGGGGGCTAATAATTTTACGTCAAAAATAAGTGTGTTTGTGTGTGTGTTTAGATATAGGAGTGTACGTGTATGTGGCATGAGGTTTGTGATTGCTGACAATTAAATGGTTCTAGGGGCAACCAGTAGTTGGCGCTATTCTTGTCGTTTTTTCCCCCTATAGAGTTACATTTCTTCTTCCCGTAGGGAAGTATATATTGTTCTGTGGTTAGATTTCCCGCTTTCTTTTATGTCATAATTTTTATTCATTGTCATAGTTACTTTCTTGCATATTTTATTAATAATAATATTATAATATGGTATTAACTAAGAACAAACGTTTTGAACTTTTAGAAGTATACTTTACAAACAATAAGTGCATTAGAACTGCAATACGGATGGTATAACCATAGAAATCCCGACAGGCATACTCCAACGCGTAAAGTTCTAGAGCGTATGTTAGTAAATTTAAAACAGTATGGAAGTTGCAATAGACCTCTTTTACGAGCACCGATGAACCAAGATTTGAATGTTTTATGCTATTTTGAAGCGGATCATGGAGCTTCAAGTAAAGAAGCAGCAAAAGAAATTAATATTTGTCAAAAATCTGTTATAAATGTTTTGAAAAGAAATAAATATAAATGTTACAAGAACGGCAGGATTGTCCAAAAGCTACTGCCGGGTGATAATGGTCGTCGTTTAACATTCTGTAGCTGGCTATTAAGAAAATCAAGAGCAGATGCAGATGTTAACTTTTATAAAACAATTCTCTGGAGTGATGAGACAAACTTTTCCAATAACGGAATGTAAAACCGTCGTAACCACCATTATTGGTCTGACATAAACCCTCTCCGCGTAACTGAAAGTCGTAATCAAGTTAGATTTTAGTTTAATTGTTGGTGTGGTATCTTAGACAATAAGGTAATATACATAGAGTTTTACAACGGCACATTGACTGCACAAAAATATATAGACATAATAAGGAATCTCATTGACGCAATGGATGACATTCCCCTGTCAATTTTAAGTAAATTATATTTTTAACAAGATGGGGCTCCAGGTCATAATAGTTACGAGGACTTTTTAAGAAACTTCTTTAGAGAAAGATTAATTACTACACACGACGCGATAAAATGGCCGGCTGGGTCACCCGACTTGAGTTCAATGGATTACTTTATTTGGGGATAAGTAAAAAATAATATTTATAAATGACAATATGATAATGTCCACGAACTACAAGAGGCTGTGCGACAAACTATTTATAATATTCCCCCCAGACCGTGCGCAAGGCAACGCGTGCGGTCTCGGATAGATGTAGAAAATGTATAAACCAAAATGGACTACATTTTGAACATTTAGATTAAATATAATATGTACTCATTATTGTCATTGGAAATGACTTTCATTTCGTTGGAGTATAGAGGGTCATTTGAGAGTTTTGTGAAGCAGGCAGATTGCACAAAGAGTTTTCATGATATCGGGATGAACGTGGTGTCAAAAGACGCAGCTCGGCGAGCTCTAAAAGATGGCACAAGACAATTTGGAAAAAGTTCAAAAACAAAAAAAAAATATCGGCAAAAAACAATTTTGTTTCTCCGATTTTCATTTTGGGAGCCCGATATCTCGAGAACTAGGTCCGAATAAGAAAAAAATAAAAAAACGGCTCGGGGTAATTAGATGGGGAATCGATTGAAAATAAAATTGTTAGGATCGGACATCCGGAAATAGTGGTTAAGGGCGCCCTTAGTTGGAAGTCGGATATGCGCCGGTGTTACAATTTTGTACTAATTCGGTTTGTTCGATCGAAATGTCGTACAGAATGTTATATTTCGAAGTTTTAAGCTTATTCAGATACAGTTGTGTTATTTTTTTTTGCGAAAAATATTAATTTCGAAAAATATTATCCAAAATATGTGTGTTTACTTTATTTCGTTAGGTTCATTTCCAATGTCATAAGAAGTTCGTGCAAAAGCAGGAGATCCGTTGATTTTTTTATGAATTTCTTAAATAAGTAAATATTTTTTATAAATTTCACATACTGTTTCAATTTATTGATTGTTTGTTTTTAATTTCTTTCAAAGAATAAAAGTCATACAGCTATGCTAAGCTTGAATAGGTGGGAGTTAAATTGTTTCTTTTATTTTCTGGGCATTACTGATAAAATTTATTATTTGAAACCATCTACTTTTAAATACAATGCATTTTTTTTTTAAATAAGCAAATCTGGATAAGTGCGTGTGAAATTATACAGAGCAAATAACTTGTGTTTCAACACAAACATAAATCGTCGAGTTTCGTATAATTTCAGTAACATAAAAAAAATGTGTCATACAACTTTTTGTTCGCTATACACGGCTGGATTCATTTCTACAAAAAAAAAATTCAGAAAATAATGAATATCTTCGAAAAAATTAGTTTTTCAAAAAATCCTTGAATGCCATTTTAATACAGTTGATAAACTTAAGATGGATTTCTAAGAACAAAACTTCCCATCTCTAATGGTTAGGGTAACTGTCATAGAGGCCCCTGTTCATTTACTCACCTGCATATATTTGTCTACATATATGTATTTAAGTGTATAATGCATCTTGACTTGAGTGCATTGTGTATGTATTACTATTTTTTCTGATTAAAATTTTGTTTTACTAATTTTACAGGAAATTCTACGATCGGGAGGTAAAAATGATCTTATGGAATTGAAGATAGCTGGTGATGTTTATGAACGGTACATAGAAAAGTATGAATCCGCCATCAAGGAAACCAAGAATCATATTGTTGGTGAAATAAATTCTAAAGTAACCAAATCCGTTGTTTTGAAGAGGGGTTTAAAATCTAAACCACATAAAAGACAATGTAAACGAATGAAAATGGATACAAATAAATAATGTGTGGTATAAGTACCTAAAGTTTATTATGTTTAATCTGTAAGCACTGAAACCCAAAAACAGGTACCCAGGTACTAAGGTAGTCTCGTAGCATACGATGCGATGCCGTGCCGTGGCACGGCAGGTTGACAAAACCCACCGCGACAAATGTGTTGCCGCAGTTCATCTATCGTTGCATGCGGCGATGCGTGTGGTAGCGGCGTAGGATGTTATCATTCTGACTGCTTATCTACCGAACGTTTTCGTAAAAATTAATAAAGTTTGTTGCTGAATAGAAATTGCTGGAAAAATAAGCATATAGGTAGCTGTAATTTACTTTGTAAAAATAAATAAATAACAAAGAGGTTGAAGAAAAGCTTATGATATGACTTTTTACGACAAGAAACTAGCTATAAAAAACCGGCCAAGCGCGAGTCGGACTCTCACACAAACGATTCCGTACCACCATATATAAAAAAAAGAGCAAAAAAATCATGTTTGCTGTATGGGAGCTCCCTTAAATATTTGTTTTATGTTAATTTAATTATTTATTTTAAAGTGAATATATGACTAAATATTCTGTGAATATTTGAAGCGTCTACCTGTTGCCGTTATCAAAGTAATATCGAGCAAAAAAATCACGTTTGTTGTATAGGAGCCCCCTTAAATATTTATTTTATTCTGTTTTTTAGTATTTGTTGTTATAGTGGCAACAGAAATACATCATCTGTGAAGATTTAAACTATCACGGTTCATGAGGTACAGCCTGGTGACAGACGGACAGCGGAGTCTTAGTAATAGGGTCTTGTTTTTACTTTTTGGGTACAGAACCCTAAAAACCGCTCATGGAACATAAGCCCTTAATTTTAAATATTAATAGTATTTGTTTTACGTTACATGATCAAAAAAGTACCATAAAACCATTAAGTTAGTAAAATATTCGAAAGCCTGTGAACTCAAACCAAAAGTATACAGACTTTCTGTAAGTACCTTGAAGTGAAGAAAGTCATAGAACGCTGATTGGTTACACTATGCCAATTGCCGGCCTATCGCCGCGCCAGTATGCTGCGAACGCGTGTCGTGTTTGCGAAAAAATATTGCTATTAATTATGTCATCCTGTATTATTTCCAGCAAAATATATCTTGTTTCAAAAAAAATCATGGATTCATAGGAAAATTATGAAATTTTTGTTTGTTCTAAATAAATTCAATCCTATCTTTTTGGGTAAGCACGAAACAGATTTTTCAGGATTTTTTTATCTAACTGGTAGCGAATACCAATCACAGAAAAATCATATGTACAGGGCATATAGTATATTAGTAAGTGTATGACAATATTGTCTTAAAACTTATTTAATTGGTACTGTAAAAAAATGTGTTCTATGCTGAATAAACGCAAAAAAGTCGTGTGCCAAATCGTCGTCTACACGTTATAATTTTATGAAAATGACATGAAAACCTATAAGAAACAAAATTTGAGGTCTTATCTCCCAAAAATAGTTTTTATATTTTATTTTTGTATGTAAGTTTGGTTATAATAGAACTTCGAAAATTACTTTATTAACCTATGTACACGCTCGCTGCGTCCAATCGTGCTCGAAGGCCTTGTCGACGACGGTCAACTTACAGGGCCTCTTAAAAACAAAATGAGACTGTTAATAACAGCTCTATAGAATTCCGTAACAAGAAGTGCACGTGTCCAATTAGCATCACGGTCGCCAAAACAATGGCCTCCTATGCATCTACCCGCTTCCTTGTATAGTTTCAAGCCATATATTAGATTTGGCAACGTCGCATTATCTGTCACATGTCTGATTTATTTTGTCAGCTGACAAGATGTCATGATTTAATACATATTTAATAATTGAAAATATGGGATTTAAATAACTAAATATGAAATTATAAATAGTATTTATTAGAAAATAGGAATAAAGAGTATCTATTATATACTTGCACATGCTCGCGACTTTTATGAATAGAATAGAAAGCATTTTTATTATATCTCATTTCAGTTTGTATTATTATGGTACTGGTGTAATAATGTTCGTTCAGCGGTAGGGCCGTCTGCCGAAAACAATATTTGTACATTTATTACAGGCTATATCTTACAAGGTTCTACAGATACAGTTCACTTGCAAAGCAGTTTCTTCCTCTCCCTGGGTTTTATTGTACGGTTGTACGCAATCAATCTCGCCATACCTGCTGGTGGCTAGCATGGAGTTAAATTGACCATGACGGGTGTAGGTATAGTTCCACGGGATACATCAGATATTTGAACCAACACAGAAAAAAGAATTTCTTTGAACCAAAAGAGTTTACTTGAGCTAAGATATTTAGTGTTTCCCATATTAGAAATTTCCACTTAAAATATAGATTGGACGTTTGGTAGATGAGCTCACAGAACAATATATATACTTGATGAGCTGCATTTTGCGCGACAGTGTGTCCATTTTGGGAGATTTTTACTATTTGGTAGTATTAAGTCTTGTAATAAAAATTAGTAGTATAATAAAAGTAGTATAATAGTAAAATAAAGTAGTATAATAGTTTTCAAAAGTCAAACAATATCATATTTAATTTACCAAAAGAATTTCGTGAAACATACTCCAACATTATTTGTCATATAATTTATCCTATTACAGTTATCCTATGATGAGTTTTGCAACACGAGTGCATTTTCATTGTGATACGTGGCGAAGCCGAGTTATCATTGAATGAGGTGCCTTTTTCATTTCCCATTTCGTCAACTTCAACTATTTCTGATTCTGGACCGATTGCTTTCAAAATCTATTTATAAGAGTCTGTATGGTCTCCGATCACGAATCTTTGGTCAGATGGTCAGAACTAAAAAAAATGGCTGCCACTTGAAACTTTTTGTTTCTGGATCCATTGCTTTCAACATCGCTATTTATGGGTTCACGTGGTTTTCCGTCAGAAATCTGTGGTCAAAATTGAAAAAAAAAATGACTACCAATTTAAAGTTCTTTGTTTTTGGAGTGTTTGCTTTCAAAATTGATATCTAAGGGTCCGCGTGGTCACCGATCACCAATCTGTGGTCAAAAATAAAAAAAAATGGCTGCTATTTTAAACTGTTTTGTTTTTGGACTGATTGCTTTCAAAATCGATATCTAAGGATCCGCGTGGTCTACGATCACGAATCTGTAGTCAAAACTAAAAAATGGGTGCCGTTTTAAGCTATTTGTATTCGGAACGCGTGCTTTCAACATCGATAGTCAAAACCACAGAACAGTCAAAACTGAAAAAAGTGCCCGCCATTTTGAACTTCTTTCTTGCTGGGTTTAAACTAAGCTTGAAACATTTCACAAGCAGCATGTGAAAAATCACATGAAATGCGTAATCATACGTCGCACCTGCTACTTTCTTTCACATGGTCTGCTACGTGCTACTTCTGCTACAAATAATACTCAACGAAATCGCCGACAACGCGCATTTCATCGTTTTGGATGAAATTTAACTTTTTCACAGTTTCATTGTGATTTCACTCTTTCACAGTTTCAATATTTTCAATGTGATTTCACTTGCAGCTCGGGAGTCGTGAAGGGCGATTGTGTCGCAATTACGTAGTTTAGTATTGTATGTGTGCTGCGATTTATGTAAAATTATCGTTGGATGTTTAGTCTTAGTGTAAATAAATATAGATTAGTTTAGTACTTGTTAGTCTATTTGAATATAAGTTTCCTATTTTTTTTTAAAATGTCCGTTACGACTTGCGTAAATGTGTTTGTTTTAGTCACTAAAAATTGCTTTCAAAATCGATATCTAAAAATGTGCATGGACTCCGATCACGAATCTGTTGTCAAAATTGAAAAAATTGGCCGTTATTTGGTCATAATCATAAAACTCATATTTCAAATTTAATTTTTAATAGCAAATGGTATATTTTGTAATATTGTTATGATTGAGTGATTGATAGTATATTACGAGCGTTAAAAGCTCGGAGTTTAAAAATCACTGTCTGTGCAATTTCACAGGTGAAATCACTGTGAAAAAAATTAGACATTTCACCAAATGAAAATGAATTAAAAGTAGCATAGCATGGGTGGCATCAGGTGAGGTGGTTCAATCAAACTAATAACTACAAAGTACTCTGTGATCCAATCCAAATCTGTTATATGTGCGGCTAAAAGGACTTCAATCCAGGCCCTAAACATATTTAAAAAAAAAAAAAAATCTGTTAAATGTCACATAAGTCATAACTGTTTGTATAATCTGTGGATCCAAAACAGCTGGTCAAAACGAGGTGGATTGTTAAGCCTGTTAATTAATTAAAAACGCAACACAATAAACTATGTCTGACTCCGACGATTCGGATAAATTTGATCCAAAGAGTATTCAAGAAATAAGTGAAGAAATAAAAAAATGTAAAAAAAATCCTGAAACGTCTGGAATGTTTGTGTCCGGCTGGGATGATGCCGATCAAGATGTAAATATTGTTAAAAATCCTAAAGGTGTCTATTACTAATTTAAACTTACTACTAATCTGGGTAATATATATATTACCCAGTTCAGTAATACCAGAACTTCAATAAGTACATAATACATGAATTATTATAACTATTAATAGACCTGAATACAATTAAATTTTCTTTCCAGATAATCCAATAGATCATATATTATGGGCAGCTGAGAATGGAGAATTAGAAACACTGAAAAAATTACTAACATCTCAACCTAGCTTGGTGCATACATGTGATGATGATGGTTATACACCTTTACATCGTGCAGCGTATGGGAACCACGTTACTGTTATCTCATACCTTTTGAGTGCTGGGGCTAATGTTGAAGCTCGCACTGAAATGGGTTGGACTCCTTTACATTCTGCTTGTAATTGGAACCATTATCAAGCTGCAGCACGACTTCTTGCAGCAGGTGCAGATCCAACAGCTGTCTCTGATGGAGGTAAGGGTCAACTTTCCAAAGTGGTACGGTACGGCTTTCTAAAACTATCACCCTAGAAGTATTTATAATAATAATTATTTAGGGGATGGTGGGATGAGGACACGAAACCAACTTTCAGGATTTTTAGAAATGTAGAAATGTGAAAAAAACCAAAAGTAAAAAATACCCATTACCGCCGACATGAATTCGCTTCTTGCATTGACATAATCAAAGAGTCGACTATTGAAAAAAGGAATAGACTTCAACATTAAAATAAATTGAAAAGAGTATGTATGTAAAGAATTTTCTAACCTAATTTTAAATATGATCAATCAATGATCAATCTTAAATTTGACCAAAATATGTTATTTCTTCATTTAACAAATATTGGGTTGTCTCTTAAGTCCATGCCATTTTCATTTTTTCTCAAATTTTCTGCTACTTGAACTGTAGCCGTTCTGAGAAAGGTCTAGACTCTGTTTGTACAGATGAGTACCTTTTATGGTGGAAGTATACATAGACGCAGGCGCAACGCAGCAATCGGTAGTTAGGAAAAATGGATCAGCGTCAACTATGAACCATCATGTTATATGAGCATCCGAAGCGCTTTCCAATGTTGCCTACTGAAAAGTTGCAAAACATTTAATCAGGCTTGTAGGATTTCAAATTTATTATTATTATGAACACATTTTTCATCAGGCAGCATTGGAAGCTAACCCTAAGCATCGACTTAGCATTTCTTCGACAGACACAATGAAAAATATTGGCACCGCATTTGGACCGGGTATTACTAGCGATCGGACAGTTCGCTTCTGGTATAAGCGCATAGACAACGGCAATATAAGCTGCGAAAATAAATCTTGTTCAGGTCGACCCATCAGCTGCGATAAAGGTGCTTTGCACCACGAACTTGTGCTACATTCGAACTATCGTACACAAGATTTAAAGAAGGCACTTGGACAATCCCGCACAACTATAGATTGATATCTCAAGTTAAGGTGGGACGCTGCCTGTCTAGTACAGCTATTTAATAATAGATGAAGCCACCATACAAAGAAATGATTTTAATTTTTTCACGATCACAATCACATTTCAGTTGATAAAATATAACATGCAACTATAAAAAAAATTTCCCTTTAATGTTTTTAACTGACATTATTGTTTCACCAGTTTTGAAGCGTTTGTACAAAAACCTAAAATTTGTAAAGAATAAGGTTTTTCTACTGATTTATATTGTGGTTCTTTTAATAGTTTGAATCATTTGTCGAAAAACCTTTTTTTCTCCATCTACTATTAAATAGTCGCACTGACAGGCAGCGTCCTGACCCTTAAGTACCTCCTAACCCATCAAAAACCTAAACTTAAAAAGTTTTACTTCTGAAAAAGTAAAATCTGAAAACTTTCTTTTTTTGTCTTATTCGAATCACAATTCAATGTGTTTGATACAAAATACCGAATGTTCACAAACTCAAAGATTCAAAAACACGAAAACTCTATGCGAGTAATACATATATTATTTAGTACCGCCAGTGCTTTATAATTTTAGTATGGTGGTTAGAAACAATCAGAAGTGGGTGAAATTAAATTCCTTAGATCCCATTAAAATCATATGTATTCATACGACATACATACACGTGAAGCCACAGTGATGCTAATAAAAGGGTGTTCAAAATATTTCAATTTCAATAATTAATTCTTTTCAATACTTGTTTTATTGGTAATTTTTAGAGTTTCAGGATTATGAACATTCGGAATTTCAAATCAATCCTAACTCAACTCTTATTCTACACTTATTGTTTAAAATGTATTAGGATTAATAAGAGTATCCTTCCAACTCAAGCTCATGATGATCTCTGTGTAAAAAATATAGGTCTCTTGGCCAACTGGAGACCCATTCTCATAAAAACAAAACATATACATGCATCTAATTTTTAAAACAAATCCAGAGCATATATTTATTCTTCTAAACATACTGGGAATCGCTTTCTAAATGGCCAGCGCTACACTACAATATTATTACATGTTATGAATCTGACACGCGTCATGCCTACTGGCTTCCTCGCGGCGAAAGCCCACCCGTCCAGTCTAAACCTACTTGAAGTTGTAAGTTTATGTTTTTCATGTTCTGGAATTATCAAGGGAATGATTTTATGGGTACACCTCAAAAGTAATCAGATTGTGAACGCCAATCTATATACGGAGCAGCTTTGTAAACTGAGTTTTTACAAACTAAGTGGCCGAAATGACTTGGAGTCCAACTTTTGCATGACAACACGCGACCTCACTGCGCCAAGTTTTAGTTAACACATATACAGCTGGAGAAGCTAGGATGGCTAACTGTTTCGAATCCACTGTACAGCCCGGACCTTGTGCCTTTCGATTTCCACTTATTTCGAGCCCTCAAATGCCACTTACTGGGCAAAAAGTTTGAAAATTCTGTGAGCCTGAAAATCGAACTAGAAAAGTTCAAGTCCGAGCCTCCCTTATTTTGGCAGAAACATATTGAGATTTTGCCCAGTAGATGGTTGAGTGTAGTTGATAAAGAGGGAGATTACATAATTAAATGTAGCATTTTTTTAATGAAAATATACCAAGCACTAAATTGCTTATCACTGGCAAGGATTTATGATACAACCCGATAATAGATTTCGCACTTGTTGATGCGAGGTGCAAAGCGACAATTTTCTAGGAAGGATATATTGTCGTTCAAAATATTTTCTATGGGAGGCTCCTCGCTTTCTTATTCTGCGAGAACATAGATGTTTTAACTTTTTGTCAGACAAATTTTTTATTATTATTAGGTAATAAAAAAAATATTTTTATGGACTCCGAATTGATTCAAAAGATATTTTCTGGGGTCTACTTAACAACAAAGTTAAATAAAGTCTTGTTGACTATTCACTTAAATTCTATCTGCCATTGGAGAAATCAACAAAGCACACTTAGGGCAAGCCAGGCTTTTTGACTTATATGAAGGTACGGGCACCCCATTGTACTTAATGCATGCAAACATGCATGCGTAAATGACTTGCAACTCAAGCAATTTCGAGCAGTTTATTTCATAAATACGATCTAATTTTAAAAACGGTCAATTAAACATAATTCTGTTTTAAAATAGCTAATTTACGAGGCACAAAAAAAATGTTACCGTGATTATGTGGGAGAAGCACTCTATAAAACAATTTTCTAGATTTTAATGGACAGCTACGTAGCAATTACAAGTATTTGTGAATATGCTTAATTTCAGCCCTATAATGTCAATAAAATAGATGGACAAGTGGGCATACATGGACAAACTAATGGGTTCCTCATTGGACTACTGAACCTTAAAAATTTGTCTTGTCGAGTGTTTTTTTTTTTCAAATAAAATACTTATTAATAATAATACTTGGAATATCACACACAGCAACAGCGATTTAGTCCCAAACCAAGCAGAGCCTGTATTATGGGTACTAA
Organism: Luffia ferchaultella; assembly: GCA_949709985.1. NCBI lineage: Eukaryota > Metazoa > Arthropoda > Insecta > Lepidoptera > Psychidae > Luffia > Luffia ferchaultella. The sequence continues at coordinate 16,750,640 of OX453240.1, read as the reverse complement.
GCAACTAATATACTACTTAAATATTTTTTTAATAATATATACTTAGATATTTTACCACCAAACATGGAACACATAAACATATTCATGCACACAAATAATTTTCCCAGATGGGCATCAAATGTGCACCCTTTGGTTTGGCACTTAGAGCCTCTAACCACTTGGTCAATCACTTATGATTTGTAGTATAAAAATCATGCTTAGTTTTATTTTCAGAACAAACACCTCTCCATCTTGCATCCGCAATAAGTCATTCCAAATCAACTTTGATAACTTTATTCATGCGCGATGACATAGTAGAAATAGCCAAGCAAAAAAATCGTTCCGGTGAAACTCCAGAACAGTTGGCAAGAAGTCATGGAATTTATGCACCACTTTTTGCAATGGTAACACCTGCTGTTTCATACATAAAATCTCCAGCACACACTTTTAATCCTTTTTGGGATCTGGAAGAAACAAATGACAACAGTGACTTAGCTAAAGCTGAAACTTGAAACATTGTGCATGTAATGAAACATATGTAAGCCATAAATAAGAAAAATCTGCCAAATGAAGAAAAGAATTGAACATTCTGTGATTGGACTCGTACACCAAGGATTCCCTTATATACTGTTATTATAGTGTAAGTGCTCTTACTTTTTTTGTAAAGAATCACAGCTACACATATATAGTTTCACTGATACAGTTTCTAGGATCTTTATAGAATAGAGGGGTTTTTAGTTTGTAAAATAATTAAAAGAAATAAATTAATTCAGGTACATAACTACTTTCTTTTATTTATCACATTTATTCCTAAATGTTTACATATACCATAGTAAAAGAAGTCGACGCGCGCTTCTTTTATGTGAAATCTCAGACATGCGTTAGTATTTAGTAATTAAAATTAATACAAAGTTACACTAGATGTGTGGACCTGTGCTCCAAGATTACAATTTACTTTACTATGTTCAGATAAAATCAGAATTTTAAATAGCCCTTAACATGTAATATGTCGTATTTTACAACAGTACAGGCATTGCATTGCTATTATGTAAAATATTAATACACTTGTTTTTACTTATAGAATTATTGGCATCTGTGCTTAAAATTATACTTAACTTTCTGGAAGGAAAATGTATCAAATATTAAAAAGTAAATTAGTCTATAGAACTCTTGTAAGATTCTATTCAATGAAATATCACTAATATTTCCTTGTAAAGAAAACTTTTTCTAAAATAGACATAGCACTATTCACTAGATAGGTCTCACTGTGCAGGTTTTTTACACTTGCTATAATATTTCTCTTATCAAAATTTTTTAATTCAGCCAATGATTTCCTAGTTTGTACACTCATATATGGAAGTATTAAACAACCAATTGCATAACATTTACATCTAATACAGTTTTTCCATATAATTAATAAATCATCATCGTTGACATCTTCATACAATGGTAAGATGTTAATAGCATTCATACAAGTCAAACGTTGTTTATCAGTAATAGGGTAATCTGCACGTTGAAAGGGAGTTAACAAAACAGCACTCCATGCTTTGCGAACTTCATCGCCTGAAAAGACATATTTGATAAGCAACAATGACAACTCCTCAAGTAGACCGGCACGAGTCAAAGGAGCGAGCAGTCTGTGAGCAATCATAGCATTTCCATACCGACGAGCAAGTTGCGCACAAAGCCTTAAATGTTCAAGCCCCCCGTTTGCCGCCATTTGCAACTGTTCTAGAACACGCGTCTTGTCCGATGCGAGCGCGGCGCCAGCCCAGGGCATGCCCGCGCTTTCCAAACGCACCGCGTAGTACAGTTCGAGCAAGGATCGCCACAGCGACTCTCGTTCTCTATATGCCACTTTAATAGCTGTATCTGGATCTACAATGCTAATGAGACACTGTAATGCTCTCAATTTTTTCGTTTTCTTAAAATTCATCTCTTCGTCCAACGTAATACGCGCTAAATATATCGCACCCATCTTTGGGCAAGTAGCTCGTAGAATATATTTTGCCCTCTTCAATTCTTCCAAATTAAGTCCTAAATTATCAGTGTTATTACTTTTTAAGTTTAAATTTTCTTCTAAAATGTTTTCCAACAGTTGTATACGTATGGAACTAATATTGATTCCATTTTTTTCAGCAATTTCATCAGCGGTGCGATTTAAGTCATAACGCGAGTTTTTTTCTACAAAAGTAGGATGTAGATATAATGCTCGCACTAATTGAGTCGGCTCTGCGACCAGACGCAGTAGTTCGTCGTACGCACTTTCAACCTTGTGCAACGCGTGCCGCGTCGAGAGCGTACTGTGGAGGTTTTGCATTTTGCGCACAGCACGATTGGCAGGCTGCAGGGCAGCCCATCGTTGGGCAAACTGGTAGCATAGTTGTGAAGCGGCCACTTGATCTGCACCTCGTGCGCACCCCTGTAACACATAGAAGAGGCACGCGCCTGCCCACTCCATGTTCGCGATGTATCGAACGCAACGATGTGCGGCGCGTAAAAGTGATTCCTCGTGTGTTTCCAACCTCCAAAATTCGGTGCCTCCCGTAACTGTGTTTGATTCATTACTGTGTTTGCGCTTTGTCATCGTCTGTTTGAGAGCATTACTGCAAAGCATGTCACGGGCAGTTTGCTCATCTCCATCTAGGGATAGCAATGTTACTACTGGCAACCAGCGCTCGTAAGTTTCTAAAGTAATTTCTGATTTTAGATTCGTCCACATGTCTTCACGCATAAATAACTGAAAAGGTAAACGATATTGACCTATCTCAGGAAAAATACCTTTCACAGAGAACATTTCAAACTCATACTGCTTCGGCGAACCGACGCGTTTGTACTGTTTTAAAAAGTATAGTAAATAGGATTCCTTCATGCTTTGCCACTCTGTTAGTACAGTGCATAACAAATAGTATATAGTTAGATAGACTTCATAATAATAAGGATTAATTGCGACCGAATGACCATGGAAAGAAAATTCGCCATTTTTCCACAATTCTTTCAAAATATCTATGATATTTTTTTTATTTTTAATACTATCCCAAAACACTAAACACTCCGAATATAACGATTTCTCGTCATTCATATATATTATCTGCTTGCGATTTAAGTTATCGTAGTAGAACTTGCATTTTATTTCCCAATGCGTCAAAGTACAAATAAGTTGCAAATACAGACCATCATCAATGCCCACATTTAACACATGGCACAAATCCATGAGATGATCTAAAGATATTTTATGATTGGTATTCAATACATGCAACAGCAAAAGTTTGACATCCCAAGTTTCTTCAGTAACATCAGGAAGATGGAAATTGGCAAGATTAAGTTTCCATTTTGTTTTAAGTAATTTATGAGGAGCTGCATTAGCTCTTTTAGGTAGAATGTCAAAAAGACCCAACAAACGGCTTATTGATGGTTGAGATAAATATGTAATAAGTGTGTTTGCAGATAATTCTCCCTGCATTCCAAGTGCACCTATGAATGTGTTGCTATCACTCCTCTCTTCTGCATTAATCATTAACATTAAATTGATTAATAAAACATTATCAAACTCTTGACATGCCAAAATTTTTGGTATCATTTTTCGCACAATTCTCTTTCTTATTTCAATAAATTTTTCACCATATGTACTATTCATAATCAAGTGATTCTGCAGAAAACCTGAAAGTAGTCTTAAATGAACAAAATCATTTTTCATATCAAAACTTTGCAATAAAGATACATCACTTTTACTTTCTGATTCAATTTCAATATAAAACTGTATTAAATCATCAATTGATGATATAGCAGACACAGGAATAAAAATATAATTATACTTCCACACTGCAATCAAGTTTTTAACAGTCAATTGGGTATTTACTAAAGCACTGAATATAGATAAAACACTGAGAAAATAATGCATATGCTCCTCTGCACAATTTGAAATAATGTGATTTAAAACTTTACAGCAATCTACCAATAGCTGTATATTTTGGCCATTTTTGAATAACCTCAGAAATGAAATGGTTTCATCATGGCGTGATTTACTTTTATCTACAGTAATTATCTTAATTACTCTTTCTAAATATGCTCTTACTTTGGTGTCAGTGCAAGTAGATATATAATGTCCAAGTTCTGTATCTTTATAAATTCCAAGACATCGTATGCACATTGGACGTCTCACACATGGTTTTGCATCAACAATGGATATGCATTTCCACTCAGAAATCTTATTATTACGTTGCTCTTCGCAGTATATATCATTAATAGTTACATTTATTTTGTGGGAATTTTTCAAGTGATATAAACTTTCTATATTTGATATTTCCACGTGGTTTATTGCACAAGTTCCTTTGAGAAAGTCTATATAGTTCCTTTCTATTTGAGCTGAATCGGTAATGTTATTAATTACATATTCAAATTTCCTCATCATTGATTTAACTAAAATTTTTTGTTCATTTAAAGGTAAGTTATTATAATAATCTAAAGCCAGTCTTGTGTTGCAATCTTTAAGACATCTATCAATGTAAAGAATACTGCCATAACCATAGAAGCCTCTCAATACACGTATTACAGTTTTTAAATCATCGACATCTACACATGAAGTGTTCACCACTTTATGGAGAACTAATAAGTAATCAGTACAATTGACTGGAAAATTGTATTTCTTGAGTACTATTTTCAAGCATGCATAGTTAATCTCCTTTTCTATTTCACGTGACAGAGTACGGTCAGTGTCTGTTAGTGTAAAGTCATCGTCGTGTGCGACAGCGGCTGCAATTGCTAGTTTCCGCACTTCAGGGGACCAAGGTACATCAAGTTCTTTTAGTACATGCAGCAAACATTCGTATCTTTGCGTGCGCGCTCGGAAAGCTGCTAGGAGAATTGCCAAGCGTGTATCATCCGCTGCCCCGCCGCCGCGTGCTGTCTCACGCTCCACGTACGAGCGCAGAACGTCATCTAAGTCAAGCGAATGTCGACTAGCATATGTTGTTAGATAACCGCTGAGTAACGACTCGAGATCTTCAGTATAACATCTGTGCAACATAATTAAAACAACTTCCGCCGGTTTCTGTGAACTCAATTCACCGATCAATATATTTATTTTGTATTTTTCTGTTAGTTCTTTAATATTAAACAAATGTAGTTTTAAAACATCTAAGTCATCAACAGATGGTGGACATACTATGATTTCATTATAAGAGCTTTTGAAAATTGACATTATTTCATCTATAAATTTTATGGCGATTTTCGGCCAATAAGTAGAAGTTTCCATTGAGAAGATCCTTTCTGTTGTCCATTTAACAAACAAATCCATATAAAAAGGATTAATATCCAGTAAAGACGGAATGAAAACTTTAAGCCAAACCATTAAAATATTAATTTTTATGTTACATGGTATACAATTTAATAAAGTCTCAATATCATCACTTGTCAATGATGGATTTGTTCTGGACCACTTAAGCCAAGTAAAAGTTGCCATGTCTAGATCAGAATTTGATATAAACATTATACAAAGATCAATATAGTTACAGCCGAGAATGTCAATTTCATAATAAATTTCTTTAGTTTTTAAATGGATGTATTCCAAAATTTCAATTTTGAGTATAGCATTGTACAATTCAATCTTGTAATGATCTCCTCCAATGTTTTCACTCTTAGATCTGAGTGATAATAGGAGAGGTTTAAAAGCACAATTATTTAGACATAAACAAAGAGCATTCTCCAATAAGAAATCAAAGTCTTCAATTTTACCATAATATGAATTAAGATTATTTAAGGTATTACTAATATCATAATTATTTGTTGCCAAAATTGAAGAAATGAGATCTTTCATTTCTTGTTTAAATGTTAATTGGATACATATTTTCTGAAGCTCTGTACTTGTACAGGTAATATTGGGTGCATCATTCTCTGGACCAACTGAATATTGTTGTATACATCTGATATGTACCTACAAAAAAAAAAAAAAATACCTTGACTCTATGTTTCAAGAAAACCTAAGTTACAGATTGAGACAGAGAACTTGAAGTGTCAAGGTTATCTGACCAGAGGTCTATACTTGGGTCAGTATGGCAGTATGAAGCAGTAGTAAAAGCTGACAAATTTTGATGCTTTCGGATTGACCATTATAGACATATGTATTCACCAATTGGTCAATTTACATACTCGTCACCAGTTTACATAAGTTAAAACAGTGTACGCGCATAAATTCTGGCTACTACCTTTACTCAGACTACAAATTCTACGTCTCAGACTATAATATATTGATTATATTGATTTGGCTTTAATTATTTACATGTCCAGCTATAGCCAAAAAGTAATAACAAGAAATAGGCTTTTATATGCTTGTGTATGTGACTACACAGACTATATACTCCCACCTCGCTTTGTATGACCACACCATACTAACAGTATATTAACCATTACTATGTATGTCAATTATAACTGAACAGTATGTTTTTTGAAACTCTATCTAGACATGTAAACAATCAGTGTATCGGTAGCTTTCTTAAAAATTAACCGAGATCAGAAATAAAAGTTTAATTTTTGTCATGTATTTTTTAACAATAAGTAATAACTGAATAAAAAAGAATGAAATATCAGTGAAAATACTAACCATTGCATTATCAACAGCAAGATAATAAAAAGTATTTTTGTAAGGCTCAAGCAGATATATAGTGTAGTCTGATTGAAGTTGGAACACCTTTTGACCCTGTTTAAGTTCCACTAGCCAAATAAAACCATCCCCAGTTGCAACAACATTTTTTTTCCAATTAACCACATTCTCAAGTGCAGTTTGAACATTTAGTGCTGCTACTGCACGCATTCCTGTCAATGGGCATTCAGCAATAAGAGCACCTTGGTCAACAGCTAAACATAAGCCTGTTCCATCATTGTCTGTCTTCTTAATGTTCAAACCACCAGGATACAATAACAAATGTTGAATGTGAGCCTTTACAAGTGGAGTACAGATGGTTGTACATCCTTTATTCAGTTTTGATAGCAACTCTTTTGCATTGTAAGGAGCATAGAACAACTCTTCACCCTCACTTATTAGAAATAAATTTGTACCATCAGTTTTGAATTTAATGATTTTAAATGCCATCTTATTATCAATTTCAATTTTAAGTGTTTTTCCGTCCCACATGTTGAAAACGAACAAAATCCCAGTGTCGAGAACAAGCCAGAGAAAGTGTTCGTGTAAAAACCAATCAGTTATATCAGACTCCACATTTAGTAGAACATCTGAATTGTTTTTTTCAATTTTCTCAACATCTACTACTTGTATCAAGCGTCGAGTGCTTAGTAACGCTAATTTCGGTGGATAAAATTTTGCTTCACAACTATTCGATTGCACATAATTACGCTCTATACTTTTCAGGCATAAGTCTTTATATTCATACATTATTGACTTTGAGTTCACTTCCGTAACAAGTTATTTCAAATAAACAAATGAGTATTTATTATTTGGTACACTGAACCTTCACTGAACAAATCACGAACTTTACATGTAGGTACTACGAATTTACGAAAACAATTTATTTGATGGATTTTATATACATTAAATTTTGTTGTCGTTGAATCCTCCGTAGGCTGCACTGGGCTGCACGCACAAATGAGTTAGCCGATTTGATGGTATTATTATACAGTAGTGGTTTTATAATCACAAATTAAATATTAATAAAAAGCACCGTTACGAATTCAAATTCCAATCTGTTGCAATCCATGGTTGCAATCAATTCAAAAATAGTGATTGATAATATTGACATTAGATTATTAAAAGGTAAGGTCGTTGCTGGTGTTTTTTCAAAATTGCGCACATGGAACGTCGTGGTTTCTGGCGATATTTTGAAAAAGCTCCATAATAACCGTACTACGCTGCCTATTTTTGTTATTTTTTATTAAAAATACAAAGAGAACACTCGACTCTGGCGAAATTGCTTTAAATGCAGAGAACGCCATAACTAAGAAGAAGAAGAAGGTCGTTGCTCAAAGAAACTTCAATGGGAATTTCTAAAATACAGTTTTTATGTTTTCTATCGATAATAACGTTTAAAGTATAACTTTGACTACGTACTTTTAATTTAAAAAAAATTATTTTTAATTAGTAGTTTTTCAAAATGATAATTGGCAAAAGCGGTTAGTACGCATTTTACGTTTTACAAATCCATATAGAGTATACCACAGATTAGAGTATACAGCCGGAATGAGTTTAAGCCACTGATTGATATTGATTAGCTATACAACGTTGCCTTTTTTTGCAAATTGTGAAGAAAATTCAAAATATTATAAGCAAATTTAAAAAAATAAAGTCTGTATCGTACATGGAACTAGTAAGTACTTCGTACAACTGGAATGAGGTGTGCGAAGAAATTTCGAGGTCCTAGAAATTTGACTTAAAAAGATAAAAGTGACAAGGACGTTAGTGGGTGCCATTTTGTCTCTTTCTGATTAGGGTGACAAAGTTACGTTAGATAAATAAGACCATATCAGGATCTTTTTAATTTTCGACTAAGATCGAACAAAACTCTCTAAGCCTAACTTAACCCGTGACACTGAAGTAAACTTTTTTTACATGTGCATAAAGATTTCTGTATGTCCGTGCTAATAACCTATTTCGTAATTTAGTAAATTAGAACCTTTAATTCGAACATTTGTTAAAATGGGTTTAGCAGGTTTCAAATTATTATGCTACAAACACACGTCAGTCTAGTTATGAAGTAAAAAAACATGAGTGATGGGAATCAATTTACATTCATTTTTAACAAGTAATTTTAATATTAAAAGGAATCATAAACTACGAACGAAAGCACTGAAAATGAGGTCTCGCGTGGACACAGTGTAGTACAACTTGCGATAGCATCAAAAATACTGGTCGGCTTTTTACGAAATACTGTTTAATCATCAAATTTGCAAAAAAAATAATAATAATAAACGGCAGTAGCCCGACTCTTATCCACCTCAAAAGAAAAATAGAAGCAAGCAAACAGAAGTTCAAGAGAGCTAGTCACCAAAAACGGGCAAACCACCGAAAATATGATCAATCGACGGAGGCTTCTCACCTCTAAAATAAATTGTAAATTAGCTGCATGCTCCTTTTATGTATTATACACTTTTGAATACAAATCTCCCATTGAGTACAGAAATAAAAGTACCTAGAATGTGATTCATAATTGGATAGCTGAACGCCTTTATTTACAAAATAGTTAAATCCCACAGAAGTAAAGATCCAAGCGTGACAAGTTGCGTAGGTACTTTCTCACGCCGAAGCCCTCAGAACCATCACTCAGGAAATATCTCGTTAAAACAATCCCAATGAGCCTAAACACGCTATTACAAAGGTCAAGGATTCTGTAGATTTATATGTTTGACATATATTTCTCATATATATTGTCGCACTTCACCGCCTTGAGCGCACGTGGAAACTTGAAAACATAAGTTCGTACAGGCAACCAAGCTCCTTTCTTTCCCGAAAAAACCCAACAATCTCAAAAATTCCTAATAATTCGGCGGATAAAAATAGATTTAAAAGACTCTAGGTACCGAAACATTTCTAGGGCCGAAATGTCTCAAAATTCAACGCTGGTGCGAGACCTAAGGATCTCAAATATTAATATGATGGCCTCCTTCCTTTCGATTGGCACCAGAGATACGGACAGATTCAATACCCCATCGATACCACACACACAAGTCTCTCAAATGCATATATAACGTCAAATTCATTATCCGTATGGTGTCAGATCTGTAACTAGAATGACGTCAGATATGTAACTAAATTATTTTCCTACTTTAACGAAAAACGTTTCTCTTTAAAACAATACATAGGTTTCCATCTTTCATATTCATTGAAATATCTGGCAACCTATTATTACGGCCACGTCATAGGCAAAAGAGGGCAAAAGGCAACTACCAAAGTATTATTATTAACTAATCTAAACATTATGGACACCTTAGTATTATGACGTCAAAAACTTCAACTTTGACAAATGTCAAAATTCCCCGAATTTTCGTTTCAGTTGCCAGTATAAAACCATAAATTAAGACTTTCGTTTTAAATATTAGTAAAAATTTTAACAAATATGAAATATAACATAATAAGTTTTAAAAATACTATTATCATTCGCATACCAAGATATATTAAAAACCAGAAGTCACAGAAAATAGATATTAGATGTGTATTAGGATCTATTTCTATAAATATATATTTATATTTATAATTTTGGTCTATAAAAAATAAGTTTCCTAGAAAAAAATCTACAGATTTTGCTCTTCTCGCAATTATCGGAGAACATTGAACAAAATTGTACGACATAAATTTTTCAAAGAAGTTATGGACCAATTTTCGATGTGCTATTAATAATTCCATAATACCATACTTTGCCACGCAAGCGCTTGCATTTTTTGACGCTAGTGTTTTCGTCTACCTTTATAACTTTTTGAACTAAGGCCGAATCTTACTTTCTAGGGTAGCTAATCTGATAATCATTCAATGAAAAGGGCACCTGCTCAAGTCAGGGTTTTCGACCGTTTCTAAAATTTTATTTTTCAAACTTGTAGACAATCTACCAGTCTCGGAAGGTTTTTTATTTTTTCGATATTAATTCTTCCGTTTTTGAAACAATCAACTTTTTGTCCGAAAAATAGGGAAATTTCGTCTTTTTCACCATTTTCGACTTTCCGATAAAGTTATGAACCGATTTTAGAAAATTTTATTTCTTACAATGCTCCGAAAGCTCTTGATTTTTTGGCCATCACTGTCTTTTGTCTATCATCATAAATTTTGGAAATATACGCAAACTTATTACACTCCCATACGAAACCGATCTAATAAACATATTCATTGTTACAAAAAGTTTTTATAAAAATACTGATTAAGTATGCGTCATCGTTTATTCTGACAAGCGGAAATATGTACTATGTATTTATGTTATATATAATATGTATGTAATATGTATATAAGTATTTGATATTATGAACAAGATGAAAATAAATCAAAGTTACCAGCCGATTGTGTTATCTTTTATTGTCATAATTACTGTACTTACTCGAGATTGAACGAAATCTGTCCCTACGTTAAAAAAAACTTGACCTCATTTTCGGTTTCAACACACTAAAAAACATTAACAGTAGATGATATTATCAAATCAAATTTAAAAAAAGAAATGTTTGTAGACCTGTGTTATATTCATATTTTGCTAATAGTTTGTCAACCTGCGTTGATGCTTTTTAGGTACGTTTCTTTTTCATTTTTATTATTTATTCTTGCTTAGTCAAGGGCTACTATAACTTTGCGTTAACGGATACCCAAATAAAGCTAAATTACGGTGCCTTCATAATGTTTAAAAAGAAAAGAAGATAGAAATAAAACTGCAAAAGAAGACAGAAATAAAATTGTTTAGTAAAAATTCCGCAAAAACGAAGAATCGACTTCTTTGATTTGCTACAGTTTTAAATTTATTGAACTGATTTCGATAATTCTTTCACAGTATCTACCCTAAGTTATAAGATAGTGACTAAACACAAAAATTATCAAAATCGATTCAGAACTTTCAGAAGAAGTGATATTAGAACGCGACGTGAGCTCATTGCATTGCATTGTAGGCCACTTATTACCTACCCTAAGAAAAATGTTCAACAGTCGAGCAGTGGATGAACCCCATAATAAAAAACGAGAAATATGAAGAGGAAAAAATAATGCGTCAGCGGAAATTATAGGTCCTGTATCGTAATTATCATGACGCTTAGTTTTTTATGCCTCGGTTCCCTCATAATATAATCTAAATTCACAATAGTACTTTTCCCAGTGTAGTGGTACAATATTTTATGCTAGCCACACAGAAGTGGTGTAGAAAGAGATAGTTAGGCACCCGGTTACTTCCCTTTCGCACTTTTTTTTTTAATCACCAGTTTACGTATGACCACGCTAATGTTAGAGAGATAACATTCCAGTCGTACGTAGTACTTATTAATTCCATGGTGTCGTACATCTTCAGATTGGCTCTGACGGAACAGAACTAGTATAAGAGCCAAAGTGTGTATGCTTCACCAATTAGTAAGCCAACTTTGATTCCCAATGATGTGGCCAACGTGTGGTGCCGGCCACAAACTATGTAGGTGCCGGCGTGAAATACCGATTGACATTGAATATACTCACAGATCAATCCATAGACATACATATACTAGCGTAGGAGACCAACCGACATCTAAACATCGCATGACCGAAACGGAAATGAGTATGTGTGCGAAAGTCACATGAGTTTGAGCCAGTTTTAGTGAGGTGCATGGATGTTTTTTATATTATCGATAGCACGGACTACTTTCATGATAATGTGTCGTTGAAATTACCCCGCTATCATAAGTCGAAATCGGCAATCCTATTTATTATTTTGAATCTGCTATACTACTAAATTTTAGTTTTGAGTTACTTTTCCTAACTGTTAGTTTTTTAAAATGACAAATCATCAATCAATCAATTCAAATGCCTTTTCCTTTACTCTAATAAGCATTTTTTTTTTTGTGAACAGTTGATAATTAAAAATTTGCAGAAAGAAGTAAAGAAAGCGTTAACATCATTATGAATGTTTTTAATATTTAGTTGAATACAAGCCAAGTAATAAATAAAACAATATTAATAAACCATTTTTATTTTTAATGACAAAATGAGAATGTACAAAACAAAAACATTTACAATTGTGAAGTTTCATGATGAATATCATATTTAACTCGATAGAACTGAAAGATAAACCAAAACTAATAAAACAGTGAAAGTTTTTTTTTAAAGTCGTCAATAAATGACTGAGAAATATTTTATTGAAAATTATGTATTTTCGTGCGGTTTGACTGGTGGCCTCTTCCTGCCCGTGACGTCACATTGCCTACTCGATCGAGTGTCGCGTCGTCTCACTGCACCACAAATTATGCCTATAATATCCATCATTCGAGTCTATAATATCTTTTGTTTCTTTACGTAATAGGTAGATAAGTTTTATTTGATTATAAAGAAACAAGTTTTTGTAAAAGAGAAAGTGATAATTTCCTTAAAATTGATATTTTCACTGTGATGGACTTTTTTCTTCAAATCCGTTTTATATTAGTGCTGAAATAAAGGTTTAGGCTCTAAAGTTGAAGGTTCTGGTGATATATCCCGGTAAACGTACGCTGACACCGATCGCTTGGTTTTCAGATTGACCTGTACAGAAATTACAGTTGGCATAAATGCTCTGACTTTAGATATTTAGTATATACTACGGCGTTAGTATACTACTTAATATACTAAGTAAACACATATGAAAAAGAAAGAAACTCCTACAGGCATAAATTCAGTATGTATGTATAGATTCTTTCTTCAGAAGTCGTCGGTAATTTAGTTGGACAAAACAGTTTTCCTTCAAATGTCTACTGCAAACCAAAGAATATTTCACATGTTCTATTAACATTCTTATCCATTGTTCTCTGCTAACCACGTTTACAGGAAACCTGGATATTATGAAATAGTCATCATTATCAAGCATTTTTTAACACTGCAGTTTCTTGGAGGAAAATGAGGTTACATTATTGTATACAGTAACTTCGTCATTCAAAGTTAAATTATTTATGATGTTCTTAATCAGAGAGCAGATAGACCATCAGACTTTAAATCATAAATAAATAAGGATCAAAATTATTTGTGTATATATCTTATATTTTCATATGAGCAAATCTTGTATTTATATAAATATATCCTAGTGTAGTATATATATGTATAGATGTCATACTTTCTGTTACAATATGCTGCCAGGCTAAATAAACCTCCCAATATGTTTAAACACAGTTAACGACATCTTTCCAGTGGAGCAGGTGCAATTACGTAATATTAAATATTCAAAATATTTATATTTGAAAATACCGACATATCGATAGATTTTGTGCAATCCCTATGCTAAATTGTTTGATTGTAATTTTACACAATATGTTTGTGTTTTACACATAATTGTATAAAATAATAAATTATTTACAAAATAGAGTATTGACCGTATACTATTGATGTATAACCATTAAGAAAATAGTATGTTATTGGCAGTACTTACATGTGAAATCTCACTTTATTTGGATTATTATCACATGTTATAGTGCAATCTGAAATAGAACACGGCACCATTGTAATTCACAAGATTTAATTTATGTAGTTCAGAATGATTAAAGCACAAAATAGAAAATAAAAGCTGGACCTTATTTTGACAAGTCGCTAATGGAAACTAAATGTGTTCAACGAGGTTTTATGACAGATTTTGTTGCGTTTCTTTCTCGCATGTAGGATTTCCGCAAAGAGCTGGATGTCATTCGCACACTGTGTTCCTCTCTTACGCTAGTATATATACCTTTATGGATCAACCTGACGATCTTACGACCGAGGGTAGAGAGCGGTAGAGAGTCTTAAGGCTTTGGGCTTTTGACCGGCCAGACCATCAGTCTGACGTAGCAGAGCAGTACCTAACACCTAAAATTACCTAGTTAAAGTAATAAATCTGCTCGAATAGCATCTGAGTCTTGTTTAATCACAGTCAGGCCCTACGGTCGGGCCTCGAAGTAAATTGTTCTGTGGGTCAGGCCGTCCAGCTCGAACGGCCCTTCCTTACAGAGAGATCAACCCGAGTCTGCCCTCTACTCTAACTCATACGCTCACAAACTATATCATACGCCGAACGAAGCGGTACCCCTATGGCACCGCCCGTCATAGGCAACATCGCACCGAAGCATTCTTAATGCGTTGGGTCGTCGTTCATTTCAGATCCTATGACACGACTCTGGGGAGTACAGGTTGAGGATGTCGTTTAGCCGGTCAGGCTGCAACTTCTGTGTTTTCTGCCATAGTTTTCTGGTGTTGTCTTCTTGACCCGGCACTATCCGCGCTATAGGTCGGGTGCGTACATAGGATTCAGCCCGCACCATGAGCCCTCGCTAAATAATTTAAAAAAAAATTGGCACCAATGACAAAAAAAGACCTCAGTCGAGCTCAGAAACAAAATGGACACAAAATGGAAACAAAACATCGATGTTTTGTGTTCTAATACTACATTTTTTTATATAAGTGGGTTGAGGTCAGTACATTCATTTCTGTCAGCATCACGTACTATATATGATATAAGTAGATAAATATTCACGCATAAATATGTTTATTAAAAATGGAATTGAAATAATGGCAATGGCAACCCAAAACGGCCATCTTTAAAATTATTTCAACATGGCGCTCGATTGTGCGGAGTGTGTGTGTGTGAAAGTGGAGTGAAATTATGTTAATAACAAACCTTTTTAGTGTTAATTTTAGTGTATAAGTGAATATTGTGCTCTTTAATGAAGTGGGTTTCTTATCATGGCTCTGGATTTACGCCTGCATTCTCCTGCAGGCGCGGAACCCGTTGTTTATACATGGCCCCTTACTTCAGGTCATGGCTCGGTACGAAATCTCACGTTCTATGTACTCACTGTACTGTGCTAGTAGCTCTAGTGACATACACATTTATTATTTTTATTTATAAACTGGGATAGTTACAAACGTTGGGGTTGTATTTATTTCAGACATTTTAGATATTATTTTACTTTGATGGTTAAATTCATACCTGTACAATCCGTACAACATAGTAACACTGGTTTACGTAAATTGTTACACGAGTATACTTCTTTACGTTTCAAGAAAGTGGAATTAAAAGTTTATGAGTTTGAAAAAAACAATCTGCTTGTAATATTGCACTAATAACGTTAGTGACACGAGTTGGTTGCGATCGAGTTTATTGACCTCGTGCCCTGTCAAGGTGCTGCTCTTTTTTTTATTAATATTTTGTTTTATGGTTATTTTAACAGATAGTCTTTGTATTTTGCGAATTCGTACGACTTTCTTAACATAACCATTGATAATAGCAATGCCATCATGCTTAGTAAATTTGGTGTCAACTGATAAGATATTAAGAGTAGTAGTATGTTTTAAATGATATACCAGTGATCATTTAATATTATAGAACATTATACACAAATTATGTATTCAAAATAAAAGCTTATTTTAATGAATGATATAATATTCTCTTGTATATACCTATATATTGAAATGGTTAGCTTTCATTAAGTGGTAAATATTAGCCCTACTCAGTTTTACATTTTGGTATTGTATCTGTATTCAACAATAAATGTATTTAATAAGTACAATTTTGATTGGAAAAAATAAATGTTACTAATGACACAAGAAATTTTCATAAATCAAAACACTGAAGTAAAAATGTTTTGACAGTATTGATAAACAATTTTTTTTTCATAAACGGACCGTTTTGTTTTGTTTAGGTTAAGATCTGTTGTCTTGTTGAACAATTACTCAATGTTTTCAATCTATTAATGTTAAGAACGGAATCAACTTCACTCAGAACTGAGATATTTTAGTCTAAATTGTATTTATATATTTTAGCCTAAACTGTATTTATATATTTATATTTAATATAATCCCATGACTTGTTAGGTGCCTACATAACTTTCTTACAGAAATTTTTCTGTAATATTTTGAAGGAATTCTTGGGTTTTTTAAAAATGTTTATATTAATTTTGGTGGCAAGTACATACCTAATAAATTAATTACTACAAAAAATATTTTTGTAACTGCTTATTTATTTGGATATAAGTAGGTTGCTAGAATCATAATATTGATATAACTATGTAATATTATACTAATAAAACAATTTAAAAATAATCATTCAACATGCATGTACATACACACATTGGGCACTACTGTAGCCGATCATCGTGTTACATGCGTCACTCTCATGGGATTAAACAACAACGTACAGGATGATCCAAAGTACCGAGATATTATAAATAATAAAAAACTACATGATGAACTTAAAAAAGTAAATTGGGACGAAACAAGTTCAATGTTATGTCCAAATCAGATTTATAAATTTATATGTGACAATTTTTCTAAATGTTATAAAGAGGCTACGCAAAAATCTCAGATTACATCCAGCAAACGTAATAAATTAGGATGGGCTAATAAGACAGTTAATAACGCTTGCATTAAAAGAGACAAATTATTTATATCCTGGAAAAAAGATCTAAATAATATGATTTTAAAATCTGAATATAATAAATTTAGAAATTACACTAATAAACTTATAGAGAAAACTAAAATGATTATTATAAAAAAATTATAAACATAAATCGTAATAATCCTACAAAACTCTGGCATATAATAAACGGTATTTCAGGAAAAATCAAATTATCTATAGATGACTTAATATTAAGAGCATTTCAGGATAATACACATAATATAGTGAAGAACTTTAAAAACAATTTTGAGAAGAGTGTTAATGATATACTACCTAAAAGTAATATTTCACTTTTAGACAAAAATACTTACAGTAAAACTATTGATGCTTCTATGCGTTATCAGAGGGCTAGCTGTAATACGGTCCGTAAAATTTTGATGAAACTTAGTAATAATAAGGCACCTGGTATTGACGGAATAAGGCCAATTGACATAAAACTAATTGGTGATAAAATCATAACCGCTATTACCAATCTTATCAATACCAGTGTGATGTCAGCTATTTATCCATCAGAACTTAAAAAAGGTATAGTTAGGCCTATACATAAAAAAGGCAGTAAATCGGACCTTAATAATTATAGACCAATTTGCATTTTATCGTCAATTAACAAAATAATTGAAAAACATATATGTAATCTAATTCACTCATTTTATCTTAAACATAATGTACTAAATTCCACACAATTTGGATTCAGACCTAATATGAGTACTACAATACTTCTGTCCCGACTTACTGATAAATTAAATACACATCTAAATGATGGTAAACATGTCTTAATAGTATTTATAGACTACAAGAAAGCTTTCGACACACTGCGACATGACATATTATTAGAAAAGTTGAATAATAGTGGTATTCGTGGATATCTCGCGAAGTGGTGTGGCGATTATATGTCGGAACGTTCTTACTGTGTTAAGGTCGATGATGTGATTAGTGATCAGGCTTTTGTTTCTATTGGAACGGCTCAGGGATCCGTCATTGGACCACTCCATTACATAACATATGTCAATGATGCTGCAATGGTTGTCGAGAACTGTGAAATGTTTCAATTTGCCGACGATACATGTCTGATTTCGGCGGACTATGATTATCACACTGCCCTAAAAAAATTACAAACTGACTTTGATATGGTATGTAAATGGTCTCACGATGCTGGGTTGGTACTTAGTCCAGAAAAAACTAGACTACTGCATATTCGGTCTTGCTACAATAAAAGAGCATTCATAAAAAAAAATCTTATTGTTCACACTCATAAGTGCTTGCATAATGTATCTGTTAAGTGCCCGTGTCCAGAAATCAAAGAAGTAGACAAACATATGTATCTAGGTGTAATAATTGATAACAGGTTAAATTGGAGACAACACGTTGAGTATGTATGTGAAATTGAGAGCAATAAACGCAAAACTACGTATGATAAAAAATAAGGTTCCTTACCAAATATTGCGAAGACTTTATGTGTCATTGGGTGAGTCAGTAATCTCCTATGGGCTGAGTAGCTATGGAAGAATGTTTAGTACATACCTTGATCGTATTTATTCTCTTCAGTTGAGGATCCTTAAATTGATAGTACCCCAAAAAATATTAAAGTCATACTGTAACAATTACCATAATTTGTTCAACTATTGTAAATTGATACCTATACACCTTAAAATTAAACTGACAATTTTAAATGAACAGTTCTTTCGGAAAGATATACAGACACAGACTTACCATAAAATTGAAACCAGAAGTATGTCAAATAAAAAACTGAATGTGCCTAGTTTTGTAAATAATTATGGCAAAAGAACATCTTACTATTTAGTACCTAAACTTATCAATGATTTGCCCACGGACATTAGGGACTCCATTCGTGACACAAATATAAAAATAGTTCTGAAAAATTATTTTTTGAGTTTAATATAATATGTAAAATTTTATTTGCATCACCCTTTGTAACATACTGCAACTAATTTTGTACCTACCCACTATCACACCTTTAGTTTTGTAATAAGACATTTCTTGTATTTCACACGATTTCTTTTTACGTTAAGATAATTATTTACGATTCACATTTTGTCATCGCGAACCCACAACCACAGACAAACCATTAAATGGTTTTTGAGGGTTGTGTTGGTATATGTTTGCTGTAATCATTTTGTAATTCAATAAATAAATAAATAAAATAAAACAAACAAATATAAAAGAAATTATTCTGTAAGTGGCCCAGATTATTAATGTAGATATTTATAATTAGTTAAGCAGTATAAATTACTTAAAATTCTTTAAAGTAGGTACCTAGTTGTCTAAATTACTAGTGTAGAATTAGGCTTCATAGTCAAACTAATCTTTCACTTCATCTTCTCCTAAGAATTTTTTTTCTGCAATTGCAAACATCTTATCATTTTAGTATAGGTTTATGTGCAATAAATATCTAATAAAAGTTTTATGCATTTGAGTTCACCAAACCAGTCAGCAATCATCCTAATACTATAAGAGAATTGAAGACTGGGTTTAGTTAATGTAATTTCATGCAGCTCTAGTAGGTATCTACATAAATAAATTTATTTTGTCTAAAAAATTTAGTAAAATAAAATTGAAACCAACATTACTACAGAAAACATTTACAATTTTGTAGACAGGTACCTACAATATCCATTTCTTACAATTTATCTTTCAGTATGTCCAAAAAGTACCCTGAATTTGTACTGAAAGGTTTGAGCCGTGGTTAAGTTTTTTTTGACAAATAGGATTTTTCACAATTAACTCAAGGATAGTTAATTTTTGAGGAAAGGAGTTATGAAAGAAATGTATATTGTTGAATTGTAAAATGAATGACTTCAAAGATATAGAATGAATTATGCCTGATCAAAAATTTTGCACAGTAACTACCTACTATTATGTACAATTTCCAAGTAGGTATATGCCTAATGTCAACATTTAAGTTATGATTTTATTTGACTATCATTGAAACGGTTATCAACATATCAAGATTGTTTCTATAGGAAACTAGCAATCACCTGCGGTTTTGCTCGCATAGAGTACACTTGTGTATTTGCATTTATAAAGGGCTATTTGACAATTTCATGAAAACAGTGAACCACTTCATTTTTTATTTCAAGTCAAAAGGTTAAATTTAAATTTTAACCATTTTACCCCATAAGGGTAAAATTTCTGTAATTGCTAAAACAGATCTTTCTCAATTTCCAACTAATATCTACAATACCAATTTTCATAGTTTTAACTTTAAAAAGGATGAGATTCCCATACAAACATTTATCTCCTATTTTGATTCCATAAGTGTTATTTTTAAATAAATCTAAATCATTGGAATAGTGTATTAAATAAATACATTTGGTATTATTCATAAAAATATCACCAAATTTAAAAAGAATATAGTTATTCACAATGTTAATACTAGGAATACACATAAACTTGCAGTACCTACCCACTACTAGGCTCCATAAAATAAATAACATAATAAACTTCCAAGCGCCTTGTCAATAAATAAATTCAAGAATTATGTAAAATGTCAACTTATGTCTAAAACATAATACAATTTAAAAGAATATAGGTATGAATGACAAAAATGCTCAGGATTAAATAGCTCTAATCCTCTTAGTTTTTGAGACAGTGATTTGTAGTGCCGTCACTAAAAAAACAAGCCTCTTAGTTTCTTGCAATGTTCTTCTTAGAGTGGTCGCATACCAACCTGCTTAGACTTAGCTTTAAAATGTTCAAAAATGATAGCAGAGTGTCCTATATGAAAATAAGTTAATTTTTTACAAACTTTCATTCTCTACTTTAAGGTTAAATTTAAAAAAAATATTGAATCGCAGTAAGTATATTTAGTTTTAGACCCAAAGGCCAAATACCCATTTTCAAGCGTTTAATTTAAAAAATGATGGATTTTCATACAAATCTACCCCTCCCATTTTGCTCCTTTTCTTAGTGAATGCTTACGTTTCAAACCAAACCTTATGTGCAAATGTTGTGTGATTCGCTGGAACGGTTTCGACTCGGCTTTTATTATGACTCAGTGATAATTTAATTTTATATACTTAAATAGGCTGAATAAATATATACATTAAATACTAATAAATAAAATAATTTGCAGCAGTATTAATATTAAATAGGTAAATAGATAGATTTAATAAAATTATACAAAATAAAAATAATCTATTTATACAGCAACAAAACGCAACTCACTACATGCTGCATTCAGTTATTGATAAATAAGTATAATTGTTACCTTATCAAGGTTACACCGCTGAACCTATATTGACGAAATTTGGTAAGGTGATAGCTTGCATCCTGATGATACGAACATGTAATCTATGCAGTGAAGCCATGGACAACCACTAGTCATATTTATATGATAGACCCTGTATTTTATTCGCATTCTATAGATATTTAGAGCTTTTTTTTTCATTCAATTATAATAATTTTTTTTTCACATTTTTTTATATTGCTGTTTTTTTTAAACTAAAAACTTAAGTTTTTTAGTTATTTGGCTTAAGTTAGTTACTTTCAAAGATATGTGAGCAAATATCCACAACAGCCTGATCCAGTATGGGCTTTGTTTTATGGGATTAAAATGGTCCTTCTGATAAATTCTAAGTTATGTGAGCAATAATTTTTATTATTAACAGGTAGGATAATTAAATTATATTACATTAAGTACACCCGATTAAAAAGTAACCTTCAGCGTTTAAGTTATCTCTATACGAAATTCCAGTAAAATTGGTTCAGCGATTTAGCCTTAAAAACGTAACACACACATTTTAGCAGTAGCAAATAGCGTATCATCATCATCATCATCATTCATTTACACAGTTTATTTAGGTACGTTGGATACCTACAGTTCCAATTTTCATTCACCCCCTATTTCCCACCCTTAAAATTTGAAATACCAAAAACCCTGAAATACTTCATTACTTATTTATGCTTTGTATTATAATTCAAATTTTCATGTTTCTACCTTCAAAAAACAAAGACTTTCATACAATTCCCTCCATTACCATTCTTTAAGTTGAAATTTCCAAAATTCTTTACTTGGTGGATGCTTATGTTATGAAATAAAGCTGTGACTAGTGGTTTTGGTTGTGCATTAATAGATCAGTCGGTTAATACAAAACAATTTTATAAGTTTAGATTGCAGGCAGGAACATTAAAAAATTACAAAACATATTTTTGTGAAAGATGAATCAGTATTACATAGTAGTACATTTTGTAACCTGTTGACTTGATAAATAAGTGGAATAGTTTTTAAAACTATATACATGAAGGAAAAAAATTGATGCCATCACATGAAAAAAATTATATTATTTTGTTGTAATTTTGAGTACATTACCTCTTTTACAAGAAAAGTAGTATTTTAATAATAAGGTGTGTATTCCTTTGATTTTCAAAAAGGACCCGTATCTCGAAAACCATTGATCCTCCTCTCTTAGCCTACGGTGAGACTTTGCCCACCCTGTATACCTACATCACACAGAAAAAAACTTTCTGCATGTACTGGTTAGTAGAAATTGCTAGGTGCCTACCTAATTGGAAGATGATAATGAACTAAGAAGCTGACACAAATTTAATGAGCAGTCATCACAAAATTAGAGTTTCTAATAATTAACCTTAAAAATATGCCAAGCATATTAAGTTTTGCCAAATTCTATAGTTTTCTTATGAAAGCAACATATTCACTGGCATTTTCTGCGTAATCTAGACATTTTGGCAGTAGAAGCGTCTATTAAAACGCTCCCTTGTGAAAAAAAAACCAGCCAAGTGCGAATCAGACTTGCACACGAAGGGTTGCGTACCACCATATATAATAAAAAACGAGCGCGACGTTAATCGAACTTAACCATTAATCGTTATTATTATGTAATTTAAGAATTATTGTATCAATATATTTCATTTTTATTTTGTTAGTTATTTAGAAAGCGCTTGATCCTCTCTGGCTAATCTGAAAGGTAATAACATGAGTGCACTGATAGCTAGAGACAATTTTTATTACTCATTTTATTACAGTGAACCTTTGACTTTTAGTATTGATTGTGAAGAGAATAAGAAAAAGCTCTGCAAAAGAAAGCGTAAATTTATAGTACCTAGTAATACAATGTAGTTTTCATCATAATTTTTTTTTTAAATTATTTTTTACAATAACATCACAAAGATAAAATGCATCTACTTTTCGCTTATTGGCTAAACGCTATCTGTCATTTTCTATGGAATTTTTACAAAATTTTTACTTATAAAAGTACATTTTATATGTTACTCTATTACTCGTTAAATAATACAGTCTAGTTAGCTGTGATAGTTGTCCTTTTAACTACGTTATATATATTCCTGTCATAAATTTTTTCCCACACATCCAAAAACAACGGTTTAGCTGGTAGAGGGGGGGGACACATGACTCTAACAAAAATTAGGACTTTAGGAGTGCATATCTCAACAATTGTTGACTTAAATTTAAAAAAAATAGTTTGAAACCTTGATATCATTTTTTAAAATCTATCATTTGGTACCTCTTGCGTTAATATACGATAATTTTTTTTTCGTACTTCAGTTACATGTATGGCGATCTTTCCCAAAAAAATTTTTTTTCTTAATTTCACTATGTCATTGTGTAGCGGTTCATAGATTACACCTATCTTCCAAATTTCATCTATATACTGCAAATAGTTTCCGAGAAAAACCCTAGACAGACATACAGACAGACATACAGACAGACGGACGGACGGACATGGCGAAACTATAAAGGTTCCTTTTTTGCCATTTGGCTACGGTACCCTAAAAACGACTAAAGGTGCATCATATAAAATGATGGAAACGTTTTTTGAAATGCGTGAAATATAAGAAGTCATGAAAACAAACAAACAAATAAGCAAAATGAAACGCCAATTATTTAAAAGCGCGAAATAATAAAACGTGATTATGAACGTGAATAGACATTTCCAAAGTTTCTCGAGTATGCGGGAATGGCAAATGATATGCATAAATTATTAAAATAAATATGATTTTTTGTGGATTTCATCGAATACATGTACTGTATATTATACATTGTTATTAAATGTCATAATGAAATAGAGATTCATTGATTCATTAAATTATCATTCCCTGACGACCGCTTAGCCTAGTGAGTAGCGACCGGTGTTGTCAAATTATTTTCGTGTAAATCGGGATTAGTATGCTAAAATTTAAAAAAATGCGGGATTTCGTGAAGAATTCGGAACAAAAAAGAAAAAAAAATTTAACCATTTATTATTTACTTGTTAGTTTTAAATGTATAAATATAACAATGAATTCTTAGGTAATAAAAATTAAAACACAAACGTACCTACCTATCACAAATAAAAAAAAAATAGACATATTTTTATGTTGTTTTATATTTTGCAGATGATATTACACCTTGTTGCAATGTATCTTACTTGTCTTTCAAAAATTTATAAGTCCCATACATGACTCGATTTAGTTTACGTTGTGTTCAGTGTTATAGGTCAGCTGTACGCAGTTAGATTTCTATTAGGTTCCGATCGAACTTACACGTAATAATCGGGACAACTGGCGTCCCGTGTGGGACATTTAATCGGAGTCCTAAAATCGGGACATCCTGCAAAAATCGGCACATCTGGGAACATTGGTAGCGACCCTGCCTACGAAGCTGAAGGTCTCGGGTTCGAATCCCAGGTCGAGTCAGTATTTATACGATTAATATTGATACTGGTACCGGATCTCGGTTGTTATATGTATGTGTTGTCTTCGCTTGGTACTCAAAACACAAGCTAATGCTTAGTTCGGGGCCTAGACGTTGTTGTGATGTATACGTTATTATTATTATTAAATAAAATTTAAAGTGAAAAAATTGTGATCAACAAAAAATAAATCAATTTAAATAGACATTTCAATTTAACGCAGCATACCAGTTAGGAGAGCGTAGCCGGGAGTGAGAAGGAAAGGGCGACAGTAGCGAATTGTTGAAAACAGCAGGGTTACCATGACTCATGTGGTTTGTACTCGCTATCGACGACGTTAAAAAATTGTATTGAAAAATTGTACAGCTTCTCTGGCTATAGTAGTCCCAAGAAGAACTAACAAATTCACATACAAATTTTTACGCTCTCGCTAAGAAGTCTCGACTGTTTATATCACTTAAAAATCATGGTACTTAGCAGTACATATAAATGCGTGTAAACACGAGGTGGGCGCTAGTGGTAATACGATACAAACCGTAGATTAACGTCTATTTTCTGTTAGAATGGTATAATAACATATATTTTATTATTTCACAGGACAAACACGACGGGGCGTTGGAAATAGTAGAGACAATAAGGTACTTTTTATTTTTTAATTATTTTAATTTTTTGCGTTAATCGTACAAGAAGTTATAATGTTTGCTCTTGATATAAGCTGATGATTATAATTAAACATATGTACCTACTCAGCGATAAACACGCCTGTAGAATGTGAAGGACACGCGGTCGATGACCGAACGATTTTTGCCCGCGTCAGCTGCGGCACACTGGCCGACTGTGGCAGTTTGCGGAATACGGTCAACTCTGGGTCAGGACGATATGATACTGTCAACAACTAGGTTCTTGGTACATTTCCTGATACAAACGTAAACAATATTTTATATTGTCAATCAAAGCGGAATGCGAACTATCTGCACGTTGTTGGTAATATATATATTTTTGCTTTTATAACATGACAGGTAATGAAACGATGTCTGACTAATCGATTTTTAATTTTACTGTGTATGGAATTTCGTAACAGTGTCGCCGTTTCTCGGTATATTGTACAAGTCGCGTATTTTCGTCTTTATAGACCGTCGGCCGAGGTCGATTGTTTGATGTATCGTATCGCGCCTTTGTAATTAATAACATACGGCCGATTCGAAAATCCTTCAATTGTATTTTACGTTATTATAAAACAAAATCAGTTTCAATCACAATTCACACGGATCGCACTTTATAGCTCGCAATTGATCGCCTGAGACTGCGCCAGTTGATTGACTTATGTAGTAAACTCACTTATTGGCGTCGCGTCGTCCTCCTTATGTACCCCCTGTCTGTTCGTTTCTGTATTCTGTATTTCTGTGTTTGAATAACCATATGATGTTTTCGAGCACTTTCTATGACACAATTGACTTACTTCTATACATGGACGTCACAATATAATAGGGTATGTGACTAATATTGAAAATATTCGGTTTAAGGATATGGATATTGGTTGAAAAATATGGATTTATAAGCTATTAATATTCTATCTCTGTCTCTTTCTTATAAAACGAAATTTACATTATTTTAAACGGTCTGACGTCACACATAGTTACGCCATGCGGTATTGCCCACTCTGTCCGACAGGACATTTTAAACATTCATAACTTTGTTATTAATGATTTGTTTTATAAAATTATTTCACTGTTATGATATATTTAGAAAACTCTTTCATATAAAGTAATAAAAAAAATTGTCGTCTACCCTATTACATACTGTGCGATGGTCTATTGCTCGTGTTTAGTTTTTGATATTCTTTTATCGCTTGTACCTACCAGACTTACTGGATAGTCTTAAAATTATTTATGTATCTCCGTTCGCCCGTCCATCTGTCCCTACACCATAGACTGGGATCCTGTCGCATCTAACCCTGCATCTTGAAGCTATCAATATCAATCCTTTTTTATGAGATAGTAATTATAGTATCAACTTGAATTTCATTCTGGTAGGTGAAGCCTTAACTTTGATGCCTTTCAGTTTTGGTATAATCTCGGAACCCACCAGTTTGACGACGGTAAACAAATTGTTTTATCGATATGATTGTGATTAATCTCGTTAAAATGATTTGATATTGGCAAACTGTGACGTAAAGACGAACGTGTGTGGAGAAATAGAATGAAAATCTTATTTTTAACACTTTAATTTGGCATGATTTTATTTGTAACGTTTTATTTATTTTATATTGTAAATCATACGTGCGGAAGGTAAAAACATAAAAATTATTGCTTCAACCAAATTAGTTTACTTCATTCAAAATGTTTTCCGTTTTCTATATTAGGAAGAACGATATTTCTTCACGAGAGAAATAATCATTTCTCAAAATCAAGACACGTGAACAATCCACACAAAGTAAGTTTCGCATTTGATCGGAGAAACGGTATATTTTTCTTATAACAAATATTATCTCTCGTACAAGAAACATACATAAAATAACGACGTGTTTTACTGTAAAAAACTCGAAAGAAAATTTTAAAGTATTTGCTAAAAATCTGATGATCATTAGACACCCAGGGCCGTAGGCCCGTACCGCAGTAATTATACTATTTCCATTTCTTTATTTTCTCGATGACAGGTCTAATTTGCTATTGCAGTGGTGTGACCAAATAAGTAATGATATCGATCGCAGGCAAAGGGATCTAGCCCATACAACCTTGTCTTAGAGTGTATTTTTTTAAAAGCAGTTGTGCGTTAAATTGTCTGTTTATTTAAAAATTATTCAACGTTTCGTTATTTGCAGTGTATACCCCAACCAGAAACTTTTCATCAGTTTCTGGTTCTGGTACAGTTAATCACAAAAATGTTTATTATATAATGTAATACTTTTATTACAAAAAAAAAAGAGAAATATAGTTTTTTCGTTATTTACTCTCATTTTAATATTCTAAAAGCAATATTTTGTGATAAATTGAATTTAAAACGAAATCAAATTCCTCAAAAATTTGTGAATGACACACAATTGAGTGAATGACTCACAAATGAATGTCATAATATGTGTTTCTTTTACGAAAAAGATGGCGTATTGTTCATTTCACGCATGTTATGTGCTATTCTACTATTCTGTTCTTAGTATCGCGAGTTCGGGGGTTTTTAATTTTGTTTTACTATATTTTGAACAAAGACAAAATTAAATACAACAAAAACATTCAAATATATTTTTTCAAGGTGGCAACACTCAATGGCCCACCGCCATTTTGTGTTTGTTTTAATCTGTCACTCGCAACAAGACTGTTCGCTGAGTTTTTCACATTATCCATGCGTTACGTTGTGTATTCCTCCGTCCGTGTTGATTGCTGCCTTGTGTCAAACATCAACATTAAGTAATTCATAAAAATATATAGACTGATATTGATTTAAGTGTCGTGATAGCCCAGAGCGCAACGAACCTGTCTCAAATTTATAAGGCCCCATAGGGCCATGGTTCGAATCCGGGCGTGTACCAATGAGTTTTTCTGACTTAAGTACACAATATCACTGATACCGTGCTTCGGAGGGCACGTTAAGCAGTCGGTCCCGGACGCTGTCAATAGATGGCGGTCGTTACAGTTCCCAACCCGCAGTAGAGCAGCGTGGTGGACTTAAGCTCCAAGCCCCCCTTCTCACCCTGGGGGAGGCCTAAGCCCCTGCAGTGAGGTAAAAATGGGTTGATGATGATGAGAGTATCAAAATGGTGGCCCGCTATTACCACTGTCGCAAGTGCGAGAGCGTGTTGCGGCCGCATTAGGAATTAGTGGACCTACTGTTTCAAAAAATACTAAATCGGTACAGCCGGCATGCAGGAAAATAAGGTTCGTTCGTATTGTAAAGTAAGGTACGTTCGTACCAAATAAAAAACGCCAACCCACGTCGTGTGACATCGGTTGACAACTTCGATGCTGACGCTATTCGCCGTCATATATATGACTATTACTTGCGCAAAGAAATTTCAACACTTAAAAAACTTCTTGTTTCTTTGCGTGAATGTGGTTTGTTCTTTGGCTAAAAAAGCTTGATTTTGAAAGAAATTCGATTTGCTTATAAAAAATCGGACAAACGTAAAATATTGATGGAGCGTCACGGCGTTGCTATGGCTCGCTGCAAATTTTTGAGCGAAGCCAAAAAGATATCAGATTAGTCAAATGTTATTTTCATTGACGAGACTTGGTTAATTGCAAACCATACAGTGTCTAAGGACTGGACTGACGACACCTCCGCTTCCACTAGCTCAGTGCCAATGGGAAAAGGCGAACGGCTTATCATATGCCATGCAGGGTCTACGAAAGGATTAGTGTCAGATGCTTTATTGGCCTTTAAATCCAAGAAAACAGTGGACTACCACGAAGAAATGAACGCGGCGATTTACAAGGGATGGTTTAAAGAAATGGTGCAATCTCTGGAAGAACCGTCGATAATTATTATGAACAATGCTATATATCATTCCAGACAAATTGATAAAATGCCGACGCAGGCCAATAAAAAACAAGAGATAATTGACTGTCTACAACGTCATGGCGAAAATTTGGATAATACTTTATTAAAAGTACAATTAGTGAATATTTTAAAATCGGAAAAAAAACCTTCCTAAAAGATATGTTATCGACGAAATAGCTGCCGAATATGGTCATTGGGTTTTTCTACTTCCGCCGATCATTGCCAGTACAATGCTATAGAACTAATATGGGCACAAATCAAAGGACACGCCGCTCGAAACAATACCCATCCCCCTTTTACGGCAAACAAGATGTTAGATTTATTTAAAAAATGCATGTGCGGAAGTAACTGTCGAAAACTGGGAAAATATTGTGAGAAGAACCCAAAACACTATAATGTCGGATTGCGAAATTCATGTGGCATTCGATAATTTACAAGAACAGGAACTTATAATAAATGTTGGGGAAAGCTCATCGAGTGACAGTGACGATTTATCAGATTTTGATTAAAATAAATAAATAAAAATTACCTGTCGTTATAATTATTTCATTTCATTGTTGAGTACTTACCTATACCTACTTATTTTACAGCAGCCATACTTATTACAATAAGCATGGTGACAGTGGTAAAGAATCAATACATTAAAACATCGCTATATATAAAAGATGATAAAAAAGTATCAATAATGTATAAAAATGTTGAGATTAACAATATTTTTAAGTTTAAAATATGCAATCTGAACCTTCAGTTAAAACTGTGAATGAAGTCACAAATTTATATACAATATCGATAGAATATAGATATTTCTATCATAACATCACTATTCATATTGTCATAGAATGTAACTTTATTAAAATTTTGGTTATTTATCGTACTTTAAAAAAAAATACTGCATTTATGGCCTCAATCTGTCTTGGATGAATATTATATGGGATAAAGGAACAAAATTAGGCAGTTGTTATATTTTTCATACCTCGCATTTAAAAGTTAATTTTTGCGTAGTATGATGTGATATCGAAATCGAATCCAGAAAATAAATAAATGGACATAGTATAGTGCCTTTAAGTCTTATTATAATTACTTCAGTCTACAGATTCATGATACTAACATCTGACAAGTTAGCTACCAGTTATTAAATGATCGACGTGCCATCTCTTATTGTATACTTAAAATTAATCTTCTTCATTATGCAAAACAAAAAAGTCTTTTTCGCTTTCTTTTTCTAAGTTTTATTTATAATAAATTACTTAGACAGAGAACTAAAACAATCTTGGTGGAAAATCGATGTTCCGTACTAGAGTCATAAGTTTTAAAGCAAGTAAATTATGATCGCAAGTTCAAAAACTGAATGCGTTCTTAAATTGAGCTTGTCGGTTTCTTGTAAAAAGAAATCTTGGCTGAAATAGGATAGCTTGAGAATTTTTAATTCTTATAAACAGGAGTAATTTGTGTGAAGTAAACTACTTTGATAGAAAATATATATTTTTAGATTTAAGAACTTGACTTTAAGACATGTTTCTTGAATGAAAATTTCATTTCTGTCTGTGTACTTACAGTAGATATGTGTGTGTCAAATGTGAGTAAAATTTCCATAATGTGTAATAAAAAAAAAGTCAAGGTCCACACCTGAGTAATTTTTTTGATATATGGGTATCTGGATGTAACAGACCAGTTTGGCGAGTCGGATAGGGCTCCTGTATTTTACAGAGATGCGTTTCGGCTCCGAAGTTGATGACCTTCGTACGTCTAAAAAAACTCGTCCTTTTATTTTGGCCTTGCAGTCGTTTTTTTTTTTTTCATTTGGAGCCCTGCCAATTCATTATTGCCATATGAATCTGGCTGGACAGCGTTATGTTGTGTTCTTAAAAACGTCTCGAACGTGCAAATTTTCATAAAATCGTAGTCGTTGAATCATTCGAAACTGATAGAGCTGATTCGATTGATTTTTCTTATGGAATTGTATATGTTATATATATCTGTACCTACCTGCCTGTACAGTACGGCTAAAGATGTAATGCAAATTTTCGCTTTACTTCGGCAAAGGTCGTATTTCCGAGCAGTCGGAAAGCAATACCTTTATAAAGTGGCTAAAATCCACAACGAAACAAGTGACGTTTGATACATTAAAGGTTTTTTTTATTAAAAAATCGGTTGATTTTGCAGGCTATCCCTGAAACTTCCCGCTATTTACAAGATCAAAGCGCTCGAAAATATCCCTATTAGAAAGCTATTAGGCTTGAAAGCTATTGATCAAGTTCAAAATGTCGATGTTTGTGGTTTTTTGAGCTCTTCGAGCTCACAATATTTATTTTCTGAGCTCTCCAAGCTCAAAAATAGAATTTATATAAATTTAGAGTTCTTTGAGCTCAAAAACTAAGGACATATTCAAAGAAAACGTTATTTTGGAAATTTTTAAACTGCGATATCTTTTGAACGCTTCGTTTGATGTCAATGAAATTTATGGCATTCTATACCATTTTGTAAGCATATTTTTTTTTGTATAAAGTCAAAAATCGATTGGTCGTAAAATCTAAAATTTATGTTAAAAAAATATTTTTCGGAAATTTATAAACTGCGGTATTTTGTGAACGCGTCGTTCGATTTTAATTTTTGTGACGACATTCAATGCTGTTTTTTATGCACAAAAACGTATAGAAAATTTCAAATAGATCAGTTGGAAAATCTCAAAGTTATCTAAAAAAAACGTAAAAAAAATATTTTTTAATTTTTATTTTTTGAATATTTTTGAAACAGCTCGACCGATTGACTTCAAAATCTAATCAGATCTAAGTCTCGATAAACCCTTTCGAATGCCGTATCGTGGGTCTTAATCGGTTGATCCGTTCTCAAGATATCGTACGATCGTCTGTATGTATATAGTATAGTAATAGTATATGGTATATCGATACGACAAGAAAAGGTTACATACACACTCTCACGCACACATACACATACGGACGTCCAGTCGGAAATAGAATGGCTTCCCAGGACCTCAAAATGTGGAGATCTGTTGATTACTCGATTTTCGAAAATCGGACCCAAACCAATAACTTCCTTTGGATAGCGGGAAGTTTACAAAATGTCTACAAATAAACAAATTAAAATTACAGTTAAGTTGAGCGTTACCTATAAGACTTATGTTGGTTTTGTTCAGTTTAGATATTATAGGCACTAAGTTAAGCTAGTAGCAATGTAATTATTTAGTAAGTCTTGGGTGCAAAATTAACTATTATTAAAATATTGAAAGTTAAAGTTCACCTAAAAACAAAACGAGACTGTGTTAATAACAGATCTATAGAATTTTGCAGGTAGGCTTGTAGGTATCTACCCTATTTTAAAATTACCTTGAATTTTAAATTCTTAACGATAAGGTTTAAAATGCGAGGGTTATGTTTAGGGCCTTTACGTTCTGTGATTCGTTTTTTGTCGGAAATACGAAGTGTACCGTGTCCATTTTTTAATCCAAATCAAAAGAAAATGACAGCCATAGAAAATACTAAAAAAAAAATTAACGATTAAAACGCGGTATCTTCGGCTGTATTTTATATTGTCCTAATGCTCTTATTTTAAAGTAATAAAAAGTATTTTCATTTTTTAGTTCAAGTTTATTGAAGGTATAGGCAAAGTTTTGAAATCGATTTTTAGTTTTTTTCTATAAATATCGATAATAATAAATAACATTGGCATAAGTTATGTTATTGTAATACTACAATTTAACTGGCGAAAACGGACAAAAAAGTTGTGTCACGGCGTCATCGATAATGTTTTCCCTTTTTTGAAAGGAGTGGGAGAAACCCTTCTCGGCACGAAACTAGAAACATGTATCGAAAAACCAACTCGCAAATTTCTAAGACGTTAACGTTGTTATCGTGTGACCTAATTTTGTCTAGATAAACGTATTGCGAATCACTCGTTAGCGTACTTTTTTGGCAATATTTATATTAAATAAGTCGTCATTACGTTGTGGTTACAAAAAAAAAATGTTATAAAATTATGCTTTGAAATATCTCACATTAGGTACATTTTCACGAATAAAATTGGCGAGTTATTTATTTTATTAGAGTTATGGAGGGCTCATTAAATTCGAAATGATGTCTAAAATAAAAGGGTACAAAAATCATATTTGATTTGAAGGTTCAGGAACCTTGTGGGCACTCCGACTCCCGTTTAGGTTTTGTAAAAAAGAGATAGATTTTTTTCTGAATATTTTGATATTTTGTTTCACGTTTTCATTTCACATTTTGAAGTTTTTGTCTATAGTATTTTTTTTACTATTTAGAGTTAGAGATTTTATTTGATTCCTGGCGTCGAAATCGAGGGGTGTTTAGTATGAGACCTATATATATATATATATATTTGTGTGTGTGTGTGTCTGTCTGTGGCATCGTAGCTCCTAAACGAGTACACCGATTTCAATGCGTTTTTTTTTAAATTAAAATCCTGTTTAATCCTGTTAAATAATTGAGGTTATAGTTGGTTTTTATACAGATGTTAACTAGCCTAAACTGTTAAAATAATATATATTTACATCCAAATATGTTTTATTGAGATTTAAGTATTTTTAATTTGTTTTGTTTGCGATAACGATGATCATAGCTGCATGATGTGGATGGACAACTTCAGTTAGTTCAGTTCACATATCGAACTGCTTATATCGGTGTCCGTTGTTTTCTATTCCATGAAAGTACTGGGAACCGAATCCGCTCCACTTCCATTCGGTCCGCTTTTAAACTGATATTTATCTCTGGATATACCCTCTGTTTTTTCATCGTCCATTCAGTCCGACATTCACTCGGCGACGCCGATGAGTAGAATTGTTTAGGCCATGTTATGTTGTACAAAAAAGGGAAGGTGTAGTGACGACCTCGCATCAGTAAGCATTCATATATTCACATATATCGTTTTGTGTGTCTATATGTCCTTGTATAATAGCTCTGCGAGGACAACATTATTACTGCAAAGAGAGCCTTTGATGTGTTCGTAATGTTCTATGACAACGAACAGATGTTCAGTCTTGTCTAACTATCATCAGATGAAAATTTCTTCGTGTTCTCAATTGGTCTCCAAAATTATACGAGTTTAGGTAAATTAAGAGTCGTGTATATTGTTTGTAAAGTGATTCCCTCCAATTCGCAGATGGGTGTGCGACGACCTGCCCGAGATGAAAGCGGCGCTAGAGAACAACATCTTGTGCGACTACGACACGCATTCGTACGAGAGCATGCGGGGGCTGTGCGACCGCTTCAACCGCGCCATCGACTCCGTCGTCGCACTGGTCAGTTATGATTTATATTTTGTTGAATTCCGACAACTAGGGGATATGATATGATTCTACAGGTAAGAAAAAATCTCACTCCAGCACGCTGAATCCGAACGAATGTTGAGTCACTTATAGAATCCAAGCCCTTGGAAAAAATTAACCTGTGAAATGAACCAACGTGAATAACGCTTAGAAGACTGTTACTATATCAGAAAATAACTCTGAGCACTATGCCGTCATTTCTGAGCGGTACAGATGAGTACGTGAGTGAATGGAATTTCTCAGGTACGAATGAGGAATTACGACTAATTATTAATGTACGGCTTTGTTATAGTGTATAGATGATTAAAAATAAATGTCGAAAAATCTAGTGCTATACTATCACTTACTAGCCGTTGGCTAATTCTAGGCACTTTGCTTTGGACAAGTAGTGGCAGTGGATTATGTATAATAAATATAATAAAAACGTTTTTTTTTTGCTATCTGTACACAAACAGTGCTACCAACAAGCACGGCACACCTTTGACATCACGCGCTTACCAAGCGCCTAGGATTAGCCGACGGCTATTATTAACAATTTCTGATATAAAAAAGGCCTGAACATTTTCGGTCATCTGCTCTTGGGCTATAAATATTATGTTGCTACCGGAATTCCGAAGTTGCGAATTCAACAGTTACTCGATATGATTCAGAAATCAGAAGTAGTCATATACTCGTATATAGTGAATCAGATACTTGCTAAGAATTAAGTGGTCATGTTAATATAAAAACTTTCATAACGCTGATTAGTGTAGTAAGGTAGTTGGCACGTGACAAGGTCACTTCATTCATTTTAAATCTAGCGTTGGCGTATTTTTTAGTTGGACATGAAAATACGTACCTAGTCCTTCTTGAGTCATATAGTCTTTATTACAGTGTTAGGTTTGTGTAAATTATTGTTACAATATTTAGGTTCTCTTACTCACTACGTGATTATTTGGTATTAGGAAGGCGGATGTTTAAGTCGTTTTTAAGGATTTTATTTTTTCGTATTTAAGGAAATATTTAAGGTTTATTTTTTTAAATTTAATTTTAATTGTTTAAGTTTCCTGCTTATTATTAGCTAAGTTACATATTAGCTAATGCGCTGTATATTAGCTAAGTTAAGTTTAATCCCTGCATAAATAATTAATAAACTTCAT
The DNA here is from genome assembly GCA_949709985.1 of Luffia ferchaultella. Lineage (NCBI taxonomy): Eukaryota > Metazoa > Arthropoda > Insecta > Lepidoptera > Psychidae > Luffia > Luffia ferchaultella. Next base: position 16,715,017 of record OX453240.1, on the reverse strand, counting down.
ACATTTTTACTTCACTCAATCTATATAGTATATCTACCATTTCAGATACATTAAATAGATGTCTAACACCGAAATTGATTTCAATTCATTTTCAATTCTAAGCAATTTTCATGCTGATTGTAATGACAATTCATTTAATTTAAATATATATAGCTCTCTACATTATACGAAATTTTTATTTATTTTATGTAAGTAATAAAAGCGAGGCCAATTCATCGAAACTAAATGTGACGAGCAGGTAAAGAAAACACTGCAAACACAACAGAGTACGTACGTTTTACGCAACACAATTTACCATGAGAAGGGCCCACTCCTTTGTTAGAGGAGCGGCACAGACAGTGTCCGTGCGAGCTAGCTCTTACACAATGCCAGTGAAGGACGGTGACGTGTAACAGCTGTTTGACGGTGCGGCGGCAATAATAGTCGAGACATTTATTCTGCCTATTTATGACATCTGTTTCCTCTCGTAATACATTTCCAATTTAACGTTCATTGACTCCATTGGTAAAAGACTATATAATAATATATTTTTGCGCTCTTAGTGCATTTCATACTATCAACGGAACATAGTGTTAGACGAGATGTCGGTAATTAGTTGTTTATAGAATACAATGCACAGTCAAGAATTGCTGGCAACTGCGAGGGCTGCTATTTATTAATCCGGAATAAGAAAATTGGAGATTACGGCCGCGACCCGCAAGTGCACCATAACCGGACGATCGTGGGTAGGGGGGCCAAAGCTTGTATAGTACTTTTCTTAAAGATGCGTGTAAATTAGTAAAATTTTCATACGTTTTCATGTACCTGTTCTTCGATTTCGGTGATAAGCAATTTACAATAATAGCGTTTGCAGCTTCAGATTCAGGGTATTTCAAGTGGTGTTAAAATGTCTTCTTAGCACTCGTAGAACTCATTTTGAATTATTATAGTAGGTAAAGTTAACATAAACTAATTATATTGACAACTGTATTATAATAATAAAAATAGTTTAGGTAATTTTGCCGCTAATTCGCCGCGTTCCACTATGCAAAATTCAGGTCTGTTTCAGATCAAAAATCCATATCTTTTTTATTTGTCAAGAAAGACGACTGAATATTTGCACAAGCATAGAATATTAAATAAAGCTTCAGATAATATTTAGATTTTATACTTTTATTCGAATATATATATATTTAAAAAATATATATAAAAGTTTAATAAATAGTATAAGAGTGGAACTTTAATATAATGTAGTAATTTAATATATATATATATTTTAAAAATATATATATATATATAAATGTTTTAGCCTTTGTTTTAATTCCTTGTGGACAACACTTTCTATTGTTAATAAAAAACTATTGTTACATTAGTTTATTATAAAACAATAATGATAAAGCTGTTATCTATTTAAATAAGTAATTAAAAGTTATGATTCAAAATATTTATTTAGTAAAATTTTTGAAGTTAAAAATTCTAATTTATAAATAAAATTAATACTAGCAAAATTATGTATATTAATGTGTACATTATGCTTAATTGTACTTGGTCAACTATGAGATCCAAAACGAGTTTCCGAACGAGTCACTTTTAAAAGATCTAGAATATGTTCATTAAGTACATTCACACGTTTGCTATATTAAGTTTTTCTAAGGCTGGAAATGTACGGACCTGGTGTTTAGAAAATAATATGATTTTAAATGCCTGAAGTACTTGAGACAATTTTTTTCTGAAATACCATTTCCATGTCTTTTGAGTAAATTTTAGTATACCTCAAACCAACGTGGCTTTGGCAAAAGTTTACAGCAATTATATTTTCATTTATATATTTCCTCAATTTTTAATTGCTCGAACACTTGAGACAATGTTTATTACAAGGCCATTTCCATGTTGTTTCAGTTCATTTTAGTATATCTCGAGCAAACTTCACTATCACTATCACCAAGCCTTAGTGCTTCCACGGGTTTTACTTCTATTCCTCTTCCTATGGAATATAATCCCTGAACAAAGGCATTGTAGTGTAGATATGATCAAAATCAAATTCACTAGGTCGAGCAAAATTTTTTTCTATTTTTGGTTGACTCTGACAAGTTCCCATAAAAGGCACAGGGTCTTCCGCGTTTTCCAGAAGTAGTAGATAGCGTGAAGATAATTACTTTTTCTTTCGAGTTCCGTAAAGTTACCAGAAAATGTTGTTCTTTTTTGAATCCTTTTTCCTCGACGCTTCTATTTTATATTATAAAGTCTATTAAAGGGAGAAATAAGATTCCTTTGAATCTCACTGACAATAAAATACAAGTAGTCTTCAGAAACATGATAGTTTTCATCTAAAACTGTTGATAGAGCTTCAAATTTTTTTCTTCCATCAATGTATAATAATAATAATTCACGCATAGAACATTTGAAAGTACCTACTTAGTACTAATTTTGAAATTAAGCAAAGATACGTAACAGTCAACCGTCTGTTTAGTGTTATTACGACTTCTTATTATAGCGCGACATTAAATGAATCCACTCGTCATATATTATTTGATAAATAAGGGTAGTATGCATTTTGTTGATTAAAGTTGTACCGCAAAATGAGAGCAAAATGTAGTTAAATGCCCTAAATGAATAAATAACTAATATTTTATTTAAGAATACCGCAAACTAATCAATAAAATAGTTCAACATTAGAAACCACAATAGATAGAGGTTTCCGGTTTCCTGACTTGTATCATACTTTTCGCGATGACCTTGGAAACCGCACGTACCTGCAGATAATTTTTATAAATGTTATTTACGAATATCTACGTTATAAAACAACACCAAATGTAAAGCACCGGGAGACGAACTGTCAAAAGTCTCGATGAAGTTATAAATCTTGTCTTTTTTCCCCTCACTTATTGTTAATTTTTTTTCATAGTAATATAATCATAAAACCTACAATATTATAATTGCTTCAAAATCTACATGCAATAGGCTTTTTAGAAATGTATAACACTTTATAACTATTTGAATAAATTATTGAAAGAAATTAATTGTAAAATATCGAAGCGAATGGACCTAAAATAGACATTCTTGATTTGAGACACTTTGTACTATTAAAAAAATATCTTCCAAATGTAATTCATACAAAATTACTACATTATATTAAAGTTCCACTCTTATACTATTTATTAAACTTTTAAAAATGCGTCAGTAACAACATTAGTAAAAACTATTTTTGTTAAGCCGTTGTTTTACCATTTTCCATAGTGCGTTCCGTTCCAATGCGTTTCTTTTTTTTTACTTTTTTAAATTCATTTAATGACTCATGCTTCTTGTCGTGACAGTTCGAAATTTAAATAAAACTTAGATGAGATAGCGCTTTAGTTATCAATGTTCGAGTTTAAATCAAGGGGATTAAAAGAGTTCGTTCCATTTTCAAATTACATTATTGGACCGCTCGAGCACGCTTGCTAAAAATTGTGGGGCATTTACTGGTCCAGTACTGCAAGTATGATTTATCCCAAAGAAGAATGTTTAAGATATGGTTGTATATCGTAGTATCTTTGAGAAAAGAAACAAACATCTATCATTTAATATGGTTTTATTGCTTTTCAAAATATTTGCCATCATGATCGATGCACTTTAACATACGTTGACACCAATTTTCATAGAATTTTTTCCATTCTGATTGGGTTATCTCCAAAACGACCATTTTGAACGCATCAACGGCCTCTTCGCGGCTCGAATAACGTTGACCACGTACCTAGTGACCACGTACCTAATAAACTGTGAAATAATGGCGTTCAATTGCCCCGTTGCTTCCTGAAAGGACGCTGCTGACGAAAGAACCTAAATACTTACTTTCAAATCAAAGTACGAGGTGCCTCAAAGACTTTATCTATGACATTGGCCGAGTATTTAGAGACCCTACCTACGGAGCCAAGGGTGGCGGGTTCGATATCCACCCGTATATGTTCTGTACTTTTGCAGAATTGTAAAATACATTAGAACACTCAGGGTACGATGAACATACGTTAAATTGTTACATCTAATTAAATCTAATCCACATGTTCGACACAACAAGCTGATACGACACTACCTACGACAGAAAAAAAAATTTAGGCATATATGCTCTGCTACCCGTGCGAAGACGGGGCTCGCTAGTAGTTTTATACTTCGGATCAATTAAATTGTGTATGGAAATCAGTGGTATTGCTTAACCTTAAATCTCCCTCGAAACGTTTGATGTAGTTATAACTCAGAAATATAAGGTGAAATTTTAACAACCATCCAAATTTCAATATAATGATCTTTGGTGAGAAACTGATGGCTTTCTTGTTTCCTTTTAATAGTATCCTTCAATAGGAAAATATTGAGATATGACTACACAAACCTTTCTCGAAAAAACCAATAACTTACGGCCAAAACCAAAACGAATAGGTCACCATTCACGGCCGCCGCACGCTCCGCCCGTCTCCCCGTCCGCCCGTCGTCGCAAAGAAGGCAACTATATATTTTTATTTTGAAAATTTGAGTTGGCGCGTAACCGCAGCGATGTAAAACACTGGGAAAAGGTTCTTTAAAAAATAAATGGTTCACCATCAGTAAAGCAATTTATTTGATAATCGAGATTATCATAAATATGAGGGAATCGAGAAAGATAAACTAACCGTTATCATAATTACGTTACAGGAACCATAATCTTCGTTGACGCATTTTTTTTTCTTTGTATTCCTCGTTTTGTTATGGTGGTCGTCCATTGCTCGACTGATGATGAACCCTTTTCTCAGGGCACAATTACTGCAACTCTATCATCCTTTTACGTTCATTACATGTTTGTTAACTACACGTTTAAAAATTGTATGAAATCGATAAACCTCAAGTAAAAACCTCAAGAACCTTAAATTGAAATACAAATAATATATTTTTAGCTGTTTTTTTTTGCGATAATTCGACATTCCAAATAAAAAAGCATATGACAAAACTATCTTTGGACAAAACTTATGAGTCGAGTGGGCGTTTTTCCATTGGACGGCACGGCAACGTTGTTCGGTTTTCCACTGAGCTCGGCACATCATCGCTCTCTCCTAGCCGCCCCGCGTACATACACACACGTAAACGTCTACAGTACGTACACAATACATACACAGTTTTGCGGCCGGCATCGAGCGGGAAGAGAAGCTTGCTGTCGTAGTCGCCGCCGCGCCGCCGGCGACACTCGCACCACCCCGGCGGGGGGAGTCAATGCCGTGTTGTCGCCGGCGCCGCGCCGGCAAATAGAAAAACATGTCATATATTTCATAAATTTTTGCTTCCCCGACAGCCGTGCCGTCGCCGTTGCCGTGCCGGCAAGTGGAAAAACGCCCAATGGGTAGATCATAAAAAGTGAATTCTTAAATTACTGCAATTATTTTTCTTTTAAATAATTTACTTTTTTTTTATATCCTATAAGCTGCCGACTGCCATGCCATGCCAACGTTCTTTGTTTGACTAATATTCCATTTGGAAGCGATCGTCGCTCCTATTGTGAACTCTTTTAGTAATCGATTAGGTACTTATTACAATTTATAAATTATGTAATCTTGAGCACTTCCTTAAAGATTCAAAGTGTATGTACACAAGGAAAGCATGAACCGTTAACTTGCCATGATGGATGTCACCGACACCGACGCGTGCCTGACCTCTGCATTTAGTTAATCTAGTCTACCTACGGGTAAATGTTGCTCCATCCCGATCGTAGTCTGCATCGCTTGCTTTCGGTCCGATTCATATGTCGAGCGTGCCGGAAGCCTGGTAGTGCGCACTGCGGCCGCTGGCTGGACTACATTGAAAGTGAAAATTGAGTGCAAACAAGCGCGAGGCTGAGGGACGGCGGGGATGCGATGCGAACCGGCCTGACCTACATTCTCCGACTCGTCATCGCTCGTAAAATCTTCCTGGAATATGATCCCACGCTGCTGCCTGTGGCGCCGGTCCACTCTTCTAATGTTAGTTACCTAGGAACGCAGATTTGACACGGTAAAACAAAACAAGGCTTGAAATAAATTTATGGTACACGATCTGGCTATTATGAGTAGCTTGATGTGTCTTCTTTTTCATTTTCTTTCTTTATATCTGATGCAAGGTGAAAAACTATCGTTTCCATACATATCGTGTTAATGTTCTTATTGCTTGTAGAATAGTTATCTGTTTTTACAGCCCCGGACCTCCAAGCCAAAAATACATAAGATCTCTCAGTTGCCTATCTGTCGGTCCGATTGTCTGACACAGACATTTATTTCAAACCGTTTAACGTAGAAACTTAAAATTCGTCATAGTTATATTATACATCACGTTAACCTTCACATTTTTCGATTATCACTTAAAAAAATAATTAAGAAGTAAATTCAGTGGGGATCGAAATGCCAATCCAAAAAACAAATTATTCGTGTGGGATTCTATACGAAGGAGTATAAATGGTTATATATTTACATTTTTTAAATCTGAACTGTGTTTATTTTTCGAATTATTCTCAAAACAAGTCGAAACTCTGACCGTCTCTATCTCCGAAGGTCACAGTCACTGAGAGGAATTGAAATTTAAAAAAACGGTTTTTCTTTTCTTATATATTTTTTTGGCTTAGTTCAATTAACAGATTACATTAACGGCCAGGTAGGTAAGTTGGTGTAATTACAAAGTCAGGATTAAAATTATTTAAAAAACCAAGTAGCATTGGTTCAGCCGTTTTCTAGTTAGACATATATGTTTGTACGTATTTTACATAGTTAGCATGATTAACTTAGGTGTAATCGCAGCCCATTCACGGTTTAATATGCATATGTATAATTAAAAGTTGCGGTAGAGGCCAAGGCACGTGCGTCACAGCGCGGCCAGCAGCGGGGTGAGGGATCCGTGCCCTCGTCACACGATCGATATCCACCCGTGGCCGTGGTCTTTGCAAGCAGACGTTTTACCTTTTTTTATCTCATAAAGAAAATGTCTAACTTATGTATGTTCTAAAAAAAATATTGTAAATACAAGCATTACCCTCCTTTTGTGCTTTTGTGGTAGTCGGATAAAAGCCGTGTATCCTCACACAGGGAATTCCGAAATCGAGTTTCCGTCAAATGAGTCAGTATTATTATATGTAAAAAATACTGGAGAATCATTTAACATTTTTTGTTCCATATAATGTTTTTTCTGGATATATGGAAGACGATTCAAGAAAGTTGAATAGATATTGTAAAATATCGATCATTTTTCCAAGAATATCTATTACCTGTTTGCGGTACGTTTGTTGTCAAGTAGGCAAAGTACAATTTTCTCATGGTCTGTTATCACGACCTATTAGCAATGTTATCTAGGCGAGAAGGCCACCGTGATGTTCACCTTCAGACGGCGCGCACAAACTAGGCATGCCCTACAAAAAACCATCATCTTATCAATTCAATCACTCCGAATCAGTTGACGGAAACGTTAGTTTTATTTATAATGAAGGACGTTTGATAGTGAAAAAACGTAAATGATATTGCGTCGACTTCCGCGATTCTAGCGATTCTACTCAAATGTACGCTCTGCATATTTAAGTTTTATAAACATTCGATGATGAATTGCCAAGTGAAAGGTGGTCAACATTTTTAGAAGTCCATAGACAAGTTACCCGGTTACTACGTAGAACAATAAAACTTGTGGATATCATATTCTCAAAGTGAAAGCAAAGAGAAAACGTAAAAAAAATTGCATTGACGTTAAAAAAGAAAAAGGTCCCAAATGAAACTGTATTTTAATTTTTAAAATTTAAAATGCAATCAAACCTCTCATGAGTTTTTTTTTTCACTTATTCGCTAGATAGTCACATAATTCAAAATTTGTTTGCGATATAATCGGTCTCCTTCACTTTTCAATCGATGTATTTAAAATATGAAAATCATAAATGTAACACAAATATTTTCAATAAGAAGAAAAACATTTATTAGTTTTGAACTGTTAAATATTTGGTATAATTTCTGGAAATAGAATTTGGGAACGTATTTAAACAATGTATTAGAGTATTTTCATTAAGATTGGAATTGGTCTTTTACTATATTACTGTTCGGCTATAACCCAACTATATAACCTACATGGTTAAATTGTATTTTTTCTGTTCTGAAACAGCAACAATCTTACTTTAATGAAACTCCATTACTGTATTAGTCGATTTATTTGTGTAATAAAAATATTAAAGGAAACTCACTTTTTACAGTATGCATACCATAGTATCCCAAAAAAAAGGCGAAATGTCACTGATGTCAATAATAAAATTAAGAAAATCAAGCAACAGGTGGAATCTAACGTAGGTAGGTACAGTTCCAATCAAACTTTATGGCGGATGTGAACATAGGCACAAGTCGCGTAGCAGTAACCAGTTTTAGGTGTAGCGGGACGCAGTGGAGCGAGGGGTATATAACTGTACCTGCGCTAGCACGCTTACAGCGTTGTATTCCAATCCACCATAAAGTTTGAGGCGAACTAGTTAGACTAGGTACCTAGTACATTGAAATATATTTCACCTCTATCTCTCTCTTATTCGTATAATGTCGATTCGTCCGTGGCTGAGCTACTTGAAAATGAAAATACACGTTGCAGACACCTTGGCCCAATTTACGTGTTAACATTTTTAGAGAGGTCTATTTTTTTTCGCTTATTCTGTTCTGATTTATTAGTTCACGTGTGTACCAAATGACATCATCGTACTCATCGGCCAAGCGGAAATGTTAGCAAGCCAGTAACGGACATGCGGCCATTGGGTTGGGAAACGTTAACATATGTAGCTAGTCGTTCCATTTCGTGACGTGCCGCGTGCATACGGAGGAGTGGTAGGTAGGTACGTAGTCAGGTAGGTAGGTATAACCGACGCGCTAGGTCGGTGCAAACCATGCGGCGAATGTGGGCCAGCGCGAGCGGTGCCCGGAGGTGAGGGAGGTGAGGTGGCGGCCCGCGTGCGGCTGGGAGGCGCGGGCAAGATGGCCGCCGCCATGCGACGATCAATGATGTCCGCAGACATCGCGCCGCACTCTTTTTAGGCCTTCATTATTTACTTTCAACGATGCTGTATTCTTAAAATCAAGGGCTACCCTATTTTTAGAATCTACTTATACATCTATTCAATTTTTATTCAAACAGTACTAGAGTGAACTTTCAAATGTAGGTAGTTAGGAACTTTCCCAATAGAAATAAACTGTTTATTAAATCTTAGTTCCAATCCAATAATAATACTTGATTCGATAATTTCTTTTATTAATATTTTTTTTGTTTTGTGGTTTTAAAATCCAATACCCACGATTTTTTCTCTACGTTAGAAAGTCTTCAATTAAAAAAAAATATACAGAAAATACCTTCAAAAATATGTGCCCAATAAAAGAAAGAATGTACTATTCCCAAGAAGACCGGGACTATTCTGGTTCTGGACGTGTATGTAAATCGACAGCATCCCTTTACTTCTTTTCGTAGGTAATAGAATATCACAACTCCATTACAATTAACATAATTATAAAAATAAATTAAAAAAACAATCATCATTATTTACAAAAGTAGATAAATCAACTTGTGTGATTGTTTACATCGGTACAAGAAGAGTCACAGAGTACCACGCATCGTTAAAAGCTGTCATTAGCTGTGGTGTGACAGGTGATTGTTTCACTGTTAGTTATGCAACAGTTAAGGTCCTTTTATAAAACTTGCCACTTCTAAAATAAATAACGTATGTAATTATTTATCCTTTACTGTATACTTTCCAGAAGTTATAGGATGCTATTGATTCATATATACCTACTAGCGTTTTATTGTAAAGTGACACGGTAGCCCGCATTTTGCGGGACAGTCTTGCAATAATTACACTTGTCCTGCGCTTTGAAGCGTCCCGTATACGTCCTGTATTTGCAGTTCTTACAACACCATTACATTTGGCAAGAACTAGAATATTAAGAATATTATATCACAAATTATAAGAGACGTAAATTTTTTCAATTTATTTTCATAGCACATGGAGAACAACGACACAAAAAAAATCGGTTCATGTTCGCTTTTTTGCCTTTCCGCAACAGATGCGTCAATTCAAATCCATAAATTCACATCCCTTTTACATTTAATTTTTATGTATATATGTTTTATAACTAAGCATGTACTTTTATAAATATATTTTAGTTATTTTATAGCTATAGTATATTATGCAATGGATGCAACACATTTAACAATCGTTTTTGTATTTATAAACCTTTCAGAAATTTCTTGCTAACTAGCGTCCCGTATTGCTTTCCACAGAATCTATTAGTTTAAGTTTGTTGTATAAAAAGAAAACATCACAATCCTTCAGATTTTTTGGATAATTTTGTACTCTTTGTCTACGACTTACAACTTCTTCTATGGAAAAACTTTCATGTCTTGTCATTGTGCCTTGTATATTTTGCTTAAAAGCGTATATTTTCAGCATGAAGAATAATATACAAACTGACATGGAGGAAGGTATCTGATTTAGTCTTGTAACTGAGTAAGCGACGTAAATATTTTTAAATATATATAAACAATGGGTTATTATGCAGCATAACTATAAATGAACGTACTGTATGAAACTAACACCTGTCGACTGTCGTGTAAGGCTAACTAACTGAGCTCATCACGTTTCCTTGCACCTGCCACCTAACGCCTTGCATCTTTGTTATTTGCTAGAAAGACAGGTGAGTTATGTTGCACATTACATTGACGCGCCTATGAATATTGTATATTTTATTTCTTTTACAATTATAAATAGGTAGGTACATAAGTACCTGTCTAGATTTTTCTGTTGATAGTTCACTTATTCTCGTCATCGTAGAACATGATTGTAACAATTTGTCGATTCGTTTAATTGTACTTAGATGGATATTGAGTTTAGGATTTAACAATCAAGGACAAAATATGTTTGTTTTTATCAGTCTTTCACGCCTCCACTGCTGGAGTACAGCCCTACCATAAGCCCACCACGCTCGGCGGAGCTTGTGGTCTTTATTTGACTTAAAATTATATAATTATGAATTCATTGCTCAATACGCTTAGGGATGCTTAGCCAATCGGCCACCACCGCTCTAAATATTTAAATTATTTCTAACTAGCGACTATGCCGTAAGGTTTTTTCTGTCGTAGTGTTATATCAGCTTGTTGCGTCGTACATAAGGATTGTTATATATAACTAGCGACCGCCCGCAGCGTCGCTTGCGTAAACTACACATTCCTGTTTTAGGTAGTATTAACATTCGAAATGGTTTATACGTAGGTACTTTTTGCTGAAACTAATATTGGGTACACCCATTCAAACTTTCAATCTTCATTCTCCCCACTCCTTTAAGAAAACCGGTACTCCCATACTTTTCACTTCCCATTTCCCACTCTTAAAATGTGAAAATCCTGAAACACGTCATTATTTATTTATTTTAAAATTTTATGTTTTTAACTTTAAAGAACAAAGATTCTCATACAAAGCACCTCCATCCCTCCCTCTTTAAATTTGAAATTTCCAAATATTCCTTTCTTAAAAAATTAATACTCACGCTATAAAATAAACCACTGTTCCAAATTTCGGCTTCCTAGACTTAGTAGTTTCGGCTTTATCTACGCTGATAGATCACTGAGGACAAACGACAGACAGCCCCAAAATTAACTGATGTCACTCTTGACAACCTTCTCTCACGTCTGGAAAGTTTCATTAAAATCTATTCAGCCGTTTTGGAGATTAACTCGAATGGACACATAGACGTACAAACAGACAGACGGACAAAAAGTAGTGTATGTCACTTCTGACCACCTCCTTTTCATACCTTTGAAATTTCATTAAAATCGGTTTAGCCGTTTTAGAGATTAGCTCGAATAGACAGATGGACGTACATACAGACATACAAAAAGTAGTATATGTCACTTTTGACCACTTCCTTTCCATATCTGTGAAGTTTCATCAAAATCAGTTAAGCCGTTTTGGAGATTTGCTCAAATGGACAGACAGACAGATAGTATTATTTTATACATATAGCCTATAGCCTTCCTCAATAAATAACATATCCAACACAAAAATAATTTTTCAATTCGAACCAGTAGTTCCTGAGATTTGCGCGTTCAAACAAACAAACAAACAAACAAACAAACAAACTCTTCAGCTTTATAATATTAGTATAGATTGTTAATAACCCTGTATATAGATTTTTAGCTTTCTGCACTCCTACTCGACATAAACTTTGACAATGCCAAATCTCACATTCCTACGTGCGCGTAGTAAGCTTAAGAAGGGGTCTAAAGCTTTTTCTTCACGTATTTATATATAGATCCGTATAAATTTCTTTCCAATTACCATATCATATGAAACCAACCACTTTTTACTTTTTAATCGAGGAAAAAAAAACGGAGGTTCTCAATTCGACGCGTATAAGTATATATATTTTTTTTATGTATGACCAGGCATAACTTTTTGCAGAGTAGTCCGATTTTGATAATTCTTTTTTTTATTAGAAAGGGTATATCTTGTAGTTGATCTGATATAAATTTGAAAAAAAAATTCCAACCCAAAGGGTAAGAAAAACAGGGGATGATTGATTGTTCACTCACTGATTGTAATGTATGACCATGCATATAGCTAATTTAAAAATAATCAAAAATTAAGCACGTGGTTAGTAGATTATAGCCACAAAAAATTATAAAATAAAAACTTGTTAACAAAAAAATTCAACCGCCGAAAAAACTAAAAAGTTAGCGCCAAACAAGCCTTCAAGTTTCACAGAGTCTTATAAATTTAAAGTAATTTAGTTCATTGGTTGTTTGGCGCCGACTCAAAATTACTTAAATATAAGTACATTAGTTTAAGGACTTAGTTTCTAGGGTTAAATAATAAAAAAGGTTTATTATTTTTTGCTTTTTAGTTTTTTCGGCGGTTTAATTTTTTAGTTAAAAAGTTTTTTAAACATACAAATAGGTATAGTAAGCTACCCTTAAAAGATAGACATATGCCATCGCAGAGTTTTCGTTAGTCCTATGGAAGAGAAATAATTCCTCCGTACATTGTTTTGTTATATCTCAAAGGGATTAGGCAGCGTTTTCGATGAAAGCTTCCAGTTGGCTTGATTTTTTCCGACATTTGCAACTTACGAAAATCCGTTCGGTAGTTTTGAGTTTATCGCGTTCAGACAGGCAGACGCGGCGGGGGACTTTATTTTATAATATGTAGTGATGATGTAACAATTAAAAATATTCATATATTACATTTATACGTCTGTACTCTTTAAATATTTGTTTTCTATCTTTAGAAACACAATATGTTATCATTTTTCCTAAAATATTTCTAATGACATTGACTTCCTATATCTTTTTTGCGTCTGTATTTTAGGGTAACATTTGGGAACCCAGCGTCTTAGATTGAGTGGGCCGAGATTTCGAAGATTGCGATTGACGGACACCTAAAATATTTGGTTGTTATTAAGTTATATGCCAATTCAAAATAGGTATTATAGGTATTATTTGATCCCATAGAAAAATTGGACGTTAACTCAAATAATGAATTGAGTACTTATGGAATTCTTACCTGCAATATAATTTCATATCAAATACCAATATGATGAGTCATTTTCGAGTGGTAAGGGACTAACCGTGGTCAGCGAGTGGTTTTTCGTCTGCAGAAAATGCGAACGATGGTCGTGGTGGTGGTGGTCGTGTGAAAATTAATCTTGTGTTTTAGCTCCCTACTGTGTACGCAAAGCAAAAGAAATACATTAGCGATCGAAATGTGAATTGACTAACGCGGTCCGATTCGCATTTGGGTTTTTATCCCTTGATGATCCACACATGCATGACGTTTGCAATTGGTAATCTTTTACGTAATAACTTTCACAATTATTAGTCGATCGCTTGAACTTTTATTTAGACATCAAAAGACAACATTCGGGAAGCAGTTCGAAACGAATGTACTCGTAGTAATGCCGCGCTGTCGCCGTGCCAATTTGCCACTTTGCTACTTTGACCACTTGCCATTTGTGATTTGCAGGCAGTACTTTTAGAAAATACCTATTCTAAAAGTTTGGAGCACAGGATCAATGAGTGATTAACGAACAATGCAACGGATTGAATATTATTCTGACCCGCCTATAAAGAATTAAAATTGCTGTTTGAATGATTGACATCCGTCAATTGCTTTTTCCGTATCCGCCTCGTAAATACTGGTGAGAAGAGAGAAATAAAATAAAAGTTTTTTACTTTTATGTGTATTTTTCTCGTAAAAATAATGTTAATCGATGTGCGGTCCATAAACAGAAATTGTTTCATTTGGCGAAGCCTATCTATACTTCTTTATGATTGAAAACGAATACGCCACAACCCTTTGACTTCACGTAATATCATCATAACATAAAGTGTGGCTGAAGGTCGAATTGATTGATTGATTGAAGTACTAAACTTACCTAAATTGAAGTACCCTAATGTAAACCGTCAAAATTTCTCAAAATAAAATGTTGACAGGTCAGCCATTACTTTCCACGACTTTTTGTCTGTAACACCATTGACAACGACAGGTTGATGAAATCATCACAGCTTTTTAATGGTGAAAAATTCAAAACTATACACTTAATTGAAAATACGTCATAAAAACTGAAAAATAGAACATAACTTAGTCATATTTTTTTTAAATAAGGTTAAATTTTTAGAATAAAAATTATAATTCAGGTGATGATAAGGGTTCCTTTCAAGGTCTCTGTTATAAAGTTTTATATTTTATTACCAGAGTAGGTATGTACATACGAATATGCCATGGCGCGTTTATGCCAATCCACAAATCCGTAATCGGGTTTTGTACTTAACTAAAATTAGCATTTTGTCCCTGGCAATGTCATACCGATAAGTTGTAATCGGCCGACAATGATGTCAGCGGATGGCGGCTGCTGAGCAAGCATACTAATGCGGCCGTAACCTTGCCTAGGCTTGCACAACGACTTGAGTCTTCGTGTCCATTTCTCAATGAATTCGGTCATCAATATTAAACGCACTCATTATTATTTTTTATTAACAGCGCTTTGTCGCCCACCTGTTATGTACTCCAAACAATGAAGACACGTTGCATTTTGAGTATTTGAGGATTATGGATCTATACGACAAAGAAATTATAACAATATGTATAGTCTATCCGTTATATTAGACCTCGGTACACCAAAAGGCAAAGCAGGAACGAAATGGACAAATTGAAATATATTTATTTAGAGGTAACAAAAACTTATCACATTCGCTGCACACGAAACAAAAACTTATGTCATTCTTCATCACTCGACGTATCCTTCGAATCATCACCTATGTTTATAATAAAACGTTCTATTTTGTAATTTAATTACTACGTGAAGCGTCGATATAAACTAATGAATTTTCGCTTAAACTGTACACCGCACGTGCAAGCCGTCGTTTTCTTTTGTTACGGCCGGCACGTGCGACTGTTTTCTTTGTGATTTTTTCGTCTGAGTGTTTTGGTGGCGTCTCAAAGGATGTGGGTTAAAATAATGGATATACTTTACACAACACAAACTGTTACATGTCTTATAAAATAGACTTCATTAGCGTTGTAGGTAAAGGTAGAAATAATATAGGTCGTTTGGAACGAAACATTATTTACATACTAACTATGCCAGCGGCTTTATCCGCGTGGACTCAAATTTATCTCGGCTATAAGACGCACCGTGACTCCGCCTCGCAACACCGGGCACGCGTGACGTGCGCTGCGGCACGGCGTCAGCGTATTGTTATGAGTTTTCTAACTAAAGTTAAAAATTGAATATCTTTTTATTCTGTGGGTCAATTTTGATGATATAAACACCAAATGTTACTCAGAATTTAGCTCCATCTTACAGTCTCTAGATTTTGAGTCCATTGAGCGGGTTTTACGTGATGTGCGTACAAACGAACAAACAAACCTACAAACACAAAAATTTCTAAATAGTTTTATTAGCCGTTTCTCGTCTCTCCCAGTTATTATTAGAATTTTTTTTTGAAATAATCGGTAATGTACAGACACGAGCAGTCTACGATTTTATTATATGCATAGATTTAGTGGACATGTGGTCCGATCACCAAAATACCGAGCGCCAGTGGAGGATATTATAAACAAAAACGTGTCGTTCCATAATAATGAGCTGTTAGAAATACGTATAACGTATTTGTGTCATTGAAAATTAAATACAAGGAAACGCGCGACAATATGAATAATTACGAGAAGTTAACATGTCCTCTACGTCACAAATGACTGTGTATTTTCGTTATACGCATGAAATGCTATATACAGAGTCACAGAACAAAATCCGGTATACCGACTTAGCGCTTAAAAAAAAACTACAAATCATTTGAACGTCTTTTTTTTAATTTAAAGAAAATCGGATAAATGGAATTAGGTATCCGTGTCTGTTCTAAAAATCCTCATCTTGTGTAATAATGAAGACAAAAATAGTGCTGAAAAGGCATTCGACACAGTCTGAATCTTCCTTTGATACATATATTCATGATTTGTTATATTTCAGTTCTTTAGGCACTAGGAGTAATATAGGCACTATATGGCTCTGCGTAGTTTGGGACTAGATGGTCGTGTCTTTAACATTATTACTAACGTGTCATACCTAGTAAAACACTGGTCATATATCTGCTAGAATTTAAAAAGAATAATATAAAAATGCTCCAAACTTGCAGGGCTTTGATCCGTATCATTATTTGTTTATTTTGAACCCGTTTAAATTATCTTACACTTTTAAATAAACGATAGTTTGTTAACTACTACACAGTAATATCGTAACATGAATAATTTTATTGCTATTCATACTCCATTGCTTTTAAAGTCTGTACTAAATATTGATGGCAATAAAAGAAACGAAAATAATGATATGATGGGGGTACACTAGTTTCGTGAGAGCGGGACGAGGTGCCTTTGACGTATGATGGTGATAGGCGGCGTGCGTTCGTTCCAGCGGCGAACAGAACAAGCCGTGGGTCGACGACCTCACAATTCAACGACGCGAATGTCTCACGGCGTGTGTTAATGACCTTTTTTTTTGGATGCGCCAGCACTAGCTTCGATCGGCTCGCTCGGCGGTATAATTTTAGACATAGAAAATAATCGAGTACACAAACTGCGTATATTTCTTATTACTCATGCTCATATTAGTGAGTCAATGCCCCTCGTTCATATAGAACAGGTGATTTTATAGACTTATGGTACCGGTTTACAAGTCGAAATATTAAATAGAACGACTGGATTGTTCGTTTCATAACCTGCTTCCTAATTCTTGATGCTATGGCTTTGTTAAAACTTTATATGTATGAATATATTTCCGCTGATTACGTAGATTCTTGTGATAAAATAGATTATCAAGATAATTTCTACGCACCATTTGTACGCTTTAGTATGGAGAATGAAGATATCGATTGGTCGTACAGCCTCCGCCCGCACCGCAGCCCTCCCGCGCGGCCCTTGGACCTTCGTATCTTGTGAACGACGTCATCACCCACACACACGTGCACCGTACTCCTAAATTATACATTGTACGTCTATAAAATACAATGTCGTATGTAGGTACGAAAAAACAATCGTAACATTATTATTACCAAGAATGGATTGCGTTGTGGTGTTTGTTGCCTATCAGTTTCAATGGTTTCCGTTATTTTTCTACTTTACAATTAAATAAAAAAATATATAATTTTAATAATATAATTAAAGGATATAGGCTAATAACCACTCCCAATCATTTTAGTCTTATATGTACGTGTTAACAGTTTCGTTATAAAGCTAACCTCACCGTCTATTTACGTAACACATCTGAGCATTCTGCGGCTAGTGTATGTAAAATAAACTAAGGTCGGAGACGACAAAGTGAAGGGCCGCTTTCTAATTTTCACTGCGCGACGAGTGACGCAATCCGTGGCGTCATCGCCGTGTAGGTCTTTTGGGCAAGGCGCGAAAGGGCGATTGCATCAAGATTAAGTACCAACTGATTGGCCCTCGGTGTTTCCACCCACGGTTAATCTCTGGCTATTTCTAAAGCGACAAATTACGTATGTACCTACCTACTACCTAGACTGCCTAACTTGAATTTCATCTGTGATCTATGCTCAACGAAATCATTGGGATAGGCGGTGTGCGTTCGTTCCAGCGGCGAACTTATCTTACTCAAAGAATATAATAATTTTGTAGCATACAAGTTTAATATTGGTTTCATTTCGTTGTGTAGGTACGTATTGATTTCCCGCGCTCACACGCATAGCTTCCCCTAACCCAGATATGCGTGAGAAACTGGGAACATTTCATCGGCCTGCTCTGCCAAAACAACATTGATTTTTACGAGTAGTGAACTTGCTATACACGATTTAATTGGCAATGGTACTTTTTGAATTGTTAATATAGTAATATTATTATGTATGGGAATTTAAACAATAGGGGGCCAAAAATGTGTCCGCAATTTTTTTTTAAATATTCCTTATCCATTATATTTAGCTACTCATATTCCTGTTACACTGGGTTTATATAATTGACTAAATTTCTTAGGCTAACTTTTCGGTTCCGATATGACAGTCATCATGATTCATCGATGAGGAAATCACCAGTATGATAACCGTACATAATTTTTTTAGTTATTTTTATGTACCTACCTCTAAATCTGTGACATCTATTACATTACATTTATTTATTATTACATTTTGCCAGCCTCTTATTTCTCGTGAAAATGTGTATTCATTCACTTGCTTAATGTATGTCGAAAATAACAAAGTAGTTTCCTCACAAGTTAACGGTAATGTGGATGTACTACGCATATTCATGACCGGAACTCACATGCTTTTCGGATATATATATATACATACATACAATACATACAGTTTTTTTTTTAATATAAAATACTAGAGCTGACGTTTTCTAGAAATTTTAAACGAATTGGATTCCGCAACCTATCCAAGGCCAAGACCGAGTGTACAAATTTTCGTGTGAGAAATATTTACTTGACTAATATTGTTCCATGGACCTATAGGCATGATATTTCGGTCTAACACGAAATGAATGAAACGACTATGAACGTAAACAAATAAAGTATGACCATGAGCCCGCGCGCCCGCGCTCGGCCGGCCGCTCGCGCGTCACAGTCTCAATTGTACAGACAGACGCACGCGTAAAGAGTACCGTACTTCCTTGGATAAGTAGGTGCGCGTGTAGACGTTCGTATTGATTTTCCAGTCCGTGTTAAATTTAGTAAGCCCTCCACCGTGCGGACCACGTGCCTGCAGAGTGCAGACATTGATTTCGTGCGGAATCTATATTCATCACTATCTGGTTTACGTAAACATGCCATTGGATCCTAGTTGCAATTGCAGTCCTAGTTGCAATCGTAGGCAAGCGGCGTGTCGTACGTTAGCGAAATTTATTTTACGCACAGTCAATGACTTATTTACGTGAAGTTATAATTTGTTTTCTGGAAATATTTAAAAAAAATACATAGCCATGGTCACATTCAAAAAGAGATAAACGGTTGACAAACCAAAATATGTAATTCAAAAGACCAAAAATTCTTACAAATTGTATATTATATCTATAAATTTAAGTTTAGACTTCTGACCACGGCATTAAATTAAAATAAGTAGATATATATTTTCGATATAATTAAATATACATATTTATAAATTTAAATTTCTATCTACTTAATATGCAGAATTGTTCGGTTATAGATTACCCGAAATATAAATGGTTAAATTAGATAATTTTTAGGGTTCAGTACCCAAGAGGTACCGACCTTATTACCTACTGTCCATCCGTCCGTCCGTCTGTCACAAAGCTGTTTCGTCTGAACCGAAATAGATAGGCAATTGAAATTGTATAATATTATAGTCGCTATAACGACAAATAATAAAAATAAAACAGAGTTAAAAATTAAAGAGGTCCCCATACAAGAAACGTGGTTTTTTTTAATATTGTACGGTGGTGCGGAACCCTTTGTGTGCGAGTCCAACGCGCACTTGGCCAGTTTTTTTACAAAATAGTTTAATATCTATCTGAATACTTACAAGTAAGCAGTATTCAAAATCATTATGCGACATCAGAATGCATAAACCCGTTTTATTCCTTCACGAATGTTGCAATTCATAATGATGGACAGTGTTTGCCGTTTAGTGGCATCCGTTCATCTGCTTCCTCATGTTGGTAGTAAGTAAATGTTAGTTTGTTTTGGCTTTGGAATTTGGACATCTGAAGGCAGTGAGATAACCTTGTGCTAATTGTAGTCAATCTATTCCATTCTAAATATAAATATATGACAGGAAAGTTCCGTAATCATCGGGAACACTTATAATGTAGTTGCTACGTGCCAGAACTGCTTAGTTCTTTCACTTTATCACCTTTTGTGGTGGTATTTTACAGGATGTCGCCTGACGTTAACCTAGTTAGGCATATTTAAATTTTTTTAAGAAAATCACAATATAGACAAGTTGATTATGGCCCTAACGCAGTGTCAGTAAGAGTAGCACAAAGTTGGTTTAAACGTTTTCAATCCGCGAATTTTGATGTCCAAGATGCACCACGCTGGTCGCCCTGTCACTGCTAAAATGGACGCCATTTTTGAAAAAGTGGAGCATGATCGGCATATCAGTAGTTACGACATAGCTGAAGATCTGAGAATTGACCACAAAACAGTTTTGACCTATTTTAAAAAAGCTGTGTACACAAGGAAGCTCGATATTTGGGTGCCACATGAGCTTACTAAAGAAACCTAATAAACCGTGTACTCATTTGCGATTCTTTATTAAGACGTAATGAAACCGAACCGTTTTTGAAGAGATTGATAACTGGTGATGAAAAGTGGATCAAGTACGAAAAGAACGTGTGAAAAAAGTCGTGGTCAAAGGTCGGTCAGGCTTCACACACTGTGGCAAAACCCGGGCTAACTCGCAATAAAGTGTTGATGTGTGTATGGTGGGATTGGAAGGGTATTGTTCATTATGAGCTTTTACCGCCGGGCAGAACCATCGATTCGGATCTCTACTGTGAACAACTGATGAGATCAAAGCAAGGAATTGAGAGGAAGTGGTAGGAATTAATCAATAGAAAGGGTGTGGTCTTTCATCACGATAACGCTAGACCTCACACATCTTTAGTCGTAGTTTAGTTGTAGTAAAAATTGGAATTAGATTGAAGTTAAAATTTAAATTAACGATAGTCGTACGGAATGTTAAGCGGCCGCAAGGGTAGCACAAAGTTGGTTCAAACTTTTCCAGCCTGGGAATTTTAACGTCAACGATGCAGTTCGCTTTGGTCGCTGTTATCGATAAAGTTAATGTCATCTATGAAAAGTGGAGAAAGATTCGCAAATAAGTTGTTAGGTAGAAACTGGGTACTATTTACAAGGTAGTAAGTCATTAAAAAAAATCTGGATACAAGAAAAACCTCGGTATTTGAATGCCACTGATTTTAAAGAAACAAACCTTACTCGTACTTACCAAAGGTTCATACATTACTAGTTTTTTTTTTTAAATTCTTAATCACCAGACCACTCTTCGATACCTGTTTGAAAACAAACGATAGTATACTACACAGCTACAAATGTGAACAGTGTGACGCGAGATATAGATACCTATCCTGATCGTAGCGGTTCGCGTTCTTACGTGCGTCCGCGATAAATTCAAAAATTACCGAACGGATTTTCATATGGTTGACACCAATGAACGGGCTGATTCGAAAGGAAGGTCTATGTGTATAATTAATTTTTTGTGTGCTAATTGATTGAAATATGACAATTACTCTTGAATACTTCGGAAAAAATCAAGCCTTTCATCGAATACGCTGTCTAAGATATAACAAAACAATGTATGAAGTTATTGACGACCGCTTAGCCTAGTGGGTAGCGACTCTGCCTACGAAGCTGGAGGTCCCGGGTTCGAATCCCAGGTCGGGTCAGCATTTAAATGATGAATATTGATACTGGTACCGGGTCTTGGTTGTCATATGTATGTGGTGTCTTCACAAAAATATTTATATATGTATATATTATAAAGAATATTTAAGTATGTATATCAGTTGTTTAGTAACCCATAACACAAGCATAATACTTGCTTACTTTGGGACTAGATGGCGCTGTGTCGGAAGTCCCATGTATTATTATTGTTCCTCTTTTATAGTACTAATTAAATCGAATCCACATGTTCGACGCAACAAGCTGATACGACATACGACAAAAAACACTACGACATATATGCTCTGCTACCCGTGCGAAGTCGGGGCGGGTCGTTAGTTTTCATATAACTGTAAGTACACTGTGGCATGGCATAACACGCTCATACATAGCTGACAGAATCCAGTATGTGAATGAGCAATGTAAGTTCAATCATTTATTAAACTTTCAGTTTTTAGAAGGTCGTAACCGTTTTTGGTGACGAGTTCTCGGACAATTTGAGAATTATCAAAATACATTATGATCTATCTATATCTGATATATAATGATTGCTATAGCTGTTAAGTATCAAGGAATTTACCAGTATTGTGATTCGGATTATAATAATAGAGCATGAAGATTGTGAATGCAGTTAGGATATATGTATATCTGCCTATCAGTTTATATAACGCCCCGGTATAAACGTCATCACACGCATCGTCGTTGAGCTATTCCGGTCGCGCCGCACTGCTCCGACAGCCCGAGAAGAAAATAGCTACACATTACCACCTCCGCGATTCAGCCTAATTATGTGTATTTATTAAAAAGCGATTCTGCTGTTATTATCTGTGCACGTCTATAATAGTACCTACATGCAAAGTTATTGTTATTCATTATTGCAAATAACATTCCTCGATCGTATTTTTATGTATTTTTTAAGGCATATCGCATAGCGTTGGTCCTCCCTGCGTAAGCTGTGCGTTGGTGGCGGGGTAATTTCTCACTCTTTATTAATTCAATAGATAGTAGGTGCCCAATAGACAGCGCGTGAAAAATAGCGGGAAATCACCTCACGTCTACCGCAAGGAAGGCCAGCGTTATACAGTATACCTTTAATTTAACCAGCATTGTTTTAGCAATTTAAAGTAGGATTTTAAATATCAGATCCATAATGATGTTTACAAGCATATAACTAAATTATATAAGAAACTTTCACAATACCGCCACAATATAAATATATTAAATTAAGTTTGTTGATTTTTATAACAAATGTTTGTTTACAGGAAAAGGGTACATCATTGCCGACACAGCGGCTCAACAAGTACCCTTCGAGAGGTCTGCTCAAACATATCCTACAGCAGACGTACAACCAGGCCGTGTCTGACCCAGACAAACTCAATCAATATGAACCTTTTTCGCCTGAGGTGAGGCTTCGTTAGAATCTGATTGTGCCGGTTTCGTTAATTCGACAGTTTGGTAAATACAGATGTTAATTTAGTTTGTTATAAGTACGTGCTGCACTACTGCTGCTGTACATTTTGAAATTTTACACATAACTGAACAGTTTGTTTTTCTTTTTAAATATATTTTTGTAATGCATAATAATGCTTATTGTTGTAGTTACAAAAGCCAAAATAGTGACATAGCCAACAAAATGATGGTATAATATATTAATAAATCATCTTACGTTACAAGTACCAGCACTACGGCGTTTACAAACACCTAAGGAAGATGATCTATGGCACCCAACGCGATATATGCAAAAGATTGTTCCTAATGTAGTAACCAACACCGTCTGTCTGTATCGATCAACCACAGAATGTAAACTTATGAAATGTTAAAGTTTTACCACACTGAATATATTATTAAATACAATAAAATAATTTAACTTAGTGTAATTTAAATACAGTAAAATAATTTTACTCAGTGTATTTTAAGCGGACTTTAACATAAAAATTTTCGTAAAAAAAATATAATTGACACATTTGTATTATTGTCTAGGTGTATGGAGAGACATCGTACGAGCTAGTTTGCCAAATGATAGATCAGATAAAGATATCAGCAGAAGATGTATTCGTGGACTTGGGATCTGGTGTGGGGCAGGTTGTACTACAAATGGCGGCCGCGACACCATGTCGGGTCTGCTTTGGAGTGGAGAAAGCAGAGGTCCCTAGCAAATATGCGGAGGTAACATTTTACTGTTTTCTTAATAAACTCATAGGTACATAAGTAACGCCTGGTCTATTGGTGTAGTAGTTATAATGCAATGAATTGCATTGTCGAACTGCACTTATAACAGCATATATCTTATATATTGTATACTTGGTTCTTTGAGTCACATTTCATCACTGTTTCTACCTAATTATTGAAATAAAAGTACATCAAAGCTTATTCTGAATAATAGAGGTCCTATACAACAATAATTAATTTAATTCCTTACCTATTTTAAATTCCTAGTTTTTTTTTTGAGAAAAATAATTGTCAATCAAATAGACATATGAAAAAGTCCATATAGAGCGTTTTATAAAACTTTATACATACGCATGGTTCTTACAGCATACAGCATTAAGTAAATTTATCATATAGTAGAGGTGACAGACAGCAAGCGAATGGGAACAACCAAAATGACGAGGCGTTTAGGGGTCCGTGGGATATGGTTCATTGCTATAATTAATAAATTTATATATTATATTGTTTTTTCAGAGTATGGACGGTCACTTTCGAATGTGGATGAGGTGGTACGGAAAGAAGTTCGGAGATTACAAATTGATTAAAGGCGATTTCTTGTTGGATGAGCACAGAGAAAAAATTAATTCAGCCACCATTGTGTTCGTAAACAATTTTGCTTTCGGTCCGCATGTGGACCATCAGTTGAAGGAGAGGTTCGCAGACCTGAAAGACGGCGCCAAGATAGTGTCTTCAAAGAGTTTCTGCCCGCTCAATTTTAGGATCACCGACCGAAACCTGAGCGACATCGGGACCATAATGCACGTCAGCGAGATGTCACCACTGAAGGGCTCCGTCTCGTGGACTGGCAAACCAGTCTCCTACTATTTGCATATTATAGATAGGACCAAATTGGAGAGATATTTTCAAAGACTGAAAAACCCGAAAGCCAAGGTTATTAAAAGGGTATGTTTTTTATCATGTCATATTACTAAATTATAATTTATAGATAAAAATGGTACTAAAAGGTTATAAGCATAAAATAATTACATTCTACTGGTGATGACAGTTTCTTTGCTGCTCTTTTATGCTTCAATGGGCACATGCACAAAGCTTGTACCAGTTAGGCCAAAGGGCTTATTGACATATGCAGTTTTTTTTTAAACTGTATTTTTAAAATATTCAATACGACGTAAATAAAGGGAATAGTAATTTTGGTAATGAAGTTATCAAATACTAGCCTTTATCTCTATAAATATAGACTTGGAATTGAATAAGGACCAGAAATAAAAGAGGCATCGTGTACAAGGATTATATGGAAAAGTGACGACTTTAGGAAAGTACAAGAGTGAGCTTTGGAAAACGCAATTGAAGCCTGAATCTAACTGAATTTCAGATGTAGCTAATAAAAATATTGTACCTGAAAGGATGCACTTAGTTCGCCCGTGAGCCAAAATTGTGCTCATCATTTATTAGTGTCATATGTTTATGTTATATTATTATATTAACTAATTGATGTAACATTTCGTTACTTAGAAGTCGCTACAATTTTGTGATGAAATTGCACTGCTATGCACTGCCCGAGCCCGTCTCCAGAGCAGAAATGCGACGCGTCTTCGCACAGCTGTGACGACTTTGTTGTGGTTTGCTTTATTTCAGTATAGATTTAAATCCAACTTGATATATTAATATATTTTGTTGAGAATAAATCTATCTTTTAATATGGTCAGTAAAAATATTTATTAGGACGTGATAACAATTTTTAAGCAAAAATTGTTTATGTTTAGAAAAAAAGTAGCATTCAACACATCGTCTAATACTACGAATTGTCAATAGGGTGCTCACAACGGTTTGGACGAAGGTGAGTCGAGTACCAAACGTAACTTGAGCGCGCCCCCGACTCGACGGTCCACGCCCGACCTGTTCAACGGCAACAGCAATCACAGCACCAGCTCATTGCCAGAACGCCGCCGCAAAGTGGCCCGCGCACGCCCGCTCAGGTACCCTAGCTGCCAACAAGGAGGCTACATGAGGACATTCCTTTCAGCATTCCACAATTGTTACACTACCCAATGTTGACTTAGTTCATGTACAAAATTTTATGGTAACTAAATGCTGCCGGCCTGCAATTTAGAATCTGACCGTCGCATACAATCGAAACGACACATGTGTTTGATGTTTGAAGTGTGTCGTATAATTGACCATTCCCAAATTTTTCAACTGTCATCAACTGTCATGACAGCTAGAGTGACATTATTTATATGAATATGCAACGGCAATGGCTGACCTTATAATTTCACCTTGTGAAGTCACCCTATAAGAATTTTCAAAATGATATAACTACGTAAAAGTCAATATCGCAGTAAGAAACCAATTAATTACGAACCCTATGCCTATGGAAAGGTGAAGTTAAAGTGAATAAATTTTAAAGAAATGCAATGAAAAAAAAACGATGATATTATACAGGCTGAGATTTTTATGACCAGCCAAATTTTAAAATAATGATCTTTGGTAGAAAACCTATAGCCGTCTTGTTTCCTTTTAGTATCGTTCTATAGAAAAATATTGATATATGACTACATAAACCTTTCCCGAAAAAACCAAAAACTCTAGTTACCATTCTTGCTCGCCGCATCATCCCGTTTCAAAAGCCTCGGGCGCGTACGTTTACTATAGCGTTGAGAAGGCAACCAAACGTTATAAAATAAACTGTAGATAAAATAATTTATTTTGAAAATGTAACCCATATTTTTTATTTACGCAATGAGATCTATTGGTGATACCTAACACCTAGAAAAATTTTGGCCGGTTAATAAAATCTCACCTTGTATATATGAGGTCAGCAGTTGGATGCTTATCGAATATAAATTGTTACTATAATATTAGTTTTTTTTTGTTTCTTAAATGCAAGGTTCTCTTGAAAACTTTCTATTGTGTCATTAACCTACAATTGATGTATTCGAAACAATTTTTGAGACCTCAGTTTTATGTTTCATTTTCAGTCTTCAGAAATTGTCATACTCAGTAACGGTAATTACTATTAATAATAATTATGATTATCATGAGACCAAAATTGTGATGTTTAAAAGTTTTGTCTATCTATTTAATATCTATATCTGTATATTAATTATATCTGTGCATATTTGTCTATATAAATAAGATGAGTTAACGCTAATATGGCTTATTTCTTTTTAACGAAATATGTCAGTTTCAAAGAATGTAATTGGAAAGATAATTGCATTTTATTTCATGTCAGTCAGTAATAGAAGCCGAAATATGACTTTGCCTATGCTTTTTGTGAGTAATATCACAGTATAACAATAAGTTACTGTGTTCATCTAGGCAGATGAATCATGATATGCAATTTGAAGTTATTGTGGGGTCTTGTCTGGCCATTATATTTGACGTGTACCTTTGCACTGCTACTATTGCAGTCTAGTATTGCCCTTGTAGAGCATAATATCTTGTTAGCAAATTACTTTTATTATGAAATTTTGTCATTAAAATTACGGCGCGTGTATATGTGTCACTGTTTTATAATTATTTTATATTTATTAAATATCACAAGCTCCGCCAACATCATGTCAGACCAGCGTGATGGGCTAATGATTGAAACTCTGTAACGTTAAGGAAAGGCTCCAGCACTGGAGACGTAAAAGACTAAGTATGATAAGGATAGTATAATAAATATGATTTACTATTTATGAATTTTTTAAGGACGACAAAAACAACCAAAAATTGCCTCTGACCTACAATCTAGTGCAATTTTCATCAAAAGTGCTCTAGATCTTGAGTTTCATCTGCCACTCTTTTAAATACGATTAGTATGTATCGATTTGCATTGACGTCATGAACCAGAAATTCGGACGTAGTAGAGTGCTAAGCAGTGGAGGGGTCTAAGGAGCCAAACAAAATGGCGCATCTGTACTTGTGTTTTTGTGTTCTAACTTGACAAATACTGAACCGATTTCTTTGGGTATTCAGTCTTGTTTGTACGAGTATAATATTGTCTAACAGTGGTTTATGGCACGCAACAAATCAATGTAATGGTTAAAAGTATTCATGTATGACATAAAAAAAATTCAAGATACAAAAGAAAGATCTTAAAATTTTCATTAAGGCTTTCCAGTAAAGGTCACGAAATAATGTTCATAGTACTTGTAAATGAATACATAAACCTGTTCAAAAAGGTATAAGTACCATAATTGTATGTTAAAAAAGACTAGTATACGCTATTTAGCGCATCGCGTCACGCGGCGCTGGATACATACAATCAGTCGGGTGTTGGTCGAGGAGGCCGTCCACTTACTCATTTACCTATACTTGAATTAAAATACAAATTCAACTCCGGATCACGCTGCTTGTCATGGTCTCATGTATAATGTGAATAAAAAACTAAAAAAAGCTGTTACTTCTCTCAATGGTTTGACATGGAACTCGGAGCGCGGAGTTTAATTACTTGGGATATTATAGTTACTAATGACCTTAGAGGTCTTGAGATTGATTTTTTTCCAATAACAAAAAAACATTTGCTATTGTACCACTGACTAATGGAACTAATGGTACCATGGTAAACAAACAATCCCAATGGATAAAGGACAAAAAAAAACCTATTTTTGCCCCCTCCCCTTTGCTTGTATTTTTCGCCCTCCTATTGTTTGTATTTTTAATGTACTGTTCATTACTATATTGGGCTAAGAAGATACATGTGCAAATTTCAAGTATTTATCGTATTTCGTTTAGAAGCGAGGAACCTCTAACTGACTAACAGGCAGAGAATTGCCTCGCCAGTACGGTTCCCCTTTGAGTACGTAACCCTAAAAAATAGACAGTATGTACTTTATAAAACTACCTTCACTAAAATGTCAAATAGATTGGCTAAAGTATAATATAATACGATAAAAACGAAAACCTGTCTTTATAAAATAAAGAAAACACCGCAGTAGCGAGAACTCACGACCAGCGTCTTCATTTCTTTAATTAGTTACATCTGAGGCATCATAAACCCTAGAGTAATTATTTACTTATATTTTCTTGATTAAGTAATTTGTGTCTGTGCGTACTTCATACATGTCAATGAACATCGTGTTTACGAAACTCTAATCAATTTTGAATAATCCGTACAATTTTTTGTTTGCATTATTATCAGTAAACTTTTGCATTGACGCTTTCAACACCTATTAGACAATATTATGCCCAGTCAAACAAGACCAATAATAAGAAAATGGGTCCAGTATTCATCAAGTTAGAGCGCGAAAACTAAAGCCCTGATCTGCCATCTTCGATCGTCCCCCCTACCTCCTGCACCACATAGCACTCTTCGACCGATAGTTTCGTACTCGCGACATCATGACGAATCTGACCAGTCATAGGTATTTAGAAGAGTGGCAGATAGAATTTTTTCAGATACTAGGCTGAAACAGGTTGAACGCCTGCTGAAAATGTACGAAATATTGTATTGCTTACCATGTCCGATTATTTACCTTTCCGAAACTGCCCTGTTGAAAACGTAGCACTGTTATAGGCAGTTTGAATTTTGAATCTGTAGATGCCTCAGTAGAAATAGAAGAAGTTACTTCAGTGTCGTAATGGTTCTTACACAGGGGTGACAACGGTAGAACCCGAGCAAGGGCGAATGCTGCGAAGCGCCGTGCGGCTCGGCGTTCAAGCGACGAAACGGAAGAGGAATCCAGCGGAACCGATGACGCGCTTCCTGGACCCGAGCCTGCACCACGCGAGTGGGGCGCACCTTGGGCTTCCTCATCTGACAACAGTAAGTAAATTGTGCATGGAGTTGCAGTATCTTCTGCGAACGTAGCTCTCAACACGCCATAGTTCTTAAACGCTAATTGAATGGTTGCTTTGTTAACTGGCGATTGAATTTAAATTTTTACTGGAGTGCTGAAATTTTCATTAGACAAAGGTTTACTGACAGGTCATCTCATCAATTTGACCGTTCAGGTATAATGCCGTGTTTTATGAAATTCTACAATATTAATGTTGCTCCAGCCTGTTGTATGACATCTGGATGCCAAGTTGTGTACGTACTCACGACGCCGTTTGTAATCAGACGAATTATACAATATCCATCATTCAAACAAAAGTTTCTGTTATTATTTATACCGTTGACCTAATGACCTCTATTTAAACTTCATGACGTCAGAAGATTTATATATATATATATAATATGAAATAAATATTTTATTAATTTTAGACTAATAATTAATAATAATTAAGTAAGACCGAATGAATAGTATTATACATACACAGGTCGATTTTCTCATCACTTTTCATAAATTTTCCTAGGCGTTAGGTATTGTCTAAACACCCCATATTAACAAAAAATTGGTAAGTAAAATTTTTACATTGAAATATTTTTCTCGAAAGAATTATCGATACAACCTGGTCACTAAGTCAAACTTAAATATTACGCACGAGAAACGGGCCACCGCAGATGTAGGGCTATCCTCCCGGCGGCCACTGACTGACAAAATCGTCGCCCGAGCATCCCCACAGTTATACGATAACTTTGTGGCACCACATCTCAATATTAGAGTACTCAATTATGCTAAAAAATTACATAGGTATATATAAGTGCTATTATTTTCACCAAAGATTGTAATATTAAAGAAGGGCACAAAAAAATCATCCGGTGTACCCTGTACTTCCTGAAACGTGGATTAGTGTCATTGTGGGCCAGGCCTCGTTCTCTCTGTATTGTATAATATTTTATTTACCGCTCTGCGTACGGATAGGGTAATGTGACGATCCACGCTTATTTACGCAACTGGGGGCAGTCGTGCTCGTGTTCCCCAGCACCATACCACTAGTGGTGCTTACGAGAAGTGTGGGCAGGAAATTTTATATACCGCCAATCGAATATCATTGAACATTTTTGTACCGACGACCCTAGTAATTACCAGTAGATTTATTTAATGTTATATTAGGTACCATACGAAAACAAACAAAAATTACAAACTAATTATAACTAAATTATATAAAAAGTAAAACTAAAAGTATTTACAAATTAAAAAACACTATGTAAATTATGATAAATGACAAAATTTTAAAGAGACGATGGGTTCAGGGTACCAAGGATGCTTGTCGCGTTGCCGCGCTGTATTGCGACACTGATCCTCTGAACAAAGTATTCCTTGCTCAAAGGATCCCCTGTCAACAGACACAGCGCGATACCCAAATCGTGGACAAGTGATTTGGTATCCTTGGACCAGGGACCCATCGTCTCGACAGCAAAAGGGATGAAATGGTAGCGATTTAAAAGTTTATTTATTGTTTTTCAGATAGGTATTTATACGATACCAAGTTGACTTGTTTTTATGGCAGTAAAACTTCATGTTTGTTATGGGACAAACCATTGATGTTCCACAAGACGATCTTAGTGAAATGATTTTGATAGTTTGGCTAATACAGTTGTCAGTGAGTGCTATTAAGAACTAATTTATTCTATTAAAATATCTAGCTTGGCAGCTTATTTAATAGTTATATTATTGTCTGGTTTAGGCACAGATTATGTTTTGTAGAAATTAAAGTTTCATAAGGTTTTCTTATTTTTTCCATTGATAAATCTGGCGATCTTTCAAGATCCTTTCAGAACTGTGACCTGTTTTTATGGTTATATATGTCTGGTTTTTGTTGGCTTTCCATTTTTTTATTTCCTGCTATTTGGGTAGTCTCTGAGGCACAAGGCACTCTCCGCAGGCGTATTTTTGTCGAGTTTTAAGCAACCACAGTCTTATCGTCGCTTCATGTTTAAATTTTTTGTGTCTTCATTAGCAGCAACAGTATATACAGGGTGTAATTGAATACGTTTATTCAACATAGTAATGCAGGGAAGGATAGTTAAAATAATATAAATCCTTCATTGCCTTTGTATATTGGAATACAATTTTTTTCAGTTTAGAAATGGACCAACGTGACATCGCTTTTTAACAAATAAAACGATCAACAAACAATATTGGCTTTTAGTTTTGCTCCAGTGACTGTGATTTCGTTTACTAATACTGTGATTTCGTTTACTAATTTACTGGATTTTGCGATTCAGTTTTGGGCTTTTGTGCTGTAGCTGCAACATGTTCAAAAAACTATTTATCAGTTCAGTTCAATCAAATATCTATCTCTGACATATGTTTTCAATAAATGCCCAATGTCAAATTGTCCTTTTTATTATGTTTTGTTTTTTTAACAGCCCTATTATTTAAATTGAGCCCAAGTTCACAGGCACATAACCATATTTTAAATATTACAGATTCTTTATTTCATTTTGTTTACCTCTGTAAGAAATTCCACACAACTAATCATGACAAAATAATGTGAATACTCAGCAATGTGGTGATGCAATGATGTTGGTTTTTGACGCCGTCAAAACTTTAGAAATACTAAAACGATGGCATTATTCTGCTATAGGTACAGAGCTTATAATTTGTCAACTGTGGATATTTTATTTAATAATATTTTAGGGTTTAATTGCTATGCAACGTTGCTGTTGTAATAACTACTTACAATTAAGGATTGGCATGACAGATTTTAACCTGAATTCCAGGCTTGTCCACCAGCCGTAGCCGACGTGTCGGCAAACGTGCGACAAGCAGTAGCGGCGGAGGCGGTCGCAGACGGGCATCACGCGCCAAGCGGCGGCGTGCACCCGGCGGCGCCATCGCCGGCCTCGATTTGTTACACTCTACAACGCTTGCTAGCACTGTCGAAAACGGCGCTGTGAGTTTATAATAATAATAATAATAATACCAGGGACATTCCACACTTCCTTCCATATAAGATTAGAACTGCTGCTAACTTTTTTTTACTATGTTTCGTTCTATGTATGTGGTGTTTATTAGAATTGTCAAAATTTGTAATTCAGTATCTGAAGAAAATCTTTGGTTATAAATATGTTTTACCCATCAGATGTACCAGTTTTATATTACTAATATATTACTTAAATTAAATTGCTGTTAATAAAATTAACATATTTTACTAATACAAACATTTTTAATGTTGTGGCATTTCCGATGTGTTAAATACTTCTTTATGCGCAGGTAACGGCGCCGCCCCCGGGCTGCGTGGAACAGCGTTTGTCGGCGCTGGGAGTCTCGCTGCAGGCAGCTGAACAACTGCACACAGAACTGGATATACCGCGGTCGCCGCACACGCCTTACAGTTTACAACTGCTTCTCGACATGTTCCGCGACCAATATCTTGCCTTTGTACAGCGCATGAACACACCGGAATATGCTCGCGATATACGGGCGCAAATAGAGAAGGAGAAGGTACATTCAGCGATTCATGCCCATGTAAATAAATAAGTATTAAAAAATAATTGTTAAGATGTTTAATGATGCAACTTGAACTAAAATTTATAGTTTATTTAAGATAATAATAGATGGGACATCCCACACAGAGCTATCTAGTCCCAAAGTAAGCGATTGGGGAAAATAGTATGTTAAACATAGTATTTATTATGTAACGGCTTGCTATATGCTATTTATTTCGTAAAATTTGCGTTTCACTACGAAAACTTGTTTCCATTTACGAAAATTTAGAAAAATCTTGTTTTGGCATTAACAATGGAGATCTGATGAGTCCTTGGGTTTTAATTTTTAGTGCTGAAGAAGCTATTTTTAAGTTTTCATGAATTACAATCGTGTCTTGTTCAATTTTCATTATATTTTACCTGTGCTAACAGACAATAGAGACAACACTGATTTAATAGTTGTTAGATTGCAAAATATTAAGCAACTTTAATGTTAGCAATTTATCACGATGTAACGTGAAGTTTCAGTGTTTTGATATTGAGACAACAGGTTGCTTCATGCTTTAGAAATTTTAATTTGCTTACAGGAGAGAAACCAGAAGCTAAAGTCGCGCGCATCGCAACTGGACAAGCAAATTAGTGTATTAATCAGTGACAGCGTGGCCCTGCTAAAAGCACGCATGAGTGAACTCGGCATCCACGCTAACAACACTGTCGATTTGCTCGCGCGCGCTAAGGAGATTGTTGGCAGACATAAAGAATTGCAGAGTAAATACAGCAAGCTGCAAGCACAGGTATGCCAATAGTGTTTCGTTATATTTTGAACTTTCATTGAGGTATATACGAGTGATACATAATATATCATCTCTCTCACTGATGACTATCCTACTTAGCCTTTGATGTTTTACAGGTGAGCGGGAAATAGGTTATTTTTGGTTTAATTGGTGAAATAATAATATAAAAACGTTTTTGTAATTCTCTTAGAGTAATGATGCACCCCGCACTCTTGAAGCATCTGTTTATTTAATCCTTATTGAAAACAACAACAACTACTCTTGTCAGTTATGACTTCAAAAGTTGAATTTCTATCTGTCCATAAGAGGTAAATGAATAAAATAATATTAATTGCTATTGTAAACACTTTGGTTCATTCAGTGGTAATATTTTTTCCCCTCTTTGGTAGCGCAGTTACGCGACACAAAAAAAAATTGATAATCTTTTTTGCGGTAAATGATAAAAGACATGACGATTAGGCAAACATTGCTTAGCAAGAAGACGGATTCTTAGATAGTTATAATGCAGATACGTCAATCCGTAAGTTACAATAGGTGACAGAGATGATGTGCCACGAGTGTAGGTTCATACAAATCCCCCGTTTCTCCCAAATCATGACTAGTATATAAATAACGTATAGCCAACTTAGGAATGTGTTTGATTGCGACTTGATTTGATTTTTATTTTCTTTATTTTTTTTATGTATGCATTATACTATATGAATGCATTTAGTCGGGTAATGTGTTAGTAAATTACAAATTTTATTATAAGCTTTATTAGTTTATTATTGAATTTTACAAACTTTTCAGAAAACTGTTTAGTAAAATGTATTTTTTTCATTAACAAGTTTCCTTTTGATGCGTCGTATGCAAAATTTATTTAAAATATTGTTTTCATAGGTTAATAAAATTGAAGCCGAACAAGCGATCCTAGTGAAGCAGCGGACTTTCGAAATAACGGAAAAGTATCGTCAAATGGGACACATACCCCCTGACACAGAAATCACTCAGAGCATCGCTCAGGAATGTATTTTGAAAGAAATATCGGCCACTTTAACATACAGAAAGAGATTAAACGCGCAAGTTGTACATTTGAAAAATGAAATAACCCAAATGGAGAAAGCGAACGAGCAACAAAAAGTTGCAGCCATCGTGCCCATCGCCACTGTAAAACCACACTCTGTGACGAATAAACCGCGTAAATCGAGAGAACATCGTTCGCGTTCTCAAGAATGGCCCGATGTGCCCGATGTCGGCAAAATAGAAGAACAAAATCCCGAAATACTAGCCCAGAAAATATTGGAGACCGGTAGGCAAATAGAGGCTGGACGAATAACGGCGGTCGCCAAACCCAATGTAATAGTTAATGGTTATGCTAGAGAACTGGACAGGCATTCTGATTATGGCAGGATCACTAAAATGACTACACCGATACAAAGAACCCAACCGCAGCGCCCTAATCAACCTACTGCGCAGATTATTCATCGTCAATCGCCCATCAGATCTCAAAAACCGTTAAATGTAGTCACTAAAGTGCAAGAATCACCAAAGGTTATAAATTTTGAAGATAGACTCAAAAGTATAATAACTTCAGTTTTGAACGAAGACCAAGAGCAAAGGAAAGCGTCGAGGCACGTGTCTAATCACTCGTACAGCAATGGCTATGTAAGGAATCAACATAATCCATATCCGCCTAGACCTCCACCCGGTTCGGCTCAAGGCGGGCAAGGGGGTCACATACATTTAGCGCCGATGCAACCTCAGGCGCGATCTAGTAGTGCGGGGGGCGGCGTAAGTACCGGTACGCCGAGCCGAGGACACGAGTACAGGCGCGAACGATACCATCAGTGTGAAGCGCGCCGCCCCGACGCGCCACGCTCCAGTCCGCTCGACCATCACACTGCCGATTTGAGACATCAGCACGTGATGCAGCCTGATTACACACAGGTGAGTAAATATTAAGTTATTCCGATAAACGCAATATTCGTATAAATACATATATCAACAACACATCGACAACCATTTTTGGTTACACATTGTACATAAAACATAAAGAACGACCGTGATTGTTAGGTATCACCAGCAAAATTAGCTCTCCGGCGGCATCTATCGCAGGAGCGCCTTGCGGCTCCGGGCGCGCGAACCATTGGCGACTTGGTCAACGGGGAGATCGAGAGGACGCTTGAAATCTCCAACCAGAGCATTATCAACGCTGCCGTCAACATGAGCGCGCGCTACCAGCACGACCCACCTGCGCCTTCGCCCGCGCCCACTCCGACGCCCACGCAACCCCTCGAAGGTAAACTTTATCAATCTGATATTAGTATACAAGAATATTTATCCTGGCACAAAAGAAAGAAAGACTCAATTTTTTAAGTTGGTTAGTCAAATTTTCTTATTAAATATTTTTCCCGAAAGAATTACCAAAACTACATGCTTACTAAGCCAAAAATAAATACTATGCAACGCATGAGAAATGGGCGACCGTGGGCGTAGCGAGGAGGGTAACCCGCCAGGAGATGCGTACCCTCGTTAATACGATAACTCTGTGGCGCCATACCTCAGTATAAGTGTACGGACTCAGTGCCCGCTCAAATCGAGCGTCCGGCGGTGCGGGGCGTGCGGCGTTCATGACAAACGCATGTTTGTAAATGAACGTGGTCTAAGTGGGCGGTCGGCGGAGCGGTGAGGACAGCGTGCATGTTTGCGTTCTGCAGAGCGTCGGCGTGCGCGTTCAAACCAGTTTGAGTTTTGCAGCGGCGTGTGCAGCGTTTCATAATGTCGTTCGAAGTTGTAGTTTCAGAAATTTAAAAAAAAACCTTAAATATGGTTGTCATCGCATAAATTATACAAAAATAGAAAAAGGTTGACATTGACATCCTTGTACATTCGTGGAATTTCTTTTCGTTCAATCTTAATTTTATAAAAAGCGTCGCGAATTCTCCTAACATTTTTTTTTGTTTAACAATGTCACTTCGACCTTCCCGTAATTCAAATTTCATCCAAAAATTCTCTTCTAAATACATGTCAATAATATCGTACCAACGCCATCGACGCCATGTTAACGCGAACGCTGGGCGTTTACTAAGGCCACTTGGTGAGCGCTCGTACGCCGCATGAACGCCACGCCGCACGCCCCGCAGAACGCTCTTTCACTGAGGCCGTAGACTTATGGTACTGATTATTAAAAAAAAAAACCATGTTTTATTATTTTCACCAAAGATCATAATATTGGAAGGTGGTGAAAAATCACTCAGTAAATAAAGAATAAAAGCCCCCTTCTTCAGAACTTCTGCCCTGTCAAAATGATTCAATGGGTTGTGAAGGTGATGAATCAATTCGGTATGTAAATCTTTTTTTTAATATTTTCTTGTAGCTCAATACTATTTTCCTTGAGGATTCATTTTTTCCGTATACCTGTGCCCTTTCAATAATTTTTCAAAATGCTCATAGTGGGTAGGTTTTATGCTTTTTCTTTGCCTAAAGTTAGTCAATGATAAAACGCAATCTGACGTTTCTTAAATGAGGATCACAGACTATGTATATTATTATTTTACGTTTACTACAAATTAATTTCTGGTTGTAATACTCTGGTTACTCTGTGTAAAAGGAGGGGAATTGACATTTCATTCATTATTATTTGGATACTAATATCTTATTTACAAACTGTTATAATATTAATATGAAAGAGAGGTCAAACAGTCTTAAAATAATTACCATCTTGCTGGTTTACAAATGGTTAATAGCAAAATATGGCTAAGAAACAATTTATCTTTAAACTATTTTGGAATCAACTTAATCTATTTCTTACTTTACATACAGAATTGATGTATATAAATTACCTGGTTCTTGTAAAGAAATAATCTAATTAGAACAACAATTTAGGGTTTTATAATTATTCGAAAAAACAAATTAAAAAATAAAAGTCTTTTGCCCATATTAAAAAAATAATCAGTAGATGTCAATCGATTACCTGAAATGTCAATTACTTTGATTAATACCGTACCAATGTTACTGAGTTTCGTATTTTGCTGCATTTGTTATTAATTACATTGTATTTTTAGTTTCATATCACTATTTTATAATAACCACAAGAAAAGAAAATTATGCTTAACCTAGGCACTACACATTAACCCACATAACCATTAGGGTTAGATCCAAGGTCACGAGCCATTTAATTGACACAGATAATTATTAACAAGTTAATAGGTTAAGATCTATAGATAACAGTCATAGTTGATGATTGACGTAACAACTATTTGTCTGTTATATATATTTTATAAAATGTGATTCGAGAAGCAAAGGCATTTAATAACTTAAATATTTACGAAAATATCAAAGAACTTATTTACCAAAAATTATACATCGCTATGACTATCTCGTTTACACACAGATTTTTTTTCTGTGCAGATTTGGTGAGTATTCTTTTAACACATGTGACGTTTAAGTAAAAACTCGGCCAAGAGCGAGTCGGACTTGCGCCCTGAGGGTTCCCCACAGTTGTAAAACATATTTTGACATGTAAAAATATTATAATTTATTCCTTTTGCTATAAAATCTTTCCTGATTCTAGGTCAACGGGAAGTAGTGCCCTATAGTTGATTTACTTGCGAGTGTCAAAATATGCGACGAAAATGGCCTTATTTTTTTTACTAGGGTGACTTAAACGCTTTATGTTTTACAGCTTCAATAAACAATAGACATACTCTATGTTAATTTCAAATTGTTACCTTCACATGCCCTGAGAAAAAAGGTTTTGATAGACAGACAGACACACAGATAACGAAGTGATTCTATAAGGGTTCCATTTTTTCTTTTGAAGCTCGTAATCCTAAAAATAACGAAGAAATATAACGCACAGGTTTAGCGGCATGCTTACAAGCGCGTGTCCTCGCGTCGGAGTACTGGCGAGGACGAGGTGGAACCGGCGGGCCGACTGCGGATGGCGACGAGAGTTCGCGCCACCGCACGCCGCCACTCGATCCGCACTCCAACACTTCGACGCCCTTGGTCGACGAGTTACCAGATGGCGGCCGATCTGCAGGTCATTACGTATTCATTATATTACTTTCAAAAGAGTTTATTTTTATTAATTTTTTGGCCAAAACAGTTCAAATGTAAATGTTTTTATTGGTATGTATGTACTATCACCTAGTAAGTCTATATATTAGTCAAAATTGAATCTGTTTACATCGAATTTACGAATTATATGGAAGATGGAGTATGTTTATATTAAACAGTGACAATCCATTCATGTCCGCGTGGTGAATGCATGCTTCTCAATTTAATGTCAAACAAAAACGTAAACTTCTATGATAACCTCAGGCATGTAGGCGAGTATGCTGTCCCTTCAAGTATGCTTGAAATTGCATACTTAAGACAGATGTCTTGACCGAACGCTTTAGTCGAATGCTCGTCTCCGTATCAGTAAGTGCTCCGAGTTTATTACGAAATAAAATGCCTCGTGGATAATAACGTGCAAAAACCTAAGTCACATAAAGAATAAAACAAATTCAGACGTTTCTTATCATCGGTAAGTAATTTTTAATTTCATTTTTAATACTTTTCGTCATATTTTCACAAATTTCGTCTCGCGTTGGTAGTGCTGTGTAGGTGTCGCTGATTTAGCGATAAAATAATAATATTTATTCAAAGTGTTTAAGTTTGGAAGTACATGCATATTATCTGTATTTATTTGGTGGATGGTGTGGTGGTGGTTGGTGGTTTGGTATTGGTGGTTAAATATTCTAATTTTTTTATAGATTTCTTAACGATCCCATTCTCAAAGAAAAATAGACTGAAAAGACTGGACGGAAAAAATGGATACCTAATTAAACAAGTGCAGTTTGTTCATGACATTTTACGCCCATTTATGACATGTTATGGCATTTTATTACTTTTGATGACATTTCATCACCTTTCTTGACATCTTATGACATTGACATTGATTTTCATGACATCTTATGGCTTTTTATGGACTATTTATGGCATGTTATCACATTTGCGTCATTTGTTATCATATCATGTCATAAAAAGTCATAAACTTATGTACATTAAAGTCAAGAAATGCCGTAAAACGTCATAAAAAGTCATGAAATTTCATAGAAGGACATGCAAAATCATGAAATGTAATGCAAAGTAATAGGATGACATGAAAATCAAGAAAGGTCATGAAATCTTATCAAAAGTAATAAAATGTCATAACATGTCATATGTGGTCATGAAATGTGGTAAAATGTCATGATAGGTCCTGAAATGTCAAAAAAAGGTCATTGAATGTCATAAAAGTCATGAAAGATCCTACACATAGATCCTACACATCCTGTAAAAGAAAGTACACGAAATGTCATAAAATGTCATCAACATACATGAAAGTCATGAAATGCCGTAAAATGTCATAAAAGGACATGCAAGGTCATTAAATGTCATGAAATGTCATAAAAAGTCATAGGATGTCATGAAAATCAAGAAAGTTTATGAAATGTCGTGAAAAGTAATAATATGTCATAACATGTCGTAAATGGTCGTAAAATAAAGATTAAGATTTAAAATAATATTTCTTTTCTTATTTTCTTAGTTTTTCGTTGACTATGTTTTAATTGAAAAAATTAAACTTTGAAAAATGGCGTTTATATTAATGAAAAATGGCGTTTATATTAACTTTCAGTTTATTTAAGTATTAATATCGATAATATTTAAATACTTATCGATACCACCTTATATCGTTTATCTTTCACATCACTAGCTTATTTTTTTCGATGCGTCGCTTCATAGTGGTGCGTATTTACAATGTGCACATGTATGTTGACAAAGGAGTGAAAGAAAACAGATGACCATTGAAACGGTGAAGAAAAGAGTGGATGCATCTGAAAACTTAGTTTTAATGAATTCTAAAATGCGACAGCAAATCATATCAAAGATGAAAAGGAAAGGGATGAACGATTTAACTGCTGTCAAATTAACTGTGCTGTGCATGAACACGTCTATTTGTTCCATAATTGGGTGTAAAAAAATTTATATACGTAAATATTATAATGATTATTTAAGTATTTATATCAGTTGTCTGGTATCCATAGTACAAGTTTTGCTTAGTTTGGTACTAGATGGCGCTGTGTGGGATGTCCGAGGTATTATTATTATTATAAGGTTATCATCACGGAGGATTGAGTTAGATGGAGCTGTGATGTGACGCTATTTGTTCGGGGGCCGGTGTCTCAGATATAATTTACTCAACAACGAAAATATGTAAAAATATTACGCACACGTAAAAAGCTGCAAAACGATTTGTCCCAGTATATAATTAATAAATTACTATTAATTTATTGAATAGTAAAAATAATTTGTTGCTTTAATTATTTATGAAATTCTCAGTCTGGTGTCGAAATCTTCACTTCTTTAGCTATAAGAGGAACGGTAACACAACGGTCCGCCAAAACATTTTTTTCGACTTTATTAATAAATTGTTCGGTTACTGCCGTCGTAGGGCACCTCGAACGTGGGTCGTCGTTGGCGGTGGTTCTCCCTCGTTTAAACGCAGCACACCAATGAGCAACTGTTGAATATGGAGAAGGAGCCTTAACTCCTAATGTTCCTTGCAAGTCTTCATTTACCTGTTCTGTATTAAAAACAATTTAAACAGAGATATTTAATTACCACGCGCATTTAAATTTTTTTTCGCAGAATTTTCGCGAAAAATCTAGGGATTTTTGCGAAAACATGGATACTTAGACGAAGGTGAGTATATTTTTCAATCTTACTGGAAAAAGGTAGGGTTTTCGCAAAAACGCGAGTCGCCTTAGTAAGATTGCGAAAAGAATCGTTAGTTAATATGAAAAAAGAAAACTGATTGGCCGATTTGAGCGCCCCGCTAAAACGTCTTCTCGGATTGGATGACGACTTAAATGTCAATTCATTACGTTGATTTATTTGTGATTGTGTTTTTGTAAACGGGCCAGCAGTTTTTTGATATTTAATGTATTTAAGTTTGTAGTTGGACTTGAAAAATAATGCGAAAAGTTATGTAGACGTGCGTCTGTAAGTACAAAATGACAGATACAAGTGAAATTATTGCTGAATGTTCAACAGAATCAGAAACCAATAATTTTGATATTTAAGATCTAACGTACATAACAACAACACTAAAGTACATACATGTAAGTTTAATAATAAGTTAAGCACCAATTTATAAAAGAAGGCTGATAATTATGTGATTTGTAATAAGAGGTGAGGACCTACTAGTACATTTTCTATGATTGATATTTATTAAATAAAAAGTAAAGTTACTCTTTATAACTCTGATATAATACCTTAAAGCTACATAGGAAAAGATAGGAACCAATCAGAGTAAGAGTTGGCTAGCCAGCAAAAATCAAGCCAATCAGCGTTGAGAATGTTCAATGTTACTGAGGCGACTCGCGTTTTCGCAAAAATCTAACTTTTTTCAGTAAGATTGAAAAATACAATCACCATTGTCTAATTATCCGTGTTTTCTCAAAATCCCTAGAATTTTCGCGAAAATACGAATTATCAAATCCTACGATATATACTAATATCTAAAACAAAAAAATGGAAATTGATGAAAAAAAATTCCTGTATTTACAGAAATGGAGGGTGGTGAAGAAGTAGAGGAAAGCAAGTGGCAGGACCGCATCGCTTTTCGCTTCGACCAGATAATATCGTTTGCATCGACAGCAATAGAAGACAAGCGGCGGCGTTCTGACGACACATGTAACACGTCGCCCGATTCTGGTATCGGCCACGGGGACACGGCCGTTGCTAATGGTACGCTAATTCAATTATTATACTAACGTTCACCTGCGCGGACGTAGAAAATGCAACCTTATAGTTGTAAAACTTTAGGAAAAATGGCATAAATGTCAAGTTTGTTAAAGTTGGTAAATGGAAAATCAAATTTTTAATATTTCTATTTTTTTATTTGTTCCATTCATATTTAATATTATGTTTAACAATTTTGTTATAGACATATTTCTTTTTTTCTTAAAATGTAAAAGTTGTAAATTTTCTTATTATTGATTTTACATCGAAATTGGTTTAGTAGTTTTTGTGTTATTGTCGTACAAACAAACAAACAGACAAGAATATCAAAATTATTGTTATATAATGGTTCAGAGGAGTTTCATTAGTTGCTCTCATTTTTTCGAAAATATCTTCTATGTACAGACATCACCATTCCACCATGCACCCCATTAGAGGTTTATAGTATAATTAATTACCATACTAGTGTGTAATAAGTGCAAGTGTCTCAGAGTTGACATAACCTGGCAGGCCGCGCCAAACATCTTGATCGCTTTGAACTTGACGCGGATGCGGCTTTGCGTGTTTGGTTTGAAACTTGGAGCGCAAGCGATCGAAACTGCGTTTCTCTAGAGATTTTATAGCGGTTCACTATATTATTTAATTGAGGGTAATCTTGAACGAGTTCGCAATGACCATCTTGAGACAGACAAAATATGACGTCACGGATTCTGTTATTCTGTTCTTATTATTTTATTTACTTTATTACTGAAATAATATTTGGGTTATAAAATTTGTATAGTGTTGATTTATTCACACTACAATCTGGCGACGCTACTCGCCTCGACTTAACAGCAATCAAAAAGTTTGGCACTATCTGCAGGTAGTTGAGGTCTATAACTATATCGTGAGCACAT
Source organism: Luffia ferchaultella (assembly GCA_949709985.1). Lineage (NCBI taxonomy): Eukaryota > Metazoa > Arthropoda > Insecta > Lepidoptera > Psychidae > Luffia > Luffia ferchaultella. The sequence continues at coordinate 16,671,291 of OX453240.1, read as the reverse complement.
ACGCTAACTGATAGCTGTAAACATGTGCCTGTATAGGATTCATAATGTTTGCTAAACGAATCACACATAGGCACATTACTTTTTTCATTTATGCTTGAAAGGTAAATGGAATGGGAGTTAACCCCTTAACCCCTTAGTTCACTGCCAGGGGTGCTAATGAAGGATGTGGTTAAAAATGTCAAATGTCCTGTCCGCACATGTGCAGAATAGGTTTTAATGCTTTTAATTTTGACAATTGTACTAATGTAAGTATAATTAAATATTATTATATTCTTTTTAAAATACACAAAAATAATGATAATAATAAAAAATAAAACTAATCCAATACTCCACCCCTTGTCGCCCCCGACGCAAATGTGCCCATGACGCTCATCGCATTGCCGCGCTGAATTGCAATGGCAATTCTTTGCACCAGGAAGGAATGTACCAGGAAGGATAATATAATAATTATAATAATTATATTGTTTTGATTATAAATATAATATTACTTTTTATACTTTGTAATAATAATACACAAAAATAATAATAATAATAATAATAATAAATAAACCTAATCCAATAATCCACCCCTCGTCGCCCCCGACGCAAATGTGCCCATGACGTTCAACGCATTGCCGCGCTGAATTGCGATGGCAATTCTTTGCACCAGGAAGGAACCGGAACGGGGGTCGAGTCCCCTTTCTTTTAGACGACGGCCGATGCTCGCGACGAAACGTTAGGCTTCAATCCCCCAACAGCCAGCATCTTCCACCGCAAGAGGGACGAACAAGTATTTACTCTCCAGAGTAGAGTATTTGACTCGTTTTCTGGCGGCTGCAGACTCCGCAGCGGCTCCGGCCGTTCCCACGGTACGACCAAGGTGAGAGGCGGCAAATGTGCTGACACACGTGGCGTCCCACACCTACCCATGTGGTAGACACCTACCCTTCTCCCACGGCACCAAAGTCATACTATCGGGTCTTTTGCCATCGGAATGGCTAAGACCAGGAGGCTCCAACACGCACTGAACATTGGCCGAAATTAAAGCCCTGCGGACTATGTCGTTAAGAGCGTGGTGTCGCGGTAATCTCCCCGAGCAGCGACGACAACTCAACGCGTGTTGTCCGTTGGCCTCCACCATGGAACCGCAGATGCATAGGTGTCGTTCACAAACATCGCAGCCCGGGCGGAGCCTCACTGCCACACGCAAAGACTCGCCGTCCAGTAAGGTACCAATGTGCGGGGAGGGAAGAGCGTTCAGTCAGGCCCCGGACTAAGCCCGTGACACCGCTCGCAGCCTCGCTAAGTCCACCCCTGCCGCCTGGTCCAAGAGACTGTTAAAAAAAATTAAAAAATTAAAAAAAGTTGTTTTGATTAACAATATTTGACATTTTCTAATCACACCTATCACTAGCGCCCCTGACGATAAATTCAAGCGCGATATTAGCAACTAGCCAAAACGGAGACATTTTAAAATAGTAAAAAGGCGTAAATACTCTTAAATTAATTAGATTTTAATTTTAAAAAATTAACTTCAGCAAGGCCTATTTTTTATAATTTTAATGAGCACATGACATTGTTACTGTAGGTACATATCGTGTTTTCTAGGCACGAATGGTGCGGGACGCGTAGTGTGCGTACCGCCAACAGGTGTCCAGCAGGCAACCCGGTCGCCGTCGCCGGCGCGCGAGAGCGAGTCGCCCAGCGCGACCGCGGCGCATCACTTCAAGAAGAGGTTCTTTCGTCGGGAGAGATGGGGCGCGTGGAGCGGGCCCGCGCTGCCGCCCGCCGCCGTCGAGTGCGAGCGGCCCCCCATGTGACGCACCTAGCGCTGCGACGTCTGCAAATTTACTCACTGCCTCAGCCGCACTTAGCGCCAAGAGCCCCTCCGCGCCCATTTAGTGGAATTTACTACTGGAGTACAGTTACTGCCAACTTAAGAGAATATTTAATTTGTACTTTTATGTAAATACAATTTAGGGTTAAAGACCGCTAGAGTTCGTTTGTAACGACTGTGATTGACCTTCTTCTCGATGTTGACTTCTAGTGGAATTTTTTTTTGTTATTTCCTTTTTTTGGTGTATTTATGTATATTGAGTTTATTTTACTGTAAGATTAATAAATCAAATGCAGGAAACGTTATTTTAGACGTGGTCGGGAAAATGGAACGTCGAAGGCGAGTTTCATGTGTTCATTTAGCACATATACCTAAGTCTGAAAGAATTGCTTAAATCGAATAAACATTTGGATAGTTCTGTTTTTTGTACAGCAAGTATTTCTAGACATAGAAAGGTTACTTATTTTTAAATCTCATGAACATAAAATTCAGCCTGAATAATGTTGATCATGTCTCAGGAAATATTTAAATGTAGGTAGTATTAGTAACGGGTTTGTAAATATAAATAAAATAATGGTATGAGCTAATAGCTGTTAGCATAATTTATGAATAGCGGAGGTTGATTGTGTTTCCCGATTTGAATATTGGTTATTTTGGTTTTTTCTTTTATTATTCTTATAAGTGCTAATAATGAAATGTACTTACTATGTTATTATTGAAAATGAAATACTATGAATAATTTTTGATCACTTTCATGATTACAGTGATCTTTATCATAAGGGTAATAATTAGATTTAATTGCCCTTTATTTTAATAAACTGCTATACGTAGCACATATGCTATGCAGTAGGAAAAATTCTTTTTTGTGTCTATACATTGTATAATTTTCAGATAAATTGCGATTAGATAAAATAGGTGCGACATATATACTGACCGCAAAAGAAAAGTATCGTAATATTACCACATACGGTCCGACCGCTGACCTGTGGAAGGCAATAATTCTTGGTCCTTTTCTTCGTTATCTTTGAGCACTGATGACGCATCTATACTTCGTTTTTTTTTAACATTACAAATAAGAAAATTCGGATTTTGTATTCATATAAGGAATAATAGAATATATTTTACATATTTCTTATTTTGACAGTTTATTCATATTTTAACAATAAAACATACAACGTTTACTACCACTGCTTTTTTTTGTACGCACTTTCTAAGGCTGAAAAAACGAAGTATACTAGGTACTGTTTAAAATATCATGGATTACACTTTGAATTATATCAGATTTGTAACAAATCATGACAAATACGAAGATCACGCTTTTAAATCGTTACTAGTTTCAGTAAATGAAATTAGAATGAAATCCGCTTAGTACTGAAAAGAAAAAACACGGGTCAACTGCTAGTAAAACTCGCGCACTGGAGGTTTCAAACAACCACACGATATATTCGTGTTACGTATTTACCAAAGAATAAAGTACCTATTTTATTCAGTTTGAGATCCTAAACGCGACTTCGACTCACACTTAACTGATTTTTGTTATTTGTTCTTTTACTTTAGAGTTTGCAATATAATTACACCGAATTTGATACTAGTACTTTTTACCGTTTTTACGATAAAACAAAAACGAAAAACCCAAAATAAAATACGTTTGTTGTATGGAAACCCTCTTAATTTTTGCCCTTTAATATAATTTTTCAAAATTTCCCATAGAATATCACATATTCTGCGAACATTTCTCAATCTTTAGGGTACTTATTATGGTTCACAATACGGTCTTTTAAAGGTACGACAGACAAACTGCGTAAGATTAGTAATAGGGTGACGTTAACGCCAATTCGGTATGGAACCCTGAAAACTAAAAATTTTAAACAAGGATTTGATAATTTTGGCAATCCAGTGTCTTCATCTTCAAGCGAAAGCTGTGTTTTGTATTATATGTAACTATATTTATATCTTCTCCTTTTGTTCAAGTTATAGATCACTGTAATAGATAATCATGAGAATTTAAGTATTTTAATTTCTGCTCGTTTATTGTGTGAAGTTTCGAAAAGTAAATTTTCTGCATTATTTCTATCTTTTTTTATGTTTTGATGTACAGAGGAATAAACAATGTTAATACTTTTATTTTTTTTACTCCTAATATTATATATTTTAGTTTGATGATTGGCTTTTATAGTGTTTGTTTTGTTGTTTTCGTTAAAATATCTGCAATTGCAATGTAGTGCCAAAGTTTGAGTGTTTTATACAATCCATGTAAGTTTTTTAGCTTCGCTGAACCATTACAAAAATTTTGTCAGAAGTTTAGTCTTAAGGAAGACAAATTGTACAAGTGATATTTTTTCATCATTTCATGAACAGCATAGAAAGAATGAGTTTCGTCAGTCAACCGAGGGGTCATTGTGATCATTCTGCGGAAAAGTAAATTAATTTATTATAAATATCAATTACTACAATTTATTTTATTTTGTGTACATGTAATCGATATAATTTATTTATACTATGGTATAATTATGGATCGTATTTGCGTTTTGTCTGTATGGTAATTAACGATTAATGTAGTCAATTCAAGCTTCATAGATTTTTTTGAAACTGCTCGCTTTTAATGTGTGAAGTGTCACTGATATTGTTCAGTGTTAGAAAAAGTTGATAAAATTTTGAATGCATATGTAATTGCGCCAAGTTAGCACGTTTATTGTCTATTTTGAGATGTATTCACTAACTAAAAGATTTGTTTGGTCTTTTTAGTCATTCTCCAGCCACTATCCAAAACAGGTTCTTCTATTATCGTGTATTTTGAAATAATACAAAAATAAGAAAAACCTGACAATGATTGTTATCATGGAGAATGGTTGAGCTAGAGGGAGTAACAGGAAGTGAAACGAGATCAGAGTACAAGCACAAGAGAGCGAGACCGTGTATTATGAGAGTTTTTTTTATTTTATTATTGCCCAGTTCCATTAAACTGATCCATGTGTAATGTGGAGTTAAAGTATTACTGTAAATCTAAAATAAACAATATTAAATAATTCAACAACATAACTTTTATGTTTGTAAATGAAAGTCTCGGAATATAAATTTTTGACAATGACCCCTTATACCGAATCAACAGGTAAATTATGAAAGTGATGATTGCTACTTTAAACAGCTTAGTCAAATGTTAATTGTATGAGAAATATTCAAAAAAGGACAGGAGATTATGGGAAATTGAATAGCCCACCATTGATTTAACACTGCAATATTGAATGTATTTTACACCAAATTATACTACAATATTAAACACTCGTTATGTATGTTTATATGGTGATTGAGAACTTGAATAGTGAGTGATTTCTCTTTGTTTTAACTTCGTTTGTTTCGTATATGAAACTCAGCTTAATTTATTTACAGTTTTTCTTGTAATGTGCTCTGTTTATGTAAAAAAAGTCAGTCATATTATTCTAAAGTGCTAGGATATAAAAAATGTTGAGTGTTTAATTTTTTACAAACTCATTGGATTATTGGCTTGTTGAATGAGGTTTTCCTGTCTAAATATGTGTAGTACACAAGTGGATCAATAATAGTGTAGAACACAAATAAAGTGCTGATAAAATATCGATACGTGTTTTCATCTTAGATGTGAAATATTGTCTGCTTGTGTATCACAAATATTGGTATGCACTGGTATGTAAGTGCCTGAAAACTCATAAAAGCCGTTCCAAACCTCGAAATTGTGTATAGAAATTAGTCTGCAGTTACTGAAATAGTTGATACCGTTAATTGTAATTCATCATAATAATAAGTATATTTTCACACATTAAAATATAGTGATGGCATTATTCAGTATTGAATAGATTTTATTTTTATCAAAAAAAAAAAACGGACTACGATATTATGATGTCTAAAATAGTACAAATGAGAAGACTTATTGTCGTAAGCCCCGGACTATTCAACATTGCAAATGGTAGGTTTGAAATGTATCCCCTGTGTACTAGTTTTATTTTGTACTAAAAGTTATTAAATTGAGTAATCAAGTAATTTGATTTTTTTTGCACAATTCATCAGAAGCTTTTAATCCTAATCTAAAGACAAAAATTACATTAAGATACACGACATATTTAAAAAACTAAGTGCTACGAACATAAGTGTCATTGAATAGGGCATGAAACATGCTATTAACTGGAATATAAGTTATCTATTTTTGACAAGTTTTGGAACAGTAGTTGATAGAATATAAAAAGTTACTTATGTTGCCTATACTATATACCTATGTCGCGCATAAAGTGCAAAAGTACGTACGGCTTTCCAAAACTACCATCCTAGAAGTATTAATAATAATTTAGGGGATGGTGAAACGAGGACACGAAATCAACTTGAAGTATTTTAGAAATGCGGAAATGTGATAAAAACCAAAAATAAAAAATGTAAAATACATACCCATTACCACCGACATAAATTCGCTTCTTGCATTGACAATCGAAGGGTCGACTATTGAATATGGGAATACACTTCAACATTAAATAAATTGAAAATATTAAATACGTTAGGAATTTCCTAACCTAACTAGTAACAAGTGAAAATTCGATCTGCATCGCGCTCGGCGACCACTGCGCGGCACGCTCGCTTCGCTCATTTTGTGGCTCATTCACCTCGCGCGTTTCTTATGTTCCTATCCTAGTGGGGGAAACACTAGTCGGAATGCCCATATATTCCGTTTTTATTGTATTTTTTTTTTCTTCAAATTAACCTAACCTACTTATTGATTGAGAATGGTGGAAAAGCATCCTAACTTGACCGAATTTCTTTTAAAAATTCTTTTATCTACCAAACCTAAATAGTTGGGACTTATTAGAAGAGTTGCTGGCCATTTAGTGTTTGTTTCAAGTGTTTGAGTTTGAAGTCTATCAAAAATATCTTAGTACCTAGCATGTATGTATTACTCATTTTTTTAATTTCGTTTTTTTCACATTCCGCATTTCTAAAAATTCTAAAAGTTGCTTTAATCTCTTCACCTCACTTCCCTCTTTCTGTTATTAATACTCTTAGGGTGGTAGTTTTGGAAAGCCAACCCCAAGAATATTACTAGAAAATCAACTCAAGAACGTAATGCGCCTTTAAGAAATGCTGAGAAACATAGGTATAGAGAAAACAAGAAAGCTCGAGAAATTGGCTCACCAGGAAAACACCCAGGGGGGTCCAAGTACAAGCGTTCGCGATATAAATTGTGCGCGCGAGGCGTCTCCGATTCCGGGTCCTTCTGGTATATACCTACATATGCTTCACTTTTGTCGGGATTAGCGAGACAGGCAAAAAATTTGATTCCATGTTCGATAGTAGGTGCCACAAACAGCGATCTACCAAAGACTAGTTTTTTGTATAATATTTCACACTATTTTATAATCTATTTACCTACCTACAAGCTAATGCCCTTAGATGCATTTACCTTTATTTATCATACTCTTTGATATTAGTCATTACTGCTTATTCCTTACTTTCTTTAAAAACCTTAAACATATTAAAAATCACGGCGTATGCATTTTAGCCTATGATTTTAGCTAAGTAATGCTTGCTTTAATAGTTCTTACCAGTTCTTGTTCTTGTTATGACTAAGGATTTGAAGACCAAATAACCACATGTCAATTCCAAAATTGAGATATTTTACTTTTCACAGGTAAGAGCTGTGGGTAAGAGTACCTACTAGGTACTGAAAATGTTGTTCTGTAATGCAGTGTAATTTTTAAATGGGCCGACATTTTGGATCCGCCATACTGAATTTCAAAATATTATGTAGGTATCTACATTATCGAAATGAAATAATGAAATTTTCAACTTTAAAATTAAATAAATTAAAAATTATAGCTCTTATTTTATTTTACCAAATTGTACTGATAAATTGCAGATTTTAATTTTTAATAAAAATATCGTCTAAATAACGTCCGTTTTTTTCTAGGCACTCTTGCAGCCTGATCAACAAAACGAAAATTAACGTAACATTAAGTTCTTTACCTAAACCCATTAAACGCATCCGAAATGAAAAAAAGTAATGTCAAATCTAATTGTCAATCACAATCAATCGTGGTCAATTGCGTTAATTGTTTCACTGTTTTGCTATGATTGTTTTAAACATTTTTTTTGTTTATTTACGTTTTTTTTAATAATTTTCGCAGTCTCAGGCCTGAGATTTGAGAGCAAGTTTAATATTGTTCTGTGTTTGAGAGTCTGAGCAAGTGAGCAACATCAGTTCTCTTTAATTTTTTAGCCTTGTCATTTCGTTAATTTTTTAACACTGAAAACATAAAATCAAACCTAATGAAATGCAATCTAAAAGAACTTGCTCAATTGAGCGATCAATGTTGCGCCATCGAAGGAAGATTAAATTACAAGAAAGTTTCTAATGGTGGATATCTTAATCAAACTGGTAAGGAACGTTTATCATAAAATTATCTATGTAGTCTGGGTTCCATATTTACATTTTATAGAGTCGGTTTTTCAAAATAGCTACCTATTTCACATCTGTCTAATAGTTTGGTAATTAAAAAAATGATAGAAATGCTTTTGTAGCAGATATGTATCTTTGGTTTATGTGCATTAAAACAAAAAAAATTGAGTGTTGACTGCTCCCCTCAACCGGTAGCGCTTTCCAATTTAGTCTGCTGAAAAGTTACTAAATAATCAGGCTTATGGGGGAAGGGTGCAGGCACCTCATGCATTATATATTTTATTAAGGAAATGAAAAAAAATATATGGCTCATTGCTCCGCTCCACTTCGCTTCTCGCATTATCACAAGCCAACCATAACATAAACAACTTTTTGGAAATGATGGATCGTTAACCTATCTTAGCCAGATTTTTATGAACACAGTTTCCATCAAGCAGCGTTGGAAAGCCGACCCAATAATTTTGGTAGGGCAAGAGCACAAAAGTAATTTTCAGAACTTTTAGAAATGCGGATACGCGATAATGTAAGTATCATAAAGAAAAGAATCATTAATCTTTCTGATCTAGGAAAACTAGGTAACATATTTAAGATTCAAGTAAAATTGACATGAAATAGGTCAACTTTACTGTTAAAAACTAAACTTGTTAACGTCGTGGCCTCTCACACTTTAGCGAGTAGAAAAATAATAATTAAAAAATGCGGTTAGGCAGTATCAGGCTACTGCCATCAGTTTTCATGAAAACATGAAATTTAAGATTAGGATTGGAGATATGAATTCCAGCAAAACAAAAATTGAGGTGGGTAGGAGTCGCTTAGTATCTATACTAATATTATAAAGCTGAAGAGTTTGTTTGTTTGTTTGTTTGAACGCGCAAATCTCAGGAACTACTGGTTCGAATTAAAAAATTCTTTTTGTGTTGGATAGTTTATTTATTGAGGAAGGCTATAGGCTATATGTATAAAATAATACTGTCTGTCTGTCTATTCGAGCAAATCTCCAAAACGGCTATACTGATTTTGATGAAATTTCACAGATATGGAAAAGAAGTGGTCAAAAGTGACACACACTACTTTTTGTATGTCTGTATCTACGTCCATCTGTCTATTCGAGCTAATCTCCAAAACGTCTTAACCGATTTTAATGAAATTTGACGGGTATGAAAAGGATATCTTATATACCTTAGTTTTGAGCATGATTCACAATTTGATCAAGGTTTTGAACACAGTTCAACATCTGTTATTTGATCTCACCATTTTTGGTACAAGTATCTTCATTGTCTTGTCTTTTCATACAAGTGAAGGTGTGACTCGCTTCACCTGACATTTTGTCTGATGATGTTTTCCGTATGGAATTTCTTCTTTAATCTGTACTGACGACCCCATCTGCATTAGTAGTGCGCACTTTTAAGGTTTTCTCTCGATTGCGCTTGGTTTCAAACTATTTTTTCACATCCAGGCCGGCAGTTTTTTTATTTTCAATTATAATTTTTTGATGTTACTTTTCAAAACTTTGTGTTTTATTTACCTATTTATTTAAAGCAGTTTGACAGCTACTGAATGACACTTAAACTGCATCAGTACGTCAATTCGTTCCAAAGTTATAAGTGAAACAAATTTTGCCCATCGCAGAGTTCTAGGAATACCATTTCGAAGAGTCTCCTAAACAAACTCTGCGGTGGTGATTTGACCTTTTGATTGACAATTATAGTTTCCGAAAAATCATTCACATATTGTACAAAATTATTATGATACTTTAATTTCTGGCGTTCACCTCCTTTTTGAAAAAGAAGACGTTCAATGTTTTGGACGTACATATATCAAGTTATATATCCGATGACATGAATCCATAAATTAATTTAATTCAATGAATACAAAGCACAGAAAATAAGTCTGCTTTTTAAACCAGCCCTCTTCTAAACATGTGTTTAATAAAGTTGTCTAGTTTTAGCAATTAGAGGGGTATGGTGAAAAATGGAATTATGAAAAATCCTTCATAAGTACACAACAAATAATGTCTTATTTAATTATACAATAAAGTAAAAAATTAAAAGGGTAATAAAATATCAATGCTGGAGTGCACTTTTATTCTTGTATATTTTCAACAATATTTTGTCTTTTCACTACTTACCTGAGACATCCTAGGCCCATGAATAAGACTGTAAGATAACAAATTGATTACTACAAATGTTATTACACAATTATGACAACTTTTATTTTATTTTCAGTTTTCAAAGAAAGATGGTTTAGATTAGTAAATAATTACTTATTTTATTTTAAACTTACTGAAATGGGAAAGTTTGATTCAAAAACGCCCGCAGGTGTTTTTGTTATGGAGAATTCCTCAGTTGAAATGGAACATGGCCAAAACATATCTTTTGCATTTTCTATATCTTTCATGTAAGTGTTATCTAGTTTTTTTTTTTTTTTAATTTCTACATGGCAACTATAAAACAGTGCAAAAAAGACTAAAATGGGTCTTAATATTGCATTTAGGTTATCACAAAATGTCAAGTATCTATCCCACAGCTATCTATACTCTAAGCTAAGTATACTCTAAGTATAAAATTGTAAAAGCGAACAATTGTATAATTATTGTTGGTAAGGAGCCATTCATAAATAATGTCACACAAATTTAAATTTTTCACTAATTCACACAGGTTTATGCATGTTCAGCAACTCAATATTAATATGATGAATATTGATACTGGTACTAGGTCTTGGTTGTTATATGTGTGTGGTGTCTTCGCTTGGTACCCAAAACACAAGCTAATGCTTAGTTTGGGGCCTAGATGTTGTTGTGATGTATATGTTATTATTATTATTAGTAATATTTCACTTATTATTCATGCTACTTTCCGGAATAAAGTTTCATTCAGTATTAGAAACGTCCTCCTTTAACTCTAATGATATTAAATTACAATCTTCATCCCTAGATTCATTCAGTTTTAAAACCTTTTTCGATTTTCACTGCAAAATACAAAATACCTAATTAGTAGAAGATGCAGTAGAGGGATTTGTTTCTTTTTCATCCAAAATTTGAAATTGTTGGGTGTACTTGTAGAATGCGACATCAGGGGCATAAAAATTTTAAATTAAAATATAATTAAAAAACTAAAATAAATTTTAACCGATTATTGTATATTAATTTTGAACAGATTGAGTCTTGAAAAAACAAAGTAATCAAAAATACATTAGTTTTTTTGTTTTAAACGACAGAAATAAAAATATTGCTTATTGAATAAAGTCTTAAAGTATATGGAGTTTCTAAACGTTTCATAACCTAATTAAATTAGGAATGCCAATTCGTAGCATTATAAATTGAAAACACTTTTTTTACTGGGTGAAAATTGACTGAAATTTCGAATTTCTTTAGTATTTAAATTTTTTTTTGTAATAATTCACTTAACTACGAAATTGCTTAACAAGTTTTGACTACAATAACGCATTTGTTCGACAATGCATATAGGAATACCACTAAAGAGTCAACATAGAAAAACCCTTTAAAAATATGGTATCATTAGTGATGAATCTATTTAGTTTTTATTCATTGAAACTGCTTTATAAACAAATATATATGACATTTAAGATTTTTTTATATTGCAGAGATGAACCAGAGAGGCGACATTTGTTCACGGCGCGCAGTGAAGATAACGTGGTGCAATGGGTGGTGAAGCTTCGTACTTGTTCTTATGAATATTTGCGAAATACGCTCCATACACTACAGTCGAAAATATTCTCCATCACTGGCAATGTACGTTCTAAATTATAGATAAAGTGAAGTAGGATATTCATATATATGAGGCTATTGGTAGTTTATGCAGTTAATTGGAACATTTCATGTGTTTTATATACCTAGTCGGCTCATATATTCTGTAATTAAACATATCAAAACAATAAAACTTTAGACAATAGATGGATTAATTTAATAAAATTTTAAAATGTATTATATGCAATGAAATTATCATTGGGTGTGAAAGCCGCCACCTTTTTATTAATATTCAGTCTGAAACTCCTAGGCCAGTCATGTATAGAAGTACTCACCATTTTCATATCTATTTCAGCCACTGTTGCCACTAGCGCTTGTTTAAGTGATTCCAAATTTTTGTGTGGCTTAGAGCATACCTTTTCCTCTAGCTTCCGCTATATTTTACAATCCAGAGGATTTAGATCAGGGATAGAGCAGGGCCAGGGCTTATGAAGTCTATTTTGTTAGCCCTAAACCTCTATTGAGTCAGCATAGCTTTATGGGCTGGTGCTGAATCTTTCTGGAAAGTGAATTGTTGTCCCATAAACAGCGTTTGAAGCAAGGCTTTCACTATGCTGTCCAGTACGGTCTGGGCATATTTTTCAGCTGATTTTTAGGCCTTTTTCACAAGAAAAAATATCTTTGTGGGCCCCAAATCATCACTACAGATGGATGATGGCCTGTCTGAACTTTATAAACAGCATCGGCAGCTTTTGCAGACTTGACGCATACATACATATAGCTTGTAGGCGATAATAGACTACCTCGATGTAATTTTTTTTTCGTCCAGTAACAATATTTGGTGATATTGGTGGTGTTTTGGCCGTACTTTTTGAATAGCCTACGATATTTTTCAAGTATGGCCGCACACAAACGTGCTTTAAGTTGTTGGCTGGTTTTTCTCCTATAAGCCCTAGTCCAAGTTCTTCGTTAATTATCCTTTTGATGGAGCTCCTATTTATACACATCTCTAAGGACATCAACTTCTGCATACAGATGGAGTTTCTTTGTATTCAAGCCTTGACTGCTTTGATGGTCGCTGGAATTAAATATTTTGAGTTTTTGTAGCTAATTGAAAATCTTGTTCTTGTCAGCTCCGATGCAAACCAATAACTGCCACCCTCATGCCCTTAAGTAACCACTCCATAATTATCAACAACAAAATAAAACTTTGAATTGTTGCAACGGAGATAATAATAATGTGGCTTACTGCGCAATAATATTTTTTTTAATATCAGACGTTCAAAATTTTAGTTTTCCAGCCAGTGACAATATATGAGTCACCTTGGTATTCTACATTTTTTTTAAATTAATCATGTTAATGTGCTGATCTTAATATGGATAAAACATGGTTATACCTAATACTTCAAGCGGTTGTTTCATATATGACCCACCGGCAAAGGCCGCGATAGTGCACTATATATTTATTTTATTTGATTAATTGTATTGTACTTTACTTCATAGGATCCTCTACTTCTGGTCCCGAGGAACGACGGCGCTAAGCTGTGGGCGCCGGCCGTACCGTTCTCCACAGTCCCTGCGTGTACCATTTCAACAAGCTCTTTCAGTTGTCACCTACATGCGCACCACGGCTTTACGCTCGAACGTAGCCACTCAGATGTACAGGCGCACAAAAACCTTCACTGGCATGTGCAGCACATGCCGTCTAAAACCGATACAAATAGTACGCGTGATTTAACAGCTAATAAAAAGACCGGGCTGGAGAGGAGCAAAACGACATCTTTGCTACAGAATGAGTTGAGTCCTTTCGACAGTTCGATATTCGACAATCTGCCTAGGTTCTCCCGTGCTGCGCCCAGTCCTCCAGTCAGAAAGAAACTCTCACCCACGCTGCGTCACCACGAAGCCAGTCCGGACACGAAGCAGTTCGCCGAACAGAGCAAGCTCTTGGCAGTGGGCGGCATACTAGACGCAATACCTGTGCCTCCAAGAAGAAAAATCTCACCTAAACCCTTGCAAACGGACACCAGTGTTGAAGTTACGACTAGTGTAAAAGACAAAAATATATCAAATAAAAAGCTAACTCTCGATGAAGATTTAATCAAATTCGAATAATGTTGCCAAATAACTAAAATCCCACCTAATATTGTAATATAAGTAAGTTTTAGATTGATTTTTATGACATTACATAAATATCTAAGACAATGTTACATGATACATTTAGATAAGCAGTAATTTAAACAGAATGCTACAGTACCTAGTGATCTATTGTTAATCGGTACAATATAACAATAAGCATTTAAGAACTATATTGTTAGTGTTATGGGGCTCCTCTTATAAAGTAACCATATACAGTACCCGGCCGTAAGTTATGCACACGAGTTCTAGAAAGCGGCTAAGTAAAAAGAAGTTTAAAAATAAAACTATAGGTATTCTTGTCGTTTTTTTAATTAATTACAAAACTACATTGACGTTATTATAATTAAATAAAAAATTACAAGATTACTTATAATTTTATTTTTAAACTTGTTTTTACTTAGTCGCTTTTTAGAACTCGTGTGCATAACGTACGGTCGAGTACTGTACTGAATATACAAAACCAATTTCCCATACCTTTAGATATATGTGCTTTTGCCCAATTATTTATTTACAGTGCACTAAACATAAATTCAATACAAATACAATAATTCTGAATATTATATAAATGCTTTTCTAGTAATAATAGTTACTGAAAAAAAAGATTGCAAACATCCTTCATGAATAACAATTTTGTTATATTAACCACCCAAGTAACAAAACCAGTAATAAATCCTGTTTTTCCTCTTTAGTAAAATTAAATACATCCTAATTTTAATGCTGCATGAAATCTATTGTGATTCTGTTAAATATTCTCAGGTTTAATATTCTATGGTTTAAAGTAACTGTTAGTGAGAAAATAAGTTGACCAAATAATAATGGGATGGAGAGCATAAAAATTTTAATCAATGCAAATGTGGAAATGGAAATCTCTTTTACTGAAATTAACATAGTGAAAATATCTAACAATTTATTTTTCAATCTAGTCGGTGTAAATTGTAAAATACTCTAATATAATATTGCATGTAGACATAAATGGTATATTTATTGTGACCATTGAGAGATTTCTATTATTTGTAATTATTCATACCAGTTTGTAATATAAAATAAGTAAATAACAGTTTTTTAAATCTTTTATTGAATTTTTAACACTCGTGTAGTTGGTTAATCATAATCGACAAAGATTATACGCGAAATTAAATTTTCACTTGCCAAACTCTCTTTTATTTTTATTAAAACCAGACTAGAAACTTGTATTATTACAAAGTATATGCAGTTACTACAGTGAAAATTGCTGATATGCCTCACGATTTCTCAAAGACAAATACCCAGTTCTCACTTTGAGATTTTGTTGACCCATATGTGACTATAGTTACATGTTCATCTACATATAATCATCCCCTAATATTAGTTTTTCATTGCTTACATATGACGTTGAAACGGTATGTTTGCACAAGGACTCATTCTTTGCATGCACAATTAAGTGCACATTTACGTGTTAATTCTGATACTCAATTTCAGGTTGATATTGATTGAGTTAAGTTGTATTTTGTATTATTTTTGTATTCTATACTGTAAACTAAGAAAAATAGCCAATAAAAAATTATGATGGTGATGTAGGTATGCATGTTAAAAGCACACCTATCACGATATTAATATCATAATTTTTTGCGTCATATCATAACCGTAAGTTGGCACGTTCTACCCTCAAAGAAAGGCGATATTTTCCAAATCATAGCATAGAAGTTGTCAGGTACGGATTAAATTTATACGTTGACATATAACTATATTTATATTTGTTTGGGGCGATAGATATACCTACGTATCCCTTCAGGTGTTAACGAGGTGCCGCGATCGATCCGAAAGACGAAGTGTCAAGCAACTTTCGTGTAGGGCCCCGCCGGGTTTGAGTGTTATATATTGCTGAAAAGTAGGTACATTATATTTGCTAAAAAGTTATCTATATTTCAGTTCATTTGGCCCAGAAACAGATTCACCGCTGTTTGTTAAAAAAAAAAAAAAAAGTATATACCTAAACAATTTTACTATCGGAATTGCGTTTTAGGTATTTGTAGTTTTAGCTATGTATAAGACATCGGTAATGTAAGGAATCACCGTGGTTTAAATATTTTTTCTCGTCATACTAGCAAAATGGCCATTCTATGGCTTAGGTACATGTCCATCGACACAACCTTTAAAAAACTGTAATAATAATATCCACTTGTTTATTAATTTTCCGATTATTTTTGATCGACGAAAAGCCACAAAAGCGTTGAGGGCTGATAAGTAAACATATTTTACTTAGCAGCCCTATTAATGTTTTGTTTGAATGTTGATTTTTTTTGTGTTGGGAATTTTAATTGGTGATTGTAATTACCTACACATAGATTTGTGATAGATTGGTAGGTACCCACTGCTTTTCAGATTCCCAGCAAAAGGTACCGAGACTTGCCAAATACGATAGTATAGAGGCCTTTCGCCTAGTCTCGCCAATAATTTTTAATACCTACTCTCGTGTTTCGGCGTATTTGTCACTAGTCTATTTTCGGCTATATAAAGTTCAGGAATCGGGCGTTTGCAGTGCTCTCGTATCCGGTGTTCTTAGAGAACATTGGCGAATGTATACGAACAACCAGCAAGAGAGTTTGCGTCTGTTCTCACTAGTTCAGTTGACTGATCTATATAGTGAGACTTTTTAGGGTTCCGCATCCAAATGGCAAAAAACAAAACCCTTATGATTTCTTCCTGTCCGTCTGTAAATGCCATTTTATTCGGAATACTATACGTAGGGTATACTTAGGCAGGCCTATACCCTGCAGTGGAGAGATACAGGCTGATGATGATGATGATGTAGGGCATACTTAAAATTTCTGGAACTGGCCACTTACAATAGAAAGCCATTTATGAAGTTTGAAACTGGAACTCTCTGAGAACACGTTACTTTTTGAATTGCGATATAGTCATTCGTTTCTTGATTGTGGCGTCGGTTTGAAAATTGTGTGTCAGAATTACAATGAACTTGACAAAATTTTCGCGCAATATTTTTTTATGATTTTCGCTGCGGCTTAAGTCAGTTAGAGAATTGCCAGAGACTTCTATCGTCATTTGGTAATATAGCTTCATCTCGTAGCTCTGTGTATACGTGGTTCAGTGATTTTAGACGTTGACGTAATAATTGTCTCCATGACAATGGACGTGAAAGTCGACCAGCGACTGCGGTTACCGAATTTAATATTGATACCTTACGTCAATTAATTGAGACTGATAAAAAAATTGCATGTCAGCAAATTCGTACTGTATTAGGCATTAGAATGAGTCAAGTGCAAAAGATTTTACATGTGCATATGAAGGTACGGAAGCTTTACACTCAATTGATACAGTATGATTTGACGGAAGACCAGACCGATTGCGTGTAGAGTGGTGTCGCAAAATTATAGCAAAGTTTAATGTAATGTAAGTGTAATAGTAATAGGTGACGAAACCTGGGTGTACTGCTTTAAACCGAAAAGAAAAAATCAATCTGTAGAATGGGTCTTTCTTTTTGAAGATTTACCAACGAAATTTAAGAAAAGTCGAACCATTGGCAAGAAAATGGTTGCATCTTTTTTCGGCAAATCAGGACATTACAAAACAGTGTCACTTGAAGACCAAAGAACAGTAACTGCAGATTAATATGTCAACACTTGCTTGCCCAGAGTCTTAGAAAAAGTTTGGGAAAAGCGTCCTCGAAGCAAAGTCGTTCTTCATCACCACCTTCATCACGATAATGCGTCCTCACATACCGCTAAGGTAACAGAAGCGTATTTGAAGGGTTCAAATGTAAAACTGATGACGCATTCGCCATACAGTCCAGACCTCGCACCATGCGACTTCTTTTTGTTTCCGAAAATTAAAGATAAACTTAGAGGTATACGTTTTACGAGCCCTGAATCGACGGCGAGTGCATTCCATGGAGCTATTGAAGAGGTCCCCAAAGAAATTGGTCCAACTACTTTTTACAATGGTTCCACCGAAGGCAAAAATGTGTCAATTATGGCGGTATATACTTTGAAAAACAATAAATTTATTTTAAGTAAAATATCAGGTCTTATTTATAAGAATCCAGATTTACAGTTTCAGTATGGCCCACGTATATACATGCAATTCGGAAGGTAGGTGTGATCTATGAACCGCTATTTATATGGTGTAGTAGAATCACTAAAAGGTTTTTTGAGGTGTATCGCGCTTTATACGTAGGGGAGACCGGGGACAAACGTAACGGCGGGTCGAAAGTAACAAATGCTCTGTAGGTTTATCCAATAGTCAAAACGCGGCCCCGCTACTGTCAGGAGATAGCCAACAATACTTTCCCCGGCTTTCACTTAGTCGCCGCGCACGCAGTGCGTTGTAAGGATGTTTAGAGGATGTCCTGTGATTTTGCGAACCAAAAGTAAGTTTTTTGACATTTATTAATTTAGTGATTAAGTAGTATTAAAATGATGATATCAGTGTGCCTATTTGTATAGTCATTCTTGATTACATTGGTTACACAGTGTTGTTATTTATTTTTGAGTAGCAAGTTTCTTTTATAGGTAGGCATTCATTATTTGTCAAAAACGTGGGTGAGTACAAAAGTAACATGCGCTACGGGGACAAAAGTAACATGTTACTTTTGTCCCCGGAGTGCTATGTAATGTGATGAGTATGATTTACTTATGGTTTATTTTCATAATATGTTTTTTTATATCAACAGAATGCCACGACAACGGGTAAGAAAGACAGCACGAAAAACCACTGACATGAAAATGTACAGATTCGCTGCTGACAAATATTTAAATGATATCGGAACAATTGGAGCCCTGGTAAAAAAATATAATGTTTGCCATGGGACATTGTACAGCTATAAAAAAAATCACATTATAGATAGGTATAATTGAGCCAAGAAATATTGGGAACATGGACGAGACAGGAGTGCCCAAGTGGGTTCTTCTCAGCCAATTCTTTTCTCACCTCAATATTGTAGACCTATTCAGCGAGCAGGTACGAGAAATTTAACAAATAAAGGGCGTAAGAAATGTGAAATCGTTATTTTCACTGACACGCCCGAAAAAATTGGATTGATGAAAAATGCAAAGAAAGAATGCGAAGAAAAATTTTTACAACGTAATACTGATACATATCTACAAAAAGGAAGGAAAAAGTAAAAAGACAAAGAAGGCAAATAAACGAGAGGAAAACAGTGAAAATTAAAATTCATCCGATGAATAAAATTGCTTTTGTTTCGTTTGTTTAGAGCCTATTAGCAATAGTCGACAAAACGAACAGTGGATACAGTGTATTGAATGTAAACATTGGTCACATGCTACATGCATCAACGATGATGCATACTATGTGTGCCATAATTGCGAGTCTGAACAGAGAATGAATTTCATAAAAGTTGTTCACATTATTAAGTATTGTGATTAAGAATAATTCCCGATGAGAAGTCAATAATTGTTTTGTTTATATTGTTCATTCATTAAAGAAGTAGGTACTTTTTAAATGTTAAAAGTACAAATAAACATTTCCTTTAATAAAACATATTTTTCTAATAAATAATAACTTAATTGGATACTGCATTTCATAATTATTACATAAACCTTTATCATGTTACTTTCGACCCACGCTGTGTTACTTTTGCCCTGACCTCGGGGTCGAAAGTAACAATCGGCAATTTATTTTTAAGTCTCTCCAATTCATAATAAACATCAAGTAATGAAGTAAACTTAAATACAAATTTGTAGAGCATAAACGAAATTTATACGTGGCTATATTCATTTCATCAAAGATATGATAATTAGTTAGAAACCAGTGTCAAAATACAAAGTGTTACGTTTGTACCCGGTCTCCCCTAACTGATGGACGAAAAAAATCTAGCTCACATTATGGTGTGGCGTAAGCTATAGATAGATCTTTAAACATAATATAGAGGTTACTAAATGACTTATTTAAGTCAATAGTTGTTGAGATATGCGCTTCTGAAATCCTAAAAAATGTTCCCTCCCTTTAACATTTCAACTACTTATGGGGAGGAAAACTCTAAAAAAAATGACTTAAGTTTATAGTTAGTAGAACATTAAAATTTTTACGAAATTCGTTTGATATATATTGAATAGCTTTTGAAACATTTGCTTTGAAACTTATCATTTGAATTTTAATCATGAATGTTCATCCCGACAACGAAACCCTTTACCTACTGTCCGACATACGCATTTTGCCGTCTTATTCTCAGCTGTTCTTTTCTTTCGACTAAACTAGTCTACTGTAAGACGGACAAGTGAAAGATTTGAATTAGTACGTCTCAAATTAACGATTTTGAAGATACATCTGATTTAAAAGAAGTTCATAGAGACAATGGTAAAGCAAAACGGACTAGGTATTTCGTTCTTGGTGAAGCGTAAAGATTTTTGGAATGTTTTCGGGGAACTCCGTGGAACTATTATCTATGCTGTATGTTGTGGCATCATCTATCAATGGAATGTTCGAAACAAGGTCAGCTACATTCATGCAATTTTTTGAAAATGTAAAAATAAATGCAGCATGTTATTCCTACTGTTCGTGTAAGAAGTAGCAAAACAAGAATATCAGAAATAAAACTAATTGTTTCATAAATAACATATATGCTTATATTATTTAAGTAAATATATTGTAAGAACATATTCATAAGTAGTAACGTATACTTAAATTAAAATTAAATACCTACAGTTAACATAACTGCATTTTACTTCTAGACCTAACATTTTTAAATTTAATTTAGGTTGTTCCACTGTGTGTTGAATGTATGCATTAACATGAGATTAGCTGACCTAAATGAGATCTATTTGAAGTGTTCACTTCAAATTATTTTGGATAACATAAATAAAATACAAATACAGGGCTAGTGTATTAGCGAACTGGATACTATATTAAAATTAAATAACATGACCCTTATTTATTAATGGCATATAAAAATGATTGACGTGTTTTTTTTTGAAATTCTTTACGTAAGGCACTTTTACTACGACCGGTTAAGATTTTTTATAGCTTCTCGTTATTGTAATAGACAATTTTCTAATAGCTATTATTATTTTTTTGTACTTTTCATCTTTATTAATACCTACCGAAAGAAGATTTTTCGTATTTTTTATACAATAGAACTGAGATCTAAGTACATTTAAAAAACCATTATTCTCTGTGTCGCATTAGGACTACTTTTTTCAGATCTTTGTGAGCTACGCCCACAGACCAGTCAACCTATAGACCACGCTTTAATAAACGTCAGTACGAAAACGAAATCGCCAAAAAGTGGCGGGGTGCGGGGAGAGGTCGGCTAGTTTTCATTGGCTCGTTCAAAATTGACAATTTAATGGCTTCCGACGTGCTTCCAACTGACGGCTCACTAGTGACGTAGTTATGTAGTGTCACTACATAGTCTTGGCGAATGCTACTCCCTGTCAAAGCGTGGTCTATAAGGTTGACTTGTCTGTGGCTACGCCATACCTCAGTGGCTATGCCTTACATAATCAAGTGACTCTTATTAAATAAATAGCAAAGTGACACCCTGTTTTGAATCACGTCGCTTGTGCTCCATTATCATAGGACGTTGTTACTAGTTATTACTCTAAGGCATAGATACCATACAATAAGGCATACGGAGCCACGTTATAAGATGTGGCTTTAGTATTCGAGATTATTTCGACGATGGGATAGTGATGGACTCCTGAACTCAGCTTCAGGTGGCTACTAGTTGCCGCCGTAGTCGCGCAATTCGCGGTTGCCGAGGGGCAGCGTGGGGCGGTAGTTGTGCAGCAGTTCCATGGCTTCGACGCCGCGCGTACTCGCCTCACCGCTTCGCAGCTTCCGCATATTCGCCAACTGTCACCAAAGAATTACTTTCACAATAATGCAACAATGATGTACATATAGAGATACCGCGTCGTGACCATAAAAATGTGACTTAAAAAATATACGCCATTTAATGTTTTAATATAAGACTGTGAAGTACAATTTAATGTTACGTACCTACGTGTAAAAATCGTACTGAGAAAAGAAATAAAGGTTCTGAAATTAAATTTTATTTATTTGAAAAAAAAAACAATAAAAAAAAGGCGGTATGTTCAGTCTAATGTTTTAGTCTCTTTTTGTTTGGGTTTTCAATCGTTTCGAAGTATGCGAGACGCTCCACCTTAATGATTCTGCTATTGCATTACTTATGCAATACCTCAGATTTTTTGAAGTTCGTTAATAACCTTAGATAGCAGATTCGTTACGATAGAGCGTATCAAACGATCGACAACCATACTATCATGAGTCTTCATGCTAGGTATGAGTAAAATTTCATTCAAACCTAAACAAAGTACTTAACGTTATGAGAAAAACTGTTAGGACCGGTAGGACTATAGAGTAACGTGACGATTCGTCACAAAAATTATAGGACCATGTGCAACTAACTATATATGGTGATGCCGCATGCAAAATCAAACACAACATGACCACGACAGACTTAGAGATTAGACACACATATACGTTATTATCATTGTTTCTATTAAAGAGATTGTTAAATTACTTGAGATGTAATTTCAGAATCTTTATTTACTTTCCCAGTAAGTACGAATTTTACATGTGCATCACACTAAATTCTACTTCAGTAAATACGTCGAAACATCAAATGGTGTATATTTTTTGCTCACATTTTTCTAGTCATGAAGGTTTCTTTTTGTAAGTACATTCATTATGTAACATAAGATATTCTCTTAACTTCCCGCTATTCAAGGGAATTTATTGATTTGGGTCCGATTTTCGATAAATGAGTTTTCATCTGTTGTCGTACGATATCTTGAGAAGGGATTGACCGATTAAGACCCGCGATACGGCGTTTGAAAGGATTCATCGAGACTTAGATCTGATTAGATTTTGAAGTCAATCGGTCGAGCAGTTTCAAAAATATTCAAAAAATTAAATCATAATTTTTTTAACGATTTTTTTAAATAACTTTGAGATTTCCCAACCGATCTACTTGAAACCTTATATACGTTTTTTTGTACATAAAAAACTGCGTCGAGTGCCGCAAAAGATATCAAAATCGAACGACGCGTTCAAAAGATATCGCAGTTCACAAATTTTGGAAAATGTGTTTCCTTAACATAACTTTGAGATTTTAAGTTCAATCGATTTTTGGTTTTACACAAAAATTTTGTGCTTACAAAATTACATATAATGCCGTAAATTGCATTAAAATCAAACGAAGCATTAAAAAAATATCGCAGTTTACAAATTTTCGAAAAAGTGTTTTTTAACACAATTATATAATACTAGCGGCCCGTCCCGGCTTCGCACGGGTAGTATTCGTTTCTCATAAGAATCACTTTTTTTATCTCAGTCTTGTCTCATTCCCGTTCTTCCTTTCATTTTTTCGTTCCCATCGCAAAAATACTTTATTATTTCTGTTCTTGGCCCTAGTGTAGCTTCGTTTTCGTTTCCATTCTCATCAAAAATAACTTTTTTATCTCCGTCTTAACTCATTCCCGTTCTTCCCTTTCCCGTTTTTGTTCCCATCGCATAAATATTTTATCGTTTCCGTTCCTGGCCCTGGTCTCATTTCCTTTTTGTTTCCATTCTCATCAAGTACAACTTTTTTATTTCAGTCTTAACTCTTTCCCGTTCTTCCCTTTCCCGTTTTCGTTCCCGTAACACAAATATTTATCGTTTCAACAATTTCTGTCAGTCTTAATTAAATAAATTACACTTTTGCGAAATAATATTTAGTTATGCAATTATTAAATTACTAAAATGGCTATTAAAAAATAAGGGTTAATCGTAGAAGGGTGAAAATTGAGGATTGTATGTATTTTTGTATGTTGTATCATAAAAAAATAGAAATTAAAAATTTTGTCTAAAAAAAAAAAAATTTAGGGGTGGACTACCCCTAACATTTAGGGGGATGAAAAATAGATGTTGGCCGATTCTCATAGATACCGGATAAGCACAAAAAATTTCATCGAAATCGGTCAAGCCGTTTCGGAGGAGTATGGCAACGAAAACTGTGACACGAGAATTTTATATATTAGATAATATCTGAGACATCCCACACAGCACCATCTAGTCCCAAAGTAAGCAAGTATTATGCTTGTATTATGGGGTACTAGACAACTGATATAAATACTTAAATATATATTTTTTAAATAATATATACGTAGATACTTTTACACCCAGACACGGAACAAATAGACATGTTCATACACATAAATATTTGTCCCGGGCGGGAATCGAACCCGCGACCCTCGGCTGCGCAGTTAGGGACTCTAACCACTCGGCCAACCGGTCAGTCTTCAAAAACAAAACTTTGAGATTTTACGGTCAATAGTTTTTTGACTTTGTACAAAAATTTTATGCTTACAAAATTGCATAGAATGCCTTAAACTGCATTAAAATGAAACGAAGCGCTCAAAAGATATCGCAGTTCAAATATTTCAAAAATAACATTTTCTTTAATATGTCCCAGGTTTCTGAGCTTGAAGAATTCTAAATGTATATAAATTCTGTTTTTGGGTTTGGAGAGCTAGGAAAATGAATATTATGAGCTCGAAGAGCTCAAAAACCACTAAAGTCAATATTTTGAGTTCGAAGAGCTAAATAGCTTTCTAGTTTTCGAGCGCTTTGAATTCGAAAAAAGCGGGAAGTTTTAGGAATGGGCTGCAGGGTGAACCAAATTTTTTAACTTCCTGCTACCCAAGGGAAGTTATTGGTTTGGGTCCGATTTTTAAAGATCGAGTTTTCAACAGATCTCCACGTTTTGAGGTCCTGGGAAAACAATCTGGCTATTTCCGGGTGGACGTCCATATGTGTGTGTGTGGGCGTGTGTATGTAATTTTTTTTTGTCGTACGATATCTTGAGAACGGATCAACCAATTATGGCCCACGATACGGCGTTCGAAAGGGTTTATCGAGACTTAGATCTGATTAGATTTTGAAAACAGTCGGTCGAGCTGTTCCAAAAATATTCAAAAAACAAAAAATATTTTTTTCAAGGTTTTTTTTAGATAATTTTAAGATTTTCCAACCTAACTCCTTGAAATTGTCTATACGTTTTTTGCGTATAAAAACTGCGTTGTATGCCGTCAAAAGAATGAAAATCGAACGACGCATTCAAAATTTTTTTTTTAACATAAATTAGAGATTTTACGACCAAACGATTTTTGCCTTTTTACAAAAAAAATATGCTTACAAAATTACATAGAATGCCGTAAATTGCGTTGAAACCAAACGAAGCGTTCGAAGGATATCGCAGATCAAAAATTTCCAAAATAACGTTTTCTTTGAATATGTCCCTGGTTTTTGAGCTCGAAGAGCTAAAAAACCATGAACATCGATATTTTGAGCTTGAGCACTAGCTTTCAAGCTTTCTAATAGGGATATTTTCGAGCACTTTGATCTCGAAAATAGCGGGAAGTTTCAGGGATGGTCTACCGATTTTTATTTGTTCAAGCTGCCCTTATATGCAGGTTTTGCGAAACCAATGCGAACTGGGTAGGTTTTTAAAAAACAAAAAACACCAACTGGTTGGAAACTAGTTGATCTTGAATTGCAAACGAAAATAAATCGTGCGTCAGGTCATTATCCGAACCAATCTGTATCTGTTTTTATAGCGGCCTATTTCAACCTATTTCGGGCTCTAACTAGTGGGACTAAAAGGTCGTACGTGTGTGAGAACCCCAGAATTTATTAAGTGCTAAAACAACATAGCGGGCGGGATGACACAGTTTTCCAATCCGTCGACTTGTACCTAACTATGGATTTAGAATACCTAACATTAGCCGGACCATATGATGCCGTATCCATCTAATAATATGTCAATGTGTAAAACGTGTTAATTGTAATGAAAACAAAAACGAATTAGCAGTTAATTGATTAAAAATTGGTATTTAAAATTGTCGATCAATAAATTACCTGTTGAGTGGAGACCTCGACTGGTTCCTTAAAAAGTATCCAGGTGACAGACTCAGTGCAAGGCGGAGTGGTCAAAGAGCCAGGATAGGTCCAATAAGCAGTACGGCGTGGTAATAGAGCTCCAGGGTCTAACGGTTCTGGCATAGTGACTTTGTCGCCCTTGTGCTTGATGAACGGTAACAGACGCACTACTTGGTCCAATACTGGATGACGCGCACCCACCTGAAAATTATTAAATGTAAATAATATCAGAAACGGATTGTTAAACAATTGAAATAAAAGGGTTGGATGCATCTACCAGGCTTATTTTAACTTCACATCCTGTGTATTAATTAATTAACTAACTGTTATTCATTTGTTACATGAAATTTCAATTATTACTTAATGCATTAATGAATGATTATTTAATAAAAACAAATTCAATACCCAAGTGAACATCTACGTCACGTTGCCATAAACTTATTCATCATTTTATACAAAACAGTGTTCTGTATTATTTACCCTGTCGCTTATAAGGTCTTGCATTATTCATTCTGAAAATTATTCTATTGTATTCAGATTTCAGCTCATCCATAATCACTTGTCCACATTGGCGCAATGGAGAACGGCCATGTTTGTATCAAAACAAATGATTGGTGGGTATCTCTAATGTGATTATCTTTATCAAATGAACGAAAAAGTGGTAAATTATGTAGTACAAATTCGTTTTAATGGCGGTATGTGTATAGTTATATTTTAAGATTTATCTCATTTATATAAAAAGGGAAGATAAAGATAAAAATAGTATATTTCCCACATTCTATATGTACCTAAGTAGGTATATAATAGGTAGGTATGTGACATAACGCGGACAAGACACGCTTAGTGTAAATGGCTGCATGCCGCTAAACGGATTGTTCGCAGAGGTTTCAATGACGATGCAATGATTGTATTCAATCCA
Organism: Luffia ferchaultella; assembly: GCA_949709985.1. NCBI lineage: Eukaryota > Metazoa > Arthropoda > Insecta > Lepidoptera > Psychidae > Luffia > Luffia ferchaultella. The sequence goes on along the minus strand of OX453240.1, from coordinate 16,644,395 downwards.
TATACTTACAAAGACTTACAATGATTTATAACAATAATTGCATACCTACCTCTTTAACTGAATATTATACAAATACTTAACTTTATAAGGATGATGTTAAAAAATTTACTTAGTCATAAGATTATTTAAATAATTGACATGAAGTCGTGCTCAAAAATTTAAATACGTAATTTGAAAAATCTTAATTCGTCATCTTTTGAATACATAACGGAACACAACATTTTATAATGGAAGGTGGAGAAGGAATATTGTACATGGGACATTAAAACAGTTCAAAAAAACACTAAAGAGTTTCAACAAATTCGGTGGTATTGAAAGTCTGCCACGTCGAGCTTTTAGTCCAGACCTTGTTCCTAGAGACAATTTTCTATTTAGATCGATGGCCCATTCGTCATAGAAAAATCACATTTCAAAGAATTTGAAAATGGAGTCGTCACTGGAGTCACTTTCTTGTTTCGAAATCCCAGGATTTGTGCACGCAGAAATCAAAGAACTTGTTCATAGATGCGTTAAGAACCGGACATTTTGGAGAAAATATCTCTTGTATCTATAACTGTGTAATGAAGAAAGTTTTACAGTATATCATCGGTACCTATTATTTATGAAACAGCTTCTATACATATTGATGAGACGATTGTTATTTCTATAAACCATAAGATTTTTTTTACCTTCCAAATTTTTCCCAGGCAATGACAATTTTTAACAAATAAATATTATATTATTCCGAAAAGAGTTATCGAAACAGATTTTGTGTTAGGTCAGAGACGAATATTACGCACGAGCAAGCTAGGGGCGACCGCTGGTGCACCGGAAAGGTGTAACCCGCCGGCGGCTGCCGAACGACACAATCGTCAGTCATCAGCATACTCCCACGCTAAGACAATAACTTTGAGACGACATCTCAATATTTTAATAGGTACTCAGTAATACTAAAACATAAATCAGTAATACTGAACTAAGTAATACTAAAAAAACTCATTTATTTTATTAATTTTTACCAAGATCATATAGTCTTACAATTTGGAAGGTGATAAAAAAATCAGTATTGTTATAAGTAGATATAGTATAATGATGAAAATAGTACCAGTTTTTATATGCTAGATGTGGGTGTGACATGCGATATCTCTCATTGTCACCGACGACGAGACGCCGACTTCCAATAAGCCGCTAAGTGAAAGTTGTATTCTAACTCGGTAGTCTTGACTCTTGAGAGAGTAGCGTTGTTTGTACGCTACTGTTTAGTGTAGGTACACTTAATTCAATTTGTTAATGTGTTAATAACTGTGCTGTTGTGTTGTCCACCAAAGTCAGATACATAAATAAATAAATACTGTATTGGTCAACATGTTTTATTTAGGTATACAGCTTTCTGTGTGCCTAAATAAAACGAGATGCGTCTCCCTTTTCTTAACATCGACGGCGGGGTTCACTATAAGTGTTTACATTGCAAATTAATAAATAATGCAGTTTAGTGGAATCTGCGTTTTTTAGAAATAAAGAGATTTGGGTAGTTTCTGGATGTCTGTACTTACACGAAATGAAAAAAAAAAATTATTAACCTTAATATTGAACCGTTTCGACTAGTATAGAATGTTTTAACACTAAAGTAAAAGGACATATCGCTAAAAAAAATTATTAGGGTTCCGTAGCCAAATAAGGGTTCCGAACCCTATAAGGGTTCCTTTTTCGCCATTTCCGTCCGTCCGTCTGTCTGTCTTTCTGCCTGTGGTTTTTCTCGAAACTATTGGCAATATATAGATGATATTTGGAAGGTAGGTGTAATCTATGAACCGCTACCCAACGACATAGTGAAATTAAGAGAAAATGTTTTTGGGATTGGCCAAATACATATACATGTAACTGAAGTACAAATAAAAAATCATATAATATGTTTTTGTACATTAATCTACCGGAGGAATAATATATATGTGTTTTAATGCATCTGGCTTTAGAATTTCGTCAATCGTTCGAGTTTTCCAGTGGATGGATGAAAAAAATTATATTATACCTACGCCCGGCAACCGCACCAATGACATCCTATTCGAACGAATTTCTATTAATTTTAAAACTACAGCATTGACTTTGGAATTCGACGAAAACAGAATGATGGTGTATCATTTCAAAAATAATGGGTTATGTTAGGTGTTGCTTATTTTAATGCAAAGAGCGAAGCGAAGCGGAAGCCATGAGCCAACAAGAAGCCTTTTGAAACAATAAAACTGTTTGTTTCAAAAGTCAATGTTGGTGGCTCATATTATCCGGATAAATAGAAATAGATAATTCGTTCTATTGCCAGAAGAATAGATTCAGCCATTTCGTATTAACTTTGGCTAGTCATATTCTGAATCTCTATTTTAGTAGTTGTTACCTACCAACATAACTTTTTCCCATGTGGGTATGTTTGTATAGGTGTATGTATACGAATAAAATTGTTTTCACGGTTTTTAAGAAACCAACGTCGTAATATTATTTTGTACCATTTAATGCGTCTCATGTAACAGAAAACTGATAACTTTCTTATCGAAATAAATTGAGGGTTTATTTTTTGTTAAAAAAAAATCCAATCAATTGAGACTATAAAAAGCATTATTATATCAACACTTAAGAAAACCGTATTCGATTTAAAGATACTTATTTTCATACTATAAACAATGATATTATCAAGTCTATGAAAACTATATCATAATTGAATGCAATATTATAAGTGTTGTAATGTCAGTCGTGACGAGCGACTACACCCTGCGATCAATTTGAGCGGATGTATCTAGGCGTGGGACGGCACTATCTGCGGAAGTAATTGCATCAATACTTCCGAATGACTCGCGTCGTTCGTCTAGTTATGAACTTATCACAAAAATGGGCCATGTTATTGTATACATATTTTTATTTTAGGGTATTTTTGGAATCATACTAGCGTAATTTCTGTCTATTAATTATTTTTTTCAAAACTATTTATTAATTAGCTGTTTTATACAAAACTGAACTTAAATAGGTATCGTAACGATTATGCATGCGTACACGTACTGGCAAGCATATAAAGCAATTCAACACGAAACACTGGCTAGAAAACAACAAAAGAAGAAATATAAATTCACATGTTATTAGAAGGAAGGAAGAAAACAAGAAAAGGTCAAGAGTCGACGATCGCCTAAGAAACGAATAGCAGTGCTCTAACTTGCTAATATATTAAGCAATATACGATAATACGTTGTTTAAATACGCTTCCAGTAGTATAACCTTTAAAGTACCTACTTAAGTTACCATAACTTTATACTGAATTTCTAAAAAAGTCGCACAGAAATAATCTACTGCGTTCACAGTGTCAAGATTACGCAGGAAATTCGCTTTATACCTTTTACAATTGAGATATGTATAGATTTCAAAACTACCCTTTGTTAAAGTATGTAAATATAGTATATGCATACAAGTAAGTTCTAAAATGCAGCAAACAACGCCTTATTTTATGAAATACAAAGAGATTTAGGACGATGAAGTTGAAAGGAAAATACAGAATTTGGCAATTCAATGCCGGACGTAGTATAGTGTTAATAAATGAATTCTGATTATGGGTAAGTGACGTGTCAAATGAAAGGATTTATTATAAAGTTATAACAAAATACAAACATACAATTTTAAAATGTATAGTTTAATAGACATAAAAGAAAATATTCGAAAATCGAGTATAACCCTTCGCCCCTTATCTCCGAAACTATTGAGCCTACAAATGAAAAATACGAAGTACTGGTTTCATATGTAGTTAACAGGAGAACCTATATAAGCGATAAGCCAATAGTTCTTTCGGGGTGGATTTTAGAAAATAAAAATATTTTTTGCCAAATACATCATGTGACCATAGCGTGTGACATATAAAATGAAAGTGTTCGTTATATAAATATAAATATGTTTTTTTTTATAATTTTTAAATGTATAGTTCAAAATATATCAATGAGAAAATAAAAAAGTTGAACATCCTCTCTTATCTCCAAAACCGCTGAACCTAATTTAAAAAAGAAATTATTATGTAAGGTCTCTCTTATCTAAACGAAAATCCGGAGTGTTAAAATTCCGCGCGAAATGGAAAATATTCGTGAAGATTGGTTCATATTTTAAAAACAAAAGATAATACGATGATTTATAGTACAGAACCCTTTCTGCGCAAGTCTGAGTAGCGCTTGCCTGGTTTTTCTCTTTAAATAAATACTTTCGACAGGTACGTGCGTTTTGCATCGGAATTTTCTTAATTATAGTGTTCTTAGTGTTGTACACGTATTAGAAATATTACCGCTAAGAAGACAGCGAGTACAGCGAGTCCATCTTCTTGTCCAGCTGCTTCATGGAAACTATTGTACTTGGATGTGTTCCAATGTACAAGATGCAGTTCGCCTGAGAAAGAGCATCCATCCACTGTATGCTCGGAACCTTCACCGTCTACTGCACCCCAATGACAGTGCCATTGCTCCAGTCGGTATACATCGTTGCCCAGCGGCCCGCCTGACAATTCTGTGGAAAAACTACAGTTTAATACAATGCATTCTAAAATGAATCTAACATTACCTATGTTTATGATGTACACATGAACTCCTTTATTAAGTCATCGGGAAAGACTCGTTTCATGTACTAGCACTACAAATGCAATTTATTTGTTTTGCACTACTTATCTTTTCCTATCTACACGACAGCACTTATACGTAATAAATGCAAGCATTTCCGCTATTCCACTGTCAATGTATGCCAGCCTAGTGTATACCTACTCCTTATAGGTACTCAAAGATATAAATAATATTAAGGCATCCAAACAAACTTATTCATTTGTTTGAGTCGGAGGGCGATATGTGAAACAATGCGTTATATGATACATTATTTCTCGAGTTATTTCTGTGTAAATATATGCAACGCATTGATTAGGCCTTGTGTGGCGTTTAATATTTCTACATCACAATTTATAAAATATGAAAACTATGCAGATGGAGAAGAAGTGAGATACCTACAAGTCCTAACCCGTATTGCTTTAGTTAAGTTTTTCTGTATCTATGCGACTTCACGAAATATTTATACGTTGTTGCATTCCCGCAAATACAACCTACAAATTATTGTGGAATGTATAGTTTAAAAGATATTGAAGGAAATATACATTTGCCCATTCCTCCCATTCCTTATCTCCTCCAAAAATTTTGAAAAAAAAATTATTGTAATTTCTTTTATTTTCTAGGAAAACCTTAGTGATATACGAATTATCATTTTGCACGCAAATTATAAAATTCAAAAAGTTTTCTCAAACATCGCATATGAATTATCAAATAAAAATTCTCGTTATGAGAAATACAAACATGTTTTTTTTAATTATTTTAAAATCTATATTTTAATATATATTAAAGAAAATAAATGTAAATCAACCATTGCCCCCATATTATCTCCGAAACTGCTGAATCCAAGATTTAAACAAAAATTCGAAACATAGAACTTCACTCAAAGTTTACAGGAAAACCTAAACGAAAATCCTCTCTTTAAATTCCCGCAATTTATAAATACGAACAAAATGTGTTGCTATTGTAGCTTATTTATACTAAGAAATCGGGTTCAATCTCTCTTAGAAATAACGATTATTTACTGTATCGTCTCTGTGCGGTCGTTGACCACGTTTGACCTAGATTGATGTGCTAATTACGGCAGCGCGGGCGTCACCAGCCGTACAGATATATAAATTAACTAATAGTTGTGATTTTGAAGAGAAACTATGTCATAAGTATATTTTATAAGCAAATTTTTTAAAATACTTGTTAGTCGGTATTAATAGTGCATAAAAAGTGGCAGCGATGTTGTGAATAACTAAGCGTTAGTTGATTCGTTCGTTGAAGCGCACTGATCGAATGGCTGAGTGGTTAGAGACCCTAACTGCGGAGTCAAAGGTCGCGGGTTCGATTCCCGCACGAGACAAATATTTGTGTGCATTAACATGTTTATATCGTTCCGCGTCTGGGTGTAAAATATTTATATATGTATATGTTATAAAGAATATTTAAGTATGGATATCAGTAACCCATAGGTAAAACAAACATATTATTTGAATACTGTGGGACTACATGGCTGGTATTATTATTATTATTTATCTGTAGCTAAAGTAAAGATTATCATATTTTTAGCCTCCGTTTTTGTTATTTGGCGTTGTTTTAATCCACAAGCAGTAGAAACAAACTTAACGTATAACTAATCTGATGAAAACAGACATTAGAGATATCGTAATATTAGATTTAACTTTAACTATAGATTACTGCTTCTTCTCGCCGTGTCTGTGAACAGGCGCTGCGTGGGGGGATTAGGCCAGCTCGAGTGTGCTTAAATCATAAAAGTGTCATAAATGTAAACATTTTATAAGAAAGAGGAAAAAAAATTAAAAAAAAAATATAAAAAAAACAGATAAATTAAAAAAAAAAAACTTAATATGCATGTATATATGAGTAGATAGGAAATAGGATATAAATAGGGCGCTGACGCAAGAGAACACTGCAAATGCGGTGCATGTGCTAAATTTGTTCATAAAATCTAGTAATAAAGCTCATATAAGAACATGGACTTCGAGTCTATGGTAGCTGAAGTTAAAATAAAAAAATAAAAAAAAAACTATAGATTAAACGATTCAACCTAAGAAATGTGAAATTTATATTAGATCACCGTTCCAATTCACATCAGGTAAGTGCTTCTTTTGAAAAGGTTTATAGATAGGTATGTAAAACTTTAAGAAATCATCGAAATCTGGCGTAGTTTTCCGCTTACATTGCATAAAAACCAGAAAAGCAGACTCGCTAATGAAATGGGCAAGTCGCTATCACGTCTCGACTATAAAAAGAGACGATAAATGAAAACAAACTAAAATTGTCAAAAGTAGATTCAGGAATTATCTCCGTTTGGCATAGTTCACATACAAGTGCACTGTCGGAACTTGCGCTTACACAAACGATGTGCATACACCTCGAATTGTACAAATATATGTCTTATAAACACCTACTCTGGCTTGTCAGCAAACACAATAAAGCGTTGTGTAAATTGTTGTTTTTATTCTTTCATAAATTGTAAGAAATTTAAACAAAACTTAAGCAAATCTAATGGAAGCGCCTTAAACTAACGTGTGGAATGTCCAGTTGTAGGAATATTATATGGTTTTCATGAAGTGTTATTGAATTATACGCTCATTACTTACATATTTTAATTGTTAGAAATTATAGAGTATTAATTCAGGCCTATGACGAGCGATCGTCGTCACTCTCATAATATTGAATCCACTTAGTTTTATACTACTATAATTATTCCTTGAAAGTCTATGAGGTTGACTTCGATTTGATTCGGACCTCGTAAAGCGTAGAGTTGTCACGGAAGAGTTACCTACTCAAAAGAAATGATAAGTTACCCGAGTCATATCCATTTTCATCTACCCGCCAACAATGGCCAGGGTTGACGACGGAGCGCGTGTGATTGACACTGTAACGCCAAGCCAGAGGAGGGCGCTTGCTGCAAACGGGCCGCGTATGCGCCGTCAGAATGTCCACGGGACTCTGACGATCGCCTCGTGCTTCAGGGAACTTCTCTACCCATGTCTCAGGCCCTGCAAAGAATCAATCCTTTAGTATGAAGCCTTAACAATCTATGAATCACCTTTCTATATATGTCTATTTTGTCACCCCATCTTATGCACCAAGTTATATTCTTCATCATACAAAAACGTTTCCTTAATGCGCCATACGATAAATATATCAAAAAACTACGCATTTGTACAAAGGAGGTTGAAAAAAAAAAGTGTTATGGAGTTACATCGAGGTGAGCGATATTTACGAACCTGTCAACGCGGGCCAGCGATGAGTAAGTGCGCCATCAAGCGAAGACTATCTTATCACTACACCTAGCGTAAAACAAAACATTTTTACTGTGATGAATATCATTTTATGACTACCGACCGACGCTTCCAACGAGTTAGCCAATATTTGCGATGATGTCTTGTGCGGGAATTTTCGCAAAGCATTTTAAAAATTAACACCTATGAATAACATTAGAATAACTCACACGCAGCATAAAGAAACAATATGAACCTTATCCATTGTGAGCATTACGAAAAAAAAATATATATATCTAGATTGAAATCAACAGCAATGACAACTAATAATAGGTACTCGCAAAAAAAGGATTGAAAGAAAATGTGAATTGTAAAGATGTACAGCAATTAACCTTTGGTAAAGTATTACAGGCTAAATACGATAACCTCAATGAACACGAGACTGAATCCATATATCAACATAATCGGCGCAATCGAGCACAGAGTCGAGCACAACGGACTTAATTATAGTCACGTCCATTACCTGTGTCTGTGACTTCTAAATAATTCGATTGTTTGTGTCACAAGGCAACTAAATCGTTTGCCTCAATTACCTCAGCAGACGCTATCAGCCGGTTAGAGGCCATTACGTAGTTTCCTTGAGTACTATGCTTTTGTGTCGTAACTGAAAACGTTTAACTTGGATTTTATTTTTTAATTATCGACCTACTTACTCGAGTTCCTATACACTCGAAGATAAGGTTTCTTTAATATTAGATTGCTTCTACCAAGCTTTGCGTGTAATGTGGTGTATTTTGTATGAGTAGTAATTGAACGACCGACGCCGACGTACAAAAAACGGCAATTTTCAGAATAATATGAACAGGAACTGTGGTCGGCTTCCTCTCCAAGTTAACCTCTGCATGTTAGATCGCGACCTTGTTACTGATAATGACATGAAGTTTTACGTGACTGGCGAACACCAATAAAATTTTAATTCCGTTTGATTTATTGATATCGAATTATTTAATCTTTTTCTTGTAAATACAAATAACGTTTTAGTGTACCTACTACAGTAATAGAGGTTATCACATTTTCTCTTCTTTTTAAAAAAAGACAAAATGCAAGAGGGAGTCGTGTTGTTTTTACATTTTATAGAAACATTTGTAGATATTAATAAAATTCTTTCACTTATTAGTTTTTCTTAATAAATACTCTTCTTAATAATATATATATATATAATAATATAAATAATTTTCTTAATAATAATAAATAAAGAATTTTATTAATATCTACAAATGCGAAGTTACAAATTAATAAAATAAATCGTGCTATGACGTCACTCGGTTGCATTACTATGGGATAACGTGAATAATTTGTACGTAACGGCACCAAGTGTCGTCAAGAGCGGGTCGCAAAACCAGAAACTTTGATTTCTTGTATCTCCGGTAATAAACGGTATTTTCCCGAAATTAAAAAAGTATAGTCATCAGTTTGTTATGCTCTAGCCTGTCAAATGGCGTAAGATACATAATTTTGTTGAAGAGGACGCGCTCATACGACTCGCCAAAATACTAAATGGGTAATCCAAATATGAGTCTCGAAAAATTAAGTATTTAGAAATACTCATTTCATATTAAAAATTTTTATTAAAAATATTATATCCAGGATCAGTCATAGATGTAAAGGCAATTAAAAAATGAATATACGATATCGTAGTACTTACTTGTTATTGTGAAGAGTTCATTAGGAGTGTTAAAGAGATCGAATTAAAGAAATTTTAATACACGCTGTTATTTTTAAAAGCCATTTTAATACTTGTAAAAAAAGCTAAAATTGTGATATTTTGGAATTTTTGTATGTCTGTTTGTTTGTATGAACACGAAAAAATCAAAAACTACTGAACGGATACAGATGAAACTTTTTGTAATTTGCTAGTCGTAACCCAGGATCTAATGTAAGATATAAATTATCACGCTTTGTAATCTAAGGACTAGACGATTTCTGATTTTGTCAGTGATTTTTCAGTACAGTGTGGCATCCGTGAACTAAATACCTAGTGTAAAACTGCACTTCGAAGACGAAGCAGCAAGCAGTAGCTAGTTTTAAATAAAGTTAAATTCAGTATTCGTTGATAGGTACAGTACTTGTACGGCATAGTGTATTTTTACTCCTAATAGTGCGCGCCCAACTTATTTTGAAACGTATTTTTATTCTAATTTTTCTAATAACACATTCATGCTTATTTATTTTGTTTTTCTTTTATGTGGTTGTTATTCTTATTTGATTTCGCCTGAAAAATAACACCTATAAATTGTTGCTTTTTTCTTTCTGATTGAAATGACTTATAAATGCCGAATACCCAAATTTAAGAGACCGACTTGGACTTATTAGAAAATTTGTAAAAGCATAAATACATATTGTGATTTAAAAATATTTAAATAACGAAACAACGTGATGAAAAGGAAATCCTATCATGTACTTCTTTTTCTTCTTCTTAGTTAATGGAGTCTTCCACCAATAGCAATTTCGCCAATATACCTACCTACTTATTGTCTTGTTTAGTAATGTGTATTTTACGTATTTGAATTGGTTAAAACAGATCAGTGCTGCTGAATTTTATTACAAGTTATTATTATATTCAAATGTACTCATCATATGAAGGTACACTGAAGTAAATCTGTGTGTATAGTGTGTAAATCTTTCAATCATCATCATCATCGTCATCAGCCCGTGTCTCTCCACTGCAGGATATAGGCCTCTCCCAAGGCTCGCCACCACACACGGTCCTCCGCCTTCCGCATCCAATTACCCCCGGTATGGTGCTTCAGGTCATCAGTCCACCTTGCCGGAGGGCGTCCAACGCTTCGCTTCCCAATACGTGGCCTCCACTCGAGAACCCGTCTACCCCATCGGTTGTCGGTTCTACGGCAAATGTGACCGGCCCATTGCCACTTCAGCTTGCTAATCACTTCGGCTATGTCGACAACTTTATTTCTTCGACGGATTTCAGTATTCCTGATTTTGTCTATCAAGGAAATGTCGAGCATAGCCCGCTCCATAGCGCGCTGAGCGACTTTAAATTTGTGGACCAGTCCTGCCGTGAGAGTCCATGTTTCGGCACCGTATGTCATTGTAGGCAGGATGCATTGGTTAAAGACCTTGGTCTTCAGACATTGTGGTAGTGGCGACGAGAACAGACGACGGAGCTTCCGAAATCTTTCAATGTTTTAGCAATATTCCACAGTCGCGTGCTCTACTTTACACTTGAAATACGGTTTACAAATAATTTAGGTTAATTCACCTGAAAATAAATATTTTTGTGACTCGATTCTAATTATACAACGGTTTTTAAATTATGAATATTTCTAGAACTGAACACGGTGTTAACGTAATAAAAGTAATTATTTATTCCTTTTAAACTTTTACTAATTTTACTAATTTTAAAAGGATTACCTATTCAATAAATATTGAAAGACACATGTATTTTAATTATACGTAATTCATACAACACTTGTCAAATTATTGAATTGAAGTTATAAGGTTATAAATTATTATTCCAGAACATATACAAAAAAATCTGTTCAAGACTATTAGCAGAAGCTGTGTATTCTTTCTCCCTTTCTCTCTATGTCTCCCTCTCTCTTTCCATCCCTCTTTCCGCATAAAATATCGGATTTGAGGTATGAAAGTATCTAAGTATTCAATAGTAGGAACATGAATATGTATTTTCTTATAAGTATTTAAAAATGTAATTTCATAACAATGTGCATGCGACTGTACATCCGATATAAAACGCTCACTCAATTTAACTTGTACCCTTTTCCACGTGAAAGAAATTTTATTACTGTGACGCACATGTGTTCATATTTCGGTCAAGCATCTGCGTTTTTCAGACACTCAAAAATAAAGTTTATGGCTGGAATAAAGTTCTCATAATATTGACGTGCAAAAAGAGTTATAAAAAAATACAATCACAACTGCGAATTACGGTCATCGCGTTTCGTGATTTAACGAATTGTATTAAAGGCAATTAACGTAAAAAAATAAATTGTGTTGGGGAATAAAAACAAAAATTCGTTAAAGAATATTGCTCGAAATAACCACCACTTGTTTTACAGAAATGGATACTTAATTTAATTTTTAACATACATTTCAAATAATTCAAGCTACCAAAGGTGTTAAAATCGCTCGATTTATTAGATACGCTTTAATATTTTGTAATACCCTTTTGATGGAAATGACATGTCATCGTTTACGAATATCATATTTTCATTTCATGACAATGATAATTCACAGAACTAGGGTTTTCATACAGTACGCTATAATCACCATCGCGTTGATCGTGTGCACTTGATGCGGTATAACTTCGCTTACTTAGTAAATTGAACTTAATTAAAAAAAATCTTTAGTCGTCGTCATCATGTCTTCGATCAGATTCGTCTTGGATGTACAAGCCCAAAGTGATTCGCATTCTAGTGATCTTGATTACATATAAAAATTTTATTATAGATGGAGAGCTCATATCTATTTTAGAAATACCAGAAACCGTCTTAAAAAATATCTTCACAATTGCAAATAAAATTGAAACTTCATATCATAATAAATAAACCATTGCTCGGCCTAAATACATTTGTGGCAAAATTGGGAAACGGCCAAGGCGTTAAATACTTTATACACCACTCTTTAAATTTTTTTGTGTAGGTTAATGTTTGGATTTTAAAATAAGAAATATATTTATCAAAACCTCTTAAAAACACGCTTTTGATTGGAAAACACTGTACTACAAAGTAAACAATAATCGAAGCATAAAAATCTGTAAAACGCCCATAGGCTTTTGCTTGTGGGCGTTTTACAAATGCTTTTAATCAAAGGTTTTTCCAGTTTACTTGGATACTTAAAGGTCGAAGTTTATTTTGCCTAAGTTGGTTATGCTGTGCTTTGTTCATTAATAATCCACAACGTTACGTGTATCTTATCAATCTCATTTTTAGGGTTCCGTAGCCAAATGGCAAAAAAGGAACTCTTATAGTTTCGCCATGTTCGTCCATCTGTCTGTCTGTCTGTATGAAGTTTTTCTCGGAAACTATTAGCAATATATAGATGAAATTTGGAAGGCAGGTGTAAGCTATGAATCGCTACACAATGACGTAGTGAAATTAAGAAAAAAAAATTTTTTTGGGGTAGGTCGCCATACATGTAACTGAAGTACGAAAAAAAAATCATCGTATATTAACGCGAGAGGTACCAAACGATAGGTTTTAAAAAATATATCAAGGTTTCAAACCATTTTTTTATTTAAGTCAACACAGTTGTTGAGTTAAGCACTCCTAAAGTCCTAATTTTTGTTAGAGTCGTGTGTCCCCTTCCCCCCTCTACCAGCTAAACCGTTGTTTTTGGATATGTGGAAATAATTTAATACAGGAGTATATATAACGTAGTTAAAATGAAAACTATAACAGCTAACTACACTGTATTATTTAACGAGTAATAGATTAACTTATAAAATGTACTTTTAAAAGTAAAAATTTTGTAAAAATTCCATAGACAATGACAGATAGCGTGTTATTTGCATTTACTTGCAGAGTTTTTTTTTTACAATCGATACTAAAAGTCAAAGGTTCTCCGTAATAAAATAAGTAATAAAAATTGTCTATAGCTATCAGTGTACTCATGTTATTACTTTTCGAATTAGCCAGAGAGGAACGAGCGCCTTCTAAATAACTAACGAAATAAAAATGAAGCATATTTATACAATAATTCTTAAATTACATAATAATAACAATTAATGGTTAAGTTCGATTAACGTCGCGCTCGTTTTTTTATATCGTATGGTGGTACGGAACTTTTCGTGTGCGAGTCCGATTCGCACTTGGCCGGTTTTTCAGTGCAGTTATGACCTTTGGTACACATTTATAAATTTTATTAAACGTTTGGTGTACACATTGTGGTACAATATTTATTATATCGTGCCTTTCTTTAGCATTTTAATTGGATTAAATATGAAGACATTGATTAAATGTTATTTTAGTAGGGTTTATTATTATCATTATTTCTCTCTAGGGAACGTTTGAATTTGAGAAGATTATCAGCCAAAATATAATGTTAATCTGCATCTTAAAGAACGTTCATACAAAATCTTTCTTCTCACTTATATTTTTAATATAAGCAAATTGTACATAAACAATTAATTCGTTTAGATTTTTCGCGAACTAAGCTATCTGAACATAGAATCGTTATCGGTAGACTTAAAACTGAGGGTAATCATTTTTTTTAATAGTTAACTGTAGCCGATAACTTCCTAGTTTCCTACAGTGTACCAAGCGTTTAGTTACGCAGTTACTTTTTTACCAAAAGGCCGACCGAGATCTCGCCTCAGCGACCTTGTGCCGCCATCGCGGACATCAGGAAGTCACACTATGGAAGTAATGCAGCTACATTAATCATTTTGTGGACGTATTAAATACGAGATAAATATAATATGTATGTAGTATGAATAAAGTATAGTACTGACCCACACTATTTGTTTAAAAATAGAAAGATTACGTCTTAAGAAAATCAATATCAAAAACAAAGTTACGCGAAAATATTCTATTCATTATTATAATTATTATAATTTTGTTCGTGTGTTTTTCTATATTCAACGGTGTTTCATGAAACACTTATAAAAAGGTAATGAAATTGCGATGGAGTAGATAAAACATCCAATAGAAGCAGCCAAATAATCTGAAATTGAATTAGTTACTATACTTTGCCACAGGTGGCGTTATACCAAATATAGATTAGTCATAGGACTAGTTTTTTTATTATTAACAAAAAATAAAGTGCTCTTTGCTTAAATAATAACATTTGAATGTAACTGTGTTACATATAAAGATGGCGCCACATATTCTTGTTTTAATATATGATATTTCAAAAAACCGTTTTTCTGAAAATATCATATTTTATTAATAATTTTCGAAAAATTTGAACCAACTTATAGTCACGTAATTATTAATTACATTTTATCAAAAAAGAAAAAGAAGTGCTTTGTACGCTTACTTCTTTCTACATGTCGGATTAAGTAAGACCGAATGAAAAGTATCATACATACACAGGTGGATTTTTTCATAATTTTCCTAGGCGTTAGGTATTGTCTAAACTCCCCATATTAAAAAAAAATTGGTAAGTCAAATTTTTACATTGAAATATTTTTCCCGAAAGAATTATCGATACAACCTGGTTACTAAGTCAAACTTAAATATTACGCACGAGAAAGGGGCCACCGCAGATGTAGCGTGGAGGGCTATCCTCCCGGCGGCCACTGACTGACAAAATCGTCGCCCGAGCATCCCCACAGTTATACGATAACTTTGTGGCACCACATCTCAATATTAGAGTACTCAATTATGCTAAAAAATTACATAGGTATATGTAAGTATTATTATGTTCACCAAAGATTATAATATTAAAGAAGGGCACAAAAAAATCATCCGGTGTACCCTGTACTTCCTGAAACGTGGATTAGTGTCATTGTGGGCCAGGCCTCGTTCTCTCTGTATTGTATAACATTTTATTTACCGCTCTGCGTACGGATAGGGTAATGTGACGATCCACGCTTATTTACGCAACTGGGGGCAGTCATGCTCGTGTTCCCCAGCACCATACCACAAGTGGTGCTTACGAGAAGTGTGGGCAGGAAATTTTATATACCGCCAATCGAATATCATTGAACATTTTTGTACCGACGACCCTAGTACGATTGCCAAAACTAATTTGTAACGCGTTAAAAAAAAAAATACATTATGACGGTAACCTCTTGCGGTAACCACAAACAACATAAATGTTTGCAGTTGAACTCTTATGACATATTTAATAGCTTTTGCCTATAATGGTTCCACATTGTGTGGAAAATATACATACCTTTTCTTTTATTTTTTAACTCGTTTTTAGCTATAATAATAATAATAATAAATAATAACGTATACATCACAACAACGTCTAGACCCCAAACTAAGCATTAGCTTGTGTTTTGGGTACCAAGCGAAGACACCACATACATATAACAACCAAGACCCGGTGCCAGTATCAATATTTATCATATAAATACTGACCCGACCTGGGATTCGAACCCGGGACCTCCAGCTTCGTCTGTTTACTTTGTTTAGTTTTACATCCCCTGGAAACTTTCAAAGAATAAATAGCTATCTCACAATTTTTTAATCTTGGATATGCATTAAGTAAATAGGTATGCAACATTGCGCTATAAATCCAATCCCCTTTCCGGTTTAGGTCCCAGTTTATTTTTTTGTGATGACCAAGTTCTATTTTTTGTTTTTTTTTGTAAAAGAACTCAACACAACCGAAGCCGTTCAATACCTAAAGTGCGAGGGTTAAGAAACCAAGATACATCATTATGTATTAGTAGAGATATGGATATATATATAATGCAGAATCGGAAAAAGCTTGTTTGTGCGAATAAGTTGATGAAAGGGCTCAGCGCGGGAGGTGGAACCGGTGGCCGTGACTGCGTCGTCGACTGGACAATCAGCGCGGATAAGCAAGGCCGAGGTTGTTACAGATCATTTTATCGATTATATCATATTTTTTTTGCTATGAACATCAAACATCATCTATGAAGTTGAACCTACGCGTAATGTTTTTTTGCGTTGACTTATGTCGAACCTGAATGCGTACCTACATGGGGCACAGCGAAATGTTTGGGAATCGAGTACTTTGGACCATTTTGGACTGAGAATAAAACATTTTTTGTTACGTGAATGCTGGTCATTTGAAATCGTAATGACGTTTACACAATTAGGAAAAATAATATACTTCGGTTTTTTGACAAGTCGATATGAAAATGGAGCTCACACGTGAAAATTTTGATGCCATAATTTGTCATAACTTTTGTCGAGGGTTATCTCAAGATGAATCTCTTGTTGACCTTGTTTCTCTTTATGATAATAATAATAAATAATGATAATAAATTTATAATAATAATACCTGGGACATCACACACAGCGCCATTTAGTCCGAAACTAAGCAAAGCTTGTAGCATGAGAACCAGACAACTTATATACATGCTTAAATATTCTTTTTTTAATCAATATATACATATATAGATATTTTACATCCATACATTGTTGTGATGTAGACGTGATTATTATTATACTTATGATTATTATTATACATTGTTGATAATTCAGAGTTCCGATAAGATCGGTCTTTTCTCAGCACCACACCTTCTTCAGGTCAACAAAAAGCCGCGGTAACACCTGAAAATGTCTCTGCAGTGCAAAAATTGATATACAATATGACCGATTTGTGACATGCGAACTGATTTGAGTTTTAGAATGACTCCACTTGAAATTATTTTGCATAATGGTTTGAGTATGAGAAAGTTACTTCCCCGTTGGGTATCCTATAATTTGTGTGAAGAGCAAAAGGCGACGCATAATCGGTACCGGTCAACGGAGAGAAGTCAGAAGCCGTTCATAATAATATCGTCTCAAGTGAGTGATCATGGCTTTATCCTTATGAGCCTGAAACAAAACACCAATCGGCGGTTTGAGTCTTTGAAGTGGAGGTCAAGCCAACAAAATTTGTGCGTTCCTTTGTGTCGAAAAAAGGATATATTGTTACGATTGCCTTACAGAAACGCGAAACGGTTTTTACCGATCGGTACACCATAGTTTGTTACCTAGAAATGATGGCTAAACTTCGTACAGGTAACCCGAAACGTTGCTTACATCATAATTCGAACTCCCATACCGCTCTAAAGGCAAACGATTTTTTCGGAGCAGGAAAACGTTGAGTTGATAGTCTATCCTCAATACAGTCCTGAATTGAACCCTAACAATTACTTTAAATCTCCTAGAATGAAAGGTTTATTACGTGGTTAGCGGTTTGAAGACCGAAAATCAGCAGCATTTTGTTATCATCAACTTCAGCGTGCAATTACTGTTTCATTGACTGAATATCGAATGCAAAAGCGCCTTCACTGTAACTTCATAGAAAATAATTTAATTATGTCCTGCATCTTGTTTTGTTATTCCCGATTATTTCGGTGTACATACAGTACTAGAACCGACGACGTGGCTGGAAAGCTATCTATCAATTTCAAGGTCTTACCTATGATTTACTCAGTAAAATTTTAACTTTATCATTTGGCACATAACGAATTGTTGAGAGTTCGTGTCGTGTGTCGTGTGTCGTGATAGCCCAGAGCGCAACGAACCTGATTTAAATTTATAAGGCCAGAGGCCCATGGTTCGATTCCGGGCGTGTACCAATAAGTTTTTCTGACTTAAGTACATTAACTATCACTGACTCCGTGCCTCGGAGACCACGTTAAGCAGTCGGTCCCGGACGCTGTCAATAAATGACGGTCGTTACAATCCCCAACCCGCAGTGGAGTAGCGTGGTGGATTTAAGCTCCAAACCCCCTCCTGACCCTGGGGGAGGCCTAAGCCCCTGCAGTGGGGTAAAATGGGCTGATGATGAATTGTTGAGAATAGCAACTGAAAATTTTAGAGCATAATTTTTGATACTTTGATTGATATAATTTAATGTAATTGTCTTTATGTTTCAAGCGAGAAGGCTTTGTGACAGTAATTTGCTTAATCGGCGATTTGTCAGCGTCGGTCATTCTATTTGTTAGTTAACTTACTATTCTTTTGTTTGTAGATTCCCAAGCCACTGCAATTGCTAGATTATTAATCACTATAAAGTCATTATTTTTAAATTTGTCGATGGGAATTGACAAAGTTTTTTTTTCATGAATCAAGTATTCCACATTTTTAAGTTTGTCAATGGGAATAGACAAAGGCAAACTTTATTCGTCACCCGTCGCATTTTTTTTAGAAATTTTAAAGAAATCAACGGAAAAATATGAAAAATTTTTTTACTAAATTATGATAACATATCGTCTCTGGAATTCCTAATAGACGTAACTAAAATATTGTCATTGTCAGTAAAATGCAAAAAAGAGTGATTGGTTTACTACTGTAAAATTAGTTTTGTCCGTTATTTTATACTTTTAAGTAAAATGTTAGTTATAATTTAAGAAAAGGAAGTTTACGCAATGTCTTATTTTTATGCCAATAATTATTATTCATTTTACTATAGTATTTTCTCAGAATAACCAGAAGCCGCCTGTAAACGTGAAACTGAAGAAACAAAAACCACTCTTAAATAGAGTGGTTTCACTTTGTTGCTATTAGTCACTCCGTTGCACTTACCGCGATAAAATGTACAGCACAAGTGTCAATTTTAATTTTAAAATGTCGTCTTGTGTCGTTCCTACATGCAAAAATGCTGCTGGGCTTACGAAGAAATCGGATGGGATCACATTTCATCTGTAAGTAACGTATTCAAAAGTGGATTTATTTAATTATTGAATTTGTTTTACATATTGTGATTGACTTAAAAAATGGCGCGTTCATTTTGTGAGTGTTGCCAGTTCCATCGAAAATTTTATCTACTTTTTATTTAATACCTGTTTAGAATACTCTATTGTTTGAGTAATAAAGCACCTGTGTGAACAACAAACAACAAAGAAAATTGAATTGGATGAAAGTCATACAAAGAGCACAACTAGATAAGTTTTTGAGACATCAGAGCGGAACGTAATTTGTTCGATTCACCTTGACGAGCAATATTTTTGTGACACGAAATGTGGTTTAAAAAAACTAAAGAAATCAGCTATTCCGACTAAGGTAGAATTAGTCAAGATATATTAGTTAAATATTATTCATATTGCACCTTTCCTGTTCATTATGTAGGTCATAATTATATTATGAAATAATCCAATTTCATTCCATTCCATCATCCCTTTAATACCCCACTACAGGGGCTTAGGCCTCCCCTCGGGATGAGGAGGCTTGGAGCTTAATCCACCACGCTGATCCAATGCGGGTTGATGGCGGGTAGGTGGTTGGTGGGTAATCCAATACCGTACTGATAAATGCGGAATTCATTCACAACTAGTGACTGGAAATTCGGTGGCTATTATACCAAAAATTTCATTTTTTCCTAGAAAATACAAAGGATATACCTTTATGAATACATTGTATACGTGTTAATGAATCTTCTACGCATTCCGATTAAAATTAAATTTTGGTGAATGGATTAATATATGAATTATCTAATAATGGCATGCTATTTCGGCATTTGGTATTGACATCACAATTGTCTGAGTCACATATAGAAACAACTGGACCTTCGATTTCGGAAAATGTGCGTACTTACCTACCTAAAATTTTTATGTTTAATTGATTACATTTGATTTTCTGTTTTTGATTAAGCATTTTGCTTTTTCATTTTATGATAGACTTAAAGTTTTTCATTTCAGGATACACAGCCAAATCGCCTACACGATCAAACTCAGAAATTGGTGATATCCATATTTCTGATTTGGACTTTCTATGTGATACAACGAGAAAGCTACTCAGTAATGATTTATAATAGTGAAAATAGTGGTAGCATTGCAAAATTATTGTCTTAGAATTGCCTCAGCTTCATTATCTGTCAAAATATATCGTAGGTTATTATCGGGAACTGTTGCTTATTACCTGTCGAAATCAATAAAATGTTAGTTTTGTGTAGAAGCAATTGGCCTCAGGTGTGGTATGGATTGTGATATGAATTGAAAAATAAAGGCAGACTTTATTCCCCTTCGCAAAATCTTAATTACATGAATGTCGTATTTGAGAAGCACATGCCCGAAAAATTTCAAACGGCGGTTATTGAAAAAGATTTAGATATAAAATTAGGTGTCTACATTATTTATTTAAACATAAAATTCTGCTAATCAGTTCAAATTCTAAAAGAAAATATTATAAAAAGCTTACACAACAAAGGGGTACCTTATAAAAACTTTACTTAACCTTACTTTTAAAACTTACCTTATAGAAGCCGGGTTTTATTTATTTTAATAGGTATAAAAAAATTAATGTTTATTTCCTTTATTTAACTAAAATGGTATGTATGAATTTCATGTTGTAGTGAGTAACTTTCTATTAAATGAAGAACACTTGTGTCAGAAGGTCATGCTACTTCCTTTCTATAATTATAATAATTATAAAAAACTCAATAAACTCAAGTAAACACCTGGCGCCTGAAGGAAATTTGAATGTTTTGGCCTAGTACCTAAAATAGTTAAAACTTACTATGAATGAACACAAGTACGCGGCGACCGTAGGGCTGCCCCGCAAGAAATAATTTGTGTTATATAAAACGCACCCTAAATATACCTATGTGTTAATATTTTTATTAAACACCTTTTTTCTGTTTTGATATGATTATCCCAAAAACAGTAGGAAACCTCTCCCGATCTAGCAACATTACGCGGGCGGGAAGTGAGGCAGGCGCGGGACGTACGTAATGTTTTTGGACACAGTGCAGTATGTGTGATCATAATTGAGCGCGCTTTCTGGTTATTCTGAGTGTATTTTACTGTTTTATAACAAGTTATGTCCTTAAGGATTTACTGCTAATAAGTATTTAATTTTTTTTTTCATTTACGCCATTTGGCTCGGTCATAGAATAAACTCTGTAGATTTTTTAAATGTCTTAAACGCAAAATGTGCAATTTGTGAGTTTCGTCGATTAGGAATTCCAGGGACGTCATGAGTAACAAAAGATTTTGCCTTTAATTAACGCCTTATTTCGCAATAAAACCCAAATTATATTGTCTCATAATTTATTGCGTTATCACAAGAAAATCCACAAAAATCGATTGACTATATATTTTTTTATATAATGGTAGTTCATATCTAGTTTGATTCGTCTCTATTTATATAAATAAACAAACTCAAGCGACTGATTATTTTCTTTAAGAAATATGAGAGAACAAACTTTTGAAATCCGTCCAATATATATACACCAATGGTTTCGAAATTGATTTACGCCGATAAACTGATGACAGACTTATAAATACACAAACGGATACAAAACAGGGGCATTATTTTTGAAACGTTGGAGTTCGTTTCGAATACGAAACTCGACAGATTACTGTACGATTTTCGAAAAACCGATATATTTCCGATAATCACTACAACGAAGATTGGGGTGTTCGACTTCTGTAAATTACTTACTGGTAGAGTCTTGCTTCGATAATTACTTTCAGACATAACAGATTGTGAAGTAGTTATTTATTACTCTGTTGTTATTAACGTTTAATTATTAGTCAATGCGTTTCTTAACTTTGATAGGAAATGCGTTATTGCATTCCGTCTGAAGTGTCTGAAGTCATTATTTAAAAATTTATCTTTTGTGATAGTAGTAAACAATACAATATTGTAATAATTGGTCAAGGTCAAGGACTTTTTTATTATTTTAATTGCTTATTAATTTGATATTAATTATTGTAAGTATATTTAATCGTTCAAATAATAATAATAATGCTATACAAACTTGCTAAATAAGCGAATACACAATTAGAAAAATATAAAAGTAAAAAAAAACTAGTGACATGTTCTTTTCCACAGGCGCGGCGTACAAATTGCTCGAGTGTAACATTTTATGGAATTGAAAATTTTATATTTAAATGATGTATTTGAAAGTACTTAGCAATTAAAAAGTAACAATTTTAGAACTAATATCTACATACTAAAAAATAAATGTTTTCATGTTAATATACTATTATTCATTTTGTAAATTTTCGTTCACCCACTCCTCAGAATACACGCAAACTTTAAACCACTGCCCCACAATTAGCGCATCACACACAGTGAATATATTTTTCCTAGAATTTCCCAGAATCGTTTTTTTTACTAAATTTTATCTTTTGATACTTTGGGAATGTACCTTCCGTACTTGGAAATGAATCATTTTGAAATATTTACGCATTTTTTATAATCCGGGAGCTCTTGACCAAAATTGTTTACGACATAAAACCTGAATTTTTGATATGATAGTTTTTTATGGTGCTTCTTACAGACCGCCGTCAGTCAACTATGTAGGTATAGGTGAGTTAAGAAAAGGCGCACTTTTTATGGTGTAATATGAAAAATTTTAAAAATACAATTTATTGGAACCAATTTCTTCTATACTTAGTATATATATCACTATACTGATAATTTTTACTTTAATTTTTTATTTTTAAAAAGTAGGATAGCTACCTGCGCAATTAGAAATATAAATCAGAGAAGTTTATTAATATTATATAGTATGTATTCAAAATTTCAGCAATATACTATAACATTTCACAAAAATATATTTATTGGAAGTTATTATAATATGGGAATAATTTGCTTTTTTATTATAGAAAAAATCTGGGCAAAACATATTTTGGAATCGACCAGGTTCTTAAGAATAAGATCAATTATTACAAATTTTTTTTCGTGTCGGTAAGCTATATGGATTTTTTATTAAAAAGAATACAATTCACAGTTGTCAGCGTCTTAATAACGTAGATATGGGTGCTTCCCATTTGATTACGTCAGCACCTTGTAAGAGATTCAACTCCTTTAAAGTTAGTTGTGATTCCTACTTGAATTTGTGAAGTGGAATCTTATGTAAACAGGTTGACAGGGGTTACACCAGATTCTTAGGTTTTTCTGATTTCATAAACATAACATCGTGTTATGTTAGTAAAATATTGAAAGGTTTATTAACCTATAAATATATTATATAATTGTTATTATTTGTAGCTGTTCGAAATGATGCATATTAAGAAAACCCCTGAGAGACTGCGCCGAATCAGTTTTCCTGCTAAAAATTTCTCGTCTTTCCTTGATGTAGATAGTTTAACAAGAAATTAATATGACTAACTGTAACCCACAATCATTTTTTTCATATTTTCGCAGCAATATGTAGTTATTCATTTTGCTGAATGTAATGTAATGTAAAATTCTATAACTAATTATTTTATGTACCTTTTTAGGGTTGGATCCTTGTTTGTCGTTTTTTATTTTTGTCGAGTTCTATACTGTTTATCATCTTGTTATATTACGCAATTCTAGCAAATTTATGATGCTTATGTAACATAGAAAGTAAATCAAAATTCTTCAATAATGCTGGCCTCGACCGGCCGACGACGGGTTGAAATGAGAATTTTTTTTTATGGTAAGTAATCGTTTAATAAATATAAAAGTTAGAAGATATAAAATATATTATGAATAACGAACATTTAATAAGACTTTTTCGACAGATATGCATACAACTAACAATATTTATTTTTGAAACAGCACTATATTTTTTTAATTGCACGCTCTAGCCTATTTGGCCACTGGTTCATTTTTAGGATTCTGTGTATTCGAGGGAAATATACGGAATGAACGAAAAAGGGAAAAATCACTTTTGTGTCTGTCTGTCAGTGTCTCACAGTTTTTTTCAACCAATTGAACGAAAAAAGTTGAAAGTTAAGTGACCAATTACGGATATTGGCATAAATAAATGGCATAAATAAACGAATCATAATAATTGAGAGGGTGGGGGGGGGAGGTAAAACAATTCTGAAAATTATAAAAATAAACTTTTTTCAAGTGTATCACTTGACATATTAAATGAAAAGAGAAATACAATTAATTTTTATTTTATTTATTTATAATGCAAATATAACAAAATCGATTAGGTATTTCCCAATTTATCTTACAAATTCTTGAACATAAAATTTTGGGAAAAAAAATACGTGATCTAATTCATTGTTTCTAGAATTTTTTCATAATTTGTAATACATATAGTTTCAATGGTATTAAATAAACATACCAAAATTAACTTAATAAATTTAAAAAAAAATGACTTTTAAAGAGCCTCACTCTTTAGTTTACTGATACACCTAAACGACAATATTACAAATATTTGAATTCCTACGGTAAACGGAATATATTTGAGAAGAGAATATCCACATAAAACGTGTTGCTTCAAATAGTGTTGTTATCAGTTTCAGCTAGGACTAATAAGTTCAAATTGGTCTAATGGTCAGGTACAATGGTGTTTGAATTCTAGCATGCATTTAGGTCAATTTGAAAAAAAAAAAAAAACTGTAGATGATGCGATCCAACGCCTATTTGACAGGTTCTATAATACTAAACTGGTAATTTATTTGACCAGAAGTAACAAATGATACATAGTTGTATTAAAGTTATTTTACCATCTTAATAACTAAAGAACTAAAAATATTTATTATTATAATTTCGTATTAAAATATTAAACTCCGCTTACACTTTTGTCTTTTTGTTTGTTTTATGTATATTAAGTAGGTGATTTCAGCTAGGATTGATTTCAGTAAAAAGCCAAAAACATGCGAAATTCTGCAACTTTCCTATATAGACACTGGGCAAAAATATAAAGAAAAGAATATGTCATGTGTGGATCAAATCTGTGTAGGCACCTATTACTTAAGCTATTAGTAATAAATATTAGTAAGCACCTTGCATAATATGATTTATATTGGTAATAGGTGCATTATGGTACGAAGGAGTTAATGATCCGCAGACTGGTTTAGCGATCTAGGCCACTGCGTTTCGCACGCAAGATCAACAGCGGTTCATCATCCTACATTCGTTCTACACAAAAGTGTGGACAAAAATAGCTTGAATAAAAAAATATTCAAAGTTATATAGGTAACCAAAATATAGATGAATTTGACGTACTGTATCTAGCTATATGTGAAATATCAGAGGTTGTCTGTGGCTGGCTATATTAAAAAAGAATTAGGAGATATCAAGTTTAGTGAGTTCAGTGTGTAGGATTAAATTATAATTTATATTTTTTGTAATTCGCCTTTCAGTCATATATTTCAGTATATTTTTTTCTTGATTAAATGTATTACATCTAAAATGAAAACTTTTCCTTTCAGTAAATACCATTATTAACCGCTTATTTTATAACAGGTTGTACGCATTCCTTTTAAGTTTGTCTAAGCTGTAAATTGTTAAAACTATAGTTTTTTTTTTAAATGTTGAATATTATCGTGCACTATTATTTTACGGTTGGTCTACGGATTAAAGAATTTATGGAACAACAATATTCGTTAATTCACTACGGACTATTTAATGTAAATAGAACAGCAGATGTAGTTAATATTGGCGTGAAGTGACGTCGTCGTAAAGATAATTCATTCATTCATGAATACCTGAATTTTTACAGTAAACACTTATATTTTTTTTCTTTTTCACGCAATATATATTTCATTAACGGTACTCGTTTTGAAGAGTACGCGTTTTTTCGGAAATAATAATTTCAACTATTTGAAACTACTAAAACAGTTTATGATTTACTTAGGTTTGCTTAATATTTGCCACTTACCACATTGACTAATATAATATAAGACTATATAATTTTTAAAGTTTGAAATGAAAATCATTCATTTCGTAAATTTATGAAATTACACTCGTATATACGCTGTAAATAAATAAGCACGAGTTTTATGAAACCGGCAACGGCTGACCAACCATCATTGGCGGCGGCTCGTGGCTCGTCATTATTGTAAATAAAAACAGGAAAACTCACCGTTAGCAACGGTATATCCCCAGTCGTCTGCCATAGTCGGTGTCTTGGTTAAGTTTGAGTGTAATGTAAGTACGCTGCGCGTGCCCGAGTATCGTAGCGGCGTGTCGGCGGCGTGACTGTCGGCGACGCGCGATACGCTCCGCTTATATCACAACGCGTCGCTTCCCAGCACGCGCTATCGGCAACCGTACGCGCGCGCGACCTGTGCCTACTGCACCGCCCCGGACTGCGCCGGCGCCCCTCTACCAACGTCACTTTCTACCGCAATCATTGTAATCACATTATACTATACTCTCATTAAACCTTTAACCAGATGTCAATACATACATGAGCTGAAACGCCCGTTTGAACAGATAACTCAAATCGCATAATACGTTAATTATGAACTAGGTAATCTACTCCCAAAGCAAGAGCCTGTATTATGGGTACTTGACAACTGATATAGGTACATACACTTAAATATTTTTTTATAATAGTACATTACATATTAGAAATGTTTTACACCAAGACACAGAACAAATAGACATGTTCATGCACTCAAATATTTGTCCCGAGCGGGAATCGAACCCGCGACCCCGGTTATGCAGTTGGAAGTAGAATGGTCTGGTATATATATATGATATATCACTACGTATGGATCGGTTGCTACCATAGCTATAGGTATAGGCAATACGTTCAAACAAAAATAAAGAAAGGCTTTGAAAGAGAAATATTTGAACTACACCCGCTATCCGCCATTTAAATATAAGCGAATCATAACTGTGATGTCGCACCTATGTAATAATATATCTATCAATGTACGGGAGCCCTATTTTCAAGCTTCCGCTGTACGTCCGTCCGTCTGTTTATCACAGAACTATGTCGTTCAATGAGTAGAAGTTGCAATCGCCAAAAGTTCCTATTGGTTAGTAGTGTAATGAATATTAAAAAAAATACAATAATTTCTGAAAACAGCTTACTGATTTTTATTGTAATGCATAAAAATATAATTCCAAAACATGTTTTTGTGATACTGGTACCTAAAATCTGTTAGCTGAAAATTGAGAGGGATGAAATATATATATATTTCAAATTCCCAAAAATTTATGTCGATGGCTACATCGATATTCAGACCTGACATACGGAGGCACAGATTGACTAGAACTACCAAATTGCGAAAATGATTTCGTAATTGTGTTTTAGTACCACTGAAAACCTTTGAAATGCAAGAATATTGTATGCTTAATTAAATATGCTTATTGATTCAAGTAAAGATTTATGAAAACTTACAAATCAGGAAATTTTACAAAATATTTTTTTTTCTTTTTATGTCATGTATGATCCATCACTGTGTGCTTAACTAAAAAAAATCTGAAGGACAAACCTTCAACTTATGTATGTAATCGAACTGTTGCATAGGCATATATGTTAATTAAATACATTAGATTAACCAATTGAACTAATAAGAAAACTTATATCTATACTAATATTATAAAGCTGAAGAGTTTGTTTGTTTGTTTGTTTGTTTGTTTGTTTGTTTGTTTGTTTGTTTGTTTGTTTGTTTGTTTGTTTGTTTGTTTGTTTGTTTGTTTGAACGCGCAAATCTCAGGAACTACTGATTTGAATTGAGAAATTCTTTTTGTGTTGGATAGTCCTTTTATCGAGGAAGGCTATAAGCTATTATTATATCAGCTACGACTGATAGGAGCGGAGCACCAACAAAAAATGTTGCAAAAACGGGAAAAAATATTCTTTTTGAGAGCTTCCGTTGCGTGTGCTGCGTAAACGGTTGATGTTGAAAAAAAATCATGTATGACGGGATTGTTCCCCTTTGAAAGTTCTAACCAAAACTCCGCGACAGCATAGGTGTATCTGTTAAGGTTAGTTTACTATAACTTTTTTTAGGGCAATCAAATTTATTCTAACATAATGCACTATTTGCGAAGATGTTTTTAAACATGTTATGAATCCTTATTAACTTAAATACATTAGTTACCAAGGAATGGTGTGATAAGAAAGGGGTGGGGAGGGAGAACGCGATGGGGAACGTTTCTGTAGTCCACCCGGGCGGTGCCGGGCACGACCGCTAATCATAAATAAGTAACGACGTGTTTCAGAGTTTTTATTTTCAAATTTTAAGGGGGAGGTGGAAGTCAAAAGTTTGTATGACAATAACCAAAATTTATATCAGCAAAAAGTACACAGGAACCATCTCGAATGTTAATAATAGATCACTTTAACAGGAATGTGTAGCCTACGCTGGCGAAGCTGCGGGCGGTCGCTAGTTTATTTATATTTTCAAGTCGCTACATCAACTTACGCCAGCGTCACATTTTACGTCGTACTGAAGCTTTACTCACCTTTAGTCATACCTAACAGATCTGGCGCATACATTTGTTTACATAATCTTTACATTTGACTGTCAATAAGGGCATGTAATGAAGAACATAATACATTGGCTTCGTATGTGTTCTTCACAAAGAAACTATTTTCAGTGCTACACAAATATGAATTTGTACCGGTAAATATAGTTTAGACAACAACATTAGAGTCGCCTTAGAAAAGACTTCAACGCACACAATTTTCAAAACAAAGCCAATATGTACATTGATGAATATTCTATTATTTTCATGTCCATGGGAGAGTATTTTACAGTATTGTTTATTTTGATGTTTTTTCAGGGTACCTTGAAATCGAAATATTATGAAATCTGTTACGGGTGGAAGTTTTATTAGATGTATTACATTTTTATAGTGCAGTTTTTATCTACACATAGTGGTCCTATGCTATACATGAAAATAATTTAACGATTCAAAAGGAAAAGTGCAAGTAGGACTCGCGCTGTAAGGGTTCCGTGCTCTTATATAAAACACTAGCGATCGCCCGCAGCTACACCCATTGGACTACACATTTGCATTATTTTGGCTTTACACAAATCATATAAGCGCAATTTCAGGTTTTCTCGATTTAACCATGAAAAGGTAACAAAAACATACAGATATCTTTCTGCGGTAAGGATAGAACTATATAGTCCATATATGTGTAACTTTACGATGCATGCTATCTCTTTACAAAATTTCATGAAGGTCGGGAACATGAAAGCGGAACAAACTCACACACATACTCCAGTCTCCACAAACAATAATGTATTAACAGTACTATATTTGTAACATTTGATATTGTTTGTGGTGATAATAAACAAGTTTTTATTTATTTATTTATTATTTATACTCTGCGAAAAAAAAATTGTCTATGTCTGTCTTTACGACTCAAGCTATCTCTCTGACAAATTTCACAAATACTGTTTAGCGGTGAAAAGGGAACGAGCATACAGACATATTTCTGCGATGAAATATTACAAAATTACACATTGATCACATTACATTAATTACGCATCACGTAAAGTGGCTTTTTTTCTCCTTAAGGATAGTCTTTTAATCCGCGGCTTCGAATTGGCAACGCTATCTCCGTTTAAATCCTTCTTCCCCGGCCTATTCCTGAGTGACAGAGATGACAAGAACAAATTTACCTATAAAATACCCATCGAAACACACTGTTTCCACCCTTGAAATAAATGTGCATGAAATGGAACCAAAATTTACAAGGTCATTGAGAAAGGATGTCCCTAGGGGGCAGTAAGTTTTCAAAAACAAAGAATCGACGGAAATTATGTTTTTCAGGAATTCATTCTAAAACAACTAAACAAGATATAAAAACAAAAACATACCGCTTTGTGACAATATTGCTCTTTTTACATAAATTTTTTCTGTAAATATTGATACAGAAATACACCGAGGGCCGAATCCTTTTTTTTGTATGAAAAGTCTACCCCCTTAGTATTATTGCACTGAAAGAATAACTACCTACGAACATTTCGTTTATTCCCCGATCCTAGTGATTATATACGAAAACAAGTCAATTTGACTCGCACCTAACACCAGGGGCGTTTTTTTGACTGCGTACCTATATACCTCTAGAGACCGTGGTTTTAACGTGTTACGTGACATATAAACAGAAACACTTCGTTCGTTCTTATTTGTTTAGCAAATATTAGAAAATATAAAATCAAATTTATTGGAAAAATATCGTTCTACGAACAATTTGATCAGCAACACAATTACAAACCTTTAAATAATAAACTAAATTGTTCGAAAATCATAATAACTATATTTGTAATTAAGGTAAAATGCTTCAAAAATATTTTTTCAAAGCAATTAACACCTACACGTGTATTTCATATTATAACGCAGAACACTACTAGTACATGGTTTACAGTGATAAATCAACAGGAAGTAGGCTTCACGTACTTGTCTTAAGTCATACATAAACTAAACGCCGGTTATAACTACAAGTATATTCTCTGCATTATAATTAACTCGGCGTGACACGCAACGTCAGTTGTAGGTAGACAGTACTTACACTCGTACACTTACTTATTCTCGTAACGTCTCATTTACAGGAACATTACATTAATCAACGCCTCTGGATCGGTCGATCAAAGTAGATTTTCGCTCGTGTCAAACTGCCCTTCTAAAATTTAAAGTTGGGTTATCATTTCAAGCAGCATAAAATTCTCAAGTTTCCTCGGTTAGGGCAACCGAGACAGCTCATTTGAAAACTTGTTACATTGCAACTTCAAGCAAAAAAAAAATATTGAATGTAAATTAATTCTGATAAAAACTTTCAGGTTTAAATTTTTCAACACCGAGCCTGACTAAATATTGGGTCAGTCGGGGTTTCGAGGAAGTTTCTTCATATTTTCTATACAAATTCAAAACTTGCAACAAATTCAAGGTTTTAACGTTTAATTACAAAAACTAAAAAAGTTTAAACAAAAGAATATTAATCCCTGAAGTGCGCAGGACGATATGCCGTCGTCTAGATCCGCAGCTGAACCATTATTAAATGTACCGATGGCTTGTACCTTGTCCTTAACTTTGACCGAACATGTGGGAGTGGATCGCTCTAGTCCTTGTGGGAACACAAGCGGTCAAGACGGAGTTGGTTGATTTGAATGAAGGGAAGCAAGCAAGAGTCCAAGATCCGAAGGAGCCACCAAATCTTCAGACACCAAAATACAAACAGTGCCCCACAAATAATCCTCAAAAACCTTGTTCTCTATCGTCCTTATTACTTAAGGTGGCCTCGGGAAAACAGCTTCGCCACTGACACTGTCTCAACCACCCAAAGCTTCATCCGAGGCCTGTCTGGAGCATTCAAAGTTGAATATGTAAAAGTCAATAGAGCATATCAAATTAATTACACATTTTTCCGGCCGCCAGTGTCTTGCCGCCTTCGGAAGGTAAAGCAGGACCCGTACTCTTTGCCTAAGAGTGGCAAGATTTTCCAGACTGCAACCAACCGACTGTCGTCATTGAGGCTGTGAACTGCCGGTCGCAGCAGAACAATTTGACCTTTGAAATAAGTATTTTGATTTATTTTAAAGCTTTCCGTGACATGTCCTTTATTCTTAAAGTGATGCATAAGTACGTATAAATGTTACCGTTATGGACGATTAGTACACACATTATATTCACTTGATCTTGAAAGAAGACTAGAATTCTGTCAAATTATGCAGACATAGACAGTCCAAATTCCGGATTATTTGGATCGGATTATTTGATCTGATGAGATCAATTTTGGTAATAACGGAATATAATAATCGCGGGAATGATCATTACTGGGTTCACTGAGAAATCTGGCGCTAACCGAAAGATATTTTACGACTGTGCCCTGTCGATACTTTTAAAGGATCGACAGGGTACACTTAATTCGGGTTTTAGCAGTCGATACTAGCCCATTATTAAAAATATTATTAAACAGTCATTAATGAATGAATGTTATTGGTTAATTTGCACTCATTGACTCTACCTTTGTGTTTTATGCCGATTCCGCGGGAATTTTTTTCTGATGGTATCGTCCAAATATTTAACTTTTTATGAAATGAAAGGTGTTTCATTTTATAAAAAGTTAAATATTTAGGCCCATACCGAAATGGGCCTACATTCTGTAAAAAAAGTACCGGGAAAAGGTTAATAAAACATGAAATGTTAATTATTATTCCAAATTTATTTTATCACCTTCAAAGTATGCCCCTTCCGAAATAATACACTTACGCCAACGAATAATCCAATTATCAAAACATTTTTTAAACGCATTTTCCGGAATCGACTTCAGTTCTCGCCGCGAATTTTCTTTTATGTCTTCTATCGACTGAAAACGGGTGCCTCGAAGTGGTAATTTCAGTTTCGGGAAGAGAAAAAAGTCGGCCGGAGCCATATCCGGTGAATATGGAGGTTGTTCAATGGTATTTGTTGAGTTTTTGGCCAAAAATTCGTTCACAATGATGGCTTTGTGCGATTCTTTCCACAAATCTGGTCTTTTTCGACGAATTTGCTCTCGCAAACGCCGCATAACACTCGCATAATATTCTTTATTTACCATTTGACCTTCTGGCAAGAATTCCGAGTGCACAACACCGCGATAGTCAAAGAAAACAGTCAACATGACCTTTACTTTTGATCGACTTCGGCGTGGTTTTTTCGGTTTCGGTTCAGTTGGAAGGCGCCATTCTGAAGCTTGTTGACTAGTTTGCATGTCAAACTCGTAAACCCATGTCTCGTCACCAGTAACAATGCGTTTTATGAATGTAGGGTCGAAACTGACTCGATCTAGCATGTCTTCGGCGACTTTTACGCGATTGAGTTTTTGAAGAAAATTCAGATCTTTTGGGACTAGTCGAGCGGCAACGTGTTTCATGCTCAAGCGATCGTTTAAAATTATACGAATCGATGAGTGAGACACAGAAAGCTCAGCGGCTATCTCTCTCAAACTTGAATGAGGATTTTCAGTCACCATTTCCTTCACTTTAGCGATATTAACTTTAGTTGAAGACGTTGATGGCCGACCAGAGCGAGGCAAATCTTCCACCACACCCCGACCGCTTTTGAATGCACTGTACCACTCATATGCACGTGTTTTTGATAAAGTCGATTTACCGTAAGTTATCTGCAACATTTTCAGCGACTCGGAACACGAAATTCCATTCGCAATGCAAAATTTGAGACAAACTCTTTGTTCAATGTTTTTATCCATTATAAAAGTCGCAAAACACACTTGAGATGACCTAACAAAATCGAACACTGTACACAAACTAAATGACAGATGGTGCTCAAACTTCGCGCCAATATAGAAAACAGTTGAGCGAACTCACCGACGAAAAAGAATTTTTGATTTGAATTTGGAATTAAAATTAAATGAACAATTCCCGGTACTTTTTTTACAGAGTAGTATTTAAATATACATCGTTGAAAAAAGACTAGATTTGATTTCAGTTTAAGTAGGCGACTTACCATCTTACAATAGACTCTAAAGTGACAAATAATTTCTTTTATATCTTGACGTAAGATAAAGATGCGTCAGATGTGTATGTCAAGCAATATATTTTTTTACCAGCTCTCTGCTGTAACGTGAAAAATGAGCTAATGAAAATTGTCTGAAATATATTTCATCTCAAGCTAACCGTAATAGTTTATCATAACTTTTCATTTTCACAACATTTTCGTTAATTGTCTCTTTTATGCAAATTGAGTCATCCAATTATTGGCATTTACTTATTATTATCATAAATATCCTGCAAAAATTTTAAAATCATAAACAAAGCATATTCATAATATGTTACTAATGCTAACGACGTTTAACTTGAAAACAAGATTTATGTCCATTCATTAAGTGTCATGGATTTTTAAGCGGTAGACATAATGAATTACATCCGTGAGACTGTTGATATATTAGTACGTAAATGTAGATGTGGCATTGCCATAATTGCATGTAGTCCGCTAACTTTTGTGTTGAATCGTCACATAACTCCATAGTCCTGACACTCTTTTACTGGCTACGTTTGTAGCGTTTCGATTGGTGTTTTTTTGAATGTTTGACCATTTCATTTATTTTAGTTACCTACTCAGTTTCTATAAACGTTTGATGTGGGCATTTAGATACCTATAACATCAAAAACAAATATCAGATAAGATTTATTTTACAATGTGAAGACGCAAACATTACAAGGCCATTTCGTGGTTAACTATTTTATTATTGTAATCTATCGAGTGAAAATTTAATCAACTCTAGTCAAAAACTTGACTTCTCTGTTTTCGCACACCCGAGATGAAAAAAAGGAACCCATCTGGTGTCTGTCTGTTTGTCCGTCTGTCATAACCTATTTTCTCCGAATCTACGGGACTAAAAAATTGATATTCGGTATGTAAATAGAGTTTGGTGACCCGACGGTGGCCGTATAGTGCAAATAAACGAACTTTCATTTTGAAGTTTAATATTGGAGGGAAAATTAAAAACTGAAAAAAATAATCCTGAAGTATATCGATAACATATCAAATGACAGTGCTTAATATGAGAAATGCAAAGATAGTTTTTTATAATTTTAAAATGAATAGTTTAAAATATATTTTAAAAAATATTCCAAAATGTACCAATCTCCCCCTCATGACCGTAACTACTGAGCCAATTTTTTTGAAAAATTATAATATGTAGGCCTTCATTAACCTACGCGATAAACAAATTCATATTTCGGGAGCTCGGGAATTTCGAGGAGCAGTATCAAAAATAAAAAAAAATAAAACAATTTCAAGTACATCATGTTACATATCAAAATAAAAGCGTTCCTTTTGAGAAATACCAATAAGTATTTTTAGAGTTTCAGAAGCCATAGTTGAATAGTACATTATGATGCAAGTACGGTAAGCTGCATATTACAGTCAAGGTATTTATAGGCACGAGGCGAAGCAGAGTCGTTATAATAAACCGATAACTATAATAGCCAGCTTACTGAGTATGAGCATCAGACGACGTTTTTCAATACATTTGCGATTAAAATTAGGTAGATACTTCAAATGTAATAATGGCGGGAGCTACGGGCGCGAGCGGATTGCTTTTCGCGGTTTACCCATGCATTACAAACAGAATGCTCGTTTGTGATTGGTGTAAAGTAAAAAGGCCTAGTACTGTAAAATACAATATTACGGTACAAGTTTCGATGTCATAAAGACAGTATTAATAGCAAATGTATTGAAAAAGATATTAAATAAGATATACGCAATTTTACAATCCCCTTCCCCCATTTATCTCCGAAACTAACCGAAGCTGAGAACTAAAATTTTGAACAAAAAAATGCTAAATACAGGGCTTCACATATATTTTACAGAACAACCTAAACGATAAACGAACTATGATTTTGAGGGGGAAATATTTTTTTTTCAAATGTATCATATCACATATTAAATGGAAGTGCTCATTATCACAAATACAAAAATATTTTTTTTTTATAAATTTTAAGTCCATAGTTTAATAGGTACCTACCTAACTATTAAAGAAAATATATGAAAATCGACCACTATACATTATCTCCGAAACTACTGAGCCTGAAATATATAAAAAAACACGGGTTCCTCCCTCACAGTCTACAAGAAAATTTGAATGAAAATTCTAAGTCTTTAAATTTTCATGGGAAACGGAAAATTTGTTGCTGAATCTCACTGAGAACTTACAATTAAAGTGGTCACTATGGTAGCCCACTTAAACGAAGGAATTAGGTTTAACTTCTAATCTAAATTTGATTTAGATTTATAAAAAAGCACAGTGTAGTGTGATGATCAATGATTATGTTAGTTTTAGTACAGAACCCTCTTGACGCGAGTCCGAGTTGCACATGACGACTCAAGTTATATTTTCTAGTGACAACAACATCGTACATTTCGACCTGACATTTTAATTTACGCGGAAAATTTAATTTGTTAAACTTTCAAGGAATATTCTATACATAGAGTAAATAAATTTGACAGCAGCGTTTGGTTTTAATAGAGTCACAAATGTCACTTCACAGTATCGAAAATATCAAGGAATTTCGCGGCGGTGAAGGCCGGCGCGCGGGGACCTCGTCAATTCCCTAGTCTAAGAGGGCTTCTAGTCAATTCGTACTTTTATGATTTTATATGATTGTTGTTCTAAGACTTCCTAAGTTCCTTCATTTATACAATCAAACAAAAAGTTATGCCTCGCATTAAAAAAATCATAAGTAAAAATACTGATAAGTAATTAGTAAACAATATAATAGTTTTCTGTTAGTATGTTTTCTAAAGTTTGAAGTCGTTTTACATATATATTTTTTTCTACATTCACTTGATATATATCGTAAGACATATTTTTTTATATAGTTAGATAAAAATAAGAGGATATAATATATATTAAGAACACGTGAAAACTACAATGTTTTCTCCATTACGGCTTTTTGCACAGAACCATGAGCGTTTATGTATACACACAATCTTATTATTTTTTTTGTTCTAAATATTTCATCGAGCCTTAAACAGTCAACTCAATCAAGTATGCCAACAGCACTTTGTGATTTATAGATACCGAAGCACGTAGTGTCATGTGTATCAATTAAAGCAAACTGATAGTGTATATTTATCACGCACCTAACTAATGGAAGGCGTGGTCGATAGTGTTACATGAAATAATAATCGAGGTGAATGAAATAAATTTTAATTATTAATACAATATGTAAATCTTAAAAAAACATGTAAAAAAATACTCTTTCAATTTCAAAATTGTTTCGAGTTATTAACGATAAGACTAGCATTTATCTTCACAGTGAACGAAAACTTATTTACTATTCTTAAATCTACATCAAAAAGTTACATAAAGTAATACTGAAACGTTACCTAATTCTAGTAAATGCATTTTAAAAATCTTAATATCTACCTAATTACTCAAAAAAACTTAATTAATTAATATTTTCAATTGATTTTTTATTTATTTTATTTTTAGTTTCCATTTACCTTATTTGATTTATTTCGACAATGTTAAATTAAGGTTTAATGATATTTATATATAAACCTGACTGTCTTGTATATTGTTATTTAAAGAAATTCAAAATAAAACTTATTTACTACCATGAGTCGATAAAATTAAGAACTTGTACGTAGTTTTTGTGACTCAGGTATTTCTACATAGTCTCGGTCCTCCCAGTTATCTTCAGGATCCGGGGGTAAATGAGGTGGCAGTCCAGAGCGCAGTAGCGGTGTGCCTTTTTCGTCTAGAGAGAAGTACGAGCGCAGTGCTGCTGCAGCCGACGGGGATGGGTCTAGTGCACGAGCGTTGAAGGAGCCCCATATGTCCTCGCTTGGCAGCTCCCACACGTGCATTTGTGCTCCCAGTTTAAAGTTCTGATATTCAAAAAAGAGAAAAAATAAACATACAAGGCGACATTAATTAACTTAACGATCGTTTATCACAGAGCACAATAAATATAACATGTCAACTAATTCTTATTGTTTCCCGTAAATATTATTTTTTACTTGCATGAAAGTCCTTCTTTATATCTGTCAGTTGCAGCGGAGTATGGGCTGACGTTAAAAATGGAAAAATGGACAACATCGACATGCGACGCAATCCATTATCAAGCATGTTACGCAAAATGTTAGACGTAAAATGCTTTTCATTGAGATTTTCGTTAATGAAAAACTTGGCAGGTTGTATATATAGTCCGATACAAGATCATTAATTTAATATAAGTCATTGTATAATTAATTAAACAAATAGATAAATTGAATTAATTAATTCAATTTGGGAACTAATTTAGGATATTTTTGTGTATAAAAAATATCTATATTTTATTGTTAACAATTTCTGATAGTTTATATAATAGAGAAGTTTCGTAATGATGATTATATGTACATTTACCCTGAAATATAAACCTGAACTAATATCTATATCAGTGAAATAAATTCCATCATGGGGCCTTTCGGGTATTACGTAAGCAGATCAGATTTTTTGCAATTATTCACCCACCCCTCCCCCTAATCAGCAAAAGTAAGCAAAGCTCTTACCCCTCCCCCATGCTTACGTAAACATTGGTATAATAGATTGATTCATGAGCAGCAGTTATAAGTCTAGAAAAAAGGAATAGGTTTGGTATTTTTGATGATCCCCCATGTCATCAAAAATAAACAAAGCAAAGAACCCCCTCCCACCCTATAGTGCTTACGTAATACTTGAACGGTCCCATATGACGTCATGTCACTCCATCACATAGAGTGAAATTATTAATTTAAAACCCAACTTTAAGTCTATAACTTCGTTAATTTTTAAGATATCTCAATATTCTTTTCGCAATTTTGTTTAATTTGTATTTACAGTAATAAAAAAACAAATCATAAACTCTATTGCGCCATACGGTGAGATTTGGTTTGAACTTGAATCGAAGAAGGTGGATAGCCTAGCACAGCGGCGGCGCGGCGACGACGTGACGTCACGTCACGCCAACTTATCGCTCCTAGATAAATCCTGACGAATTAGTTAATGATTCAAATTAGTAAATATTACAAACACGTGTATGACGCACGCACACAATTGTTTGACGGCTAAACGGGCACGTGACGGTTCAAGATGGATGGTGTGCGAAGGTGAGGCCGTGTTTACATTTTCTGCTAACGCTATTAAAGGACCTTTGAATAATTTACAAA
This sequence comes from Luffia ferchaultella, assembly GCA_949709985.1. Classification (NCBI taxonomy): domain Eukaryota; kingdom Metazoa; phylum Arthropoda; class Insecta; order Lepidoptera; family Psychidae; genus Luffia; species Luffia ferchaultella. Next base: position 16,605,635 of record OX453240.1, on the reverse strand, counting down.
TAGCTCAGATTAAGCCTTTTGAGCTAGCGTATCATATTACAGTTGATAATAATTAAAATAGGTATTATAAATGTCAAATTGGAGTCGAAATTGTGCGATACGTAGGAATTTAATATCAAATGTATCAGAACAGCTCATGTGAAACGAATACTTCTTCTTCACTTCACTTCATCAGCCCATTTTTGCCCCACTGCAGGGACTTAGGCCTCTCCCAGGGTGAGCGGGGGTGGGGGTGTGGAGCTTGAATCCACCACGCTGCTCCACTGCGGGTTGGGGATTGTAACAATCGCCATCACCAACAGCGTCCGGGACTGATTGCTTAACGTGCTCTCCGAGGCACGGAGTCAGTGATAGTTATGTACTTAAGTCACAAAAACTCATATACATACAAACGAATACATATACATACAATTATATAAAATAAAAAAAAAGCCTTAAAAATACGAAAAAAGTCACGAACATATTCCTATAAAAAATTTTTATCTAAAATTCCAGTAAGCAAATAAAAATTACAACATTCAAAAATTCGACTTTGATAAAAAAGTTCCTTAAAAAGTAAAAACTCTAACCAGGTACTAAGAGAAAAAAACAACTCGTTAAACAAAAATAAAGTTAAAAACTGGCGAAGTGCGAGTCGGACTCGCGTACCGAGGGTTCCGTACAAACCTGTAGGCAAATAAGTAAAAGTAAGTTTGATTTTGTTACAGCTTAAAGGTATTATAGACCTGAGTATTTGATATGAATTTACTTTAATACCTCTACGCGTTCATGAAGAAAGGGGTAGTTAGTTTAAAATAATTAAAAATATTTTTATTGTATGATATAACTAAAAATTTATGCTTTTCGTAATTTTTCTTTTATCTGTGCTATAAGACGTTGCTGTAAGATTCTAAGTTTACTGGAAAGTACCCTGTAGGTTTTGATTCCCTTGCAAGTATAGAAAATTTGCAGCATACACGGCTGTATCCTTTGATTTTCTTGGGTTAGAAAATTGATTTTTTCACAGCTCCAAGTGACAATAGACCTGAGTATTTGATATGAATTTCAGCTTGATACCTCCAAGCGCTTCTGAGAAAAAGGATCTTGACAGACAGACAGACGGACAACAAAGTGGTCCTATAAGGGTTCCGTTTTTTTCCTTTTGAGATTCGGAACCCTAAAAAGAATTCAAGATGGCAATTCATTAAAAATTTTCGCGCCATAGATTATGGACCCGACAATATCATTCACTCTCAATCATCGCGCCGCCGGTAGCGATCGACTCGCGGCTTCGTTCCACGTAAATGACTTGCTCGCGTGTTCTCTCTCCGAACCGTCGGTGAAAAGTGTACGTCGCTAAACACAAAGAACCCAAATCCGAATCGCTTGAATATTGTGGGATCACACCAGCGCTAAATAAAGACAATTAGTGTATAGTGACAATAACATCGGCTCAAACCGTTATTGTGGAACCCCCGGCGCTGACGCGTAGCAGCACAAGGCAAGCGATGTGTCTCGCCAGTACTATCACCATTAGGTCAGGTCAGTTTCCCTTCTCATAGTTTCGTATTGTAGTCGAACAGGTTACATTACAAAAAATATTTTGTGTTTCTTTTACAAAGCCTAACAGCTAGAACCTTCAAATAAACTGTAGGTTTATGTAAAATCGGGGTCGATGACGAACTGTGGGAGTCTACGGGAAACGAAAAGTTTGGGAATTTGGGAAGGAAGTGGGGTTTTCACCCTAGTGTAATTTTTAAATTTCATAATTTTATTTTAACATGTTTTTAATTATTATTTGTCTTAAATTTTCATCGCAACCTTAGCTAGTTTGAAAGAAGTATGACTATAAATGTTATGATGTATGTATTTTGATTAACATACAATGGAAATATCGGTCGCTAAAGAGGTATATTATTGCGCTAGCGTCTGCCATTATATTTTTTTACGTTCTGTATGAGACTTGTGACACATAATACGAATTTATCGATACCTCATTTAATAAAATCTGTTAAAGAGAGTATAGGCTGCAGGAGTAACAAACATATACACAAAAATACATGTGAAATTTACCCTCTATTCAAACATACGTATAGGTACATAGTAATCTACTTGCATACATATCTACAAGTACATTCGCGCGAAACAAATTACCCTCCTTTCAAATCCTGGCCCTGGTCCTGTCCTGTTTTCATTTCCATTCTCATCACGCGAAGTGAGCGGAGATGGTGGCATGAAGCTTATAAGAAACCAATTCTATGGCGTTCGTATATTATATAAAATACATATTTAAAAAAGTTCCTGTTAAAACCCGAAAAATATTACAAAACCTACAATTGCACAGGCGAAGTTGGAGGCAAAAGCGGTGTGTTTATACATTTAAATATTCTGGCAGACATTCTCTAAATGACTGAAAATCGTACCAAAATCCGTTACTTGCGTGGTTTAGAAGTGCTTAATCTAAACCGTATAAAGATCAACAACAACACATATACAAATAATTTATTTTTTTCTATCCGATCAAATTATGAATCTAAATTATTGATGAGTCAGTATATTGTGACGCCAGTCTATGATAGCACGTCGACAGGTCATCGAACTTACTCGAAAAAGTTCGCACGGTCATTCTATAACCGAAAAATCCAGATAGATAAATAAATTCCACGAATTGAAAAATAAAATTCATGAGGCGGTTTGTACATAGAAATACGCCTCGATATTTCGAAAAATCAAAGCACATTTTTATTAGACGCTGGCGCTTAAATTGTTCCCACGTTCGAGGTAGCTCTAAAAATAGAAATGTAATTGATAAATTAAATGTTCGAGAATTAAAATATTCGCGACGTCTGACTCGTGGAGGGGAGATGAGTATTTAAGGCGATGATCAGAGTCGAACGGACGGTTTTTTTTAATAAGTCAAGCGCGATAAGTTGCGAAGTGCGGAGTGATATAACGGTGTAATTTGTGTTCGATATAGATTGTTCTTAAGTTTATTTGTGATTCTGTTTTGTAATAAAATAAAGTGAACTAAAATTTGTGTTTTAGTGCATCCCAAATATCCGAACCAGTAGCCCGTAACATAATATATCGCAAGCATAAAAATCAGTCCAGCCGCTTTGAAGAAGTTCAGTGACATACACACAGTGATAAATACATATAAACAGAAAATAATAAAGATATGAATAAACAGTCGTGGTCGACTAATTAGGGACACTAGTATTAAAAGAATGAGATTTTCTTTTAGGTCGCGTAAGTTGCATATTTAAGGGAGTTGATATTAATTTAACACTAATATAAAAGATCACACAAAGTCCTTTTACGTATAGTAAATAAAAGAAAGGAATAGTTGCCTAAATATAACATAACTACTTTTGTCTATGATTCGATTACTGGACAGTCAATTAGGGACACATAATATGATGTTAGAGTCGTTGTTGTGTTAGGGAAACATATTGTGAAAACACAAAATAATGATAAATGGCAACTAATTATACGTAGAAAGTTGTCTTTACTGCTGGTTGAAACTGAATTAAATTTACTGCAGTACAATTTAGTATTCGGTGTGGTTAGCATTGTTAGCTATAACCAAAACTATGAAAATTCGACATCGCCTCGGCATAGACGATAACAAATGTGTTTCTGTTTCTATGGAAATATTGTTCCCAAGTTTCTTAAAGTGTACCATAGAGCTGGCTTATAGTGTCAATGCGTTGAGTTGAAATTTTGTCATTGGAAATGACTTTCATTTCGTTGGAGTATAGGGAGTCATTTGGGAGTTTTGTGAGACAGGCAGATTGCACAAAGAGTTTTCGAGATATCGGGATGAACTTGGTGTCAAAAGCTCGGCGAGTTCTACAAGATGGCGTAAGACAATTTTGGAAAAGTTCAAAAACAAATAAATTATCAGCAAAAAAACCAAAAAAATCGCAATTTTTCCCCCGATTTTCATTTTGGGAGCCCGATATCTCGAGAACTAGGTTCGAATAAGAAAAAAATAAAAAAACGGCTCGGGGTACTTAGACGGGGGATCGAGTGAGACTAAAATTGTTAGAATCGGACAACCGGAAGTAGTGGTTAAGGGTGCCCTTAGTTGGAAGTCGGATATGCGTCGGTGTTACATTTCGTACTAATTCGGTTTGTTCGATCGAAATGTCGAACAGAATGTTATATTTCGAAGTTTTAAGCTTATTCTGATACAGTTGGGTTTTTTTGCGAAAAAAACTTATTTCGAAAAATATTATCCAAAATATGTGTGTTTACTTTATTCCGTTAGGTTCATTTCCAATGTCGTAAGAAGTTCGTGCGAAAGCAGGAGATCCGTTGATTTTTTCCTTGACTTCGTACCACATATGTTCGAAGGGGTTTAAGATCTGGGCTATTTGGCCGCTCACCAATGTAGTACAGACATGGTACAGACACGGACTGTTTGACGAAGTCTTGAAACGTCCATGTAACAGGAAGTGTTTCTTCAGGATAAGGCAGCATAGTTTCTTCTAATATTTTTTTTATTTTCATGTTGATCAAGGGTGCTTTCTCCGGAACTATTACACCTATTTGAAAAATTCTTTCACCATTTGAAAGATACGTAATTTCAGTTGGACATAGGCGGTATATACATAATATAAGATAAATAATACTCAACCTGGCTGACGTCGGGGCGGGCAGCTAGTTTTTTGGTAAAACATAAATACTCGGGGCGTTATTTCACATACATGTTTATAGCGCGGTATCATGAATTAAATATTAACTATTTTATTTACATTACATCCTGATGGCCAGGTTCTTAGGGTTGGATCTATACATTTTCGCACCATTAATTTCCTCTACACCCCTATTACCAATTACTTATTTTCCATTTCTTCCCACTTTCTTTTCCCTTTCTTAATTTCTCTATCCTCCTTACTCATTTTACTGCTCCTCTTTCCTCATTTTTCTCCAGTAGTTCTTCTATTTCTCATTCTGTCTCCCACTCTACATGTTCCATCAAGTTTTTCAGTCTCCCTCTCCCCCGCATATTTTGCATTTCCTATCCTCATCTGCCATCCAATACTTGTTTTTCTCATACTTGTTCTCCTCTTCTAGATTCCTACACCTTCATCTTGCCATCGTTGTTCCTCATTTTTTCCAGACACGTTAGCCTCTTGTTAACCCTTGATTTCTTATAGCGTTTATACCTTGTCTGCATTATCCTACCATATTTGTATATACCTACCATAACCAGCTTATTTTTGCCTTAAAAGACTAGAATATGCATGCTGAGCCAGAACCTTTTAAAACAAATCGATTTGTGTACGAGTATTTGCTGAATTGTATATTTTATTGTACTTTATGTTCTAATAAACTCTTTTATTATTATTATAATTATACACACATTAGAAAGTCACATACTATTTCAAATTATTAATCAATTATTGTATTATTTCTTACCAAGTAGGTAATACCTATGCAAACTTTTTTGATCTAGAGGACATACTGGCTGGTTGTAAAAAAAAAATCGAGTATCATTTGTTTTTTTTTTCACAAATTCAAAAGCGAAAGCATTTGTTCGAATTTTATAGCGTTTTCTTCGCTTATTAAAATTTTGTATTCTGTATCAATTTTATGATTTAAACAATAATTTGAAAAAAGTTTTAAACATATTTGGATTTTGAGACATTTTTACGTCATGGAGAGGCGTCATTTGAACGCAAATGAAATGCAAAGAGCTGTAGGAATGTTGCAAGCGGGAAGAAGTCAATCTCAGGTATCTCGGTATTTTGGTGTCAACAGAAGCGTTATTTGCGGTCTTCATCAGCGTTACACTAACACGGGAGATCCTGCTAAGCAGCACCTAGGTCGAGGAAGGTGTACAACCACACGGCAAGATCGATACATACAACTGACTGCAAGACGCCAGCCAATGTTAACCGCCCGAGAGATAGGTTTAAGGCTACAAAATTCAAGGTGGTGTTGTAGTTAGCTGCCAAACTGTGCGAAATCGACTGCACGAGTTTGGCCTACGAGCACGACGGCCAATTAGGTGCCCACCGATACGTGACGGGAATCGCACTCATCAAAATGAATGGTGTAGGGAACCATTACATGGACCCGGGAACAATGGGATCAAATTTTATTTTGCAATGAGTCTCGATTTGGGTTCAAGCCTGATACTAGAAGGGTAAGAGTGTACCGTCGTCCTGGAAATACTTAAAGACTGAGGTGCGTTCAGGAAGTGCATCCATACAACGGCTCAAAAGTTATGGTATGGGCGGGTATTATGAAGAACAGACGAACTGAGCTCGTTTTTGTAAATGGTAACATGAATGCTGTAAATTACGTTGAGGATGTTCTAAGGCCTTATGTCCGTCCATTCGCACAAACGCTTGGCTCCGACTTCATGTTGATGCATGACAATGTGCCTTCGCATACAGCTTTGCACACACGGGAGTACTTGGCAAGGGAAAACATCTTGGTATTGTCTTGGCCTGCACAATCGCCAAACCTCAACCCCATCGAGCATCCATGGGATATGCTCCAGAGACGTGTTTTAAAGGACTTGGATGGAGTGACAACAACCCAACAACTGATGGACTTACTAAAATTTCATTGAGAGCAATTGCCGCAGGATAACATTAACAGTCTCATCGATCCTATGAATAATCGGTGCCAGCAAGTTCTCCATAACAGAGGCGGCCACACTTTGTATTAATTTATGCAATTTTTGTACAACCATTTAATTTTAGTTTATGTTTAGTTGATTAGGCACCTTACTTTGTACTACGTACATACAGTACTTGTAATTATTGTTAAGTAATTAAGATTATTAAAAAATAAACATTAAAAAACAATTGTTGTTTAATATCAAAAACGCATTAAAAATAATATAAATAAGAAAATACTAAGGATTTAATAAAATTGAAATTTGTATGCGTTGCTTAGACTTTTTTGATGTATGTATTCCCATTAATTATGCCTCTCTACTTCTCGTTACTCTATCAGTACAGCTTTGATCAATGTTTTGATTAAATCACTGCTACATATGTTGGTATTTTGTTATGCTTTTTTTGTTTAATATAGATAGAGTAAACATTGTTCCAAAATGTAATCAAATAAGTTTTAAGTACCGGTTACGGTTTTCTCAATAGAGAAATGCTTTTTTAATTAATTGGATCTTTAAAATTTTCGTCAACAGATTTTGACCGTTTATGCTTTAAAAAATATGTGCCAGATCAATTATTTTAAAAAAAATGGTAATTGTATGCTGTTTCTAAAATTATATGATATTAGGTACTATTTATTGCTTTAGGAAAAAAAAGGTATTGCAATTTTACTGTGTGATTAATTCACTAATTAAAATTTTGAATAACATTCTTCTCAAACGTAAAGAGGTATTTATTTGTCAGTAAACAAAATCTAAATAAATTTTGCATTGTCATAATTGCTTGCCACTACAAGAATGAAAGCGCGGTAGCATCTTAATGATGATTTTTTGACGCGGCTTGAATTCTTCATCAACAAAATAATGTCAGTAATAATGCAAAAGGTAAATGGGTATGTTAACGTAAAATTAGACTTAGTTGACAAATGCGTCACCGCAAAACCACAATTCCGACGTCATGCCGACTTCGCATTGGAATTGCCATTGTCGAGTGGGTTTGTGGCATATTTGCGGAGGCTGTGAGGTCTTTTCCTACGGAAAACTGAGTAATATTACATTCAGTAAAATAGATATATTTTATTACATATATTAAATACTCGTTAGTAAGTATATATACTTGAAGAAAAAATAAATATAAGATCTAATGAAAAAAATTAAATCGACAAAAATTACGATTGAAGTTTAAATTAATAAAAATACAAAATTCTTATAAAAATTAAATAAATAAATTTCTTTTTCATTTAATAGATTTGGCCACTGTCATACGGAGGTAAGTTTCATTTGCCTAAACAGTTTGAATACCAAATATTGAAAGTTCAAATATATTTAAAATTTGCTGGTACCTATTGAATAACAATTCCGCAGAAAAAAATCTATTTTTTACATATGTAGAGTAAATAAAGGATGACCGCCAAAGGTGTCTAGAAAAATCAAAGGTAAATTGGGAAGTCACGGCGATGCTTAATTTTTGAGAAACGAGTTATTTCTACGACCTACACAAAACAGAGTTGCACCGACCTTGAAAAATATGCACTGGAAATTTTATTTTTATATTACGAGATGTGTATATAACTGTTTTTTTTAATAATTCTATGATAACTGTTTTAAAATACGTAATTTATAAATTATATATACCATTAGATTATACGTTTTCATGGTATCCGGTGGGTGCGACCACGTTATTTTATTTCGAAAGTCAGGCAATATAAAAGAAGTGTAAAAATCTCTATCAAATTAACATTGACGACCGCTTAGCCTAGTGGGCAGCGACCCTGCCTGCGAAGTTGGAGGTCCCGGGTTCGAATCCCAGGTCGGGTCAGTATTTATATGATGAATATTAATACTGGCACCGGGTCTTGGTTGTTATATGTATGTGGTGTCTTCGCTTGGTACCCAAAATACAAGCTAATGCTTAGTTTGGGACCTAGACGTTGTTGTCATTGTGTGTGTTATTATTATTATTATTTTCTTATACCTGATACTCTGTACTAGTAATTAAGTAAGATCAAACAAACAAATTTTAAATAAGCGCACGTTATATAGGGAGGTACATGTTTGAGGACAGAAAATTGTCTTTACCGTCTTTTGAAAGAAAATAGTCTATGTATAGATGTCCCCGCCCGCGAAAGACGCGCAAGTCTTCCATTGTGCTCGAAGTAATACCCGTCAATGGATGTGTGTTGTTTTATCGACGCAGCAAGTGTTATACAAACTTAGTTAAAAAGTGTTGCACTTTTTGTGTTTTTGTCCTGTTCTTGTTCTTACCAGTTTTGATGTGCCTTACCATTTATACTATTTAACCTTCTATATTTATTTCAAATCCTTAAGCTCATTAAGCTTTTCTTTGATAGCTTTGGGGATTTTCTGCCTCCTAGTATTCAACTTAAGAATGTTTTATAGGCATATTCGTGTCTTTAGCCGTTTCTGACGTGTCTTTACCAGGTAATTGTTGCTAAATATTTCTCTAACACATAAACATAATGAGTACACCATGGCTAAATAGTGTTGCAAAATACATCTATTATCCATAATGCATACAAATAGCCTGTTATCTGAAAGTTTTACGAAATTGCTAAATATCCGTATTTCAGAGAAATACCCGTATACATGATAATAATAAATATTACAATTGCAGTTTTAATTTCTACCAAAGGATTTCTTCGGTATTTTCGGAAACATTTAAGTAAATTTAAGTTAATAAATGCCTTTGCTTCTTGAACCATGGTTTAAAAAATATAATAGTTGTCATGTCAATTATCAACCATAAATGTCATACAACGTCATAGAATAACAATGAACAACAGCTAGCGCAAAAGTAGTACTAGCAAATAAATCGTAATAAAAAATTAATAACAAATAAATATAGCAAAACGAGAAACACTAATATAATACATTATGGCGCAGTATGGTATCAGTTAATTAGTATTATTTGACGTAACTGACACATTGGTAATCAATAGAAATCCAGTTGAAAAACAGATTCGACGCACTGGAAACCACTGCAAATGTTGACGACATGGCAAGGAATCTGATCGATGTTGTCAGAAAAGTGGGTGGCAAATATTTTAGGTAGAGGTGCAAAGGCAAAGACTCTAAGCTCTCCAGCAGACTCTGGATTTCATGCGAGAAAGACGTGAGAAATCGCTACGAAGAGCATCGTCAGACCTGGCTCTCAACAAAAAAATCAAGAAGCTGATACGACGGGACCTTCGCCTCTTCAATACAAAACGTATCGAAGAGGCGATCGAGCATAACAAAGGTTCGAAAGTTTTCGTTCAGCAACTTGGTCGAAGTCAGCTGACGAAGCTCAGGACTAGCGACAACAAAATTGTCTACTCGAGACCAGAGATACTCGCTGAGATAGAGACATTTTACAAAAGACTTTACGCCACACATGCACCTCCCCCTGCAGCCCGTGACGGCAGCGATCGGAGGGCGCCACTGACCCGACACTATACAGATGACATTGCCGATGTCAGTCTGGGCGAGGTCAGATTAGCTCTCAGACAGCTTAAAAATGGCAAAGCACCCGGCGCTGATGGTATCACGATAGAGCTTCTGAAAGCAGGCGGGAAACCAGTCCTGAAAGAGCTACAGAAGTTATTCAACTCTGTCATACATAGCGGTGTCACACTGGATGCATGGAGTGAGAGTACGGTCATCTTATTCTTCAAAAAAAGAGACAAAACGCTTCTAAAGAATTATAGACCGATCTCACTCCTCAGCCACGTGTACAAGCTGTTCTCGAGGGTTATCACGAATCGCCTCGCCCAAAGATTTGATGAATTTCAGCCCCCTGAGCAGGACGGGTTTCGAAAAGGTTACAGCACCGTGGACCACATACATGTGCTGAGGCAGATTATTCAAAAATATAATCAACCTCTGTGCCTAGCCTTTGTGGACTACGAGAAAGCCTTTGACTCCGTCGAAACCTGGGCTGTTCTGGAATCCTTGCAGCGATGCCGAATCGACTGTCGCTACATTGAGGTGTTGAGATGTCTGTACGAAACCGCGACAATGTCTGTCCAGGTTCAGGACCAGCGGACGAAACCTATCCAATTGCGAAGAGGAGTGCGACAGGGGGATGTGATATCCCCGAAACTGTTCACCAACGCATTGGAAGATGTTTTCAAGACGCTGGACTGGAAATATCGTGGCATCAATGTCAACGGGGAATACATCTCTCACCTCCGGTTTGCTGACGACATAGTCATCATGGCAGAATCGTTGGAGGAGCTCAGTAGAATGGTAAACGGCCTCAATGCCGCCTCTCGGCGGGTGGGACTCGGGATGAATTCGGACAAGGCCAAAGTCATGTTCAACGAACATATTCTACCGAGACCGGTAACCGTAGAGGGCGCGACTCTTGAAGTTGTGCAAGACTATGTCTATTTAGGACAGACTGTCCAGTTAGGCAAACACAACTTTAACAAAGAGGCCGACCGAAGAATTCAGCTGGGCTGGGCTGCTTTCGGGAAGCTTCGTCATCTGTTCTCGTGGCCACTACCACAATGTCTGAAGACCAAGGTCTTTAACCAATGCGTCCTGCCTACAATGACATACGGTGCCGAAACATGGATTCTCACGGCAGGACTGGTCCATAAATTTAAAGTCGCTCAGCGCGCTATGGAGCGGGCTATGCTCGGCATTTCCTTGATGGACAAAATCAGGAATACTAAAATCCGTCGAAGAAATAAAGTTGTCGACATAGCCGAAGTGATTAGCAAGCTGAAGTAGCAATGGGCCGGTCACATTTGTCGTAGAACCGACAACCGATGGGGTAGACGGGTTCTCGAGTGGAGGCCACGTATTGGGAAGCGAAGCGTTGGACGCCCTCCGGCAAGGTGCACTGATGACCTGAAGCACCATACCGGGGGTAATTGGATGCGGAAGGCGGAGGACCGTGTGTGGTGGCGAGCCTTGGGAGAGGCCTATATCCTGCAGTGGAGAGACACGGGCTGATGATGATGATGAAATCCAGTGTTTTTTTAATACAGGCCGAAGAAGATTAAATTTAATATTTAGAGTAAAAAGTAACACATTACAAATTAAAGAACAACAAAATCAGAAGGGAATCATCAATTCTTGTTCCATCAATTCTTTTTCAAATAATTTTTTTTTTGGACACAGTATCGTGTGGGGATACTTAAACTTTTAAAGTCGACATAACTGTGTCTCCCTGTTTTCTAGCTTTTTGATTACCTAGCAAATCTGAAAAAGGAAGAAAATAGCGCAAACAGACATTTTCAACAAACAATGCTTTGAATAAAACGCATTTGGAAGTTTTTTCGATATATGCCAGTGACTATCTTTGCACCGTGGTTGCATGAGAATCATTATTGCCTTGACTTTTATGTATGATGATTTCTTCTAGTAAATGCTACAATTATCATAACTTAATTAAAGCTACTGTCATTATTAGATATATGTACCTCTGGCAGGCAATGATGTTGCAGGCAATAATAGTTGTACAAGCCGTCGTGGTGGCACCACGTGCCGTCGGGGAAGTACGGGTCCAGCCCAGCATCGTTCAGCTCGACGCGAGGCGCGTAGAACCCACCACCCGACGCACGCCGGCAGAACACTGCACACCCCATCCACATGCGAGCTAATGGCAACACATTGATCTTCTTTTATTTAACGGTTTAAGATAATTTTATTGAATCAATATAAATTTCAGCTATGATTTTAACAATACCTACTGACGCACTGGACGAGTTTTCTACAGCGCTCCCTTTTTGCTCTACAATTCAGTTGTGAAAATAAGGACAGACAAAAAGAACGGTATGGGTCGCGGGACCCTTAGCAATAGTAAACTTCATACAAAATCCCATTTTTCTATGAATATATTATATTTAAAACATCAATTCTTCTTGTAGTAGCTATTGAGAAGTTCTAGTACCAACTTTCCGACTTCATCATGAGAACCACGACACCAAATGTAATAAAAACTACCTACCTACTCATAAAAACTGTGCATAAAACAAATTAAATAAGCCTATAAATTCGATATGAATAGTAGTAGCCATTGAGAAGTTATAAAATCCATCTTTAGCTCCTATAGCGAGCCTCTTGACTGGCTCTTGATAAAAAAACCGGTGAAGTGATAGTTGAACTCGCACATCAAGGGTTCTGTTGCGCTCTTATTTTGTTAGATAACATTCCTCTACGTTTGCGATTTTATTCTCGTTTATTGTCTGCTCACATACTAAACTTCTATTAATTGAATCTATTACGAATGTCCATAAATAATACCTAATTTTAAAACTTATAATACTCTTGAAATGTACTTATGGACTTTTCCATCTGTTCTTGTACTTGATAGTATATTTTAAAAAAAAGTAATTCTTGGTAGTAAATGTCTAGGCGCAATCATCAATTAAATAATATCGAAGGCCAGTATTAAAAAGATCTATTTACTTAATTATTTTGTGTTAACTTTTCAATGAGCATTATTTATAAATTTAAATTATTAAATAGTGAGTAATGACTGACTAGGATCGTGCGGCGCCTGCAAGCCTCCGCCTCTCGGGTCCAATTCGGGCAGCAGTGCCGCAAATTCGCCACATTTGCGCGCCGCAAGTTCGCTTGCACCTATACGACGTTTTTTCGCACACACCTGTACATACCACATCAAATATTAATAGGTGGTTATTGTCAATAATTCGAAGCATGACTACACTATAGATCGTTTTAACCCATGGAGATATAAATGGTTCCGATGTTTGAACTTCTGTTCTTTAGAGATGTAAAAACAGAAATATACAAATGCACATTACATTTTCTCTGTTATTTCCTAAATAATATAGGCTAATTTATATTGGGTTTTTCGTATCTTATAAGTGGTACCTTGGCGTCATCACACAGTGCGACGTCATATGAAGATCCTTCGCAGTTGCCCGAAGACGTATTGCATTTTCGTCTTCGCTCGCGGAAGCCCCGAGAGCGATGCGTGCAACCAGAACGACAAACGCCCTCTTGCCACAACGACCAGCCTCCGTCCGGCATGCCTTCGGGAGTCACCGGTGTCTCCGGCGCGTCATCGCTCGCTTTCACACACGATCCGCCTTGACACCACTAAAATAAATTACTAATGCGTCAACAAAGGTGATGCGTGACTATATCTAAACATCACAACTAGCAAAATTGTGATAAAAGAAAATCTTTTAACTTTAAAAAGTGTTTAAAAAAAAAACAAAAGTAACAGTAGCGGCAGCTAGTGGTATAAATGTGATTCCCATATATTCAGGTTTCAGCAAAATTCTGATAGTACGATAAAGTGTAAACACTACCAATTAGCAAAACACATATCAGTCGATCTGACACAGGCTGTGTTTAGTACAAAGCGATTCTGTAATTTATTTCAATATGAGCCGTCAGCGCCGATATCAAAGTATAATTAGATTTTAATTAATAATAGTGTGAAATAATGAAAGCACTCGTACCATGTGTCGTCCGCACGCCGTGCCAGGTAGGGCGGGTCCTGCGTAGTAGAATCCCGTACGGTGAGGTGTACGACAAGTGAGCTGTGGGCAGTGCTGTGGTGAGGGTGCCTGCTGAGTGGGCGCTGCATCACGATCTCGCAGCAACAGCTCGCACTGCCTCTTCGCTCCCCACACCGCACCCGGCGCGCCTCCGAAGCGTTCATGCCGAAGCTCCTCTCCTACTAAATCGTCTGGATCACCGCCATCGTATAAGCAGGTCGCCCACCTGAAATTTATGATGAAGATTTATATCAGATAATTGAAACTAATCATAATCATAATCATAATCTTTATTGCATGTCACAATGTATGGTATTCTAACTATATAACTATATAACTATTCAAGTAATTAAGAGAAATTATGTAACTATTGTGTTGTCGCCCGTTCGTACAATTATGAGTAGACACATCCTAATGTGACCAAGCATTTCATGAAATGACGGACGCGATTTCATGCATTTCATTCACAATGACTGTAATATCATCTAGGTATGATTAGACATGCCAAGAAACAGTGCAATTACATAAAATGCCTAGTCACAACATGATGTGCCTGATTTAATGATCTACTGGTCGACACATCATTTAAGATGGAGAATTTTGTTATGAAAAATACCGCAATTTTTTTAATATTTTTTTTTATTTTGTCCAATATTAAAGTTATTATAATAATTGCTTGGTCATACGAAGGGTTAGCCGAGAATTTTTTTTTTCACTATTTTATAAGCATCGCTATGACTTCAATAACAATTTGGTTTTGATTTTTAACTCCCGACGAAAAAAGAGGGGTGTTATAATTTTGACGTGTGTCTGTCTGTGGTCTCGCAGCTCCCGAACGAATGGACCGATTTCGATTTAACATTTTTTTAAAGGTGACTTAATCGAGAGTGTTCTAAGCCATGATTCAAGAAAGTCTGTTCGTCCGTTTGAGGATTATCAGCTCTTTTCCAGTTGATGAAGGGATGTGAGCGATTTCCAAAGGTCTGATCGTTTCGAAATTTGGTATCCATTTACTTCAAAGATATTATAAAAACTTGGTGACCTTGACCTGATGCTGCAGCATCTTTTGGAATCTGGAGCATGCCCAACTCTTCACCAACTTACAGCAGAGTTATCGTGTTTGGGCTCAATGGAATGGTTTCAATGAGTATGTGTCAGATAGATGATGATCGAGGATAATGGAGAAAAGAATTAGCCAAGTGAGAGTCAAACTCGCGTTTTGAGAGATTTGGCTTCAATATTTCTTTAAGTATTTTTTTATGAATCAGTTTAACTAAAAATACCCATACAAACAAATTAAACTCTGGCACTGTACATATTTTCTTGCGAAGTTACTTATATCATTAAAATAAGAGAAATATTAAAAAAAATTATGAATTAAGAATTAAATTTAAAAATTTAAAAATACCCGACACAAAAGAACTAACATTTAAAAAGGCTGAAATAATCAGGTTTGTTCATTTTCAAATGATTTTTGATCCTTAAAGGCGTTTAGTTTACTTTACTAATTATTAGGTACATTAAGTTTACTAAATGGTCCCCGACGCCTTTAACGATCAAAAATAATTTGAAAATTAACAAACCTGTATTATTGTAGACTTTTTAAGTGTTAATTCTTTTTGTGTCGGGGTTTTTTTAATTATATACTTTACCGTTTTACTAATAAAAGTTAGATCTATTATGACTTTTCATTTTCTGACATTTTGACTTGTTGAAAGCATTGTTTGTTGAAACAACCTTTGTTGGTTGAAAAATACAAACAATATAAAAGAAGCGGCACAACGTTTTACTTGCTACCTACCCAATTGTACAATAATTTCCAATCTAGTAATTTTGTCTAGTTTGACTATCCATTAGCCAAGGCAATAAAACATGCCATACAGGGATGGTTCCATACTACATTTTTTTTTATTGTCATTAAATGGAAGACAAAGAATTAATACATAACTGGCTTTTTTAAACGACCGAATTCAAAAAAAGGAGAAGGTTTCTCAATTCGACCGTATATATTTTATTAACTTAGAAACATACCTAAAATTTATTTCTTGCGTAATTTTAACTAATTCGTTGCCACACTGCCACACCGAGCCATTAGTTCACAATCATACTAATAACGGTGAAAAGATAGGGTAATTAGGATGATCGAGAAATCATAAAATTACTTTTTGTTGACAAAACAATTTTTAATTAATATGGTTGTGAACTAGGGTATCGAATTAGGCTTGCTTATCTTAATTAGGCCCGGCAAAATTTTAATAGCCAACTGGCGGCAAATGTGTAAATCCATTGTATAACCATAGTATATCCATATATAGTATTGGCTTGACCTGCGAGGGTCTGGTTTGAATCGATCTAGAGTTTATTTCGTAGCATACAATAAATAAGAAAAAGAATAAAAAACCTTTGATTAAAAACAATAATTTTGTTTTGTTGACACCCAAAATAAAGAAAGGTTCACTTACTGGATATGAGTTGGGAGCGCGCGCGGTCGATCGACTTCCTTGCTTGCCTTGTGTTAAGCGTCTCGTGTTTTAGCGAGATCGAAAAAATATTCTTCGATATTTGTGCGCTGGATGAAATTTGCAGGAAGGAAATATTCAGGCGTCAACATTTCCCCCCACTTGAAATCATTATGTAGGATTTCAAAAAAATCAATTAAATTAAATAAAGTTGAACATATTGTACACTACATCAATATAGCCTGTGCTTATGCAAGTAAGAATCTTAAAATAAAACAGAAAAAAAAAATATCAAGAAAAATTAAACATAAAGAATTATTTTATTTCTCGATTGTGGAAATACTTATGAACAAAATAAATAAATAAACTTAATTATCTATTGGGATTGGACACAGTTTAACAACTGGCCGACAATATTCCCCATTTGAGGTTTTGACGGTGGCGACCCGTACCACACCATCCTTTCCGGGGTGCAACCGTATTATTCGACCCAAACTCCACTGAAGTGGGGGAAGAGAAGGTTCTGAAATTACAACAATTTGATTTTCTTTGATATTTGGAGCATTGTCATACCACTTTGTTTTTTGTTGTAATGTATGGATATAATCACGCTGCCAGCTGTGCCAGAAAGTTTGTGTGATTTTCTTTAACAACTGCCATCGTTGTGATGGAGTGAGTTTCTCCTTGCTCAATTCGCGTTCTGGTAATGTGACCAGTGGACCGCCTACCAAAAAATGTCCCGGCGTTAGCACGTCACATTCGTTTGGGTCTGATGAAAGTGCGCATAAAGGACGCGAATTCAACATGGCTTCAATTTTAATAAAAATAGTATTCAGTTCCTCTAATGTTAAAATCTGAGTCCCTATAACTCGTTTTAAGTAATATTTTGTGGACTTTATTCCACTTTCGAAAATACCACCAAAATGCGGTGCACTTGGAGGGTTAAAACGCCACCTAATACCTCTAACATTTAAATTCGTATCTATATAAAATTTATCCGCAAAAACTTCAGCATATAATTTATTTAAATAATTTTTGGCAGCAACGAAGTTCGTGCCGTTATCTGTGGTGATGGACTGACAAACACCACGTCTACCTACGAAACGGTCTAGAGCAGCCAAGAACGCTTCACCGGTTAATTCGGTGACAACTTCGAGGTGGATCGCCTTTACTGAGAGACACACAAACAAACATACATACGCTTTATAAATACGGGCGTTTCGTCTTTTACTCTCTTTTACCAAAAAAGGGACCACCAAAGTCTATGCCGACGTCCTGAAAGACTCTACCCGCCCGAAGTCGAGAAGGTGGCAAATCCCCCATGGTGGGTTGATAAGCTGTAGGTTTAACTTTGAAACACGTTACACACTTTGATAAACGCGATCGAATCAAATTTCTAATACCTAATATCCAAAACTGTCGCTGAATGAGTGATTGAAGTGTACGAGGTCCACAGTGAAGGTAAGTCGCATGAAAGTGATCGATTATTAATAAAGCTAGGTTACTAGTCTTCGGAACGAGAATCGGATGAATCGTATCCTCGGATAAATCAGCGTTTCGAATGCGTCCCCTCACTCGCAATAGACCAGACGTATCAATAAACGGAGAAAGCTTGCGAAGTTCCCGTTTACAAAGTTTATTTTGTTTGATTTTCTTTATATCATCATCAAAATATTGAAGTTGTTCGTGTTTTAATAAATGATACATAGATGTACGTATCTCCGAAACTGTTAAATTTGAATCAAAACACGTATTTGAACGCTTACAATTATTAATAAAACGTAAACACCAAGCAAAAATTCTTTTTACTTTAGAAAATTTAGATGTGTTATTTAATAATTTTGAAATAATATTATTTTCATACTCATGAAAATTATGAGAAACTAAACAAGTTTTTAACTCGGGAATTTCATGTGGTAATATGTTATTGACGCGCGTCGACGGCCACTCATCGGTCGGACGTGCAAGCCAAACTGGCCCGCGAAACCACAGGGCGTGATCCGCGATCTCGGCAGGTAAAAGACCACGACTACAACAATCTGCTGGGTTGTCGATACCTGCGATATGTAGCCACGAATTTTTATTTATAATTTCGTTGATTTGCACAACTCTGTTTGCGACAAATATTTTTAATTTGTGAGCCTCCGTATGAAGCCATGACAAGACGGTGCTGCTATCGGTGAATGCAATTATCGCATCTATTTTGATGTCCGAACTCAAAACCCTGTCCATGTGTTCGAGGACACGCGCCAATAAGACTGCAGCACACAGTTCTAGTCTATTTGTAGTTAAAGTTTTCAGCGGCGCTACTTTCGATTTTCCAACGAGTAGACTCACTAAAATATTTTTATCGGTAACTACTCTAAGGTATACACAACAACCGTATCCTTTGGAGGACGCATCACAAAAGCCGATTAGTTGAATCATTGTCGGTTGTCGGGCTAATATTAATCGTGGCAATTTTACTTCCGTTAAACATGAAAGTTGCGAAGTGAAATTAAACCATTGACGTTTTATATTGTCGGGCACTTCATCGTCCCAATTTAAACCTGAACGCCAAATTTCTTGTAACAATTGCTTTGCACAAAATATAACTGGATTTATAAAACCTAACGGGTCATATAATTTTGCAATGTGTGATAGAATAGCACGTTTTGTGTATATAACATTATCTAATTCAGAAACTGTATACGTAAAATAATCATCTTTTGGATGCCATTTTACTCCAAGAATTTTTAAACTTACGTCACTGCCCTCGTCACAAAATGTTTTTGGTAAGTCGCAGTGATCTTCGGGGATTCGACTAAGAAATTCCGAATTGTTACTACTAAATTTACGAAGCTCAAACTTTCCGCGTGCCAGCAATTCAGTAACTTTGGTTTTTAGTGTGATAGCGGCTTCAAGTGAATCACTGCCACTACAAACATCGTCCATAAATATTTCATCACAAATAACACGGACTGCACGTGGACAGTCTGAACCCTCGTCGAGAGCTAACTGACGCAACGTTCTAATGGCTAGACACGGGGAACTAGAAACGCCATAGGTTACAGTGTTTAGTTCGTATTCGTGCACTGGTTGTGCTGACGAATCCCGCCACAGTATATGTTGAAACTTCCTGTCTTCCGGCCTAATTAAGATTTGTCTGTACATTTTACAAATGTCTGCCGTAAATACAATAAAATGAATTCTAAATCTAGTCAATACATCAACAACATTTTGTTGTAATTTAGGCCCTACATAAACTAAATCATTAACCGAAAAGTTTAAATTAGACTTAGCACTGGCGTCGAATACGACTCGCACCTTCGTAGTGCTACTCGAGGGTCGTATGACAGAATGGTGAGGGATTATGGCATTCCCGGAATCGTTGCTAGGAACACCGACGTCACACATGTGCCCTAGAGATTCATATTCATGCATAAATTGTGTATAATCTAATTGCAGTTGTAGTTGACGAGCAAGGCGTCGTTCTAAAAATAATAAACGTGATAGACCATGCTTATAAGAATCACCCAGCGATATCGAAGAATCTTTTAACAAAATAGGCACGACATAACGACCAGATTCATCGCGATAAGTGAGCTTCTTATAAATGTCTTCACATAAGTCATCTTCTGGAGGAGTCATAGAAGCCTGGGGCGGTTCTTCTATCTCCCAGAAGGACCTCATAGTAAGTTCGAGAGAACGAGTAGAAGAAATTAGAGATGACATATTTTGAGGTGATTGATAACGCGTATCTAACTTACCCGTAATCACCCATCCGAAAATACTATGTAATGCTGTAGGTATGCCAGCACCCGGAGAATAGCGTTGGCCATCATATATTACATCAAATAATTCTGCACCGATTAATAAATCTACATTTGCCGGTTTATCAAACTCAGCATGGGCCAGTTTTAAATGTTCGAATTTGTTTCGAATAGAAGAAGGTAATTGTTCACTGGGCAAGGTAGTCGAAATTTTATTTAAAATAACAGGATTTATCTCATAAATGACTTCTGAGTCACGAGCCTTAATACTGCACGACGCGATTCCCTTTATATCTACTACATTGTTATCACCGATTCCAGCGACAGACAAATTACACTTTTGAAAACGTAATCCCAGTCGGCGAGCACACGATGACGTCACGAATGAGTCTTGCGCGCAACTATCGATGAGCGCACGCACGGGTCTAAATACACCGCACGAGTCTCGCGCGCGCACTATAGCTGTACCGAGTAGAACAGTGCGCGCTCGCGTTTCGCTTACTAGAACCTTACTATCCGGATTTTGATCCGAATCCGAAATAGAGACCGGAGCTGCGATGAGAGTCGACGACGAAGTCGGAACTGAAGGCACACTCGAGGTGACGGCCGGGCTCAAGGGCGGAACCATAGTCGGAACCGAAGCCGTTTGAAAATCGGTCTCGATAGTTGGTGAACGCGGTATATGCAGCAATGTGTTATGTCGACCGTTACAGGCTGAACAATTCAATTTTGAAGGACACGAGTTATTAAAATGTCCTGGTCGTAAACAATTTAAACATGCACGCTTTGACTTTATAAATTCGATGCGCGATTGCACCGATAGGCCATTGAACTTAGGACACCGGTAAATTACGTGTGTTTCGCTACAACACAAACACGTAGTTGTTTTATTATGAGATGCTACAAACGACTGCTTAGGAGTCTTAATTGCGGGTTGCACGAATCCGCTCTTATTCATTACGCGACTTTGAACCTTGGACGGAAAAGTCATCGGTTTGGTACGTGGATGGTTACTCGAACCACACGTTTCCAAAATTCGTATATAATTTTGTAGAAATTTAAGTAATTCTTTGAATGAAGGTATGTCACTTGCATTTTGTAACTCGAATCGTTTTCGAGTATCGGAGTCAAGTAACTTGACACCGAGATAAAATAATACAAATTCATGAATATTTTCCAAATTTAAAGCTTCAAGTGAGTTCACATTTTCATATAAGGTATCGGTTAATTGTGTCAAACCTTCGACGGTCGGTACAGTCAGCGGCACAAATGAAGTGATTTTTTCTAAATAAGTCATAGCAAGTAGTTTTTTATTTTCATAACGATCTATTAATTTTTGTAATATAATAGGATAGTTTTGATCGGTTATTGGTACACCCTTTATTAAACTAAGGGCTGACCCAGACAAACATGAAATTAAATAATGGAATTTTTCTATTGAACTGAGCGGCTTATTATGAACCATAGATAGAAAATAATCATAAAATGTCTGCCAATTTTCCGCTTTACCATCAAACTTTGGAAGTTCCAGCTTTGGATATCTGGAATTTGCAAAATGTTCTAATTTTGTGGCCGACTGTACTTGTGTAGTTGCCTCATTATTATTAGACGGCGTTTTAAACTCTTCTAATATAGACAACACATAATAGTATAAGTCGTCGAAAGTATTTAACACCTGGGAATCCAATACTGTCTCAGGTTTTTCCATTAATGCAATATTGGAGATTCGGTTATAAATTTCATAGAATTCATCTTTGATTGCATCAAGTGTATTGCAACGCGCTCTAAATGACGGTAAAATAACCCTTTTCGATTTTACTTCTTTTGCTAAATCATAAAGCACTTGCATCGCACGAAAGACATGGTCACGACGGGACTCCAATATTTTTAATTCCCGTAGGAGACTTGAATTATCGCTCTTTTGTGCCATTTCATAAAATTGAATGCTTTAATGCAAAGTAAAAGAAAAGAAAAAACTCACTTCAATCTACCTACGTAAATTATTGTTACGTAATAAGGTAAATTATATATGGAAAATAATTAAAGGTAAAAATAGATGCAAACTAAATTCAATATACCCTCGAATAAAAAACACGACCGGCTACCGCGCGCTTGAAATAAACAATATTTATCGAAAATATCGAGATATATTTCCACAATCGTATAAAATTAAACACTCCTTTGAATTTACGTATTTAGTTTTCTAATTATAAGCACAGATTTACAACTCTAGACCAACAAACCAAAAAAAATCAATTTTTATGAAATTAAAATTAAGTTGAAATAAGTAGACCGGGTCGGTACTTATTAACTTAATATACTTAATAAAATTTTAATTTAATTGAAATGGACTGTATTATGGATGGAATTAATCCGGCTCGTTTGGACCACTAAAATATGGCTTGACCTGCGAGGGTCTGGTTTGAATCGATCTAGAGTTTATTTCGTAGCATGCAATAAATAAGAAAAAGAATAAAAAACCTTTGATTAAAAACAATAATTTTGTTTTGTTGACACCCAAAATAAAGAAAGGTTCACTTACTGGATATGAGTTGGGAGCGCGCGCGGTCGATCGACTTCCTTGCTTGCCTTGTGTTAAGCGTCTCGTGTTTTAGCGAGATCGAAAAAATATTCTTCGATATTTGTGCGCTGGATGAAATTTGCAGGAAGGAAATATTCAGGCGTCAACAAGTATACTACTATATATGTTAATAATAAGTCCAAAAATTTAACTCTTGATCTACAAGATCAATCAATAACTATCGAACAAGTGGTCGTAGCTGGCGAATTTTTACGAAACGATATGTCTCGGCATCACGCTTCGTAATTTTAAAAAAGTACTTACTTTTTTTTTTACTTACTTTTTTACTTAATTTTTGTGTCTACTTGATATAGTTACAATCAAACTTTATGGCGGATCCGAAGTAGGCACAAGTCGCGTCGCAATATACAGTTTTAGGTTTAGCGGAACGCTGTGGCGCGAGGGGTATATGACTGTACCAGCGCAAGCCCGCTCAAAGCGTTGTATTCAGATCCGCCCTAAAGTTTAACGCGATCTATACCAAAGTCTACGAGGTCTAGGGCAATGCGCAAAGTGCGATTATGGGGGCGAATCATAGATTCAAAAGCGCATAAAATGTGAGATACGGATAAGGCATCATAAAAGCCACCCTGTCTGAGTACGTACTCGAGTTGGGCGGCGACTCGCGCGCTGCATGGCGACCAGGTGGCCTCGCCGTTAGTTCCTCGAGAAGGCGACATTATGTAGCCATCCGTCGCACAGGAGTTGCCAGTGCCATCATGGTGCATACCCAAGCTGAAAGGAAGCCGCGCACAGTATAGGTAGCTTTTGATCAAGAAACATATATGAACCTTTAATATTTTTAACGTTCGTGAATTTCAATATTCTCTAATTAACAAAAAAAAACTGTTTTAGGCACTTTCACTTTCCGTGATTTCTTATCGATTGGGTATACCCTAAATAATTTTGTATTTGATTAAAAATTATATTTTACGAGAAGTGCATTGTAAACCATCTTGAAACATTACAAACAAAACTCAAAAAGTGTTCTTATAAGCCTCAATCGCAAATGACGCTCTATCTATGGGGTGTAACAAAATGAAACTTTTTTGGTTATTCGCTTCGAAATATGTAGGGAATGTGTTTCAAAAACAAATACATTTACTGGTAATACATTTAAAATGTGACAGTTTCGTGACTGCTGTAGACAGGAGGACAAACAAGCGTCACATAGTTACAAGATTTCTAAGTTCGATTATCAATACCTAAAAGAGTGTTTAACCTCAAGATTTCATACTACAATTTTTAGGAATTTGACTACCTGGCTATTTGAGGAAAGTTTAAAGTTGTTATTGTAATTATAGTAAAGTTATAGTTTTAAAACCCAGTTCTGAAAAAGTGGAGGCCTCTCCTCTGGAGGCCACGCCTCTCTATGCATGTTTGGGATATGTTATAAACTGCTATTATCGTACTTCGGCTAACCAACCTCACTGCTAAGTATAATATCGTCTTTGGAGAGTTACACTGTTTAAGAACCATCTTTACCTAAAATTTCTGGCAAAAAATCATACATAATGTGCACCACCTGATTAATAAGTAAATATATATCTATGGCAAAACATTATGTAATAATTTACGATTTTAAGAATTTTTAAACTATGAGCGATGGTTAATCAAAGAATATGATTTCCTACTTGTGCCTGCTGATGTGGATAACATTATTGTAATAATTATCAGCAATATAATGTTTGTCTGTTTGTTTTTTATGCCTTTTTCAGATATTAAATGCGTTGGGCTGAAATTTTTCGCGGAAATTATGATTTTTTTAAATTCTAAAGTAATATATAGACTATAATATTTCTAGAATCCCATCAAAGCTATCCAGAGGATGGTATATTTAAATCAGAACGTCACGTCATTGTCTAGAGCTGAGATTGCTAATTGTGAACAAAATAAAAAATATGATAATATATTTGGGCACTTTTATGACCATAATATTGACTTAGAACAAAATTTATATTTATACCTTCACTAAATGTTCCATGTATCAAATAATTTTTTGAAACAATTCTAGTAGTTTTATATGCTTTATGATTTCTGAATAATATAGCCACAGACAGTATGGCGGCGTGGCACCTAAATAAATGCCACGAGGGTGTACAGATGTTTAGAGAAAATTTGTTAGGTGATAGGTATACAGACGGCCCATAATCGTGTAAAATTAACCGATGCTTAAAGGAAGAGAACGAGGAGGGGTAAGGGAAATATATAGTATGCTTGTATAACCCACTTATGTCCAATTTCGTGCGCGAGGATGTAGACAGACGTAAAGCCGGCAGAAGGATAGGGTCGTCCAAAGGCGTCGTTAGCTCCAAACTCGGCGACCACGCAGGCGTGCGCAGGTAGGCACACGCCGCCCACTGGCGCCAGGCCCATGGTCACGCCGCTACGCCGCCCGCCATCCTCCGAGTAAAAATCTAGCCTGTGAACATCACATACATATTAGATACCTACTCATTTACGGTAAAGTTTTAAGCGAGATTAAAACAATTATTATTTGATTACGTTTACTGACGCATAATTTGGGATAAAGCCCACGAATAACAGACAAACATCCTATTTCGTTTATGTAGATGATTAGATTAACCAAGACAATAAACAATTCATCATCGCTTCAATACTTTATGCACTTTTTAAGAGTTCCGTAAGTACAACCGAGGTGAAAAATGAGAACATTTATAGCATCGCTCCCATGTCTGTCTGCCCGTCTGGCACAGTATATTTTCTCGGAATATATCTACTAGACAAAAAAGTTTAAATATGCTACATAGGTATACAGAGTTT
This sequence comes from Luffia ferchaultella, assembly GCA_949709985.1. Lineage (NCBI taxonomy): Eukaryota > Metazoa > Arthropoda > Insecta > Lepidoptera > Psychidae > Luffia > Luffia ferchaultella. The sequence continues at coordinate 16,579,959 of OX453240.1, read as the reverse complement.
TTACGGATCAAGGACGCACAGCCTAAATAAGCGAATTATCTTTTTGAGGGTTAATTTTAGGGAGCAAAATAGAAAAAATGTTAATCAAGTGCATTATGGGACATATCAAATGAAAAGACCATTAAAATGATATTAAAGAAAATATATGAAAATCGTGCTATTGAGCTTAAAATAAAAAAAAAATACCTAAGAATAGAGCTCTCTCATGTTTGACAGGGATAAACGATTTCTCATTTTAGGAATTAAATTTTAGGAGTATAAAAAATTTAGTAAAACGTGACATAATCCAAAAAAGGACTTGGTTTCTGACAAACACAATTATCCATTTTTAATTATGAAATGCGTATTTTAAAAGATATTAAGAAAAACATTAGGATGTGACTTCTCTCCTTACGACTTAAATTCCTGAGCTTAAAAAAGGTCAATGTTAAAAATGTATGAAGCAGTGGATCTCTTTTTTTCTTGATTCGTCATTGAGCTTTTGCAAGAACATGCACATATAAACTTTCTAATAACTGTTGTTTCTGAAAAAACAAATTTTGAAAATTACAATTTGTATAGAAAAAATTGTTTTTTTTTTTCTGCACACCTCTGGGATAATCCTTATTGAAGGACAATCCTCGTTGAAGGGAAGGGGTATCTAGTATTAGTAAAAATAATATTAAAAAAAAGCAAAAGTTCATTAGAACACTTTTGTAACCTGGGCAGTTTTCCAGATATTCGACTAACCATATAGGAATAATTAGATATTTTCTTTTTTGTATGTTTACCTTTAATTTTTTTATGAAAAACAAGATATACATTTAGAAATACATACTTTTGTCTAATACACAATATTCCAAAACACCTTGTGTTATGACATTCCTGTAATATTCTTAAATTGACCAGGTCATTTTATACAAAAATGTTCAATTGTTGTTTACATTGAAATACAAAATCTATAATTATGTTTTTTATTTTGAATTATATATATTAATGCATATATATTTTGGCAGGTGAGGATATATAAACAACAGAGTTTTTGGGTGTTTTGTTTTTATTGTTTTGGACATCCTTACAGAACTAAGATTACATCATTATCATCATCTTCATTAATTCCCTCAAATGCTTAAAACTTCTAAATCGTGTCCCTACTATTTGATCGAAGAAAATAGCTGGAGGTGAAAGGTTATTTAGATATTTTCCCTATCCTAAATACCATATAATCGTTATAACTAGCGAACAGCAACCCAATGTTCTTTTTCCAATTATGCAAGAACAGTAATGTCCTAAAATGGCATCTCTTCCGACTATTCCTTCCTCTACTAAAATATATGTATAATAGATTCTGTTATGCACATGCCTAAATTGAATTCGACCACGAAGTAGCCAACAATTAACTCTAGCAATTTCATATTCGACTATGTCTCTAACATTACATTTCTTGTATATTTCGATTATGTATGAACCGTCTGGTTTCACGTGTTCGCCATAATAGCTACGGGCTTGTTTTAGCTGGTAGTTTCCTAAGGCAAACACGACTAATTTATTTGCAGCAAGCCTAGGGAAGTTTAACCCAGGTAAATTAGCATTTATAGGGTCAAAAGTAACCCTAACTCGGTTAAGATTATTGTTTATGACGTACTCTGCCAGACGGTTCTCCTTTAAATATCGAGTATCGAATTCATGTAGTATTTGATCGACTAATTCGTGGTCAACACATGGCACTCCAAAAGCATTAATTAAAGCTCCCGCAATTTTCGGTTCCTCCAACAAGTGAGGTGATGACCTGTTGAAATACTGGTGTCCAAATTATCGGAACTGATTTTTTAACCTGCCATTTACTGTCTTCACAATCCAACGGACCATTGTAACTTGGTGGTTAGCTGTCCTTCGCCACGATTTTTGGTAACAGGCATACGGGTTTCGTATCCAAAACTTTCCACGTCTCCTATTGCATTCCAAAAGCCTCTGTCAAGTATGAAGACATCTCCTTGATTAAAAAACCATAGAAAAGGATGGTTTTCGTCATTTACTATGTCTTTCAAAATATTCCCATTTGATTTAGTTACCTCGTACAGACCGTATATATCAATAATACCTATAACCATTTGGGCAAACCATTAAAAGTTGTTTTACTAAGTTTCGCCATTTACGTAAACTGTACGATTTTCGTTAAAAATGATCATTTGAGCTTTTCTGCAAATAAATATGCGTTCCATCTAATATGACGATCGCTTTTCTTTCATTAATAGGAGTCTCCGGGTTACCAAAAACTCTTGTTGGTATTGCCAATGATTTATTTATTACATATTCTCTACTCATATGATCAAGGCCGAAATAATTTGGCATGAATTCGTTTCTTAGACACGTTCTAGCAGTAAACATAGTGTTTTCAAAAGTGGTCATACGAAACATTTTACACAGTCTTGTATTTGCTTCAGCAGAGCGTAATTTTACTAAAACTGTAGCCAAAGCGGTGGCCGGTTTTTTGAACTACAAGTGCTCCGGTAAATGAACCAATGCAGTGAATGAACAAAACGTGTTTTTTGCAATAAAACAAGAAATCCATGTTTTTTAAATATAAGGAATGCACTGTTTCCGGTTGGCAACATTCATTCTTATAACGTGGCAACACTTTCATAAAGCGTTAAAGATCATAACTAAAATGGCGTTGATTTTTAAATTATGCGCTGCGTGATTTTTTGTTTTGTATGGCCGAGAATTAACGAATCAGGTGAGACACTCATTTCTAATTGTGATTTTGTAGTCATATTTACAGTACATGCATGAAATTATTGTGTTATTCGTATGAAAAAAAAAGTAAATTCAAACATTTCGGTCTAATAAGGTAAGATTTTCCATCGTTCTTGTAAAATTATGCGTGTTATGCAACTACTGGTAAAAAATAAGTCCAAAGATTTTACATTTAAGAAAAGTAGATGAATAGTGTTTTAAAGCCATTGTATTAGGTCTTAACCTATGAAGTTGTCCTTTTTTATGAAATAAGGTAAAGTATTTATTTTTTCAAACATCTTTATTTCTGTTATTCAAAGTGATTTCACTTTATTGATGCCCTTCTTGTAAAAATCAACTGGACGGGAGGCAACAAACTCTTCATAGGCATTTTGTACTGTCTCTCAGGAATTGACTATTTTTCCCGTTAAAAAGTTGTCCAAATTTTGAAAGAAGTAATAGTCGATAGGTGCAAGGTCTGGCGAGTATGGCGGATGAGGGAGAACTTCCAACCCCAACTCTAGCAGCTTGGAGACTGTTTGTTGTGCACTATGGAGTCGTGGGTTGTCGTAAAGGAGCAGCGGGGACGACCGATTGACCAAAGCTGGTCGCGGACGTGCGAGCTTCTCCATCGTTGTCTTCAGTTCTTCACAGTACACATCTGCAGTAATGCTCATGCCACTTTGTAAAAAGCTGTGAAGAATCACACCGACACTAGACCACCAAACAGTGACCACCTTTTTAAGGGTTATTTTTCGTTTAACACATTGCTTTGGTACTGAACCAGGATCTAACAAACTTGCTGAGCGCTTTCGATTGTCGAACAGAATCCATTTTTCATCACAGGTAACATTCCGGTTCAAAATTCCTTCATTTCTGTGCCTGTTGAGCAACACCAGGCAGGTCTCAACGCGTACGTTGCGCTGGCGATCGTTAATTTCGTAGAGTACCCATCTATAAAGATTTTTCACTTTGCTGATTTGTCGCAAATGGTCCAATATTGTTTTGATGCTAACATCAAAAGCTTATGCAAGTTCAGCTGTAGTTTACCATCAGCTTCCACAATCGCCTTCAATTCATCATTGTTCAACAAAGTGTCCAGACGACCACGACCTTCATGATTCAAGTCACAATTTCCAGAGTGGAAGCAGCCAAAACAATAACGGGTTGTGCGTTCGTTTGTTAAGTTCTCTCCGTAAATGTTGTTGACGTTACGTGCCGTTTGTGCCGCATTAGTGCCATGACGTAACTCCTATTCCATAATTACACAAATTTTTAAATCGTACATTATGACAAAAATGTTCAAACGTAATGAATAATAGACAATAGAGAACGGACAAGTACAGAATCTACAGACTGTCTACAGGACAATGATAAATTGACTTCAAGTAAAGACTCTAAGGACAACGTGAAGAAGAAGTGTAGCCTGAAAAATGACAAAGGAACCAAAAACAAACGTACACAGGAAGATGATAAAAGAACGAAAAGTAAGGACTCAATAGTCCATAACAATGTATATATTAATGTTGGAAAATATGCGATAGTACGTTTTAACTCCGACAAGCGGATGCGTTATTTTGTTGGGAAAATACTGATGATTGACGAGCATGAAAAAAAAAATACAAAATTGGTTTTCTCAGGAAGAAGTCTGTTGCAGAAAATATTGTCAACTTTATTAAGCCGCAAATTTCAGATATAGCTGAAGGGTGATTACTTAGGTTGATAATGTTGATATACAGCATGTACTGTGTGAACCAAGCTGTTCCAAGCGTGGATTAATTTCTTTTACGAATGTGAAATTTAAAGACATTGCGTAGTTAAAATCTACTCAAACAGTAATTCTTATAAACATTTATAATTGTTCCTTACGTACTGTTTATTTAGTGATACTTATGACATATATTGATATGTTTCTAATTAGATATAAAATGTTGATTCATAAACCAAAAGAAAGACTAAATGGAAATGATAAAGTGTTTATACGTAGGTAGTTCCTAGAGTGACGTAAGCACAAATAGATTTTTATCAAAATAATACATAGGTACATACAACTTAAAAAAAGGATTATTATAGATATAGGTTTGTGTTGTAGCTACCAGGTGCCTGATTAGTATTCACAATTTCATGAAAAGAGTACTTAAAAATTACCGTCTAATTCAATACTTTTACCACCTATTATCATAAAAGTGTTGACTACATCTATTAGGTATTTTTCTTAAAAAATGTATCATTATTGTTACGCATATTCACAAAATTTATATGAATGAGTTTCTACGTTAATTTCCTTTGAGATAATTTTGTTTTTATAAGCACACAGATAAAACTTGCGTCAAATAGGTATAAATAACTGAATTTTATCTCCTTCCTCTCCCAAAACTCGAATCAGCCAATATCGCAGGACCAACAGTCTTGGAGACCGTGCAAGTACCTCTAGGTAGGTAAGTACATCAGACAAATTAGTTACCTATCTAATTTGTCCGATATGATGTTAATAATGACAACGTTCAGTTACTGGGTTCCAGTTTGTTCATTCACTGGTGATTTCGCTTTTTTTCTTACAAATTGTTTAACATATCACAAACCTGAGTAAAAATGAATAGTAAAAATGACCTTTTCTGTTTGTTCAAAGTTGCAAATTTCCTTAAGCGTTCATTCACTGGAGCACTTACTTAGACTTCTTGTGCCCTGGAGTAAAGTCTGAAATTGAAATTTTAAAAGACCTACATAATAATATAATAAATCATCACTTATAGTAAATATTTTCTCGAAGCTTAAAAATGTTTTTTTTTGTTTTGTTAGTTTCATCACATCACTCATTTGGTTCGATGAAAACTCCGTTTTAACACTCCAAACATTTGTTTCAATTTCACGCCCAACATTGGATAGAAGGTGCTCTTCGCAAACTCTAACATGAAGTGGCATATAAAATTTTTTTTCATCCAATATAAGGGATCTCAAATCTTTGAAAATCCTGCGTAAATTCTGATTTGTGCAGTTGGTGATCAAACAACGACGAGTGTTGATGAGCGCTCGAGAATAACCGGGAACTGGGAAAGTTACTCGATTCACTTGAACAGCTTGATCGTTTGCTCCCATACTGTGGATTGTATTCCATTTCAATATTTTGTTCTTGAATCGGTTGTTCGGCTATATGTTCTCGTTGAAAGTGGACAAGACAACGATGGCAAATCCGATCTTCATCCGCAAACTACAACAAAATTACTGTAACTGTTAAATATATATAATCATATTTACTATTAGCCAGTATTCTATTTTATATATGAACACGGTGATGGAAAAACTTTCAATTATTTTTTAAGCACACTACGTGCACGGAGGAGTGTGAGATTCGACATTTGACAAAAGTTAAAATCTATATATAATATGTGCTAGAAATACTGTCAACCATATGAGTATAGTCTGTCGTTTGATGCAATTTGAATTGACTTACCTTCTCTCACTTCATTATTATTGGTGGTTTCAAAAAAGTGAGTACGCTCGCATTTCGTCCATTGGGCGACCACTAGTTATTATTAATTTTAATCAATGCATATTATAAAATAAAGTCTCCTGCCGCGTCTGTCTGTCTGTCTGAACGCGATAATCTCAAAAACTAACAAACAGATTTGTATTTTGTTGACACCAATGTACAGAGTGATTCAAGACAAAGGTTTATGTGTATGATTCATCAATGTTTTGTGCTAGTTAATTGAAATATGACGATTATTGTTGAAGACATCGGAAAAAATCTAGCCGAGTAGGAGTTTTCAACGAAAATGCTGCCCAATGAGATATAACAAAATATACTTATGGAAGAATTGTTTCACTTTTATAGGTCTAAAAAAAAGTCCATGATGACATATGTCTAAGGATAGCTTACCACCTACTATACCTATTTATATGTTTAAAAAAAATGTTGTCATATGATGTGGTAATTGGAAAGCAATTTATACGAATACAATATTGATCCTTAACAAATTAAATACATCATTTACCTACAGCATTTCGTGCACATTATTGCCATTTACACCATATAATTTTAAGTAATATCTTAAGATTTAATTTGTTTTTATGTTATTCTTCTTCAAATATTTACAGAATTGGAAATAAAACACGTTAAAAATACTCCGTAGGATGAACTTACGTTATATTTAAATGTCGGGTCGCTAGTTCGTGATATATAATAAATAATATATTAAGAGCGCGGAAAGGATATCTAAAGGGTGTCTAAAACTATATTTTTATTAGATATTTGACTAAGCAAAAAAGAATTAAGCTTACCTCGAATACTTCAATCCTTTCCAAAACATTAAAAATATAAGGATGATTTTGCAGCAATTTTGGTGTTAGACGTTGCGATCTTACATTAGGTCTTGCTCCGCCACGTTGTTGCACTCTGCGTTGACAGGAGATGCATAAAGTACCTCTTACTTCAATATACATTGTTTAATCAAGCTAATATGCGTTAGATGAGCTAATCGTTAACCCAAATACAGCCACGTTGTTAAAAAAAGCAAAATAAAGCAAACAGCAACCAAATCGTGAAGTAAATCCAGAATCCAAAACGCGCCAATGTCGTTTTTAAGCATTAAAAACCGAGATGTAAGTATTTAAAACAAACCAAAATACACAAGCACACAACACGAAGGAGGGATAGCGAGTGAATCGATCGACCGACTTGCATTGTCGTTGTCGAGACACAGTTTGGGTACAGTTGAGCTTGGTTGAGCACATCTTTTGTTTCTTTCATTCTTTTATATTTTTATCCATGCGTTGGCGCAAAAGTGCGCGTCATGTTTCTCTTTCACTCTTTCATTATATTGTATATCTACTCAGACTCGTGCATGCCTTATGGGTTAAAACGTACAGGTGCGCGGGCATGCAGAAATTCCCCTCGGCCCAGTGCTCGGCCACAATGCTTCCCCTCCGCCCTCCCCGCTGGCGTACATATACCCTTTTTTCTTCTAAACAACTTGAAATGATAATGGACTTTTGTTTTTGTGATAAAAGTGAATAAAAATTGCAAAATGGTACCAAATATTCTTAAAATATTCCTAACTTCATGTTTGTCAATATCTCAAAAACTGCCCTAGTTAGACATATGATTATAGTACTTTTTTATATCTTTTGATACGATTAACCACTATGCAAATCTTTAAAGCTGTACGGGAAAAAAATGTTGCTCCACTTTTTGCGAATCATCCTTTAGAAATAAAAACTGGCCAAGCGCGAAAAATTAGGACTTTACAAGTGCATATCTCAACAACTGTTGACTTCAATAAAAAAAATTGTTTGAAACTTTGACATCATTTTTTAAGACCTATCGTTTGGTACCCCTTGCGTTAATATACGATGAAATTTTTTTCGTACTTCAATTACATGTATGGCGACCTATCCCAAAAAAAATTTTTTCCTTAATTTCACTACGCCGTTGTGTAGCGGTTCATACTTAGATTACACCTACCTTCGACATTTCATCTATATTGCCAATAGTTTCCGAGAAAAACCACAGACAGACAGACAGACAGACGGACGTGGCGAAACTATAAGGGTTCCTTTTTTGCCATTTGGCTACGGAACCCTAAAAAACAAGTTACAGGGCATCACTTATAATATAATATTATTATTGTACTTATATAATTATAATGTGTAAGGTTATATTTTGTGTTGCTTCATTTCATCAAGGACTAATTAGTTCAAATGGGTTAGTAGTTACTATGGAAGCCTAATCATACAAGTTAATCGAGTTCAAATTCTAGCCGATGTTTTATAAGTACAGAACCTTGTGCACGCGAGTTCGACTCACATGTGACCGGTTTTTTACGAAGTTCATACCCAGATAATAAAAGTGCCATATCCCAATGTTGCGGATCGTCATCGTCGTCGACGTTGAGGTCGCGTTGGTAGGCGCAGAAAGCGTCGAGAAGCCGGCCGCGCTCCGCTTGCACCGACAGTGCGACTGGTTGCGAACGCAGCAGCGTCAGTCGCACCAGTGACAGCTGTATACGCGTGCCTAGTGATGCGTGCTGATACAATGCCTGCACCTGAGACGCAAGAATATTTACGGAGTAACGAAACAGCATTGATTTCAATGAGAGGTAAAATTTTCACGTTCACCAGGTGGCGCTTCTGTAACGTGAAACATGTTAAACAGGGTTCAACAAAAAGCTAGACGGGAGCATCGAGATGTCATATTGCATCAATTCCAATAAAATAATTTTTCAACAATATTTAATTTTTCATTTTCTTTTTTAACATCATTATTTTATGACACTCAATACCACAACAAAATTAAAATAAAACTTACAAATAACTTGGTAATAGGCAATAGCACGTAATAGTATGAAAATAATATTATATCATAGTTAACCTCTCTGTTCAGTGGCGCTGCCTGGTGGCAAAAACAATATTTTTACCTCTCATTGATCGCCGTTTGTTATTTTTGCTAACAAGGGAAATGACGTTATTGATGATTGTCAATGACATTGTTCATTGAGAATTGTAAACAATCCAACCGAGAATATAATTAATGTCATAATTCTTACGCCATTGATGTAGGCGAGTAGCATGTCGCGTAAATCCTCTTCATTATTGTTGCAAAACGGGTAGAATATTTTGTAGGCGGCTTCGTCTAGAAACAGCGCAATCTCGATGGTGTAGATGGGCGGTGGTGAGCGTGAGAGGCCCGGTTGTGTCCTAGGATTGCGTACACGCCGTGGCTCTGGGCGCGGTCTGAGAGGGCGGTCGTCGTGCAACAACGTCACGGGCATGGTTGCGCGTCTGATCACATGCGGCGTGCGATCAGCTTCAGAACGAGCCGCACCCACGTCCAGTGGCCGCACCTCATATGTTGAGTTATCCGTCACTATCAACCCATGCTGTAAATTATGATATTTTTTAATATGGCTACTTTGACTAAGTTTCTGTTTAATAAAAAAATAAAGGACATTTAGGTAATATATTACAATGGAAATTTTACTCACGAGCGCGTGGTCACGACAAGCGGAAAAAGCGGCGACGACATTGGGGCCTGCATGCAAATAGTGGCAGGACGTGTCGGGCGACGCCAGCGCAGACAGCTCGCCACGCTGCGACCACACGCTGAACTGTGCCGACACCAACCGCCGATTTGGCAACAGTTGCAGCTCGAAGCTCCTAGCGGAATCATAAGTGATATAAATTATAGTAAAAGCCAACTAACGTGACACAAGCGTACTAGGAACAGAAAATAACGATATATTAATAATACAGCCGAATGTCACGATTGCTCACTCAGTTTCGCAGTAGGGGTGCCGCCGGCGATCATTATGGTATTCGACGGGAATTTCGTTTTATTTTCAAGCCTTAGCTTCAAGCAACCGCTATTGGTAGAGTGAAAACGAAAGGGTAGGGTTAATGAACCTTGGTGTTTTATTATAAAAACAAATTGCCTTGTATTTATATATAAATCGTCGATAAATAGGCAACGTAAGTGTATCTATACAACATGCATACGCAAAGACTTTCCCTTTCTCTATTGTTATATTCGTTAATTTTATAACTGTCACCTATGGGCTTGAGTGGGTCATGTCGATCAAGTTAAGCATTTAGCACCGCACTTGGTGTAAATTGAGAGGTGTGCCTCTTGATTTGTGATATATAAGCATGTTTGGCGTGATGCTTACCGTCCGAAAGCATCAAAGGAGTATGGGAGGGGTACGTCGATGTCGTGCGGCCGGTTGACGGTCAGCTGCGGTTCGCGCGCCAACAGCGCCGGCAAGTACACCACCTCGAAGTCCCCTTCGGCCTCGTCATCCAGACTCCATTCGCTCTCCCCCCAACGCGGCTTCTGCAAACAATTTAAACAAAGCAGTTACGATATTTAAAAAGGTTACTCGTCTCAAACGAACAAAATTGTTTACATACATACATACATACATACCTATACACATACCTATAGTATAGATGGAAATAAAACTAATTCGTGCGATGCTATGACGTGTGGGATTTCCAATTTGTGCGATAAGTTAGTGTCAATATTTACACAATGTATAATTTACATTTTTATCAGTATTTGATTATATACACTGGCCGACAGTGCCTACCATGTCTTGACATTTAGTGCACACAATAGAATCAATGTAGGTATCAAATTCGACGCGCGTCCGCGAAAGCCCACGGCTTCGTGATAAATGTTAGAGTAAACCGGGTCGGCAGGCGGGACATGCGTCAGCAGAACTTCATGTCCCATGCCTCATTCTGAAAACAGAGACCTTCTGCACTTAGAGTATCATCGACAAAATACACAACTATTGGGTATCAATGTTAGATAAACGAATATTAATCTAAACTAGTAATGAAAGCGAAACTACATTTTGTGTAAACAATTATATTTTTATGATTTGAAAACTATATGTACAGACACCGACTTATATGTACCTAGGGTACTAGACTGTATGTGCCACAGTATGAAACTCCGCACGAAAATTGTCCAGACTGCGGTGCTCTGAACGACTTTGAAATGATCGCTTGTGGACCTGTCTGGCTGTGTGTCAATGTAGCCGATTGAGATTATTTTGTATTTTGGAAAACTATCTGAGAAAAATGCCGTCCTGTGCTTTTAAAAAGTGCATAAACAACATCCGGAAGTCTAAAAAGGCGGATGGGATTACTTATTACACGTAACTTCATAATATTTTATTAATTTACTTTTTACTAATTAAATTTTTGACAACTTCAAGACGGTTGCACATAAATTGAATTAGTTGGTAACTATCTGAGAAAAATGCCGTCCTGTGCTTTTAAAAAGTGCATAAACAACTTTCGAAAGTCTAAAAAGGCGGATGGGATTACTTATTACACGTAACTTCATAATAATTTATTAATTTAGTTTTTACTAATTAAATTTTTGACAACTTCAAGACGGTTGCACATAAATTGAATTAGTTGGTAACTATCTGAGAAAAATGCCGTCCTGTGCTTTTAAAAAGTGCATAAACAACATCCGGAAGTCTAAAAAGGCGGATGGGATTACTTATTACACGTAATACTTCATAATAATTTATTAATTTAGTTTTTACTAATTAAATTTTTGACAACTTCAAGACGGTTGCACATAAATTGAACTAGTTGATAAGCATAACGATAGTACTCATTTCATCTCTTTTCATACCATACCCATATTCATACATACCATTTTAGCTATTTCGTTCAGCGTAGCAGTTCAGACACAAATTTTGAAAGATCAAAGGAAGCAGGGGGGTAATTCTCGAACCACTTGACTTTATGTCTCATGATACATTGTCGACGACATTCAATATTTTTCTAGCGAAAACATAATTCTGTATTCTCAAAAGCCATATAAAACATTAGAATTTTTGAGACTCATATGAGATATATCAACTTTCATGATACAAAATTAAAGTCCGTAGAAAAAAGAATTGTAAAGGGACAATAAGAAAATTTATAAGAAACTTTTTAAGTGCATTATGACATGTCGAATGAAAGGACTCGTAATGTGAAATATAAATTAACTAGGCATTTCCCGATCATTATTAACTTGTGTTATTAACAATATCTAAAAATCCCCCACATTACCATTTACTCACGTTGAATTTGATATTCCATAGAGAATTTCGCTGCATTTCTCAATAACAATTTCAGAGAAAAAATATATAATTACTAATTAAAAATAAAAGCTTATACCAAATTATAAACTAATTAAAAAATATAAATTATTTTTCTTTATTTTAAAATTCATAGTTTAAAACATATTGAAGAAAAAAAAAAGAAAATCGACCGATTCTGTTCTACTTATTTCCGAAACTACAGAGCTTAAAATTAAATTAAAAAAAGTACACAAGCTGGATTCGCGTGGAGAGGATTCCGGAGTATAAATCATCCCGTTATCTATGATGCTTTTTTTAAATCTGAATCAAATTAAGAAGAAGAAGAACTTGACTTCTTCGTAGGTATATACCGGCAAGCATAGTAACTACTATAGTAATTGAACATGAGTTCTCAATGAAATTAAGCAAAACATTTTATAAGTAGGTGCGTATTTTTTTAAATTTCAAAATTATATTTAAAAAATATATTTGTATGTCTCATAACAAGCACTTTCGTTTGATATGTCATATTATCCACTAAAGAATTATTTTTTTAAATTCTCTAATATCTTATTCTCTAACCTAAAACGAGAATGGTTTTCCTGTAAAATATAAGTGAAAGCCTATACTTCATAGTTTCTTAATTTTACTTTCAGCAGATTCGAAGATAAGGCTGAGGGAATGGCCAATTGCATTTGACCGTACACTAGGAAAGCTAATCTATATGTATATAAATAAAAGAACATATATCCTGATTGAACGACATATCAACGCACAGTCCAAACTGCTGGGACTGGAAACAATAAATTTGGAATACATATTACATAATTTCTTCCTTATCTTACGTAAGCAAGCAATGAGAAAGGATTTTTCAAAATTAAATTTGAAAAGATGTTTCAAAAGTACGGAGAAAATCTAAACTCGTATCAACTTAAGATATTGCACAAATACTTATTACTACAAATGTCATATTTATTATATTTATTAATTTCATAACAATAAAAAATTATAAAACGCTTGTTTTACCAACTTTATGAATTCGATTTATAACAGGGTGAAAAGGGGTGTTAAAATTTATAAATTAATGCACAGCACTATATTGCACGAACTTTTTTTATAATAACGTAAACATTCCCAACGGTGAGCCCAAGCAGGCCGTACTAATCTGAATCTATAATATATAATCTGATATGATAATAATCTGAAATGAACTTATAATATAACTTAACCTTTTTTTTCCATTCTGGTAAGGGGCCGTCCATTAATCACGTGATCTTTTTTAAGCATTTTTAACCCCCCCTCCCCCTTGGTGATACATGGTGAGGTTTAAGACTACCCCCCACCCCCCACCCAGCATCACGTGTATTTTTAGTATCTACAAAAAATCTATAATTTTTAAGAATATTTTAGAATATTATCTATACTAATATTATAAAGCTGAAGAGTTTGTTTGTTTGTTTGTTTGTTTGAACGCGCAAATCTCAGGAACTACTGGTTCGAATTGAAAAATTATTTTTGTGTTGGATAGTCTATTTATTGAGAAAGGCTACAGGCTATATGTATAAAATAATACTATCTGTCTATCTGTCCATTTGAGCAAATCTCCAAAACGGCTAAACTGATTTTGATGAAACTTCACAGATATGGAAAGGAAGTGGTCAAAAGTGACATACACTACTTTTTGTATGTCTGTATGTACGTCCATCTGTCTATTCGAGCTAATCTCTAAAACGGTTAAACCGACTTTCATGAAATTTCACGGGTATGAAAAGGAGGTGGTCAAAAGTGACATACGCTACTTTTTGTCCGTCTGTTTGTCTGTACGTCTATGTGTCTATTCAAGCTAATCTTCAAAACGACTCAACGGATTTTAATGAAACTTTGCAGACGTAAAAGAAGGTTGTCAAGAGTGACATCAGCTACTTTTTGTGTCTGTTTGTCGTTTGTCTTCACTGATCTATCAACCCCAAGGTGAGGAGGGGGGCTCGGTCGTTATAGCTATGTCGTATATTCGTCGTATATGTCGTGATAGCCCAGAGCGCAACGAACCTGTCTCAAATTTATCAACGTAGATAAAGCCGAAACTACTGAGTCTAGGAAGCCGAAATTTGGAACAGTGGTTTATTTTATAACGTATCAATTTTTTATGAAAGGAATATTTGGAAATTTCAAATTTAAGGAGGGAGGGACGGAAGGGCTTTGTATGAGTCTTTGTTCTTTAAAGTTAGAAACATAAAAATTTTGATATAAATAAATAATGATGTCTTTCAGGGTTTTTGGATTTCCACATTTTAAGGGTGGGAAACGGGAGGTGAAAAGTGTGGGAGTATCGGTTTTCCTAAAGGAGTGGGGAGAATGAAGATTGAAAGTTTGAATGGGTGTACCCAATATTAGTTTCAGCAAAAAGTATGTATAAACCATTTCGGAAGTTAATACTACCTAAAACAGGAATGTGTAGTCTACGCAAGCGAAGCTGCGGGCGGTCGCTAGTCTTAAATACAGGTATAAAGTTTAATCTTATTTTGTTGTGAAATTAAGGACCATGATAAAAATGTCTAGACAGAAAGGTTGCAGGTTGTTTTTGATTGGCATAAAAATAATAATAAACGAATGGTGTACACTACACGCCGCTTTTTTATTTAAAAACCGCGCGTTTGAAAAAATAATGAAAAAATAAATACACGTGATATCTTGTTACATCCCCCTCCCCCCTTGTGATATTTCGTGATTTTTGTCAAACCCCTCCCCCCCCCCTTTCAAGCCTCACGTGATTAATGGACGGCCCCTAACTGAATAGTTACTGTTTTCAGGCTCTTCCTGGTTATATTCACAGACAAACAACCACCAATAGCTACTAACTAAACAGAAAAATTGTAAATGTTTTGAAAATTGTTAGTCTTGAAATATCTGTTCAATAGATAGTGCAAATTTTAACCTAAGTTTGGATGTAAGTATATGCAAATTACAAAGTAATTTTATTAGAGACATGCTTTGTACAATTACTTTAATATGCTTAAGTACACTTCATGATAACACGTTACTAGAGTCAAAAGTCGATTCGTAACTTTTTCATACTCGTTTTCGGGTTAAGACATTACGCGTCTCGAAAAAAATGCCTTTTTCCCCTATTGTATGCTTTCTAAAATTCGTTCCTACATGAAATTACATGAGCTTCTGTGGCAAGAGCGAACGGAGTGCATACCGGCTTAACGGCTGGTTTTTGTTATTACATGCATTTTGTTTCTCGGTCTTTGGGCCGCGAGAGTCGTACGGACAAAATAAGACTATTAGTTACCCGCTTGTTTACCTACGGCATCTTAAAAAGAAAGCAATAAGTCTAAATTATCTTCTCGCGTGCTTTTGGGTCGTCTCCTCGGGCCACGGTCGACAATGATGGTACTCATGGCCAGTGTTAATGCTAATTTGGGAGATAAGTCGCTGCTGTTCGGTGTATGTAGTACACACAGCAGCAACACGCGAGGGCCAGCAAGGCCGAGTGAAAATGAAATCAACTGCTCATGAGTCAGCTAAGTGTTGGCTCGACATTAGCGGATACTCGTAGAGGAGAAAGTAAAACTATTTGTTTTTCTCTACCGGAAGACAATGGCTCCCAGTGAATTATCGCCATCGACAAGTGCACCGGTACGTGAGAGCTTATTATTTTTTGCTCGGCTAATGTTCGATTGTGAGCGTTACGTCCGATGTACGGGATGATGAAAGTTATTCGAATCAATCTCAATTACGTCGTGTCAGCCGACGATCACGCGCCGCCCGCCGCGCGCTTACGTGAATCATCGTGCAGCAATGCAAAAGCCTCGGCGGAAATGGCTTGGTCTTCCGACGGAATGTGAAACCTAACTGTAGGTGTTGTGGTGGAAACCCGCGCTTTGCCGCACGCTCCAGCACGGCACGGCTTGCGATCTATCACGTACCAAATCTCCACTTTTATTTTTATGTTACGACTTGGTAGTATTTCATAATATGGCTACATTCCAAAAGAAATTGGAGTTTCAATCGAAGTTTATGTAATTGTAGGTTATGTTCGATTTTCTCAAACGACAATCATTTTATTTGGTGGATTTATAAAGGTTTTTCGCACCTATGAAATATGTGCATTCGTAAGGTGAGGAGTAACCTCGATGTTGTCGCCGGTGAGGTCGTATAATACCTACGTCAAAGGTAAATCGTCGTCACTCATAATGTAATCTATTAGAATATACTTAAACATTCACAGTGGAAGATTCGGTCACCAAGATTAGGTATTAATAATTTCGTTCAAGTACAAATGGCGTATGTATTAATCGAATACTTTCGTCCAATCTTTTTAATAACACTGTATTATTAACCATATATCATTCCGTCATGGATAAAAAATCTTTCTCTCTTTCTGATCTTTTCTTTTTGAGTTTTGATCTAACTTGTCATGAACTTTTAAAATAATCAGAAGTCCAGACTATGTATAAGTATTTTATGCACTTTTAATAAGGATTATTAAATAAATATTATTTATTTTTAATAAGAAATTTTAGCCAGGGGGAAAAAATTGCACCAAGCTGTTCTGAACATTAAAGATAAAGCTTGGTATACTTCCAATCAAATTTTACTGCGGATCGGAATACCACGCTCTATGCATGCTTGCGCAGGTTGAGCCATATGCCCCTCGCTCCACTGCGACCCGCTACGCCTGAAATTGGTTACTGCGACACGACTTGTGCCTATGTTCACATCCGCCATAAAGGTTGATTGGAACTGTAAATCTTAACTATTATGTAATGAAACCATTTATAAAATAAAAATCTTTTGTACCAAATTTTTTTTTGTAATGTGACGCAATATCATAACATCATAAAATGACGCGTACCACCACCACCGGTATCATTAAGTTTCCTTTAATTGTAGAATAATAATTATTGCTAGTGAATAAAACACGATAACTTATCTAAACTTCGACACCAGAATTATCAAGATGCTGCGCCTCATACTTGATTAGAAACCATCGACAACCCTAGCAGAATGAATAGTTTTGCCGTGGATTTTGTAGATTTGACAGACCTTCCGTCATTATCGTCATTTCTTTTTCTTATCATCCTGTCAAATGACATACAAAATATGATATAATTCCATAATCTTTTTCCGGTACGATTTGTACGTATGTCTCACATACGTATGTCTCACATTTTTTTGTAGTCACATCGCGATATACATTTTTGTATAATATAATGATTGGAAATTTCAAAATCGCGTGGTACACATTTAATCGCATATATATTATAACGATGACCGTTTTGCGAGTAAATAAAATTCACACTTAAAATGTAAAAACGTACCATATCATGTAGATTAAGTATATATATACATATATATTTAAATATATATTTTTTAACCTCTCAAAGCCGCCACTATCTTACAAGCGCTACCTATTACTAACCAAAAGTGTGACACTTTACTAAGGCGCGATCTCACCGTTTGTCATTCATGAACGAAATTTTAATTTATTCTTATTTTATTCGAAATGCTAGCATTAGTCCTTACTAGACAACGAGCACATTACTAGGGTCCCGCACGAAAATGCACTAAAGGAAATCCGTAAACGTTCAATACCCTATGTGTCGACTCTATTGCAAGGTTTTAATGACCAGCCAAATTTTAATATGATGTAACTCTGTTGGCCGTCTTGTTCTTTTTTAGTATCGTTTAATAGGAAAATATTCAGTTAAGACTACGTAAAACTTTCCCAAAACTACCAAAATACTAGTCACCATTCACGAGAGCGCTAGAGCGAGAGAGTCACGTGCACGCGCCCCACCCACATGCCCCATGCCACCCCATGTGAGTAGAAGGTAGCCAAATTTTGTTAAAAAATATTTAGGACATAATTATTGATTATGAATATTTGACCTATATTTATTTACGTAATGAAGTCTATTGGTGATACCTAATATCTAGAAAAATTTTGGCTGGTTCTAAAAAATCTCATCCTGTATTTATATAATAGATATTGATGCGGCATCACAAATTAAAATTTTATGGAAAAATTAAATTATTAAATATTATAAATTTTAGGAGTCATGCGATAAATCTTCACTACTTATATATCCATAGTCTCTATCATAGCTTTCCTTTTTTTTGTTTGAAAGAAATTTGGCCCATACCTAGCTGCGGTGACAACTAATCTATACGTAGTGGTGTATTTCTATAATCACAAGCCCCTAACTGCTGAACGGTAAGACGTCGATTGAAACTCGGCTTGGAGATTAGCGTACTTTGATCAGCAGGTAATCCAGAAGCCATCTTTAATGGTCGTTAATTGATTGAAAGTCTCAGATGAAAGTACGAATATTATATTTGTCTGAGACTTTCGTAACGATCAATAGTGAAAAATTTAATTGATATTTTTAATTTAATTAGTGGTAAATAATCGAAAAGTACCTACTCACTTTGAACATTTATGGGCCCGTTTTATAAAATGTAGTCAATTCGAAAGAATTTTATAATGATAAAGGGATCAGGGAATGGAAATTATAAGCGATCGCTCTGCCGTTATTAATTTTCAAGGCATTCCTAAAATTAATTAAGTTCATACAGAAAATAAGGAATATCCGAATTGAAGATAACATCGTAAAATTTAATATAAAATTTATCTATTGAAGTTCACTTCAATTTTTCAAAATTCAGCGCGCGGATTTAGGCGTATTAGCTGGTAAATAGACGAATGAATTAAATCACATTTATAGGTACACAAAAATAATAAAATAAAGTAAATAAAAATCGACGCGCATTAATATATACTATATAACCAGAATTACCAGAATCTTGGGAGTCGAGGATTGCATTACGGATCTGTTTATAATTTAACTCAAATATATTCTCTATATTCATTCTTGACGTGTAACACAAATAAACAACGAACGAAAATGAAATAAATATACTTTTGCATAAACTGCGACTTCACTCATTTATAGTCCACACCTCCGAAACGGTTATGTTTATGGATTCGATATATTATTTGAAATAAAATAAATTGAAGTCAACGGCCATTGCTGACCTAGACTACTGTGCCATAACAGTATCCTACTAATAAAAGTATGTCAGTATGTTTGTTATTTCATCCCTGAAGACGGACATAGGCTACTTTTTACAGCGAAAAATGTATCTGTATTTTTGTGAACTTTTGCGTGCGCTTAAAGTTTTATATCTATAAATTTTGCAGAAAAGAACAAATGGTGTGATTTTCTAATGACCGTTAAATAATATCATTCAATAATTGTTGAAAATGATAAAATTCGTGTTTTTTTTTTGGGTATTATTTAGTACGATATTGAGATATATCGTCACAAAATTATCGTCGTAGTGTGGGGATGCGATTAAGTAAGTCAGCGCCCCCCAGCGGGATCTCCCTCCCCGCCACACCTGCGGTCGCCCCTTTCTCGCGTGTAGTATTGACATTTGTCTTAGTAATTACGCTGTCAGAAACAAATATTTTATTGTAAAATACCTATAGAGAATTTTTTCAATAATAATAATAAAAAATAAGACTAATCCAATAATCCACCCCTCGTCGCCCCCGACGCAAATGTGCCCATGACGCTCATCGCATTGCCGCGGCTGAATTGCAATGGCAATTCTTTGCACCAGGAAGGAACCGGAACGGAACGGGGGTCGAGTCCCATTTATTTATGTTTAGATATATTTTTTCAATATGATTAATTCATTTAATAATTACTAATGCCTAGAGGATGGCGATTAAAAAGTCTGCCTGTATATATTTTTGGAATTATTGTTCATTTTATTTTAAATTTAAGAGCTCTTATAATGTGAAGCTTAAGTCCGCGTGCGTGTGGCTTAACGCAGCTTAAACGCATGCATGCTTTTTCATCTGACACTATATCGTTTGAAAAATAGAGCATGATATACTACCAAAAAAGAGTAGCGCCATATAGGTCCCTATATAAGTTTTGAGGGTTTTGAGATACTCGAAATTCAAAAAGAGAACGCATCTATATTCAAAGTTTTTAAATAGCCGTCAATAAATATGGAAAATGAAAGGGCATATTTTACAGCAATTTCAAAAACAACACAATGAAATACTGGTGTGAGAAGACCCACGAATCACTTAAAAGAACATAGAGAAAATCTTAGACATTGATTCGGTTAGTGTTTATATCATCTTACATGAACATCTCGGCGTGAGGAAACTTTGTTGTCGTTAGATCCCACGTGTATTCTCCGAAACATAAAAAGGAATCCGTGCGGTTTGGTACCGACCAATTCGACTATGTTTCAGAAATCGGATATCATTGAGTGTTTCTGAAACGATTACTAGCGATGGAACATGAATATATCATGGATCTGGACATCAAAAAGCTTTTGTCGATGTAAGTATTTAGATGACCTCGAAACATTGGCAAATAAATGGTGGGCATTTTTTTTCAGAGAGTAAACATCTTGCGACATCAATGCTAGAAAATTTTGAATCAGTTAACTGAGAATAGTACACAACAGTTGCATTGCCAAAAGTTTTCAAAGCTGTACACGAGAAACGACAATAGAACGGGCTTAATCATTCTACACCACGATAACGAGTCTTCACACACTTCCCTCAGAACAAAGGAGTCCATTCAAGAATCTGGCATTGAAACCGTGTCTCATCTACCTTACGGGAGCGACTTAGCTCGCTGTGATTTCTTTTTATTCGTCAAGGATAAAATAAAAGGAACTATTTTCAAGTGGCGAAAAAACGGTGGCTACCTAGGAACCACCCATTTCTAACCCGTCGGAAGAAGACTGGAATAAATGTTTTCACAGATATATTGTTTACTTTTCGCAAGTCTCAAAACTTATATAGTGACTCGCGTACCAAAAGAATATGATGAGCGTGCCTTGGATGGTATAAAGCGAAATCGATGTCGTCATCGAAATGGCTTTCAGATCTTATAATAAAGTGAAGACTTTTCAGAATAGGTTCCCAAAGTAAATTTATTTTAAATTCACATGAAATTATCTGTTACGCTAGAATTGGAAGCTTTCAATAAAATTTTGACTCCCGGAATCGCGTCAAATACGCATAAAACCGATTCGTTTCTGAGACAAAGATGTATTGGCTCCCTTGAGTTCATAAAGTAAACACATGCAAGTAGATGCAAGGTAACAAAGAAATGCTCGGACGAGAATACATTTCCACGAAGGTTGTTAAATTTATTATCATCCTTTAAACTTTAAATTAAAAAGGATATGTTAAACATATGTGAAATTGCTCGCAATTTTCTTTTCACACCGCTGTCGCATGCGCTGAGTGCGTTGAACGGAAAAAGACATTTTCTGTGGTTCCCCTTAGAAAGTCTGCGCCTTATATATACCATACCATTGTATAATATTGTATAATAGTGTATGGACGCTTCTGTGTATTTTGTTTCTCTATCTGGTTCCTGGTTTGATTTTGCAACACTTTTATTTAATATTTATAAATAATTTAGAATAGATATTTTTGAGGAAAATTGTTTTGGCTGTTATAACAAAATCCATTTCGATAAAATAAATAACAGCACTAAAACTAATGCATTTAGTAAGTAACATTTGAAACACGTTCAAAATTCGTATTAATTAATATGCGCGTAATTACGAAACCTCACAAAACATAATCACAATGCCATTCCTTGTCAGGTGAAATGAAACTAAAGAAAACAGGAACATTTTCATCTTATAAATGAATTCTCGGTCATTTATTTTCCTTTCATAAATAAAGAACGCATCGAGTATAGACACTGCTTATAAGTAACTACAATTATGTATTTTCTAATAAATTATACATCACATTGTTAGGATCAAAACATTTGAAAGTTTTTTGCAGCTGATTTGGCTGCGACTAGTACTTCGTTTACTTGTTTTATTTTAATTATTATATTTTTAGCAATACTTCATAATAAACAAATAAACATACCCCCATACAAAAATAACTGCATTAGATTCGGAAGAATCACTAGATAATAGCTTCCCTACATTTTACATATCTTTGTGTATTATATAATGACTTTATTCTATACGCGCAGTATTGTAGCGACGACCGCTTAACCTAGTGGGTAGCGACCCTGCCTGCGAAGCTGGGGATCCCAGGTTAGAATCCCAGGTCGGGTCCGTGTTTATAGGATGAATATTTATAACCTATTATCATGACCGGGTCTTGGTTGTTATATGTATATGGTGTCTTCGCTTGGCACCCAAAAACACAAGCTAATGTTTAGTTTGGGGCCAAGACGTTGTTGTGACGTATACGTTATTATTATTAGTAATTATAACTTATTTTATTGATTTGCATCACATATTAATATTAATAGAATACGACTTTATTAGACTTTCACCGTAACACCGCCCGTAGGGGGCGCCGCCCGCCCAGTGGCGATGCCGCTGCCGGGTGTGCGACATGAAAGCTCTACTTACAGGAACATGAGCGGTGTCTGCCCATCGTAGCCCTGAGGCCAGCAAGAGCAGCGTCATTACCACCTCACGCCGCATTGTCATGATGTGCACCTTCTCGCATGGCAGCTCCCACGCGAAGCTGCAATTACGCCCACTGTGCCCTATCGCCGACCGCTTCCTTTTATAAGCGGGGTGCGAGCGCGCGCGCATGCGGGTGGTTTGAATATCGCGGAAACCGGGGTAGCGTCGACCCGGCATCGATCGCAACGCGTACACTTATGCGCCGGCCGCTACCGAATAACCGCCGCGAGCCCCCGGTACGGCCACCTTTCGCACCTCCGAGAGAAAGTCGAAGGAAAGTGCAGATTTTGACTGTCGAGAGGCCGCCCACACGCGTCCCCCGAGGAGCATTGTCGCGAGTCATCCATCATTCGGATCCGCCGCCGACCGACGCACGTCACTCATCAAAACAAATGAACAATATCGACGTAACGCGAGACGCGAGCGTTTATTTACATCCATCGCGGCGCCGCCTATCCACTCCATCCGTACACAGAGCTACGGCGCACAGCCTCCGGGATCACCGATACGATAGCATGGGTGACGGTGCAACAACTTTCCAGCTTAGTTTGTCAGCATTACATCTGAAAGTTTAACTCGTTGAAACAATACTGTCGTAAACGGCAAGCGCAAACTATATGTTAGTTAACTATCGTATTAAGTCGTTGCTATATAAGAAAACTGTATACTAGACGTAAATAAAGCAAAACCGCTTTGCTTCATTTGAACTGAAGTTGCGTCTGATTTTTTTTTTTTAATTTTGCATAAAATTAAAACGATATTTTCTGGAACATATCTTCACAAAATATTAATTTAATTTAAATGTATAAAATAATATAATAAAAATAAAAAACGGTAATTTATTTACTTGAGCTTAGAACTACTACACATAACTGACTTAATGAATAGTTTCTTATTTGCAACCTGCATACACCCGCATGCAGTTATTATCAGAACATGTATGCAATACAGTTAAACAAATAAAGTAAGTCTGAAGACAGAAATAACTCACCGTAGGCTGAGTTCACAATATCGAGAAATAAAAGGAGTGTCGTCGCTCGGGTTCATGAACACACAAACTAAGATCCTTCAACTACGTAGCTTTGTAAGATTTTTTCATAACATAAAATATAATTTATACATGAAAAAAAAATATAGCTGAATATTAAATGAAAAAAATATTATTGTATGTGTATTCATCAATTTTATTTTTAAACGGTTTTATTTAGCTCGACCCCTGTATATTCTGGTTGTCTCTTTGTTAAATACGATCTTTGTTCCAAATCTTGCGACAGCGTTTTCAACTACTTTTACTTAACCGATTCTTATAAAACTTTGCACATATATTAAGTTTTCGTGACAGTAGAACATTATGATACTTTGAACTTGGTAACGAGGGTCTGATGATGGAGTCAGGAGGCGCATATTGGAACTCTTCGACAGTTACTAGTAGCCCTTTTGAGTTTGGGCTCATTTGATTGCTTTTGACGGGTTCCATACATTACACTTGGTTACGAGGGTCGGATGATGAAAACAGGAGGTGGAAAGTGCAACTTAAATTAAAAAAAGTTAAAAAACTTTTAAATGAAACGGTTGCATTTTAAATTATTAGCTGTGTCAGAACTAGAATATAATTAGGACACAAATCTGGTAGTTCTTGAGATTCTGACGTCTGGTAAATCATGCAATACTAGTGGTGTTTCTACTCATGGCGGATGTCGAGGGGCACTTTCAGCAGAATAAGTAATAATTTGGGACTTTTAATAAACTAAAATAAAAAAGTGCGATGGACGGACAGACGGACGATGGACGGATCTATATAATTAAATAACGATAAAACGGTACCTATAATTAAAAGACTTGTCTAGAAAATTGTGTTTTGCAGCCCACGAAACGAAATATTGCAAATGCGCCCCATGTTCTTATTTTAGTCTGTTTAATGTCTCAGATTATTATTTACTAGCGGCGGCGGCCGCACGCAGTTTCGCCTGCGTAGACTACACATTCCTATTAAAACTATTAACGTTCGAGGTGGTTCCTGCGTACTTTTTGCTGGAACTAAATTTATGTCCCCTTCACCCCTTTAAAATATTAAAATTCAAAAAACCTGTAACTCGTCATTATTTACTTATAATGAGTAACTACAATTTTAATTTTCAAGTTCCTACCTTAAAATAACCGACACTCCCATACTAACTTTAACCCCCGTTTCCACCCTTAAAACGTGAAAATCCAAAAAAAAACCCAAAACTCATTATCACTTTTTTTACTATAGACCAAAAGACCGACCGACCAACCAATTTCCATTTTATTATTGGTTTTATGTAATTACCTACTTTGAATAGGCCCGAAACAACCCAAAACCCTGTGATTATTTATCTGAAATAATAAATGTTTTTTTTTTTTAATACTATGCGAATTATTTTTATAAATGCCTTTAGATATACCTACTATATGATTCTAAACCAATACTCCTTCTTCAATGCATTCACGTGGAATTTCGGGAATAACAATTAAATCATCCAGATGGTATCTGTGAATACTTGCACCCATCTTTATATAATTATTGCTAATTGATTCAAATCTATCCGTATTATAGTTACTAGTTAGTTAATTCAATTAAATCTTCTGAAGTTCTTATATTTTCTACAACTTTTTTTAGGACATCTCATACTTCATCATCAACATCAGCCCGTGTCTCTCCACTGCAGGATATAGGCCTCTCCCAAGGCTCGCCACCACACACGGTCCTCCGCCTTTCGCATCCAACTACTCCCGGTATGGTGCTTCAGGTCATCTGTTTACCTGGCCGGGGGGCGTCCAACGCTTCGCTTTCCGGTACGTTGCCTCCATTCGAGAACTTGTCTACCCCATCGGTTATCAATTCTACGGCAAATGTGACAGGCCCATTGCCACTTCAGCTTGCTGATCGCTTCGGCTATGTCGACAACTTTAGTTCTTTGACGGATTTCAGTGTTTCTGATTTTATCCATCAAAGAAACACCGAGCATAGCCCGCTCCATAGCACGCTGAGCGACTTTAAATTTGTGGATCAGTCCTGCCGCGAGAGTCCATGTTTCGGCACCGTACGTCATTTGTATGTAGGACGCATTGGTTGAAGACCTTGGTCTTCAGACATTGTGGTAGTGGCATCTCATACTTACTCGTGAGATTTTGTAAACTATTTTGCAAACAAATAATTTCTGATTGGCGACGCTGTGTCCTTAATTGTGTCCTATAATTTAAATTTAAATAACAGTGTATGTTTCTTTTTTTCAGTAAATTGTACTTTCATTAATACTTTTATTTAATTTGATATTATTTTATTTTGTTATGTCATTGAGAAAAAATCATTCTTCACGTCTACAGTTACTACAGTCTAAGCGACTTCCTATAAGGCCATCATATAAGTTCTGAGTGGCAACAGATTCCTGGGACTGTTTAGAGGTATCTGTGAAAGAAATACATTTTTGAACCTTATAGAGCTAACTGTGTTTTGGAGTAAATCTCGTTTCTCCAGTACACGTCTCAGTTTGAAGTGAAGGGCAGCTACTTCCCTTTTCAGTTCTGAATTATTATGTATAGTTGCCTGTATTTCTGATTCACTTTCATCCCCTCTTTCAATCATAATTGGCTATATAGGTTTTTGGAAAACTTGAGCTCCAGTAGCGTGAACCAGATTGTTCTCCAAGTCCTTGCTAGTCGCGCGCGCCTAGTCGTCATGACCGTGCAGGGTAGGAACAAAGCTGAAATGCAAACACAAGTCAGTGGATAAAGAGAGGAAGAAGTATTTAGTTACAAGTATCAATTGAAACCAATCAAACCAAATGCGAATAAAGATCAAAGATTAGCGAGTAAAAGTTAATCTGCCGGTAGCCTAATATAAATCCGTGAACATTTATTACCTTTACTTAGTAGCCCATACCAGGGAAGCATCAGTTTATTCTTTGTCCTAGTATAATAGTTGTGTCTTTCGTTATTTTTTTTCTGAAAGTGTTAATGTTACTTAGCACGTACTTAATAACGTGGGAAATATATGTATAGCGATAGATTTATATTATATCACTACATATTATAAGACAGAGTCCCCTCGCCGCGTCTGTCTGTCTTTCTGTCTGTTTGAAAGCTATAAACTTAAAAACTACAGAACGAATTTTCATACGATTGTTATCAATAGACGGAGTGTTTCAAGAAGAAGGTTTATGTTTATAATTCATTAATGTTTTGTGTAAATTGGTTGAAGTATGACGATGATTATTGAAGATGTTGGAAATTTCATCGAAAACGCTGCCTAATTCCTTTGAGATATAACAAAACAATGAATACAGGAATTGTTATTTTTTTACAGATCTAAAGAAAAGTCTGCGATGGCATATGTTTATCTTTTAAGTGTAGCTTACTGTACCTGTTTTATGTTTAAAAAATTGTCACAAATAATGGGGTAAAAGCTATTTACACGGACACGATATTAATCCTTATCAAATTAAATGCATTAGTTACATTAAGCATTTCATGCACTTTATAATTGTTTTTTACTTTAAGTATTTTAAATTAATATATTAGAACTTATCGCAGAATTAAAACTATCACGCGACAAAATTCAAGCAGTCCCGCGCCGACGACGACGCGACATGCGTGATGTAATTGGGCATAAGTATTGTAGTTAGTTTTTCTCATCTATATTATATTTTTATATTTTTTTTTTCATATATTTGCTGAATTAAAAATAAAATATATTATAAATATACTCCAAGTACGATAAACATATGTTACATTTAAATATAATTAAATAATAATAAGTAAATGGTTGTCCATCGATTATTGTTATTAAAGCATTAAATCTACTGCATATGCTAGACGCATCAAGCTGATACGACACAACCAGAACAAAAAAAATTGCCATCAGGTATGTGCTCCGCTACCCGTGCGAAGCCGGGGAGCGTCGCTAGTTATTACAAGGATATTTTTTAAATCTTTCCCTTAGACCTTAAAACAATTATGGAGCGGATAACACAGTTCTGTATAATGAAAATCATCTCAACATGTGCAGCAGAACTCCATAATAAGAATCTATATTATGATAATAGCTATGAAATTTACAAAAGAAAACCAATCTGGCTGTTTGTGCTTTAGTTAATTTTCTAATTTTTCGTACAGCATATATTGCTGAACTAAGCTTGTTTGATAAATATTCTAAAATGCGAATCTACTGAAGCTTGAAATCTAGAACGATCCTTAAGAACTTACTTTATTTCTAGTTTATCTTAGTTTATCCCTAAGACTTAAGTTTGTTATCTCTAAGACTTAAGACCTTTTTTCTGACTTAAAGGAACTACGTGACCCATTTTTTACAATTTTTTAACGCCTCCCCCCTCGGTGACCTCCCGTAGCAATGTGCCAAGACCCCCTCCCCCTCGTATTTTTCATGTAGTAATGCATAAATATGGTTTTAAATATTTTTTTGCAAAAGTTAATGCGGCACTTATCACGTGACGCCAAGAGTGCGTTCATACCTTCAATTACAAGTTAATAAGTATATATAAAAACATATTCTAATAGGAACAAAATTTAGCAAAACAAGTCATTTTGTCTTTTATTCAGAATTATTTTCCTAGGGGATATTGACTTACGTGACGGAAGACCTGAGCCCCTCCCCCCATCCCTGTGACCAAGCGTGGTATTTTGAAGACCCCCCTAAACGGGTCATGTAGTACACTCATACTACATGCCCCGTATACCCGTTCCCTAAGTACATGACTAATACTGACTCCGTGCCTCGGAGAGCACGTTAAGCAGTCGGTCTCGGCTGCTGTCAAATAGATGGCAGTCGTTACAATCCGCCAACCCGCACTAGAGCAGCGTGGTGTATATATGCTCCAAGCCCCCTCAACCTGAGGGGAGGCCTATGCCCCTGCAGTGGGGTAAAATGGGCTGATGGGATCCCTAAGAACTTAGTATGGTTTATGTTTTAGACATAGGCATGACGAAGTTTATGCATTTTGTTTTATTTTAATCTCGTGCAAGATTATTTACTTTAAACCAATCACATGTTGATAATTAATCATCTTGGGTACAGTTTCGATTTACTTTAAAAATAAAGGATGTGCCATCACCAAATAGTATCAACGTTAAAATAGAAGTAATTTATTTACACACGCAAGGAATAAAAATGCCTAAAATTAAACGCTACGGAACGCCCATCGTAATATCAGAATCTTCAAATTTCTCATCACTTATCTATACTCTATACTACTTCTTTCCTCAAGGTAGAATAAAATGAGACTATGCGCACTATTCTTAATTCTATCGTATTCTAAATTGGCAATCAAGGTTTGGTGCTCAACGCTGTCAAAGGCTTTTGACAAACCACAAAAACCCCAATCGGATTTAATAAATGTTTCCAGGCATCGTACTAACTTTGTGAATCCGAAATGTCGCCCATGTAATTATTGGTTGAAAAATATAGACTATTTGTGGCAACACAATTGTTAGTTGCTTGCTTTTGCTTGGATCATTTCTACTCCTCGTCTTAAGGAGTGGAATAAAACTCTACCTACTTCATCAAGTCCGGAAAACACCTTGTTTTAAACATTTATGGAACAGATGAGCCAGGAGGAACCGCTACAACCTATAAAATAGCTAACAAACATCAGACATATCCCACAAATTCTCAGTAGGTATTGGTGCTTCCTCAGGCGATTGAACTCTTTAGTTGTCATTAAGGGGACTAAGCACTGTCGTAACCCACTGTTTTTATTTATTTTTTATCCGTATCGATAGGTACATATTACAAGTAGCGTACTGAAAACAAGATTTTCCTATACTTTTGCTATGTAACAGTACTGTTTATTTTGTTCATTAGCTTTGTAGTATTATACTGTATAATACTGTGTAACTATACGTGGTAGGTAGGTATATCAGGAATAACGCACATCCTTAAACACTACAATTGGAATATTCAGTAATAATTATATACATGACTGAGTGATTAGTGATCCTAACTGTAGAATTACCAAAGGTCGCGGGTTTGATTCCCGCCCGGTAGAAATATTTGTGTGTATGAACATATTTATTTATTCCGTGTCTAGGTGTAAAATATCTCTATACATATATATTATTAAAAAAATATTTAAATATGTATATCGTTGTTTAGTACCCACAATACAAGCTCTGCTTAGTTTTGAGCTAGATAGCGCCGTGTGGGATGTCCCAGATATTATAATTACTCTTACAAAAGGGTAATGCATAAAGCAGGTTACCTTTGTGTCAACTGAAATATTGCTTGGTTGAAATCGATTCAGTAGCCAATTCTTAACAACTACTTTCAGAGTGTGCGTTTATTACAGCACACAGTGTAACGTATAATTACAATGGGTAAACACCTACTATTAATGTACCATTCGGTTTACTTTGAGTTTGATTTTCGTATTCGCGTTACAGATAGACTCACTCGGCGAGCGGCCGCGACTTCTTTAGATATCTATAGGTATCACCATCGATAGAACGGTGGTGCTTTAATACCTACTTTCAAAGTTTCAAGAAAAGGACAATTTCAGACTCGAATTTAGAATCTATCCAGACCTTCCATAATGTTACCAAAGTTTCGCGATAGTTATATTTTAATTTGTTTTTTATTTATTTTCCCAGGGACAGTTTCTCCGGTCTAGCCGGTCTGTACCAATATCAACTAGAGCATGATTAAAAATAAAAATATATTTTAAAAATACAACCTGAAAATAAATTAACATTTTTTTTCGTACGGTGGTAGGTGGATATCACCGCGACAGTAACTAGAATAAAAAAGTAGTTCAGTTGAGGCGGGGTTGACTTCGTTTGACATAAATTGTGCTCATCACAGACACGCAAAAATATTGATATTGATGATTTTTTAACTTTTAAAATTAATTTATAATATTTTTTTTATACTTATCAGGCGATGATGCTTGATACTTACTATATCATCTGTATTAATATTACAATCACACATGTGAAAAAGTAGTATAATAAAATTAATGAATGAAATCATATTGAAGATTTAACTCTGTTACGTTTATTTCAACAACAGAACATTAACCTTCCTTTGTATAGTACTTTGCACATTCTTTGTACGGATGTGTACAGACAGACATACATGTACCGTATATACTGCGATGTCCCGCGCGTCGCTCCGGCATCAGGCATCGGTCGACAGCACCACAGAAACAGCACGGAGGTTGAATATTAATGAACATTCGCCCTTATAATGAAATCATTCTAAGTATCAATGAGCAGTGAACGATTATTTGACCGATGTTATTATTATTTTACTGGCTAAGTTCGTTGTTTAATGTTAACTGGAATTTTTGCCAACAGTTATTTAATGTTGATATAAATAAAGCGAAGGATCGTAGTTGAAATGACTCGGGAGCGTCGGTCGGAACAATTTCCTTCGTCGAACCTTTCCCGAACGCATATGCCCGCGCGCTGACTCACTTCTCGATTAGCTGGAGAAAAAAAAATCGTCGGCCAAGTATCGGTGTGAGCGTGGCGCGCGTGTCATTGCTCCCGGTGCGTTCCCGGCTCCCAGCCGCACCATGCTGCTCGTCGCGTCATCACCACCGGCGGCGCCGGTACTCCCTTCCAGTACAGTATTGATTACCAGCTACATCTTCTGCGTCGCCGGCGCAGGCTTGTTGGTCAACTGTATCTTACTCGCTGCTATTCTGAAGCGCTTTAGAACAGGTAAGTCTCTATATGCATTCCACAAATCAATATGTACCTATACCTACCTATGCAACTATGTTTTTGATACTTTAAAAGGTAGATAGTAATACTTAATGCCAAAAATTTTGTTCTCACAGTGCAGGTTTTAAAGAAGCCTCTATAAATAGAAAAATAATCCCTCGCGAATTGGTCGATATAAAGTGATAAAATAAATAATTATCGTAATTGATAACCAGGATAATCAATTTTCCTTAGTTTTCGGGTAAACCTGTTATCCTTAGACACCACATCACAATGCAAGGTATTGAAAATATGAAAACACCTAATTAGCGGTTTATATTTATAAATTGTCATGCTTCAGGATCTTCTACTTATGGTATTAGTTTGGCCGTTACGCAATTTTTGTAAGATTCGCACCTGTGGAATAAAATGTAGACAAAGGTCAATATATAGGCAATCATGCTTTGCGAATTAAAACATGAAATAAATTATTTATGAGAAAATTGACATATGGGGCGACGCGACACTAGTCGCCGCGCCGCACCGTCATCACCACCGCCGCCGCCGACCGTCTAGCGCGCTAGGCTCATGGCATGCTTCATATGGGTTCTATTACATTTGCTATTTGTATGTAAAAACATAACACACAAAAAGGAAAATTTGGAATCATATATATATATATATTATACATAAAGATATCGCGTCGTGATCACACAAATGTGAGCAAAAAAATATATTTCTATAGAGTACCTACCGATATAAGTATAGATATGGGAAGTCCCGTCGACCTAGAATTATGAAATTTGGCATGAAGCAAGGTCTCACAGACAAAATTTTTTTTTCAAGATTGCTTGGAGGTAATGTGAAATTAATATTTAGTACTTAGATCCACGGTCCCTTAGAGGTGTTAAGTAATCAAACTTCTAAGTCGACCCAAAAAAAATAGTCATATATGCCCCATATTTTGACACTCGTCAATAAATCAAAACCTGTAGGGGACTGAAATTACCGTTGAACTACAATCATGAAATTTAGCAAAAAGCAAAATCGCTATTTTGTAGTTGTATTACTTAAAAACATATTTTTTTTAATTGAAATAATATATTTAAATGGCATTCTGACGGCGCGTAACGATAAACAAATCAACAATATACTTCCGACTCGCACTTACTTGACCGGTTTCTTATGTATAAATCCACAGAATGAATTCAAAAAAATATTTTTAAAAATTTAATAATTTGCAGGATTGGAAATTTAATACATTAAAAATACTGCAAGTAGGATGAACATGTTGGGTTTTATTTAAATAGATACGACAGAAAAAATGTCTAGATGGCGCTGTGTGGGATGGTCCCAGGAGTTATTATTATAAATGCTCAGCTACCCGTGCGGAGGTAGGGCAGGTCGCTAGTATAAAGAAATATTTCAGAAGTGTGTACTATTGATATATCATTAAAAAATATTTTCAATGTTAATTATATTAAATACCTGCTTTTACAGTTTATTTTGTATTATTTCCTCAGGTTTACATTCAATCGTCGTGCAGCTCGCTGTGGCAGACTTAGTGCTAATCGGTGGTGGAATCGTACCAGAAGTGTGGTACTACAATGTACGAACTTGGTGTTTCGGTGTACTCGGCTGTGTCGCACATCGCGGACTAAAGGTGTTCGCGTCAGCAGCTACTCTGTACTTAACGTTGACGATAGCGTTCCATGCCCTTGCTATGGCAAACTTGGAACGGCTCGTCTCAACGCGTCGTATGAAGCGAGCTTTACATGACGAAGAAGAGATACGGTCCTCACGTCACAGCCTAGTGGCAGACAGCGACTCGTCAACTCCGCCACGGACTATGAATGTGGAATATCGGACAGCGATGACGCCCGTACCCGTCGTGCTCCCGTGCGTCTTCGTATGGGTGCTAGCTGCCTCATTAAGTGTTCCCGAATTCGCTCTAGCCACGAGGACGGCAGCACGGGACGGTGATACGTGTGAAGACATCGACTCCGTCGGTCACTTGAATCTATATTCTTCGCTTACCACTTTAAACCTATTCATGCCTGCAATCATATTATGCATCGTGTGCATGTTTATAGTTATCAAATTGTGTTCGAAACATAGATTAACTGTAACGGCAGATCGAAGTGAATCTATGGTCAATATGAAATTATCCCTATTTTTGTCGGGTGCGTTCTTTCTGCTTTGCGCACCTCGTAGCCTGTTCACAGTGTATCAGACGTATTGGAGTGAAGTCTCAACTGCAGGGATCACCGATCTAGCCCTAAACTGCTTGCAGCTCACCGCTCCGCTTGTTCGTCCTTTGTTGTGTTTCGCCTTACTGCCACGTTTACGATTCGTGTTCTCTGTTCATACCAAAGACATCAATGGCGACTTAGTTTAAAATTTAAATAAAATCAATTGAAAAATAATGTGCTCTCGTTGTTTATTATTTATATTTTCTAGTTTTAATTTTAATTCTATTGGAACAAACTAGCGGCCACCTAAAAGCATTTACATCATTCTGAATAAAATTCTTTTGTAAAACACAAAACGTGTCATAATTTTTAAATATATTTTATACAAAATCAACAAAGCTAAAATTTCACATCAAACTCTTCAAAAAAATTTGGAAAATCGAAAATGGCACACCTCATGTGCTCATTTTATAATTAAAAAATCGAGGTGGTCAGAATTCGGGATACCTACTACCGTTCGATTATTTTTTCGTGAATTCGATGATTTTGCGCCCGCGAGAGACCTCATTTTCAGTGCTCAATTTCGCGGTCTTTGCGTCACGGTATGAAGGGAGGGTCAAATATATTTTAGTGTAGTGCCGGATAGTTCTTCACAAAGATATATCATTTTTGTAACTTCTAAACTTTAGGAGTAAGGTTCATTAAATTCACGTCAAAAAATATAGGTTCCATTAAATGACATTATGTTCAAGAGCAAGCATGGATTTCCCTAATTACGAAGTGTGAAACCTTTACAGCGCCATCTGTAATTACATGTAACAGCTTTATCTATTTTTCTATTTTCAGTAGACGACAGATATTGAGTTAAAAACCTCAGAATAATGTAAAAAACTGGAGAAAAGGTATTTTTTATTTGTTTAATTACTATAAAACTACAAAAGTTTAGATGGTGGTTTTAAGGGTTCCAATGAACAATATCAATGTATATTTAAAAAAGTAGGCTTTTTCAGTTTTTCGAAAGTTATCGTGCCTCCAAAATTTCATGTAACATAATTGATAGAGCAACTATGATGTAGCCCATTTTCGGATTGAAACATATTTTTAAATATTTGGATGATTCGACCTAAAAATACATCAAAATAATCCTCGCTAAATTATCTGTATAAGATTTATTAAATTTTTGTGTAGTTGTATGAAATTAGTCTTGTTTTTCATAGCGAGATTAAAGCACTGCCCCAACGCTTCGCATTGAGATATGCGAAATCAATTACTTCTTGTAAAGCAAGGATATTGTAAATATCCGATACAATAAAATGTTAATACTGAAACGATTTAAGTAGAGACTACCTGCTTCAGAAAACAAACGATGGAAATGCATGCATTGACATTACATAAATGTGGCATCACCATAGTTCCACATAATACGCGACTCATGTGAAGAGCGTTCACATAAGCCCAAACTAGGTGCTTCTGCTAGTAGCCATTGATGGATTCTGTTATACACCTTCCAGCTTTATCAGGCCCTCGTCACCATGCGCTATGAATAGTGTCCATGACAAATCTTATGAGCCCAAATGTAATTGGTTTATTAATTGCTATTTATGGGGTCCGTTCCGTTATTCACTTTCCAGCTCCATCTTCAAACCCTCATCTCCATGTCCTAAAAAAACTGCTTGTTAAAAGAAATTGAATGAACTCAAAACTCGGTGGTTTTACTAAGTCATTGATGGGTTGTTATACACCTATCTTTAAGACCCTAGTCACCATCAAGTACTATGGAAAACGTTCAGGAAGCCTAATGAGCCAAAACTTGATGGGTTTACTAGTGGCTACTACTTGCCAACTCCAACATAAAACTAGCTTGATGGTACAATAATTTTATTATCATCTTCCAATTCATATACATATCTGTAAAATTTGAACTCTACCAATGAGGAGTTAGGAACCTTGTGAGGAGACGATCCTGGCTGCATCGTCATGACCTGGTCACTAGTTCTTGTATTGTCATCCAAATTATATATGTGTACAAAATTTTACTTCATACATCAAAAAGTAGTTCTAAACTGGCTTGCAAGATTTAGCGACATAAGTGAAGGTAAATAAAAGCAATTCCATTGTCTTGCAATCAGTCATTGGATTATAAGATAAAATTAAGTCAAGGTCTAGAGACAGTTTGTAGGGAGCTACACCCAACAGAGTCCGCCTTTTTTGGATAGTCAGCCTTCTAGGTGACTATTCTTACTGAAGAAATGCTTATAAAAAAAATTATCAGCATTTAAATTTCAAAAGTTTATTAATAGTACATTACGATGCAAGTATGGCAAACTGCATATTATAGTCGAGGTATAATAAACCGATGACTATAATAGCCAGCTTACTGAGTACGAGCAGCATACGACGTTTTTCAATACATTTGCAATTAAAATTAGGTAGATACTTCAAATGTAATGGCGGAAGTTAAGGGCGCGAGCAGCGGGTTGCTTTTCGCAGTTTACGCATACGTCACACAGAACGCTCATTTCTGATTGGTGTAAAGTAAAAAGGCTGTCATAAAGACCATATTAATAGTAAATGTCTTGAAAAAAATATATGAACTAGGTATACATTTTAAGCTTGAGTCTTTATTTCAAATAAAACGTTTTAAACTAATATATTTTCATACGTATGACAACTAAAGCCTTTAAAATATATATTTTATATTTTAATATGCTATACTTCTGAGGTTTAACCACTGATATTATTTTTAATTTTAAACAGTTTTTTACACTAAAGATTGGTTTTATAAAATTATTCTTATTAAACGACTTTTCTTGTCATCAGTTCTTTAGAGCAGCGTGTGAATGCAGGTAATAATGACCGAAATAAAGTCGCTCTAAACCAAAATGCGCGTTGTAAGATGATCGACCGACCGACAGACTGTTCAGGGAACCCCTCCATCCCCGATGGAATCGCTGCGGAAGTCTAGAGGTTCACATTCGTACTGCTCATTCTCAAAGAGCAACAACAACAACATTCAACCATGGAACGTAGAATAAATTTCGCCACACTTTACGTATTGGCTGAAACATCTAGTGGAGCCACATCATATCATAGTTGGTAAAATAAGTCGACCCCACTTAGTAAGTTTTGTCTAGTCTCAGTAGACTTTGATGTTGTTACCCAACTTTTTCGTCGTCTCATCTCCGGTTAGCAGGCTTTTGAGTAGTATGTCTATTTATACGTTTCTCAAAATTTTATATATAGTTTTATATCTATCCAATAAAATCAGTACATAAATCTATGCATTAAACTGGCTTTGTAATATGGTAGTAGTGAGATTAAATTCCTGATCAATTAATGTTAGGCCAAAAGAAAAAAAAAACTCATACTTATCTGTGAATTTGCAGTGTGTTAAGTACTGCGTAAAAACAAAAGGTTAGGTGGTGGTTTATTTATTAACTGGTTCTAAAACTAAAAATTGTATTTAATACAAAAGTTTATTGGTGAAAACATGAAAAATATAATAGATTAATAATGGCTGATAAAATGCAGCAGAAATGTTACAATATCTGTCCATCACAAAAAAGACTATTCAGCTAATAAATGCCTAAAAATTCAGAATGCTAAGTATTAATCAGTGAAGGGCACAACAAATAGTTAATGTCAACAATAATAACAGTTCCCTTTGGTAATATTTTCAAATCCTCGGACATTACAAAATGACGCGACACTAACATGTTTTTTGTGCCCTAAGTTCATACAGCCATTACAGTTTGTGGGTTAATTTTTCATGAAAATCTAAATTTGTTGATATCGAGGCCCGCGTTAGTCGGCTCGTACGACAGGTGTCGCTTCAAGGCCGACCGACTTGGCTCTTCGTGTCCCATGATAAAAGGAAAACACTTTTAACTTAAGAAACCGTAATTTTAATAACTTAAGTTATAAATATTTATATTCATCAGGTCAGCTCGTATCTGTAATCCAGTGTAAATACAGAAATATAAAACCGTCAAAAGATGACACATAACATTTAGACGGAACGTGAAGGTCCGCTGCGAACGACATTTAACATTTTTTTTACAAGCGACGGCTCTCGGCGGCGTCGAGTGAGGACCCGCGCCGCGCGGCGCTCTGCAATGTTACTGTTTCTCTTATAAGACACCGATGAGAACAAATACGTGTGTGACGTGTGGCGCGGGCGTGACGAGGTGCGCAGGGTGCGCGGGCCGCGTTAGTTATCGCCGCCCTCGGCCGGCTCGTCGCCGTCGCCCTGCGTGTCCGAAGTCCACAGGGTCAGGTTGTCGCGCAAAAGCTGCATGATCAATGTTGAGTCCTTGTACGAATCCTCGTTCAACGTGTCCAGCTCCGCGATCGCATCGTCGAATGCCTGCAACACACCAGCCATCACCAACCTCATTATTTGATATACTACCTCTCTTCATATTAACAAGCACTTTAGTATGATTTTATATTGAAAACTATACCTACTGCTGACATTAATTTCATGTAATACAATAGGATTCTATATATGAGAGAAATCACAAAATTATACTAACAATTTTTTTTTATTGAAATTTACCTAAAATCACATTTATGTTTTATAATTATTAGACTTCCTTACAATGCAAACCAGGTTAAAAACAACATATAATAAAATACTAGTAATTTACCGATGTAAAACTGATAATTTACATTGCCCAAGACGGTGACGAGTGCTGGCGCAAGTGAGTAAACGATATAGGCGCACTTGTAATGAAAAGCACAAATATGATAGGTAATGTTATATAAAATAAAATAAAATTTGCTGTAGTTCTTTAAAGTGTGTTGTTCATACCCGATAGTGCATTGCAAGGAAATTCGTTAAATATGAATTGCAATAGTCTTCAAAGAATTCAGTACTAAAAATATATCTAAGATAAAAATAGTCACACAAGGTACTGGCTGGTTCGAGTTTATGGGAGTATTAGTTAATAATTACAATGGTTGCCCATGCGATATAAGGTTGCTATCACATTCAACATGTTGCATGCTGACTCTCTCAAGATATAAGCAAGCCCAGTCTGTTAGTAGATATGTTAATGTTAACATCTTTAGACACACATCTTGACGGAATTCACCATGCGGAAGTGAATTCAAGTGAACCTGTTTTGCTAGATGGCAAGCCCGTGCAGGGGAGTTGATAATTTCGTAATAGAATACTGAAAAGTTGAGTGCGAGCCCGAGCCTGATGGGATGTGTCGGTTGCATTTTTGCCTTCGCGATGTCGAAAGCCTCCTGGTAAGCCTTCTGCGAATCCTCCACCACGGCTGGGGACAAGCGAGCGCGTTAGTACATTTCGCGGCGGCCCGATACCCCTCCCGCTTCACGCCCGACCAGCCAAGCACCTTGCCTACTCATACTGTCACATCATATTGACCTGTTTAGCCAGTTGACACGCTTTGTCTGGCGAATTTAATATCTCATAATAGAACACGGAGAAATTTAACGCCAGCCCCAGCCTTATGGGATGTGTGGGCTGCATTTTTGCCTTGCTGATTTCGAAAGCGTCCTGGTATGCTTTCTGTGAGTCTTCTACAACGGCTGTAAAATAGATTTTATTAAATATTCAGCGCTAGCGCCATCTTGGTACCACCACCTTTGCTTTATGTCATTTCCCATACCATATTCTTTTCATAAAAAAGTGCAATTTATCTGTAATCTAAGTGTCAGTAACAACATAATAAATAATTGACTACATTTAGAACATAATACTTTATCATATATGTATTGTTAATCCTTTTTTTGGTATAACTATTATACTATTGTTCAAGGTCTATATGGCTCTAATGCTGGAATTATTTATCTGCATTATCAAATTTGTAATGTTCACTAGTGCTGATAAACTTACAATTTCTGGTTTCTCCTGTGGCCACTTCTGCAAGGTACCTGTAGTAATCTCCTTTCATTTTAAGGTAGAATACTTTACTTTCTGGATTACTAGCTTTAGGAATAAGGTGTTTGTCCAGTAGACCCTGCAAATAAATAACCCTTACAGTACTGGCTATGTTGATCAAAATATTCTACAACTTGCACAACATTTTCCTATTTAAAAAAATACAGGTTCACTGTAGCAATATTGAGGATGTTTTTAAATATTTTAATGACTAGGAATGACCCCCCACCTCACTATGATTTTGTGATGTTACACGGGTTGTCAAGAAGTAACACAGTGAAATAAAAAAAAAACTATGGGTAAAATCCCATATCATAGTTACTGAATTACAGAGATATAATTTTTTTCTTTTAAAATAATTGAGCAATGTGATAGCTATTATGATAAATAAAACTATCAGACAGGTATTACTTTTTTGATTAAAGAAACAAAATTGATAGCAGCATCCATTATGTTAAGATATCATTTCTAACACATTACGTAGACATATCATTTTTAACACATTATGTAGAGATATTTCTAACATATTACGTAGAGATATCATGTGCAACTAACTACATGTGCATCAGTTTATTGGTGTTTACATTGCTGGTTTGTATGCAAAACTGTTGATGAGCGTTGACTCGAAACTCGAGTCTACGACAAATCCACAGCACAAATTGGGAATGCACGCTTGTTTCGCTCGAGCGACTGTGATTTATTGAACTAGTTTACTGTATTTTTGTAATACTTTGACCTATTTGTATTCATATTTTTGTGCTAAAAGCGGCGCTCCAAGCTTTAAAGATTCTTTTAAAACCCAATTGTTCAATTTTGTTTCATATTGAATGTATTGTTCATGTATTCTTAATATGATGCATATCTCTCATTATCTACATTACATAATCTCGGTCATTACTATTTCCGACTTGGATCACAAATTTCACCACATATAACCATTTTATTATTATTCATAATTTTTGTGGTAATTAAAAATTAATTAATTCGAAAAAAAATTATTAAACATTTTCAATGTTGGTAAACTCCATCTAGGTATATATACGGTGTATCACTGATGACATCATGTTCTTAGTTTCCAGCAATGCATTCAAGGCAAAGGTATGTTTCACGACATTACGTCAACTTTGGACGACGTGAATCATGAAAGGATTAATCATTAATCCTATTTTTAGGTAATATTTAACATTAATGTCCAGGTAAATATTGTTATAAAAATCATCTGCTTTATCGGAAGGGATGTAAGGCTAGACCGATACGCAGCGCGAATTCATCACATGTGCCTAACCCTAACATTGCGCACTTTCAGTCGTTCACCTCTTCGTAACTATATACTGACGGACCGTTGGCACATTGGCCGCGCCCCGCCCCCTAACGACCACAACGCTATGAGTCATCACAGCTAAATGTATAATGAGTAAAATACGAGATTACTTATTTCCTTAATTATTATTTTCGCATGACTGCATTACGATTTTTTACGCCCAAGGACAAATATTTTGTATACACAATACAATAATGCTCTCAAAAACCTATAATATAATGTGAATGATGAATCAAAACTGAGAAAGTCAATGTTCTAATTAACATAAGAGTGAAGAATGCAAAAGGGCACAGAGACAGACAGACGGACATCGGCGCGCGCAGTGACGCGGCACCTCGTCACCACCCCCCACCCTCCGCACTCGATTTCTCCGCGGGGCGCGATAACTCAGCTACACATTTGTGTATGCGTTTTCAATGCCGAACCAGACTGTGCTAATTAAATCGCAGTAAAGTTGAATGCAAAGGCAACAAACAACTGGTCGAACTGTCATTTATATCACTTCTCGAATTGGGGACCATTCACAAGACGTCTTCTATGTAGGCGGCGCTTACGAGAATTTAAATATAATTTCTCTAGAATCAAAACCAATTATGTTTAAATTATTTAAAAAGTATATACATAAATAAATATATTAAACAATGAACAGTACTCACCAAAACATCATAGCAAATTTCTCTGAGCTCCTTTTCTACTTTAACCCTATATTCCTTAGCCATCTGTTGTTTTCGTTCTGAGCCTTCGGTTTTCTGTTCAATGGAGGAGATGACCCGCCACGAGGAGCGGCGCGCGCCCACCACGTTCTTGTACGCCACCGACAACAAGTTTCGCTCCTCGTTGCTGAGCTCGACGCCGGTCTCGGTGACCTCCTTCATCGCGGCCGCCATGTCGTCGTACCGTTCCGCCTGCTCCGCCAGCTTGGCGCGCTGCACCAATTCCTCCTTGTCGATAGACATGGTGCGCGGTCACAGGGTAGTTACACGATGCCCCTGAAACCAACAGACGGTCGGACGTCAGTAATGCACTCGCCCGCGCTCGTATCGTCGCCGTTGCGTCATATCCTCAGAAAGACTAATCGTTTAGGCGTCACTTTCACCGAAGTGAATCGCTCAAGGGGTTAAATTCATCATCATGACAGACGGAAGAAGGGCAGCACCTAGAAGCGCGTGGAGCACAATGCGCCGGATAAGTGCGGCTCAGGCGAGCTATCCTCACGCCAATCGCGACATCGACGCGGCGTCCGGTCGGTGTGACAGCATCTCTCAGACTCGGCGAGCGAGGCACGCGCCTGCCGTGGTCGACGCGCCGCCGCCGCCGCCACTGCGCCACCGGTATTGATCCGCCGACGCGGGATAAACACTCAGACGAAACGAAATACGACCAGCGCGACGCTGCACCCCCACCCCACCCCCGCCTCTAACGCGACCGCGCCCGACTACCCGCCTATCTGATGCACTGTTGCTACCATACCTTGTAATATCGTATGTTTAACACATCTGCAGACCGTGTGCATTACAGATCAATCACTAACAAGAGTTAGTCAATTAACCCTAATACACACGAAATATTAAAACCTACAATTATAACTAATTGTATGTAGGTACATCTTAAGTTAAGGTGTTCTATTACAAAAATTCTTAATTTTTTTTAGAAACTGATTTTCCGAATTAGGTATACAGGGATGAGGTTTTAATGACAGCCAAATTTTAATATTACTAAAATCTCATCCTGCATAATGGAAAAACCCCCAATTTATTGCATTTATTATTTTTTTGTGTAATTATTCTTTAGATTTGGTGCTTGCTTAGCAATTACAAAAAGTAGTTGCTTAAACATCTAAAGGGATGGAATTACTATTAGTTCATATGTTTAGACGATTTTATTTGTGGTTTCATGAGGCTGGGTTTCCAAAACCACTAACCTAAAAGTATTAATAATGATTTAGAGAAGGGGCCGGGGCGATGGCCGATATATACTTTTGAAAGTTTTAGAAATGCGGATATGCGAAAAAATAAAAATGCATGTTAGTTAAATCAAATATAAAAACCTGATACATAGACATTATTGTCTGCAAAATGTTTGAAACTGAGAGTAAATTAGTTTTACAATGTTTATCTTCTGAGTGGCTCATAGCTCCAGCCCTTGCCTTGATGTAAGCGTACCTAACCTAATCAATTTAGGAATGGTGGGCCATCAACATTCAGCTTTTTGATTCATGAATCAAAAAGGTTTTGGGTGGTTTGTCATATTCTTCTAATTATCAACACTAAATAAACAATATTTTAACAGATACTAAAAGGGTAGTAGTTTTGTAAATGCACCTCATGAACCGTATATGTGTTAAATTGATGGACAATCACTTTGGAAATATAACAATAAAAGACATCCTAAAATTTAAAATACTCTCTAATTAAGCAACAACAATATGTAAACAGTATAATATTAGTTAGTAATACATAAATATATCACATTGTATAAATTTTGTTCTTAAACTTTGGCTTTTACAGATATTTTTGTAGCAATAATTGAAGAATGAAAACTTTAAGAAACTTATGCTTGATGTTTCTATTGTCATCTGTATGACCCATAATAAA
This sequence comes from Luffia ferchaultella, assembly GCA_949709985.1. Classification (NCBI taxonomy): domain Eukaryota; kingdom Metazoa; phylum Arthropoda; class Insecta; order Lepidoptera; family Psychidae; genus Luffia; species Luffia ferchaultella. The sequence goes on along the minus strand of OX453240.1, from coordinate 16,536,463 downwards.
GTAGCTATATACAATAGTTCCTTAATTAGTAACTGAAGAAAGATTTTTATTATTTAAAACTAGCGACCTGTTAGGGCTTCGCACGGATAGCAGAGCATATAAGCCGTAGTGTTTTTTTCTGCATAGTAGATATGTTATCAGCTTTTGCTTCGAACATGTGGATTGGATTTGATTAGATTCTTATACACTTATAAGCTTATGGCTATATACACTTTGAACACAGCTTACCCAACAAACACCCACTTTACACAGACGCACCCACTCACCTTACACACTTTTACACACACACACACACACACACACACGCACGCACGCACGCACGCACGCATGCACGCACGCACGCACGCACGCACGCACGCACGCACGCACGCACGCACAAACACACATACCCTACCACACTCTCACATATATATATAACTCATATTTAACATTTATAATTGTGCATATTACTGTATATTATTAAATTCATACCATCTTTTATACTTATATTACCTATGTATTTATATTATATTTTATGTATTTGCATTTTTACATTTTTGTTATACTTAAATACCTTAATTTATGTAATGAAGAATCAGATTCCCTAACACACGCATTATATTATACCTAAAAGAGAATTCTCAACAACTAGCAATAAGAAATGGTTTATAATTTACTAGCGACCTGTCCCGGCTTCACACAGGTAGCGAGCATATAAGCCGTAGTGTTTTTTCTGTCGTAGTTTCATTAGCTTGTTGCGTCGAACATGTGGATTAGATTTAATTAGATTTAGATGTAATGTAATTTCATCCTACTTGGAGTGTTTTATTTCCAATTTTGTAAATATTTGAAAAAGTAAAGAATATATACTTACATAAAAACAAACTAAAATAACTAAAATAAAAAATTAAACAATTTAAAACAATTCAAAAATGCCGTCGTACTTGTTAAAAACGTGTAAACTTGAGTCAACTTCGAAGAAAAAAGGTAGTGGCGTAACTTATCAACGGTAAGTAAGCAAACCATTAACTAAAATCAATCAAAACAAATTTTTGTCTTTTGCCACCATTTCTTTATGAAAATCATAGATTATGAAGAGTGAACCGTACAATTTGGATACGTAGGTATAAAATGTTGGAGAACTATATGACTTAGATGTAACTGATTATTTTTTAGTTTCTTGATTACTTAACCTATGCCATCTGTCTGTCTGCCACAGAGTATTTTTCAATCAAAAACTTACTAAGCTAATTTTGTTTAAAGGTAAGTAAAGTTTATATCACATTGCAAAGATGATTTTCATTGCACTTTGTACATTTCTTTACCGATAAGGCAAAGTGAGATAAAGTGTTGGGTGTAGTTAGTGCAAGCACATATTCTAGTACTTATGTTCAGTACCAATTACAGTTTAATGTATAAATGTTTACTTATGTGGGGAAATATGTATATGTATTAATTAAAATAGACATTTTAATTAAAACCATCAGTTTTGCCTCTATCAATTTATTTGCTATTCCCTTACATTACTCAATTCAATAGGCAGAATATAAACAAAGTTTTGCGTATCGCCTCTGACGATGACATCATATATCTATGACTGCTAATTGCTGCACACGTATGCACTATTCGCGCCGTGTTGTGTGTTCCATTAGTAATTCTGTTTCTATGCGCCACGCCCGGCCACTTTCACGCGATATTTTTTTTTTTTTCGTAATAATTCTTAAGATATTAATTTAATTTGTATGGTGTAAAGGACAATCATAATCTGCATGAAATGCTGAAGGTAAATAAGGTATTTAATTTGATAAGTATTAATACTGTATCCATATAAATTGCTTTCCAATCATCTCATCATATGACACCATTTTTTCAAACATTTATACACATAAACCTTTCTCTTGCATCACTCTGTCTATTGGTGTCAATAATATGCCAATCTGTTCGGTAGTTTTTGAGTTTATCGCGTTCAGACAGACAGACAGACGCGGCGGGGGACTTTATGTTATAATATATATAGGATATAGATAGATGTAAAATAAATATCTTTTTCATTTTATCATTAATCAGTTCTGTATTTTGTATGTAATAGCATACATACTTAGTATATCCCAAATATTTTAAGTATTTTTCTAGATGTTACAGCGCAAGAGGGCACACCACTAGCAAATAAATGACTTACCTAGTAAGTTTAAAGTTTCGTTTTTAACAGTAGAGTTCATTCATTTCATCACTACCTTTCAGACATCTAAACTAAAAACTACTAATAAGTTTAATGATTCTTTGTTTATGTTAAATATCTAACAAATTATTCTTAAGATTTTGTTTATAATTAATTAGCGACCCACCGCCCCCAGCTTTGTACGGTTAGTAAAAGTATATAATGCTTACATTTTTTTTCTGTTGTAGTGTTAAATCAGCTTGTTCTGTTGAGCATATGGGTTAGATTTAATTGTAAAATATGTTCATCCTACTTAGAGTATTTTTAATATGTATATCTTATTGTCAATTTTGCAAATATTAGAAAAAATAGAGATAGATATTATATACATAACAAGAAACTAAAATATTTCTCTGTATACAATATTGATAACATCTGCCTACTTACATAACGCGTGTCGCGTTGGTGTGGGACTGCTTGAATTTATTTTGTTGTGCGATAGTTATAATTTTGCGATAACTTCTAAGATATTAATTTAAATTGTATGTTGTAAAAGGCAACTATAATGTGCATAAAATGCTTAAGGTAACTAAAGTATTTAATTTGATAAGGATTAATATCGTATCCATGTAAATAGTTTTTTAATTACCACATTATTTGTGACAATTTTTTTTTAACATTAAATAGTTAAAAGATATGTCGTAAATACATATGCTGTCGCGAACTTTTGTTTAGACCTATTAAAGAAGAACGATTGTTTTTTTTTTATATCTCAAAAAAATTAGGCAGCATTTTCTATGAAAGCTCTCAGACGCCTTGATTATTTCTTACATCTTCAACAATCATCATATTTCAACCAATTTACACAAAACATTAATGAATTATACACATAAACCTTTCTCTATAATCACTCCATTCATTGATGACAACCGTATGAAAATCCAATCAGTAATTTTTCAGTTTATCGCGTGCAGACAGGCAGACGCAACGGGGGGACTTTGTTTTGTAATAGGTCTGTACTGATAATAATCATTATTCATATTTGGAGTGGGATTGTTTAGTTCTAAGCCATATTACCCTCTCGCGCGTCTGCCGTCACGTAACGGTCGTATAAACAGGTACTATTGTTGGAATGATATACCAATTAAGTAGGATTCTGGTATTTTAGAATACTGGTAAGGTAATTATCCGCCCATCCGTCTTTTCGCATTCTAACCCCTCTAACGTCGTTATTTTCCAACGGATCCTTTTAAACTTGACACAAAGGGTCTATTTGATCTAGTTTTGCAAGCACTATTTTGGAGCTCATTGAAGCAAATAGAAAAAGTGAGGGCTTTGTTATTTTTCAGCATTTTTTTTTTTTAAACTAGTCACAAGGTTATATTTGGTCTCTAGTTTTGCAAGTATTATTTTCAAGCTGATTGGAACAAGTGAAAAAAGTGAGGGTTTCATTATTATCTAACAATTTTTTTAAATTTGGCAGCAAGGTTCCATTTGACCTCTAGTTTTCTAAGTACTATTTGGAGCTGATTGGAAGAAATATGGGCTTCGTTAGTTTACAATGATTTTTTTTCAAACTTACCAGAGAGGTTCCATTTGACCTTTAGTTTTGCGAGTACTATTTTGGAGCTGATTTGAGTAAATGGAGGAAGTGAGAGTTTCATTACTTTCCAATGGATTTTTTTGACACTTGGTTTTGACATTTGATATTTAGTTTTGCTGCAAATACTATTTTGGAGCTAATTGGAGCAAATGGGAGCAAATGGAAGCAAACAGAGCAATTTTAGGAAATGAAAGAATTGAAGAAAATGTATAAATGGAAGCAATTAAAGGGATTGGAGCTAATTGAGGATTTGGAGCAAATTTAATTTTTTAGGTCTTTATAATAGAAAGTAGAATAGTAATAATAGAAAGACAAGGGTTGGTATTTTTAAATACTTGAAAGCCAAATAACAAAGCACAAAAGCTCATTGAACCTACCTGTACTAGATGCGTTTTCAATCTACTAACTGCACTAACTCATTTTGCCTGACAACCAGACAAAAATTGCATCAAATATTATAGTACTAAGCCTTCCTACTTCTAAACTTTGGGATATGAAAGCATGACATTCTGCCATACTAAATCTTTTTCTGTCGGGTATGGTTATATGTCACGATACAGGTGCACCTACTATTATTGTGCTGCTTTATTTGGCTTTTATTGTATGTCAAGATCTCATTCACAACTTGAATCTGAATGTCAAATATTTAATACTCAGGAGCAATTGAAAGGTATACAATAAAAATTTGTGTGTGTTGTAATATATTTAAAATATTAAAGAAGAAAAAGCTTACTACACAGTATCATAGAAATTCCCTGAAATCAGTATTTTCACTTTTAGGCAATTCATCTTATTTTAGGACAAAATCCTTAGTCTTTTAATGGTAATTTAGTATGTTGTGAAGATTTAGGGTTTACAATTAAACCACACTAATGGTAAATACATTAAATTAAGGAATGTGAAACATACTAAGAATTTTCAGCCTTTTCCTTTCACTGCACTTTTCAGGCAGTCACAACTGCAAGAAGCAGTCTATTTATAAAAAACAAAATGAATTTTAAAATTAATATTTTTATTTAATTTAAAATAGCGTTGCACACGCGACTCTGCTCGGGTGAACTACACAGTTGTACTAGACTCCTGTTTCTGGGACAAAAAGTTGCCTATGTCACTTTTCAGCTTATAGACTATGTCTATGCAAAAAATCATAGCAGTCCCAAGACAACCATGTTGTCCATGTGAGCGGAGCCGCAAGTGGAAAGCTAGTTTGAAAATGAAATTAAATATAGCCCATGTTACTCGCTGAAAGTGTAAATTCCTATAAGTGGAAGAATTTTAAAAATTAGTTAAGTAGTTTTTAAGTTTATCCGTAACAAACTAAAAATGAAATTATTCTTTTATATAATAATAATACAGAAGTACAGATGATTATAAAATACAATGTTATTGTTAGAGAAAAATATGCAGATAATAAATTAATTCATATTTTAAAATAGTAAATGGAATTTTCTTTTCATTTTAAAAATATTACCTTCTTAACAAATTATTTGTAAGCATAAAACATTTAAAAAAAACCAATGGTTATGAATAATATTAGAGTAAATATGGGCATATTACCTCAAAGCAAAACATTTGGAAAAGTAGATACTCACTTAAACAACCACTAAAAACTAAATTCTAGATTACGGTGACGGAAGGTCGCCCTGAATCTAATAGGTACGGCACGTGCCACCATGTACGCTATTTAACTACCGTGACGAAGGGCGCGACGCTGCGCACGCCTCCACGCGCCGCAAGTACTTACCGCCGATACATCAAATCGACAAACCAGAAGGCTTATTCTGTGCTAAGTACAAAATGCCGTTAATCAATTCTGCGTAACTCAACTAACTCATATCTTTATTAAAGATGTTGGGATTTAAATTACGACGCACTGATTCCGATAACACGTTTTGCATCTCGTTACGGAGGCGTGAAACAATTTATCATTTATCTCCAATTCGTTTGGTTCACAAGCTGAAAATTAATATTTAAAAAAGGACATTTGGTAGAAAAAGTCAGTGACATTATTCCAAGATTCATGCAATAAATTTGTGAAGAGACAAAACTCAAGTAGGTACCACACTGATTGTAAAATACGATAATTTACCTTAGGGTATCATAGTATATATCTGAAGCAAACTTAATACGTTAAATCCTTTACCTAAAATAAGAAGCGACAAAACCAAACGCGCCTTGGAATCGTGCTCGCCGGTAACGGCAAAATGGCTGCAAACGGCACTCCTATGCGTCACAGTCACAAGAGGTGAGGAGAAATTTCAATGTGGGCACTGACGTTTTACAATTCACAAGTAAAATAAATACACATTTAAAGTATTATGATACCACTTACTTGTTGGAAGGGAAAAAAGTAATTGAACCAGCAAATCGCTACACAATTTTAGTTTTCTCTTACGTTGAACGATACACTACTGACGGCAGCGGGGCCAGAGGGGAAACAAAAAACGGAACAGGGTTCTCATGGTGAATCCGCCATCTTAATTTGCTAAACCGGAAACTAGAGGAGGCGCTAAAATTTGAATTTAAGCCGCATGTAATCTTAGATAGCACATCAAGGTGGAGCGGCTCATACTTCGAAACGATCGAAAACGTGAGCAAAATGACACTCAGCCTCTCAGAACAATTACTAAAGTTATAGAAGGAATGTAAATTTTACATATGTTTAACTTGTTCTAACATGTAGAATAAAGCATTAGAAAGAAAAAGATAGCTGATACAAAATCATTGCTGCTTATGATCAGAACGTAGCCCCCAAATTCATTTCAACTTAATTAAACGATGAAGGTAAATAGTGCGTAGTCAACAACGTTATCAATATATTTAAAGTTACATATTTCTATTGATTGTAGTAATAAAATATATAGGTATGTTTATTTCTTTAAACTTGTACATTATTTTCGTTTCCATTATGGATCATGGTACGGTATATTAGTAATAAGTACTATGGGTATAAGCAACGACAACACAAACACTGATTGATTATGACCTATCACAAATATTAAAAAAACATATGATATACCGAGGTTTGAATCCAGAACCTAAATTAGAGTTACTAATAACTGAGCGGTCAATATTTACGAAACAAACCAACTAGTGATTGATAAATTATAAAGGATCAATTTAGTAAGCCAAAAAATTAAGGCAATGTAAATTACGATTTTTAGGATTCCGTGCATCCGATTTAAAAAAAAAGGAACCCATAAAGAATCACTCTTCCGGTGTCTATACTTATCCGTCGATCACAGCCTATTTTCTCTGAATCTATTACACAAAAAGAATTTGACTTTTGGTACAAATAGAAAGTTTTCTGGGCCAATTAGGAATGTATAAAATTAATAAACTATTTTGATACTGGGGATCATTTTTAGATGGCAAATTAAAAAAACTTATGTAAGTGTATTTACAATGTGACATTATAAATGAAAAAAACTTGTTATAAAAAATGCATAGTTTTAATGATAAAAGGAAAATCGAAACCATAAATCAATTTTCATTTTGGAACGCAAATTAGAAAAAAAAATTCATTGTGTGATACATCAAATGAAAGGATACGTTACGGGAATTATGAATATATACAACTTTTTAAACCATACAATGTAATGTGTCAAAAAAAATTACCAAAGTAAGCTTAAAATTTTACCAGTTTCGTAACAGCCTACTAAACCTTTCAACTAAATAATAGGTACATAGTTGAAAGATTTAGTACTTATATGGCTGTTAACAACAAATTATTTTATAAATCATGTGTTGTAGGTAAATCACAATTTCTTGAACTTTCTGGGTGGCTTGTTCCTTCGGTGTACTTCGCTCCTAGCATTGGCACAAGCAAAACCTAAATCATCCCTTAAATTGCAAATTTTAATGTCCATTTAAAATCAAACGACCGTTTACTTGGCGTCTAGTTTACTCTTTTAACGGCTTTTGTCCATTCACATCGTATCTCTAGATCCAAAGAAAAACTACAACAAGAATTTACTAAGCATTAATTGTAGTACCTGGAGTAGCTTAGAAGATACAACTTTGGCACTAACTTTTCACCGCCGTTGTCGGAAACTGAAATCATTGAAATAAATTGCGTTTAATATACAGTGAGGAATACCCACTCTAATTTTCAAGCATGCCAGAACATAAACTTAAATAATCCGGGAGATATATGTTAGAGATTGTAGGCACATTAGAAAGAAATGAAGCGGAATATTTCGAAAAAAAAATTATACACAATTATTTTATAGTTTCTGATACGGAAGCGCGTTTATATGAGTTGGACTTGCATTTGACAGGTTTTTTATTATGAGAAGATTATTAGGCTGAATTGGTACATTAATAAGATGTCGATACAAAATATCGATAAAAACAAAATGTGGTGTCAATCTCTATAACAAACGTAAATGTGAAATTGAATTATTTTTTACTTCTTTTAAGCTGTTTTATCACAGTTTAGTAATTTTAATATTTTCAGTGTAATATAAGCTATTGTTTAAAAATACGTGATCATAAAATTGTTCATTTCTTAGTGTTTAAAAGCAAAGTAAAGACATTTGGCACTTACAGATGGAACGAAATTGTTTCATTTTCTATTGATTTTGTGGAACTATGACTGTGGGCATTTATTGCAACACAAGCCATTTCTGTGACAAATTTATTTAATAATTTATTCTTGTCAAAAATTTTAATAATTTAATGCGAAAGTCCGTCTGACTAGTCAGACTAATGTCAGTGAGAAGCGGGAACAAACAGGTTGAAGCAAACGGTCATATATACTTACATCTTTTTCACTTACACTGAAATTCACTATGTGGAAAACATGTAGAAAATGAAACAAATATATGTAAACAAATACAAGAATACCTTCTATAACTTTAGTAATTGTTCTGAACAGTTTTGAGGACCTGAGGACTGAGTCGACTAGAGTTGGGTAGGACATACAAGAAGCACTACAAATGTCGCATACAAATTGATCATTTGTAACATCACCTCAAAAAAATAAATTGTACCACTTCATTTCAAATGTCATACTCACCATGAAGTATTGCTCACCTCGTTACAATGTCCCGGTCGCGGTACATGTCACGTTCATGCCGTTCATGTAGTAACGTCGTGCGAGCACCACTTCAATTCAAATGTCATACTCACCATAGAGTATTACTCAACTCACCTCGTCACAATGTCCCGGTCACGGTACATGTCACATGCATAGATAGTAACGTCGTTCGAGTATGAGTGCGACGGAAACGTTACAAATGAATGAATGTAGGTACCATTGAGATGGCGAACGAATGTCGCACAAGCTCGGAACTCGCTCACAATACATTTATTCAATTTGTTTTAAAAACCAGTTTAATCAGAATTATCCTTATCTATCGATACCAATCGATACGTTTGGCATTGGTTGAATTATTGAATAGATAAATGTTGTTGCCTTGCTTGTCTGTCATATCTGTTTCAATGGGGTATCAAAAGAGCTACCTGAGGCTATTTTAATAATCGTTAGGTATGTCATATTGTCAGATAATAGCTTTCTTTTTGTTGGATTGAAGAGCAACAATGTATTAAACTAATCTAAAATTTTATAATAAAAACGTTAATTTCAAATTGAAAAATAATGTTTTTTAGTGCAAAATCGTTGTTGGAGCGCAATGTATTACGCTTACTACGGTAACACGTTACAAACCCTTATTTGACTTTTTGGTATAAAACTTTCAATGCCTCAATACTTCTTCTGCCTCGATTGTCACAATATCAAATAGTACCTCATTTTCTGGGACAAATGAAGTGGTACAATGTACCACTACATTAATTGATTTGAGTAACACATACAAACTCGTTTGAAATCCGTGTCCTACCCATCACTAGAGTCGACACAGTTTGACAGTTTGGACACAGTTGACATATTGACTGACCATCCCATTGCATCCCATGACACACCACGGCCTGGACACTTATAGTTGGACACTTATACAGGAGGTTATTTCTCTGTGGTTTATGTTTGAATGCTGAATGCATATTCTAGCTTATTCCATGAGCATCACACAACCACGAGTACGGGGCACAGTTACAATTATTTAATATAGATGTGACCACATTTTTCCCAAAACTTATATCGGCCTTAAATTATTAAGATATCTTTTTATTTTATTAGGTACTGTTTATACATTTAAAAAACATTTATATAATATATTATTTATACTATTTAATACATATTATTCTTCTTCTTCTTAGTTAATGGCGTTCTCTGCTTAAAAAGCAATTTCGCCAGAATCGGGTATTCTGTTCGTATTGTTACGGGCTACCGGTTCTAATATTAACGATGCACTGAAACACTTATTTTAGTTCACTTTACTTTATTATAATTCCAAATCACAAAATAATCCAAAAGCAAACAATATCGAACACTAATTGCACAGTTAAAACACTCCGCACTTCGCAAATTGTCGCACTTGACACTTATCGCGCACTTCCAAAAATCGACTTGCTCGACGCCGCGGACCATCGCCTTATATAGCTCTCTCCCTTCCACTAGTCACCGTCTCGAACATTCTATCTCTCGAAATTTATAAATTACATTTTAATTTCTCGACCGTGGGAACGGAATTCTAGCGCCACCGGCGCCGAGTGGCGTCTCTAAAAATGACCATCGATTTTTAGAAATATTGCGAATATTCTTTTGAACGACGCCGCCTCTGTATTTAAATTAGTGAAATTAATTGTTCCTCTAGAGTTTTCGGTTTTATTGAATGGCTGTGGGAATTTTTCTCGTAAGTTCGATGACCTGTTTTTGTACTGTTGTAGATAGGTGTCATGCTTTTTCTAGTGAGTTCGATAACGTCGTCGCGAGAGTAGATAGGCGTTACAGTATTTTTAATAAAAAATATCAAGAAAAGGCAGTGTAGTACGGTTATTATGGAGCTTTTTCAAAATATCGCCAGAAACCACGACGTTGCACATGCGCCATTTTGAAAAAAAACTCCGATGTCTAATACATAATCAACCGTAACTAAACATAGAATGAAATATAAATAACAGTAAAGTAACAAAAGCTACTAAAATAGTAAATATGTAAATTTTGCTACGTCCATTTACTGGAAGCTATTCTTATATTACCAATATATACAATAATATAAGCTAAAAATAACCAAAGCCTGGCGAACCTGATGCAAAGGTACCCATAACGCTCGCGGCATTACCGCGCTGGATCGCTATGGCGAGCCTCTGCATCAGAAACGACCCCGAGCGAGGGTCACACCCCCTCTCCTTAAGTCGGCGACCGATGCTCTTAATTAAATTTCTCGCCTCGAGGCTCCAACAGCCCGTGGTCTCCACAGCGAAAGGAACAAAGATATAGGATACTTCTAAGTTTGAGTATTTATGGTGTTTCAGACGGGCCGCGGACTCAGCGGCCGCCCCTGCCACACGCATTGTTGAGTTGAGGTGGGAGAGAGCGAAAGTGCTGACGCAAGTTGCGTCCCATAATAAGCACCTTCCTTTTTCCCAAGGCACCAGGGTCAAACCATCAGGCCTCTTTCCGTCCGTGCGACTAAGACCCCGTGGTTCGGTAACACAGGGCACATTGGCCGAAACGAGGGCGCGACGAATGATATCATTAAGTGTGTGGTGACGTGAAAACCTGCCCGAGCATCTATTACAGCTCAGGGCGTGGTGACCGTTGCCTTCCACCATGGCACCACACGAGCACTGGTGAGGTTCACACACCTTACAATATGTAAATATATATTTTATCGGGTATGTGATGTCATACATCTTCTGGTATGTTCTGGTACTTGTATCCACAATCGATATAATAGTGCAGATAGTCGATAGTATTAGAAAATGTAATATATATACCTATTTTAAGTGAAACCCAAATAATAATTATTAAGATTTATTGCTTAATAAAAACCACTAACATCAAATCAAGTACATGGTTAAGTACATAATATTTTTTTGACTAAGTATCGCTTAAAATTTTTTATGGAAATATTTGCGGTTTCATGAAATATTTGTTGTTTACACGCGTAAATATTTTTTACAATATATCTTTTTGCCATTGATAATCTTCTGGACATAACATAAACAAAACGTCACATAAACACATCTAATGCACGTATTGTGCAGTATTTTATGCATTTCATTTCTAAAATCAGTCTCTCTAGATGAAGTAAATTAATATTCGTTTTATTCAGATAATATGTGTTCATATAACGTCAGAAAACAATCGTAACCAAAACTAAATATTTCTCCCAAATCAATCAACAACGTGAGCAAAATGTCAAGTCAATTATTAGACAGACCCAGACAGACCATTCATTTCATTGTTTTAAACAAACATTTTGTTAAATTACACATAGGATGTAATTACTTCAGAATCTTTATTTTCTTTCTCAGTACAAATTTTACATGTGGGTTACACAACTTTCTACTTCACAGTATAGTGAATATATCAAAAGATCAACTGGGGTATACTTGATCTGCAGCTTCAATTTTTTTGCTCACATTTCTGTTGTCAAGATGCGGCATTTCTACGAACATTCATGTACTGAAATTGATTTCTTAAAATCACAAATATTTTCTTTAAAATCAATAGTTTCTGATAACAGATTAATATAATTATAATGAAGAGTTGAGTTAAATTATCATATATCATACGGGTTATATTATCATACGGGATGTAACTGAGCCATACGTACCTTACCTACAAAGAAATTGGTGTAAGGAACAAATTTATAGATTTAATACAATATTCTCAGTGTTTCTTTTTTTTATCTTTCTGTTGCAAAAATATTTGACAAAAAAGTTCAATATACTTAGTGTAATGCTGGTTGCTGAAATTTATCAAGCTTGGGTGCTCGTCATTAATGTAAATAATCTAAGAGTTTGAAGGTGGCTCGTGTGAGCACAGCTAGAGGTGCTTTTTGAATGTATTAGGAGAATAATAAACAAAGGACATGAGAAGTCCATCGTCTTTTCTTTTCATTTTATCATCTGAGCAATAACATTATGATCCTACCCCAAGATGATGAATAACAATAAGAGTAACAGTTGAATATTATCAAAGTCAGATAACCAAAAATAACCTTTTACCGTCAGGTTCGAGTTGATCCTTTTCGCAATGTTTTTCACATGACATGGGTTGTCCGAAGTCGTTGTCTCTGTATTGATATTGATGGGTCAGTTATTTGTAGCTGATAAAAGTTTTCGGTGGTAGAAACGCAGCCACGAGTAGGTAGGTACAGTATCTTCTACTGTGCTTCTAACCCGCGACGCCATATACCTGTGTTCCTGCTGTAGGATAAGCACCTATAAATTAGAACAAGCTGAACTGTATTACACAAGATGATTAATCTGTGAAATTAACTTTTGTTAACAATATAAATCGCAATGGAAGGGAATCACAAAAACAATCGCACTTACACGTACCTACACGTTAACTAACAGATCTATACTAATATTATAAAGCTGAAGAGTACGTTTATTTGTTCGTTCGTTTGTTTGAACGCGCTGATCGGTATGGCTTTCCAAAACTACCACCCTAAACGTGTTAATAATAATTTAGGGGATGGAAGGACGAGAACAGAAAACCAAATTTCAGAATTTTCATGAATGCGGAAATGTGAAAAAAATCAAAAATAAAAACTGAAAACTACATACCCGTTACTACAGACATGAATTTGTATTGACATAATCAAAAGATCGACTATTGAAGGAGGGAATAACAACAACATTTAAATAAATTGAAAACAGTAAATACGTTAAGAATTTCCTAACCTAGCTTTAGTAACAATTGAAAATTTTATTTTCATGGCGCTCGCTTCGCTCGCTCGCCTCGCGCGTTTTTTATGTTCCTAGTGGATTGGAACCATCAATTGTTGGAACAGTAGTAGGAGTGCCCATTTATTCGGATTTATTGTATATTTTTTTAAACTAACCGAACCTACCTATTGATTGAGAAATGGCGGGAAAGCAACCTACCTTAACCGAATTTCTTTTAAACGTTCTTTTATGTACTAAATCTAAATAGTTAAGACTTATTAGAAGAGTGGCTGGCCATTTATGTTAGTATCAAGTGTTTTGAGTTTGAAGGTTATCAAAAATGGCTTAGTAGCAGGTATGTATTACTCATTTTTAATTCCGCCTTTTTTCGTATTTCCACATTTCTAAAAATTCTAAAAGTGGGTTTATTCTTTTCACCTCGCTCCCTTCTTTCTTATTATTAATACCCTTAGGGTGGTAGTTTGGAAAGCCAACCCCGCTGATCTCTGGAACTATTTATTAGTCGGATTTGAAAAATGCTTTTTGTAGTTAATAGCCCAAGTGAAAACTTGCCGGTAACGTAAAGGTCACAGGGTCATAGATTACGGATTAAGCGTATTCTTCGCAGTATTCAAACATAAACCACAGAGGAAGAAACCTTCTGTTAAAAAAAAAAGCGCCACGGCGCCAACAGGAACTATAAGCAGTGCTTCCAGGTTCAAAGTAATTACGGTAGGTCTACTGTAATTTTGACTAATCTACCTTGTTTAGATCTACCGTATTTATTTACTTGAAGAGTTGCTCTTTATTCCTCCCCATTCCCCAAATAATCTCGGTACGCATAGTATGCGCAATTAACAAAACGAGTTGTCTCTATCTGACAAAAGGACAAAACATACATCTTTCTTTTTGTCATTTAGATCAACTATTCATTCAAGCCAAGCATATCACATTCCAAACAAATTTTTTGTTGAAATTGGGCTGCCTACGTTTTGTGGAAGAAATAGGTATAATTCATAATATATGTCTTATATGTGAAAGAAATGGAAGATAATACGAAAAGTTAGTATCTTTCATCTCTTTTACACATTAGACACATGAAAAATAGCCGTCTCTTTTTTTCACAAAACGTCGGCTGGGTTATCTCGACAATTTACGCGGTGTGGTTTTTATAACAAGAAATTCCCAGCAAACCACTGGTAGAAATTCGGAAAACTGCATTAATTTTAAGCCTACAAAAAAGATGATTAATAGAATTGATAAAAAATTAATAAAACACCACTGAAGTTTTTACTGTAATAAAAATTTTAATCTAGTGTATTTTCTTTGAAAATACTGTATTTTTAAGCTATTGCATAGCTTCAATCGCGGGCCTTGAGCACGGGAAGCGAATCCAGAAATTCCGTAACGAAAAAAACCTCACGCTTTCCAATCCGACGGGCACGCCGCACGGAGAAAAATTTTGATAGCGCGATGTACGTTTTTTAAAACAGCGCCATCTATTATAATCTGTTGCACCTATTATTAATGAAGAAAGTCACGAAAAAATAGTGAAAGAAAATGAGTGAGTAATTTATATACATACATTTTATTATTATCACAAATGCAGTATTAATTTTGAATTGAAAATATAATACTGCTATAAAGATAACCTAAATTTTTGATATTAAAATGAGCGATATTAAAAGTATCCCTCTTTTATACACACAAACAGACACACGCGTATAGTTTAAATTCTCAATTTAGATTTTCAATATGTATATATATATAAATAAATAAATTCATTCTTCATTATGTATATAACAGAAACCATCAAACCAAGCACGTGTACTATTCAGTACCTACCTTTGTTTTTGGTGTATAGATAATGCACATGAATGCCGCGTAGAGAAAGTATATATGATATTATATCTATATAAATGTACATCGCGCGAAATTCGATAATCACTTCTTAATATCGTAATTTTTTTTTAAATGAATAATCTTGTTTTGGTGTGTCATAACACTATTTATACCTAATTATTTATACCTATTATTTATACCTAGATATTTTCGTTTTATAGAGAAGAAAAGCGTAAAGAGCTAAAAAGAAAAAAAAACTAATGCACGTCAAAGGGCATATTATCAGCGTCAGAAAGATTTGAAGAAAAATGAAGAAAAAATAATAACAAAAAAAACTGCATAAATAAAATAAATAAATAATTATAATTGCATAAGTTGATACAAAATGCTATGCAATAACTTTACCGCGGCAGTCCTCGAGTGCCACATTTAGTTTTTTGATTCACTAACTCAGGCCGTGGACGTCGTGGTACGGAGTTTTTTCAAAAAAAAATTCAATAAAAATAGTATTCCTATTAACTATTTCTTCTTCTTTTCTTGGTTAATGGCGTTCTAACATATGTTAATTCTGCCAATGTCTATTATGAGAGTGAAACTATTTTTATTGAATAATAAAAATGGGAAACGTAGTACGGTTAATATGGAGTTTTTTCAAAATGCCACAAGAAACTACGACGTTCTACATGCGCCATTTTGAAAAAACTCCAACTATCAAATCAACTGCTATCAACTAACTATCATGTGCATAGTTCCATGATCATATGTGTATTCTGACATTGGCAGATTTAGCTTATGATTACGATTAGACTGTGATTAGAACCTGAACTTAATTAAAATTAACCAAAAAAAGAACCACGAGTACGTTGTTACGTATCATTTACGTATTTAAAACTTAAGTTAATTTTATTTGCTGAAGTACTAAAAAGTAGCCCGTCAGTATGCCCAAATCGAAAAGAGACAAAAAAGGTAATTAAATAGAATAAGTTCTCCATTACTTAATGACACTTCAATAAAAATAAAAATTTATTTGTTTTAGTATCTCTTACAAAGACAATCAAAAAAGGATTACATTTAAAACAAAAGACAGTGGAAGAAATAAGGAAAGCTGTTACAAAATATGACCACATATTTGTTTTCACCATTAATAACATGCGCAATGCTAAACTTAAAGATTTACGCAACGAATGGAAAGACTCTAGATTTTTCTTTGGTAAAAATAAGATTATGTCGTTAGCTCTGGGTAAAACTAAAAGTGATGAAATTGAAGAACAACTGTGTTTAGTAAGTATTTACTGTTATTTTATTCTTACACATGTTAAGAAGCTCACTAGGGCATAGTTGACACTAACTTCTAGCTATATGCTAAGCTTACTTGTCTATAAATTTCTAGATTTCCAAAAAACTAAGAGGTCAATGTGGTTTACTTATGACAAATAAGGATGTAAGTGAAGTTCTGCAGTGGTTCAATGATTTCAGTGAAACTGAATTTGCTCGAGCAGGATTTATTGCTACTAAAGATGTAATACTGCCTGTGGGATCTTTAGAAGGTTTCTCTCATGCAATCGAACCTCACCTGCGACGGCTCGGTCTACCAACTGCTCTGAAAAAAGGAGTCATTGAACTTGTTAAGGAATACCAGGTATAATAATTTACGCTTACGCATAGGTAGACTTACAATAATCATGAACTTCTAAACAGGGACAAGATTGTATGTATTATTAAATACAAATGTTTTCTTTAGACTAATTGTATTAAATGACTAGGCAAAAAGAAACAAAAAGAAGTTAGTAAGGCAAAATATTATAAATCTTAATTAATTTACTAAACCAATCATATTTTTGGCTTGAATGTATTTTTTTAACAAAGTATATTATTCTTTACTTATTTTGTTGTGAAAATTAGCACATGTGATGTCAAAATTTATTTTACAATACAGAAGTGAACATGCTGTAGATTCGTGCAAGCATCCATGACTATTTGTCTTCTTGGGAGACAACAAAATGTGACAAGTACTATTAAAACTTTTCAATCATTTTCAATTTCAATTTAAAACTTTTCTTTATGTAAACTTTATGATAGTCTGAAGTGACCAAAACAGTTGGAATCTGTAGAAGATGAGGCCTATACAACAAATGCATCAACACTTTCTAGCCAAGCTCTCTCAATTTTTCCTGAGTAACTAAAGATGTGTTTGATTCGGCATTATCATGGTGAAAGATCCCATCTTTTCTGTTTACAGAGTGCACAAGCAATTGTTTTCCCGACAGTGACCACTCATAATGAACAATATTTTTCCAATCCCACCATCAATACATAATCACTTCATTTCGCATTAAGCTTGGTTTTACAATAATTTTTATATACTTATTGCAGGTGTGTAAAAAAGGTACTCCATTGACGCCTGAACAAGCAAGTATATTGAAATTACTAGGAATACAGATGGCTAAATTTAAATTGGTAATGAAATGTCATTGGTCAAAAGGTAAAGGTTTCCATAAAGGTCAAGATGCAGAATGTGAAAATGAAACAAGTGAAGATGATTCTGCAGCACTAGGTAATGAACCCATGGATGAAGAAGAAACTTAATATTAAGTAAATATATATGTGCAGTCTTAATTTGCATTTTTTATTTCACAGAACCATTCCCTCAATTGTATAAAAATAATTTCAATATGATAACAATAAAGTGTTTATATGTTTACTATGGAGCGCGCAGTGATCTATGGCCAAGAAAGGACGCGAAATCCTTTTTGCGACTTCGTGCTCCGTTTCCCGTTCGGTGTCGGTTTTTGTATCGACGACAAAAGTTTTGCGTGACGCTCCAACACTTAATTGGTCCAC
Organism: Luffia ferchaultella; assembly: GCA_949709985.1. Lineage (NCBI taxonomy): Eukaryota > Metazoa > Arthropoda > Insecta > Lepidoptera > Psychidae > Luffia > Luffia ferchaultella. Next base: position 16,518,293 of record OX453240.1, on the reverse strand, counting down.
ACTCTAGTAGAGTCATTTAGTCCAACGATTGTTCACTTCTTCAAACAAACATCCTGAGGGGAAGGGCACAATTACGCATATTTAGGTACATTTTTTCATACGCCTTCTGTAATTTATCAAAGGCATTTGATTGTGTTGACCATCGAACATTGTTGCTTAAATTAAACCATTATGGTGTAAATAATGATGCTAGCAATCTAATAGAATCATACCTCTGTAATAGAATTCAAAAAGTTGATATTAATAGAGTAAAATCGAAGGGTTCTATCATGAAAATGGGAGTTCCACAAGGATCTATATTGGGTCCCTTTCTGTTTTTAGTGTATATCAATGATTTATTTGGTAGAAAAATCGAAAATGGAAATCTGCCGAGATAGTGTTATTTGCTGATGACACCTCTCTCGTATTTAAAATTAATAGAAATGAGGAGGAATTTTCAATAGTAAACTCTTTGCTCTCGCAGGTCTTGAATCGGTTCAATGCTAATAATCTATTATTCAATGCAAATAAAACAAAATGTTTAAAATTCTTCTTGGGTCTTGGTTGTTATATGTATGTGGTGTCTTCGCTTGGTACCCAAAATACAAGCTAATGCTTAGTTTGGGACGTAGACGTTGTTGTGATTGTGTGTGTTATTATTATTAATTTACATTACCCAATGTTCGACAAGTTGATGACAATTTGAGACTTGGTGGAGATTCATGGGGTTTAGTTGATGAAACTGTGTTCTTTGGCATTACTATCGACGCAAATTTACAATGGAGTCTTCATGTTATGAGCGTGGCTGGTAAACTGAGCTCTGCTGTTTTACAATTAGGCAAATAAGAAGACTAACCGATGACCGAACAAGACATAAGCATATGTTATCGATTCCCATGTTCAGACTTTCAAATGTTAATAATTCTTTCATGGGAAATTGTATCCATTTTTATAATAAAATTCCTAAAGAAATGTTGAACTTACATTCATATCAATTTATAAAGCGAGTTAAGTCCAACTCACGAAAAAAGCTTAATGTTGTATTAGCGAGTATTTAAATGATAAGTGCGCATGGACATCATTGTAATAGTTGTAAGCATTTTAAATTAAAAAAAAATGAATTAAGAGAAACCCATATTAGTCGCGTAGCCAGAAAAAAATTACTTACGATAATTCCAAGGATCTTAGTTTTTGGTGAGTAGATAAAGTGCATTCTGAGCTATTGTCAAAAAGTTAGAAGTTTTAGGGCTGTGCTAAGGGTGTGGCTAGGTATTTCTTAATATTTCGTGTAGCACGCTGTATATAGATTTAAAATTTTGATTGGATCATAATGAGAACTAACTTAACCTCGCGTTGTAAATTTTTTAGAAAGATAACATAAGGGATATTACGAAAATTAAATAAAAATAACAGTCTGGGCGTGGGGCATTAAATTTCATTAAAAAGTTTTTATAATTCTAAAGCTGTTCCTTTTTTGATAAGTGGATAGACAAAGTGGATTGTGAGCTATTGTCAAAAAGTTAGAAGTTTTAGGGCTGTGCTAAGGGTGTAACTAGGTATTTCTTAATATTTCGTGTAACACACTGTATATAGAATTAAAATTTGAAATTTTGATTGGTTTTTAATTAGAACTATCTTAACCTCATATTGTAAAATTTTTAGAAAGATAACATAAGGGATACTACGAAAATTTAAAAAAATAAGTTTGGTCGTGGGACATTAAATTTCATAAAAAAGTTTTGATAATTCTAAAGCTGTTCGTTTTTTAATGAGTGGATAGATAAAGTGCATTGTGAGTTAATATTAGTAGGATTAAAATTTCAAATTTTAATTCTATATACACTGTGTTACACGAAATATTAAGGAAAACCTAAGCCATTCCCTTAGCACAGCCCTAAAACTTCTAACTTTTTGACAGTAGCTCACCATGCACTTTATCTATCCACTCACCAAAAACGAACAACTTTAGAATTATCAAAACCTTTTAGTAAAATTTAGTGTCCCACGACCGGACTATATTTAAATAAAATAAACAGGGAGGAGTTTCTTGCTGATTCTTCTCCTAGTTTTGGAACCGGTGCCTAATCAATTCATTTTGACTTTCAATAAGTGTGTAAACATCTTATATTGAATAAAAACTTTTTGAATGTTGAATGAATGCATTAGTTGAAGGTGACTGCCGGTCTTTTGTTGTTTACTTTCGAGATGCATGATTTTGCATTAGTTGAAGGTCACTGCCGGTCTACTTTTTTTTTTAATTTACTTACATGATTCTGCATTAGTTGAAGGTGACTGCCGGTCTTTTTTTGATTTACTTTCGAGATACATTTTTTATCTTGGATTTTAGACAATAAAATTTTCAAACACCTACCATTTCTTTGTCACACAAACGTAATGTTCGCTCCACCTAGAGATAAGCTGTTTTTGAAAGTTTAATTTTTCCTTTGGTACTGTTATTGAGCAACTTTGCTTACCATCCATACCGTCAGCCTATTAATGCTACACTGCAGGAGCTCAAGCCTTCCCTAGGAATAAGGAGGCGTGTTGATGTATTTTAATGACTGCCATCTATTGATAACAACAGTCAGTGATAGTTATGGACAAAAGTTAAAAAAAACTCGCTAAATTGGTACATGCCCTGGGATGCGAACCACGGCCTTCTAAACAAGAATCGGGCTCGCTACAACTCGTCTATGACGACAACTTTGTTTGGTCGATCGATATTAGTACCATGTCTGCACTGGCGATACATAACGCGATATACCTACACGTTTTCGTAGATGTTTTGGTAACGGTCAACTTTCATTGCATACCTCCCTGTTACCTATATATACTACCTATAAATTTGATTATATGTCAAAAACAATCGTTTTATTTTTGTCACCATTATTACTTCATAGAAGTCAAAATGCTTGTTTCCTCAAATATTTACCCTGAGATCATTACTTCATTTCAAAAGATTTAAATAAAATAGGTCTAGTGAAACTAGATCAGTATCGTCTAAAAAAAAAACTTATTGTAGGGGACTGCATTTGTTCATTTTTGTATGGTTAATTAAGCTTAAATTTAAAACTTATTATTTAACGTAAGTTAATTTGAGACGTATATTACTAATTAGTCATAAATGAAACAACATGTCAGTGAATTTTTATATTTATGATTGTGCTACGCTAAACACGAATTCGAAGCTACAATGACTGCAAAACAATTTTTTTTTTTTCAAGGCCTGTAACATTAGGTACCTTTTGTTAATATTGATATGCTTACCATGAGGACAACAGTTTTTATTATTCCGCATGAGTTATGCTTAGCAATAATTATATTTTAGGATTTTTTTATTTGGCAAAATATAATAACTCACACAGAAATAGGCAAGTCTCAGGTCCCCAAATGTCTTAATTAAAAAATACAAATCACAAAACCAACTTCGCTAAATCCGGTGACAGTTTTAAAATATACATTCAAAACTAAACAATAAACGATCTATATGAAATTAAATTTTACTAAAAAAATTAACTTAAATATAAAACATCACAGTAAATACAAAAATTATAATTAAAATAATGCTAATAATCATCAGTCACCGTCACAACAATCACAATAAAATTAACAAAACCCATACAAACTTATGTCTATATTTAAATTCCAAATTAAATTAAAGGTATTACAGTCTTCAATACCTATGCAATATATTCAAAAAACAATTTCGAACTAAACAAATAGATTTGATTTTACCTTTATTTTCGACCTGTTGCCATGCATCTAGTCCAAAAGCTGTACACTTAAGAAGCCTATAATTTAAGTAGTTTTTGGCTATTTTGCCACAATTATATTGAAATAAAGTATACAGACATATAATAGTCTATCATGCCATATCATTTGAGATCATCTTTATATCACAGGCAATACCGGTCGTGATAATTTCGATTTCATTTTAAGCTAGGAGATTACATAGGTACATCTAAATATACCTTTTTGGTGAAACATATTACAAATTTAAAAATAATCAGTGTATTGGTAACATTAATTATTAACTTCTAGTAGGTAATTAATTATTTTGTTGACTAAATTAACAAATTTTCTAATACATGGGAAGTCGATGAAGAAGCTGTAGCTTTACTTATATAATGATTAAAATAATTTATTAATTTATAACCAACAATTTGAGATTGCCTAACGCCATTACACAGATTTATCTGACCTTTAACTAGGTTTGTAATAAAACAGAATAAAAATGATAATTGTTTTGAATATTATGAGCCTTAAAATATTTATTTTGTAGCACAAATTTTGGCATAAATTTGGATGAAATAAATTAATGTTTTAAGTTATATAGAAACTACATAGATAATTTTATTAAAATCATAACTTAGTTAATATGTTCGAATAACTAGTTTATTTAAATACATTCATTACTTTCCTCATGACAGCACTTATAGAGCAGAAGGTCGACTATCATTTATACTTGGACTTTTTGCATTTACTGTATAAAACAAAAAATAAAATACTTTTAACTATATTTCAAGGCGATAGAAAAATGTATTATGGATACTTTGACGCACTGTATTGGTTTCTCGGAATCGTACATGAAATGACATGATTTTAGGCCGCGCTTGCGTCGTAGATTAAGTGAACGAATGCGTACCCTTAAATAACAAACACAAAATCAATGTAGTAAGAAGATAATTAAAGTGTGCTCTATCCAAAGAAACAATACAGCCCCACGTTTAGTACTGAGCTGAGCTGACAAATAGCATTCATTATGGAATGTACAGTGATTTTAGAATAGATCAACTTTTTGAGAAAAAAAGTCATAACCTTACATTAACAACGACTTCATTAATTACACTATGAACTTCAGTGAGCTTTTTGAACGATGACACGACATCAATTAACAACACGCCCTTTACATAATGTACAATGTTGTTTAAAGTTCCATAGTCCCTCTGTCTGTCCAGATGTCGGGTTGGTACACCTATTCCTACCAAGGTATCCCTACTGGTAGGGATAAGTGGAAAAACTTTCCACTTAGAGCTACTGGTAGTGATAAGTGTACTCCCTGAGTACTACTCAGAATTCACTTATCCCTACTATAAAAATAAATAAAATACACCTTAATATCAGTTGTTTTTACTTGTGCCTATCATAGTTTTTGCAATATGTGTTGTAAACAAATAATTATAATGCATCTATAAGAGTTAACGACCCCATAGAAATCGAAATCGGCGGCATCAAATTAAAGATATCCAGTCATGTCACAATGTCGACAATTTATTTAAAAAAAAAAAAACAGAATTTTGCCATCTTAACAGGTTATATTCATCGGACGGCCGAAATGCGAATGGAGTTTATATCAACAAAAATCAAATGGTTTTCTGATTGATCGTGGTTGGCGGCCGACTTGTCTTCTCATCTTCAAAGCTTCCCCGTCCTCTTTTAAACTCAGCAAATGAATTAAAACAGTTACTCGTGAACAAGCAGCTTTGCCAAAAGTACCAGTTACTGATGCAAAACATTCTTGGGGCGTTGAACCTTTTTATAATCATAATAAATAATGGCACGAAAATCTCGTTGAGTGAGCTCCATTGGTACTGAGCACATATTTCTACAGTTTATGTATCTGTACAACCCAGACAAATGGCGAATGACAAGTGTGGATACAGAAAAACGAAGAATAATAATTACACATGAACTGCAAAAAGATCTTACACTTCAAATAACTGTAAAGAGTTTGTTTTGATTTACTAAAACACAGATGTTGCGAAAACTATGATTGGCACAAGTAAAAAACATAACAAATATTAAGGTGTATTTTATTTATTTTTATAGTAGGGATAAGTGACCTCTGAGAAGTACTCAGTGAGTACACTTATCGTTACCAGTAGCTCTAAGTGGAAAGTTTTTCCACTTATCCCTACCAGTAGGAATACCTTGGTAGGGATAAGTGTACCAGTCTCAAATGTCACAGCTATTTTACTCACCATTAGTGCTATTAAGTGGAAACTTGGCATGGTTATACATATTTACAATCGCTACACATTATAGTATTGAAATCTTAAAAAACACAGGATGCCCTCTTCCACCACATAAAAAGCGACAACTAAAAGAAAAAAATTGTATATACCTCTTGAATGAATTCTCTTTGAATGGGTATTTTAAAATCAGATGTAATTTCATATGATTTTCGGATTTGGCTCCGTTTACGAAATATTCAACAATAAAGTGGTCTTTTTGAGTTGCATTTCCCTCTCTATCTCTTAAATTATCAGGACTATAACCAACTAGTTCACAATCTATAGTCGATTAAGCCAATGCGCAGATCAACTCTAAACAAACTCATGATTTCGATTTAAGATAAGTTTTCGTTGTGGGCATGTCTGAGGACCCTATCTTATTCGTAACCCGACGTGCAGTTTACTGGTTTTTTATAGTGTGCAATTAGAGACTAAAGTTGTGAGCGTCAACTCTAAAAGTGGCTTATGTTATTTCGCAACCCATTTAAACATAGTTTCGGCCTGGTTGGTGTGAAACGAAATAAAGACAGACAATTTATGTATAAATATATATTTGTTGTAGTTAAATAGGTATATATATTTCTTTACATCACAAATATTTATAGGTATCAGCGTTCCAACCAGAGAGCCAGTGTCATGTCATGTACCGCGAGCGAAACAACCAATGTTTGATTCATTTGTTTTTAACTCTTTTGTATTCCGGGAGCTCATTAACAAAAATAGTTACGAGTTTCTGGTATCAGCGTTCCAGCCAGAGAGCTAGTGTCACGTCAAGTACCGCGAGCGAAACAACCAATGTTTGATTCATTTGTTTTTAACTCTTTTGTATTCCGGGAGCTCATTAACAAAAATAGTTACGAGTTTCTGGTATCAGCGTTCCAGCCAGAGAGCTAGTGTCACGTCAAGTACCGCGAGCGAAACAACCAATGTTTGATTCATTTGTTTTTAACTCTTTTGTATTCCGGGAGCTCATTAACAAAAATAGTTACGAGTTTCTGGTATCAGCGTTCCAGCCAGAGAGACAGAGTTACGTCATGTACCGCGAGCAAAACAACCACTGTTTGATTCATTTGTTTTTAACTCTTTTGTATTCCGGGAGCTCATTAACAAAAATAGTTACGAGTTTCTCAAAACTGAATTTCGCTCATTCATAGACTGCGGTTAGTCAGCTAAGTCCAGATGCGGGGTACGACGTATTTTTTATTATGTAAAACTAAAGAAACAATCAAGTGAAAATCGGAATCGCTCACCGAAAGTTCCGTACAGCACCACACAATATATTTATTTTCTTATGAATTTACAAAAAAAAAGCGTTTTCATTTACTTGGTTCGGGGTCCATAGTGCGAGCCCGATTATACACTTGATCGATTTTTATTTGTAGGTTTGCTATACTTCGCACAAATTTGTATTATTTGTTAGGATATTTGCAATAATAACACATTATTCTGTGAAAATCTAAACAGGCTACCTATTACAAATTACAGATACAGTCCTTGACTGATGGCGTAGAGTTAGTAATAGGGTCCCGCAGGCCCCATTTAGTAACGAAATTTTAAAAACAAATTATCTAAACATACCCCAAGGGTGATACCAGTCTTACCAACGTTTAGGAAATTGTTTAAAGGCCTGTGGTTTATTACAGACTTGGATTGCAGTTGACTCTGTAGACACAAAAATATGGTTACCTGACTGACATTCTTTGTTTAGGTTAGGTTTTGGAAAAAATAATTTTTAACTTTAAGCGCCGCCGCATCGCACGCTCCGCCCTAACGTGCCCATATCTAGTTGACTTAGCGCAATAAAAAAACATAAATTCACTCGTCAAAAATTTAGTTTTTAGAATGTCGTGACTATTTGTGGTCAGAAGTTGTACGTGCCCGCCACTCGTGCAGTTGCTGGTCGCGCGACGTACCACTCTAGACGCTCACCATGTCTCTGTGTTCTTTGGCCAGATAAGTGAATAACGAATTCATGCCGCTCGTAGCATTTGGCTACGTAGCATTCAAGTTACACTTTGGTATTGACGGTGTATCGTCATGCGATTAAGCATCCTCACATTTAATACTGAACGATATTGTTGCATATTTTATAAAGTCATGTGCCTTTTAAAGTATAAACTGTCGAGATATTTTATAGCTTCGATTTTATAAAATGAAAGAAGAATCGAAGCGGAAATGGTGTAGCGATTTCTCTAGTAATGTGTGGATGCGCAGTATTAGTTGTGTCGACGAACGGGTGGAGGTGGAGGCGGCAGGTCGATCTGAGCGGGAATGGGCTCACGCCAGTACACCGTCTGCGAGAATTCGTCACTGGGCTCGCACAACGCAGGCGGGAACACCTGGTCCACCAGTACTGACATGTGAGAGTATCTGTCAACAAGTAACAACTTTATATTTTAATATATTTTCTTATATACCTACTTAACATTATTATATTCAAGAACTCAAATCACATACGATATATCTATGGTTTTTTCATCACTTTCTAAACTTATGTTGTTTTTAGTGTGAGACCACGCTTTTTTTTTCGACGAGGCAAAAACGCCGTAACTGAAACCTATATACGATAATGAAAACACACATGCCTGCATTTTATTTTAACGTAATCGCGACGTATTCGCCAAGACGCATTTTTGTTTTTAAAACTTAAACTTAAAAGTTATTAATATGTGGTGCCAAGTGATCGTTTTACCGTGTGGATGTGTGGACGACTAACAACAGCGTCGTTCGTCGGCCACCAGCGTGTTCCCCTCCCCGCTACACCAACGATCGCCTCGTTTACGTGAGTAGTATTTACCATAACCACCTGTATCGATAATTCTTTCGAGAAAAATATTTTAATGTTAAAATTTGATCGCCCTATTTATTTCTTTTTTTAAGTGTAGTCGCAAGATAATACCATAAAAATAAGAATACCGACGCTCGCTTGGTATAGAAGCGAAACTCTGACACCAACCTGGCGCTAAGTACCTACTAATTTCTAGCGTATGTGCGTACGCCTTGTCAGTGGCCTCTAGTCTCATTCTAATTTATGACAGAATTCGAAATTGCGTTGTTAAAAGCCATACATATTATTTCATTTTTATGGCATAATTCGTGAAAGGAAACTGTTAGCTGTTTGCGTGTTCGCAGTACGTTTTTCTATTTATTTAAAGGAAGTAACGATACCCATTAATAATTACTGTCCTGTATTTTTTGTAATAACCATTCTAAACCAATGAAATATTTAACTTTTTTTCAAATACCTAAAGATAAAGAAATATACCTAAGCAATATTTCGTTTTATATTAATACACCATTCGGTAAAGAAATTCATAAAGCTGTTATTAGTATTACATTAGTTTATGTTATTTATATTGTATTAGTTAATACACGATGCTCCTGACTGAGAAAACATATTCCAAAAAATTTTAACACATCATCTTAGATATTGGGGCTAGAATAAACACCTCAATATAATCGATGCCGTAGATCACTTGTTACCGTGGCACTGTATTCCCGTCGATTACCTAATTAAATCTTATACTATAAGAATGTGAGTGTACTAATCTTCGATTTAATAATCAAAGAATTATTAAGATGCCATCTTAAATAAATGTTAGACATTTGTAAATTAGATACTTAATACATCTCGTTTTCGAAAAAAGTACTTCATTTTTTCTATAAAGTGACAACCCTACTTAACCGCAGGGGCGAATGAGGGGTGCGCGCCTACTTGCTACTTACTTATATGCGCGGTGCGACGCGCTGTAGGTAAATATTTGTTGGCATTTGACTAACTTACAGAGCAGACTCCTATATCACGTGAGCGTCAGTACCATTTCTTATTATAATACCTAGAAAACAATTTGGAAAGTGATGAAAAAAATGTCCCTGTATAAATGACGTGATAATTGCATTACACTCCAGTCCAAGACATTTCAGTCTCTTACACAGGTGCAACTTGTTTAAAAATTTGGCCTCAGCTATCCAATTTCACAACTAATTAAAGAAATAAATTTATGTCTCTGCAAGAACTAAAATTTGCCTTACTTGATAATTAAAAATAAGTAGGTATATATAAAGAAATAGCGTACAATCTGTTCAAATGAAATATTGCCCTTTAATACAAATGGCAAAAACCAAGTCAATTTCAAAAAGAAACATCGGTATTAATCATTTTTATCCTCAGAATATTCCAGGTACTATTATATTACACAAAGGGGGGATGTACTAACTACAAAAAATTTTGACAATTTATATTACTCGTAATCATTGTTATGCTGATGTTGACCATAATTGCATCTTTTTATTATTTATTGCATTTATTTATATTAATACTTGAGGCATCCTCTTTTTTAACTTTCACTTAGATTATAACAAATCAGAAACAAGATGAAAGCATAACAGGTGCAGACAGTAGACATTATGTTTTTAATTTTTTTTAAACAATAACATAAGCATGAAGTACGCACAGATACAGTTTTAGTTCTACAATAAGAAACAGAGAAACAAAATAGCCCCAATAATTTAACCAGTGAAACAGATATGGTATGGTAATGATTTGTTACTTTGGTATTGTCAGTATTTTTAATATTAAGATGATATTTGTTTTTACAAATTAAATGACAGGAATAAGTTCTTTTTAATGTTCGATAGTGAAAACAGACAGTTATTCAGCGCGCGATGATTGTAAAGCACCTACGCTGCATGCCACACGCTTACCGTGAAGTGGTGGCGGCATACGGTTTAAAAAAATCTCTTTTATTAATTTGGAATAGAACCTACACTACTCATTCAAAGACTATTCAGCTATTTTCTAACTCATATTTTTTTTTATTCCTAATAACTGGCGGGAACAGATCATTGACCATGGCACTTTGCACCTGGTAACTGAAATAAAAATAACAGTAACCGAGGTTAGTTCACAGTGAGTCAGTGGACGTATGAAAGGGCTGCCTGATTACATAGGACATGATACTCACGTCGATTGGAATGTCTGTGTCAACTCGTGTTTTAGTTCACCCTTGTAGTTTATTGTGAATATCCTTACAATCGGTATGTCCACTGCTTGGTATGCACACACATCCTGAAATTGTTTTTTCCATATTAATTATAACATTTTTACTATTACCTTAAATACAATAAATAAACTGTTGAAGATTTCATATAATTTTATATTGCAACTAGTATCTACTCGCGGCTTCTTATATGTGATATAGGTCATATAACGTGATTTCAGTGTTATAATTATTAATACATGATTGAAATTAAGTTACTAGCTAGATAAGTAGGCATTTTTTATACAATACACCCCTTTTCACTCCTATGAATTTTAAAAATCCTTTCGTATATGGCGCCTACAGTATGTAATAAGAAACATCTGTAAAATTTAAAGTTTCTAGACACAGCGGTTTCCCAGTCAGTTAGTTTCTTCTTTAATACTGTATAGATATTACTTGTGTAATATCCCTTTTTTCATTGACATGAATTTCTTTCTCATGTCCTTGCTTATTACAATTTTTTTAAATTCTTAATTGCTGACTTTTTTGTGAGTTATAAGAAGACAAATAATATTATACAATGCCTGCTTCGTTACTGAAAATACAGGCTTCTAGTTTAATTCAACAACAAAGTTATAGGGGATCGAAAATGGCCTCAAGTGCTCCAAGAAAAAATGGTACCGCCGTGCCGCTTTTTTTTTTGCTCGTCTTGGCGGGGGATATAAAATATGGGATCACTGCATCATAAAACATTTAAGTTTTCTAGATAATTTAGCTAAAAAATAATATATGCAGACAAAACAGGTGAATTATGTAATAGTAGAGATAATATTTAATACTGAATGCCTTGACATTCTTATTTGTAACAAGTAAAACTATCTTATTATTCTAAATTTATTATACGCACATTTACTCTGTTTCCATAACCAGCATAGAAGGGATTGGATCCAACCGGGAAAAGAGCCTTGATGTCCGCAAGGCATTGTATTTTAAATTCTTCAGGTTTCTTCTCGATGACTTCCCGGTGGAAAGCGCGCAGAAGCGACGTTGGGTTGAGCAATAGAGGCCCGTCCGGCAGACACACTTCGCCTTGCCTGATCGAACGCAAGTACTCCCGAGTCACCTGTTTGTTGTATCAGATTAAATAACATTTCAAATGACCAATTTACATTCAACAATAATGTTTTGTAACACAGAATGTTTTATGAATGTCGAAACATGAATGCTTTAGATCAAAAGAAGGACAGTTTACTAATTTTGGTTAAGATGTATTAATATTATATTTAATACAATACCATAATTAAAATCTCCTGTAGGGGTGTAAATGCATGATCATTTTGAAACATTTTTTTAAAGAAATAGTGATGAAATGCGTACTATAATAAGTTTACTAATAATATTATAAAACATAGTATAAGAAGATAAGCAAGTCTTACAGTCTCAATATTGTCAGTGTATAAAGATTATTATTAATTTGAGGGAAAACTGAAAATAAAAACTTACCCCAGCTTGTCCAATGGCGCGAGCCGAGAGGTAAAGCAACTTATAGCCGTTGTTACTGATCTTGGTAAAGAGTTGTGCGACACCCGACTGCGCCCAATCCTTCCCGACTAGCGGGAAAATGTGACCCAGCACATCTGATCTAAGGAATTCATAACATTTTACATTGCAAAAAAATTACAATAAACTATATTCATTGAAGAACAATTAACATGATATCAATATAAAATTTAACATCGTGATAAAACTAAATATATATTATTTATGATAACTATCATTTCTTCAATTGACATTTATTATAATAAAATCAATTTTAATTGGTCTTTATATTCAATTATCATTTTGACTGGTTAACTCTAAAATGAACGGAGTGTCTCCATCAAAGCCTGGAACAATTTTATTTTAATATTTGTATTTTAATCAATTAATTTGAGGAGTAACTAATGAGCTCGGTCAAACAGTAATTTAAAACGATATGTGGGTAATCATTCTCAAGTTGAAAAACTTTCCTAAGCGAGTGATTAGTTCACTCAGTTATTGCAAATCAAAGTGACCACATTCTATATTTTCATAACAAAGTAAATACTTGGGCTCGCACGTGTCTTGTAAATGACTATAAAAGCGTGTACCATTTTTAGATTCTTTAAAGGTTATTTATACTTACTTGGTAATAGTGCCGTCGATGTCCGATATAACGATTTTGTCATCGTACCGCCATCGAAACACATTGCACTTGCAGCGCGTTGTACCTTGATACGCGGTCGTCACACTGAATACCATCTCATTCATGCCCTCCCGCAGATTAAGGTTTTTCTATTTAAAAACAATAACAAAGTTATTATGTCTCTTTTGAGTCTTAAAACATATCTATACCTACTAAGGACCTAAACTTTGGTTTCACCCGAATTCATGTTAATGTGTTGGTATGGACGTTTATACCTAGGAACCATGTAAAGTATGATTTCACTATTTTGGTAGATAGATCACAGGACTCATCTGGTTTGGAATAGCATACCCCCCAGATGCTTGATACATGATGCATGTGATACATGATCCTAGTGCATCATATTCACAGAGGATGTGAGCATTGTCGCCTTCGTAACACCACATGTCCTACACAGTAAAGTCTCTGTGAGTCTCATGTGTTACAGCTTATTGATGGTAAAAATAAATATACTTTTTACATGCGCCAGATATTTCTGAATCAGAAAAATGACAATCTAAATCTTCGAGAAATAGTAAACAACGTATCTGCACAATCAAATTCCATTAATTGTTCAGAAATTTCTTACGTGTTAATGTATAAGTTCACTTACAATCTGATCTGAAGAAAGCCTCAATGATTTTCTGAAAGTTGAGTGTCGTCTCACCCGTCGAGTCCGTATCTGCGCATCCTCTGACTCTGATGAACTGTGATCATGCCGCTCGGCTGCTTAAGCAATAGAACAAAGATTATTTAATAATGTTCATGTAAAATTTATTCTTGGTATGGTTTTTAATACTGTAAATAAACCATACCTTGTATATGACTAGTGTTTATGTCATCAAATCCTGGCAAGACCGGGGGTGTTTCCATAAAATTGACATTTTGATTAGTTTCTATAGAATCGTGGATGTCAACAGGTGTGGTTTCATTGTTAGTTATCATATTTAAATTGACAGTTTGTCCTTCGTGTTTATGTTGTTCATCAGCTGAAGTTTTAATTTCTATGTTTGTAATTATGTCTTTGGGATTTGGGTCTGGAATACTGGTTTGTGTAAGGGTTGGATCTTTTGGTAATTCACCTTCTTTCGGTAGGGATGTTTCAATTCTGAAAATAAAAAAAATATAATTTCAATAATATGTTTCACATTTCGTACAAAGTAATTCAGTGTTCTATTATTAGTTTTTCGATGCTCCACCTTTTAGGGTCAGTGTTGGAGCGGCGCCAACCCCACCAGAGGTAACCGCGCGTCTTAGCCGTTCCGCTGTCGGAGGCGCGCGACTCCGGCCCGACTGTACCCTCGTTAGTTGATCCTTTCGCCAATGATTCAAGTACACGCTGAAATAGATAATACCACTTAACTGTAATTTAGGGTTACAAAAATATAACGGAATAACAAAATACAAACATACATGAAATTATATTACAAATCAATTAACATTTTGTATATTTTGTCGTTGGATACTGAAAAATGGAATTATGTGTTAATTGTAAGATAGTCATTGCACTATTATAACTACTTGCGTAATCACTACCTATCATAAAATAAAATCCCCCGGCGCGTTTGTCTGTCTGTCTGAACGCGATAAACGCAAAAACTACCAGACAGATTGGCATATGGTTGACACCAATGGACAGAGTGATTCAAGAGGAAGGTTTACGTGTATAATTTATTAATGTTTTGTGGAAATTAGTTTAAATATGATGATTATTGTTGAAGAAGTCAGAAAAAAATCAAGCCGGCTGGGAGCTTTCATCGAAAACGCTGCCTCATCCCTTTGAGATATAACAAAATAATGTATGGAGGAATTGTGTCTTTTTTATAAGACTAAAGAAAAGTCCGCGATGGCATATGTCTATCTTTTATGGATAGCTTACTATACCTATTTTTATGTTTAAAAAAATGGTGTCATACGATGAGGTAGTTGGAAAGCAATTTATAGGGATACAGTATTAATCCTTATCAAACTAAATACATTATTCACCTTCAGCATTTCATGCAGATTATGATTGCCCTTTACACCTTACAATTTAAATTAATATCTTAGGAATTATGGCAAAAAAAAATATCGCGCGACAGCTGCCAAGCGCGGCGCATCGAAACATACAAATATTACAATGCACAAGACAACACGGCGCGAACAGTGCATTTGTGTGCAGCAATGAGCAGTCATAGATATACGATGTCATCGTCACAGAGGCGACATGCGAAACTTTGTTTATATTCTGCCTATCGAATTGGGTAATGTAAGGGAACGTAGTAAAATAAATTGAAAGAGGCAAAACTGACGGTTTTAATTACAATGCCTGTTTTAATTAATACTGTGTATACATATTTAAGTAAAACAATTATATATTAAACTATAATTGGCACTGAATATAGGTACTAAAATATGCGCTTGCACTAACTAGACCCGACACTTTATCTCACTTTGCCTTATCGGTAAAGAAATGAACGAAGTGCAATGAAAATCATCGTTGCAATGTGATATAAACTTTACTTACCCTTAAACAAAATTAGCTTAGTTAGTTTCTGACTGGAAAATACGCTGTGACAGACAGGTGGCATAGGTTGAGTAATAGAAACTAAAAAATAATCAGTTATACCTAAGTCATATAGTTCCCCAACATTTTATTAACTGTACGGTTCATTCTTCGTAATTTATAATTTTTATATAGAAATGCCGGCAAATATGTTTTGATTGATTTTAGTTGATAATTTGCTTATCAATGTTGTACATAAAGAAATATTTTAGTTTGTTTTTATGTATATATTCTTTACTTTTTCAAATATTTATAGAATTGGAAATAAAATACATTAAAAATACTCCAAGTAAAATTAACTTACTATTAAATCCAATCCACGTGTTCGACGCAACAAGCTGATAAGACACTACGACAGAAAAAACACTACGGCTTATATGCTCTGTTACCCGTGCGAAGCCGGGGAGGGTCGTTAGTAGATAATAAATGTATAACTGTAGTTAGAAGATGACCCTACTGTCAAGTAGGATATAATACCGATAGCGCACTGTAGCCGCGTATATGTACATTGCATTGATATACGGGCCGATCGTATTTAGTCTGTGTTGAGCTGCGCGACAGGAAACAAGTGAGCACAATTGTAAAATAAAAAAATCCAAACTGTCCTGAAAATCAAAGCCGAAGTAGTAATAATAAAAACGCACCCCACAAAAAGTGATGAGAGCGGTTTCTATACCCGAAACACACTGTTTCACGTCTTAACTCGATAATAGGTCCATGAGTTAAAACAACAGTTGACGTAGTATTCCGCCATTCGATGGTATATTTATTGATGTTTTACAATGTTATCACAATAATGTTTCCATATTTTGTAAATTTTCTGGGATACACATCATTTAACAACAACACAATTCCAAGGAATAATACAGTTTATAATGTATGCTCACATTGGGCAGTGGGCGTCTGTACGCCAGAAGAGAGAGCAGAAGCGGCGCGGCACTCCGCCAAGGCAGGCTGCGGTCACCCACGCGCACTTCGAGGCGGCCGCCGTTGGCCAGCTCTCCGCAACGAGCGCACCACTCCTCATAGTCGAGGGCACGTAGTACGTTGCCACTGCCGCCAGCGCCGTTCTCTTCACGTACATATACGCTAATTTGACCTCTAAATCAACAAACATCGTCAATAAATGACAATTTTCCTCATAAATACAATCATATTGGTAAACATTCTTTCTTCTTGTGATTATAATTTTACTGTTTCTATTGACTGACATGACTTCGTTAATGTTTTGAAAACGATTGATTCAATATTCGATTCATACTTAAACGAAATTAATTCCGAGCGTAGATAAATGAAATGGATCTATAAGGATAGTACTTATTCGGTTGGATCCATCATCTCCCTGAGAAGGACAAAAACGCAAGCAGAAATGAAATATGCATAACAGTGAAAAAAAAACCTGTTTTGACGCGAAGCTAAAAAAATACGTTATATTTCTTCTTCGTTTGCGGTGAATAATATGCGATTCGTACATGAAATTGTGTCACTGAATGTTGTACTAACTTGGCCAATATCTTCTCGTCATCGTCGGAGTCGAGTGGCGCGTGCAAGTCGGTGGGCGAAGCCGGTGATTGCGGTAACGATGGCCCGTTGCCCGACTCGTATTCTTCCTCCGTAGGGCCGGCGACGTGCCCGCTGCCGCTTACCACTTGTTTTTAAATCATTGTAAGAAATTTGCTTTTATTCCCATTTTAAACAAAGATAAATATAAGATAGAGCAAAACAAGTTACTGAGCTTACCGGCACGGTACTGGTCAGCGTGATGTTTAGGAAAGTAGAGGTCGGGATCGACTTGTCCACGATCAAGGTCTGCCAGGTAAACTCCCCCGGCGGCCTCGGTGGCTTCCGGTGGCGACATGAAACGGAACATGCCGCTCAGCACGCCGCGTCGCGACGAGCCCCGTTCCTCGTCCGAACTGAGCGGCTCGGTGGGCGATGCTGGCGAGGCTGGAGACGCGGGCGAGGCCGGCATCGGCGTCGAATCCGACTTCATCGTGGTTCGCACCGGCGGCTCAGGCAGCTCACCCCACCGCCACGATTGTGATGACTTGTCGTTCACTATCGCTCGCGATAGTTCTACTTCCGTGTCCGACTGCACAGGTGTACCGCTACGCGCCCCTTCACCTCGACTGCACACATACATATAGAATTCTTTAATATCTGAGTTTTCTGAATGGTATATTGTAACTAACTAATGTGACTCCAAAGATAGCTTGGAAAGCTTGCAACAAATTAAAATATACCATTGTGCTATAAACTACTGATTTATATTAATAGTATATGTTCACATTATACATAAACGACGCAGGTAGTTGGGAAAACTTCACATCCAAAATAATGAACCATTATTAGCCTATGTATAATGATTAATGGAGATCGAAAATTCAATTAAATAAATCTACATGCTAGCCAATTTGGTTTATAAAGCTTTTGCATTATAGTCAACTAACATTGATTTGTGTGGCTGCTGGATTGGATTGACAGGTGTAGGATTCTTTAAGAGACGATTAAGGACATATTTTTGTTTTTTTACATTACAAAAAAATAAGCATAAGGGAAACGGTGCTAGTCAAGTTACTTATAAGCGAGAACAAGTAAAGGTATTATCTATTAATGTTTACGCGTGTCTCGAGGCAGCGTGCACTTCGAACGCTGTGTCCGACAACGCCAACGGGATGCGGTTGTCTCCATTCAGCTTCAAGTTGGACATCTCTTCACTGTAACCAGGAGAATCGTTCAAAACAACCAATTCAATGATGTCTGTTTTTGACACCATGTAGATGGTGATAAACACCTTTTGCTTTTGAATAAGGAAAATAGTGAAGGAAAGATGGACGGGAAAAGACCACACGTCTAATCAGATAATTTGCTACTCAGTGTTAATTATTAGCTCACATCATTCATATGGATGTTCCTCACCTTATTATCGCTGCCGTGACTTCGGTGTCACTGAAGAAGTGCATGTCCGTAGCTGCAGGCATTGAGGCGGAAAACACGCGCTGTTCTGAGCCTGCTCGGTCTAATTGACTTGAGATGGAACTCGATGAAGACTTCCTCTGATGTTTCTTTTTCGATCCGACCTTTCGAGTTTTCTTTTTCTTTTTACCGTTACCATTTTGTTTATCTTCTGCGTTAGAGGGCGCGGCATCTATTGGTCTGAAGTCGTTTTGCGCGCTAATTTTCTGTAACGTATGAATGGCTTCACTCCCAGTGGCGCTCACTTCGGTCGCCGCGAATGTTTTCGGTGTTCTAGTATCGGACCAAGCCGGCTGTACATCGTCCAGACCGTCCATCTCGAACAAGGCGTCGTTATCGTGCATTTCGTCTAATTGTTTTTGATCCTGCTTATTACTTTCCTTCTTTGTCAGTTTACTCAAATCTGGTTTTTGCATTGTTTGCCCATCTGCTGTGTATCTGAAAAAATACAATTGTACATTGAGTATTTGAATGCATATTCATTTGTATACCAATAAAGCCTAATTGCCTAAAGCCTAACACAGATGCGCCTGGTCAGGGGAGCAGTCGTCGGCGCGAGAATGCTAGTATATAGTGTTTTTTCAAACCACGATAATATTATTTCATATTTACACCGAAGAGAATATTCTCTCAAAATAAGTAAGATCTGTCAATTCTTGTTTGCAAGACATTTTTTATTCGTTTGAGAAAAATATTATTTTGAGTAAATATCTTCTTCAGTATAAATGAAAATTGAATCCTACTAATATTACTAACGCGAAAGTTTGTGAGAGTGGATGGATGTTTGTTACATTTTCGCGCAAAAACTACTGAACAGATTTTGATGAAACTTTAGAGTAATATAGCTTATACATCAGAATATCATATGAGCTATAATTTATAAAGATACTAGCTTCCCGCTAGCGTGGATTACACGTTTGTGTCGGAACCGCTATAATTTTTTTGCACAGATATATATATAGGTTGTTTATGAGCTGGAGTGACTAGGCCACTTTTTACCTAAAAAAAAAAGAGTCCCGGTACAAACTGTGTAGTCCACGCGGGAGGAAAATTAGTAATATTTTCTCGGTTTGAGAAATATTTTTTTCTGTGTATGCTCAGTGGTTGAGACCAGCGAGGTTTACATGTGAATGAGAAGCTAGTGGCGTACAATGTATTAGATGCACACCTCCTCTTTATGTAATCGGATGCTTGAGAGTGGTCGGGCTCGACGGCAGAGAGAGAGTTACGCCGCCGCGGCTCGTATAGCTCCTCGAAGCGTGTGGCAGGTATAGGCGAGGTAGCGAGGTGAGCCGCGCACTCCGCTTCGTCTTCGCCCATCTCTTCCACGAAGAAGGCTTCACCAGATTCGCCCAGCTTCATGTGGATATTCAACTGCTCACCGTTCAGCTCCAGGTCCACCTTGACAATAAATAGGTAGGTTATGTTCACATTAATAGAATTAGGAATACATATGTATAGTTCCAATCAACCTTTATGGCGGATGTGAACATAGGCACAAGTCGCGTCGCAGTAACCAGTTTTAGATGTAGCGGGACGCAGTGGAGCGAGGGGCATATGACTGAACCTGCGCAAGTATGCATAAAGCGTTGTATTCCGATCCGCCATAAAGTTTGATTGGAACTATATTTGGAAAATCTCTAATACGTAAAATAAATGACAGTCGAAGTCGACCTCGTCCAGAGACGTGATGTAGATACAGTTAGTGAAAAAAAACCACTGAACTGAAAAGAGAAAAACAAACTAAGTATATTTTTAACCGACTTCAGAAAAAGGAAGAGGTTCTCAATTGAACTGTATTTTTTTAAAATATTTGGTATCGCAGAACTTTCGACTGGGTGACCATATACCATTCAAAAGAATATGTGCTTAAGTATGTATCGGACGAAAAAAAATGCATGGTGTATTCTACGCTCTTCACACCAAATTCTATAGAATATAGCTTGTTTTTCTCTTTTCAATCAATAACTTTTTCCTTTTCAGTTAAGTGGTTTTGCAGTCGAGTTTTTCATTTTCATTTATTTTCTCAATAATTTAGTCTATTCGAAACTTTTTAGTTTTATTAATTAGCTTTTATTAAATTTAGATTTTGTTACAGTTCAACAAAGATATGAGGTAGTGTTCTTGCATTAAACACACTGTTTTTAAGTATTATATCAAAATAGATAGCATAAGTGTTATAATATTACATATTATATTCATTTTTGTGAAACCAGTTTTTTTTTTTGACAACATATTTAGATACGAATTATGTACCGATTAAATATGAATATTCTTCAATCTTACCTACACATGAACTGGTTATTTATATTTTAAAAAATGAGTGCAATCAGTTTAATATTTTATTAGAAACAATTTGCAACATTATAGTACTTTTTTACAGTTTATCTATCATTCGCATATATTTGAACACGCTCAGATTGATCGTGACGAAATCGGGTCTTAACCTAATATTTCTTTAATATCATATAGCGTCATGTCAAAATTTTGAGGCAACAGTCATTATCCGTTGGCGATACAACACGTACCACAAAAACTTATGAGATAGGGTTATATTATTTAGAATTTTTTTTTTCTTTTTTATTTGTGTAAAATTGCGTTTTTACGAAAAATACAACTATATAAATAAACTTAAAAAGGAAAAATCTACTAACTATTATTTACAATCTACTAATAAAATTTCATCCAAATCCTTAGAGCTCAGAGTTTCTGAGATAGGTTCCCAAAATTAATTTATAAATTTACACATGGCGAAATTTATATATTTGAAAAGGGCTATTTACTAGCTTTCATTTGATACCCATATTGTTATAACAATAACAAACACAATTTTTAATTCCCCCTCTATTTTTGGATTTGCAGACGCCATATTGAAATATGATTACCCTATGTCACTCTAACAATTAAGACGAACCTAACGGTACTTTAGATGTTCAAATCCATCAGCCATTTATGTTACAGGGCATGCCAAAGAAATATCTAAATTACATATATACATAGTATAGTACATATATACTCGTACATACTCTCGAAAAACATTACCTACCCTCCGCAGTCGGCTAAAAATTTTCGCAGTGCCAAATATTTCGCAAATTCCTTAGCAACGTGGCTATCGAATTCTGGCGGTTTTCCAATCTTCTAGCGCAAACCAAACGCATATAAGTTCGTATTTTTTGGACATATGAAGCATCGGAAGGTGAAACCATATTTAAATATGTCACAGGATGTTCTCACGGCCGAACATTAGCGTTTTGTCACTACATATTATAAAATAAAGCCCCTCGCCGTGTCTGTCCGTCTGAACACGATAAATTATTACCGAACGGATTTTCATACGGTTGACACTAATAGACGGATTGATTCAAGAGGAAGGTTTATGTGTATAATTTATTAATGTTTTGTGTAATGTCAGTTATGCTGATGACATAGTATTACTGGCCTCGTCTGTATCAGCCATGCGGCACCTACTCAGATTTGCGAGAGTTACGCCCGTGAACACAAACTGACTTATAATACGGTTAAGTCGGTTTAATGGCCAGAAGCTCGGCTCGCAGTCCTGTGCGAGTCCCACGTCTTTTGTTACAAGGAAAATTACTGCAGCGTGTAGATGAGGTCAAATATCTTGGACATATGCTGCGTGCTGACCTCTCGGGTGCCGCGGATATTGAGAGACAGCGCCGCGCAACTAGCGTACGCGCCAACATGATGTGCGTCTGTTTCATCGATGCAGTGGCTCTGTGAAAAAACTGCTCTTCCAAACATATTGTCCGAACTTGTACACAGTCGAGCTGCGGGCACGGTACACGCGCAAGGCGATAGCGGCCATACATGTGCAATATAACAACGCATACCGCACCTTGTTTGGATTAGCCGCGTTACTGCAGCGCCAGCGGTATGTTTACAGCGGGCCGGGTGCCCACGTTTGATTTAAGGCGGTAATGCGCGTGCGCACTGCAAATGCGCGTAAGCGTCCCCTCAACGCTAATAACGTCGTAGTACGTAATGCGGTAGAGTGTAACTATAGTCCGATTCATCAAAAATGGATGCAACTGCACGCGCCGCCTTCGCAGAAAAAGATCACATAAAGGAACATGATGACTTTGTTTTTAATTATTTTATTTTGTTTCATATTATTATTTTTTCCTTTTGTATTTTTTAAACGTAATGGTATTAATTTTGCCGGAATAAACACGGAAAAACCAAGCCGACTGGAAGCTTCCATCCCTTTGTCCAATCCCTTTGAGATTATGGAGAGTATGGAGAAACTATTCCTCTTTTATAGATCCAAAGAAAAGTCTGCAATAGCATAAGTCTATCTTTTAAGGGTAGCTTACTATACCCATTTTTATGTTTAAATAAATTGTCACAAATAATGTGGTAATTGAAAAGCTATTTATACGGATACGACATTAATCTTTATCAAATTAAATACGTTAGTTACCTTGAGCACTTTATTCACATTATTTTGCTCTTTACACCATGCCATTTACATTAATATCTTAGGAGTTATCGCAAAATTGAAACTCTCGCGCGACAAAATCAATTCAGCGGTCCACAACGACGTGATATGCGTGTTAATATTTTAATTTGTTTTTTTTTTTTCAAACATTTGGAGAATCCTACTAATTTATTTAATATTTATTTATTTATCAACTTATTTATTTATTGAAATCAATAATTATAAACGCGAATATTGGCATACCTAATATATGCTCTGCTACCCGTGCGAAGCTGAGGCGGATAGCTAGTTTGTAATAAAATTGTTTCGAGGGCAGCGATAAAACAGTAACTATAAGTAATTAGGAATAAATTGTAGCTTGCTTTCCAAAAAAGTACGAATCGACTAAAATTACCGTCTAACCATTCATACTCTAGCTAACTGGTGCAAGATGGTGAGTTTCAGTCCGCGAGGTCTCCGCGCGCCGGTCCTCACCCCCGCGAAATCCCCACGCGCCACTCTTCACCCCCGTGAAATTGCGTTTGACATTTTCAATACTGTGAAATAACATTTATAACTCTCATTAAACCAATCGCTGCTGTCTTAATTTTGCATTAAGAATTTGCGCGACAAATGGATGAATAACTCTATATCACGCCAACCGATTTCGATGAATCTTTTTTTATTGGAAAGGATGTACAAGGGTAGTTTAATGAGCGTTTGGTTAGGTTCTGATTATGGGATCTAAGACAAAGTAACGGAACTCTTCAATTCTTAAGAGCAAATTAATAATTCATATTAGGTTACCAAGGTACAAATTTTTTTAAAGAAAGTAAGAAGAAAGAAACACATTTAACCAGGGCCTCGGGGATACATAATACACAGCAGACAAATATACTATTTTACAACCGAAAATTTTTGTTTTTATGTTCTCATACTGTAAATTACGTAAATAAATATGTAATACAAATAAATTACCGTAACGTATGACTAACAATTGAGATATAAAATAAAATTATACAAGTTAAATAAAAACCGCCTTCAAAACAAAAACTAAAACGTTAAAAAAAATTCCTTAAATAAAAGAGCATTAATGGGGGCATATAGTTTATGAAGTCGGTGCCAACTTAGATAGTTTAAATAGGTACTTACCTAAATAACATAACAATAACTAATAAATAACAATTATAACAATGATATATTCACAACTATAACAAATATATGACACAATACAAAAATAAAATTAATGGCTTGACACCGAGTTTGTATACTATATGCCCGCACATTAATGCTCTTTTATTTAAGGAAAATTATTTTTTTAACTTTTTAGTTTATGTTTTTATTTTACTTTTAATTATATTTAATTAATTGGCTATACATGTAATGTAATATTTTAAGTACTTCTTTCTGTCATAGCTGTAGGTTTTTCATAAATAAATAAATAAATATTTATTAAAAAATAATATTACAGAAAGACTTATAATTATTACAAGTTACAGTATTCTAAAAAGCAAAGCAGCTTTGTGCGAATACCTGAACGACTATTGATCGCTCAGTTATCAAATAGGGTACATTTATCAAGAAAATATAAAATTAGACCCTATATACGACAGAATTTATAAACAAGAATTACATTACATTTTGAAGGCGGCTTTTATTTTATTTGTATAATTATTCTTATAGATGTCTGCTTCTATATTAAATCGTTTGATAGAAACTGTTTGCGTTTGCTTTACGATAATATCTTACAATTTTGACAAATCTACTTCCTAGTGTTTGTACACGTGCATGCTTGCTTTAGATAACAACTTAATTACAAAGGTCAAATATTATCCGTTTTCAAGACAAGCATAAGGACACAGCCAAACCTTTCACGAAAATACCCAATATTTTATTTTTATAATGTGAAGTTATATCACCCTTTCACGAAGTATGTTTTATAATAGTGCGATTCTTGGAATTAATATTTATGTAATGTACGGTGGGATAGAATAGAAACGTGTTGCAGCATGAGAATGTGTCGCAAGAAAAACCAGCTAAAACCAACAGCTTCGGAGAACAGCGCCGCTGTCGTGAATGCAGTACAAGGTAGCATTAATAGCCCGTCGGGCGAACCAATTTTTATACGTGATTTAATATACCTACCTATCATTGAACATGCCCGTCTTTCTGTTCGTTCAGGAAGATTTAGAAAGATATACCCTTATTAGAAATGCCGGCTGAAAAAAAATATGAATCGATTCAGGTTTCCGTTTGTGGTTGTCGGTGACGGCTATGAGACAGTCAGACAGCATGAGAGTTTCAATTTTTGGGGCAAAAAATGGTTCGATATGATTACGGTTTCGAGTTTCGATTCGTGTAGTAGAAATCAGGAAGCCAAAAATTACCGTTCCACAAGGGTTTACTTTTTACTGCTGAGGACATTTTCGTGTTGGCCATAACGTACTCCAAACTTATAGAGTGTGTAGAGCTTACCGAACGAAACAAAAAGTTTAAAAAAAGAAAAATATATGTGAAACTTCAATAACATGTTTTATCGGTAACCGTTAATTTGCGCCATTTGCTTACTTTAAACTTTTTGTTTAGTTCGGTAAGCTCTACACGCTCTATAAATGTAGACTGCGTCGAGCCGAACACCCGGTATAGTGTTAATTTCTAAAACTACATACCTAATCGGAGAGAAAAACTGGCATATTTGACATAGGACGGCATACATTAGAAAAACAGCCTCGGCCGACAGTCTATAATGCAATTTCGAAGTGGTTGTGTAGGTATGTGGCAGTGTAAAGTTAATTCACACAAGAAATATCTACACGGACGAACATTATTTCATTTAAGGTAATTCCTTGCTACTGAACCGATAGTTCTAGTTCTACACGTAGGTACAACGCCCACCCTTTCGAATCATAGTGGACCACGTGGTCCCTGTTACTTCACAATACGAAATGTGTAGATAAGAAACGTCGTAACCGTGTACCACATACGTCTAATGTTTGTTCACGAAACGTCGATAAGGTCACACTCGATGCGTGTGACAGAACATTTAGCAATGATTTTTGTGTTAGTGTATTTCTAAATTAAAAGTACACATTGACTTTTTACAACAAGCGTTTACATATTTTTGCGTAAAGCCTCGTAAGGTTTTACAAGTGACTGAGTAGTTTTACTGGTCAGGCACATAAATAACATACATGGAACATATCATTGTAATCTAGTATCGTATATCAATGGCTTGATAAAAAAATATTACATTTAATACGTACAGGTTGAATTAAAGATTTAAAAAACCGCCGACACAAAAAAATAACCTTTTTTAAAAGTGTGAAATAATACAAGTTTGTTCATTGCCAAATGATTTTTGATCCTTAAAGACGCCTGGGACTGCTAAGTAATTAGGTATTAGATATTTTAAGTTTACTTAGCTGTTCCAGACGCCTTTAAGGATCAAAAATCATTCGGCAATAAACAAACTTGTAATATTTCACACTCTTTAAAGGTTAGTTTTTTTTTGTGTCGGGGTTTTAGAAATTTTTAATTTAATTTTTATTTAAAAATGTTTTAAACTACATTATTTAGTTAAACTAATTAATACATGATCAAAAAAATATAAAATATTTTTGAAGTTTTTAGTTTTCATTTCGTTAGTTAATATTCCTCATTCATACATACATTCATACAGTGTATTCTACTAGTCAAGTCCTTTCATTTGATACCCATATTGATGGAGTAGTGAAAAAAATGTAATTCGCCATTTTGTGGTGGTGGCCATCTTGGATTTGAAATTTGTCATAGTGTATAGTATTTTACTAATCAAGTCCTTTCATTGGATACCCATATTGATGGAGTAGTGAAAAAATATGATATCCGCCATTTTGTGGCGGCGGCCATCTTGGACTGATTTTCATCAAACAACTTAATTCACTTTTCATATAAAAAAAACCCGCGTCCAAATCGGTTTTGGGAGCTACGATGCCACGGACAGATACATAGATACACACACACGTCAAACTTATAACACTCCTCTTTTTGCGTCGGGGATTAAAAATAAAGACTTTTCTTAAGCTCATGTGTTAATCAGCACGTATAACCAACACCCCAATATGCGTTTTTAAAATTGTTTGCTTGCGGAGGTTGATTGCGGAGGGTAATATTTGCATATTAGTACAGTCAAATTAAGTCATTTTTTCATAAAGATTGGAATAAATTCTCCGGAGAGGTAAAAACGTTTGTGATGGCTTTGTATGAGTAAAAAATAGAGTTTATAAAACAACATGCATTTAGCACCCCTACGGAAGGGGGTCAAAATGGGTAAAAACTTTTTATTAGTCATAACTAACCAGGGAATACAGATGTACTCAGCGTAATTTTTTATACGTTTTATTACACCTTAATCTACATTATTACATTTTATTTATTTTAATCTGACCAACGCAGCGCTAGAAAAAAAATATATATATGTATTTTAGTGTTTTTTGGTAATTGCGGCATTGGGGAAAATTGTGTACTTTTGTAAATTGAGGTCAGGATTAGATATTTGACAAAAATTTATTATAGATTTCGCACCCTGAGTGCGACATACGGAAATGAGTTTTTCAAGCTTTTCTGCTGTTGTAATTCGGGGGAAATTTTGATGTTCTTAAAAATTATCACAATCACACTAGTTTAGCTTCCATTATATTTGCCCGTTAAAAAAAAAATTGGCATTTTTATATGGAACATTATATTTTTCTAGTATTTAAAGTAGTGCCGAATGAAATCCGTGCGTGAAGAGGCGCTCAGCGAAGAGACCTGTGTCACTCAGTTCAAGCACCCAAAAGTTGCTAAAGAATACCTGTTTGTCAAAGATATGACTGGTACACAAAATATTAAGACATGAAATCTTTAGATACAGAATGCATTGTTTTCTTCCCTCATTCACCATTTTTGCCGTTTAGGCATAATCTATTGATCAAGATTTTTGTGGCGTGTTTTCAATGAATATTTGTATATTTATTTAGGTGAAAATTACATAGCTGATTAAATAAATGTTCAGTTCAGTTCAGAAACGTAAAACTTCTTTTTCAATGAAATATTCTAATATCTTAAATATATTAGAATATTTCATTGAAA
Organism: Luffia ferchaultella; assembly: GCA_949709985.1. NCBI lineage: Eukaryota > Metazoa > Arthropoda > Insecta > Lepidoptera > Psychidae > Luffia > Luffia ferchaultella. The sequence continues at coordinate 16,490,047 of OX453240.1, read as the reverse complement.
TAAAATGAAACTTATTTTAGGACTAGACAATTTATGGAAAAAAAAATGATTATTAATTTGCCAAATAACATTTTAGTGATACACAATTATACACATTTTAAATGTTAACGACGTTATTACATCTGTAGAAGCTGATCTATTTAATTCAACTCAGTGGTTCCGTCCGGTTGCACTGCTTCGATCTTGACAAAAGCTGCTTTTATAATAGACTACATAATTATTATTGTCTAGAATAAACATGCGCACTAGCTAAATTGCACTTACCGCGCATGAGAGTTGTTTATTGCTAAGCGACATTTTTCGATTTTGATGAATCGACGCTGAGTCACCGGTTCGGTTGAACGATAGGATTATTGTTAGCAAACAGATAATAATACCAAACATATCATAAGGTTATTGATATGTAATTGTAAATTTTATCTTTAACATATTGTATAATAAATTTTTACTGCCCCTGAAATGTTTGTTCTTAAAATATTTAAATAGAAAGAAAGAAAGAAAGAAAAGAATATTTATTTGGCACACTTACAATAACACCAGTAATAATGTTTTAAAATATAACATAAATGTGGGAAAAGCTTCTGAAAATTGTAACACACAGCACTTTTCATGCAACAAAATAAAGGCTGATGACCCAGTGCCCAAAAACACATGAGTGTAATACCTACCTGTAAACAACTGCAAAAAGTTGGCGTCATAGGGAAAAAAATATAGTTTGTAACATTTTTGAAGCTGGTCAAAAATATATATATTTATATGCGTCATATTAAACTTTCAATACTTTATGAAAAAAAAGAACAATATTCACAAATAAGGGTGATGATGTCATTTGTATCTTATGCAAAGTAAAAGCTTAAAAATAATAAAATAAACAGTAATGTAATGAAACGCTTACAAAGTCTTATTTAAGTTTTATAATGTAAACCAAATGTTAACTACCAAGACAACTAAAATAGATACAAACAACTACATTTTTCATATGACCTTTTAAAATAAGCGACTTTTAAATTCGCTGTAATGACTTGAAAATACCGGGTGTTCGCCTGAACAGTCCAAACTTATAGAGCGTCTTGAGCTTACCAAACTAAACAAAAAGTTTCAAGTAAGCAGATGGCGTAAACTAACGGTTACCGAGAAAACCATGTTTAAAGTTTCACTTTTTTATCACTTATCTTTTTTTTATAGCAACCAATACAAATCCTAATACACAAATATAATATGACTGTAATAAATTTTTATTAAATTAGGTTCATTCGTTTAAACGAATTATAAAAAGTTATAAAAAGTTATAAAAATTCAATTTGTAATTAATATCTGATTACTAGATTACTTTTTGATTATAAATGCTCTGTTGGGATGTAATAGTACACAAATAGTAAACTTTACATATTTTTTCATGCAAAAGCAGCTTGTGTTTAAACGAAAAACAAAGTAGTAGTGTCTTTCAAGCACGTTCTTTATTTATTTCAAGTAAATGAATTTGTGTTAATTATCTAGAGTTATATACCGTGCGACAGCGCTGATTATCCTACGTCATCAAGTATACGAAAAATACGAAGTTACAGTGCAAAAAGTCACTCTCTAGACCAACGAAAATTTAGTTTACCGTTGCGCACTCGAATCAGCTCCAGTAAGACCAAAAAAGGCTAAAAAAACGGAAAATTTGTAAAAAAATTAAGAAAAAAGCAAATTTGAACGAAAAATACTAAAAAGGATCGAAAAGAACAGAGTTGGACCGAACAGCATAGCATTAGATAAAATCAAGTCAAACAGAAAAAGACCAAAAAAAGCCTAAAAGGACCATAGCGACTGCTAAAGATAAAGTTAAACCGAAAAATATCGAAAAACAAAAAAGAACCAAAAAGAAAAAAAAATACAAAAAAGACGATTTCATATAAGAAACAGGAATCTGATGTCAAAATTTAAATGGCAGTTTAGAAAATATTCAATTGACATTTGTACCAAGAAAACTCAGTTCACCAAAACTGGGTTAATGCGGAAAAAGTGAAAAAGACCTAAAAGCACTGAACAGAACTAAATAAACTATAAATTATCGAGTTGGACCGAAAAGGTTCTAATGAGACCAAAATTTATTCAGTTAGCCCGAATTGGATTAAATTGGACTGAGTTGGCTTTGGACCGCAAAACATCAAGTTGGACTGAAAGGAAACAAAGAGTATCGAAAAGAAACCACAAAGACCAAGAAAAACAGGTTTTACAAAAAACATTGAAAAAGGTCGAAAAAGAACAAGTTGGCTCGAAAGTGAACCGCAAAGGACTAGAGAGGACCGAAAACTATAAACAAGGCTTGAGTCAAACCAACTTTCGGCACCGTATGTCATTGTAGGCAGGACGCATTGGTTGAAGACCTTGGTCTTCAGACATTGTGGTAGTGGCGACGAGAACAGACGACGGAGCTTCCCGAAAGCAGCCCAGCCCAGCTGAATCCTTCGGTCGGCCTCTTTGTTGAAGTTGTGTTTGCCTAACTGGACAGTCTGTCTTAGATAGACATAGTCTTGCACAACTTCAAGAGTCGCACTCTCTACGGTTGCCGGTCTCGGAAGAATATGTTCGTTGAACATGACTTCCGTATTGTCTAAATTCATCCCGAGTCTCACCCGGGGAGAGGCGCCATTGAGGCCGTTTACCATATACGTTTAAATATACGTTTATTATATACGTTTACCACTTAGCTCCTCCAGCGACTCTGCCATGATGACTATGTCGTCGGCAAAGCGGAGATGAGAGATGTATTCACCGTTGACATTGATGCCATGATATTTCCAGTCAGCATCAACAGTTTCGAGGATATCACATCTCTGTCGCACTCCTCTTCGCAATTGGATAGGTTTCGTCCGCTGGTCCTGAACCTGGACAGTCTTTGTCGCGGTTTCGTACACACAACTCAATACCTCAATGTAGGGACAGTCGGTTCGGCACCGCTGCAAGGATTCCAGAACAGCCCAGGTCTCGACGGAGTCATAGGCCTTCTCGTAGTCCACTAAGGCTAGGCACAGAGGTTGATTATATTCCTCTGTTTTTTGAATAATCTGCCTCAGCACATGTATGTGGTCTACAGTGCTGTAACCTTTTCGAAACCCGGCCTGCTCAGGGGGCTGAAATTCATCAAATCTTTGGACGAGGCGATTTGTAATGACTCTCGAGAACAGCTTGTACACGTGGCTGAGGAGTGAGATCGGCCTATAATTCTTTAGAAGCGTTTTGTCTCCTTTTTTGAAGAATAAGATGACCGTACTCTCACTCCATGCATCCAATGCAGCGTGCCGAAAGGTAATTTGGTTTTTCACACGTCAATAAATAATTTTAAAGTATTTTTTTATTCTTGTGGCAACCCTGATACACTATCATGTCCTGACGCTGTGGCGGCGCTTCCTGAAACATCAAAAGCGTGGACCTACTATTATTTATACTATGGTGTTATCCCGCATGCACGACTCATTTAAAATTATTATTCATAACTGAATCATACCACTTTTTTATTATGAATTTAATTGTTGCCTGTGACTTCACTTAAAACTTTTACGCTTATTTACCTGAACACTATTTCTATCTTTGACGTTATATCAGTTTTTCAGTCATCTGTGTGTCATGTTTAGGTACGTCTGGTAGACACTATTACAAAATTAAATTTAGTTTTCTTTGTAAATCCTTTCTACCACTCCTACCAATATCTAAAATACTCTCCAATCAATAGAATTTAATTTTTAATCGGGCCGTTTTCAGTAAATGTAGAAAAAGGCAGCTTAATAACAAACGGTCTTACTTTTCTACGGACTTGACCAACAGTGTCATTTCCACTCAGTAAACCTTCACGACAAACAATGCAATGTACTTCATAAAAGTAACAAACGCTCTTGCACGGACCTGACCAACAGTACACTCAGTAAACCTTCACGACAAACAATGTAATATACTTCATAAAAGTAACAAACGGTTTTACCTTTTTCACGGACTTGATCAATAGTATCATCGCCACTCAGTAAACCTTCACGACAAACAATGCAATATACTTCATAAAAGTAACAAACGGTTTTACCTTTTTCACGGACTTGATTAATAGTATCATCGCCACTCAGTAAACCTTTACGACAAACAATGCAATATACTTCATAAAAGTAACAAACGGTTTTACCTTTTTCACGGACTTGATTAATAGTATCATCGCCACTCAGTAAACCTTCACGACAAACAATGCAATATACTTCATAAAAGTAACAAACGGTTTTACCTTTTTCACGAACTTGATCAACAGTATCATCTCCACTCAGTAAACCTTCACGACAAACAATGCAATATCACTACATATTATAAAATAAAGTCCCCCGCCACGTCTGTCTGTCCGAACGCGATAAACTCAAAAACTACCCAACGGAATGGCAAATTATTGACACCAATGGACGAAGGTTTATGTGTATAATTTATAATTGTTTTGGTACATAGTACATTAATTACCTTTGCGCAGTGCACGCACTTCATGATTTTCTGCTCTCGCTGCCCCGCGCTCTGACGCCACGAGGCGTAGTATATTATATTCATGCTAAGTCTGTATAAACTTCCAGTTATTTATTTCTTATTTTTGTTTGGGGCAAATGTAGTATATTTAGAATACATTATATATAACAAAATTTATGAGTATAATAATTTCCCCCAAAGTACAATTTACAAAAATTGTAAAATACTGGTTTCATAGAGGTGCAAAGGGGTGCCAAAATGGCTGGGTGTTTATGACGCTTTAAAAAGCTTATTATGAGTTTGCACCAACAGGCTGAATTTCCCTTGAGCCACAAATTAAAAATAATATTTTATTAATGTTTCATACATCTTACACATTTTTAATGAAAAGTAATTATAGACCAAAGAGGTATCTACATATATCTAAACTTATCACAATTAGTTATTAATAAAATTACAAAATAATGGAACTTTAATGTTAATACCTAAAATTAAATGATGTTCCGTACGTAACAGGAATGGTGCAAACTCAGAGGAAACTTATATTCATGTCTACTAATGATTCCACAAAGAATTACAACTACACGAATTACTTCCAATCTTTTTAGCAATTGGACTATACTATATGTATGCATGTATGCGTTATATTATATTTCTGTGACATGTACTGTAGCTTAAACGGCTTGATGGATTTCGTTAAATTCGTCTTATTTGTGAGAGTGACATAAGGTATACATAATATTTAAACATGGCATCTGTGAATCAAAAAAGAGAGAGAAAAATAAAAAATAAATTATTACAATAATATTACATGAAAACTAGTAAATAATCAATTCCAAATATACTACCACTTTGACACAAACTACAAAACAAGGCACCACACTCGATCGGCCCGTTATGGATATTAGGTCACATATCTTTGAAAAAATCAGGCTTATGTTACCCTAACCAGAATAACAATACTACTGAACTTTAGTTGTTTAGTTCAAAGAAAAAAAAAACACTATAATAATTTAAAAAAAAATCGACTGCCTAAAAAATAATTAACTGAAAACTAATACAATTTAATCTAATTGTATTATAATCCATAGAATGTGAATAAAATAAACTATCATATAAATATAATTTGAATGTTATAATTAAGGTATTACAAAACATATTTGTCATAAAAATTTAAATAAATTTTCACTTAAAGACCACTCCAATATATTTACCAATATATTTTGGTAATTGGTTTGTCCCCGTTTGCAATACTTTAGTAACATTCAAATCATATTTACTTATATGATATAGATTTTAGACCTTGTTTTTCTCTTTTCAGTTAATTATTTTTACGTAGTCGGGTTTTTCAATTCTTTTATAATTACTGTTGTTTTTTTTTTCTATCTGTCTGCTTGTTTGTCCGGGTACTCTCCGAAACGGTTGAACCAATTTTGACAGGATTGCCACAGGAAGGTATAGGATTTATCAGAGGATATTATAAGCTTACTTTTTATTCCGGAAATACTTAGGATTCTTGGGTGAACTTAAAAAACTTTATAGATAATGCGAACGAAGCTGCGGACTATAATCCGGTAAAACATTCATTTTCTTTTTCACTATGATCGTTACTAAGGTCAAGACACTCATGACCACACTATGTTTTTTTACACATAAAAATGCGACTTGGCGTATATTCTCGCGGTTACTTCGAAACAAAAAGCAAGTGCTTGTGTTCTCATTGCAGTCTATATAGGTTTATCTCATTACAGTATAGGTAGGTTAAAAACGCAGTGTTGCCTTAAACTAAGAGTTAGCTAAAAAAATTATTATTATGGCTCTTCATTAGTCTGCCTTTGGGTTGTCGATTTATATTATCTATATACAAATAATAAAGAGAAATCATTTCACGTAATGTCTTGCTCACACACCAGATGGTCCGAGATGATGGTGAGTGGGACCATGGGACGCCGAATGTTGCCGTGCTATATATACAATAGAATGAAACGTGAATCGAGCTCAAAGCACGGTGTTAGACAAATGGACACGCAACTGGCGAGAGCAATAAGGTTACGTTCGAGCGTTCGGATCATTTCAATCAACTCACAATAGACCTCGAACTCAATAGGTAGCAATGAACTAGGTAATTTGTAGTATTTGAAAGGCACGACATTAATAATAATACCGTTACTATATTGCATTTAAATCAAAACAATTTATATTATTTATTATCATTATTAAAAGTCACATAGCGATAGTGCTCCAAAATGCATGTTTTGTAACCAATTTTTCAGCAATTACTTAGGATACATATATTTTAAAAAAAAAGCTTCATCTAATCAGCACAATTAACTGTAGTTTTCGGCCATTTAAAAATAGATTTTTACCTATTTCACTTTATCAGTTTGAATTATTTTAACGAAACATGAATATATCTATGAACGGGTACAAATGAAATACCTATTCATAGTCATATAAAACCAAAAATAAGAAATTTTATAATATCCCGAGCGTTTAGGAGTCAGTATGCGAACGCAGAGCGACCTAGAAACCTCGCATTAGTACCACCAAAGATTTTGATCTGAGTAGATAGTATATATATAATTGGTAATATTTTTTATGATGTAAAACCTACTCACCACTTTGAAACGAGATCGTAGTACGCCGAGCTTGCCGAAGCGCACATGGAAAGGCGAACAGGTGAAGCTTCCATCTGGTTGTTCGACCACTACGACGTCTATGGCCCCAGTAAGCGTCGCCCCGTTGATCTCATTGTAGAAGTCACGAAAGTTCGAGATGAACTTACCGATATAGTTCATAGAATACATCGCGAAAGATTATAAAAGCACACACTATTCGATATGGTCACAACACTCGGCTAAAATAGCGATAACTCTTAAAGTTTATTTGAAATGGTCCTTTCAACGGATGGCGATGATATTATAATAGAAACGGTCACAGTTTGTATTAACCCATCGTAGAAAAATTCTACGAATCCTTCGTTGAAGGAACTGAAACAAAAAGAAATCGTCATTTTATATTAGATAAGAACTTTGATGGAGTAACTAAAAAATAAATATTAAAATCTTATACTACACGTCGATGACCTCCGCTGAATAACTACAGTTATAAAATGACTAAACATCATCGTCCTTTGTCTCCTTCTTTTCTTTGTAATATAATCCTTGTATTTATTTACTGAAGAAACGTTATATACAGAAATAAATAATAGAGTAAGACTATAAGAGCCTACTATACGTCAACATGATTAATAAGTACTATATCTACACGACATAAACATTAGTTTTTAATATGAACTTCGTGATCTAGCGAGTATTGGAGATAAGAGTAAATTTTATATTAATTAGCGCGCAATAGAAATTAGATAAAGGAAAACGAATCGTATTAAACAACAAAATGACGTAAGTAAATAATTACTTAAAGGATTGAGATTAATCAGGGCTTAGGATATCGGTTTGTACGTGCATGATCAAAGACGTATAAATACTTTATCAGTTCAATATAGTTCGTATAATATAAATTACGATTCATTAATCACCTTCCTAAATTCAATATGATCTTTGGTGAAAATAATAAAATATTTTCTTTTAGTAACATCACACAGACGTAACACTGAGATATGACTCATATAATTGTCGTATTTCAGTGGGGATGCGCGGACAACAGACAATTGTTACGGTTGGCGCCTGCCCGGCGCGATACCACTTGCCGTTGCATGGCGGTCGCCCCTTTCTCATGCGTGGTATTTTTGTGTTTAACTTAGTAATCACGCAGTATTGATAATTATTTCGGGAAGAATATTTTAATATTAAAATTAAAAATGGAGTCTTTAAATGTTACATAAGCACTTTTCTCCGTTTTTCAAATGATTATATTTTATCAACACCTCCATGCTGTTTATATTCGTAGTACATTGGCATCATATTGTTAGGTGTCAATGAACTGCGCCAGCCAGCGCAGCGGCCGTACCCTGACTCCTTAATGCAGCCTTGAAGTAGCGCCGAATGAATACGCACCGTTTCAAAAATCCGTACTCTGGCTGATAGCTCGTCGAATCGTCAGCGATCGATCAATCGATCGTCAAACGATAATAAAAAACCTTCGTCGCGACGTTGCTTTGGTTCTCGTGATCAATTCGTGCGCAGTGTTTTGTATGGGGGGGATCGCTAACTCCTTACTCTGGCCAACTTTGGCAAGATCGCCTAACTGTCGGAGTTGACGCTTCTAGCGATCGTCAAATGGATCTCAAAAAGTTAGCAGGTATTTTGATTATCTAGTTTCATCGACGGTGATTTAACAACTTTTCAATGGGCAGTTTAATTATAATTAATCATTTATTGGACATTGACCTGTTGTTAACGAAGGCAACGACTTTACGTTATTTAAAAATAGAATAAAAATATGAAATTTAAATATTTTTTACATCTCAGTAAGCTCGAAAGTATACTTAGTGCAATAATATCAACATAACGTTATTTTAGGTTTAAACGTACGCCTATATTATCTTGGTACAAAAAGTTACAGTTAAAATCCCAAACAAATACGTTTTATCTAAAAAACCTCAATTCATTTAAATTCCTGCAAGTTTCTAATTGAAAATTATAATTTCCATTTTTATGCCTATAAAAAAACGGTGGTAAATAAATAAACAATTAAGTCAGCAACATAATAATCGGTGTTTATCGTAGTTACTTCATTTCATACAGATCGACAAAATTACTTAACTAACTTACGAAACGAAAATGTAAATATTTATTTATTTATTTTATTCTAATGAAATCACTGACAGCCACTTCTATTTTAATTGTCAGTGTTGATAAATATGACTTTAAAGTAAGGAATCGATTCCTGTGGAGGCGGTCGAAAAGGTTTTGAAACAGCAGTAGTTTGGAAAAAGTTTTCAAATGGCGACGTCAAAAGAAGTGCATAATACGTCGACTTGAAGCACAGCGACTTCCACGCTATTTCCGAACCTTCGCCTTTTCAAAATCAAACGATTCAGGCGTTGTGTTTCCCATAGTAGGGCCTCAGGACGTGTGCTACTGATTTACTCAATTAACTGGAAATAACTCAATACTTTGCTACAGTTTGCAGTGGCTAACATTAAAATATATTAATGCTATATCCAGTTCTGGTGAAATGCAGGTCACTCAGACTTCACCTTTTGATTTGTCGAAACCATAGAGTAAATTAATTTGACAGCAACGTTTGGTTTTAATAGAATCATAAACGTCACTTCACAGTATCTAAGCGACATTTCGCAATTTTGCGGAGTTGAAGATCGGCGCGTGGGGATTTCGGGGGGTGGAAGACCGGCACGCAGGAACATCTTGCACTGAAATTCGAACTGAAACTTGCCATCTTACACGAGCTAGCAAGAGTATGAGTGGTTAAACGGTAAACCACAGAATAGGAGTTCTAGTCAATTCGTGCTTTTTCATGCTCGAAACGGTACTCGGGATATATTATTCAAATTAATAAAATTCTATATTATATTTACATACGAGTATAGTCTAATAAGAATGATTTCATAAGTAAGATTCTTGTTAAGCAGAAGTGATCGCTAATTGTCAATGAATTACACACGATTAATTGGAAGTGTTTTTATCATTTTATTATAAAGACTGATTAATAAAAAAGACCGTTTTTAAATTATTGTCGTGTTACTAATAAAAAAATAGCGACAGATGGACTTTGTCCTCGGACCAACGATTCCAATGTTTGGGCAAGACGATGCGGTAAGAAGTGCCAAACTCTTTACCCCGCCCGCGGAAACCGGCACGGTACCTACGGATGCGTGCTCATGACATTGGAGTTGAGGGGGTGAAGCCTGGGGTGCAGGGTGCCATCGATTTAGGGTTGCCAGACGTTTATATTTAGCAGGACACATAATTTTAATATTGTCCGCCCACGTCAACCGGATTTCGTTCATGGTTTTTAGGTAAAAACTGATGTTTAGTAATATTTTTCAAATATTTAAAGCAACCTGGTGAATTATTATTTTTTTTTCTAATTGGACTCAATACGTAAAAAAAACTATAAAATATGTCATAGCTTACCCTGTAAAAACGATTCGCATCCTTTCAGACATAGGGACCGCAAGATTAGTATCTTTCAGCGGTTTCCATAGCTTGATGACTTATGGCAATAAAAGTACGAATTAACTAGAAGCATTCTTCTTCGCTTACCGTCTAACCGTTCTTCTTCTAGTTAGCTGGTGTATATTTGCCAAGTTTCAATCCACGAGGTCCCCGCGCGCCAGCCTGCACCCCCGCGAAATTGCGTTTGACAATTTCGTTCGATACTGTGAAGTGACTTTTCTAACTCTATTAAAACCAAACTCTGCTGTTAAATTTATTTACTCTACGCTTATGGCATCCGCTGTAGGGAAATTATTCCGTTCGTGCAATTTATAAACTAGGGCCTAAGTATGATTTAGAGACAATTTAACGAAATTAATATAATGACATTGCCGTCTCAACATATATGGTAAATACAAGAGAAAATAAAAAAAAACTTGCTCCAACAACAAAATAAAAGTTTTATAGAAAATCGAACTATTTAGATGATCCATGGTTTTACTTTAATACATAACACATAAGCATTTTTTTGTAAACACAATTTTATTGTTTACATTAAAAAAAGAGTGTTTCTAAGTTTCTTGTGTATTCTTTTGAGAAAAACAACACTTTTTTTTAATGGGCCTTTATGGGGACCCCGGAACGTCTTCCCGGAGTAATAAATTCACTCTTGGGACATATTTCAAGATTATGTTACATACTACGAAATGAAGGTATTTGATTTGTTTCGTTGTATTACAAGTTTTGCAAGTTTAGTATAATTAATTATAATTGTAGATACCTACCTACAAGACAAATATTAATCATTCTTTTATAGTGATCATTTTTACTAATCGATGTTACCAATATAATCACTTTACTTAGTTTTAGCTTTAGTCGGAGTATAATTGTAAGGTCATTAAAATTATATACTTCTCTGCATTTGTTATTCTAAAAAAAGTACATAATTTTTGGCGAGGTAACATATCCAGGTCCTGGTTAGGTAGGTTAGCCTAGCTTTCAAGTGCAACTTGGATTTGCCTTAAGACCAACTACGACTTAGAACATTATAACACAATTATAACTAGTAAAATTATAATTTAACTAATCTTTCAAATTCACTGTGACATATACAATTTAAAATTTCTCCTATGTCCGAATGTCTAAATTTGGCTAGATGGAGTGCCAAGTTCTATTTATCTGTTCTTTAGTTTGGCAACCCTACGCCCAGACGGCACGCGGCAGCCGCGTGCACTCCAATACTCCGTGCAGTCCGTCCCGCCGCCGATGACTAACAACAATTAACAATAAAAACGTTTCCGAGTAATAACTTTTTTTAATACGCAGTATGCATTTATTTCATTTGTCTGGCGTTCCTAATATTCCATAATAACTAGGAATTCTTATAGTTTTATATATCCTTATAATTTACGTCCGGCTATCTGTCCGTCACGCCATGCCCTCGTATTTTCTTCATTTTATAGACAGATATTATAAAATTGTAATAACAAAAACAATCGCCGCAGGTGCTTAGAAAGTAACGACCAAATGTAGTTTATTTGTGTACTCAAAGAGCGAGATGGTGGCGTCGTCGTCGTCGCGACGTATAAAAGGCAGTCCGACGAGACATATTAAATTTTTTTTGCCGCTTCAAGCTCGGAATAAAAGTGGCGAAAGTAGTTTGCAATGCAATGTGTCTTCACTCTTTTTTTTGGTATCATTCTGATCTACGGATCCTCTACGCATGTAAAAAAATCACGAAAATAGCAGGTCGTTTAAAAACATTCACTGATAAATATTAACTACTGTCATGTCAAACAAATTCATTTTGTCGATTTTCAGTTATCGTCTTGTGTCTACACTAAATTCGTTAAAGGAAAAAAAATGGCAAGTGCGAACTCACTCACCGCGATTTCCGTACCACAATATATTTTGTACGTTAATACGAAAGAAAATTTGTAATATTTTTTTTATGTACTACAAATTAAGGATTTTCAGGTTTTTTTCTTTTACTTGTGCTATTTCTTGCAAAACTTTATAATTATAATATGTGACTAATTGGCCATATCTTTTGATTAAACAGTGGTCGCTCGCCGCAATACACGATTTTTAAGTGGCTTAGGATGAAGAGTTTTCAGGAAAGGAATTTTAAGACTAGAAATAACATGCATTAAGTGTATTAAAAGATGATTACGTTGAAAAATAAAATAAGTTTCATTAAAAGATAACTGCGTGTTAGTCAGTTTTACTTTTTATTGAATACGCCTGTACCTACATCTTCCTATGAACAAACATTTTGAAATCAAAATTGTTTATATTTTTTAAGTTTGTTTCTTTTTGAGACATATGGACGGACAACAAAGTGATTCCATAAGGGTTGCATTTTTTTCCTGTTGAGGTACGGAATCCAAAAACAAGCGACATTAATGTAGCAGACATTTTCTTGTACTGTCCTAACGATTTATTATAATGCGTGTGAATCAGAACAGAATTGTAGCAAGTAGTTCTACAAACTTTACATACATACGTAAAAGTTTTCCTTCGCTCGAGGTGATTACATTTCCTCTATGGTACGTGTCACGGACGACCACAGCAGCGGTGAGAAGTCTGCCAAAACTTATTTCTATTTCAGTACCAAGGGCGACAAGTTCAACTGTTTACGGACACATTGGATAAAAAAAAACGTCTTCAGTAGAAGAACAGGAAAATAAACGCTGACGACCAGATCAAACAGGGTTAATTGATTTTGAAATTCCATTTGACGATAATAATATATTATGACTATTACGTGAAAGACAGGGAGGTTTAAATGCGGATATCAAGTAGATATTGTAAAATACAATGATAAACGTATGATAACTTTAACACGCGCATTCTTTGAGCAAACTTATGATAACGTATTCGGAATTTGCAATAACTTGTTAAGCGAACACTATTGTCAGATGCCTCAAATTATTTATGAAATGCTAGTACCTATAAATATTACGACAAATGTTTTCTGTCTGGAAGCAATTCAAATACTGTCATGCCAACAGTACAGAAAAATAAATCTTGACAAATATTCCATTATAGACGCAAAAAGTAAGCGAATTTCTTTTAAATAATTATACACGATTTATAATGATGTTACTAAAAGTCAAAGTCAAAGATAATAATTTTACAAGACAAATTTACCCTACACCATGCGTGCAAGCAAATAAGGAAAATGTGACGATATCCTAAGAACTTGGATCTATTACAGCGATCAACTAACCGATCTCTATGAGGCTCGCTACTAATAAAACAAAATTTTAAAAATGTATAGATAACAGAAAGGCACCAAAGGCTAATAAAATTCTCTTCCAGTCGAGCAAATAAGGGCTGATGGGTGAATATACATTAAAACACAGTTTTAAAATAAGTTCGCTCTTCGCGTGGATATTGAAACAAAATTAAAACACGAGTTTTATTATCACATCAGCATGACGCTACGAATGATAATACGTAAAGGTACAAATTCCAAATACCAATGCGAAAATAGCAAATAATGTAGGTATATCTGAAAGTTGAAAATATTTATAGTAGCGTATAGTGTTTAGAGAAAAAAAAAGACAGGAAACAGGTGTAGGAATTTTTTGTTGGATGTCTGTTTATTTTATGAAAAGAATTTTAAGATCAATGAACACAGGGAAAAAAAACAGGGTATAAAGTATTTCGTTAAGTATTGTTGTGAGTCACTCACTGTCGTGGTCACTGTATGCGTGTATAACCGAGCGATTAGGTGATATTATTATCTACGTTTTTTGACGCCGAAACTCTAGAGATGTGACGATATGCTATAAGAACTTGGATCTATTACAGCGATCAACTAACCAATCAAATAGTATAATCAAAGAGATAGGTATTTGTTTGGCCGACAAGTAATGTATGCTTTTTGATATGTTTTTGATAAAAACAAGAAAAAGGCAGTTTTCACACCGCCGCCGTCGTTAACTGCAATATTATGGCGATATCGAAATGCAAGAGACGCAGTTATAGAAACTCGCTCAAGCTAGAACGGCATACGACAACAATATCGCTACCGACAAGATATCGCAGTTTGCGTCGTGTCGGTGTGCAAACGTCTTATGCGACAAAACTATAACATAAAATTAATAAATTGTACTTATTTCATGGTTCGGGAAAAAACAGTAAGCTCTAACCATGGATGTACATATAGATACGCGCTGCGACAACAGTGTGAGCAAAAAATATACACCGCAGATCAAATATACGCCACTACGCATGTGAAACATTTATTGTGAAGTTGAGTTTTCTGTGACCCTGTAAAATTCGTACGTACTGGAAAAGAAAATAAAGATTTTAAAATTAAATGTCATGTGTAGTTTAGTTAAATGTTTGTTTAAAGCAATTAATATGATGACTTAGGGTCTATCTAATTACCGAGACTGTCTTTCGTTCACATTTTCGATAATTTTGAAGTATGGGACTCTTTATCTTCATGATTAACCTATTTAAAGCTCTAACGAAAGTAAAAAACAGTTTAATTCTTATAATTCATGCACCTGAAAGAAGGCGAGTGTCGTCTCGCAACGTTGACTCCACGAAAAGCTGTATGAGGCAGTTCATTTTATTTGCGCAAGGTTAAGTTTTACTACCAGAACGTTATTAAAATCTGAGGGTGAAATTGACTAATATACTAAATTTTACATACGGCTAGTGTAAAAAAATAATGAACTCAAAATTGTTTTCAAATAAGCTTCACACAAACGAATTTCTAATTATTACATTTCATCATAGAGCAAATAAATTTTACAGCAGCGTATTTATGCATCGCAAACGGTTACCAATTTCTAAAAAGAATAATTAATAGTTGCTTGTGCAAAAAGATAAAGTTCATTTTCATTGCGAGTGCCGAGTTTGAGTCCCGAGCAAGAGATGCCCATACCTACTGGTTAGAATTCTGAGCGTAGTGAGTGAGGGATTTAACAGCACAAGCAAAGTACTTGGGCACAAGTAACAAAATAATTGCTCTTATGTGACATAACTTTTCACGTCACTAGCGAGAAAATACTTAGACGTTAAGAAAAATGATTGTAACTAGATTGCACAAAACATTTATTTTACAGGTCTCCGAACAGGTTTTAGCGCCTTCAGCGAATCTCTTTTCAAATAAATTATTTAATAAACAATTCATAGACCTTCAGATATTTTTCATGTCTCTTTTTTGGAAAAAAATGTCCCTACCTAATTCACCAGTAGGAACTTAGTGCTCATCAGAGATCGTTTCAATCTAAAGGAGTTAGATTCAGTCTTTATTCAAAATTTTTAGACTTTCTACTTTTTCACTACTTCCTATAATTTTTTTATCACACAAAACTTTAAATGAAAGTGTAGCTAAGTAATTTTCTATTTCCAACTTTAGGTTTGCTGTTGTTTTAACTGATTAAATAAAATTTTCAAACAGATTAAGCGTTAAAACCAAATCAAAAGTCCAATAGATATTTATAAGTATTACATCATACAAAAATATTGTTTATGAAATAAAATGTTCACTGTGTATCACTGTACCTAGTAATATCTTCACTGAGTGAGCAAAATAGACTTATACTGATTTTAAGGAACAAAGCCCGCTTTTCGAGCTATTGAGTGAAAAAAACCACAGACAGACGGACGGACATGGCGAAACTATAAGGGTTCCTTTTTTGCCATTTGGCTACGGAACCCTAAAAAGTATTAAACTAGTTGGCCTAAATAAGTATACCACAAATTACGAGTATTAGTGGAACGACGTTCACAAACTCGAACATTTCAGTCTAGAATTTCTAGAATAGTAAAGGATCTCGAAGTGCGTGAAGATCTAATCTGGAACCTTCAATATCAGGTGTTATGAGTATGCTAGACACTTCGCCAAGCTAAGCTATAAAGGACAAAGATTATATATACAGTTTCCTAAAGTATACAGTTAACTGTCGCAATACTTTAAAATTTAAACAGCGCATGAAAATCAGTCGTTTATATCACATCAAGCAGAGGTCAACAACAGATTGAGATCATAAAAAAAACAGTGGTCAGAGTTAAAACCGATGTCACATCACAGCAAATAACTAACTCCTTTACGAAAGTAGGAGTTACTCGACGCAGTCATGCGCGACAGTTCAATTCAATCTTACTTTACACCATAAAGTATGCAAATATCACCATGAAGAAATAAAAGTATTTCCGTAAATGTTAAATGTGAAACAATACATTTACCTTTCAGTAACAAAACGACGGTAATCCCGGTAAAAGCAGTATGCGAATGCTCGGAGAAGTCCTCGAACGAGAATTGTTGCAAATAAGTCTATCAGTACGTATTACAAACTCTTTGTTGTCGCGTGCTAAACGAACTCTCTAGACCCGCGTGCTTATAACCGCACAGTAAGAATTCGACGCGTGATATCTGCGCCGACTCTACAAGTTTACTGGCGGTGGTGGCGGTGGCGGCCCTGCCCTGGAGGTCGGTACGGTAGTGGCGGCGGCGCGACGGTTCGGTTCGCGATATCGGTCGGGTTGGCGGCCGCTGACATAGCGATAATGGTGAGAGCGACTGGCCACGAGCATCGACCAGCTGACGACACGCTGGCGTCATTCGCTTGTGCATGTGTGGCTTACTATCTGCGTTGTAATACACGGCACAGTCGAAACACACGCACGTCGAACAATTTAAAACGACACAACGAACGAGCCACATGACGTGATCGAAAGACCGGGTCAGTTGCGCGGTATGGCGTGATGCTCGTACCATACACTGTTACGAAAGTGGTTCCTGAAACTGGCGAAAGTCAAGCGTATATGCGTGTTTTACATTTTGATCGGATGCATAGATTTAATGATGAAAATTGTAAAGTAATTGACGAGCGAGATTTTTTAAAAATTGTTAATATTAACTTATTACGCATATATATGTCGTAGGATGATTTGATCATTCGAATTTTTGCAAAAACCCTAGGCAGGTATATTGCGAAAACACGGATAATTAGAAATATCGAATTATCAAATCACCCTGCGACTTATACATTGGTGTTTAAATATATTGTACTAATAACACCGACTGTTCATTCATCACCTCATGTTTGTAAACCTTGAAAGTATCCCGTTCTTTCGTAGTACAAAAAAATCGGTTGATCCTGCAGGCCATCCCTGAAATTTCCCGCTATTTTCATGTTCAAAGCGCTCGAAAATTAGAATGCTATTTAGCTCTTCGAACTGAAAATATCGATTTTCGTGATTTTTGAGTTCTTCGTGCTCATAATATTCATTTTCCGAGCTTTCCAAGCCCTAAAACAGAATTTCTATACATTTAGAGTTCTTCAAGCTTGAAACCTGGGACATATCAAAGACAATTTTATTTTGGAAACATTTGAACCACAATATCTTTTGAACGCTGCATTTGATTTTAATGTAGTTTAGGGCATACTATGCAATTTTGTAAGCATAAAATTTTTGTGCTAAGTCAAAAATCTATTGATCGTAATATCTCAAAGTTATGTTAAAAAAACACTTTTTCGGAAATTTGTAGACTGCGATATTTTTTGATCGCTTCGTTTGATTTTAATGCAATTTGCGGTATTATAAGTAATTTTGCAAGCACAAAATTTTTATGTAAAACCAAAAATCGGTTGATCTTAAAATCTCAGTCATGTTAAAAAAACACGTTTTCGGAAATTTGTGAACTGCGATATCTTTTGAAGGCGTCGTTCGATTTTGATATATTTGGCGGCACTCGACGCAGTTTTTTATGTACAAAAAACATATATAAGGTTTCAAGTAGGTCGGTTTGAAAATCTCAAAGTTATTTAAAAAAATGTAATTTTTTTTTTTAATTTTTGAAACCGCTCGACCGATTGACTTCAAAATTTAATCAGATCTAAGTCTCGATGAACCCTTTCAAACGCCGCCGTATCGCGGATCTTAATCGGTCAATCCGTACTCAAGATATCGTACGACAAAAAAAAAGTTACATACACACACATACGGACGTCCAGCCGAAAATGGTCAGAATGGCTTACCGGGACCTCAAAACGTGGAGATCTGATGAAAACGTTTCATGGTGCAAACTGCAGTAAAACGACACGAAGAAAGTAATTGATACGCAAATATAAATATTATTCAATTTTGTTTATCTTGCGCGCTACAAGTTTGGTCTGTGCGGCCATTCAAGATTAGAATATTCTTGGCTCCCGTCGCGTCGTCATCCTCCCGCGCACGTCTTTAGTCTTACACATCATTACCTATTACTCATGTTGCGTTTGTAAACAAAACAATTCGTTTCAGAGTATTTATCTAATACTACGTCGCAGTCGCGTCAATTTTAATCGTTTTAAAAAGATTAACTTCTATTTATTTAACGCAACAGAACAGGTAGATAATCAATTTGTTTCGTTTTAGGCCAAACAATTATTTGTTAACATATAGTTTTCGTTCGTGGTGAAACTCGAAAATGCGCTTAAAATATCAGTAACGTCGCACAATATCGCATAATTTACTACGTACATCATAATCATTGTTGGAGGTGTGTCATACGATGACGTTTTGTTTGTGATTTTATATCATAGAATATGGCCACTCGAATAGACACGGGGATTTCATATGTTTTTATAACCTTTGACAACTTTCGTTTAATTGTTGTAATATATTGCACTAACTTCGGATGCTTGTGAGGGAAAACTTCTATATCTCCATTGCAAATGCAAGCAAAGTCAGAAAATTACGTTAGTAGAGATTGAACTTGACGTACTTAACTAAGTTCATAAATCACTAGTTACCAATAAATGTATTTTAGAAAATATTTGCAATCAAAGCATTTCCATTTCCTCACACACTGGCTCATTCTGAAGAAGATTTCTCTAGGTAGGTACGTAGGTACTTCTTGCAGACCTAAAAACTTTATGGATAGTATTTAGGAAGAAAAGAAAGTCCCAAAGTCCCAAATTTTTTTAACTAGTCCGTTATATTTTTTATAAATATGCAACGGCAATGACTAAAGTCATAATTCCACCCGATAACGTCACGTTATAAGAATTTTCAATATTATATATCTACTAGTCCAGGATCCAGGGACCCATTTTACAATTTATTACTATCAAACTAATTTTCCGTGAGTAGCTTCATTTTGATGAGACGCCCAACTTTTTCTTTTACAAAAATTCTCGATTGTGGTAACTAACAGGGATAAAATATGTCAATTTGACGATTCTCAACTTATTACTAACTTTAGGTTTTTTTTTTATTAAGTAAATCTTAAGAAAATTATTAACATTACCTATTGAAAAAAATATTTGTCCTACAAAATGTATGGTTTGATCAAAGAGTCCCCTCTTTCCGACATGTATCGATAACGAGGTCATAAAAAATGATTACTATTTACTAACTAGCATATTTATTTACTGTTGCTTAGTTAATACATATTTATATAATTTAACAGTCACATTGTCCTACAAATTGCGTGGTGCATAATCCCGGTCCTACGCTCAGAAATCATCAAAATCAGAAATGAAAATCGGTACGTGATTCGTATCTAAATATATTTAAAAAAAAAAACGATCAGAACATGGTCGCCCGATTTTACATTGTTATTACAGCAAAACATCGATCAAATTGCAATATTTTCGAATGTCGTAACCAGTGCAAATAAATTTTGCCACACTCGAGTCAGCTTGGGACCTTCATGGAAAGGATTTAGGTGGCTCTTTTAAACAGATTGCATTGTTGGCCGTGTATGACCGTAATTACAAATGTGTTTAATTACAGATTTTTCAAATAAAAAAGTTGTTTTTTTAGTGTATTGTTAATACAAAATTATTTAGAATATTACCCTCGCTTAAAAAATAAAAGTTCCACTTTAAAAAATAATCAAACAAGAAAAAATAAACAGAACAGAAAATATAATATTTTGTTTGAATAAATAATAGAGACTAAACGTTTCCAAATATGATTTTTTGCCCAGACTAAGAACGTAAAGAATGTTTTTGACCAAGAATATTAATTTAGCTTTTAATCAAGAAAATTCTTTCTACGAATACTAAATTGTGTGTAAGAAACTATAATTTTCAGTGTACCTACTATACAAATCACATATATTCTTGGCGTAGGTACACCTTAAATTGATAAAGAATTTGTTTTTGTTTTATTGCTCCGAGTTATTTAGCGCGCATGTTTCTTTTGTTACGTAGGGATCAGCTAAAAACGCTGCTGAAAGCAACTCCGAAGGGCAGTTACGAAGTCGTTCAACATTAAAAAAAAACATTTTTCCGTACTAAGTCGTGTAAATCCTGTAGTCCACGCAGGCCAAGCCGCGGGTAGCAGCTATAGTTAAGGGAAATCAATTTAGTTTTTCTGGTTGATTGTTTAGAAAAAATCACTTTCACATTTCTTCGAAAAGGAGTATGACCTTCAAAAGATTTTTTTAAACGTTTTTGATCAATAAATAGTATTTAGTACCTAATACGTGTCGACATAGTCGAAGCGGTGTGCTTCAGGATGGCGGTACAAAGTGGTACAAGGCTACCGTTTAGGATTGTGATTATGCCGTAGATTTAGTACCTAATTTGTACTATTTAGTACCTTTCATCAAAAATTTGTACCTGCCTACTTTCTAAAATATTTAAGATTTAAAGTATACCGCCATTCTGACTTCAGGATGGCGGGAATATACGTTTATTACGTATATATATGGATTTTGTCGCCTTGTAAATTAAAAATAATTTACTAAATAAATTTTATAGAGTTTATAAATAAATACATAAATTTTAAGTACGTAGTTGAGGTTTTTAAATTTTTTCGTATTATTTTATCTTTAGGTTTTGTGAGACATGTTTACACTATTTGTAAAAATAATTTTATTTCTCCTGTAGGTACCTTTGAAAACAATTCAATATGAAGGTGGATTACTGGAAATGGGTGTGTCATGACGTAGTGCAGACAAGGTCAGCAGGCTGTTGATGCGCGTCTCACACGTGTAGAGTCTATTGCAAATTTTCGTAAACAAGGTCGTGTCGCAATTCGCGTGAAAAACAACTTTAAACTCGTTGCGACCTATTTTCCACTGTGTGATGATAGGAATTGTGATTACAACAACGAAATATAAAAAATCACGCGCACCTACGCAAATAAACAAACTGCGCAGCCGACGTTTTATCAAAACACGCAGTGAACCAAGCTCGAAATGGGGTCGGGACTGTAATAATATGTAATACCTACTAGGTTTCCCCCCGCAGCTTCGTCTGCATGGACTACACATTTGTAGTGAAATCGCGATCAATAAGTATGTCTTTCAATGTTTTTAAATTGTATAAATATGTTCTAAAGATTTATTCGTATGTCGAAGTTACTGTAGTTAGTGATGCGGGAAGCGAGCAGTAAGCATCCACAAGTCCACGACCCTTCTCCTCTTACCCGGCTGACACGACGGATGCCACCTTATATTGCCACCGCTGCGTTTTTTCGTCCGACATGATGCAATTGTTACTGCTAATACTCTAGACTTAACCAGATAACGTATTTCCATACTAAAAAAAAGGGCAATGTAAATCAGACCAGTGGTTCTCGAGTTATAAGCGCACAAACGTGAAGACAGACAATGTGTTTTATAATGTGTAGGTATATGAGTGGATTTTACAAAGATGTAACCCAAATTACACACAAATTATAAATTATCAATACAGATGCATTATTTATGTACTTAGTAGAAATAAAATATACACACTAGTAGTAATAACACAGATTAAACCGTATATAGTTGTATTTCTTGAAAATATAATTAAAATATTTTTTTCTAATTTCTAACAATATAAAACAGCGCCATCTCGTACATTTTGTGGTACAGAGAGTACACCGAAATGATCGGGAATGAAATACTTTGAAAATAAAACTTTTATCACGTATGTAGTGGCCACTAACAATCATAATGACATTATCAAAATTAAAGAAATAAATGTTTATTCTTTTTTAAAATACGGTTTAAAGTTGGCAAGTCGATAAACAAAATGGAGTTCACGCGGGAAAATTTTCGTGCTATAATTTATCACAACTTTCGCCGTGGTTTATCTCAAGATGAGTGTTTTAATGAGCTTGTTTATATTTATAATATTGAAATACCTAGTCAAACGACAATATACCGTTGGTATACGGAGTTTCAACGTGGTCGTGCCTCTCTCAGCACCGTCCCTTTTACAGGTCGACCAAAAACAGCAGTAATGTCTGAAAATGTCGCGGCTGTGCAAAAAATTATACAAGATGACCGGCGTGTAACATATGAGCAGTCATCGTCACCGGGCAATCATAGGCATTGGAATGACTGTAATCCAAACAATTTTGCATAAAGAGTTAGGCGTCAGAAAACTTGTTCCTCGATGGGTAGCCCATAATTTGTCTGAAGAGCAAAATGCAGCTTGTGTTGATTTTTGCCGGACTACTCGGAAGAGATTCAACTGAGGAAAGTCAAAAGCTGCGCATAATATCGTCTCAGGTGATGAATCATGGATTTATTCTTATGAGCCCAAAACAAAGCATCAGACGGCAGTTTGGGTCTTCGAAGATGAAGTCAAGCCAACGAAAGTGGTGCGTTACCGTAGCGTATCGAAAAAAATGGTCGCTTCGTTTGTTTCAAAAACAGGACACGTTGCCAGGACACTTCAGTTTGTTCTCCAAAAATGATAGCCGAACTCCGCAGGGCTAACCCAAAACGTCGCGTCATCTTACATCACGACAATGCAAGTTCTCACACCGCACGCGCCGGTAGGACAAGAGAATTTTTGAGCCAGGCAAACTTTGAGTTGATGACCGATCCTCCGTACAGCCCTGACTTGAGCCAAATTCTTATTGCGATTTTCGTAGGGTTCTTTAAATTTTTTTAATGTAAAATACAGCCTATGATACTTGCTGATAATATGGCCTTCTGTAGATGACAATAACAATTTTTAGTTTCAATTTATCCTTCTCTTGTCTTTTTTGCACAGAGCGTTACTGAAGCTTTGGTCATAGTCTTTACGGACCATTCAACAGTCTGTGTGAATTGGGAAGTGTAAAAATTTTACTTTGCTCTTGCTATTGCCATCAGATACCACAAAGGTCTTGATTTCTTCATCCAAGAGGTTTTAGTAGTATTGGTGGTGCTGTAACTTGGTTTGATTTCCAGTGAATTTAATCTACATATTATGAAAACACATTTAGGTTAAGTTTTGATGCTTCACATATTCTAAGCTGTGCTGCAAATGATGTGGCATGAGATTTAAAAATTCTTAGCACCACTAATTTATGTACATTTTACTGTTCATTGGTCAACATTGATAATAATAGATTCTCTGGATGAATGGTGTAGCTGTTTCTCTGCATGACTGGATCCACTATCTTTTTCATGCGGTCAGTTAATAATATCTGGATCGGAAAACCTCTTAATAAATGTGGTTGGCTGCATGATTGCATAATGGAGTTTTTTATAGTAAACCACACCATAGCATAAACTTTGACTACAAATGTAGCCAAAACGGTTAAATATTGTGAAAGTGCTTGAGTTGCCAAATAAAGTCTTAAAATTCAGTTAGCTTTTATAAGCCATCCTGCGTGCGATAATTTCCCTGGTAGTTTGTGAGTTAAGTCTTCAGGACAGTGACCGCTTCTCACAGCTAAGACAATTCAGAGCAAGTATAATTGATCAGCGCTTAAATCTCTGGTGGCTTCTGGCAATGTGCCTTGTATGGGAAAAATGTATGGTATATGTAATAGTATAAATATATTCTAGAGACTTTCCTATTTGCTTTGTGAACGATCTTGGCCCCGAAGTAGTTCCATCAAGATGTACAAACAAATGGCTAAATGGTAACTTGTTCATGTGAAAAGAGCATACTGTCCATTGCAAAGATTTTCCTAAGTGCTTTTCAAACAGTTTAATGGTGCTGGCACATTTGCTTGTATTTACAGACTTGTTTGTATTTATTCCATCCCATTCTACAGCCAGAAGACGATCTAGTAATATAATTTTGTCAATCAGGTACCCAATGATAGTCGCTACAATACTTTTTACGGTACCAGACAAATGTACAACATATCCCAAGTAAAGGTTGTTATATGTATATGGTATGTGTATATGTATGTATGTGATGTCTTTGCTTGGTACCCAAAACACAAGCTAATGCTTAGTTTAGGGCCTAGACATTGTTGTGATGTATACATTATTATTATAAATGTATTCCGAAGTTTAAATTACCTTTTTTCATTACTTCAATGACCTTGCTTACTCTTGCTACTTACACTTTTACTCTAATTGGAGTATGTTAAAGTAGTGTTGTGATAGCCCGAGTGCAGCAATCCTATTTCTGGTTTAGAAAGCCGTGCGGCCATGGTTCGAATCCAGGCGTGTATCAATGAGTTTTTTCTGACTTAAGTACATAATTATTACTGACTGACTGCTTCGGAGAGCACGTTAAGCTGTTGGTGCCGGTTGCCATGGCCGGTCGCCATGCCCGGTCGCAACGCAGCCGCGTGGTGAATTAGCTCCAATCCTTCTCATCTAGGGGGTAGGCTTAAGCCCCTGCAGTGGGACATAATGGGCAAATGGAAGTGAAAAGTTTTAATTTGAACCGAAAATGCAATTTATTTATACTATTAAAAATTAGAAAGCCCATAAAAATAATTTTAATTCACCCTAATGTATATGTATACCTAGCGATACCGCACCGTGACCACAAAAATTTGTGAAAAAAAATTTACATATGTTTTGACCCATTCACTGTGAAATAAAATGTAGTGTGACACATATGTAAAATATGTACTTACTGGAAAAGCAAATAATTACATTTCATATGTAATTTAAGTTAAAAACAATGTAAATGACATGTATTCTAATCTAAACATAAGTATATCTCTAATTTTTCAAAGGATTTTAATGGTTTCGAAATATGAGGAGCTCCATCTCATGATTCTGATATTTAAACAATTATTTATTTAAATTCAAACAATGTTAGGCTATGAAAGAACTGTTGGTACGGACTATGAAGTCAAGCGACGATTAGCCACGAAATTTCTCGGTCCATGTGCAAGTTTAAACTGTTAGCTACCTATAGGTATACGCGCCAAAAAATAAATACAAAAAAGTGATACAAAATATGTAAATGATTCTGTGAATCGTGAAAGTTTAAAAATTTACCAATTGTGTTAAAATAACTTACTTGAAAATTGTAGAAAATGTAAACCGATGTAAACATAAACTGTCCTTGTTTGGAAATTAATCAGTGATTCTAATAATGAACAGTAAGAGAAGCAGAAACATATGCACAACCTATAATCACCAATTAATATTTAATGTAGCCCTATTCTTTTTTAATTATTATTCTTCTAGCTCAACGATTATCATTGTTTACACGATACACATAAATTAAATACTTCCGATTCGCGAATTTTGGAATTTGAGCGATCTATGATAAATTGTAATAAATCCCGTCAAATCACGTCAAATACAGTCAATTAAACGAGTTCAATCCACATTTGCACTTTCCACAGATTACACATCATTATCATTACACATACACATTTGCACAAACAAGTACTCTGTGATTCTCTGTGACATTCTATGAATTGCAGAGACATGGCACATCATTGGCACATGCTTGGCACCATAGACATATATATACTAGCGTAGGAGACCAACTGACATCTAAACATCGCATGACCGAAACGGAATTGAGTATGTGTGCAAAATTCACATGTGGTTGAGCCAGTTTTAGTGATGTGCATGGGTGTTTTTTATATTATCGATAGCATGTAGTACTTTCACGATAATGTGTTGTTGAAATTACCGCGTTATCATAAGTCGAAATCGGCAATCCTATTTATCATTTTGAATCTGCTATACTACATAATTTTTGTTTTGAGTTACTTTTCCTAACTTTTAGTTTTTTAAAATGACAAATCATCAATCAGTCAATTCAAATGCCATTTCCTTTACTCCATAAATATTTTTTTTTGTTAACAGTTGATAATAAAAAATTTGCAGAAGTAAAGAAAGCGTTAACATCATTATGGAAATTTTAATATTTAGTTGAATACAAGCCAAGTAATAAACAAAACAATATAAATAAACCATTTTTATTTTTAATGACAATACGTCATGTTGCAACGCATAACAACAAAATTTTAACTCTTTGTAAACAAAAAAATGAGAATGTACAAAACAAAAACATTACAATGGTGAAGTTCAATGATGAATATCATATTTAACTCGATAGAATATAAGATAAACCAAAACTAATAAAATAGTGAAAGTTTTTTTTTTTTAAATTCGTCAATATTTTTACAATTACAATTTTAAATTTTAAATTCGTAAAGTCGACTGGTGACCTCTTACTGCTCGTGACAACACATTGCCTACTCGATCGAGTGTCGCGTCGTGTCACTGCACCACAAATTATGCCTTGGATGAAATTCCTATATTTCATCCAAGTCTATAATATCTTTGATTTCTTTATGTAATAGGTAGTTAAGTTTTATTTGATTATAAAGGAACAAGTTTTTGTAAAAGACAAAGTGATAATTTGCCTAAGATTGGTATTTTCACTGTGATGGACTTTTTTCTTCAAATCCGTGTTATATTAGTGCTGAAATAAAGGTTTAGGCTCTAAAGTTGAAGGTTCTGGTGATATATCCCGGTAAACGTACGCTGACACCGACCGCTTGGGCTTCAGATTGACCTATACAGAAATTACAGTTGGCATAAATGCTCTGACTTTAGATACTAAATATATACTACGGCGTTAGTATACCACTTAATATACTAAGTAAGCACATATACAAAAGAAAGAAACTCCTAACGGCACAAATTCAGTAGGTATAAATCCTTTCTTCAAAAGTCGTCGGTGTTTTAGTTAGACAAAACAATTTTCTTTAAAATGTCTACTGCAAACCGAAGAATGTTTACGAGGCATCTCACCTGTTCTATTTAAATTTTTTTTTATTGGTAATGAGAGTTTTTCTTGACCGTTTTACAAGGATACACTAGATGGCAGCACAGCTAAACCCGGTCCTGTCGGGAGCGTTTTTTAATAATTTTATTTTAGTTTTTCAAACTTTGCGAAGTATGAAAAGTGAAAATATTAATTTTCATTGTATTATGTAAACATTGTCAATGAAACTCACAGTGGAAACCAAAAAAATCTTACGGCACATAGTTCGTTAAGGCCTGAAACTGGAGTCGCGTGAAAGAGATACAAATATTTAGTGTATGTTATTTGAGTTAAGATGTCCACAATAACGTTCAAAATAATATAAAGTTATAACTTCACGTCGTGTTGTCACCCTGCATATAATAAAATGCAGTATACGCTTTTACAATAAGATCCCCACTGACATTCAAGATCTACCCCTTAATAAGTTTAAAACTACAATAAAACGAAAGCTTTATGCAAAAGCTTATTATAAAGTATCAGACTACTTAGATGATAAAAATCCATGGGTGTAAGCCGCTCGCCTATCAGTTTGTTTCAATAATATTATTCTTTAAGCACTTATTGTTAAAATTTTTTTTTTTTAATATATAATTTTGTTAAAAAGAGCGTCCCTCAGTTTCTTGCGTATTCTTCTGAGAGGTACCAGCATTTTTGAATGCGCCTTTGTGGTGACGTTTTTCCACAAAGTAATAAAATTCACTCTTAAGACGTATTTCAAGATTATGTTACATAACTACGAAATAAAGATATTTTGATTTGATTTGATTTGATTTGCATGTAATCATCAGCTTTAAAATTATTAAAACACACTAAAGAATATTCAAAAGGATGTCATTTATCGCGTCTTAAGCCGGCGTCAGACTAAGCTTCATATACCTACTTCAATGTACAATTATATAGTCTTTATGTCTTTTAGTTATGAGAAATAAATAAACAAATAAATAAATGTCAAATACACAAATACCTACCAAGTTTCGAAGTGTGACACGGGAATTCGAGCATTTGTTCAAAGTATGATTACACATTTGAAGTTTGCCATGTGTTGTCGGTTTTTACGAACATCAATAAACGTTCAAAGCTCAAACTTTGCGTACCTTGCCCCACTTGCGCAAAGTTTATATCAGTAATCATCGAATACTATGAAAAGTACATAAAAAAATAATTATATGCACTCAAATAAAACAGAAAAACTGCGTTCACAAAATTGTCGTCATCCATCTATGCGATAAATGTAGAGCATTTATTTGCAAAGCAAGTCTAGCAGGCGCACAAATGCGTCAAATATGTGTGCAAAGTTTGAGAAAAGTTTTCTTAAGCATTTGACCACATATCTGGCGCGGCCTTTATAGCCGCCTACTAATTTCGCCGCAAAGTACGACAACATTTTTGGGAAATTAATGACCTCCACTATTGTTACACAAAGCCCCACAACAATATGTTAATTCCTGACTTTTTTATACAGGAACCTACAAAAGATAAAAGTAATGATGAAATCATCAGAACATCTGAAAATTGCTGCAAGTAATTGAATTTGTACTGAATACATTGTTTTTGTACTGAATTTGACGTTTGACATTAACATTTAGGACCGGGACGACCATCCGCCACCTGGTGTCATTTTTTGGAAGAAAAACTCCCATTGTACTAAATAAGTACATTTGTGCCAGCGTCACGTCAAGAAAAAGAAAACGACTTTATTACCGAACCAACGTAACAGTAAAGTATTCTTACTTTATAAGGAAAACATTAATGTAACACAAAAAAGTAAATACACATAATATGAACATATAAAGTGCATTTATTAGTGATTGTTAAAATAGGATATTATTAATATTTACAGTTTTAAATTGTTATGAAAAATGAATGATGAAATAATAGAGAAGACATTTTCGGAAGAATAAGAAAGAAGTGTAGGAATATTTACAGGAAACCTGGATATTATGAAATAGTCATCATTATCAGGAAGCATTTTTCAACTCCGCAGATTCTTGGAGGAAAATGAGGTTAAATTATTGTATACAGTAACTTTGTCATTCAAAGTTAAATTATTTACGACGTTCTTAATCAGGGAGCAGAAAGAACGTCAGACTTCAAATCATAAATAAATAACGATTAAAATTATTTGTGTATATATCTTATATTTTCATATGAGCAAATCTTGTATTTATATACATCCTATGTGTAGTATATATGTACAGATGTCATACTTTCTCTTACGTGCTGCCAGGCTAAATAAACCTCCCAATATGTTTAAAAACAGTTAACGACATCTTTCTAGTGGAACAGGTGCAATTACGTAATATCAAATATACAAAATATTAATATTTGAAAATATCGACATATCGATAGATTTTGTGCAATCCCTATGCTAAATTGTTTGATTGTAATTTTACACAATATTTTTGTATCTTACACATAATTCTTTAAAATAACGAATTATTTTCAAAATAGAGTATTTACCGTATACTATTGATGTATAACCAAGTAAACTTAGGATTGCTTTTTATAAAAATAAGCATTAAGATAACAGTATCTTATTGGCAGTACTTACATGTGAAATGTCTCTTTATTTGGATTATTAACATATGTTACAGTGCAATTTAAAACTGAACACGACACCATTTTTATCACAAGAATTAATTTTTGTAGAATTCAAAACGATTATAACACAAAATAGAAAACAAAGCTGGACCTTATTTTGACAAGTGTCTAATGAAGACTAAATGTGTTCAAAGAGGTTTTATGTCAGATTTTCTTGCATTTCTTTCTCGCATGTAGGATTTCCGCAAAGAGCTGGATGTCATTCGCACACCGTGTTCCTCTCTTACGCTAGTATATATACCTTTATGCTTGGCACAGACTCAAATTTGTGGGTCCCTCAGAACAATTACTAAAGCTTAGAAGGAATGTAAATTTTACATATCATTAACTTATTCTAACATGTAGAAGAAAGCTCTAGAAAGAAAAGGATAGCTGATACAAAATCGTTGCTGCTTATGATCAGAACGTAGCCCCAAAATTCATTTCTCATTTCAACTTATTTAAACGATGAAGGTATATAGTGCGTAGCCAACAACGTTATCGATATATTTAAAGTTAAATATTTCTATTGATTGTAGTAATAAAATATATTGGTACGTTTATTTCTTTAAACTTGTACATTATTTTTGTTTCCAATTAGGATCATGGTAAGGTATATTAGGAATAAGTATTAGGGTACAAACGACGACAACACAAACACTGATTGATTATGACCCGGCACAAATATTCAAAAAATATATGATTGACTGAAGTTCCAAACCAGAACCTAAGTTGGAGTTACTAATAACTAAACGGTCAACATTTACGAAACAAACAAACTAGTGATGAATAAATTATAAACGAACAATTTAAGTAAGCCAAAAAATGTTATAGGAGTAAATTATTAAATTATTTGGTGCGAAATAAATTCGCCACAAAAATGGCTTGTGTTCCATTAAATTGCCACAATCACAGTTCCTCAAAATCAAGAGAATATGAAAGAATTTCGTTCCATCGGTAATGTACCAAATGCCTTTATTTTGCTTTTAAACACTAAGAAAAAACAATTTTATTATTATGTATTTTTAAACACTAGCCTACATTACACTGAAAATATTAAAATTACTAAACTGTGATAAAACAGCTTAAAAAAAGTAAAAAATAATTTAATTTCATATTTACGTTCGTTATAGAGATTACCACCACATGTTTGTTTTTATCGATATTTTATATCGATATCTTATTAATGTACCAATTCGGCCTAATAATCTTCTCATAATAAAAAACGGTCAAATACAAGTCCGACTCGTATAAACATGGTTCCGTTCATTAGAAACTATGAAATTATGTATAGAATTTATTTCCAAATACATATACCGCTTCATTCTTCTGTAATGTGTCCACAATCTTTAACATTTATTTCCCGGATTATTTTAGTTTATGTTCCTGCATGCTTGAAAAATAAAGTGGGTATTCTTCACTTTATATGACCGATCACGGCATGTAGTCATGAAATTGATTACGGTTGTTACATATGTAGTATGCGATTCGTCTTATTATATTGATATCGTATCGACAATGGATTAAAACGTTCACCGTCCCAAATGCAACCTAAAACGTTATCACGTTAGTACTATACGCGCCACTTATCTAAAAGGCCGCTTGAAGTTGGCTACGCACGAAGTCGCGCAGGTACAGTCGAACGTATTAATTAAATAAAACAAATATAATACTTAATTATTTTGAACTTCAGAAATCGTTGAACTTAATTTAATATGCATATATCGTCAATTTCAACTACTCAAAATAAGTCTAATAAAAGGAAACATAACATATTTTAAAAAATTAAGAAAAATTAACGAATAAAGTAAATCAACTTTTTTCGTAAATAATGATGGTCAAAATGGACCGCGGTTTTTTTGAAATGTATACGAATTACTCATATACAAAAAATAGCCTAAAAGTCTCTTAGTTTAATTAACTTATCACTGTAAAAAATAGAAGCCAAAAAATAAGAAAAACGTTTATGTAAATTAAATTGTTTGTGAAGGCAATAATTCTGTGAACGAAACCGAACGTGGCTATATTGGGCGTTCTTTAACTGCAGTGTGACCACTGTAGTACACTTTTTGTAGTAGTTTTCGTGTAGTACACACGTCGCCAATCAACGTGCAATTATTCCGCTCCTTATGAAATAAAACACCGAATAAAGAATGAAATTCCCGCAAAAGAATTTACTATAAAAAACGAAAAGGGTTTTTGAAATAAATGTGGACTATTTTTCAAAAATTTAGTCTATTTATTTATTCATTAACATCACCACAATTCAGTACCTACTTAAGAATAGTCCAGTTATAGTCCAATAATCTCTAACTCTATAAAAAAATATTTAACTACATACGCCAATGACCCACAGAGTACAGAGTAGTTATCTTCACTCATTGAAAAGAAGACAAAAGAACAATGCCCGTACAGCCATGTCTGAAGTATTTTTATGAGATATTTATTATTTCTGACTTCGTATCGAAAACATTAATATATGATTATTATTATTACACCTATACTTATCAAATCTACCATTTATTATATTTATACAAACACCCTAAAAATAGGGTCCAAGCTAGTATGGGACGTGAGTCGTGAACGGTGCTCTTTAAAATATTTGTATTAGTTTTATTTCACTATACGCAATTCTGACAGTGCCATATACATAGTTTTTTACAATGCCCTGTATATTTAACACAATATAACAAAACAATTAACAAACGAAATAACGATCATAATATATTCACAAAAACAATGGTAACAAAATATATTTAATGATAACTGACGCGGCGCGGGTTAAAATTATGAAAGTGAGATAGAGAGTGATGTATGTCGACTGTACCTAGACAGCGCGGGGTGCGAGGGACGCGACCTGCGGCTGTACTCTGGTAAATTAACGCAACACCGAGTTAGGGCGGAATACGCGCCTTTTCAAAAATTCGTGCTATCGCCCGTAGTCCCAGGGACCGGATTTTTTAAACGGAACGCATTCGGCGCTACTTCGGTGTCGTGAAAAGTCAGAGTAAGGCCGGCCGACCCATCTGGCCGCGCCAACTCTCTTCACCTCCCCTTAACCAAATTTTTGGTTTTTGTACAAGTATCTGGTGCTAACTTGAGAGTCTTTTAGTTTGGTGGCGCGTATAGTACTGGCATTAAAAAGTGTTACTTTTGGTTTTACTAGTCAATAAGCCAAAATCAACTTGAAAATTGAAATTACTGGGTTTGTGAAAATTTTTCCTGCATTGATTTTTGTTATTGAAAATGACTATCAAATCCATTTTACGGGAGACGCATTTTTAACCATAACTCCGAGGGTATAGGGTCTAGCTAAGATTTTAAGGTCTTAAAAGATCAATAATTTAGTTGCGCATCGTATGACACTAAAATTTTGGAAATAGGTTTTGTAGTTTTTGAAAAAAATTGGAAAGTGTAAAAAATCGGGATTTTTTCGGATTTTTTTTACTAAATCCAAAATATTTCAAGAACGGCGACCGATATCAAAAATAAAAAAAATAGTATCTCAGCCATTAACGTATCTATGGTTTGAGACCAAGTTTTTGTAAATCGGTTGGTAATTGTAAGAGAAATTATTTCCGAAAGATGAGATTTTTTGGTCGATCGCTGGTGTTTGCGGATATAAGTTACTATATTTCAGCGGGTATTCGTCAGATTGCTTCGAAGTGTTATACAAAAGCTTAAAAGGCGTTGGTAGCTACAGTTTGAGATCAAAATTTTGGAAGTCGGTTGGAAATCGAACAAGAAATTTGACATCACATGTTAGAATTTATGGACGATCGGGAACTTGTTAACATTACGGTCATCGCTTTTCGGCCTGTATTCGTTCGAATGCTTCATTATCGAGTTCAAAACGTTTAAAGATATCAGAGGCTGCAGTTTGAATCGTGGCTATGCAACGATTTCGTGCCAATAAAATGAAATAATCTGTGAAAATCGGATTTGAGTAGGTTCATTTTCAATGAAACCGATGGTTGCGGGGACTGCAAGATCTGTGGATTTTTGATTTAAGTTTTTAATATATTCTTCATAAATTCAATACAAAATTACTAAAAAGTGTTGTATAAGATACTGTTGAAGAGAATCAGTGGGTGGTTGTGGCAAATTTTTTCACAGGTAACTTCAAATATAGTATTAAAAAAATGTTAAGTAGTGAATCTTACATTGTGGAACTTAAAGCAGTCCCGAGGAGAGAACAAGAACAAGTTTTTGACAGGTCTCTAATAATAAATTGCGATTTGCTTGTAATTTATAAAATAGAAGTGTTAACGTCATTATGGAAACTGTATTCTCCCTTTGTTAAATACAAGATAAGTAATAAATCCATCTTCCATATAAATAAAATCGCAGTGTCTATCTGTCGGTTTCCGCTAATCTGCGAAAAGGTTGATCCGCTTTATAGGGCGTTGCCAGAAGTGACATAGGCTACTTTTTTTATGACGAAAGTACTTTTCCCACCAAACCACTATTTCTTATCTCTGAGTCCCGCACCAGCACTCAAGTGCAAGACATTTTGGCCCTAGATATACTGTTTCGGAAGCTTGAATATTTTAAATTAGTTTTTATCCACCGGATTATTGGGGATTTTTGGGATTGTTGGTTTTTTTTAAAGGAAAGGTCACCTGTACAAAGTTATATTATTAGGTTTCCACGTTCGCGTTAGGTTGTAAAGCCTGACAAAATTTATGAGAAACATATTTTAAACACTGATATTTAGAAAATTCCCAATCTTCTGTGCAGCGTGTTTAGGCACATTGGGATCCTTGTAACGAGATATTTCCTAAGTGATGGGTCCTGGGGACCCGGGCGTGCTAAAATACGTAATACGCTTGGCTTCTTATTCATGTAGGACTTAATAAAAAGCTTTGATTTTTAAGAGTTCTAACTAATTTACAATTTATTTTGGAGGTGATAATCCTCCGCCGACGGACCATATTTTAATATGGGTTGCCGCCTTTAGTAACTAACTTTCATAAAGTATGTTTTGAAAAATATAAATAAGTTTCCTAATAATATAAGAAGATAGCGTAGATGCTATATACAAAGACTTATGACGAACCAAAATCATAAGTTTGATTATAGTTTTTGATTTCTGATTATTTTCTAGATCTTGCACTTGATTCAATTCACTTTTTGAAGACTTTGTGATTAATTTCTGTTCTTGGTATCGCTACAAAACCACGTGATATGTATTTCTTTGGCAGTTTTTCAAGATGTCGGCATTTTCATTGTAATTTAAATTTTTCTCTTGCCTTTTTTTAATCTTTAAAAATCTTTCTTAATTTGCCAACTTTTCCATCACGCACATCCGCTATTCAGATTTTTGTCATCTTTTTTGTTCATTAGTTCTTTTTAAGTAAACTTGTTATTATAGAGCACTAGCAACAAAAGTCAAGATCAGAGAAGAAAAAATAACATAAATTTATTGTCACCCTAGACGAAAAGAGACAAAAGGACTTGGACCTCGCTATTTCATATCCTCGTTTCGCAAAGCCGAGTGCACTGTCCTGGACTAGTATTACGTCCAAGTTGTAAGTTAAATGTACTAGTATACTTCCTCTCCTTCTTCTTAGTCATAGCATTCTCTGCATTTAAAGCAATTTCGCAAGGGTCGAGTATTTTGTTCGTATTTTTAATAAAAAATAACAAGAATAAGCAGCTTAGTACGCTTATTATGGAGCTTTTTCAAAATAACGCCAGAAACCACAACGTTCCACTTGCGCCATTTTGAAGAAACTCCCTACTAGTATGCTTACTAGTAGTCTTTGGGTACATGTCACATTTCGTACTAGTCGTGACATTACTTGTAGTTAATATTGGTTATTGTTCTGTGACTTGTAGATAAAACTATAGTTTGTGGATAAAACAAGTATTTTCACAGAATAATTTGGTGGAAACGCGGTGGTAGTTAACATATAGTTTGTGGATTAACTAAAAAACTCGATTGATTAAGATTTATTCAAGAAAAGAAATTAAAAACACGGCAGTTCGTTAGCAGTGTGGTTAGCAGCGTAAGGGAATGCAACAATCTTTAGCGAGCTTTAGTATGCCATTCATCTATGTAATAGATTAATCTATGTGTTGTAAATAACTATTCCTAAGAAGGAGGATTTACAAATAATCAAAATGGTAAGTATTCAGTATAACTTCATATATCTAGTGTAATATTTGAAATTTGTTGACCTCAGAGAATCATGTTTACTGTTTTAGAGTTATCAGGACGAACCTGGCGGATATGAAGTTGGTTCATTTCCTAAAGATTTTAGTTATGGCCCTTTTGAACAAGATGGTGAAGGTGACAATACTTCCTTACGTGATGATCACAAACCTCGTATTTTACTTATGGGTCTTAGAAGGTATATAAACTTTATAAAAGTAAAAAGTGCCTTATCAAGTACCCAGTCATATAATTATGGTTAAATATATTTTCAGATCCGGAAAATCTTCAATTCAAAAAGTTGTGTTCCACAAAATGTCCCCGAATGAGACATTGTTTCTTGAATCAACGAATAAGATTGTAAAAGACGACATTAATAATAGTAGTTTTGTGCAGTTTCAAATATGGGATTTTCCAGGACAAATAGATTTTTTCGATCCAACGTTTGATTCGGAAACAATTTTTGGTGGCTGTGGTGCTTTGGTATTTGTTATTGACGCACAGGTAATATGATCAGTGAATATGATGTAATTCATCACAATGTACATTTAATATGGTGGTTGATATCTATATATTTAATTAGGAACTTTCATATATTTCAATAGTGTACTTCTGGCTTGAGTAAAATGTTGAGCGTAGCGTGGTATTAAATGCCACCCATGAGGAAAATATGCACCGAAAGCAAACATTGCTTTTTACTATCATTACGGTGAAAATAAATAGTAATTTAAGATATAAATTTAAGGCTTTATGCTCAATTACATTTTACATTAATTACACAAGATTCACTAAGGAAGAACCTTGACAGTTAAAGTTATATTGTATGTATAGTATCAAATATTATACAATACACTATTATTTGTTTTGTGACAATACTATTTTATAAAAAAATATTTTAGTAGTTATTTATTTTAATTTTGTCAAGTAAGTCTATAAAAGTTCTTTGCAAAAAATTATTTTTTTAGGAACTATGAGAGCTCTTTCTATAATGCACCTAGTACAAGTACTCTAAAATTATGATGTCACTAAAGACCGCCTGCAGTATCGCTGTGTGCGTCAGGATGGCGGTACAAAGTAGTACAAGGTTACCGTTTAGGATTGTGATTATGCTGTAGATTTAGTACCTAATTTGTACTATTTAGTACCTTTCATCAAGTGTTCCGCCATTCTGATGTCAGGTACACTTTAAATCTCAAATGTTTTCGAAAGTAGGCAGGTACACATTTTTTGATTCGAGGTAGTGTAGTAATAGCCCGAATGCAGCGAACCTGTTTCAAATCTATAAGGCCATGAGGCCGTGGTTCGAATTTGGGTGTGTACCAACGAGTTTTTTCTGACTTAAGTACATTAACTATCACTGACTCCGTGCCTTGGAGAGCATGTTAAGCAGTCGGTCCCGGTTGCTGTAAATAGATGGCGGTCGTTACAATCCGCCAACCCGCATTGGAGCAGCATGGTGGATTTAAGCTCAAAGCCCTCTTATCTTGAGGGGAGGCCTAAGCCTCTGCAGTGGGATATAAAAAGGGCTGATGGAATGGAATAGAACGTTCAAGATGATTTATATGTACTTTTTGCTGGAACGAACAATGGTTACACCCATTCAAACTGTCCATCTTCGTTCCCCTCCCCCCTTTAAAAAAACCGATACGAATTTTCACCTCCTGTTTCTCACCCTTAAAATGTGGAAATTCAAAATGCCTGAACCTGAACATGTCATTATTTATAAACGCTACAATTTTTATGTTTCTAACTTTAAAGAACAAAGACTCTCATACAAAGTAAACTCTGATGAATTTTCGAACAATATTAAAATTCATACTTGTTCTTCTTAAATGTATTCTATAAAAATGTGACTGCAAGGAAATTACCAGAGCGACCACCATAAAGTATTTGGGAATAAATCGAAAGATGAGAAACTTACTTTCAAAATTCACATCAAAAACACAGCCAGCCGGGTTAGAAAACTAATATAGATTTTCAAAAGTCTTCGTACTGTAGCTGACGCAAAAGTATTGAAAACTGTTTACACAGTTATTTGTGAATCTGTTTTCAATTACTGTATTTCGATGTGGGGTGGTTCAGCCACTACACACATGATACCGTTAGAATGAGCTCAATGCTCAATCCTAAATATCATGCTCAAAAATCTTTTAGGGACCCAATAAAGCTCTTTACAGGGAAGTTAAAGTCCTAAGTGTTCGTGGTCTATTTCTAACTCGAGTCGTGACATTGACACACTGTATAGTTTTAAAGTCAACGGATTATGAGAGTATGCTTAAGAAGCGGGTTTCCTGTGGCACTATACTGCAAAGTTACTCCATTTTTGCAAGACGGTTTAGTAGGTGCCTGCATCCTTGTACAAAAAATTAGTACCCAATTTCGTATTAAACAATGCTTAGTGAGAGAGGTAACTCAAAAGGTCCGAGAATGGATTGAAAATTTCATTGTAAATAGGTTGATCACACATACACTAATACATGAACAACTTAAACACGCACACCTTACACTATTTTTCTTATACCTCACCCACAGACCAGTCAACTTATAGACCCCACTTTAATAAACGTCAGTACGAAAACGAAATCGCCAAAAAGTGGCGGGGTGCGGGGAGAGGTCGGCTAGCTTTCATTGACTCGTTCAAAATTGACAATTTAATGGCTTCCAACGTGCTTCCAACTGACGGCTCACTAGTGACTTAGTTATGTAGTGTCACTACTTAGCCTTGGCGAATGCTACTCCCTGTCAAAGCGTGGTCTATAAGGTTGACTTGTCTGTGACCTCACCACATCTATGTCTGTTACTGAGTAATTGTTTTTTTATTGTTATTTTATATGATTAGAATGACTGGAACGCAGTAAAGTAAGATAATTTTAAACAAGGTTGATCTATGACACAGGCTGAGCCTAGTGTAGGGAACCAATTTAACATGTTAATGTAAATACTGTTTGGTTACGTTGGGTAAATAAATAAATAAAATTAACTTCAGATCCCCACATATATATTACGACAAGTACTGTAACATAGTAACCTGTTTTTAATTGAATATACGCATTGTTAATTTGTTGCAGGATGATTATATGGATGCTTTAAACAAATTACAACTTACTGTGACAAAGGCTTACAAAGTCAACAGTAATATAAAGTTTGAAGTGTTCATCCATAAAGTAAGTTTCTTTTATTACAAAATGTAGTTTTGTGGAATGATGAAATAAATTTGATTTAAATTTAAATAATAACATGTTTCTTTCAGGTAGATGGTTTAAGTGATGACTACAAGATGGAGTCACAACGAGACATTCACCAACGTGCTACTGATGACCTTGCGGACGCAGGCCTAGAACATATACATTTATCATTTCATCTCACATCTATATATGATCACTCCATATTTGAAGCATTCAGCAAAGTTGTTCAGAAACTGATACCTCAACTACCCACACTTGAAAATCTTTTGAATATACTCATATCAGTTAGTATTTTGGTTTTTTACGATTTAACATGCAAAAGTTTTTTTTTTATTACTATAAAATTACTGTTCATTCATTTGGTACATTCCACAGTTTATATCAGAAAGAATGATAGCCAAAAAGAGGAAGATTTGAATTTATATATGGATATTTACTTGAGGTTTGATGCTCTATAAATAGTCCAGGGGTCAGTGTCTCAAAAATCATTTGTCATCATTTCTGCTGTACTATTAAGACAATCAATCGCATGTTCATATTAGTATGAATATGTCCAACACTAACAGCTGCACCAAAAGAGGTTACCCAAAAGAGGAGGGTAGAGGTAATATATCGCATAAACGGATGTCCAATGTATAACAAAAATCTTATATATAAAAATGTAATGAAGCTTTTTATATGTTTCGCTAAAACTCAAAACGGCTGGACCGGTTTGGCTAATTTTGGTTTTGAGATATTTCTGGAAATCCAAGGAAAGTTTAAAAGGTGAGAAAATGTGAATAAATTGCAAGGAAAAACAACTATAGTAAAAACAACTTCATTTTCCCACACAAACTGTTCGTACCTGTCAAACAGGGTGCATTCAAAGATCAATTTCTTTACTCTTTTATAGGCTATCTCGGAAACGGCTCTAATGATTTATATGAAATTTTGTATTTAGATAGATAACATTCCAAAGCGGGTTTCTAAATAGGTTTTATGCTTATTAAGCACCAGGGGGCGCTGCAGTAAATGTGTATCTTCGAAACGACTGAACTGATTTTGATTCGGTTTTTTGCATTACATAAGTATCACCTACGAATAGATAATTAAATAAGTTGTGCAGTTATGGGCCACCAGGGGGCGCTTCAAAACGGCTGAGAAGTTCTTGACGCGGTTTGTTATGCTACATAGATATCACCTAAGAGCAGGTGCTTAGATAAGGATTGCGGATATGAGCCACTAGGGGGCGCTGCAATGAATACATTTCTCTAAAACGGCTGGGAGAGTCTACGTGGTCTCTTGCGTCATAAACATATCACTTAAGAGCATGTTCTTACATAAAATTTTCGGTCATGGGCCACCGGGGGGCACTGCGATAAATATGTTTTTCTAAAACAGCTCTGAGGATCTTGACGCGATTTTTTGTGTACATAGATATCATCCATTGTTATTATTATTACCTAATAGATTCTTAAATAAAGATTGCGGGTATGAGCCACCAGGAGACGTTGCAATAAATACGTTTCTCCAAAACGGCTGGATCTGTAAGGGGTTTTTGCGTTATATAGATATCTATGATCGTGTTCTTCGATGAGGTTTGCGGTCATGAGCCCCCAGGAGGCACTGCAAGTACTTCGCGAAAGTGTAATTTATTTAATTGATTTTCATTAACGGGAAGGGGAAGAACGGGAATGAGTTACGATTAACAAAAATTGACATGATAAAGCACTTGTGTCGCGGGAACGAAAACGGGAAAGGGAAGAACGGGAATGAGTGAAGACTGAGACATAAAAAGTGATTCTTATAAGAAACGAATAGGCACTGCCCGTGCGAAGCCGGGACGGGCCGCTAGTAAAAAATAAAATAAAAACTACAGCTATACTTTGATTATAGTGGAGGAGTTACAGGACAATACCAATATTTTTGACATTAAAGAATGAGACTTGGCACACTTGTTCCTTAGGTGGACCAGAGTGGAAAACACCCGGTAGCCAGCGTGAGCCACCCTGCTGGGGGGAGGGGGTGGCGGTGAAGTTTTCTTTCGCCGCGCCTACTGTTGGTCGTAATAACTGCTAAT
The DNA here is from genome assembly GCA_949709985.1 of Luffia ferchaultella. NCBI lineage: Eukaryota > Metazoa > Arthropoda > Insecta > Lepidoptera > Psychidae > Luffia > Luffia ferchaultella. The sequence goes on along the minus strand of OX453240.1, from coordinate 16,448,576 downwards.
TTGTAGCTACTATGGCAAGCGTGGTATCATTTTCGAATAAATGAAAGATGGTCAATCACTTTTTGAATTAAAAAACACACCTTTCCATACAAAAAAATTTAATTACCGCCGAAAATCGAAAATTTAATGAATGAATATTTGTTTTCCAGTGATGGTAAATTTTGAACGAGTACAGATATCGTCTTAAAAAAAATACGATTGCAAAGCCACATTCATACAGATTCCAAACATATAAGTTTTATTGGAATGGTTTCATAAGAAATGCGTTTAAAAAAATATTATACACAGCGTGGCAGAGCCATGAAAAAAATCTTAGATAAATAAAGATGTCACTGACACAAAATCTTTCTGATCCATCTAATTGGGGATGGACCAAAGCCTGTGACAGCTGGCTACCTACATGGACAGACTCGGAAAAGAAAACTTCACTGCCACCCCCCCCCCCCCCCCCCCCCCCCCCAGCAGGGTGGCTCACGCTGGCTACCGGCCGTTTTCCACTCTGGTCCACCTAAGGAACAAGTGTGCCAAGTTTCATTGTTTAATGTCCAAAATATTGGTTCTCATACACTGAGTGAACATAAATCCTCCACTATTTGAACAATAATAAATGCCATGTCTGGTGCAATCAAGTGTGAACATGGAAGACATAGTTCTGATCAAAGTATATCTGTAAATTTTGCTTTATGCAATATACATTAACATAATCTCTTTTAGTGTAACTTGCTGTTATTGTAAATGAACAAAAATGTAAATGAAATGTAAGTAACTGGGAAATTCGTGACATTGAATTCAACTGAAAAGATGCACTTTCTAATAATTTAAGTAGCTAGGAAATTTGTGAGATTGAATTCAACTCATAAGATGCACTTTTAATATGCACATATGATCTTAAATCTTGTTGCTAAACACTGAATACTGCACTGCATTCTACAAGTATAGAAGTGAAGTATTTAAAAGTAATCAGTTTCTTTTTTCCAATACTATTTTGTATAGAATTATACATCCTAAAGACATAACAATGAAATTTTTAGTTGTTAGAAGATATTTCATAGATACGATTAAAATCACATTAAAATTTAGAATTATGTTAGCACAAATTATAGTAGGAACGTTAATCAAAAACTGTCCGATATTGAGAATTTTAATTTATAGTTTCAAGGTACTTAATTCAATTGTTTTTCTGACATTTGTTTCATTAATAGTTTAGTAAATTAGTAGTATGTTGTTAATTAGAGCATTTTTATTATGCAATATTAATATATAAACTATACAAACAAAGAAATATACTGTCGTGGAAGCTGCTGGCGTGCTGTTTCATCAAGACAACGCCTCTGCACACAGGTTAAGGTCGTCTGTCCACGGTTCGATATTTATCAGACCAATGTGCGATAGTTAATATTTATAGTGGGCTTGTCCACTCAACTTTGGACGTCCGATAATTTCCGCTCCGACTATTTCGTGAATCCGACGAACTACTATATCTAATCCACAACAAGTATCAGTCAAAGTGTCGGCAATACAAAACAAGTTCTTACACGTCCACAAGTGTTTAATTCCACATCCAGTCCATTCTACGTTTGGCAGCATGATCACTACACCAGTTTTAAAAAGTTAAAAAGTAATCCAATATTGTACGAACCGTGGACAAAACGCAAGCTGTCGATTTGCGGCCGCCGATATTTATCGATCCGGCAGTCGGATTAATATCGGCTTGTGGACAACCAGTTTAACGGCCTGACCTCAACCTTGCCATTATGCGCGGCACGAACCGAAAGCAAATAAGTCATGAAGCGTGCTATGAGCCGGTGGGCTCGGCGCGGCGCAGCGTTACCATAATAGGTACTCTGTGCTGTGAATCGCCGCCGTCGAAAGTTTAGGCCGGGCTCTAACGTCTCTGTTTTTTTATGTTAAAAGAACACATATGAGGGACTCAATATAAAAATGACTATGAAGTCATGGCTGCAGTACTAGTGGAATTTGTCGTTACCCAAGAATAGGTTTTGTTTTGTCAGAATAAAAAACCTAGAGAAGCAGTATAATAAATGTATTAAAATAGAGACTATGTTCAAAAGTAAAATATTACTTAGGTAATTTCATATTTTTTATATGTACCATCACCAGAAACTATTTGATTGGCCCTCGTCGGTAACAAAAGGCAATAATTAAGATCACAATTCAGCAGATAATTTATAATTGTAATAAGTAAAACATTATATTTACATCTTCATATTTCCAGAACTCGGGCATTGAAAAAGCATTTCTGTTTGATGTTGTTTCCAAAATATACATTGCAACAGACAGTTCACCAGTGGATATGCAAAGCTATGAACTTTGTTGTGATATGATTGATGTTGTCATTGATGTATCATGTATATATGGGTAGGTATTTATCGTTATCATATGAGTATTGTATTTATCAAATGTGTGTTGATTAAACCTAAAATGCATGTTATTCACTATTGTGTTTTTAATATGATAAAATTTTTAATAATAGGTCAGTCGATGAATCAGAGATCAATGCCTTCAACAGTCAAAGCTCAAGTTTAATCAAGCTAAACAATGGTACTGTGCTATATTTACGTGAAGTTAATAAATTTCTTGCTCTAGTTTGTATACTTCGTGAGGAGAATTTTCAAAAACAAGGTAAAGTGATAATGAAACTTATAAAACTGACAAAAACAGTTCAGTTAGTTCTACTAGCTTTGTGTTAGAATATATTAAATAAAAGTAGTCCAATTTCGCCGCGTATCTGATACGATAAAATAATTATTAATGTATATATATATAACATGAGAATTCTGATTTACACTGCTTATTGTCCGCCTTTCTTGCGGTAACATTGCACTGCCAGAAGTGTGATGCCTATGAATCGATCCAATAGATAATAGATGACTTATAATATATATTATAACAGCGCGGAATCACTCCTCGCGCTCCGCGCACAAAACCAACGTTATGCGGCAAATCTTGAACCGATCTTCATCATAAAAACATATTTGTATAAACAGGGACATATGTACCTACATTGATCCAAAAGACAATGGTTGGTTTCGTACCCACTGGTGTATCAAGTGCTGACGTATGTCATAATAAAGGTCTTAATAATAGCTTCATTTTATTGCACGACACGAACAACGAGAAACGTGCAGGAAAAGAACCATGAATTGTTTAATTTTTATTTAAATAAACATTATTTCTAGCTTATAAAGTGATTTTACTTATATTACTTTATTTGCCATATTATTAGCATATTGCGCGTTGCGGCTACCTGTCTGTATGACTCCTACACCGCCCCGCCCGCACACATCCATACTACTAGAGTCACACATTAACCATAACGCCATAATGTTATATACTGGGCACCACGCGGCGGCGACATGGCACTTTGTAGATGTATCAGGTTACCACGCCACATGTGCGTGAGATAAGAGAACGTACCCATACTACGTGACCCATTCCCAGTATTAAGCGAGGAGGACCTGGTGCTAATAGCATTAGGCACCTACCAAATAAAACTCGTCCGGTCTTATTTAAGCGAACATATAAGAAACGGTGTTTACACCATCGAAATATGCGAAACAATAATTCCCGCCCTTGTACAATACGGAATCGCGGTCGAAGGAGTTCTCTTGAGAGCTCCGATTTAGTCCCGCCATGTGTCCAATCGGGTATGTTACTCCTATATTGTAGATACAAGAACGACGGGACGGGAGTCAATAAATAATTATTACTGTTCGTGCTTAATAGGGCGAAGAACAGTCGGCACATGCATGCATGAGCATTATATGGTATTTGGGATGGGCGAGGCATCAAAATATATTGTTGCCAGCAACTTTTTTAGATAAAATGATTGTTGATCTAGAGTTTAGAATAATAAATATTAATAAGGACATTATTTTGATTTCATTGGATTTTTTATTGTAGTTACAAAACCACCTACGGGGACCCCTATATATTCTAGGTAGTTTTGTGAATATTTAAACTGCATGTTTTTCACGATTATTTTTATAATCCCAATCACTAGTCGATATTTTTTTAAATTATTTAGACCTACGCAATATTGGCCTTTAATTATAATTTTTAATAAGGAATCCAAGAGCAACATGCCTACACTAGATACAGCATGGAGATGGAGCCTATGCAATACCTGCAATTTTTTTTCGGCCAGTCTTAGGAGTATGTAGGTATGCAAGCGGCGGTGGAAGAGCGATTCATAACCGCATAGTATGCTTAGTAATAAAGTAATGTAATAAGTTCTGAAAACTATTTTATTTTATTTATTTATTTATTTATTGAATTACAAAATGATTACAGCAAACATATACCACTAAACATACTAAAAATAACATTTCATTGTATGAGATATAAAATAACTCATAGTTATTTCCCTGCACGTGTTTCATGGTTGGTGTCATACTATAAAATAAAGCAATTGATACGACCTTTAAAATGACATATACTACAACTTGATACAACCTGGGTACGGAACCCATAAAAAAGTTGCCCATTCACTTTTAATAAAATTTCATTAATTATATGTAACAATCAAGTAATGCTATATATAATGCCGTTCTTCTGTAACAAACTAGTTTGTTATGGTATTTAACTTAATGTTTTCCTAGTTTCCATAGTTATGAACAGTAAAAAAAATACTGGTTTTATATTTTAGGCGTTATAGACTACAATTTTCTGTGCTTCCGTGATGCCATAACACAAGTATTTGAACTCCGTAATAAGTGTCATAACTCAACATCAAGTCATGCACCTTCGGAGACACCTGAGCCTTTAATAAATGGTGTGACAGATTCTACAGAGAGCACTTCGCTTCGTTCACAGAATCAGCTGCCCTAACACAAATTTTTTGTACTATGTATAATATTGTACCATTACATAATCAAATCTAAATATGACTCTGTTAAAGATTGACAAAAAATAAAAAATATTGTTTGATTAAAATTGTATTTATAATAAAAATGTTTTACTGGTGTATTTATACGACCCCAGCTTCGCCCGCTTCGATTAACATGTACCGGGACCGCTAAAAGGATGTTCCAGAACATTATGAAGAAACCTAGAAAATTTTGAAACTTGATAGAAAAAAGTGGAACATTTTTAGATTCTGTAAAGTCCCACATTTTCGGCAACGACGCACAGAGCCACCACCAAACACTTAAAATCATTGGGAGACCAAGCGCTATCTAGCCCCATAACAGTGAGTGGAAGGGGTTGAAAATCATGGTCAACAATTAGAATCCAACCTTTATACAGAGCTGCGAAACTTCGGCATCAGCCATATTTGTAAGTCATCGTCTTTCCGAACGTGATTGGGCGGTATTGATTTTTAACTATTCTTCTATATCAATACTGCCCACGTTCGGAATGCGAAGATTTACGAACATGGCCGATGCTAAACTAAGTTTCGCAGCACTCTACAAAGTTTTGTATCCGTACTGTGAACCTTTGAGGTGTGCCCTAATGAGGAGACAATCTTGGCTTCAGCATCTATTCGTGATGAAAATCATGGATAACTATCGAAATCCAATGTATATATAAAGTTTCGTATTCATGCTATTAACTGTTGAGGAGTGTCCTCATGAGGATACAATTCTGGCTGCAGTCAGGTTAAGTTTTATCATTTTAGTGTATTGTCATCGAAGTTGCATATGTTTTGCAAATTTCAGCCCGATAGCTACAGTGAAAAAATTGTTGAAAATAATGTTCAAAGATTCCGTCACATGCAAAAACGGGAAACAGGTGGAACTAATAAAAGCGTTTTAAAAATACAACTTAAATACATATATGTCGGTGCTTAAATCGGTGTTTTCGTGCATCCATAAATATCTCGACCTCTAGCCCGAACAGTATAATGACGATGCATATGTATAGGATATATTCCACAAGAGGACCCTACTAAAAATTTTAATAAGAGATTCAACGAAAGGGATATCAAAATATTCAATAAATATAATATACAAAACCAATTTTGTTCGTTTGCTACTTAGTTTAAAAATACCATGCTGCTCATCTTGTCATCGTCGCTGTTTTGCTATTACCGTCACAACTTGTCGAATCCTCACAAGTTGTTCTCTCGTCTCATATCATTTACGGTTATTATTAGTCCCGAAATTTCTTTATCCAAGATATGTTCTTTACTCCAGTATTTCTCTTTAAAACGTTTCACGTCATAGTTCATTTCTTTGACCCATTTGTGGCCTCTAAGGTTAGTTCTTCTATTTGTAATTCTTCTTAGTTGCTTAACATTTTTATTTGCAATTTTTTGTTTGAATTCCATAAATATTAAATTTAGGTCACAATTGTAGAAAGGAAGGCGCAAAACTTCGTGACCAGCGCTTTTAAAGTTTCATCACAACATACATTTTTGGAGGTTCCATTTTTTTTATTAACTTGCATAACTGAATTGAACTCTTTTTCGGTCCATCCTATATTATGATCCTGGAACCATTGAAGCATTAGTACATTTAGTGTATTACGGCTCAGTACTTTCTTCTTTAAAACACCATTGGGTAAGGTGTATTATCCAACAATTTAATTTGGTGGTTTTGGAATTAACTTGTTGATAAACCAAAATCTTTACTCATTTCTTGATGGTAGTCTTGTTTTTGTTTACAATCGTAAAGTTTGCACCCTCAATGAATGCATTCTTCTTCCTGCATGAACTATGATATATCCATATAAATTGCTTTCTAATCACTTCATCATATGCCACCATGTTATTAAACATAAACATAGGTATAGTACGCTATCCTTAAAAGATAGACATATGCCATCGCGGACTTTTCTTTAGTCCTATGAGAGAGAAACAATCTCTCCATAAATTTTGTTATAACTCGAAGGGATTAGGCAGCGTTTTCGATGTAAGCTCTCAGCCGGCTAGATTTTTTCCGACGTCTTAAACAATTCGTCATATTTCAACTAATTTGCATAAAGCATATAAATTGTTCACATAAACCTTCCTCTTAAATGAATCACTCTGTCCATTGGAGTCAATCACATGCCAATTCGTTCAGTAGTGTTTGAGTTTATCGCGTTCAGACAGACAGACAGAAGCGGCGGGGGACTTTTTTATAATATGTAGTTATAATAATAATGTATGTATACATCACAACAATGTCTAGGTCCTAAACTAAGCATTACCTTTGTTTTGGGTACCAAACGAAGACACCACATACATATAACAACCAAGACCCGGTACCAGCAGGCCCGGCGAGAGCCAGATCGGGCCTCGGGTGTAAAACATTGCGGGGCCCACCCCACCTTACATTGAAAAAAAAAATCAATTAATTGGGCCCCCATTTTTTAGTCCGAGCCCTGGTGGTACTTATACCCTTACACCCCCCCTATCGCCGGCCCTGGGTACCAGTATCAATATTTATCATATAAATATTGACCCGAACTGGGATTTCAACCCGGGACCTTCAGCTTCGTAGGTAGGGTCGCTACGACTAGGCTAAACGATCGTCAGTAGTGATTAATTATATATGACAAAATAATATGACGACAGCTACTTCATAATGAGAGTACGAAGTTAGAATACAAAAATGATACAACATACTTTTCTTAGTTCTGCTTCCTACCTTTCAAGAAATTATCAAACTTAAACTTTTTCGATCCTCAATACATAATTTTTTCCTAATCTGGTCAAATATTCAGCGCTCCATAATTTTATGCCTTGATGTTCTATCAGCAAAATGCACATTTTTCTGCATTATTTAAATACAAAACCCTAAGTTTGTGTTTTAAAATAAGGCAAAGACTCCAAACTACCATTATAGCTTAAATCTGCTTTCGCTAAAGCAATAATTTTGTTTAAAGTAGGGAGCTCTTCGCAGTGTAAATACGATGGACAATATTTCACAAATTAAAACGATCCAATTGCACTCTGTTTAAAATATTTTCTTATAGTATGTTCTGAAGATTTCATAGCAGCAGTTATTCTCTCTTACACCTTTCCCACAGGATAACTATATACTCTATTACTTTTTCAATTTCAAAATAGTAAATCATAGTAATTAGTTCTGTGGTTCGTGACAATAATATAATATGTAATAATGATGTGAATCAAACTAAAGTAGGTACTCTAAATTCAGGCATTCACTATGCTGTCGCTACCAGTACTTGTTTTGCTGAAGAGATGGACAAAAACGGAAGAAATTGTGGTTAAAGTGGGGTGGGAGACAGCAACCATCAAGTTCTATGAGAACTATAATATGAAATTGTGATTATTATTGCAGATATATAGCAATTCAGAATTTTTAAATGTAAATCTATTAATGGATCACATTAATTAACATTTGCAACAATTATCTTTAACAACATCTTATACTATAATATGAGCAATTCTTGTACAGTATATATATTTCGGAAATGGCTCTAACGAATTGGATGAAATTTAGTATTTACTTAGGTATCATCTCAAAACTAAATAAGTTTCTAAATAAGTTTTATGGTTATCAACTAGCAGGGGATGCTGCAGTAGATGTGTATTTTCGTAACGCCTGGGCTGATTTTGATACGGTTTTTGTATTACATGGGTATCACGTACAAGTAGATAAATAAGCTGTGCATTTCATTTTATGGGCCACCAGGCGGTGCTGCAATAGATATGTCTCTAAAACGGCTGGCAGGATCTCTATGCAATTTTTTGCGTTGTATAGATCACCTAATAGCATGTTCATAGATAAGGTTTACGGCGTTGGCCACTAGGGGGTGCTGCAATAGATATGTTTCTCTAAAACGATTGAGAGGATCTTGACATGGTTTTTTTTGTGTCATGTAGATATCAGCTAAGAGCAGGTTCTTAGATAAGGTTTGCGGTAATGGGACACCAGGGGGCGCTGTAATAGATAGGTATGATTCTCTAAAATGACTGAGAGTATCTTGACGTGGTTTTTGACGTTATATAGATATCACCTAAGAGTATGTTCTTAGATAAGTTTGCGGGCATTGCCGCTTATGTTTTTCTGAAATGGGGAGGATCTCTACGTGGTTTTTTGCATTCTATAAGTATCACTTAACAGTAAGAGCAAGTCTACCAACTCCAACTGCAAACATGACTACAAAAAAATCCGAGCAAAGCTCAGTCGCCCGATTTTTGTGCATAATTTAACCAATATTAACACAGGAACTCACAACTTTTCAGCATTTTTTATGTTTCATATGATTTTTAATATTCAAAATCTGACTACACAATACTAACTAGAAAGAGCACAGGTTAGGAATATTTTAGGAAATGTAAAAATATGTCATATTTTTATCATTTATAATCTATATCAACTTAGTTCAAAGTCATATTTAATAAATGCATAAAGTGATTGCAAACAGTTCAATTTAGTCAACCTTTCTTTTAAATAAGCGTAAAATTTTCTGTGACAATGAAGTAGAAGGAGCTAACGATTTAAGAACTAGTTCTTTAGTACATATATTATGTAAAGGTCCAAATGCTAATGCTACAACTGTACATGCAAGACAAATCACATTATAGGGCATACTGAAATCGGGTGTAGGGAGAGATACCATCGCACCATTCGTTCTCAATGTTATGGGATACCCTGAAACAAAGAATGTACTTATCAATAACTATTAAGCTACCTAAATATATATTTTATATAAGTGAATGTTACCAAACTTACAAGGTTGGGAAGCATTAATCATAGAATCAATCATACTTCCAGTTATTGGTATACTGGTATAGTTTTTAGCTGTAGGCAAAAGTGCTGAGATTAATGTTGATCCAATATAAAATCCATGATTAGCATCAGGTGGATATTCTTGCCACTTCAAAAATACAAATTCAAAGTCAATGCTTAAAGTTGTTATTGATCTTGGGGGAAGCTTTAGTAGCAATTCTAAGTGATAAGGCTTTTGTCTACTGCGTCCGGGTGAATAATACTGTGATATAATAAGATTGCTTTCAGCCTCCCCATTTATTCTCAATGTACTCAGCTGAATGGGTAGCCACCAAGGAGCATTTTCTAAAATAACTATATTGATGGATGCCCAGTAATTATTTGTAATCTCTGTTACAATACCACCAAATTCTTTGCCATAGCCTAAAACATATCTAGTAAAATGAAGAGGAGGTGGTATTGGTAAGATTAAAACATTTTTGGTAGCATACTTAGCAGCTATATTAACCATCTGTCCATCAGCAATTATGTTATACACTGCTAAATTTACATGGCTACCTCCACGTAGTGAATATATTATGTCGTCTGGTTTAGGAGTCAGTTTAAAAGTCTGAGTTTCATTAGAAGTGATATCAACATAGATGCGACTAGATGAAGCTAGCGGGCATGCACCTGGTAAACCTTGACCAAATAATTTTCTAATGGACCAATCCATGCTTCCAATAATTTTATAGTCATAAACTAGTGAAACTGTCAGTTTTATCTCAAACTGAGTTTGTGCACAGTCTGATGCTTTACAAATTTTTCTGAAATGAACTCCTATGGAATGATAATTTGTATTGTGTATCATTCTAGAATTCAATAATGCAGAAAAGCCTCTTGTTGATTCACATGGCAATAGTTTTTTCCAAGGAGTCAAATTCTCTGTGCATACTATTTCACGTGGTAAGGCTGCATATCTTAAGTGCGTTGAAACATTTTGTTCGTTAGCAAAAGATCCTGTGGGCCATAAAGCCATTTGTGGGGTGACAGTATTAAATGGCTCAATAAAATTTAATGATGCACAAAAAAGTCCTGAAAGAGTAGCAGTAAGTTTTTTCCAATACTGTTCAACATCAGCTACATCATTAGCAAACCAAGCATAAACTTCAGCTCCAGGAGCAGCATCTAACACAGGATAACCCCAATGATCATGTCTCCATTGTCCTTCAGTAAGTGTTAAATGTAATTCTTCAACATGAAAACGAGAAATAATCTCGCCTAATGACCGAGGTGACAGATGAGAATGTTCGACTGTTAACAAAAGAAACATGAAAGTTTTTTTACGAAAACAATAATAAGGTAGGTACAATGCATTATGTATTATTGATTCTGTTTACTTACAAGCTGATTCACTATTTACTAGGGTAATAAATTGAAAATAAGTGTATAAATGTGTCGGCAGCAATGGTTTTATAAGAATTTCTTCTTTAAAGTCATCATGGTTTTGAGTACATAATACACCATTAAAAAATATGATAAATAATAAATTCATCATATTATCCATTTTAATATAAATATGCATTTTGGTTAAAATCTAAATTACTAATTTTACTTAAATGCCCACTCCATTCCATTTTATCCAATGTTATCCTGTGAGTGAATTCACAGATATGATTCCATTGGCCACCCATTGGCTGGTGGATCACAGCATAGGCACAGGCAGGACGGCTGACAGCAGGATTTTTGATGGACAATGATTACGAATACTCTGTGCGATTGTTCTGTGCGTATCATTGAAGACAAGCTGTCATTCACTGTCATCTGTGTATTGTTCTGTGATCTATGCACAGATTTGACACTTCGTGGTTCCAAATATTAGTTCCTGTTGACGGCACGGCGCCAGTGTGCTAGTTAGTTGCTATTGGTCGTAATCGGACCAATAGCAGCTCACTTATAGTGACGTTCCACGTTTATCGATATAATAGTGTAGTATAGTCGATAGTATTATTAGAATATTTACATGTGTATCATGTATTGTGTACGTTATTATTATATATATTTTTAAATGAAACCCAAATAATTATTAAAAAGATTAAATATTTCTTCCAAATCAATCAAAAACGTGAGCAAAATGTCAATTATTAGACAGACCATACATTTCATTGTTTTAAACAAACATTATTAGATTACACATAGCATGTAATTATTTCAGAATCTTTTTCTTTATCAGTACAAATGCATATGGGTTACACAACATTCTACTTCAGAGCATAGCAAATATTTCAAAAGATCAGCTGGTGTATATTTGATCTACAGCTTAAATTTTCTTGCTCACATTTCTGTTGTCATGATACGGCATGTCTATGAACATCCATGTACTGAAATTTATTTCTTAAAATCACAAATATTTTCTTAACAATAGTTTCTAATAACAGATTAATATAATAGGCATGATGACAGTAATTGAAAATCACTGAAATTATATATTTATTTAATGAAACTTGAGTCATGGAATGCGAAACACGCATTTATTTTTCTATTAATAGCGAGATTAATAATTATTTTGATGAAATAAAACTACGAAATACGAAAGTCCGCCATGATATGTCGAACACCAATCAGAGCGAATGACGTCACTTTTGAGTAAACAAATGAACGAACTCGAAAGAACGCTGTGTTTTTTTCATTTAATATTCAATTTTGTTTATTCCGTCCGTATTATTTAAATCAAACGAAAATGAAATAACGCGAGTCAAGGATCAACAAGGATTTATAATAATAATAATATTCTTTATTGTACACCAAAAATTAGAACAAGAATAAATAACATAGGTATCTCTTATAACTATAGTTTGGTACAATGGGCGGTCTTATCACTAAAAGCAATCTCCTCCAGACAACTTATTACCAACAAGGATTTACTAAGGCAAACAGTGACAATTTGCCTAAAATTGATGTGTTAATGCTGGGAGAATTTTCAGCATCAAATATAGACTCGTTCAGCAAAATGTAGAAACGTCAAAACCTTTATGTACATTATTATTTAACAAACATACCGAATAATTTAAATTTCAAATAAATAATAATAATATATTCTTTATTGTACACCAAAAGTTAGAACAAAAATAAATAATGTAGGTATCTCTCATAACTAAGTTTGGTACAGTGGGCGGTCTTATCGCTAAGAGCGATCTCTTCCAGACAACCTTTGGCTGGATTGGTAGAAGCCTGAGAAAACAAAATGTAAATAAAATACCTACTAAGACAAAAGTAGTGGTGCAAGGTTAAACCTAACCTCGAAAAAGATTGTTTTTATTTTAATTTTAGGCCTCAAACAAGATATATACTATTTTAGAATCTTCAAAGTAAATGAAATACGTCGAAATGATCTTCACAAAAATGAAGATGAGTACTACGCAACATAGCTGTTGGATCTCGCCTTGCCAGTTTAAGCCACTTGTCTCGTATCGTTTTTTTTTTGTGGAATGAACACAAATAACTTATCAGACGATTTTATTGATATGTTATCACACTGAGAGACCGCACACCACCTGTAGACTTTAGAATTCATATTTAATAAACTAAATTGTTCAATGAGGGTATAAGGAACGTCAGTATTTACAAATGCGTTTTGTTTACTCGAAGTTTACTCAAACGTGACGTCATTAGCGGCGCCATGACATTGACAAGCGTTTTGGCGCGAATTTTAAATCTAAAAACTAAAATGTAATTTTTCCTCCTAAATCTTTATTATAAGTAGAAATATGTTATTCATTGTAAGTAATATACGTTTCCGAACACTTTGTAACAGTTTTTCAAAATCTGTCGTCATGCCTATTGTTATGAAGAGTTGAGTTATTGGTTATATTATTATATCTCAGACACAAAAAAATATATACAGGGTGAGATTTTTATGACCAGCCAAATTTTAATATAATGATCTTTGGTAGAAAACCTATAGCCGTCTTGTTTCTTTTTAGTATCGTTCTATAGAAAAATATTGAGATATGACTACATAAACCTTTCCCGAAAAAACCAAAAACTCTAGTTACCATTCTTGCCCACCGCATCATTTCGTTTCAAAGGCCTCGGGCACGTACGTTTACTATAGCGTTAAGAAAGCAACCTAACGTTATAAAATAAACTGTAGATAAAATAATTTATTTTGAAAATGTAACCCATATTTTTTATTTACGCAATGAGGTCTATTGGTGATACCTAACACCTAGAAAAATTTTGGCCGGTTAATAAAATCTCACCTTGTATATTCTAATTAATGTATGGTCTACAATGTTCTACTTGTATGTATGATATTAACAAAAAAGAAATTATGATCTTGCAGTAATTTTTCAAATTAAAAATTATAAATAGTGTTCGACATGATAATTAAATCACACTCAACATTCCTTAAACAAACTGAGCCATACATACCTTTTCTACAAAAAAATTGGTGTAGGGAACAATTTTATAGATTTATTATACAACATTATACAATATTCCCACATTGTTTCCTTTTTCATTTTAGTACTATTACTGTTGGAAAAAAATTTGAGAAAAAAAGTTCAATAAACTTAGTATAATAATGCTGGCTGCTGAGATTTACAGCCAAGCGCTACATTTAACAATACATGAATGTCATACAAAATTTTAATTGTAGGTGTATGTTTTTGACAAAACAAGCTTGGGTACTCGTTATTGATGTAAATAATCTAGGAGCTTGAAGGTGTGAAGGTTGTGCTCGTGTGAGCACAGCTAAAGGTGCTTTTTGAATGTATAAGAAGAATAATAAACAAAGTACATGAGAAGTCCATCGTCTTTTCTTTTCAGCTTATCATGTCAGCAATAACATTATGATCCTACCCTAAGATGGTGAATAACAATATGACTCTGATTCCACTCTCAGTTATCAAAGTCAGATAACCAAAAAATAACCTTTTACCATCAGGTTTGGGTTGATCCTTTTCGCAATGTTTTTCACTTGACACGGGTTGTCAGAGGTCGTTGTTTCTGTATAGATATTGATGAGTTAGTTATTTGTTTTGCAGTTGATAAAAGTTTTCGGTGGTAGATTGTTCTGTGGTGGTAGAAACGCAGCCACGAGTAGATACAGCATCTTCTAACCCGCGACGCCATATTCCTGTGTTCCTGCTATAGGATAGGCACCTATAAATTAGAACAAACTGAACTGTATTACACAGGTTGATTGGTAATCTGTGAAATTAACTTTTGTTAAAAATATAAATCTCAATGGATTAGAATCACAAAAACAATTGCACTTTCACATACCTACACGGTACCTAACTGATTTATACTAATATTATAAAGCTGAAAAGTATGTTTGTTTGTTTGAACGCACTGATTTCTGGAACTATTAGTCGGATTTGAAAAATTCTTTTTGTTTTTAATAGTCATAAACTTGTGAAAACTTTCCGGTAACGCAAAGGCACAGGGTCACAGATTACGGAATATATGTATTCAGTCAGTATTCTAACATAAACCACAGAGGAATAAACCTTCGGTTGAAAAAAAGCGCCACGGCGTCAACAGGAACTGTAAGTGTCCAGGCCCTAAAACTAGTAGGTAATACAAAATATACTCTGTGCAGGCCGTGGATCCATATTCAGTTAAGTTCAGTCAAGTTCACAGAGTACTTTGTCCAACAAAGTACTCTGTGACTTTGTCAAGCTCGCTCAGTTGAGGATTCTTTGGCGGGAAATCGAACAACGTGGTGGAGTTTAACCTAAGCAAATATAAATTGGAAAATAAATTTTCATTAAAGGTGTAAACCTACTAAAAATCATACAAAATGGAAGAAGATCCTACAGAGGATGAAGGAGGTGGATTAAATAAAAGAAAAAAACTAAAAAGTAAAAGAAATGAAAGAGGCGGGAACCTGGAAAAAGGCAAATATGATACCTACATAAAGGAAAATTATAAAAGATTATTTCCTGAGAAGTCGGTGAGCACAGAATTTACAGTTTTTGTTGAGAATACCAGTCCTAATGAAAAGTTGGGCAACAAAAATCCTGTAATATTGACAAATTTGTTTCAAAAAGAAGTGAAGGGCATGATTCGTATGAGTCGAGTTAATGCTAGTAAAGTGGCAATCGTTTTTGGCCAGCCAAATTTGGCTAATAATTTTTTGAAAAACGAGTCTTTTCTCAATAAACATAATTTGAATGCGTACATTTCATCCAAATACATAGAAAAAATTGGCGTGTTGCGATTTGTTCCAATTGAAGTATCCAATGACGAATTATATAAAATGTTAGTATCAGATTATGAAATCATCAGTATTAAGAGGTTCATGAAGAAGGTGGAAGGTGAATTAATTCCTTTACAAACGGTTAGTGTTACTTTTCTGTCCACTAGTCTACCTGATTATGTATATTTAAACTTATGGAGATTTAAAGTTTTCGAATATGTTCCTCCTCTTTTGCAATGCTACAAATGCTTTGGATTCAATCATTCTGCTAAAATATGTAAACGTGCCCAAAAATGTTCATTGTGTTCTGAAGAACACCATTACAAAGACTGTATGACTGAAACACCTTTGAAATGTATTAATTGTGGAGGATCTCACTTAGCTATTTTCAAAGACTGTCCAGTTAAGATTAAAAAAACTCAAGAAAAAAAGAATAAAATATCTTATGCAAGTGCAGCAGCTACTACTTCACTAGTAACAAAAAATTATCAAACTGAATTTCCACCTGTACACAGCAAGTCATCATCTAATAAAATTATTAACACTTCAAGTGCCATATTACTAGAAAATGATAAAGTTTTGAATGCTATAATTAAAACTATAATAGCTCTTAGCAATGATAAAAACAATGAACCAATTACAACAAAGAGAATCAAGGATATATTAAAATTAAACATAGATTTTAATGGATAGATTTAATAACAATCATTTAAACAATTTACGTATTATGCAGTTTAACATACAGAGCTTACAAAGTAAAAAATCATTATTAATACAATTTCTTAATGAACATAAAATTGATATTTGTCTCTTAAATGAAACTTGGTGTAAAAACTGTCGTGTAGTTAAAATACCTGGTTATGAATTTATTTTCAAAAATGCAAAAAACGGTCGTGGTGGAGTCGGTATTTTAATTAGAAGCCTTTTCCAATTTACTGTTGTTGATACAGCTTTTTGTGAGAATGTGCAGACTGTGGCAATATCGCTGAAGACCGACACTATTATTTTTTCTATCTTATGTGTATATTGCCTCCGAGAGGAGGACGTTTCAGAAGTAAAACTTTGAAAAATATTATTAATAATTTACCCAAACCTATATTAATATCTGGCGACTTTAATGCCCACCATGTTGCTTTTGGCTGCTTCAGTTCAAATGCCAGAGGAAACAGTTTATATGACATATTTGAGGAATGTGATCTTTGTATTCTTAATTCAGGTTCGCCCACAACTATTGGTGGTCCAAATAGAAACCCTTCAGCAATAGACGTATCGTGTGCTAGTCCATCTCTTGCTCCATTTTGTGAGTGGTCAGTAATTGACGATCCTATGGGTAGCTATCATCTCCCGACACTCATCTCTATTCAACTAAATCCCAACAACTACATAAATAATTTTCATTCTGAAAAATATATATATAAAAAAGCTGACTGGCACAAATATTGTGACTTATCAAAAGAAATAGCTGACAAATTTGTGTATGACTCAAATAATCCTTTAAAATCATATGATGAGTTTTGTAAATCTTTACACATTCTAAAAAATAAATGTATTCCTATAAGAAAGAACTTCCATAATAATAAATCTAAATTACCCGTACCTTGGTGGGATGATGAGTGTAGAGACATGGTACAAAAAAGCAAAAATGCCCTGAAATTTTATAGAAAGTTTCCAACTTTGGATAATTTTATAGAGTATAAACGTGTGGATGCTCTTAAAAAAAGATTTTTGAAAGAACATCAACGACTCAAGTGGAAATCACTTTGTGAATCATTTAATAGGACTACACCTGTATCTAGAATATGGAGCTATGTGAAAAAATTTAAACACGTCTCAAATTTAAAAAAATCATTTAATGATAGTTGGTTGGATTCATTTTTTGATAAATTGGCTCCTGATTCTCCACCTGAAAAAAAAGTGGACATAAACAATTTAAATTTATATTTTAGTCAGTTAAGTAATGAGTCAAGCAAATTTTTATTGAATTGGTTTTCTTGGGAAGAGTTTTCTATGGTTTTACAATAAAAAAAAAATACATCTCCAGGACTTGATGATATCCCATATTTACTTATTTCTAAACTTCATGTCAAATTTCAAAGAATATTGTTAATTATATTTAATGGATTATGGTCATCAATGGTCATTCCAGACTCATGGAAGACTCAATGTGTTGTCCCTATACACAAACCAGGTAAACCAAAAAATGATCCTGAATCATATCGCCCTATATCACTATCATCTTGTCTTGGGAAGTTATTTGAATCCATAATTAAAGTAAGACTTGACTGGTATGCTGAACGTAATAATTTATTGCCTGCAAGTCAATTTGGATTTCGAAAAGGGAGAAGTTCCGCTGATAATTTTTCATCACTAGTGTCTGATATAAAGGATTCTTTAAATAGTAACAAAGCTACCGTTTGTGCATTTTTTGACATAAGGGGTGCTTTTGACAATGTGAATATGGAAGTTTTGGCTAAAATTTTGTTTGAAATAGGTCTTCCAGGTAAATTAATTAAATGGATCTTTAATCTCTTGTTTGATAGGACTATGTATGTGAAATTCAATGGTATTGTACATGGACCAAAACATGTATATAAAGGCACTATGCAAGGAGCAGTATTATCCCCATTATTGTACAATCTTTATGTATCACAAATATGTAAATATGTAAATAGTCCAGTAAATATCCTACAGTTTGCTGATGACATTGTTCTATATGCTTCTGACTATAATATAAATCTAGCTATAAATAATTTAAATACAAATCTGAGTTCTTTTCATAACTATTTACACAATGAACTAAAATTGAAAATAAGTGTAGAAAAAAGTTCAGCAATGATCTTCAACAAAAGAATGTACAATACATTACCCAACATAATGTGTAATGGTGAAAAATTGAATTTAGTTACAGAAAAGAAGTTTTTAGGTGTAATTCTACATTACAAACTGAATTTTAATTCACATATTAATTATATTATTTCTAATGCAACTAAAGGACTAAATATTTTAAGATGTATAGCTGGAACATATTGGGGTGCAGATCCTGTTATATTGGCAAATTTATATAAAAGCATAGTGCGTAGTCACTTTGACTACAGTTGTCTCGCTTACATGAATGCTAGTACTGTATTATTAAAAAAACTAGATGTTATGCAGAACAAAGCGTTAAGAATAATTACTGGAGCCATGTGTTCCACACCTATCAATGCAATGGAAGTAGAAAGTAGTATAATGCCCCTACATATAAGACGTCTCGCTTTTATAGAAAGATTTAAATTAAAAAATCTAGCATTAGAAGATAGTATACCTGCCCAAGTCCAAAAATTTAAATATCCTTTAAATAATAGTCTAAATACTATTTATAAAAATCGGTTATGGCCCTGTTACAATAATTTTTATTATAGTTTATTTTTAAATATTAATATTACTGTTCACAAAATAGAAAATAAATATGACTTTTTGAGAGTGATAAGTAAAAAACATGGTTTTTATAGAATTTATACAGATGGAAGTAAAACACAATCGGTTGTTAGATCAGCCTTTTTTGATGAACAAGTAAAAGTTTCTTTTAGTTATAAACTAAGTAATTACTGTTCTATTTATACAGCTGAGGCACTTGCTATTTATAAAGCTATAGAATATATTAGAGACTTGTGTGAGAATCATCAAAATAAATTTGTAATAATTACTGACAGTCTAAGTGTATTGTTATGTTTAAAAAATAATAATTTAAATTATAAAGTAAACTACTTAATAACTAAGATAAAAGAATTATTATACACCATAAGACTTACTAAAGAAATCCACTTTGTATGGGTTCCATCTCATCAAAATATACCTGGAAATGAAACAGCTGATTTTGCTGCTTGTCATGGGGTCAATGAACAGCCTATTGAATTTGACGTTCCGTTCCAAGACTATCATGCAGCAGTTAAAGAAAAAACGCTAAACTTTTGGAAAGAATATTGGAATAGCATTCTAAAAACTGGAAAATGGTACGCTAAAATACAAAATCACATAAATCCAAAGCCATGGTACCATAAATTAAAATATGTACCAAGAAAATATATAACCACTATGAATAGATTGCGTTTTGGCCATTTCAAAAGCCCATCTCATTTGCACAGGTTGAAAATTAAGACAAATGATAAATGTGATCATTGTCAGAGCCCTGCAGCGGATATTAAGCATATAATACAAGAATGTCCAATATTTGAAACACAACGCTTAACACTGGTAACACAATTGGAAAAAATTTGTGAAAATATGCCTACTGAAATCACGGACATCTTATCGAATACAAAGTTATTCCCGCCTCTCTATGAATATTTAATAACGACTGTTGGACTTGAAAACATATAATAGGAACAAGGATTGACCAAACATTCGAACAAAAACGAAATAGCGGCTAAAAGGACTTCAATCCAGGTCCTAAACATATTTAAAAAAAAAAATAATCGCTCAGTTGAGTGAGTTGAGTTGAAGACTTGACGTGATAACTTATATTAATTATCAACTTATATGAACTGACTAAAATTATAATAAATGAATAAAACATTAGTAAAAAATGGATAATGAGTTAGTTGATATATCTACTAGTTTTTACCTACAATTAGGTTATGGTGTAGGACATGTATTGAATGACGTTTGCGCCAGCTTATGGTTTACCTATTTATTAGTTTTCTTTCATTTAGTTCTGGAATTCAGTGCTTCTCAAGCAGGAACCCTGATGTTAATAGGTCAGGTCGTGGATGCCTTGTCGACGCCTTTCATTGGATATCATTCTGACCATACTGAAAACATAATCAGTATTAAATATGGAAAAAGGAAAATTTGGCATTTATTTGGTAAGTGTTTACCATAAATTGTGAATCAAATAAAAGTTTACTGCATGTTTCATATTTGGTAATAAACTCAAAATTGGAGATAATGGGGGTTGGCAATAGAATTTCAGTTGCCTTTACATGTGTAGTAGTTTAATTCTGGGTCTGATAAAGCAGTAAGAAGTAAGGTCATGTTAAACTAATAGTGTTGTTAAAACTTCGTCTTCCTGTCACACCACACTTCCTACTGCCAAACAGAAAAGAAATAATCTACTGTGTATGTGAGGGCCAGCATCTTGTGTTGCATATCATACGGGTGGGTACTCCTTTGAAAACCTGTTGATAAGTTTTAAAAATGTGTTTGGGCTCAAGGAAAAAAGGCAGCAATTATTCTTTAATGTAATTAGGTATGAAAAAAAAAACAATAAAAATTGAGATTATGTCTTCATAATACCTCAAAATGGTAGTATGATGGTATAATGGTAGCTTTGTAAACCAAATGCCAGAGGATGTTCGGAAACCAAAACAAAATATATATTTTCATTTAGATTATTAAAAGGGTTGCTACCTTTATATTATCTATTTTTTTAAATGTCTATTGTTTAGGGTTGGTAATTAGAAGATTGTGACAGGCCCCCAGAAACTGGTCCAGGTATGGTTTTCTAAAACTACTACCCTAAAAATATTTATAATAAGTTAAAGAGGGATGGGACGAGAATGCGAAACCAACTATAAAAATTTTTAGAAATGTGGAAATGCAAAAAAAAAACAATTATAAAAGATACAAATCCGTTTCAAAAACATTCTTTCTTCATATTGACATAATCAAACCTGAATAACCTAACCTATTGATTGAAAAACGGTGGACAATTAACCTACCTTAACCAAATTTCTTTTATAAAAAAGACACAAACATACCTGACCTTGACTTTTTTTAAACATTCTTTTAATTACCAAACCTAAACAGTCAAGACTTAATAGAGGAGTGGCTGACCATTTAGTGTAAGTTTCAAGTGTTTATCAACCCCTGATCCACCATTCCGAAACTGATAGATTAGGTTAGTTTAGATATGCTCAAATCAATATGAGGAGTAAAGCGAAGCGGAGTGACTAGCCACCCAGAAGTTGAACTTTGTAAAACTAATTTACAGTTGGTTTCAAGTGTTTGAATGAAAATTATGTCTTTGTAGCAGGAACAAATTTTTTTACTTTGGAATTTTGCATTCCTGCACTTTTAAAAATTTTGAAAGTGAATTTCTTACTCTCGATCTGACCCACCCTAAATTATTATTAATACTTTTAGGGTAGTAGTTATGGAAGCCCGTACTGCCAGAATCCATGTAACTTCCAAATTGATCATAAACCTCTGGGTGGTTCATCGCTCTGCACTGCTCTGCATCGCTCAATCGCACATTGACATATGCGAACCTTTATCAAATTTAGACCTACCAATTTAGAAATAGTGGACGGTTAACCAATCTTGTTGCCACACCTAGAGATGTTGTTTAGTGATACATTTGCAATTTCTTTAGTTCACATTTAAGGAAATTTAAGCCTTGAGTCACTTCGTTCGTTGACACTACTTTAATGATCATTAACTTCAAAGGTAACTGGTTTGTTTTCATGATTTAATAGCATTGAACTTAAAAATATTTTATAAACTTTATAAATTCATAGCAAATCCTCCACTTCTTGGATTTAAAATACTTTGTAAATTGTATATAAAGGGTTTTCAAGAAAGACAAGGCCTGAAACAAGCAATATTTACGGAATTACACCGTTCCCTTTAGCAAATATGCATGACTGAAGTTTTTGTAAGTAACATAGTATATTGTATACCTATAACTATGTATTATAAATAAAATGAATATTGTTTGTATTGTGAAATAATTGACTTTTCATTTTACGCTGACGCAACTGTTTTATAAGTGACTTTTTTGTTTGCTATGATGCATTTCTATTGTATAAACTTAAATATTGATGTAAATAGTTTGAGTGCATTATGAAAGATTGTAAATATTAATATTTTTGAAATTAAACAAGTTTCGTAACGGTTTGTTCAAATACTTATTCAAACCTGTTGCATTGTAGCTTTAAACATTTTTATGATTTTAAAATTTGATTAACAGAATAATCTATACTTTATGATAATATTATTGGATATGCTTTTGTTGATACATGGTTTTAAGTGTGGCTGCTTGCTTCTACAAATTAATGTTTTCATTCAAAATATTCAGACAGCAGATGGATAATATAAGCATCAAGCACAGACTGAACCATTACAGAACAATAACTAACAATAGCAGAATAACACAAGTTTTTTCAACTGGACCTTGACACACTGAAATGTGGCTATGTAAAAAAAACCCCGCTATGTTAAAATTTTGATTAATTTTGTACCACATGGAAACCGTTGACCTGTATTAACAGTTTTCTGTATTACTTGCTGTCACTTCAACTATTTTCATGCAGAAAAATACATTGTTTCATTGTTCAGTACAATGTGCAGAATTGACATTTTGTATTCCATGGAAACATTCAACCAGGATAAAGAGTAGCCCAACAAACACTTTTGCATTCATAATAACTATAATTAAGATGAATGAAGAAAGAACTTTCAGAATTTCTCAATTTTAGGTACTGCATGTGTACTGGTATCATTCCCTTTCATTTTTACGGAGTGTTTGGGATGTTCCATGACTCATAAGTGGGCCCAAATGTTTTATTTTGCCTCATTCATAATGATATTTCAAATTGGATGGGCCGCAGTCCAGATATCACATTTATCATTGATTCCCGAATTAGCTGAAGATGACCAAACTAGGACACATCTCACTGCAGTCAGGTGTGTTTGAAATAGTTTCAATAATTTTTTACCCTGCCATAAATTCAGGCTGATTGTTTTCTATATTACACAATACAGTATACAATGAATTTACAATTTAACAAAATTTAATATGTTATATTTAAAACTGCTCATGTTCCATACTTACTTAATTCAGTAACCACCCTCTATCATTTTGAAATACTAAGTTTGCAAACATGAAACAACAGATAGAATATTTATAAAATAGTTAAAGTTTGACATTTCTTCATCCATTGGAATACAGTGGACTACTAATTAGAGACAATAAATAGAACTAGTACAATCTTAAAAAAAGTTAGCAAAACAAGGAATAATTTTTTATAAATATGTGAAGGAAAAGCTTTAAACCCATTTTTAAGCATACTACGCGCATGCAAGAGTGTGATATTCGGCATAGTTAGAGTTTATGTAGAGGAGGAGTGCAGAAAGCTAAAATCTATATACAGGCTGGGTTTTTGAGATGGTACTGTATGCCAAATCCTAAACTATGTGAAATAGCGAAAAGTGTTCAAAGGATTCATAAGCTTAATTTATGAGGAAAAAAACTGCATGTTCACATTTTTAGCCCCTGCAGTGGGGTAAAATTGGCTGATGATGATGATGATGAAACATTACCACAATTCAGTAGCTACTTAAGAATAGTCCAGAAAAATCACTATCTTTGAAAAATTATGTATCCATAGAGCATAGCGCATTTATTTTTTCCCATTGATAAGAAGGCAAAGGAACTATGCCCTTACAGCCATGTCTGAAGTATTTTTATAAGATATTTATAAATTCTGGCTTCGTATCGAAACTATTAATATATGATCATTTTCATTACACCTATACTTATAAAATCAACCATTTAATATTTTTGTACTAATACCCTGAAAAGCAGGCCCAAACTACTATGGGATGTGACCGATGTTCTTTCATAAATGGCTTTCTATTTTTTTTAATTGTAAGTGGCCAGTTGCAGAAACTTTTTGTATGCCCTACGTACGAGTATGTACATATCACTACATATTATAAAATAAAGTCCACCGCCGCGTCTGTCTGTCTGTCTGAACGCGATAAACTCAAAAACTACCGAACGGATTGGCATGTGGGTGAAACCAATGAACGGAGTGATTTAAGAAAAAAGTTTACATGTATAATTTATTAATGTTTTGTGTATATTAGTTGAAATATGACGATCATTGTCGAAGAAGTCGGAAAAAAATCAAGCCGGCTGGGAGCTTTCATCGAAAACGCTGCCTAATCATTTTGAGATATAACAAAATAATGAATAGAAGAATTGTTTCTCTTTTATAGGACTAAAGAAAAGTCCGCGGTGGCATATCTATCTTTTATGGATAGCTTACTAAATCTATTTTTATGTTTAAAAAAAATGGTGTCATATGATGAGGTGATTGGAAAGCAATTTATACGGATACAGTATTAATCCTTATCAAATTAAATAGGTACGTTATTTACCTTCTGCATTTCATGCAGATTATGATTGCTCTTTACACCATACAATTTAAAGTAATATCTTAGGAGAAATGGCGAAATAAAATCTATCGCGCGACAAGCGCCTCGCCGCGGCCACCACCGGCTGCCACGCCAGTCACGCGGCGGGCGACTCGACATGCGTGATGTAAAAATAGGCAGAAGTTATAATGTATAAACAGAAATATTTTAGACTATTTTTATAAATATATTCTCAACTTTTTCAAGTATTTGCAGAATTGGAAATAAAATACATTAAAAATACTTCAAGTAGGTCTCTAAGTACTCCAAGTAAATCTAATTAAATATAATCCACATATTCGACGCACCAAAGCAGATACAACTACGACAGAAACTACACTACGGTTTATATGCTCTGCTGCCCGTGCGAAGCCTAGGCAGTTCGCTAGTAATTAAAATTATTCTTTCCTAAAGGTTTAAGTATTTAAAACAGAATAAACTGGAACATTCAGAAACTTATTTAGAAATCAATGTACAGATATTTATTTTCTTCGTATATTTCAATGTACTTAATTGTAATTACTTGTAATATTTAAAGCAGATGTATAATTACAGGTTTGGATTCACGGTTTTTTCCAATCTATTTGTGTATATTATTACATGGACTGTTCTACACGTCACTGGAGAGTGTGATAAGCAGGTTAGTTGTGACAAATAGTTTAGCAACATTGAGGTATTATGTGCTAGAATTAGAGACCGCATTCTCAAATAACGTATTTAAAAATTGTGCTCTCACAAGTTGCGTGAAGTATCTACTTATAATGTCAAAACAAAAATCTATGGCATTTACGGTATCAACACACAGGAAGGCCTTGTTCACTTATTCAAGTGAACTGGTATGTGAACTGACTTGATGAAGCGTCGATTTGCTTGTGTCAAACCGCTACCGCTTCTCCGTCTGGCCGTTGCGAAATCACTTGGAACCATTGTGTCGAATATCCGCTCACCGCTTAAATTCACAAGTATATTAATTGTAGAGATCAGTCCCGCATATGGGTTTATGGAGCACCAAGTATGAATAAATGCATCGGTTTACCCGCACTTTGAATATTAACCACAATTTTTCACTATTTTTCCCGCCTTTAGTAATAATAATACATGGGACTTCCCACACAGCGTCATCTAGTCCCAAAGAAAGCAAGTATTATGCTTGTGTTATGGGTTACTAGACAACTGATATACATACTTAAATATTCTTTATAATATATACATATATAAATATTTTTGCAAAGACGCCACACACATATAACAACCAAGACCCGGTACCAGTATCAATATTCATCATATTAATACTGACCCGACCTGGGATTCGAACCCGGGACCTCCAGCTTCGTAGGCAGGGTCGCTACCCACTAGGCTAAGCGGTCGTCAGTTTTGAATCAATTGTCAACCCGCATACAATTCACTGAAAGTGTTTAAATGTTGTTAGACATAATCGATGTCTTCTGTAGGACGAAATTAGGTCTTCAACTCTCGCGAAACATCCGAACGGTGAAACGAGGTATCGCTCTGAAAGCGCCTTGGTGGCTTCTGTCTTAAGCAACACCCGCGCCCACAAGTTGGACTCTTCCAGGGCTCCAAATTCTGCCGAAAACTGCCAAAGGCCAGCGTGAAGTGGCGCAGTCAGCCACTCACTGCGTACCTACCTACTGTATTTTCCACTCTCGAAAATATGTCGCGACCACGCGTCGCGTCGTGCGCAAGCAAGCCTCGGGTCAGCCTGCTACTACCGCACCAACTCCCGCTGCTAACCGCTTTAGCACAAGCAGTTAGCAACAGTATGCTCATACCGAGGTCGGCCATTCTTTTTCGAATGTTTTTGGAATCCGCGTATGACAGAGTAAATGGCGTGATCAGACAGCACTGGAACAACTTCATACGCCAGCCGACACTCGTGGTTGCTCGTGATCGAATAAATGAATGAGTGCAGTTCCACTTCGGAACTCAATCCAAGTGAAATAAAAGTAGACCGGGCGCGATTTCTAATAGAGTTTGGGCAAAGAATCATGACCATGATGTCTAAAAAGGAAAAAAGGAGCCCTTAAAAATCACTTGGTGGTCCTTCTGTCTGTCTATCAATTTCGGTATCAGAACCCTTTTTCTCAGGTACGCATAGATATATCAAGTTGAAATTAATATCATTTTGGCAAGTACTTATTACTTGAGATTTCAAATCTGAAAATCATTAATTAGTGTTCCGTACCCAAAGGGTACCAACGGGAACCGTATTACTAAACTTCCTCTGTCCGTCCGTCCATCTGTCATAGGGCTGTATCTTCTGAACCGTAATAGGTATGACAGAATGTATATTGCTATGGCCGCTTTAACAACAAATGATAAAAATAAAGTTAAAAATGACATGGCTCCCCATACACGAAACATGATTTCTTTTTTCGATGTTTTTGGTGATTGGTATGGTTGTGAGATCATTGCTTACACTTGAAATTTCCATGACGACGTATGTATTACTAAGGCCATAATATAACGGCAATAAAGGCAATAACAAATAATAAAAATTAAAGGGGGTCCCCATGCGATAAATGTGATTGTACCGACGTTTTTGGTGATTGGTAGTTGTGAGATCAGTACTTACACCGTAAATTTTGATGGAATATGTATTACTATGACCGCCATAACAAGAATAGAGTAAGGTAAATAAATTACTAAATAATTACTTATTGGGGATTTACAAAAAGGGCTCTATCTACTCGTAAGGGGCTGTTCATTAATTACGTAAGATGATTTGGGGAGGGAGGGGGTCCGACTAGATCTTATTTTTCCTTACATGGGGTGGGAGGGGGTCTATTATAGTTCTTACGTTAGACCAAAAAAGTAATTTAAAATTATATTTTACGCCTACAACCAACTTTACAGCTTTATTTTTGCAACTGTCACTAAACATTAACATTGACACTCCTTTCCAAAAGATCCCCTATGAGTTTTGTTGTCCATATGTCCAAGTAAAACGAAAACAAACCAAACCACGAAATAAGTGTCAAATTGGTTAAAACATTACTATTTGTAATACAAACCTACGAATTTTTATATTTTTTTCCTCCTAAGTATTTATATGTAATTTTGGTAGATAACGATCTTATGTAAGATTGGATAGGGGGGAGGGGGTTTAAACAAATCTTATTTTTTCTTACATAGGGGGAAGGGTGGGTCAAAAAGTAGCGAAAATTCACCTAAGTGATACCTATGTAATATGATACAAAAAACCGTATCAAAATTAGTCCAGGCGTTTCGTAGATACACATCTACTGCTGCGTCCCCTGGTGGTTAATTACCCTAAAACTTATTTATAAACCAGTTTTGAGATGATTGGACTGATTTAGGTATAGTGTTTCGCTTTATATATGTAGGATAGGTATCACTTCAGTGCAGGTTCTTAGATTAGTTTATGGTAATAAGCTGTCAGGCGGCGCTGCAAGAGATATGTTTAATCAAAATGGCTTTTTCATTATCATCATTATACAAGGTGAGATTTTAGTAACCGGCCAAAATTTTTCTAGATGTTAGGTATCACCAATAGACCTCATTGCGTAAATAAAAAATATGGGTTACATTTTCATAATAAATTATTTTATCTACAGTGTTATTTTATAACGTTTGATTGCCTTCTTAACGCTATAGCAAACGTACGCGCCCGAGGCCTTGAAACGGAAAGGAGCGGCAGGCATGAATGGTGACTAGAGTTATTGGTTTTTTTCGAGAAAGGTTTGTGTAGTCATATCTCAATATTTTTCTATAGAATAATACTAAAAGGAAACCATACGGTTATCGGTTTTCTACCAAAGATCATAATATTAAAATTTGGCTGGTCATTAAAACCTCATCCTGTATATCAGGCTATATACATACAACTATTGAGTATGGGTATATTCAAAAAGTACCTAATATATAAAATAGTAAAAATTAAAAATCTTACGTCTTATAAAACAAGTAATTATTATCGATCTAAACAATTATACAGGATGAAACTTACATCACCATCCAAATTTTTTTAACATCCAAAGTTAAATTTTCATAATAAATAATATTATCCTACAGTGTTATTTATAATAACGTTTGGTTGCGTTCTTTGTGTCGCCGCGCCCGAGGGAGGAGGAGAGACCGAGACGGGCGCACGCTGCGAAACTAGGGCCACCGTGCACTTGTGATTTTTAGTTAGCCGCGATGACGTGATCATTCAGAAAAGCAGTGGAGAATCATGGAGCTATAATATGGCAGTGCCCGCATTTGACGATTAAAAATCTAACGATCGAATTATCGAAAACCACTGCCGATCTCTATTGAAGATGAAAAAAATCTTTATTCATCTATCCAAACTATCGAACAATTATCGACCGACTAAAAATCACAAGTGCGTGGTCTCTAAATGCCGCGCGGCCGATCGATACTGGCCAGCTGACTCATGTGGCGACAGTACGCGAACTCATATCGGCGCGTGAGCACGCGCCTCTCAACCTCTCGTCTGATGTGTCAACTGAACGCGTGCCCGTGTACTAGTATTTCACAGTGTAAATCAAACGTCTGCTCTCCTTAAACTTAACCTGTCCATGAAAATATTAGTCGGAATCAATAATAAATAAAGTTGTTAGCAAGGTAGCGTCGTCACCATACACACTTGTGTATTTCGCTATAAAAACTCAATCAGTGAAACACATTAGTATCAAGACTCATCAGCTCAGAACATAAAAAATTACCTTTGAACAGTGCGAACACGATGTAATTTCCAATACGTTACAATACCTACGCGGGATGACAGGGCGGAGAATTGGTTGTTTTGAGGAAGATTTCTGTAGTCATATCTCAATGTTCTCCTATTGAACGATACTAAAAGGAAACAATACGGCCATCGGTTTTTTACCATAGATCGTTATATTAAAGGGTGGTGATATGTATGATGTTATAACTATGTCTATGTTGACAAAAATGTTCTTTCCTAATACATTGTTTGGCTAGGTCCTCAAAGAGATTACCTTCTTGTGTATTTCAAGATTGTTGAGATTATTCTAGTTTAATTTCATTTTACTGTGACTATTGAATGTAGAGTATGATTTTTATTTTTGCAGCAAGTAGGTCCAACGGATGCATGGAAGTTCCGTCACATTGTATACATAATGTTAGCAGTGGGTGCTTTGGCATCTTTAATATTTCATGTGATGTTACAAGAAAAACAGCCGTATACACGGCAGGAAATATTAGACCATGTCGATTGTGGGGCACATGGTCAGTTCTTAAAAAGTTTTAGATTATACCAGGTAAATATTAGGTGAATATTATTTTTAACGAATATTTTTATTGTTATCTAGTTATTCATATTCATAATAAGTTTCACTGTTACGAATACTAGGTGTAATCTATAGGAATAAAACTTTATGTATCTATGAAAATGAATACAATTCATATAGGTACAATTTTTATTAAAATTTACTAAAATACAAGGTAGCATAAATATAATAATATACAGAGTTATTGCTACTATATCATGATCCTTTTAAGGAGTTGTAGGGGAGTTCATTATTTATTAAATGACCCCTTCAGATATGGACAAAGATGCATCACTTTCGAGATATTTACTATTTTATCACAAATTTTCTCTACTGATGCATTGCCAGAGTAGGACCCATCCCTTGACCAGTGAAAGGTCCAGACCTCATACCGATAGACTATTATGCCTGAGGCAACACAAAGAGACTGATGTACGATGTGTCGCTCGCTGAGCGACCGTTAAAAAGTTCAGAACTCGCATAATAACCACTGCTTAGAGGCATATTGACTAGTAGTGTAGTAAAACGTATGTTAAAAAAAAGAATGTGCTTTTGTGTTCGAAATGGAGTCTGACATATCATTTGTAAATTTACAAAACCATTTGTAAACTCTATCTTGACGATCTGTTTTTTATTATTAAATGAAAATAGTCTCGTAAGTATCTTAAAATGTTTATGATTATGTGTTTTGGATGATTTTTCCTTCTTAATTATTTGACTTTTACAAAGAATTTTTCAAATTTGTGTGTGTGTGTGTGTAGTTTTTGTATCTTATTGGATAGCTAGTAAACTGTAGATATATTTTTTTAATTGCTATTTATGGTTTATTAGAGCGTCATCCGATCAAGAAATAATAATGAAAACATATTAGCTTAGGGAGAAAGTTTTTTCGTATTTCGTTTGTATGAAATTGTAATCCAGTTTCTTTGGTGTACTGTCAATGACTGGCTGGTTAAAATACCATTACAAAAAAAAACCTTTTCCCGCCATTATTCAACTATTCTTCTGTCGAAGAAAAGAAGTCTTTTCTGGTGCGGACAGTTGCTTTACTCATACCTTTCGGTTCTGATGCACCTCCGCTCAACCGTCGGGGTTTGCAAGATATAGTTTTGTCATTGCCAAACACTGCTCCGGGACTTGATGGCATCAGTGCTAGAATTGCGAAACATGTAGGTTTGCCGTACCAGCAGAATTCACACTGGTACACGTAAAATATGTTACTGCCTGCCTTCTTCCTGTTTTAAGTAAAATATTAAATGGCCATGGCATGTGGAGGGTCCTGTCCAAGAAAATGAATGAATCTAACGAAAAAATCGATATATTTTGAAAATTCATTACAAAAAATAAAAAACGCGACACGAGCCGCGGAAAAAAAATTTGGCGTTAATGGATTTAATGCACTGTCAGTAAAAGTAGCAGAAAGTTGGTTTAAGCGTTTCAATCAGGAAATTTCAATTTTAAAGATGCAGTTCGCTTTGGTCGCTCTGCTACGAATAAAGTTGATGCGATTTATGGAAAAGTGGTGCAATATCGGCATATAAGTAGTTATGGCATTGCTTAAGAACGGGTCATAGACCATAACTGACTCAATTAACAAAGTCTAAGTATACGAAAAAGCTCAATGTTTGGGTGCCATACAATACCAACAAAATATGTAATGAACCGCGTACTTAATTGTGATTCTCTATTAAAACGTAAAGAAAGCGTACCATTTTTGAAAAAAAAAAGTGTTGAATGCTGATGAGAAGTGGAGTACTTACGTTATAGTCTAAGAGCCAGCGCCTGAAAAACCGTTTCAATTTACTAAAACTAGTTCCTGTATAGTTCATTACAATGGTTGTGTACACCAACATACTGTGGTGAGTCAAGCGACACTGAGAACAGGTGACTCAGGTGCGCTACCAAAGGTGTCGTACCTGCTGAGGTAGTAAAATGAATTCACTAAGACTGAAAATTGTTATACAGCTTGTATATCACATATTAATAAAAGTTGTGAGGGTCAGTCAGCTGACTATGGGGACGGAATTGGTCAGTCGGCCACCATGTACCTATGTACAATTCATTTACTACACTGCAAAAATTTTGTAGGGGTATTAAATACATTTTCAAACGTAAAAAAAATAGTCATAGATTTATCATATTTAGTCATAGTCAACGGAACAAGACCCGTCAGTCAGTGGAAAAGAAATAAAAAACGCTCGGCATCGTTCCTTTACCTGTTCCTGAGAAACAGGGTTTTGACAGATGAACAATAAAGTATAAATAAATAAGGATACCTTTCCTTTCGAGATACGACCACTAAAAATTTAATGACATTGAAAATAAGTATATCTGCTGAGTACGTGTTCTACGTCAACTCGTCGTCTTCAGAGATGTTATTATCTTGGGTGCGATAAAAATGAAAGTAACCAATGCCGAAGCCACTCGCATGTAGCCATGGCGAAATGATTTTCAAGGCGTTACTAATTTAATAAATACTAGCGACCGCCCGCAGCTCCGCCCGCGAGACTACATGTTTCATTTTAGAAAAATCCGTTTAGCCATTTTGGTATGAAGAATAGTCATCCCACAGGAACTGTGTATTTTCCTGGATAAAATGTATCCTGTGTGTTATTCCAAACCTTAAAACACCTTCGTACTTCTCATAATAATCAGTTCAGCAGTTTTATGAAGAATTTTCATTCCATAGGAACCATGCCTTTTCCGGGAAACAACGCACCCTATATGTTATTCTGATGTATAAGCTATATTACTGGGAAGTTTCATCAAAATCCGTTCAACCGTTTTTGCGTGATTGAGTAACAAACAATCTTTCACATTTATAATGTTAGTAGGATATGAGAAAAATACAAGATATGTTTTATTTAAGCATCAGTAGTTTTACTTCAAATAATGTTGACAGATATCTAAAATATATAATTTTGTCGACACAGGTAGCTGGTGTATACATGTGCACAAGATTAGTAGTGAATGTATCACAAGTGCTAGTACCTTTATATTTGCACCGTACTCTCGGCCTGGCCGCCCGCGCTTTGGCAGTGGTTCCTTTAGCCATGTACCTGGGCAGTCTGGGTGCAGCAGCGGCCCAGCGTTTGGTCCCTGCAGCTCTTACGCGCAAACTACACTATACTTCAGGTTCTGTCTGTGCGTTAGCTGCCTTTCTGTGGATACATTTCGATTTAAGCGACATTTACAAAGTATATTTAATATACGTCGTGGCTATATTGATTGGTGAGTGAATTTTATTTTTGTTTTGCTTAGAACTTCTTTAATGTCGTAAAAGAGAATATGAATGACAAGAGTGTCAATAAAACATAGTCGTTGTATTAACATACAGGAAGAAAATTTAACAATCATCTAAAAAAATCTAGATGTTAGGTATCACCAATAGACCTCATTATGTAAATAAAAAATGTAGTTTAAATTTTTATACTAAATTGTTTTATGTACAGTGTTATTTTTTAACGTTTGGTTGCCTTCTTTGTGACGACGCTCCGAGACTTTAAGACCAAAATGACGCAAACTGCGAAACTAAGGCCCAGCGCTAACTAGTGCTAGTTGGCCGTTAGTTATAGTTGGCCGATGGTTTGATCGTTCAGGGAATCAGTATGGAGGTATAATATGGCAGTGCGCGCATTTGACGATAAAAATAGAAATATCGAAATCCACTACCGATCCCTATTCGATCAAACTATTGAACATCTATCGGCTCATAAAATACATAGTGTGCTGTGGGTCTTAAATTATTGATTGCGTGAGAGGCCACGCGGGGGGCGATAACTAGTTAGTTATCGCCCCCCGCGTGGCCTCTCACACCAAGCTAGCTAGTTAGCTAGCTTGGTGGGCCAGTGAACGAAATCATCCCGATGCGAGCGCACGCTCGCTCACAGATCGCAGTCCACGCGAAGCGGAAGCGGCGCCTGTTAATTCCATAGTGTAAATAAAACGTTTCTTAAACGTAAGGTGTCCGTGCGGATATTACTCGTAACTAATAAAAACAACCTTTGAACTTTGCAGTGCGAACACGTTGTAACTTCCAATACGTTGAAATACGTGGCGCGCCGGGGCGGAGCGGAGATGCGACGGCCGTGAATGGTTACTACACTTATTAGTTTTTTTCGGAATAGGTTTGTGTGGTCACATCTCAATATTTTACTATTGAACGATACTAAAAGGAAAGAAGACGGCCATTGGTTTTTTTTACCAAAGATGATTGTATAAAAATTTGCATGGTTGTTAAAATTTCACCTTGTATACACTAGGTATTATAAAACCATAGACGACTGTAAAAAAAGTGATACTTTTACTAAAAAAATATTGTAGTCGACTATTATTCATACCTAAATCCATACTGTCTATAATTGTATTGTAATAAATAGTTCTTAAGCTATAACGTCGGCTTTACAAAGAGGGAATGGGACTTCAACATTATAGGAAACTGAAAACAGTAAAATACGCTAAAAGACACTGAACAAAAAAATTACTATGGAAAACTAATAATACCCCGACAAATAGCAAAAGAAAATGAATTAATTAGATATTTTAAATTTTAAACGCGAACAATAACTTATCAGGCCACCAATACGTAAAACGAACATTATAATAACAAGATAACACGATCACAACAAAAACAAAATATTGAAAACACTGTTTATACAGGGTAAATTTTGAAAAACCATCAAAATTTTAATGTAATAATCTTTGGTAACAAACCGATGGCCGTCTTGTTTCCTTTTAGTGTCGTTAAATAGAAAAATATGTGTATGTCTACAAATATGTGTAATATGTGATATGTCTGTACAAACCTTTCCCGAAAAAAACTCATATGTATAGTTATCATTCGCGGCGAGACACGCCACGTACGTATTTTAATTATATCGTGTTCACACTACACTTTTTCAAAGGTTATTTTTATTGGTTTCGAGTAACATCCGGACACGTTACGTTTATTTACACGGAAATTCACGGGCGCCGGTTCGCCAATTTTCAGTTCGCGAACTGAGTCGACGCATCAAATAAGCGTGCGGTCGCGACGGATCCTCATTATCTACCAAACGGCACGCTCCGGCACGGCTGTGTCGCCTCCCGCAACCCCTCCACCTGCCGCTAACGCGATCGATAATTTAAAACACAACACACTATGCACTTTAAAAAGGTAGTAGTTGTTGGATAGCTTGATTGAATAGGGATCGGCAGCGGTTTCTGATAGTTCAATCGTTCGATTTTTAATCGTCAAATGCGCGCACTGCTTATTATGGCTCCATATTGATTCCCTGAATGGTCAAACCATCGGCCAACTACAAAATCACTAGTGTGTACAGGCCCTTAGTTAACATCATCTCGGTCTTAAGGCCGGCGCGTTTTCGCAAAGAAGGCAACCAAACATTATAAAATACCACCATAGATAAAATAAAATAACTTATTGTGAAACCTGTAACCTACATTTTTTTTGTTACCGTTTACGTTATGTAGTCTATTTACGTGTACGTAATGAGGTCTATTGGTGATACCCAGCATCTAGAATTTTTTTGAATGGTTGTTGAAATTTCATCCTATATACCGTGATTCAAATTAAAAGAAATTACGAATTTTCTAACTTAACTTTAGCAATGGGTACAAATTCAATTTGTGTCGTTTTTTGTTCCTGGTGGATCGGAACAGTAATCGGAGTGCGCATATATTCGCTTTTTATTGTATTTTTTATTTCATTTTACTCGAGTTTTAGGGATTATCTTAAGTGGTTATTTTAAAATTTGTTTTTTTTCTTTAATAAAAATAACTATTTCCTCTCCAAGAAATATTATTAAATGGAAGACATATGCAATAAAGTCAGTTCTAAAACATAAATACGTGGGCCATACTGAAACTTTGGGATTCTAGTAAATAAGACCTGATATTTTACTAATGATACATTTATTGTTTTTCGAAGTATATACCGCCATAATTGACACATTTTTGCATTCGGCGGAACCATTGTAGAAAGCAGTTGCACCAATTTCTTTAGGGACCTCTTCAATAGCTTCATGGAATGCACTCGCCGCCGATTCATGGCTCGTAAAACGTATGCCTCTAAGTTTATCTTTAATTTTCGGGAACAAAAAGAAGTCGCATGGTGCGAGGTTTGGACTGTATGGCGAATGCGTCATCAGTTGTACATTCGAACCCTTCAAATACGCTTCTGTTACCTTATGTGAGGACGGTATGTGTGGACGCATTATCGTGATGAAGGTGGTGATGAAGGACGACTTTGCTTCGAGGATGCTTATCCCGAACTCTTTCTAAGACTATGGGACAAGCAAGTGTTGACATACCGATCTGCAGTTACTGTTCTTATAATGTCCTCATTCATTGCCGAAAAAAGAAGCAACCATTTTCTTGGTAACGGTTTGACTATTCTTAACTTTCGTTGGCAAATCTAGGCGATTCCAAAAGGAAAGACCAATTCTGCCGATTGACTTTTACTTTCCGGTTCAAAGCTTTCGGTACACTCAGGTTTCGTCACCTGTCAGGATATTATAAACAGTTAATGATTGCCCTCCATTAAACTTTGCTATCATTTTGCAACACCACTCTACATGCAGTCGTTTCGTTGCGATCGATTCGCATGTAAAATCTTTTGCACTTGACTCATTCCAATGCCTAATACAGTACGAATTTGCTGACATGTAATTTTTTTATCAGTCTCAACTAATAGACGTACGCTATCAATATTAGATTCGGTAACCGCAGTTGCTAGTCGACCTTCACATGCATCGTCATGGAGATAATTACGTTAACGTCTAAATCACTGAACCACGTATACACCGAGCTAAGCTATGGAGCTTTATTACCAAATGCCGATTGAAGTCTCAGGCAACTTTTTAACTGTCTTAAGTCGCAGCGAAAATCATAAAAAATCAGAGCGCGAAAATTTCCTTTAGTTAAGTTCATTGTAATTCCGATATACAATTTTCAAACCGACGCCACAATTAAAAAACAAATGACTATCTCGCAATTTAAAAAGTAACGTGTTCCCAGAGAGTTCCATTTTCAAATTTCATAAATCGTATAAGTATTCAAAGTGACCCCCGTTTTCCCGCATACACAGTCGAGTCGAGTCTACCACGCGTTTTTCGCAGCGACAGGTGATTGTTCATAATATTCAAGACACTACTTTTTACTTCTTCTAATGTGTTGTATTTACTTTTGTGCACATCATTTTTAAAGTAGCCCGAAACGAAAAAGTCCGAAGGCGTCATATCTTTAGAGCATGCGTGCCTATCCATTTCTCGGGAAAATGATTGCTCAAAAAACTCTAATTATTGAACTATTTAGTGTCGGAGCTCCATCTGATTGAAAACATTTTAGTTCAAATTCTTACATCGAAGAATCCGAGCGAATTTCCTTTCCCACCTTTTTAATTCTACTATTCTTTTTCGATTTTTGTATCTTTTTGGGTGAATACTATTGAATTTAACTAATAAAATTAGAAAATATGACATATCACTACCACTATGACATGGCGTGAAAAGTTGTCTATATAAGTTACTCGTTACTAGCAGAGAACTTTTCTACTAGGCTCGTTGATGAATCAACTCAATGGGACCACAGGTGAGTGCCTTTGATAACAGACACACAAGCGTCATAGCAACAGAGTCGATATATACCATTATAGTATATGCCTCATGCAAAGCACTGTTGTTATTAGGTAGCTTTAGTCACATTTTATTCGTCTAACAAATAATCCAAAAGTATTCTCTAACATAAATATAAATGTATAACCATTTTATGATAATATTATTTGTATATTTCGATAGGTTTTGGTGGTGCTGTAATGCTTGTGACGAGCTTGGCGTTAACAGCAGATCTAGTGGGTTCACGCACTGAGGCTTCGGCCTTCGTGTACGGTCTCATGAGTTTTTCCGACAAGTTAGCTTGTGGAATCGTTATAGCTATAATTCAAAAATAGTAAGTTGTTATGAAATATGATCAGATTCTATAAAATCACATTTAATTACAATTTTCATTAGTTTAATTTAAATAGCGAGACTTATGCCTGTTTATTCTGATAAAAAAGTGTCATCATACTTAAGTCAAATTGATTATTACATAATATATTATATTATTACATAAAAACTAGATAACATTGTATAATGTGATACATTCATCTACGTGTATTACTAATAATACCTATTTTGCTAGACCAGTTTAATCGTAATACTGCAAAATAATAATAATAAAATAATTGGTGTAATAAAAATAATATTAATATTACAGCGCGGATACTGCAGGTGTTCTATATTATCGTGACGTGCTGTCGTGGGTGTGTGGAGTTGCTACGCTTGCCGGCCTTTCCCTTACATTATTTCTACCTAATTTGAATGCGGATAATCACCTTGTCATTGGTAATTATTTTATTTTATATATTGCTTGAAGACTTTTTACGCGATTTATCTCAGAGCTGATACCATTTTGATCACGTTCGTGGCTATATGGGCTTAGATTCCTTTCCTTTCCCGGCACAGGACAAAAGTATTAAAAAAAGTTGTGCAAATACCTAAGGTAGTTTCTCTCGCTGTTTATTTTATTCTCCTCAAATCGTTTTAAAGCATAATAGCATGTTATTTTTGTAAAAATATTTTTTAAAATAATGATAGTAAAACGAACTAGGTTTAGTAAGTTTCCAGTTTTTAATTTTTTAATTTTTAATTATACTTAGTTGCAATTTTTGTCTAAAAGTAAACGGAAAATATAGTTGTGTGAACATAGCAATGCTCAAGCGCGATAATATGGCGGTAATAAGAGGCGATATTCGATAGGAATTTAACTAGCCATGCATTTTCACCCTGGATCCAATTTGCACACCGACGCGCCGAGAACGCTACAAAAGTTTGTTTCTTAATGATCTAATCTGTTACGAACGATTAATTCACTAACAAAGCCACTAACGAGTAAATTATGTCTGGAAAAGTATTAAATGTTTTTGAAAAGTATAGTTCCAATCAAGCTTTATAGCGGATCCGAATATAGGCACAAGTCACGTCGCAGTAACCAGTTTTAGGTGTAGCGGGACACAGTGGAGCGAAAGGTACATGCGCAAGAACGCTTAAAGCGTTGTAATCCGATCCGCCATAAAGTTTGAGGCGATCTATACCTTAAGAAATGTCAAAACTCGTAATGAATACGAACGAAAAACTGGAAAAAGTGTCATTTCTTTATAAAACAAGGACCCCTCCCCCCGCGCCGCGTCTGTTTGTCTTTCTCATAAAAGTACAAATGACTAGAAGCCTTCTTCTACGTTTACCGTCTAAGCACTCATACTCTAGCTAGCTCGTGTAAGATGGCGAATTTCACTCCGAGTTTCAGTGCGCGAAGACCCCGTACGCCGGTGCTCTATGGAAAATGGTAGAACAATGGCATAACAAAAATAATTTTTACTAATGTCGTTACTGACGCATTTTTAAAAGTTTAATAAATAGTATAAGAGTGGAATTTAATATTATGTAGTAATTTTGTATGAATTACATTTAGAAGATATTTTTTTAATAGTACAAAGTGTCTCAACTCAAGAATGTTTATTTTAGATCCGTTCGCTTCAATATTTTAAAATTAATAATAATAATAACGTATACATCACAACAACGTCTAGGCCCCAAACTAAGCATTGGCTTGCGTCTTGGGTACCAAGTAAAGACACCACATATAACAACCAAAACCCGGTACCAGTATCAATATTCATCATATAAATACTGACCTGACCTGGGATTCGAACCCGGGACCTCCAGCTTCGCAGGCAGGGTTGCTACCCACCAGGCTAAGCGGTCGTCAATTAAATTCTTTCAAAAACTTGTGCAAATAGTTATAAAGTGTTATACATTTCTAAAAAGCCCATTGTATGTAGATTTTAAAGCAATTATAATGTTGTAGGGTTTATGATCATATTTCAATGAAAAAAAATTAACAATAAGTGAGAG
The DNA here is from genome assembly GCA_949709985.1 of Luffia ferchaultella. Taxonomy (NCBI): domain Eukaryota; kingdom Metazoa; phylum Arthropoda; class Insecta; order Lepidoptera; family Psychidae; genus Luffia; species Luffia ferchaultella. Next base: position 16,408,333 of record OX453240.1, on the reverse strand, counting down.
GAAAAAAGACAGATTTTTAACTTCACCGAGACTTTTGACAGTTACCGACGTCTCCCGGTGCTTTACATTTGACGTTGTTTTATAGCGTAGATATTCATAAATAACATTTATAATAATTAGCTGCAGGTACGTGCGATTTTTAAAGTTATCGCGAAAAGTATGATTCAAGTCAGTAAACAGGAAACCTCTATCTATTATAGTTTCTAATGTTGAACTATTTAATTGATTATTTTGCCGTTTTTTAAATGGAATCTATGGCGTATAATATGACGTGGAGCGTCACTTATAACGTTAGATCCACTGTTCAGGCGGGACACCACGTCAATTTTCTCACAGCAGGGCGCAGAGTTCGGTTTAGCATGAGACAGTTAGATATCTTAGGGGGGTTGAAGGAAAACGTTTATCGTTCACACAAGTCACTTTATTACCCTTGACACAATATATGAAAATAGGTACAGAAAAGTTGGAAATAAACGTTAGGTAAACAACAGGCACCCGTGGGGAGCAAGAAGGCGCGAGGTGTCTCAACGGTTTTTTTATCCGGAGGGCTATACGTCTAATTACGATGATCACGACTCGCTCACTGATTGCATTGCAATTCGTTACCGGCGCGCGGCCGACCGTTTTATCGAGAAAACACCTTCGCGCATCCGGGAGGGGATTGTTCCGTCTTGCTTTAACTCGTGTAACGAGCGGGAATTCGTCCACGAGAGGACTTACTTGGCAAATGGCGACCGGAAGACTGCGTACTCGCTACAAATCTTATTTATTGATTAAGGGCATTTTATCTACGTTTTGCACTCATTTTGCGGTACAAATTTAATCAACAAAATGCATACTACCCTTATTTATCAAATAATATGGATATGAGTATGGGAATAAGGATGGAGTGGAGTCATTTAATGTCACGCTATAACAAGAAATCGTAATAACACAAAACAGACGTTTGACTGTTAGGTATCTTTGCTTAATTTCAAAATGACTACTAAGTTGAAGGAGGACAAAAACTTGAAGCTCTATCAACAGTTGTAAACGAAAACTATCATGTTTCTGAAGACAACTTGTATTTTATTGTCAGTGATATTCAAAGGAATCTTATTCCTCCCTTTAATAGACTATATACCTAATATAGAATAGAAGCGTCGAGGAAAAAGCATTCAAAAAAGAACAACAATTGGTTGTATTTAGAATATCTGGTAACTTTTCGGAACTCGAAAGAAAAAGTAATTATCTTCACGCTATCTAGTACTCCTGGGAAACGCGGAAGACCCTGTGTCTTTTATGGGAACTTGTCAGAATCAACCAAAAGAGAAAAAATATTGCTCGACTTAGTGAATTTGACTTTGAACACATCTACACTACAATGCCTATGTTTAAGGATTATATTCCATAGGAGAATGAATAGAAGTAAAACCCGTGAAAGCACTAGGCTTGGTGATAATGAAGTTTGCTCGAGACATACTAAAATGAACTGAAACAACATGCAAATGGCCTTGTAATAAACATTGTCTCAAGTACTCAGGACAATTAAAAATTAACAAAATATATTAATGAAAATATAATTGCTGTAAACTTTGCCAAGGCCATATTCGTTTGAGGTATACTAAAATTTACTCAAAAGACATGGAAATGGCATTTCAGAAAAACAGTCGCAAGTACCTACTTCAGGCATTTAAAATCATACTATTTTCTAAACATCAGATCCGTACATTTCTAGCATTAGAAAAACTTAATATAGGAAATGTGTGAAGGCACTTGATGAAGATATTCTAGATCTTTTAAACTCGTGAACAAACTCGTTTTGGATCTCAAAGTTCACCAAGTACAATTAAGCATAATGTACATGTTAATATACATAATTTTTCTAGTGTTAATTTTACTTATAAATTTGTATTTTTAACTTTCTATGCTTGTGCAAAAATTCAGTCGTCTTTCCTGACAAATAAAAAAGTTATCGATTTTTGATCTTAAACAAACCCGAATTTTCCATAGTGCGGTGTTTACTCCCACAAAATTCCCGCGTACCAAAAATTGCGCGCCCCCGCAAAAACAGCCCCGCAAAATTGCGTAATGTCACTTTGATACTGTGAAGTGACATTTATGACTCTAAAACTAAACGCTGCTGCATGTCAATTGAATTTACTCTATAGTCTTTCTGAACGCGATAAACTCAAAAACCACCGAACGGATTTTCATACGTTTTTCATTTCAGTACGTTTCTTTCATAAAATACATTTAAAATACTCTAAGTAGAATGAACATATTATTATGTGATATTTAAATTTAATTAATCCACATGGTTGACGCAACAAGCCGATACGACGACACCACGACTGAAAAAAAAATGTAGACATATATGCTCTGCCACTAGTATACATAATATAGAAAGTAAAAATCTTTACTTTGGTACCGAATTATTTAATAATGCAGTTTATTTGTTAATTTGTTGCAGAGAGTAATTCAGGAAATGAAGATATTACTTCGTCGAATGAACCAGAAATATAATACCTGCTCTCTTTTAATTACAATCAAGCACTAGTATTCAATGAAGAATGTAATTTTACTTACGAATATTCTAAAATATGGATAACAGTATATTTAAGATTTGTAGTTATATTTGTCAGAAAGAGTTAATGAATCGTTAAAAAATCTATGTAGGTAATATTATTTTTAATATTTTTATAATTAACCTATATATATATTATTTCCAAATGACTGTGATTTTTAAATTTGAATTCTTTCTAGCATTAATATGTAGTGATGTAATTCTAGTATGTGTGATGTAAATATATATAATTTCTAAATTAAAATATTAAAAGAAGAATAGGGGCCGTTTATATTGGTCTAACTAAATAAAGATCGGGTATTTATTCAAGATGCTAAATCAGTGACGCAAAATACAAATAATGGCGAAAATTCATATTATGCGGTTACTGAATTATCGAGATATTAGGTTTTTATAGACATATTTATGACAAATGTGACATAGTTTTTTGATAATTAAAACAATTTATAGCTAGATGTAACTTCTTAATTTCGCGCCAGTAACTGTGATTTTGTGAACTGGTTTGTTTTTTTTAATGAACAATTTGTGGTTATATTTTTATGCTATTGTGCTAAAGCTATACTATGTTTTTAGAAAAGAAAATTAATAAATACATTTTTATTCTGTTTAGAATTGATATATTTATTTTTTATCAGAGCTATCTTGGGCATATATTTTCACTATACCAGCAGCGGCATGTTAAGATGGCCGTTTTGACGTTTGTACTTTGTCCGCAATGTTTGTCCGTTCGTGAAGTTTAGTATAAATTCTAATATTTTTTGAAGAAACAAATTGCTGTTCTTTGTTGTCAATAGTGACGTGCAGTAACGTTAGTCATAAAATTTATCGAGTATATAATTTTAGGACCCAAAATGAATTTTTCACATTGATTTCTAAACTATATAATATTATCTTACCATAGAACTTTTTTTTAATAAATTATAATTTTATTCGTTTATTCATCTATACTAATATGATAAAGCTTAAGAGTTTGTTTGTTTGAACGCGCTGATCTCAGGAACTACTGGTTTGAATTGAAAAATTCTTTTGTGGGACCGCACACTAGATCACGTATTGAAGAATATCGCGAAATATTGCAATTTATTGAGAAATATCGTAAAATATTGACGTCTGGAATTAGGAAGTTTTGATATTTGAGATCCGAACATCAGTAAATTTCATATTTACTCAATCCGCGATCCAGTGTGCGGTCCTACTTTTGTGTTGGATAGTCCATTTATCGAGGCAATCTATAAGCGTTAGTTTGAGCGCGCTAATTTCAAGAACTACTGGTTCGAATTGAAAAATTGTTTTTGTGTTGGCTCCATTTATCGAAGAAGGCTATAGGCTATTATTACATCACGCTACGACCAATAGGAGCGCAGCATCATTGAAAAATGTTGCAAAAAAGGGAAAAATTATTCCTTTTGGGAGCTTCCGTTGCGTGCGCTGCGTAAACGGTTGATGTCATGCAAAAATCATGTATGACGGAATTGTTTCCCTTTAAAAGGTCTAACCAAAAGTCTGCATTAGCATATGTGTATCTTTTAAGGTTGACTTACTATAACCCTATTTATGGTAATCAGTTCTAACATAACGCATTATTTGCAAAGATGTTTTTTAAACATGATATGAATCCTTATCAAATTAAATACGTTAGTTTCATGCACTTTATAATTGCCCTTTACACCATAAAATTTAAATTAATATCTTAGCAGTTATCGAAATAATAAAACTATAGCGCGACCTTCTTACTTCTAAACCACGCAATGGACTCTGATACGGTTTTCAGTTCAGTAATAGAAAGAGCTATAAACGAGGAAGGTTTGTGCATATAACTATAGGTATAGCGGCTTCACCCGGGCGGACTTTTCCGCCCGTTTCCGTACCGATGAGACGAGTATTGCAAAATTGTATTGTATTGCGAAGGTGTTTTTATAATTAAAAATGTTATTAATCACAAGCACTTAATTTTGAACAATATCTTAGTTTGAAAATAACTCGGCAACAAAATGATCAAGTACCACGCGCGCATTTATGATGAGCAAGGCGGGCAGTCTTGAGTGGGGAGGGCGCTGGCCGGGCGCCGCCGGTAGCTCTGCGAGATACCATGTCGCGCGGCCCAGACCAGAACCAGACGCGTGTTGTCTAAGCAGAAGCAGTCACTGGCTGGGCGCGCGCCATATCTAGTAGGTATAGAATTAATTACTTTTTTCAAGTTTTTCATGTATGACATTTTTTCTTACACTTGTCTAAAAGTCAAGAAAACAATCAGGAGAACAAGCTACATTTGGGACAAACAAATGATGGCATCCATACTGTTTAACAGGAATGTAGTATAGTCTACGCAAGCGAAGCTGCGGGTGATCGCTAATACTATATAATATGGTCCCGCGAACAAAGCTTTTCAGGTTTTCACTAATAAAAAAACAGCGCCATTTCACAGAATCGCTATTGGACTACGGCTACGGCATTTGTTTTTCGGAATGCGGCATTTAAAAAAAAAAAATACTTTCCTCACATATAGCATCGCTGGTCACTATAACTTGGGCAAACACACGTCATATTCTGGGAGGTCACGACAAATTCGGTCACGATCTCCAAAGTGGCCTGCTCTGGGTTGATATGATAAAGGGCAACTCTCTGATGCGAAATATATCGGTCTGCCTGCGCAGAGTGGTTGCGGTAACTTTATATGGCGCTTGAAAAACTGGTTATCGTGACCAATAAAAAAAAACGATAACCAAAGTGGCTTAATTTGATACAGAATTAAGTAGGTACTACTTGCATGTTAATAAAAACATAAAAACTGACCAAATATTAGGTTGCGTTATTCAGTAATCCTTGTTCAAAAATACTTTTTTAATTCATTCTTATTCAATTAATTCATTAACATGCAACTAGTACTTAAATCACTATCAAATTCAGCCAACTTACCTTATCGTTTTTTTTTTCTATAGGTACTATACTTATTAATATTATAAAGCCGAAGAGTTGTTTGTTTGAACGTGCAAATCTCAAGAACTGATTGGAATTAAAAATATTTTTTTATTCTGGATAGTCCATTTATCGAGGAAGGCTATAGGCTATTATTACATCACGCTACGACCAATAGGAGCGGAGCATCAATGAAAAATGTTGCAAAAACGGGAAAAATTATTCCTTTTGAGACCTTCCGTTGCGCGCGCTGTGTAAACCGTTGATGTTAAGCAAAAATCATGTATTACAAAATTGTTCCCCTTTAAAAGTTCTATTCAAAAGTCCGCGACAGCATATGTGTATCTTTTTAGGTCGACTTACTATAAACTTTTTTAGACTAGACTAGGCTAGACTTTTTTATGGCAATCAAATTTATTCTAACATAATGCGCTATTTGCGAAGATGTTTTTTAAACATGATATTAATCCTTATCAAATTAAATACGTTAGTTATCTTAAGCATTTCACGCATATTATAATTGCCCTTTACAACACTATACAATTTAAATTAACATCTTAGCAGTTATCGTAATATTAAAACTATAGCGCGACAATATAAATTCGCTGTCTGCCTCTGTTCGTTATCTTCTTACTTCTAAACCACGCAATATACGGTTTTCAGTAGTAGGAAAGAGCTATAAGCGAGGAAGGTTGAGTATAATAATTTTTAAATAAATAAGTTAGTAGGTAATAAGCTTAATTTTTGTTAATTTCTATATTTATCATATAATTGGATTTTGAAGTAATTTTCCTATGGTTTTTTTTTTTTGCTAATTCTTTTCTAAGTTTTTTTTATTATTTAAGTAGGTATAAAATTAATAATACTCTTTAAATAAATAAGTTAGTAATAAGTTTTCTTTTTGTTAATTTCTGTATTTTCTTTTCAATTATTCCTTAACTAAGGGACTAGGTATCCATAAAGTATGTTACACGTTAAGGGGGCGGGAGGGGGTCGATTAAGTATGACATTGTGTGACAAGGGTGGAGGGGTCCTAAGTTTTGTGACGTCTAATTCCAAAATCTTATGTACGTAGGTACATAAGGTTTTAATTGTTTTGTTGGCGTGTTCACACTCGCCTATGAGCTCTTTGACAAATGCATACTCGTAAATGCCGCCGCACGCGTTGCGCCTTGCTATGATGTGTTTTGTTGGCGTCCTCAAAGAATTGCTGCTAGACGCGGCAGAGAATTTCTTTGTTTGGATGATGACGATGATAACATAGTGTACAGATACAATATGGTTGATGAATAACGTTGAAAACAAATGATTATTAATAATAATAATAATAACGTATACAACACAACAACATCTAGGCCCCAAACTAAGCATTAGCTTGTGTTTTGGGTACCAAGCAAAGACACCACATACATATGACAACCAAGACCCGGTACCAGTATGAATATTCATTATATAAATACTGACCCGACCTGGAATTCGAACCCAGGACCTCCAACTTCGTAGGCAGGGTCGCTACCCACTAGGCTAAGCGGTCGTATTTTGATTGATTTCAAACAAATCAGATCATGAACCACAAAAATATGACAGTACACTCGGTTCACATTATCTCACAAGTTGTTTCAAGGAAAAACTTACGGGCTTTACTCAAGAATTACACACGGAAAAAAAAGTAGTGCAAGCACACCCACAAGAGTCATTTTCGTTGGAATTTTATATAGCTTCTATCGATAACCGACAAGAGGGGGGCGGAGGGGGGAGAGGGGATTGTAATTATCACATACAGTACCTTCCCCCCTCTAGGAACCCCACCCCTCCCGACAAACAGAAACCTAACCTAATGATTTGAAAGAAATTGACCATTAACCTAATTCAAAATTGAACAATAAGCTTCTGAATAGCTCTTCGCTCCGCTCTGCTTCGCTCCGCTCTGCTTTGCTCCTCGCATTGACATAAACAAACCTAACCTAATGATTTAAAAAAATAGACCATTAATTAGAAATTGATCAACAGACTTCTGAATAGACCGTTAACCTAAACAAAACAAATTGGAAATTGATGAATAGGCTTCTGAATGGCTCATCGCTCCGCTCTGCTTCGCTCCTCGCATTGACATTTACCGACCTAACCTAATTATTTCAAATAAATAGACCATTAACCTAATTCAAAATTGATCAACAGACTTCTAAGTAACTATACCAATCAACAAAAAGTTAATTATAATAGTAATGTAATTTACAAATAGTAAATATTTAATTACTACAAAATAAGTGAGTTCCTAAAAAAATAATTATAGTGTTTTCATCAGTCTACTACCAACAATCGATAAACACTATCAACTAACCAGTAATCAATAGAAGCTATATAAAATTCGACTCGTCATTTTTCTTTTAATTAGATAGTAATAAAAGCACAAACTGCAATTTTTTTATTTATATTAGTTTCTGCCCCTATTATGTAAAATTAAGAACGTAATAAAACAACATTTTGAATATTATAACAATATACAAATCTACAACTGTTTCATCCGTCCGTTGGTCCGTACCTACTAGTGCGTGAGTGAGTGTGATCCTGCAGGAAGTAAATACTGATTTTTCTTCCCATGGGCCATGGGGGACACCATGTGTTCGCCGAGTTTTCTTCAAAATTATAGAGAATATTTGCTTCCGTTTACATTGTAATAGCAGGTATTGGTATTTTCTATTGAATACATGTATATAAGTCATTGATGAAAATTGGCCAAACATACTGTTTTTGTCATGGCCTAAACGGATATTGCACTGTCGCTCACATGGTGTCCCCCATAGTGTTTAACATGTTAAAACATGTCTTGAGTTGCTTCTAGAAGTGTTTCCATTGGTGACAGTTTATCTTACTTTTCAAGGTGACTACCGTGACCCCTGATTTTAACTATTTATAAATTATGCTTCTATCAGCTTTTCATTCATGTTCACCTGCTACAGATAGATTTTTTTATCTTAATGTCAAAATGGCGATCTGTGGAAACTGGTAGGTAAATACATAACTAGCAATTTAAAAAAAAACATTTTAGAAATATTAGTTTTTAAATAAAAACAGCATTTATTTTCAAAATACATGAATCACCTTGCATAAGCATAAATAAATAGTGTGGTTCTATTGTTGAAGCTGAATATTGTTCAAAGACAATAAATATTCATCCACAGCTAAGAGATATGATTTAGCTGTTGGTTTTATATTTATTTACCTACTCAGCTGCTGCTAATGCCACAACGGTGAAACGGAGTTCATTAGGATCACGAGCCATGAACAATTTGCAGACCTTTGTGGCGTCTTCTAACAAAGTATCTGGTGATGTTGGACCATGGTTTATGGGAAAAGCCTTGCGGCCATCCAATTCGTACAATGTACCATCTTTGTGAACAAACGTAATAAAGTGGTGATTGACTGGTTCATTAGCACTGGGTGTATTAGTCTGACCTTCTTGTGCAAGTTCTTTATGAGCATTTATTATTCCCTCTGATTTTTCCAATAGTGCACCTCTAGCAGTAGCATCTAAATTCTTAGCTTCATTTATGAATTTCTTCATATAACCCTCATCAGCCAATTCAATATTATTTGTATTATTGGCGACACTGTGTACAAGTGCAACGGTGCCACAAGTATTACTGAGATTTTGTTTCATATAAAAAATATCATTGGAAATTTCTTGTCCCTTATCAAGAATATCAACCTCTTCTTGTTTTTTATGTTGTTCATATGCTTCTGAACAAGGGAACAATAGCATCACGGCTGCAACCGGTCGAGGAACCAACGCCAAAAGTTCGGAATCCAATCCCATTACGTCCACTATGTTCCATTTATTAGATACACCTAGTTTTTGCAAAAATTTGTTCATAACCTCGGGGTTAGATTCGAGTGGTATCATTACGCCGGTCATTTTAATTTTGTTACACGGTAACAGATATTTTACTAACTGCTGGAAATGGAAACAATCATGCGCTACAAGCACAGGTTACAAGTATGAAATTAGAATTAGATTAAATTAATTATTAATTACCCCCAAATTAAACTAAACTAAGGTAAGGCTAAGGACTATTCATTTTCATTTAATGAAATGATTTATTTTATTCACAAAGATTTCACCTGTGAAATTTCACAGACAGTGATTTTTAAACTTTACGAGCTTTTAACATCAATGATTATCAATCAATCAATATCATTTTCACAAAGTATATCATTTGCAACTAAAAATTAAATTTTAAATATGAGTTATATGATGACGACCAAACAGCGGCCAATTTTCTTAATTTCAACTACAGATTAGCGATCAAAATCCATGCACACCCATAGATATCAATTTTGAAAGTAATCGGTCCAGTAAGTTGAAAATAGCGGATATTTAAAAAAAAAATAGGAAACCTATATTTAAATATACTAACAAGCACTTAAGTAATCTATATTTATTTACACTAAAGCTAAATCCAACTTTTATTTTACATAAATCGCAACACACATACAATACGTAAATTACATAATTGCGACACAATCGCCCTTCACGACACAAAATACTTCACGACTTCCGAACTACAAGTGAAATCACATTGATAGCATTGAAACTGTGAAAGAGTGAAATCACAATGAATCTGTGAAAAAGTGAAATAAAATGTAACGTAATAAGTTTCAAAAATACTATTATCATCCGAATACCAAGACATATCCATATCCAGAAGCCACAGAAAATAAATAATAGACGAGTATTCGTATTTATAAAAATTGATAATTAACCTACTAGATGAAATGTTTTTTTCTATTGGCAAGTGTTAGTAAGGGACAAAGATACTGTCCGGTAGCTGTTTTGCCTCCTTACGGTTTACAATCTAAAGTGAACTTTATGCATAACTCAAAAGTTTTATTTTTGTATTGTAAAATCCTAGTATTACGTTCATAGACAAATTTTTTGTAAACTAGTCCACTTTTATTTCAAAAACCCTTCTCGTTTTTTATAGCACATTTTTTTCCGGGAATTTCGTTCTTTCTCACATTCTTTATTCGGAATTTTATTTCATAAAAAGCGGGATAATTGCACGTTGGTTGCCGACCGGCAGCACTCAATCAAAACAAAAAAAAAATCTTTTGAAGTTTTGAGGTTATACACGATACTTACTAAACTTATTTGATTATTTACTATACTTTGGAGTCGTATTTATGCACTGCATTTCCTTATTTTGCTTGTTCTATGCATATCCAAGGCGGCAACCTTTTTAAAGTAAATAAAACTCAGATACCTACTTCTTTTTTTGGTGTATGTGTTTATTTATTTTTATTCTAAATAAGTCACCGCTTGCAAAGACATTAGAAATATACCCAAAAATAATTTTTAAAACCAGAGTCAAAAAACGAAGTAATGAGAAAAAGTGTATTGAAAGAGAGAAAGAGAAAATGTGTAGTGTACTATAGTGGTCACACTGCAATTAATCAACACCCTAACCAACCTACTTAATCTGTGCCACCCACCCACGTTCCGTTTCGTTCACAGAATTATGTCTTCACAAATAATTCAATTTACTTACATGAAAGTTTATTTTTAAAATTTTATGGTTTCTATTTTTTACAGTGATAAGTTAATTAAACTAAGTGATTTTTAAGCTATTTTTGTATATGAGTAATTCGTATACATTTCAAAAAAACCGAGGTCATTTTGACCATTGTTTACGAAGAAAAAGTTGTTTTACTTTATTCGTTAATTTATTTTAAATTTTTTGAAATATATTGTATTTCTATTTATCAGACAGAGCAGTTAAGATTGACGATATATGCTTCTTAAGTTAAACGATTTCTGAAGTTCAAAATAATTAAATGTTATATTTGTACCTGCGCGACTTTGTGCGTAGCCAACTCCAAGCGGCCTTTTAGATGGGTGGCGCATATTATAAAAAATTTACAGAATTGGAAATAAAATACCTACATTAAAAATAATACATTAAGTAGAATGAACTTACGTTACATTTAAATGTAATCTACGTGTTCGACGCAAGAATCTGATAGGACACAACAGAAAAAACACTGTTATGTATGCTCTGCTACCTAAGCGAAGCCGGGGCGGGTCGCTAGTAGAATATAGATTAACTATGGACGTAACAGTTCAGAGTATATCACTATACAGTTCTGGGAATGTCATATCAATATAGCACGGCTTGTCAACTACAGAATGTAGTAGGTACTACAGCACAACTGTAAAATTTTTTCCTTTGTATCCGTCTCTTAAACAAATAAATGTCAATAGCAAATTATCCAATAGCTAGAAAAAGCCACAAACTTTGTAATGGTAATGACCAATAAACCAAAAATAATTTGGGAATAATCGACATAAGAAATTATTAAATAATTTTGATAAAAAAACTGGCATTTATTCAAAATATATAATTTCAGTATGCTTTACATGAGCACGTAGTAGGTCGTTCTCATTGACTTATTATATTTGTTGTTCTATTAAATCAAGCTGAATATTGCTCAAAGCCAATGAATATCCATTAATAACTGGGATTCATAACATGCAAAATAGCCATTGGTTTGGGTTAGGGTTTGTTTACTGGGATGCTGCTAGTGCTGTAATAGTAAAACGAACTTCATTAGGATCACGAGCCATGAACAATTTGCAGACCTTTCCAGCATCTTCTAACAAATTATCTGGTGATGTTGGACCATGATTTATAGGAAAAGATTTGCTACCATCCAACTCATACAATGCACCATCTTTGTGCACAAAAGCAATAAAATGGTGATTGACTGGTTCATCAGCATTAGGTGCATTAGTTTGGCCCTCTTGGGCAAGTTCTTTGTGAGCTTTTATTATCTCCTTAGATTTTTGCAATAACGCACCTCTAGAAGCAGCATCTAAATTTTTAGCTTCATCTAAAAATTTCTTCATGTAACTCCCATCAGTCAATTCAATAATATCAGTGTTATTGGCTACACTATGCATAAGAGCAACAGTACCACAAGCATTACTAACATTCTGTTTCATATAGAATAAATTATTAGAAACTTCTTGTCCCTTTGCAAGAATATTACTCTCTTCTTGTTTTTTATGCTGTTCATATGCTTCCGAACATGGGAACAAAAGCATTAAAGCTGCAACTGGTCGAGGAACCAATGCTAACATTTCCGGATCCAATCCCATTACATCCACTACAATCCACTTGTTAGATACGCCTAATTTTTGTAAGAATTTGTTCATCACCTCAGGATTAGATTCAAGTGGGACTAATACTTCAGTCGTCATTTTAAATGCGATTATAATAAAATATACGAATATACCTACCTAACTTTTCCTTACTACCGCCCTTTTTGGATACAATTGTACACTATGAGAAGAGAACAATGGAAGAGAATCACGAAAGTCAGCTGTGAAAGTCAGAGTAAACTGCATGCATAGTAAACTGTTAATGCCTGGAGTCTGGACCTGGAGATGAATTATCATAAGATTAACAATCACAGACTATCTATAAATAAACTATAGTAATTAGTATGCTATAGTAATCTGTGACTATATAGCACAGATTACTATAGGTTAACACATCAGACGGGCAACTCGCCTGTTAAAAATAAGGCTTCCCATTGGTTGGGGGAAAATGATATGTGACAGCTACTTTTTTTTTAATATTGTATATTTGTGACTTTCGTATTATAAAACACGTGACGCACAAATGTATTACACATAATACGATTCCATTAAAAAAAAATTCAAAAAATAGACACATATAGGTATGTACCTATAATTGAATTGAATCTTCTTTAGGTTTTATTATTTAGAAAGTCACAAGAAAATAAAAATACAAAATTAGCAATGATAATTTATTTCAAAAATAAATAAATATTTTTATTCAATTAGGCTTAAACAACCATTCTGAATCGACAGAAACTACTACCACCCTTTCTAAAAGAAGTCAATTCCACTAAAAAGCTGGCAAGAAACTTTGCAATTCAGAAGTAACATACTTACGTATATATCTACTCTAAGTTATGTACCTACCTACTACGTACATTGTACATATAAGTCCTCTTAAGGCCATGACTTGCCTGTGGTCGGTGCCTGTGGTTTGTCATGTGGTGTGGTGTGCCATGTCATGTACCAGAGTTGTAGTACTAGGCAGCATTAAAATTTGTGTAAAAAAGGATGTAAAACTTGTTTAGCAATGTACAAACATGAGTAATTGAGAGTTAATTAGTAAAAGACGTGTGGCACTCGAGGACTGCCGCCGTAAAGCTATTGCATAGCATTTTGTATCAACGTATGCAATTATAATTATTTATTTACTTTATTTATGCAGTATTTCTTTTTCTTTGTTTTTGAAGTAAAACTTCTTTAGGCGCGACTAGGAGTAACACAGATTTTTTTTCTGACGGAAATAACGCTCAGTATCCTATAGTATATTCTATAGTTTGAGTAGTTTCCGCTATTCAAAAGTAGTAACTTGGATTAAGCAATCTCGCCACGACTGTGTTTTTGAAGAGAAATGTAGAAAAGAAGTAGAAGTAATGAAAAAAGATCAAGTTCATAGTGAAATTCCTCACATTACGTATTATAATATTTTAACAAAAAACTTACACAATGTTGCTGATTATTTTAGAAATAATGAAGTCAAAAATACTATAAAATCTTGTAATTTAAAGGAAAAATACCCATTATATAGTAATATGCTTTACGGTCGGAGTGGGGAGCGTGAGGTTTTTTTTCGTTACGGAATTTCTGGATTCGGTCCCCGCGCTCAAGGCCCGCGATAGAAGCTATGCAATAGCTTAATAAGTAATTTCTTTAACACATTCTCTGCCGATAGTACAAATGAGAAAAATCGACAAAAATTTTTTTTGCGTAAATTAATGCATTAATACTCGAAGAATGGTATTAGTTAGGGTTCGATCAGAAGTAGGATTCCGTAGATATTTTAAAAAAATCCGCGCGAGGTCACTTATGACCTACGCGAAACTACAATGCTGAAAAGTGAATATTCGTTACGAAGACGTCGCGTAGGTCAAAACTCCGGTCACCACACCACACACCTTAGTCCTCCGTCGGCGTTTTCAAGAAGTGGACGTATTGGACGGAGTTGGATTTTTTGTTTTGTATTTATTGAAATATGCATTTGCCGGAACTAGATATTGAAAACTTGGAAGACTTGGATATTACCCAAAAAGACTTACAGAACCTTGACTTGCTTGAAGCTAGTTTTTTGACCGAGACTGCGAATACCTTACCAAATACTAACGAAAAACAGAAATCAGATAGTGAACAAGATAAAATTATCAAACAAACAAGGTGCAAGCGAATTGTAATCGTGAGCGACTCTCAGTCTGAAACCGACTCAGTTTCTGATTTCGTCGCAAATAATTTAACTACTATAGAACAGACTGCAAGTATGTCACAAAAATGGTCTTTACCAAAAAGATATCAACCAACCGTAATAGCATTTACGGAACAAACTGGTAAGTAGTATCTAAATCTAAAAAATATTGAAATGTGAAACATCTATAGCGCCACCTAAAATAGATCGGAATTCGTAGCGACGCATTCCATTGTCACTGGGTACGCTATACGATGGTGTATATATATATACAGTCTATTTTTTGTGCGATTCTATTCCCCCTCGGTTCGGCATCAGTAAGTTAATTACATATTAATTTCTATTGTATTTTTTGAATCATTATCTATACATATAATAAAGCTGTAAAAGGGGTCAATTCTATACATTGAATAAAAAATGTAAAAAAAACACAATTAGGGGTCTTTATACAAGTAACAGAAGCCAAAAATATGATTTTTGGAATTTTTGTCTGTCTGTTGTTCGCCTTTCACGCAAAAACTACTAGACGGATTTTGATGAAACTTTTTTGGTATAAAGGTAGCTAATAGTCCTCTGCAACATATAGGATACAATTTATCTTGAAGACTGGAACACCTGATGCGAAACCTGAACAGACCAGCTAAACCATGAGAGATATGGATAAGGTGCCTTTGCAAAAGTTGTGCAGCATGATGGGCATTTATTGATCCTTATTTATAATTGTACAATTACGCAGTGGGACAGCTAATTTTTTTTCTCATTTGTTATTAATATGTACATCTAAAAATTAATTAACTAATTAATTTTGTAATCATGGTCGAATTTATATTGAAACATTTATTACTGAAATCTAAGTTCTATAATAATTTAAATTCTTTAGTAATGTATTGCAAAAGATCGATTTTTCACATCTGCCAGGCGTCCCGCGACGGCTCACAATTTTTTTAGTAGAAAAATTGCTTTTATCTCGTCTAAAATTTTGTTTATTTTCAGGCATGAAATCACCGTATGCTAAAGAAATGAAACAAGCGTTAGAAGGAGATTATTTCAAACTAATGGTTCCAGAAAATATTTTTGAAAAATTTGCAAATGAAACAAATTTCTTTGCACAACAGCTACAAGAAAAAAATAGTTCTAAACCTCGATCTCGCTTAAATGAATGGAAGCCAAATTCACAGAATGAGGTAAAACAATTTTTCGGACTTGTACTTTACGTGGGCCTGGTGAAACTGCCCCAAATAAATATGTATTGGAACAGAGACAGGATATTTGGACAGCAATTACCTGCCTCTGTCATGAATCGAAATAGATTCGATCTGATATTGAGGATGTTACACTTTACTAATAACGAAACAGCCGACAAGTCTGACAGAATCAACAAAATACGACTCCTATAAATGCTTTGAATGAAACTTTTGCTAGGCACTATGGTCCGAAAGAAGATGCGTGTCTCGATGAGAGCCAAGTTCCTTTTAGACGTCGCATCGTTTTCCGGCAGTACATTATGAGCAAACGACACAAATGAATGACACAATGAAGCTTTTCAAACTGTTTATTATTCCGGTTCCGGGCTACACTCAGCTGGGGATGCAAGAAATATTTAATATCGATATATTTATCGATATATCGAAACCAGACAAATATCGATATTTAATATATCGGCTAATCCAAGCCGATAAAATCGATATATATGGATATAAAAAAATATCCTAGGATGTTTTCCGTCCGTACATGAAAAGTGAGGGTCAAATAGGATTTTACATGTCTTTTGGAGGAGAGTCTCGTTGAATAATAGAAGAATGACCGCCAAGGCTGCTTGGAAAATCAAGTGTGAACGGGGAAGTCAAGGCAATGCTTAATTTTTGGTAAACGAATTATATATTTAGTAACAATAAATAATACAATTGCAGTTTTGATTTCTACAATGGGGTGTCTTTAATATTTTTTTAAATATTTAAGTGCACTTAAGTTAATGAACCACGTTCTTGAACCATGGTTAAAAATATATATAATAGGTATCATGGCAATCATCGTCAACCATGAATGTCTTACAATTTCACAGTATAACAATGAACAACAGCTAGCGAAACTAGTAAAAGCAAATAATTTTTAATAAAGTAATAACAAATACAGCAAAACGAGAAACACTAGTATGACTCAGTAGGGCTAGGGTATCAATCAGTATAATTTGACGTAACTGACGCTTTGGTAATCAATAGACATTTGGTGTTTTTTTTTTTTTTCAATACAGGCAGAAGATTGTATTTTAATTTAATTTGTTTTTGAAATAGCTATAAAAACCCACATTATGTTATATTTTCATACATATCAGCTGGTTCATCACCCTCACAAATCATTGTACCATTTTGATCATTTGACGAGGCAAAAGTAGTATGGAAGGTGGCTCTCATTTTTTTTATGGAATAGACTTTCTTTAATGGTTTCTCAACATCAGATAACATTTGGTGATACAAGATGTTTTTAATATCGATATATAAATATCGAAACCTGCAAATATCGATGTTCGATGTATCGATTACAAAAATATCGATAGAAACATCGATTTTTTTATACGTAAAGAATCGATATTATTTATCGATGTATCGTTCATCTGTACACTCGGCGGCATGACAATTTCATGCCTTTGATCATCAATCTAATTGTCATCAAAGTTTGATGACAATTGAGTTCAATTGACATGAAGTGCCTGCATTACAACAACGATATGGTTTTTTTGAATTAAATCACAGAATTAAATGTTGGGAAAATTTGAATTGGCTGTAGATTATGCATCAAATATTGACTTTTATTCTAATTTTCTACATCTTTTAATATCGCACATTGTGTTTTCGTTGTTATCAATCTACTACGGATTTGCTCCAAATAATGGCATTATGTGAAGTGAGGACATTATTTTTATTAGTTTGTGCATTAGAACTGGTATGTATTTGGTCAGCAAATGAATCTTAACATTTATGATCTTAACACTGTTCAACTGTTAAATAATTTAAAAAAATTTCAGATTATTACCATACAAAGACAAATTTTTGACTTTTTGGGTTATATGTGGTTGCCTATCATAGCAAACTTCATGAATATTATTTTAATAATATTTGGATGTTTTGGAGCTGTTCAAAATTTTACCAAGTATCTGTTTGCAGTATGTATGCTTTATATAAGTCTTTACAAATGTAGTCAAAAATAGGCCAGTAGTGAATTTAAGTGATTGTATTACAGTTTACTATATGGAGCTGTATGTGGATGACATGGAATGCCTTTCTAATTTGCTATTACTTGAATTTGGGTAAATTGAACAGGGTAAGTACATTTCATAATATGTATAATATAAGGGTCAGCTTTCCATTGTAGCCTGGCTCAAATCATCCATCTAGTATAGTAATTTTATAGTTTAGGTAATTAGAAACATGCTGTAAAAACATGGATACACGGAAACGCGTAATTAACATTATCCTCACGGAAACGCGTAATGCACATTATTTTAATAAAAAAAGAAATTTAATTACATTACATACTTTTTAAGGTTACAGTTTTATTTTCCAATTTTTGCTTTCACATATTTCACACTTTAATATTGCTTGATAGTTGACTGATATTGAAGTGAATTGAAAAGTTTATCAATTTAAAAAAAAATTGAAATTAACACATCTAATAACATTGATAACTACTAAAACCCGATTAAAATAAAAAAAAGTACAATAAAAACCAAATATATGGGCAGTCCGACTAATGTTCTAACCCACTAGGAACATAAAAAAACGGGCGAAGCGATGCGAGCGTGCCGTGGGAGCGGCCGCCGAGCGCCATGCAAATCAAATTTTTACCTTTTACTAAAGTTAAGGTTAGGTTAAAGTTAGGAAGTTCGTACTTTTTTTTATTTTGAATTACGGACTAAACAAACAAAGCGTCTTCAATGTATTTTTTTTGTAATTGCGGGTGGTGTCTTGCTAAATATGTATTGTAGAATCAATTCAATCAGTGTCAATCAATCTTTGCTTAGGTGATTTGCAAATGTGATTTCACTTTATCGTGCGTGATGTCGTAATGAGACTATTAGGTACTGTTTAAACGTTATTGTTAAATAAACCCCATAATTTTTTATACACATACACATAATATTTATTTGCAAATTCAGTTTATTGTAATATTAATTTAATTTAGCGATTTACTGTATAATTCAAAAGTTTTAAAGTAAAGAATGGTGGAAATCCCTTTATTGTAAGTACATATTTTAAAGTTTTTTTTGTTTTTTCGCATTTCCTGTAAAAAAAAAATTATGATTGGTGTTTCTTCTCCCTTCCGCCTTTCCTTAAAACACATATTTTCTACCTTTCAACAGGCTATAATGGAAAGCACTACCGAAAACCAATTTTCAGAATTTTTAGAAATGCGGAAATGCATAAAAACCAAAAACAAAAACCAAAAAAAAAACTGAAAACTACATACCCGTTACTACTGACATGAATTTGCTCCATCATAATTAAAGGATCAACTATTGAAAGAGGGAATAGACTTCAATATTAAAATAAAATGAAAACAGTAAATACGTTAAGAATTTCCTAACCTAACTTTAGTAACAATTGAAAATTCGATTCGCATGGCATTCGCTTCGTTCGCTCGTCTCGCGCGTTTCTTACGTTCCTAGTGGGTTGGAACCATCAATTGTTGGAACAGTAGTCGGAGTGCTTATGTATTACGTTTTATTGTATATTTTTTTAAACTAACCTAACCTACCTATTGATTGAGAAATGGAGGGAAAGCAAACTACCTTAACCAAATTTCCTTTAAACGTTCTTTTATATACCAAACCGAAATAGTTGAGACATATTAGAAGAGTGGCTGCCATTTAGTGTTAGTTTCAAGTGTTTTGAGTTTGAGGGTTATCAAAAATGTCTCAGTAGCAGGTATGTATTACTTATTTTTAATATTGCTTTTTTCGTATTTGATTTAATCTCTTCACCTCGCCCCAGTCTTTCTAATAATAATACCCTTAGGGTGGTAGTTTTGGAAAGTCAACCCCAGTACAGTAACACTAGATATCACAAAAAACAAAATATAGAAAACACTATATTTATATACTGTACTTCAAATTAGAAAAAGTATGAATTTCCTAACCTAACTTTTTATAACTGAAAAACTGTCATAATTATTCATAAAATATTCTTTTTGTATGATCAACCCCCACTTAGTAATGACTGAAAATTCTATTTGCGTGTTGCTCAGCGGGCGCTGCTGCAGCACGCTCGCTTTGCTCTCTCGGCTCTTGCGATTTTTGTCGTAATGGATTGGAACAGTAGTCATAGTGCTCATCTATTCGGTTTTTATTGTATTTTTTTAAATATTTTACTCATTTTTTAGGGGTTACTTTAAGTAATTTTTTTCTTTTAAACAATATTATCAGTGATGATTTAGCATTTACTATACTAAAAATTTGCGCAACTTTGAATACAGCTAAATCTCTAGAGAATCAAATTTGTTTTTTTTTTTAATTAAAATAACTTTCTCTCCAAAAATATTGTTGAGTGAGTAAAACTCAAAGCAAGACATACAATAAAAAGTGGAGCGCTACTTGATTTTTAATGGCTGGGACGTGCTGAACATGGCGGAGGAGCACTGAAAAAGTAGCACTTGCGATTGTGGCACTACAAAGACAAAACAAAATAATCATTGGCTATTTCATTCGCTCTTATAAGTTCCCCATATTCTTGCATGTTATCAGTTAGGTATGCCGCATGATTCAGTCAATATGTGGGCTTGCTTTTTTGATTCACAGATACCATATATTGAAATATAATATATGCCCTATGTCACTCAGACATTTAAGATGAATATAACGACACTTCATATGTTCAAATCCATCAAGCCATTTAGGGTAGAGTGTGTATCAAAGAAATATTTAGGATACATATATACTAGAAAACGTTACCCTCTGCAATTGAGTATTGATATAAAAGTCTCGACTATACAAAATAATTAACTAAAAAGATAAAAACAGCTTTATAATTTATAGACTCTCAATAAAATACACTGAATGTTATGTATTGCACGCGGGGACGATTAAAAATGATATATTATTGGAATTTTTTTAATATTTTGGTAATTAGTTTGTCCTCACATTCTATTGATTATAGAGCTTGTTTTTATCATTTCAGTTAATTATTTTCTTACAAAGTTGGGATTTTTAATTTTTCAAGTACATAACTAGCCTAAAGTGTAAAATACGATCTGTATCTAGGCAGCCTGCCAGTATAAATTTCTTTCATACCAAGGAGTATCTATTCCATTCTCACTTTTTATTGAACACCCTTCATAACTACACAGATAAAAATAATTACTTCATCTAAATTAGTTTACTTCATTCAAGATATTTTCTGTTTCCTATATAAGAAAAAATTAAATTTCTTCATGAGAGAAAAGTCATTTCTTAAGACCAATACACATGAACAATTCACACGAAGTTTCACATTTAATCGGATAAACAGTAAATTTTTCTTATAAAAAATATTATCTCTTTCGTGTAAGAAACATAAATGCTTGGTTATAACAACTGTTTTATTGTAAAAAAGCTAGTCTTTACACAAGAATTTAAAAGTCTCGATACAATATTTTAAAGTATTTCATCATCAGCCCGTGTCTCTCCACTGCAGGATATAGGCCTCTCCCAAGGCTCGCCACCACACTTCTATGATGGATAAAATTAGAAATCCGTCAAAGAACTAAAGTTGTCGACATAGCCAAAGCAATCAGCAAGCTGAAGTGGCAATGGGCCGGTCACATTTGCCGTAGAACTAATAACCGATGGGGTAGACGAGTTCTCGAATGGAGGCCACGTACCGGAAAGCGAAGCGTTGGACGCCCCCCGGCCAGGTGGCCAGATGACCTGAAGCACCATACCGGGGGTAGTTGGATGCAAAAGGCGGAGGACCGTGTGTGGTGGCGAGCCTTTCAAGTATTTGTGGAATGAAAAATATGATTGTCATCAGAAAAACTTAAGGCCATCGGCCTGTACTGCAATAATCTGACTGATGCTCATTGTTCAGCTAAAGCTAACAGGGCAGAGTATCGCAGGCATCCACTATGTCACTAGCTACCTAGCTAAGCACCTACTTACCTATGCTGACGTCGCTATTTTGTCAGCTCGCCTTGCCTAACCTTATACTAGCATCTGACAAGGTACTTTGTGTGGTTAAATGATTGAAAATTAATTAAATATCAATTAAAATTAATGTAATTAATAATCGAAAACTAATCTATTTCATTAAACAAAACAAGAAAGTGTATTCCTTGCTTTCTTTTTCTAAGTTTTATATATAGCCAATTACTTAGATACAGAACCAAAACAATCTTGGTTGAAAATTGATGTACCATACTAGTCATAACTTTTAAGACAAGTAATCATGATTGTCAGTTCAAAAACAAGGTAAATGCATTCTCAAATTGAATTTGTCAGACTCTCCCAAAAAGAAATAAGTCTTGGCTGAAATAGGAGAGTTTGAGAATTTTTAATTCTTATGCTAATAAACAGGAGTAATTTGTGTGAAGCAAACTACTTTGATAGAAAATATATATTTTTAGATTTAAGAAGTAGACTTTGAGGCATACTCGTTTCTTGAGTGAAAATTTCATCTTTATCTGTAGGTATACCTTTTCATTGTGATAATTTTAAATTAATATTAATTATCATAATTGTAAAAAAATGTTTAATTTTCTTGTTTTATGATTAGTAAAACTAATCTACCAATTTTTTTAGGAGAGTGGTCTTTTGTCATTGGGAACTGGAAGTGTGAGCTGGTGGGAAAGCAATGGTTGGGGTTGTGTACCTGTTTGGACGGAAGCAGAAGGTCCAGGCTCTTGGCGACCAGCGCGTGTCGATGGATGCCTATTACCCTGGCCACAAGTGGAACTTGCACAGTCAATTTTAGGTTCTCTAGTAACAGTTATGGTTCTACCACTTGCAGCAATTGTAGCATATCAGTCTTACATAGGAAGGAAAGCAACAGGTAAATATTAATAGGATAACTTGACTGACTGACTTGGCCGAGTGGTTAGAGACCATAACTGCAGAGCCAAGGGTCGGGGTTCTATTCTATTTTTCCATGTCTGGGTGTAAAATATCTATGTATATATCATAAAGAATATTTAAGTATGTTTATCATTTGTCTGATACCTATAATACAAGCTTTGCATAGTTTTCGACTAGATGGTGCTTTGTGGGACATCCCAGGTATTATCATTATTAAAGTAAAATGATGACAGAGTAAACTATACGTGCATCTTAGCCAGTTTGAGATTTGCTTAGAGGTGGCATCTTCATATTAATTAATAATATAATATCTGGACATTTCATACATGGTCGTCCAGTTCCAAATAAACATAGCCTATTCTATGGGTATTAGACAATTGATATAATATAAATAGGTACTTAAATATACATATATACATATTTGAGTAGTGACATATATAGATATTTAGCACCTAGACATGGAACATATAGACATGTTCATGCACATAAATATCTAAATTGCCCTGGGCGGGTTCGATCCCGATCGGTAATTTAGATCGTAGTCGGTATACTTTTGTTTGCGTGTGTAATATTTGTCGCAAGTTTTGTACATGCGATTAAAAAAATTCTTGGTATACTACTACCATGCATGATCAAAATCTTGATCCTGGTCATTTCTGCCCCCCTCCAGGGTCTCAACCCTGTGCCTGGGTACTGCTGGTACTACCCTAGTTACGGTCTGGTTTGACTTAATTGATTTTGCCAAATTACCTTTAGTTACATGATTTGCTTAGGGATCTAAAGTTTTCAATTTAAAACTCTTTTACTAGAACTAAATTTTTGCTGTTAATTTTATATGATTTTTGTAAAATCTGTTAAAGTTTTTAAAGACTCAAAGTATATTGGCAAAGATATGCTGACATTGTCTAGAAACTGTTGTATATATAATAACTACATATATCTATGACTAAATTTTTTTTGCCATTATGACAGTACAAGAGTTTGGAAATTTACTTTTGTTGGTCATTATAGAAGTTTCTAAATAAAGGAGTGAAGATATTTATATAGTTGGACATAGTGTCTAATTATGGAATTTGGGCCCTTCAAATTAGCTTCCGAGTTTCTAAAGACTGGTTTTTGTATAAATTGTTTCAGAAAAAGATAATTCTTCGCGCCGGCCGGTATACAAGATAGAATTGAGTCCTACAGAAACTGCCATTAGTGAGAACTCTTTGAAACCCATGACACCGCGTCGAGTGAAACGGCGTTCTGGATCACGTGGGGTCGGCTCGTCTGTGCGGCGTTCGCGGCGCTCGTATCGCAACGCGGGCTACCTCGCCTCGTCAGCTTCCTTGCCCCGAGAATCCCGTCCTTCTCGGCCCACGTCCGCCCACTCATCATATTCCAATTTCCACGGGGCAAGGCCGGCTTCGTATCACGCGCCAGAAGTCACTACTCAACCCGAGGACCCATACGATCCGCCACCACCGGAATCCATGCCGGCTCTGTCCACTGGCTACAATAGTATTAGGCGAGGTCAGGCACTCACCGGCTACGACGTCGTAGGTCCTTACAATGAGCCTCACAGGATGTACGATCCTCCAAGAGGCAATGAAATAAAAATGCATAGTTATGATAGTCGAAACCATGGCTATGACGGAACTATAACGAGCTACACGAGCAGAACAGAACCGATAGACACTCCTTGTGAATCTCCGGCGTACGGTGCAGCGTACGGGGGCGGTGAGGCGGGGTGGGAGGCGCCGCCGCCTCCTGCGCCACCATACAGTGCGCGCGCCACACCGCAGGCACCAGGTCCGCCCGGCTACCACGCCGCCGCCGCCACTGATATTTACAACATTACCTGACCCATCTCTGTGTACTAAGAATAACTACCTATGTGCCTTATAATTTATTTAAACCTTATTATTAATCTCAACTATATATTTATTTTCACGGTCACGCTGTTTATAAATTCATTAGGTACTTGTTTTCTATAGGTCATAGAAAACTAACGTATTTGATACATAATGGACGTTACAAGCTTACACTTTGTTGGAAAAAGTAGTTTTTAACTACAAATTAAGTAATAGGAATACACAATATTACTATGAAAATTCATTGCGCCAACAGTATTTATACTCAAACAGCACGTGTCAAGTTCAATAATCAAATACAACTTCTTGCACAGTACTGTAAGTTCCTTTTATGCTCTCATTTGATTATTAAATTTTAAGATAATTCTAATTAGATGTAGGTATTTGAAGTTTCATCTACAATTGCTAATGGTTTGTGCGCAATGTGGTATTAAGAATTTAATATTTCTAATTAGATATCATTTGATTGGACCTGTGTAGGCCAAATGACTTAAATAACTAATTTAACTTAGTTAAATTACAACATGCTTGCCACATCTTTTTTTTCATTCAAATTTTTGAAGTGACATTCTAGTTTTTATTATAAGTTGCATTTAACTAGGAATATTTATTTTAAGTGGAAATGTAAGTTGGTGAATGGAACATCGTGATAGCCCGAACACAGCAAACCTGTTTCAAATCAATAAGGGGTTTTTCTGACTTAAGTACACTATGTCATTGACTCCGTGCCTCAAAAAGCGCAATGAGCAGTCGGTCCCGGTTGCTGTCAATAGATGGCGGTGGTTACAATCCGCCAACTCGCGTTTGAGTAGCGGGTGGATTTAGCTCAGTTAAGAAAATTCTGAGAAATAACTAAGTACCCGGTAACCTACATATGCTCCATTCCATTCCATCAGCCCATTATACCCCACTGCAGGGGATTAGGCCTCCCACCAGGGTGAGGAAACTTGAAGCGTAAATCCACCACGCTGCTCCAGTGCAGGTTGGTGGATTGTAATGGCCATCATCTATTGACAGCAACCGGGACCGACTGCTTAACGCTCATATAATGCTCATTAGTAGTAAAAATATAGTAGTAAGCAAGATTAAATCTTATGTGACGTCTCCGAATGCAGCCCCCTTAAAATGGTACACATTTCGTCCTATTTATGTTTTATGTGTAAATGAATCATTTTGGCACTTTGAAGAATGTTAGTTATGGTAAATGTGATTTTGTAATTTCTACTTATAAATAATCCACATTAACATGAGGTTTAATATATGTTAGGATGAACATTTTGTATAAAACCTGTTACAGGTTCTTAGTAAAAATTTAACATAAAACAAAACAGATTGACCAATCCGTCCATTTGGAATACCTACTAAGCCTTAGCTATAGTAAGACATTGGGGACCAAAATTATCGAAAAACAAAATGATGTGGTGGTACCTTGTCTGGAATTGTTTGTATAGGTACAATTAATTACATTTAAGGAATCTGGTTTTTTACATTAATGTAGGAAAAAACAACCCACCATATTTTAGCAATGAACCAATTGAACATAGTTATATTTTCTCGAGCTTTATTATCTTATAAGATTTATTATAAACCAAACACTTAAATAATTTTTATACCAAATATATATTTTTATACTTAGAATTTGTTTTATTAAGTGAAAATCTTTTGGGAATCTGGTGACTGTGTAGAAAGTGACATCTACCAGTTCTTACAATTTAACATGTATTTCCCATGAGGGACCATATTAAAACATGATAAAGTATCCACTAGCAAATACACTTAATCGATAATCGATAATATTGTCTGTACAGCGGGTGGATGCCGCCGCAACGGTAATTGGGACAGTAATCTAGGTCAAAGGCCGTATTCACTTACTTTTTTGTACTAATAATAATCGTCTTGCTGAACCTTGTGATAAAGCTATAATTAATAAGTAAGCATTACCTGTGGTCAACTGGCTGTTTTTGATTTAGGTGAATTTCAAGTGACCAAAAATAAAACAAAATGTACCAATACCAATGAGATTCGGCTTGACATTTATAGAAAAGCATTAGTGAGTTGACCATACTTAAAATAATATCTGGGACATTCTATACAGCGCCATCTAGTTCCAAAGTAAGCAAGTATTATGGGGTACTAGACAACCGATATACATAATTTTTTTTTTATATCATATATAGGTACATCAAAAATTGACCAATAGTAAACCAATACGAGCGCCAATGATTAGGTACGAGCGCACACACTAGCTTTTTTTCCGCGCAGAATTGTCAGTACCTACCCATCCATTCACTTTCAGTCAGTACTGTTCGAGTTGTCCAAGAAATATGTCATCATCGGAGTCTGATTCTGATAAGTACATTAACTGTCACTGACGCCGTGTAAACAGTCAGTTCCGGTTGCTGTCAATAGATGGCGGTCGTTACAATCCGCCAACCCGCATTGGAGCAGCGTGGTGGATTAAGCTCCAAGCCCCCTCAGCTTGAGGGGAGGCCGAAACCCCTGCAGTGGGGTATAAAAAGGGCTGATGGAATGGAACCTTCAAGATGTTCTAAGATATTAGCGATTGATTGTTATTTACAATCCTTTGTTATTGTATTATATGCAGGTGCCTATCTCGTTCCTTCCCACATTGAAAAATCTGAATCAAATTTAGATTAGAAGTTGAAATCGATTCATTCCTACAAATGAGCTACCATAATAACTAATTGAGTTGTGATCTAAAAAGTTCCTCCAACCTTTGTACTTATTAGTTCTCAGTGAAATATTAAAAAAAAAACCACTTGTGACAGAGTACAAGATTGGCTCCGTGTCATTATCAGAAATAAAGGAAATACGAGATTTGGGTGTCATCATCGACAACAACTTAAACGTTATTTCCCATGTCAATAAAACCGTAACAAAAGCAACCCAAACACTTGGTTTCCTGAAAAGAAATACAGTTGGTTTTAGAAACCCTAACACCAAAATATTTCTCTACAATGCTCTTGTGCAGCAATCTTGAGTATGCGAGTGTTGCATGGTCTCCTTTCTACGCTGTCCATTCGCAATGAATTGAGAACATACAACGAATTTTCACCAAACACCTGACCTTCTCCTACAGTGGCTTTTCCCAGAGGAACCCATACAACCAGCGTTTGACCATTGACCACATTCAAAATGAACACTTTACATGATTGCAGACTTGTTTTGGACCTATGTTTCCTTTTTAAATTGATCAATAACCGAATCAGATGCAGTCATCTTCTGGATGAGGTACCTTTAGCTGTCTCTTACTCTTATCCCAGACATAAAATAAATTAAATTTTTTCCACTCCTTTTTCCAGAACAAACTTAGGTTTGCAGTCTCTATTGTGTAGAATCTTAAACGAGTATAATTCCTCCCTAACTCGTGACCCAGACATTGACGTCTTTCGTGGCTCGTTTGACACTTTCAAGCGGAGACTGCAGGATCTGTCACGCGGGAGGCCTTAGCTTGGGCCGCCTTTTTGAGTTTTGTTTGAGTTCAGAGTGACTACTACCTAGTGCTACCTTATAGTAAATGTTATGTACACCATAAGTGTCATTTATATTAGAATAATACTAATGAATTATTATTTGGTTATTGTATGAATATATGTGATGTGGTTGTGCTTTAATAAATAAATAAATCAAGTAACACATTCTATTGGCTGAGTAATTTCGGAGATAAATGGAGCAATGTTCGATTTTCGTATATTTACTTTAATATCCATAAAATTATGCATTTTAAAATAGACTGTCAGCAGAGCCTGGTATTTCTGATCTATTGTATATCGCACTTAACGACACAATAGATCTTATTGGAAAAGACACACTGACATCGTAGGTGCCCATCTTTCTGTCCGTTTAGGAAGCTCGCATCGGGTTACCACACGTCGAAGGTTGCTATAAGACCAGAAAACACAATATGTGCAAGGCGGTTTGGAGGAAGCTGGGGTCTAAACAGATGAAATGAAATAAAAACCAAAACTTTTGACAGAAAAAAATCGATCGTTTCGTTTTATGAGAGTACTACATAGAGGTCAGTAGAAGTCAGTGAGCTACAAAATCGTCTTTCCAAAATAACAGAAGGCGTTCACGAGGTAAGACATTTGTGCATAAGACGCCACATTTCGCGATAAGATTTCACTGAAGAATGGATCGATTCTTTTTATGGAAACACTGCTTAGAGGTCGGGTATGAGGTAGGAGTAAGGGAGCTATGCAATAATTGTCTTTCCAGGATAATAGAAACCGTTCACAAGGTAAGACAACATTTGGGCGCGATAAGCTTGTGCATAAAATTTTCGTTTTATTGTAGTTTTAAACTTGTTAAGCGTAAATCTTGAATGTCAACCGGGATCTTATTGTAAAAGCGTATACATTGCACTTTAAAAGATTTTGTGATTATACTGAGGAGGCTAACATGGTTGGCAAGTTTTTCTTTGTTTCGTGTATTAACATTATGTAGATCACAATTTTCTTTACATACATATTTTCAAATATATATTGACACGGCAATGTAAATATGTTAATTTCCTAAAACTTGTCTCTAAGTGATACTTTAGGCTTCAATTTATAGATTGCTCGAACAGCACGTTTCTGCAGCACGAAGATTGTGTCTACGGTAGCAGCATGTCCCCACAGCAGAATGGTATTAAGTCATCAAGCTATGGAACCCGCTTAAATACACCAATCTTGCAGTTTCTATGTTTGAAAGGAAGCGAACCGTTTTTACACCGCAGCATAAGCTACAGAACTGAGCCTTTTTGCTAAGTTAGTAATATGAGGATCCCATTGCAACTTCGCGTCTAGGGTGATTCCCAAGAACACAGTAGAATTTAGAAGGTCAAATTTTTCGCTTTTAATAATTATAAAGTATCGGACTACGTAGATAATAAAAATCCATGCGTGTAAACTGCTCGCCCATCAGTTAGTTTCAATGATATTAATCTTTAAGCACTTATTGTTTATAATTTTGTTAAAAAAGAGCGTCCCTCAGTTTCTTGCGTATTCTTCTGAGAGGAACCAGCACTTTTTGAATGCAATTTTGTGACGTTTTTCCCACAAAGTAATAAATTCTTTCTTGTGACGTATTTCAAGATTATGTTACATAACTACGAAATATGTTGGATTGATTGCCGGCGTGCACCCACCGTGCAGTCAATTTTAACCACAGTCGTTTTTCAAAGAAAAATCATGTTGACTTTTCATAGTTATACTTTATCATCGTATCAAGGAAAAATACAGAGTGCATAATAGGTACCATAGTGATGTTATGCTGGTCCTTCCGGTGGTAGCCGCGCGGAGAAGATGGGGTGTTTCCACGCTCTCTATTGGTCACGTATTTTATCGGACCAATAGACAGCCTCGCACGGCTAGTTTAATTTCTTGACTAAGCAGGTTAGAAAGGAGAATGAATAAAATATTAATAATAAAAGAAAATAGTGATCGAACATCGGTTTGTATTTAAAAAATCGCAATCTTATTGTTATTATTCTATTAATAACAATCTATAATGTACTGATCATCAAAACATTTCAGGGATACACCAAAATTTAGATAGCCTCAAATGATCACTCTCACTGCACTTAAAATTCATATCAAACTACTATTAGGTACGTCGCATAATTTAGTTGAAGCTATTTAAATATTTGTTATACACCACATTCTTTTAAAGACATAACACTTTAGGATTCACAATTTCACAGGCCGACGCGCAACTTCTTTCACAATGTACTTTTATTTTCACTATTTCGGACCAAAAGAGCAATAATTATTGTCATTTCATCCACATCCACCAATCTAAACATTTCATTTATACTAATAATTGCGGTTTTTTTTCATATTACTCTGATAATATATTTGCACAAAACAAATAGGGCACAACTTTCTGTGGCGTGATATTTTTACTTTGTGAGTTTATTTGTGTGCGTCATATGGGGGGCAGGGTGCGGCGCTCGGCAGGCGTAAGTGCGGGGTGCCACACGTCCACGATAAGGACGAGTCGTGGCCGAGTGCCGTTGTGCCAGACCTCGTGTTCAAAGCTGTCGTCGAACAACAACACCTTACCCACACGCCATTGCCTATCGAAACAGAAATAAAAAATGTTTGTGATCGATTAATAATAAGTAAAGAGAGGAATGTGATTCTTTATTCAAAAACTTGAATTTAATTAAGACAAAAGTTAATGAACATACCTAGTTTCATTATCGACTCTTAAATAAGTGCCTTTGGTGTTGGCGAGGCCGAGATGCATCCGCAAACGGCAGTTGGTGGGGCCGACGTGCGGCCGTATGTGGGTGCCTGGCTGCATGAGGCTAAATTTGACTTGCCCGCGGCGGCAGCCCCCGGCGGCCGGCTCGGCGCGCACAATGCTGCATGTGACAGGCGCACGTTTGCAACGGCTGGGCACCTCCTGCCCGCGTACGAAAAGGTCCAGCTGCGACCATTCCCCTTTGTCTCGGAGTCCTTCTTTTTCTTGTTCGTACAGAGCTCGCGCCGCCTCTGCTTCGCGCAGAATTTCCCGCCAGGAAGTTTCAAGTGACCGTGCTAAATTCGTGTACGGAGTCTGCACAACATTCCACCACGGCCAACTCTTGAGGCGCGGTACGTTGTACAACGACCGTTGAGAAGGAGAGAGGAAATGGCCGAGCGCAGCGCCACGTTTATGGACCTCGTGGGCTTCTTTCGAACGACCAAGCAAAAGTAACCCGTCTCCGAGGTGATAGTAGAACCTGGGGTCGCAAGCCGGGCCACTATCACCTTCCAAAGCTTTTTGAAACAAGCCTACGGCTTCCTCGAGGCGGTTGTGTTGCGTTTTCAACACAAATCCGTAGTGAGCTAGAGCCACGCGATCGTCTGGCCATAACCGCAAAGTTTCTGTAAGTATACTTTCTGCTAGGTCAACCCTGCAAAATTTAAGTACAACTAAATGTGAAGAAATATTACGAATTCAGTTTTTATAATGGTTCTTCGGTTACCTATTTGCCATAAGAAAGGAGATGGTGAGATTGTTGCGGTATGCAGGTTCATGCGGAAACCGTCGAATTAGTAATCTATGAATTGGTTCTGCGCTCAAGTATGCACCTGGAAAATGTAGCATGCTGATATTAAAAGGGCAAGTTACCTTGATGATTTTACCTAATTGCCAATATTTGTCTGACATTTTACATATAGCTTTTTTTTGAAAATATGGGGAAATACACACAATCTTCTATCACAAATTCATTTGTAATTTATCTCATTGTGTAATACTCAAACAAAGGTGTTTATTGTCTAACAATGCAATACTACACAAACCTTTGAAATACATTCTGTCGATTGTCCTATTGGTAATATCAAGCAGGCGATTGTCGGGCAGGCCGTCGGCCATTTTCAACAACTCAATGTAGGCGGCGATAGCACGTGCCAGCACACGGTTGTCGCGACGTGCTTCCGCCAGCGCGTCGAGCGCGCGCGCTATCACCCAGCGGGCGCGCGCGCTACTCCTCAGCCCGGCTGCGCCCGCGAGCTCTGCGGCCGCCGGCCACGCGCCCTCGTCGTATTAGTACACACATCACACTCTCATACGCACATTCTGCAAACTC
Source organism: Luffia ferchaultella (assembly GCA_949709985.1). Taxonomy (NCBI): domain Eukaryota; kingdom Metazoa; phylum Arthropoda; class Insecta; order Lepidoptera; family Psychidae; genus Luffia; species Luffia ferchaultella. The sequence continues at coordinate 16,376,049 of OX453240.1, read as the reverse complement.
AAAGCTAGCGTCGGGGGAAGCGGGACGCGGGCGGGCTGAAGGCGCTGGGTGCGAGCGCGCGCCTGCCCGCGACCCCACATACCGTGACACTAAAGGAAAAAATGGCACAACGAGCAAATGAAAAGGGAAAATGGATATAATGATTCAGTTTAAATCTAATAGTTAGTAGTCATATTCCTGGAAACCGATACCAAAATATGTTATAATTTTATATCATATCTACAAGGAAATAAAGATTGTATACAATTGTTGATGTATTTTCCCTGTTTGGAAAATTAAATATTCATTCATGCTTTTAGAAGGGTGCAGGTTTTTATTAAATCTAATTCATAAAAAATGTTTGAAGCAAATAAACATAAAACAGCTGTTAAAGTACACAATGATATTGTCTTATATTCAATGTTTACTTCAATGTTATCAAAACACATATCACACAAAATCTTAGCATGTCCTGTATAAGCATAAAAAATCAAAGAAGCAAAAATTGCACATTAAACTAATAAATCATGAAGAAAATACATCAACATTTCATTTAATGTATATTGACAGTTTGATTTATGATGTGGTGTAATAACAAATATAAAAATATCGAAAGTTTAATCTATAATTATTTTTGTTCAAGTATTGTGGACACTACAGGTTAGAAATAATAAATGCTCAGATATCTGGCGCACAAAGAAACATGTCGTTTGTTCTAGATGACATATGAATTGATCCTCCATCCGACCATTGAGAATTACTACAGAAGGATGCCGCTTCATAAACCCTTATGCCATAAGCTATGACCACCAAACGGTTTCTATCAGATAGAAATCAGAATAACTAGTCTGACTCAGCAGACTGAAGGGTTCTGAGATCGAACCAATCTAATAAGTTGGCTGAACTCGTATACTTTGACGAAGCCTTTTTTTACATGTGCAATATACTTCTGCCCACAAGTAAACATTTCATTGTGATATAACTTTATGAATTCTAAATTTTGGGCCAAACTTGGAGCACTCCAAGCAGAAAGTTGCCAAGTGAAACCGACTCCAATTGATTTCGGTAATTAATAATGTGTATTTAAAGAATACAAAAAACAGTAAACAAAATCTGACAAACATAGTTTCTTCTATTTTCGTTTTTGTTTCATTCTAGTTCAACTGAAGGAATGTGACACGTCGATAGAGTTATAGCGTGCCACAACAATATACCGCTATCATTAGGAAATTCAGCGATTTGGACATTTTTTTTCTCAATTGAGGCATATTTGTAAAATCATCAATATCAGATCAGCTGCCTTCGCAGACGACACTATAATTGGTAACATTAACAGAACAATTTCACACGCATACTCAACACACATACATACACGCACCCATACATCGACCCCTACACTCATATATTTATTATTTTTTATGTTTGTTATGGTTTTTATTAATTAAGTATATCATTTTATAGAAAATTTAATTTAAGTAAACTTATGATTGGCTTTGCAAAATGTAATTTGGTGAAATTTTAAGTTTACAAACTATTTATAGCTGTAAGTTTACTTTATAACAATAAATAAATAAATGAATGAGGTACCTACTACATCATGAAAATATGTATGTATATCTTATGACGCACGGTTTTATGCGGTGGGGTTCTAGTCTATACCCTTATTTTCCAATACCTGATGCAGTTGGTGCTCGGCATCGTCGAGCTGCCTGCGCCAACGAGGCTCGCTAGGCTCACCTGGCCACCAGTCTTCCAAACTGTTACCACCGTCTTCTGTAAAACGAATAATTTTTTGTAAACCAAATTTTTCCAATGTAACATAGCTTAGGATTCATTTAAATAAAAGAATTAAATCAAAGCAGATATGGCTAAAATATAGTTATTTTTGTTCTTTTTGTCGTGTGCAGTTAAACATTCTTGGCGTGATGTGTGATGAACACAATAATTTTGTCGAGCAAATGTTATAATTGCAGTATATTTTGTGGGTTTTTGTTATTTCATTATATTATTATGCCCATAGCTAAAGACTTGTTTTAAACATAAAGGTGTCACGCAATACGTTACTTACATACAGAGGCCATTCATTTCATTGGGATGGTAATGTTAGATGTTAATAAGAGCATGCTGGTATTAAAGCTAACACATTCGCTGAGAGTGTGCGCGTGTTTACTGTGTTTTTCGCCAGATCGATGCGGTTCGGGTAGGCGGCCATACTTCGCTTCCAAGCGACTCAACAATTCCTCATCATCAACGTCAGATATGTCTTCTTCTTCTTCTCCTTCTTCTTCGTCTTCCAGTTCTTCGTCAATAATCTCGACGTCGTCGGGTACTTCGTCTTTTTCAGGTTCTTTGGAATCCTTAGGTTGTGCCTGTGCAAGATTTGGTCCAATTAAATTTTCATCATCCTCCTCGACAATTTCCTCATCCTCGTCGCTGTACAACTCTTTGTCAGGCGAGTCGTGTTTCGCCGGCAGTGTACTTATGTTCTCATTCTGTAATCAAGTAAATCGTATTAAGGTCCAATCAGCTGTTCAAAATGTATTCCATTAATAATTTACATCATTTGTTTCAGCTTCCTCCTCTTCTAGTAATTCTTCGTCTTCAACTTTGGTCGCGGGTGCTTGTGCTATCACTTGACTCAAAATTCTCGGTTCCTCAGCTCGTTCCTCAATCTGGGTCTTTAACTTTGGTGGTTCATAAGACAATGTTTTTGGAGTTACTAAAAGCAATAAAAATGTTGACTATTTTGTTTTTAATTTAATTTATAATGCAATCAATGGCCAAAGTTATTACCGAAATGTACTGGCTCTTCAGGCAATAGAGTCATCCGCCGATCTATAGTCGACGGAGAGTCTTCTCTAATTTCGTTATGTTCAGTGCCGTCTGGTCCTAAATAAGCAACCATTTAAAAAACAAAATGTGGACCTGCATATAGCTATGATAATTCTGACAATTTTATTAGACTTCAAATTCTATATACACCTAAACAAATTATTTCTAATGAGGTTTGTACAAACGGCGAAATAACATAAGGTAACTAGAATTTTTGTTTAAAAATCTGTGAAATGTGTTAGTTGCGCGCGCCTGTACGCACCGTGGCGGGTGGCACGGCGCAGGAGGGCGTGCGTGGCCAGCAGCAGCGCAACGCCCACGCCCAGCTTCAGCCACACTGCAACACGCATGCGCGCACTATCAACCCCACGACCCTATCACTGTTTTTCATCTAAATATTTTATACAATGTATGATGCTTTGGTAATGAGCGCGTCCCCTAATTTTTGTTTTTTATAGAATCATGTCAAATTTTTAAGAAAAACGAATTAGTGAAAGAATTCTATTGATATATGTAAAAATGGCGAAGTTACTTTTTAAAGTTGATGGCGCTTTATCGTCATTTGGTACGAATCCACACGCAGCATAATGCGCAGGTCTTAGTAGCCCGTATCGAATGACGTCAAATGCGACCTCTTCACTTCCCGCCGTCAAGTTTCTATAAAATTATTTTACTACAACTTTTGTGACTAACTCCAGAGTCGCACAGGTTAGTTGCGCGTACTGTACTTTGATTTGTGATATCTCCAGTTATAAACCAATTTATTCCAAAATTTTAAAAGGGTAGTAATCAGTTTGTTAGACTAACGTGTAATCTAGGTAGTGTGATACAAATTCTTATTGAAGGTAACGCGCTCATTGTCTACTTGAAACATAGCTTGATATACAGGGTTACTGGTAAGCCCCGTTAGGTGATTGTAGATGAGGACATTATCAAATGATTTGACCCTATATTCTCTTATGCCAAAAGGAACCAATTGATATAATTTGAACTTAAGCGTTTTTTTTATTAGATGAAATAAAATTTAGAAGAATTTTCAAAATAGCTAGTGCTCCAAGCATTTTCATCAGACTATATTTGGTTTATTCAGATATTACCAATATTTAATAATCAGTAATATATTTTTCTGCCTTTATATAAAAATAAGATTCCGAAACTTCATTAGTTTCATAAATTTTTTTACCCTTGACAAAATGCAATTTCACCAAAAAATTGCTGTCAAATCAATTGTATAAATTATATTTAAAAAAAAATGTATTTCTAGCTATTCTTTGAAAAACCTTGGATGGTTTACAACATCACAGAAAAAAGTGATAAATAAATAAGGTAGAAGAGTTTTCAAGAATGAGATTTATGGCATTATGTTACCATCTATAAGCTGTAATATAATAGCACAGTCTAATAATCCATATAGTCAGTCATCGCTTTTGATATTGACGAAAAAGCCGCCGTCATCTTGACTGTTGGCCCAACGACTAATAGTGTACCTAATGGTTGTCACGCGTTAAAGGTAGTAGGTATTTAATTTTTTTTGTAACACGAGAGAATATATACCTGTAAATGATGCAAATTATTTGACCAGAAGTAAAAAACTGCACTTTGTTGTCTTAGATCATTGACTGATCTCCGCGCGCGCGTTAATACTAGATCCCGCAATACCTAAATAACAAACATTCATTAAAATGCGATAAAATTTGGAAAAACTAACCGCCTTTGTAAACTTTTTAGTTACTGGACTGATTGTTTGCAAAATCAATATCTAAGGGTCCGTGTGAAGTCCTATCACGAATGTGTGCTTAAAATTGAAAAAAGTGACCCCCATTTTGAACTTTTTATTAATTAGAACGATTGTGTTCAAAATCGACATCAAAAGTTCTTCTCAAAAAAATTCAAAAGGTCATCAATCTGTGGTCAAAATTGAAAAAAGTGACCCCCATTTTGAAAATTTTATATACTGGATCGTTTGTTTTTAAAATCGATATCTAAGGGTTCAAAAACCAGAAAATTTTTACAAAAATAAAAAGAACTTATGAAAGAACTCAATGAAAAATTCAAAATAACGGCCATTTTTTTCTAATTTTGACCACAGATTCGTGATCGGAGTTCACACAGACCCTGTGATATCGATTTTGGAAGCAATCGGTTTAGTAACTAAAAAGTTAAAAATGGGGGTTACTTTATTCAATTTTGACCACAGATTCGTCACTGGAGTCTACGCGGACCCTTTGATATAGATTTTGAAAGCAATCGGTCCAGTAAATGAAAAGTTCAAAATGGGGGTTAGGTTTTTAAATTTTGACTACAGATTATTGACCGAAGTCCACAGACCCTTAGATATCGATTTTGGAAGCAATCGGTCTAGTAACTAAAAACTTCAAAATGGAGGTCACTTTTTTTCAATTTTGACCACAGATTCGTGACTGGAGTCCACGCGGACCCATACACATCGATTTGAAAAGGAAACGGTCCATTAAATAAAAATTACCAAATAGGGTTCACTTTTTTCAATTTCGGCCACAGATTCGTGACCGGTGTCTACGCGGACCCTTAGATATTGATTTTGTAAGCAAACGGTGCAGTAACTTAGAAATTCAAAATGGCGGCCACTTTTTTTATGTATAAATGGATGTATATATAGATATCATATTGTGACTACATAAATGTGAGCACGGGATAGGAGATCCAATTCATGTGTAATTTAATAGTGTGTAAAATGTCAGTGTGTATGTATATGCAATGTTTTTTATTTCTTATATTATTTATGTAATTTTTGTACTCTTTGTAAGAATACACTGCTATAGTTTATCCCATTATTTGACAAGTATTCATTGCATGTATCATTACACTTTTTTAGAATGGTTTTTTTTTGTGCTTTGGTGTATGCCTAGGGGCTGACTGAAAATCAGTGCTGTGGGTGTGGTCACACACACCTGCAGCGGGAGCTGAGTCAGCTCCTGTCATGGCTGTCGAGACCCTTTTTTGTGTTTTATTTTTAATGGTCGACAGAGATGAATGTTGTTCAACACCGCACAATTACCAATGTAACATTTTATAATCAACCGAACGCCTAAACCCTATCAGATGGCACCCGAACGACTAACATCGTCACAGTATGCCGTTCGGTACATACGCCCCCCCCCCCCCACCGCACCGCACGATTGCTCTGTTTAAACGCCTTCGATAGCTGACTGTATGGGGATGACTAGACTGATAATAGCGACAAAATAGAAAATAGTTTATGTAAAATAAATATATTTTCATTTACCTATTTACCTACTTACGAGGCGGCGAGAAAAGTCTGGTAAAAATTAAACAAAGAAATATTGTATTGTACACTGCTACTACATATTTTTCAACATACTCTCCTCCTAGTTCGACACACATCATCCAACGCTTTTCTAACTTAACGTTTCTTTCCAAAAAAATATGATTTCGGTAACCCTTCAAAATATGCATTTGTGTCGCTAACGATGTCATCATTGGTGCTAAATGTCTTTCCGCCGAGCCATTTTTTTAAGTTGGAGTGTAGTGATATCTCCACATATTGTATTGTTATAAAACGCAGATTTTTTTTATTTCATAGATATAGCTCCGATCTTGTTTTTGGAATGGTCACACAATTGCGTTTTTGATCTACTGTGAACAAATACGACATCCATTAGGCGACATTTTTTTCATATCTAAACGTTGATGCAAGATGTTGCACACGTGTTCGTTATAAATGCCTACCATCTCTGCAATCTCACAAATCTTTACTCTTTGATCACTTAATACGATATCATGGATTTCGGCAATCGTTTCTGGTGTGGTGACGTCAGCAGGGCGTCTAGGACGTTCAACATCACTTGTGCTTGTACGATCAAATCGAAAATCAGTAAACCATTAATGAATAATTTTAATGGATGGCAAGGAATCCCCATAATAATCACTAAGCATTATCTCTGTTTCCGCAGTGGATTTTTTACAGAAAAAATTATGTTTAATTAGCTCACAAAAATCACTTTTCTCCAAGTTTAAACACATGTTGCAACAGTTTTTTTATTCTGGCTGTTAAATAAACTAACGAATACAACTGGCTGAAAATTTACATAAAGTCTGAAGAAAGGTGCATGATGGATATTTCATGCAATTTATGATCATTTCACACCGAAGTAAAATTTCACTAGACTTATCAGGCCGTCCTCATATAATACTGAAAAGGACTGTCGCAAGTGTTATTAAATATGAGCTAATGAGCGTGAGTAGCTAATCGTGTGATGACTAGTAACTATAAAAAATATGTTAAACCAATAAACCTGCCTGCATAATCACTTAACTGAATGGAATTTGGTTTGAACAACGTAGAATATGCCACGCACTTTTCGTTCATATAATTATGACTGGAATGGTATAAGGTTATTACAGGCGGGGACAAACAAAAACTGCAAAACATATTTTGGTAATTGGGTTGTTTATTATCGCCTGCAATACCTTTGAAGATATATTTATATGTTAGTATATTTTTATAATTACTTATATTTTATATTATTTTTATAATACTCATTTCAATTAAATGATTTTGTAGTCCAGGTTTTCGTTTCTCTTTTTAATTTTAATAATTTAGTTTATTTAAATTTTTTTAGTTTTATTAATTACCAGGCATTTACTTTAGTTTTGGTTACAGCCCAACAAAGATATAACATATATAATTTACATTGATCAGTAAAAACATTGTGTAAAGTCAGTTTAAATTGTTACTGATTTCTATTTTTGTTAATTAAATTAGTATTATATTATGAGTGATACATATTTTTTGTCATTTAAGTTTTTATAAAATAGATTATTATTATTATTTATAAAGTTATTATTATTATTTATAAAATAGATTATCATTATTATTTATAAAATAAATTATTACTATTATTTATAAAATAAATTATTATTATTTTTTATAAAATAGATTATTATTATTTTTTATAAAATAGATTATTATTTATAAAATAAATTATTATTATTTTTTATAAAATAGATTATTATTTATAAAATAAATTATTATTATTTATTTAATATTATATCTATTTATTTATTATTACTGTCTTTGCATTAAACATACTGCTTTTTAGTTCATCTCAAAATAGTAGCTTAAAAGTGTTATAATTTTGTGATCACCTGAACGTAGTTTAAACTTAAAGAGCGTGCAGAGCTTACCAAAACAACACAATAAAATTATGTTAATTAATCACTACATATAAAATAAAGTCCCCCGCCGCGTCAGTCTGATTTTCTTACGGTCGTTTTCAGTGGACGAAGTGATTCAAGAGGAATGTTTGTGTATAATTCATTAACATTTTGTGCAAACTGGTTGAAACATGACGATGATTGTTGAAGATGTCATAAAAAAACAAGCCGACTGGAAGCTTTCATTGAAAACGCTGCCTAATCCCGTGAAAGATATAATAAAACAATATATGGAGGAATTGTTGCTCTTTTATAGGTCTCAAAAGTCAGGGATGGCCTGTCTAGTTTTTAAGAAAAGCTACTATACTTATTTTTATGTTAAAAAAAATGGCCACATTTAATGTGGTAATTGGAAAGTTAATTACAAGGATATGATATTAATCCTTATCAAATCAAACACGTTAGTTACCTTAAGCATTTTATGTACATTATAATTGTCCTTCACACCATACAATTTAAATTAATATCTTAGGAGTTATGGTACAATAAATATTGTCTCGTGTGATAAAATTAATTCAAGCAGTGCCACACTGATGCTGATGTAATTAGGCAGGAGTTATCAATGTTGTATACAGAGAAATAATTTAGTTAATTTTTATGTGCTATGTTATTCACTTTTTCAAAAATTGGAAATAAAATATACTAAAAATATTCCACTACATCAGAAAAAAAAATGTAGGCATTATATACTCTACTACATAGCAGGCAGGATGAACGATTTTTATTTACGCTTATATAATTTATTTATTAAGACAATAATTTCCTTCCAGAGCATTGTGTTGAATTCCTAAAATCTTTCTTAAAACGGTTAAATTAGCAAAACATTTATTTTGATTGAAAGTTAATTTTTAAAATGTTGCATTCTTAAATGACTCATTGTTTAATTATTATAGTAATTAATAAAATTCACATTATAATTACTATATTTTGCCCACGGTTTTGGAGTTTCTTCACTATTGCTTTAGTGCAGCATAAAAATAGAACACCCTAGTGATAGACTGCCAGCCCATCATCGCTCAATAGCATATAAAAAAGTAAATTCTGAAAGCCAATATGTAATGGTTTTAAATAAAACCTTTTGTTAATTTTTTTACAATGTCATGGCATTCGCACGTTTTTGGGAATTGGATACTCACCAAATTAAGAATATTACAATATTATTAGAATCTAAGTTTTGTAAATTCAACATTGTGAGAACATAATGGTCTAGAGCGCATAATTTCATAAATATTAAATATGTCAGTTTTACATTTTAAATATGTTCCAAGTTTGTAAACGTAATTGAGATAAGAGTAGGCTAACTCGCGCGCTCTGGCATTAATTCTGGCAGTGTTGCCTAGATACATAAACGTCTCAGCTGAAATAATAAAATTCATACTATCAGACGTTTCGATGTAAGTACTTAAAGTGTAATATATAAATTTGAAACAGTTCTCAAAATCAGATACAGTACTATTCGTAAAGGTTTATAGTTCCATTAGTGCAATTTCAATATTTTCATAGGTCAGTGCTCTTTGTAAAACGGGTGAAGTCTTTTGATCCCAAGCAAAATAGAAGCCCTTCTGTAAAGCATCCTAGTAAAAAAGCTAATTTATAATTACTAACACTGAAATATAAGTTTAGAGGGGTGTGAAGTGTGTAATGGTGATTAATGAACATACAACAACAACAGCAAATTTTATGAATATTATTACTTATCGATTTCAATAAATTTTAATATTTTATTTTTGTTACAACTACCAACACGAAATAAACAAAGTATCCAACGGAAACGCGAAAACCAGTAATACTAGTATGATATACCAATTGCAAATTTAAAAAGCAATCAACTTTAGAATAAATATAATGCATCATATTAATTTAAATTTAAATGTAAACTAATATAAATTGAAATGAATAAAAAAAACCTGCCAAATGCATGTCGGACTAGCACACGAAGGGTTCCGTATCACAAAGCAATATTTAACACTACCTTTTCCCTTTAAATAGTTCAGTAAAAAAAACAAGAGGGGTACAATTGCAAAATGTGATTATTTGTAAAGATCTGTTAATAAGTAGTTGTCTAATTAATCTTGTAATCGCAAAAACGAATTAGCACGACACTTGGCTGGTTTGTTTTAGAATTGTATTATTATTATTTGTCGATTTACTGCATTATTTTGTTACTTCATTTACTGATGTATTGTCATTTTTAAGACCGAGCCCAAAACGCCGAAAAAAAATTTCTGGCATGGGGACACCTTTTATTTTTAACTTCATTTTATTTTTATTATTTGTTGTTATAGCGGCCATAGTATTAGGCTTTTACATATGAAATTGGTATTTCGTCGAACTAGCCACTTTGATCTCAAATATCTGGCATTTGGTTAGGAATTCCAAATTTACATTTATTTCGAACCTAGACTTGGGTGTTTCGAATTTAGTCATTCATTTGTTTTCACGCCAATTGATTTTTCTTTAACACCGTTCTGTTCATAATATAAAAAAACATAACATATCGCGTTATTTACGAATACGAGTTTTACCGTGGCAACAGCGCTGCAGAAACAGCTTGGAGGATTAATTATATATATGGGGAAGCTACTGTACATTATGATGCAAGTATAGTAAGCTACATATTATAATCGATGTGTTTATAGCCACGAGGCGAAACCAAGTGCTTATAATAAACTGATGACTATATTAGCCAGCTTACTGAGTACGAGCATCATACGAACGTTTTTCAATACATTTGCGATTAAAATTAGGTAGATACTTTAAATGTAATAATGGCGGAAGCTAAGGGCGCGAGTGGGTTGTTTTTCGCAGTTTACGCATGCGTTACAAACAGAATGCTCGTTTGTGATTGGTGTTAAGTAAAAAGGTCTAGTACTGTAAAATACAACATTATGGAACAGGTTTCGATGCACACGAAGAAACACGTGTCGAGTGCTGCGTTACACTACTCAACCGTCACAAAAACGAGGGAATTTAGAATCGTATCGTTATGTGTATGAAAAATGGATCCTGTACAATAATCGGTAACGCTCATCATATACAGTAGAGTAGATAGAGAGTTGCCAGTGAATGCTCAATGGTATCGCCACGCGGGCAGCGAGGGGTAGCAGTGGCCGCACGCGCGAGTGAGTACAGGCGAGGTAACCGACCTCTCATTCTTCGCTATTTTATACTACTGCGCCGCTTTCTGTAAATAACTTCATAGCGGCAAAGATCCGTGCATATTACTGTAATAGCTGAACAAAGGAGAACCGGCTAAATCCTGTCCCAAGCGAAAGTTGACTCAGGAAAAAGTACTGGTGTCTGGTTAACCAATGCTGGGTGTCATCCACCACAGCTTGCTAAGATCTGACCAGACGATTACAGCAGATCTGTATTGTCTGTATACTGTGTCTGTTACTGGTCTGGTCAATTGCTTTAGCCCACTGCTGCGTGAGGACAACGCTCGACCACACACTGCACAACAGACGTTCACCAAATTAGATGGGCTGCAATTAGAATGTATCCGACATCCACTATATATTTTTCCGAAAATTGGACAATTTCTCGCAACGAAAAAAAATCAATTCCGATAAGACAATCCAAACCGCCTTCAAAGATTTTATTGATTCTCGCACCCACAACTTTTCCAGCAAGGCAATAAATTAACTATCTGTAAAATGGCGAAAGTGCATATATAACAATGGTATACTTTTTCCATATAAAACGCCAATTTCATATGTAAGGACCTAATAATTAGACATTGAAAATTTTAGATGTCTACCTATTACAGTTCAAACGATACAGCCGTGTGTTAGATGGACGGACGGACAGCAGCGCCTTGATTGACATTGACTCGATTGACCTTCATTGACACCCTTTGGGTACGGAACCCTAAAAGGAATAAATAAAAGAAAATATTTGGGAACATATTATTTTATTATATCTCAACTGTTTATCAGGTTTTTTGAATAAATGAAGTATGTGAGCTGCAAGCGAGATGGTAAAATCTAGTATTAGTTGAAATCAAGCATGTGACCATTATAAATAAATAATTCAATATTGAAGTTTCAAAACTTCATCCGTGGACAATCAGAATTGACCTTTTACTACTGAATACGGGCGACTTAAGGCCAATTGTAAACTACTTAAAATTAAGGAAACCATTACTCATTAAATGTCTTGAATTAGAACTTTAAGGACTATTACTGGTATATGATTGGTTACATCCTTAACTAAGATACTGACTTTCAGTATCCTTCTTGAAGCTGGCTGTTGAATATCTAGTAACATTGGCAGCAATGTTGTGTTTAGACTTGTTTACAATCTAATTGTTAACAGTGATACCATTGTTTTTATAAGCTGTTTTTACTTAGTTCATGCAAAGTTTTCTTGTTTTTATTGAAATATTAATATTAATGAATGAAAGGAAAGGAACTAACTTTCAAAAATTGTTTATGTACCATTAAATAATTTCTAAAGCAATAAACTTATCATTTTGATTACTAGTTCACTAGTTAATGGTATATAAAATTGATATTTTTAGCAACAATTATTTGTAAACACTCAAGTGGTACATTTCAGACATCTTTCCAAAAAGTTGCATACGATTCTGATTGCACATGGTAAGAATTAAGTATTAACATGACACCTTCTGTCTAAAACATTTTAAGTGCATAAAGAGTTGCATTATTATTGTACAACAACTATAAATAAGAGTATAAATTTGGTACCTAAATGAAAAAGTAAATATTTACAAAAGTAAAGTAAAATATTAGGAATGCATCACCTAACCAAATATTTTAAGCAAGATTACAATGAGTATCGTAATCTTGTTTGATTGTAGAAATTATTATATAAAATGTAGAAATAACTGATCATTCTACTTATAAGTATACACTTGCAAAAAAGATAGCACAAAACTATTGGTCATAGTTTACTTACGATGTGATGCTTTCTCTTCCTCACGGCGCAACTCCTGCTGGCGTTTCTCATATTCCTCTTCTTCAGCCAGAGTGTCGGCAGGAAGCTGCTCTGATGATTCTTCTACCTGAAAATATCAATGTAATAGTTTGATATAAAGACAATAACATTATTAACATAGAATACGTTTATTTGTTTATAGGAATCATCTTATATTAGACATTAGAGTAAGCATAGAATAAGCGAAGACCACTCGCGGACGTATCCTGGTAAAAGATACTCTACCTTGTATATGCATCGAAACAGAACCGCGCAGAAAGGGCAATGTTTTAAGAAGTTTTTTTTAATAGCGTCATGCCATATATCAATAAAAAATATTGACGGAACCTCGGCATTGGTAATAAATTCTGACACTTCAAAATTGATATCCTCGTTTATGTTTATTACTAGGTATGCCAGCGACATTGCTCTACAGTAAAAAGTTTCTTATATGTTAACCCAGGTACAAAATTATCGTCACACCAAATATTAAAATCCGTTCAGTAGTTTTCGCACGTAGCGTGCGTGCGTCAGACAGACCTACGAAAATTGCAAAAAATAGTGTTTTGATATCTATACTACCATCGCAACCTTCCAACAGTAAAAGATCTGTCTCAGAATTAGTGAAATTTGAATTTGCACGGTAACAGTGATTAATAAAAAAAATAATTTAATTTACACTTAGATTATTTTTAAAAAGTGTATGGAACTTGGCCGAAAAATCATTAAAGTAACTTCTATGTTTTGTCAGCTTTTTGGATAAATACAACAGTCAATGAAAAACGTTAGAGTTTTAAATTAAAAAAATAAAGGTAAAAATTGTTGTTTATCTAAAATAAGAAAGAAGTCTTGAATCAAAAATAAAATAAAAAACTTGAAAAATCACAAACCTTGTTTAAAATGTTTACCATTGTTGGGAATGCAGGCGCACGTAGCCGTTTATGCAATAAAACAATTGTGATTTTCAAGGATTTAAATTTTTTTTTGTTTCATTTTAATTTTTAACGAACGACAAACGAACATTTTACAAAGTTCAATTTTGTAAATAAAATTATTGGAATATGTCTTGAGTCTCCAACCGAAAGGCCCAGGACACGAGGTACTTAATTAAATACAAGACATGAATCTTTGTACAGTATGGCTAAAAATATAATGCGCATGGAAATCTTCGCCTTACTTCGGCAAAGGTCGTATTTCCGAGCAGTCGGAAAGCAATATCTTTATAGAGCGGTTAAAATCCACAACGAAATACGTGATGTTTGATACATTAAATGTTTTTTTTTTTTATTAACGAATATGTCTACAAATAAACAAATTAAAATTACAATTACAGTAAAGTTACGCGTTACCTATGGGATCTATGTTACGAGTTTTACTCAGTTTAGATTTTTGCTTTAGGTAAGCTTAAGATAAGCTTTAAGTAAAGCTACTTGCAATGTAATTATTTAGTAATTCTAAGGTGAAAAATAAACTACTATTATTTATTAAAATATTGAAAGTTAAAAATAACTTTAATAACTGTAATGAAAGTCATGGTAGTCGGTTCAACACTGATTTATTTTTCTACATGAGGGTAGGACATAAGTTAATAACAAATACTACATCTTTCCCTTCACAAAGAAAATAAGAAAAACATGTAAGATAAATTACAATATACGTTACTATCAGTAATTACAAACTAAGACGAATCGAAATGAAAAGCTAATTTGCGGCGCGCTTCGCGCGCAGCCGGTCTCTCGCTTTGCTCACGCCCACGCGGCGATGGTATACTTATGCCTTCAGGAGACCACGCAGGGTCTGCCTCGTCCGCACTTGACCACCGCTCCTCACCGCCTATCTCATCCTTACGAGATGTCTGTGCTTCCAAGCTGCCATTACCAGACATTGTGCACATCATCTCTTTCTCTTCCAAAGAATTAGAATGTTTATCTGTGGCGCTATTTAGTGATATAAGATGCCGCCGATTACGTCTGTATCGGCTTCCCGAGCTGTCCCGAACGAAATAGGAACGTGGTTGTGGCGCGCATCCCTCTACATACATGCGGCGTCGGCATGCTCCATCTAACACCACCACCTCTTCGCCGCGTGCCAATTCTGGTAGGCTCTGTGACCGTTTATCGTAATGTTGTTTATTACGTTCTTTATTGCGTAATATGTTGGTATAATCCATGTTATTGTTTCTTTCTGGCATAAGTTTATCATGATGAACTGGCAATTTTGTATTCAATCTACGGCCCATTAATAACTGCGAAGGCGAACCGATACCGTCTCGTGTTGTCGCTCTGTAATTTAATAACGAAAGGTAAAAGTCTGTTCCAGATAAAATTGATTTAATCAATAAATTCTTTATAGTCCTGACTGCGCGTTCACTTTCCCCATTAGATTGAGGGTAATTAGGTGAAGTAGTGGTATGAGAAAATCCCCATTCCACAGAGAATTTGGAAAATTCTCTGGAAGCATAGGCAGGCCCGTTGTCCGTAATTAGCTCCATCGGTATTCCATGCCGTGCAAATTGGTCTTTCATGGCTGTAATTACGGTCTTTGTACACATATCCCGTAGTGGATTGACTTCTATGAACCCCGAGAAGTAATCCACTATTAATAAAAAGTATCTTTTATCATACTGAAAAATGTCAGATCCCAGTTTAACCCAAGGCATCGACGGCATAGTGTGCGGTATCATCGGCTCGCATCGTGGACGTGGGGCGCGCTCCATACACGTCCGACATCGGCGCACAGCGCGTTCCACGGCCGCCGACATACCCGGCCAAAACATGACGTCACGCGCTCGCCGCTTACACCGGTCTATGCCTAGATGACCCTCGTGTACGCGTGAAACCATATCCTCACCTAATTTTCGTGGCACATACACTAGATCATCCTTAAAAATAATACCGTCCACATAATGAAAACTTCCTTTGTATGACCAGTGATCCCTCAAGTTGACTTCTAATTTATATTTATTTTCCGGCCAGCCGTTCATTATGTAGTTAATTAATAACTGACATTCTTTGTCAGTGTTTGTGTATTTCTTTATTAAGTTTAATTTACTATCGCTAAATCGTATATTTTCAATTAAAAAACAAGTTTGTTCGTCTACTTCCATTGAAACATTGCGTTGCATCTCATCAGGTAGCGCTGCCCGCGACAATGTATCCGCCACGTACATGTATTTACCCGGCTTATATGTCACTGTTACGTCATAACGTTGCACCCGGAGCATCATTTGCTGAAGGCGTGCTGGAACCGATTCTAAGGATTTTTTAAATAAAGCTTCCAAAGGCTTGTGATCGGTCTCGACTGTAATGTCATGGCGACCAAAAATATATTGGTGGTATCGTTCCAAGCCAAAAACGATAGCAAGCATCTCTTTTTCGATTTGCGCATACCGTTGTTGTGTAGACGTGAGTGTGGCTGAAGCAAATTCAACTGGGCGGCCATCCTGCAGGGGTACTGCGCCCAGCGCATTTGCGCTTGCGTCCACCGATACTATGACGGGCCGCCGCGGCGCGTATAGCGCCAATACGGGAGCCTCGCACAGCGCACGCTTCATATCACTCAACACTACCTCATGTGTCGTGTCCCAGCACCACTCCGTGTCCTTTTTTAATAGACCTCTCAATGGGGCAACTCTCTGTGCATAGTTGGGTATAAACTTCGATACATAGTTCACCATGCCTAAAAACCGTTCTAGAGTCGCCCTATCTTTGGGCTTCGGCATTTCATTTATGGCTTTTATTTTAAAATTATCGATTTCCATACCTTTGGCACTAAATATGTGACCAAGATATGTAACTTTTTCTACACAAATTGCGCACTTATCCTTATTAAATTTAATACCTACTTGTCGTGCCCGCTCCATAAGTCTGCTAAGTCGTCCGTCGTGCTCCTCCCTGGTGGAGCCCCACACTATCAAGTCGTCCACAAACGAGTCCACTCCATCCAGGTCTTCGAGCAGTTGACGTATCTTCGCATGGAATACTTCAGAAGCGCAATTAATACCATATGGTAAACGCAAAAATTGATATCTGCCGAACGGGGTACCGAATGTACATAAATTGGCACTATCGTCGTCAATTTCAATCATCCAAAATCCCGATCGTGCATCCAGTTTACTAAAATATCGCGACCCTTCTAGTTTGGTAGCAATTTCAGTAAGCGTGGGGAGAGGGTAGTGCGCGCGGCGCACATGGCGGTTTAGTGGTCGCGGGTCCAGACATATACGTATGCTGCCGTCTTTTTTAGCAGCCACGACAATAGCATGTACCCATGGAGTGGGATGAAAAACCTTCCTGATTACACCCATACCGTCCATTTTGTCCAACTCATTTTTTAGCTTATCTCTGACCCCAATCGGTATTTTTCTTACAGGACAGACTGACGGACTAACATCATTTTCCAAAATAATTTTATATTTTCCAGGTAGTTTGCCTAGACCGTGAAACAAATCATCGTATTCATTAATATTAATAGAAAATATGCGCTTAACTAACCCAATTTTCTCACATGCATCTTTACCTAAAATACTTTGACAATCGTTTTTGCATATAACAAATTTTAAATTAAATGTGTTGTTTTTAAAAGACCATTTCATATTGCAAGAACCAACAATCGGTATATAATTACCACAAAATGACTGCGCCGCTACGCTATCTGTAGTAATGTCGCTCAATTCAAAACCTATTTTAAAAAATATTTTTACAGACATCACATTTAAATCTGAACCTGTATCTAACTTTAATTTTTCTTGCAAACCTTTTTCATGTAAAATTAATGTCTCATACCATTTAGAGTCCATAAGCTGATAAATTCCCTCGATTGTCGAAATCACATATAATTCATCGCTTTCATCTTGTAACTGGTACACTTTTTCATCAACTAGAACAGGGCACCTTTTTCGAAAATGACCTTTGCCATAACACAAAAAACACTTTGCACTTTTTGCCGGACAATGAATATCTTCATCACAGCGGTATCCTCCGCAGCGGGAACACGAGCCCGTGCCCGCGGCCGCATCGCGCGATACTACGACCTGACACCGCCGCTGCCGTCGGCACGTTCCCACTGACACCGCCGCCGACGCCTCCGCCGCCGCGCGGCCGTTGGCCCCGCCAGCCGCCACGGCCTCCTCGTCGCGCCTTCTAGATCGCGTCTACGGTTCCCGTGGTTGTCGAACTCTCGCCACTTGTGGCTCTAGTGTCCTCAATGTGACGATTTTCTTCGTGTGACATTTCATTCGCCTGACAGATTTTCACAGTTTTTTCGAGTGTGAGCTCGTCTGTTCTGAGCAGTCTGTCGCGCACACGACCCGGTCGCGTATCAAGCTGTCTTCTTGTTCAAACGCGCAATGTTGCGATAGGAGTTTAAGAGCAGTGACGTAATCATCGATACGTTTTCCACTTTCTTGCTGTCTAGTGAAAAATTTGTAACGACACATAGTCGTGTTCTGTTTCGGTTCCAAAATGCTCATTGAATTTTCTGATCAGTACATCTATGTCATCTTTGTCTTCGTCTTTTGTATATTTGAATGTGGAGTATACGGCGTAACCTTCAGATCCAATGAGATTGATGAGTAAACTCGCCTGTACGTCGCTCGCCTCTTTGTGAACTCCCAAAGCCTTCAGAAATACGATAAAAAGTTTATGCCACTTTCGCCACGCTTCCGCGCGATTCGCGGGTCCGCCGTCTAATACCAATTCGGCAGGAGTACGTGCGTGTTCCATGATTGAGTGTTGAATATACGTAAACACAATAAATAATTTTATTTATCCCACCGCTGTCACCATGTAATGAAAGTCATGGTAGTCGGTTCAACACTGATTTATTTTTCTACATGAGGGTAGGACATAAGTTAATAACAAATACTACAATAACGAAACGCAAAATGCCGTTAATAACAGCTCTATACAATTTGTAACAAGAAGTGCACGTGTCCAGTTAGGGACACGGTTTGCATCTACACTATTGTAAAATAACCTTGAATTTTAAATTCTTTGCGATAAAGTTTAAAATGCGAGTATTATATTTAGGGCCCTTACGTTTTATGATTCGTTTTTTGTCGGAAATACGAAGTGTGACAAAGATTTCTATGCGCATTATAACTTTAGCAGTACTATACAGCTCTGCGCTTTGGGCGCCGATAAAAACATACTGGTTCAATAAAAAAGTTTAATGAATTAATTAAAAACTATGCAAAATTAGCTACTTTGAATTAGCTAATTTGAAGCTAGCTGTGAATTTATTAAATAAATAAATAAATAAATACTTATAAAGTTTCGCACTGGGAATGGCATTCACATGTTTTCACTATGTAATTACTGGTAGTGAAATGAGAGGTAAGTACATTTATTTATATGTGGAATTGTGGTGAAACAACATTTCATCTATTCATTTCTCTAGTCATTTATTCTATGGGTTCATGTCATACGCCTGCACCCTGCGCCTTACGAACTGGCGCATGGTGGCCAGAAATAGATTTTGCCTACTAAGTTTAGTAGTGCGCTGGCATTTCGGTATGATACGAATGCTAGAAGTCGCTAGCCCTATCAATAAAGTAAATGAATAATCATAATTCCTCGAGTTCAAATTCATATTTGAATAAATATATTAAAAAAATTGACTCCGCTGTACATGTCTCAATCCCTTAGCGCCATCCCCACCCGGAAAATGACGACGCTTCTATCTGTGTAAGTAAAGAAAATAGGTCTATATAGTATTGTCTGATATTGGTGGTTCGAAAATACAAAATATAAAAAGTTTTTAGCTCGGAAATATAATATTTTTATACAAATCGTATTTTATCCATTTCGGTATCTTCAGTGGGCGTTTTCTTGCCAAATGCCAGTTTTGTATAAGGACACACACGGGTACTCTAATCCAGACTCTTTTCTGGGACACCAGTATCTTTCTACCTTTTTATAAGTCTTCTAGAAAGAAAATTCCGAAACAAACCTCAACCATAGGCTCGATTACGGCGATAAGACTCTCTACATGTCACATCTAGTTCTCTGGAGCGGTGGGGCGAAATTTTAACTGGCTGACGGTCCCCTTGATACTTTGAAACTTGGTAACAAGGTAGGATCATCGTCTCTGCTTATACCGTACGGAAAACAGACATTCGCTCATACATAAATGTACCTACTTATTAATTTCAACAGATAAGTATTTTTACAGTTAGATCAATCTGTGCTATTCCAAGTGCGATGTGGATGCCCGATTGGGTAGGTCAACCTCACTTATCGCCTCACAAATCGGTTACACGAATTGTAAATTATACTCACTTCTCGATAAGGTATGCCGGGTGGCACAGACACAGACTCTTCGGCCATGGATTCAGAATCATCATCATCATCTGGAGGTTCGTCTTCCAAAAAGTCATCATCGCTTTCATCGGCATCGTCCTCATCATTCACTTGCGATTCTATTTGATTATCTGTGTAAACAAAGATTCTTATTAATTGAATTAACATAATGAATACAAGTTTTACACACTTATGCGAATCCAGTTATGCTATACAATTGCAGATGTAGGTACGTATTTCTAGCTATGTAATATTGTACAAAAATCTTTGCAAAATTATAGTAAATAATTACCGGTAGAGCATACCGGTACAACTATACATATATAAGTTACCATGATGAATGAAAAGGTGGACTTCTCAGTTACACTATATCATTTTTATCCTTTATAGCATGGAACGTTAAAAATATTCGTCAATGGACACAAACGGAACTAACTCTTGTTTAATATAGGTAAATAATATGTGCGAGGTTACCTTTATTTTAATTCCTATGATACACCATTATAATTCGTTAGTACTCGTATTTCTTGGCACAAATCCAAGAGTGGATTAATTGCTTTTTAACAGATGATACATATTACCACCCACTTGCTATGTTTTTCAGCAGTATAAGATTACAAACAGCTTACTTATTAATAATAATATCTTTATTTCAGATTTTACATCCATACAAGCGAAAGCAGTTAAACAAAAATTATAAATGCCCACACAATAAAATAACTAAAAATAACAAAAGATAAAAATGTCAATAAAAACAATTTAGATTAATAGGATACATACAACTAAGCACACAAAATACTCTAAATAAGTAACTTAAGTGTGTTGCCACATAATTAGTTCTTATTGGGGTACAGTTTTAGACTAAAAATAACTGTAGGTTCCTCAAATAGAAGTTACATAAAACCGATCAAATGCGTGTTAGTCCACGCGCGATAGGGTTACGGATAATTATCCAAATCAAATAAACTGTTTGTATATAATAAATATATAATATTAGGTCTTAACCTATGAAGTTGTCATTTTGTATGAAATAAGTTAATGTATTCTGTTATTCAAAGCAATCACCCGTGCAATCGATGCATCTTTGCAACGCAGTGGCAGTTTATTGATGTCCTTCTTGTAAAAATCAACTGGACGGGAGGCAACAAACTCTTTGAAGGCATTTTGTACTGTCTCTTGGGAATTGAATTTTTCTTGTTAAAAAGTTGTCCAAGTTTTGAAAAAAGTAATAGTCGGTAGGTGTAAGTTCTGGTGAGTATTGCGGATGAGGGAGAACTTCCAATCCCAACTCTAGCAGCTTGGAGACTGCTTGTTGTGCAGTATGGGGTCGCGCGTTGTCGTGAAGGAGCAGCGGGTACGACCGATTGACCAAAACTGGTCGCAGACGTGCGAGCTTCTCCATCATTGTCTTCACTTCTTCACAGTGCACATCTGCAGTAATGCTCATGCCATTTTGTAAAATGCTGTGATGAATCACACCGGCACTAGACCACCAGACAGTGACCATCACTTTTTTAGGGGGTTATTTTTCGTATAACACATTGCTTTGGTGCTGAACCAGGATCTAACCAACTTGCTGAGTGCTTTCAATTTGTTGCAAATGGTCCAATATCATTTTGAGGCTAACATCAAAAGCTGCCCCTAGTTCAGCTGTAGTTTGAGTATCATCAGCTTCCACAATAGCTTTCAATTCATCATTGTTGACCAAAGTGTCCGGACGATCACGAGGCTCATTATTTAAGTCATAATTTCCAGAACGAAAGCGGGCAAACCAATAACGAGATGAGCGTTTGTTTGTTAAGTTTTTCCATAAACGTTGTTGATGTTACGTGCCGTTTGTGCCGTATTAGTACCACGACGGAACTCATATTGCATAATTACACGAATTTTCAAAGTGTCCATTATGACGAAAAATGTTCTAATGTAATGAAAACACAACGCTAATCAATAAACAAAAGACTGACTTTGTAAAAAGAATCTCATGTTTTTAAAACAAAAATAATTTTAATTTAGAATTCACAGCCAATCAATTTTTTTTTGTTTGAAATGACCAGTACTGAAGAATGGTAACTGCATAGGTTAAGACCTAATATCATACCATATTTAAAGCATGACCCAGTAATTAACCCTAGTAATCAGAACAATAGTTATATACATCTATAGAACGTTTATTAACATGTTGGTGTTACATCTTATTGGTTTGAGGACCTTCCTCGCGCCAGCGCCTAAATTTGCATTTATGTAAAAACTACATGGATAAGGTGTAGGTATCTTGTTACCATATATTTCTTGTGATTCATCATCTGCTTCCTCAGAAAGTGTTGGTTGCTCCCCGCTGATCGGCTCCAAACTTTCAAGTTCGCGCTCTATCCTCTCTATCATTACGTCCTCATCATGTTCAACTTCCTCTTCATGACTGATATCTTCTTCCTGTAAACCATTACATTTAGAAAAATATTAGGTAATATAATTAGCGCTTGTTTTTCTCTGTGGCAGTTTATTATTATTCTTAGTTGATAGATGTAACATTAATAAAGGCTAATTTAATTCGCCTAAACGAAAAATACGAGAATGTAGTTGACAATAGATCAGCTTTAAAAATTATTATAAATGATTGAAAACATCAAAGGTATCTCAGTAATTTTTAGAGTTCTGAACCCAAACGGTACCAACGGAAACCCAATTACTAAGGCTCCGCTGTCCGTCTGTCCGTTATAGGGTTGTATCGTCTGAACCGTATAATAGGTAGACACTCGAAATTTTCACGGAGTGTGTATTACTATGGCCGCTGTAACAACAAATAATAAAAATTAAGTTAATAAATAAAGGGGATTCCCATGCAAGAAACTTAAGTATCCTTGTGAGGAGACGGTTTTGGCTGCAACATCAGTTTTTATTTCAACGTTTTTGCTGATTGGTGGTTGTGAGATCATTGCTTACATTTGAAATTTTTATGAAGTACCTATGTATTACTATGGCCGCTATGAGAACGAATATTAAAAATAAAGTTAAGTTAAAAATTAAAAGGGGTCTCCATACAACAAACGTGTTTTTTTAATATTGTACGGTGGTATGGCACCTTTCATGTGCGAATCCAACTCGCACTTGACCAGCTTTTTTAGATACCTTTGATACCTCAATACTTAATAATTTTATTGGTAGGGTTAAATTGAAACCTATAATAGAAATATTAATTTTACACCTTATGAAAAAAAACACACATTTATTATTATGCAGGGAGTCTGGAATCGACGGCGTAATCGATAAACCTTGTTTTTGCTTGTGTATTGCAGCTTAAAAATAAATAACTTTATAGACTTATGAATTTTCCGAGATATGATCGATTTACTTTAAAAATATAATATATATTTGTATTGTACAATTACTAAATTATTTTTTTTCCAAAGTTACAAATGCACAAAAGTATAATTTTTAATATTTAGTGAAGTCTCAAAAAAAGGTACAAAAAGTGGGCCAATAATTTTATTACCTATAAGGCCGGCCCAAAATTTTGAATTTGCACAAAAAAGAACATAGTTCAGTATTTGCACACATTATTGATTATTTGTTTATAAATAAAAAACTTGCCCTTTAATAAAATCAATATCAAAAATGAAGTTACGCGAAAATACCTTTAATTTAGATTTTGTGATTTCCTATGACGCGTGGTTTATAGACTCTGAAAAAAAAGTAGTGAAATTTCGATAAAATAGATAAACCATCGAATGCACGCAGCGCAATAATCTTAAATATAATTAGTTATTACTATTATATTACTACCTTACAACAGATAGCGCTGCGGTCACCAGAGCTGTTTTATATAAACCTTTATTATTTAATTTTCAACAAAATTAAGCTTTCAAATACGTAACATGTATTATTTCGTAATAATACGTATTGTTTGAAATAAAAACATGCGAATGCAACAGTATAACTTATGAAGATGGCGCCACATGTATAAGTTTCAATATATATCTCAAAAACGTCTCTTTTTGATAATATATTTTACTAAGAATTTTCAAAAAAGATGATCCTTTCAATGCCATATGTTTTAATTTGACGGCACTTATACTTAGTCATGTAATAATAACTTGGGTCAATTTTATATGGTGCAATGGTTGTCATTTATGTGCACCGTTAAAAAGAGATTTTTTTAACTTTTTTAACTCATAAATCATCATCGTGATTAGATAAGAAAAATTTAGTTGAACTTTATATTAGTACCAAAATTGAAAATAACTATAAAAAATTTATATACTGCATTTATTGCAGATTTTTTTCCATAGTTTTACAAATGTATTAACTACATAAACAAATAAAACTATCTCTTTTATTTGTTGCTTTTGGAGCAAAAAAATATTTACTAGTTTCGCATTCAAGTGCTGAGTGATTATGTCACTTGATGTCACGCTCACAAAGGGTGAAGGTCAGAAAAAAGAAACTATCATGGTATAATGTTCCATAAAATATATACAGAGTTACTGGTAATTCGACCTATTGCCGTAAAGAGGTTGTAGAGGATGTCATTATCAAATAATTTGACCCTATAATGCTTTATGCCAAAGAGAACTGTTTCAGAGATAATTCGAAAAGAAGTTTTGAAAATAAGGTGATGTGGAAACACACTTTTTTAATTGGATAATTAAGTTAACATACCAATACTCAGTTATAAAATGTGATTATCTGCGTTTATTTAAGAACAGGGCTCTGTTTATTAGTTTTATACATTTTTGTTTCAAAAATGTTAGCAATTAAATATTTGGTCACACAGACCTTGCTAAAACATGTCAAATCCACATGATCATTTGCATTCGCAATATATTTTTGCAGTTTTTTACCATTTTTAGAGAAAATGAATAAACGCACGTGCGCAATTTAAATACTAAGAAATTAGTTCATTTAATTAATTTTTAGGGTTCCGTAATTCACAAGGAAAAAAGGAACCCTTATAGGATAACATCTTTGTTTGTCATGACCCTTTTTCTCAGGAACGCGTAGAGGTATCAAGTTGAAATTAATATCAAATACTTAGGGCTACGATCCCTTGGAGCTGTTAAAAAATCAAGCTTACAAGTCAACCTAATAAAAAAAACCGGTCATTTATACCGCACATTTTGACACTTGCAAATAAATTATCTTCACATCGCAAATAAAACCTGTATTTGTTTTAGACAGATACCTGACTTGCCAGTGGCGCCACCATTGGCGGCTGATTCGATGTCGTTCTATAAGTTAAAAAGTTATTTATGAACCAATACACAAGCAACCAGATGGTGTGTTGACTATACCGTTGATTCCAGACTCTATATAAGGGCTACCGTTCACGAACGACTAGATGCATTAGATAGAAATACTCAAACTTGCCATTTCTTCATCATATTTCTTTGGATTTGAGTATCATTCATCACACTCAAGCAATAGAAACTGACTGTATAGTAGTAGCTCAAGCGATTGGATTGACTGGACTTCAACTGCCGTCAAAACGTCATCGGACCTCGAGTATAGGTGCAAGCTGATCTTTAGACGCGACTTGTTGCACTTGTAATCAGATGCCATGCAAAATGACGGAAGTTTTAGTCATTCAAGCGTTTAGTCGCTCGTTAACGGTGGCTCTTTTTGCCACACAGCAAAAAGTGACTATTACAAAAGAACACATTCTTTAAAGTCTATATTACGCAGATACTATGCACAACAGTCAAGCAATTTAGATGTTAATGCCAATTTTAGCTAATAACCTAAGTGTTGTTTTATCACATTAAATTAGGCTGCCTTCATATTCAATCCAAACACACTAGTCTTTATTTAGGCACCTCATTGTTTTCATTTTCTAATAATTGTTCTTTATCATCATCTTCATCTTGATCATTAGTTTCAGTTTCTTCCTCATCTTCCTCATTTTTTTCACTATGAGTTTGATCTTCATCTCGATCATCATCATCATCATCATCATCATCATCATCATCATCATCATCATCACCTACAGCATTATCGTCGTCATGGTCATATTGCAGTTTATTTTCTTTACCTAAATCATTAGGTTCGTCGTCGTCTTCATCATTATCATCATCGTCATGAATTTGTTCATTCGAATCTTCTTCAATTTCATTTTCATCATAATTGTCTTCTTGTTCTTGTGTTTCTTCTTCAATTTCATCGTCATCTTCATCATCTTCTTCTTGTTCATTAATCTCTTCTTCGATTTCATTTTCGCTGTCATCATCTTCATTACTATGTTCTTCATCCTCATCTTCAAAGCTGTCTTGAGCAATATTATCTTCATAAATTTCTTGTTCACCATTATCATCCTGTTTATAAGCATTCAATAACACTATGTCACTTATGGAGGTTAATAAATGAAACAAGAAATCGCTTAAAGTAAAAAATATATATATACTGTTGTTTCTGACTTGCTTAAGTTTTACGTCATATTAGAACACAAATAACAAATAAAATATAATTAGATAAAACAGACAATTCTAATATTAAATCATACCTTATTTCGAACTTAATAGCTGTGTATTGATGAATTTATTATTTTAAGGATAATTTTTAGTAATAAAAAATATCTTTCTCAATAAAATACCTTACTTCTTACTTAAGAGATATTTCTATTAACTTCTATTAGTGAGATCTTTTTGGAATTATACAATTCATTTTTATTTCTTTAATTTCAATGTCTGTGAAAATATTACTTAGTTAAATTAAAAAAAAAAAACTACTGTAATCTTTCACTAAAAAAACAACAATCATATCACACCTCTTCATCATCATTGTCTTCATGTGCAGGATGTTGCTCCTCACTGATAGCTTCACTTTTATCATGGTTATCCTGTTGTAGACACATGAATATGGTAACACATATAGTTATTCTATCTATTTAATTTCTATCCGAATGTATCACAATCAACTAAGTTTAATGTATAATCAAAAAAGAATTGATTATTAAATCAGAACAGAAGTAATCACATTCTTATGTATTTATATTTATAGATGGGGCATTGAATTTTAAAAACAATTCTTTAAAATACATTATATACAAATAGTATTCAATTCCGATAATAGTATATAGAATAATTGCGTGGTGTGTACCTATTAAGTTAAATAATTGTCTGAAAGTAGGATGGCAACAATTTTTCTATAATTTAATACTTGCCACATGGTTTAATTCAAGCGTGTGTTCATCATGGTGGTCATCTTCAGGAGCATCTTCTAGCCAGCCCTCGAGAACTCCAGAATATCGAGATTCTACTGCATTTGCCTCCACTATACATTTATCAACAAAAATTGTACAAATGTTACAATTTCATTAGGTCTAGGTGTAAAATATCTATATACATATATATTACAAAAATTATCTAAGCATGTACGTAGGTATATCAATTGTTTCAGTGCCCATAATACAAGCTGTGCTTAGTTTGGGACTAGATGGCGCTGTGTAGGATGTCCCATGTAATATTATTATTTGTATGTTTTATTTTTCTGTACACATTTAAATATTGTTCAAACTTCAAACCACCATGTACAAAGTGCAAATTACAAAAATGTGACCACAGGTAAAGTGGGGAGTGACAAATTTTACATATTATTAGTATGTAATTAAATATAAGTGACTACTGAAGTGAGAGATAACCGAACTATAAAGCAAATGAAGAAATTACGGCCAATGTTTTATGCCAACAACATGATTAGCAATAATATGAAGCCCTTAACCATTCTGTTACTGTCTGATAACTGAAATTTAAAAAAATTCAAAACCGTGACTGAATCTCAAATAAATGTTTGGGATAAATTCAGAGTAAAATCTAAATAATGGGCTTGTAAAGGGTATTTATTTTATATTTTTCTCTAGTACTGGCCGCTGGACAACAAATTAGAAATATGCTTAAGTTTGGATTCTAAAATTATTTCATTGAAAGAAATAGTAGATTGTTCACCGAGAGAAGAAAGTGATTGATTACTGCTGAGTAATATAACACACGAAGCGGGAATCACATTTTCTCCAGAGTGAAACATACTACTTTATACTACACCTGCGAAGCAAATGAAACAAATAAAATGTTTATGAATTAAAGTTAATATTAAAAGTACTACAATTATCAAAACTTACACAATGCTTTTCCCCAGTTCCAACAAATTGTCAATAACAGCTTGAGCAGCTTTTTTAATTATATTGGAGTCAACAAATCGTCACTATCTATCTAACTATCGCTTCTAGAGGACATTTTTAGTAAAATTATTATGTGAATTAAGCAATTTATATATCACTAAAATAAATCCGCTTACTTTTATACTTTACTCGCTTTAAAATATATCATACAGAGTTTGTTATGCTTTAATTTTTATGTGTTTTAGTTGTTAGCAAGTCAGCAGTACTGTGTTGCAATTATTTGTTATAATTTTGGCATAAATACATTACTGCGACGCTGCTGCAGTCGCTAGCGCCGCCTTCATTCCCTGTAGAAAGTTCAAAGTGGATCCAAGCATCTTTGTTTTTTGGTTGTTCACGTAAAATTATTTGTGGAAAGTTTAATAAATCTTTTATTATTAATTAGATGTAGTGAATTATAGTTTGGTATTTAGTAGATGGGTGAAAATTAGATAAATGGCTACAATGACACACAGAAAAAAATTGGAAATAATACAAGAAATAAGCATGTTTTAAGTTGTAATCCGTTTACTATATTCTTATTATTGACAACAAAATTACTTTTCATACACTTAAGTATATATTGTAGTATTAAAATAGAATTTTAAAAAATCTGTCTGCCAGGATAATGACCAGCTCTACAGGAAAATGACTCCAATTAAAAATGACCAATTTTATCTTCAAAGGGTATATCGCATACATAATTTCATCAATTTTAAATGCCTTTCTGTGTGGCTATTTTGAGGCAATTCACTTTTATCCCAAATCATGTATTCCTGACGAAGAAGCTACAGAATTAGGTGTTTTTTGTTTTTTTATTTTGAAAACAGTCATTGGCAACACCTGGGTAAGTGTTTTCTTTATGTTTTCTAGCTCTAGCATACTCTGCCAGTCATTTCATATTCAGAACTGGAATAATGTTTGTAATTCTCTCTCTGTTGTGAATAATCCTTGACAAAATTTAGACAGCCGAGGATGTAATGTTGATATTTAAACATGATTCAAACAGAACATAAGTACAAAAAGGGTTTGATTTCAGTTTGGATGTTATGCAACCTTTCTTTTGCAATAATTTATATTTAATAATTCTGTTTTTTAATGCTCTTTGATGGCCAGCTATAGCTAGGAAAATTGGTCACAAATTTGTAGTGTTAACCTTGTCCAGCCAGGAAAATGATGATTTCGAACATAAGTTTAATTAAACACTTTGATTGGCAATTTATGGTTAATTTACTTAGTTACAGTGCATACTTTTCTTAATACCATCGGCTTTCAAGTTCCCGATCAAAATTATGTTAATACGCGTCAAAATAACAAAGCAGTCAAATGATGATTTATAAAAACTCCCAGAACACAAGGTACTAACATGAAGCGTGGAGCTTCATTAACAAGATGGTGGACTTTGTGGTCTACTAACAGTTAGCTTCAATGCACATCTAATTGGCACCTACCGGATATAATACGTAAGTTTTTTGAATTCACAGAATTATCGTTTTAATTTCGGGGAAGAAAAAGACCAGCAATATATTCACCGCTACAAAAACCTCTGCAATGTTACAAATTTATGTATTAACTTAAATATTTATTCCTCATGTATCATGTTCCACAAATAACAATTATTTATACTGAAGAATGCATGTCGAACTAAAACAATTTTTAAAATTATAGTGAATTGAGTTTTCGCTCAGCAGGAAATATGACATTTCACATTCTACTGTGAAATTTCAATAGTGAAATTAATTTTTTCCCATCTTAAATATACATGGTATGATAAATAAGGAATTATATGAAATGTTACTAACACTTAACTTCAAAAAGAAACAATTTTGGCCGGTTATAAATGTTGATAACTAGATTTAGCCACTTATCAAATTTTTACCCAGATAGCATAGTGTTAGATTTTAGTAATGTTAAGTTAATACTAATAAACTTAATGTAATTAATGCTGAAGGCAAACAATACATTGGATATTAAATATACATGAAAAATGGTAAAGCATGGTGGTGGGAATATAAAAATTTAAATTTAGAGACCAGTGTGGGCCCTAAAAAAATTGAAGGAATTTTAGACTAGTTCCAGTACAAAAGAGGAGAGAATGATTCTTCATGCTGAACCTAATTTACCAGTTACATGGACATTTCAACACGACAATGACCCAAAACATATAGCTAAAAGTGTAAAACAATATTTAGTACAACAAACGATATTGGTGCTTGATTGACCGGCAAATAGTCCCCATCTCAATCTAGTAAAAAATTTGTGGTGCATAGTTAAAATAATTTTATCTGATAAATGATACTCTAATCAAAATGAACTTTCAACGCATTTGTCGAAATTTAGACGCCTATTTGTTTAGAAAAATGTCAAATATGAATTGAGCCCATGCCACATCCATGTAAAGCTGTTATAAGTAATAAAGGTTATCCTACCAAATATTAATTGTATCAAAAAAGAAACAACATTAATTTTATTATTATTGATTCGAATTTGATGTTTTCATCAATTTTTTAACTATTTTTAATAATGTTTCTAATTAGTTGTCCAGTTCAAATACTTCAAGTAAAATTAATATTTATGTCATAATATTAATATTATACTTTGCTTTTTAGATTTTTGTTAAGTGGGTACATTTAAATAATTACTCTATTAATACTGCCATATTACTACATTAACATTTTTCCCCTAAAATGTAAACATTCAAACTAAAAAATTAACAAAAACCAATAAATGTTTCTATTACTGACTGTTTGTAATTAGTTGGTCAAAACTGTATATATTACCGAAACTGTATATACCTATTACCAAAACTGTTACTGAAACTAATATCATATTCATAACTGAAACCAATTATAGATTCTTAATATTGTCGGCTATGTGTACTAAGTTGCTAACTCCTTTTTTGGTTTATTTGCCTTTTTAGTATAAATAGAAAAAGAAAAAATACTCTAAATAATCCTGAAACATGTTAACTGTGTAAAATGGTTAAAAACAGTGATTTTGTAATTATATTGTAGGTATATATGTATAGGTACATATATTGTTCTTTATTGGCCACAGCATCAGCTGATATAAACTAGTCAAAATAAGAATTATTAAGAATGCTTTGTCTAGATAGAATTCTGATATACCTATCAACATAATTCATTAATTTATACTATTGAATATTACAAATAAATAAACAAGAAAAAAATTTATTTTTTGTGCTTTAGCACTGTATATTTTGTGTAGTTCCTTTAATTCTGTATGAAATATATACTCACACTCAGAAAGGCCTCTGTTTTCTAGTATGATGAGTCCAATCAAACCCAATAACACTGCCAGTAAAGAAAAGAATATGATTTTAGCACACCAGTGGCCTCCAGTGCCATGATCGTGTTGTGAGTGCATGAACACATCCCCTTCACCGAAAACAGCAGCTGTTCCACGTGGTTCTTCAAAGCCCAATTCATCTAGAATTTGTTAAAAAGGTGAAATTAGTATCAGATGATTAATGATAAATACCATATTAAAAAATTATGATCACCTTTTTTCCTTTTCTTGTCTTTTCGTTTTCTTGGTTGTACATCGCCCGACATTATGTTCTATATCTAGCTCTCGCTGGGCGATAAAGATGTAGGTACTTACAGTTTCATAACCCTAAGTAAACACTAGGGATTCAATGAACTTACAGTTAAGACTCCGTGACGAGGCATTTATGGGTCCAAATGCGCAGTTTTCATGTATAATTTGGCTCACGTAGAAATTCTAAAATAAACTACATGCAATTCAACTCGTGAGGTTACTCGTGGATTTATTTTAGATCACTTTAGATTTTTACCCTAAAAATAAACTAGCAGACAGCTGAATACACAGGCTGTCTATGTCAGTTTAAGTAAAAAGCAGTAAAAAGCCACAGATAAAAAGCATAAAACAGTGAAAAGTAGTTTTATTTATGGAAATATAGCTTAATCACTAGACCTTTATGCTGACGGATTCTTGTCGTGCTGTGTTATCATGTTTTATTGCTTGCGATGATTGCAATTTACACCTAATATGTATATATCATAGAACTAGTAAGTACTTCGTACAACTGGAATGAGCTGTACGAAGAAATTTCGAGGTCCTAGAAATTTGACCTTGAAAACGAATTAAAAAGATAAAAGTAACAAGGACGATAGTGGGTGCCATATTGTCTCTTTCTGATTAGGGTGACAAAGTTACGTAGGATATATAAGACCATAACAGGAACTTTTTAATTTTCGACTAAGATCGAACAAAACTCTCTAAGGTTATCTTAACCCGTGACACTGAAGTAAACTTTTTTTACATGAGTTTAAAGATTTCTGTATGTCCGTGTCAATAACCTATGTCGTAATTTAGTAAATTAGAACCTTTAATTGGAAAATTTGTCAAAATTGGTTTAGCAGGTTTCAAATTAAAATGCTACAAACATACTTCACTGCAAGCACTGAAAATGAGGTCTCGCGTGGGCACCGCGTATTACAATAGATAGCATCAAAAATACTGGTTGGGTTTGTACGAAATACTGTTAAATTATCAAATTTACAAAAAATAATAATAATAATAAACGGCAGTAGCCCGACTCCTATCCACCTCGATAGAAAAGTAGAAACAAGCAAACAGAAGTTCAAGAGAGCTAGTCACTAAAAGCGGGCAACCCGCAGAAAGTATGATCAATCGACGGAAGCTTCTCACCTCCAAAAGAAATTATGAAGCAATTAGTAACTCTAAAAATCAAAGCTTCAAATATACATGTCTCAATCCCCTTAGTAAATTAGCTGCATGCTCCCTTTATGTATAATACCCTTTTAAATACAAATCTCCCATTGATTACAGAAATAAAGCTACCTAGAATGTGATTCATAATTGGATGGCTGACCGCCTTTATTTACAAAATATTTAAATCCCACAGAAGTAAAGATCCAAGCGCGACAAGTTGCGTAGGTACTTTTACACGCCGAAGCCCTCAGAACCATCACTCAGGAAATATCTCGTTGAAACGATCCTAATGATCCTAAACATGCTATTAAAAAGGGCAAGGATTCTGTAGATATACATATTTGAAATATATTTCTCACATATATTGTCGCACTTCACCGCCTTGAGCGCACGTCGGAACTTGAAAACATAAGTTCGTACAGGCAACCAAGCTCCTTTCTTTCCCGAAAAAACCCAACGATCTCAAAAATTCCCAATCATTCGGCGGATAAAAATAGCTTTAAAAGACTCTAGGTACCGAAACATTATTTCTAGGGCCGAAATGTCTCAAAATTCAACGCTGGTGCGAGACCTAAGGATCGCAAATATTAATATGATGGCCTCATTCCTTTCGATTAGCACCAGAGATACGGACAGATTCAATACCCCATCGAAATCACACACACAAGTCTCTCAAATGCATATATGACGTCAAATTCATTACCCGTATGGTGTCAGATCTGTAACTACAATGACGTCAGATCTGTAACTACATTATTTTCCTACTTTAACGAAAAACGTTTCTCTTTAAAACAATAGATAGGTTTCCATCTTTCATATTCATTGAAATATCTGGCAACCTATTATTACGGCCACATCATAGGCAAAAGAGGGCAAAAGGCAACTACCAAAGTATTATTATTAACTAATCTTAACATTATGGACACCTTAGTATTATGACTTCAAAAGCTTTAACTTTGACAAATGTCAAAATTCCGTAAATTCTCGTTTCAGTTGCCAGTAAAAAACCATAAATTAAGACTTTCGTTTTAAATATTAGTAAAAATATTAACAAATATGAAATATAACATAATAAGTTTTAAAAATACTATTATCATCCGCATACCAAGATATATTAAAAACCAGAAGTCACACAAAATAGATATTAGATGTGTATTAGTATCTATTTCTATAAATATATATTTATAATTTAGGTCTAAAAAAAAATAAGTTTCCTAGAAAAAAAATCTACAGATTTCGCTCTTCTCGCAATTATCAGAGGACATTGAACAAAATTGTACGACAAAAATTTTTCGAAGAAAGTTATGGACCAATTTTCGATGTGCTACCATACTTTGCCACGCAAGCTTTTGCATTTTTTGACGCTAGTGTTTTCGTCTACCTTTATAACTTTTTGAAATAAGGCCGAATCTTACTTTCTAGGGTAGCTAATCTGATAACCATTCAATGAAAAGTGCACATGCTCAAGTCAGGGTTTTCGACCGTTTCTAAAATTTTATTTTTCAAACTTGTAGACAATCTACCAGTCTCGGAAGCTATTTTATTTTTTCGATATTAATTCTTCCGTTGAAGCAACCAACTTTTTGTCCGAAAAATAGGAAAATTTCGTCTTTTTCACCATTTCCGATTTTCCGATAAATTTAGTATCTTACAATGCTCCGAAAGCTCTTGATTTTTTTGCCATCACTGTCTTTTGTCTATCATCATAAATATTGGAAATATAGGCAAATTTATTACACTTCTACACGAAAACGAAATAATAAACATATTCATTGCTACAAAAAGTTTTTATAAAAATAATGATTAAGTATGCGTCATCGTTTATTCTGACAGGCGGAAATATGTACTATGTAATATATAATATGTATGTAATATGTATTTATGTATTTGATATCGTGAACAAGATGAAAATAAATCAAAGTTACCAGCCGATTCTGTTATCTTTTATTGTTATAATTACTGTACTTACTCGAAATTGAACGAAATCTGTACCTACGTTATGGAAAAAAATTGACCTCATTTTCAGTTTCAATACACTAAAAAACATTAAAGCAGATGATATTATCAAATCAAAATTTGAAAAAAAAAAAATTTGTAGACCTGTGTTATATTCATATTTTGCTACTAGCTTGTCAACCTGCGTTGATGCTTTTTAGGTACGTTTATTTTTCATTTATTATTAATTCTAGCTTAGTCAAGGGCTACTATAACTTTGCGTTAACGGATACCCAAATAAAGCTAAATTACGGTACCTAAATAATGTTAAAAAAGAAAAGAAGATAGACAGAAATAAAACTGCAAAAGAAAACAGAAATAAATTTGTTTAGTAAAAACTCCGCAAAAACTCCGCAAAAACTAAGAACCAACTTCTTTGATTTGCTACAGCTTTAAATTTAGTGAACTGATTTCGATAATTCTTTCACAGTATCTACCCTAAGTTATAAAATAGTGACTAAACACAAAAATTATCAAAATCGATTTAGAGCTTTCAGATATATTAACGGCAAAACATACATGTATAAAGTCCTATTGAATTAAGTCCAAATATTTTAAGAAGTGATATTAGAACGCGACGTGAGCAATCATGGCATTGCTTCGCAATGCTATTATGTAAATTTTATAGGCCACTAATTACCTACCCTAAAAAAACTGTTCACCAATAGTCGAGCAATGGATGACCCCCATAACAAAAAACGAGAAATGTGAAGAGGAAAAAATATGCGTCTCTAACTTCACCTGCGCTCGGCGACTGTGTACAACCAGCGGCGTGAAATAGCAGCTCGGATATGGAACGGTCAAAGTGGCGTATTAGACCAGATGATTTCGATAATTCTTTCACTGCATCTACTCTTTGTTGAAAAATAGTGACCAAACACAAAAATCATCAAAATGGATTCAGAACTTTCAGAAAAAGTGATATTAGAACGCGACGTGAGATAATTGCATTGCGAAGCAATGCCATTACCTAACTTTTGTAGGCTACTAATTACATACCCTAAGAAAAATGTTCAACAGTCGAGCAATGGATGAACCCCATAATAAAAAAACGAGAAATATGAAGAGGAAAAAATAATGCGTTAGCGAAAATTATAGGTCCTGTATCGTAATTATCATGACGCATAGTTTTTTATTCCTCGGTTCCCTCATAATAAAATCTAAATTCACCATAGTACTTTTCCCAGTGTAGTGGTACAATATTTTATGCTAGCCACACAAAAGTGGTGTAGAAAGAGATAGTTAGGCACCTGGTTACTTCCCTTTCGCACTTTTATTTTTTAATAACCAGTTTACGTATGACCACGCTAATGTTAAAGAGATAACATTCCAGTTGTACGTAGTACTTATTAGTTCCATGATTTGCCCACGTATTTGCGATGGTGATTATCAAATTTAATGGTTTGGTAAAGAGGTTTTGGTTTTTCAAATTGGCGCACGGTGGAGCACGTGTAATGTGACATGGTACCAGTTAGACAGAAAACCTACTGTCGACAATTTTTTTCTAGGTATAGTACTGACTAGTTAGGCGTCTATCTCTTTCACACATGAAGTTTGTACAGCATGTGTGAAAAAGGAAACACCTACCGAAGGCACCCCTATCTCGTCAAAAATTTGTTTGGAGTGTCGTTAATCAATCAAATGAATCGAAAGAAATAAAAAATGGCTGCCTTTATTCCTTCAGCCTTCAGTCACCTTCTGTTGTCAGACTGGACTGTGTCAGACAATCATAAATGAAGGTTTCAGACAATTTTGTTTGTTTTGCGATAAAATGTGGATAAAATCTAATAAATTTATGTGATCTCATATTGTGATGTGAAAGTGAAAAGTCTTACTAGTAGTTATTATCACTCTGTTACTTAGTGAATGTATAAATATCCCTGAGTTAATGATTAACAATCTGAATTTATTTTTGTTTTGAGGAAAATGACGTCGGTATTGTTTTTTGCTGTAGTTCTATTTTATTTTGTCCATTCATGCCAGGCATCCGGGACTGATATAGCCTTAGATGCTAAAGCTACTTTATTACATCGTATAGATAGTTTAAATCTTTTGATATATACCTGTCTTTTGACATTGACTGTGTTGACGATATGGGTATTCAAACATCGACGAGTAAGCTGGTTACACGAAACCGGTTTAGCTGTAATATATGGTAAAAACATTTTTGTTTATTTATTGATGACTTCGATAGACAAGGAATTCTCATTCTTACAATCATCAAATTACTACATAACAAACACGTTACCTCTAGCATATAAATTTAAAAATTGGACTTGGATTGCTTGATCAGCGAATATTGGTATTTGAAATAAACCTAGTTGTCATATGGGTTGGAATTTTATATAGCTTCTATCGATAACCGACAAAAGGGGGGGGGGGGGGAGGGGAATGGTAATTTTCACATAAAGTAAAAAAAAAACCTTCCCCTCTCTAGGAACCCCTCCTCTCCTGACATCCACAAACCTAACCTAAGCTAATGATTTGAAAGAAATTGACCATTAACCTAATTCGAAATTTATCAATAAGCTTATGAATGGCTCTTCACTCCGCCCGCTTCACTCCTCGCATTGATGTAAACAAACCTAACCTAACCTAATGATTTAATAAAATAGACCATTCACCTAATTTGAAACTGATCACACTTCTAAATAGACCATTAACCTAAACAAAACAAATTGGAAATTGATGAATAGGCTTCTGAATGGCTCGTCGCTCTGCTCTGCTTCGCTCCTCACATTGACTTAACCTAACCTAATGATTTTAAAAAATAGACCATTAACCTAATTTGAAACTGATCAACAGACTTCTAAATAGACCATTAACCTAAACAAAACAAATTGAAAATTGATGAATAGGCTTCTGAATGGCTCGTCGCTCCGCTCTGCTTCGCTCCTCGCATTGACATAATCCAACCTAACCTAACCTAATTATTTCAAAAAATAGGCCATTAACCTAATTCAAAATTGATCAACAGACTTCTAAGTAACTCTACCAATCAACAAAAAGTAAATATCTGCTACAAAAAAAGTGAGTTCCTAAAAAAATAATTATAGTGTTTTCATTAGTCCACTACCAACAATTGATAAACACCATTAACTAACCGGTAATCAATAGAAGCTATATGAAATTCCACCCGTCATATGGCTTAGAGTAATGAAATTGACAGCATCGTCCATTACATTGAGATGATAGAATTTTTATTGTTCAATCCTAGGTTTCATCTATAAACCAATAAGATGTACAGTACTAAACTGATGTAAAGATGGGTATCTTTACATCAGTTTAGTACTGTACATCTTATTGGTTTATAGATGAAACCTAGGACAAATTATCATAATGGACAGAGTCATCTGTTTTTAGGCATGCCCATTTTTTGTAAGGGTTTGTGTTATATTACATTTTACATTTGATTTTAATCATTATCTCATACGAATAATATATTTTAGAACTGAAAAACGTTTTTTCTGGATAAAGAACTCATTTTACAGCATTAAATGCTAAATACTTAGTATGAAATGACAAATCCGGGTCTTTTAATCCTCCTTTTGTTGTTCTTGATGAACAAGACACAGCCGAACATGACATTCTTTCAATATTCTCATACTTTTAGCAAAAACGATGAGATTCCGTTATAAAATTCAATAAAATGCTACACTTCATTTCAATGTTTTGTCCAACTAGTCGGTCAAGACTTGACACAATTCACATTGACCGTTCAACGTTGTCAAACGTACATCAACTATCTCTTTTCCTCGTAGCTAGACTCCGTGGGATAGACAAAGGTACACGATTATGCATTGATACACTGATACAAAAGCGGCAACGTATTATGACTCTGTCCATTATGATAATTGGTCCTAGGACGAAACGGCTGAGAACTACTACTCACCTTAGCCGCACGTCCCTCTTTACATC
Organism: Luffia ferchaultella; assembly: GCA_949709985.1. NCBI lineage: Eukaryota > Metazoa > Arthropoda > Insecta > Lepidoptera > Psychidae > Luffia > Luffia ferchaultella. The sequence goes on along the minus strand of OX453240.1, from coordinate 16,337,004 downwards.
TAACAATTGGGTCCACATCATACCCACAGTTAAAACTGTTAAATATATACCATACCGTATTATTTTGTTTCTTTATGTCATCTGGTAACTGGAATAGGTACCTATGAATTATTTTCCCACTAAGCAAAGCAGATGCATAAAACAGCATAGAGGTATCAAAATGTAGATTATTAAGGTAGTGGTGATGTACTAAGTACCAATTACCAAATGATTAAAAATTATGGCCAACAGCCTGTCATTGTGTCTAATTTAAACTGTAATAACGGTCAATTGTGCTGTAAAATCGTTTAAAATGAAATCACACATATTTTGATCTTGATTTTCCATTTTGGTGTTGTTAGATTTAAACTAAAACCAATAATTAAAAAATAATATTAAGATTGTGACTAAGCATGCCATACTTACTACCTAATACTACTCTACTGTTCTGTATTTTACATTTTGATAACTTTTGTGGTAAGATGATTTAGAAAGGTTCAATTAACTTATTAGTCTATAAGCCTATATTAGGATATTTTTTGTGTCCGAGTTTAAAAAACTATGATCGCTTTTTTACGTTCATGCTAATAATCAATTTGAAATGTGGCAATGACAAGCTGTTAGTCTCCCATAAAAAAAAGATGGTTAAATTAGGTTATGCGTGTCTTAATGTGAGGAGCGAAGCAAAACAGAGAGACAAGGCACAAGAAGCCCTATATAATTTTTTTCATATTTCTTTAAAAAAATATTTATCTACAGCGGGAGGTTTCCACACCTCTATTCTTTAGGCCCAAATCCATGTATATTTTTCAACTTTTTGAGATTAGATAGTGAACACAAAGGAATTTCCTGTAATGATGCTTTTTTGACAGGATTAATAGTGGGAGCTATTATCAGATATGCAGGTAGTACCAACCAAGTGACATACATGGATGCACACTCAGATGTGGATTATAAGTACAATTTGTCTGTCCCACCAGACATACTTCGCTTTCGTTTCCCGGACAAATTGCATGTTTCTTCAGGTGAGTTGTAATTAATTTGAAAAGAATGTTCCCGCTTTACACTTGTTCATAATTAACATTCTTAAACGAAAACAGTTTATTCAATTTTGACTAGACTTTTAGTGGCAGGTATACACCCTTTTCAAGAATATTATTGGCTACTTATTATTCTGGAAATATTTAGAGTTCCTATGTAAACTTCAAAATCCATATGAACAAAGTCATGTGTGTTTTATGCTCAATGTTTATTTGCATGTAACTAAAACCCAAAAACATGTTTTTTTTTTTAAATTTTGTCTGTTTTTTTGGCTGGGCTACACTTTGAAATGGATGAACCATTTTTGATGCAACTTTCATTAGCAGGTAGAGGACTTTTTAGAGTAATCTAGGGCCTAGATTCTAGGCTACTTTTTGTTTTGAGAATATATATATATCTATTAGAAAAATATAGAGTAGAATGGTCTGTGATTTCAAAAATAAATGCTTTTCCATAATGTGGACTTATCATGGGACTCTCACATCAGTTTGGAAATCACAAAGAGTGGAGAAAAAAGTGATACTTAAATATAAGAAAGGACAAAAGGAAAAAGTACTCCCCTTTATACCTTTTGATTAAGTTTAATTACAATATATATATACATGTATTCCATACATAAATCATAGTCTGTGGTGAATCATTATTATTGTTTACCTTATATCCTGGTATGAAGTTAAAGCTTGTGATGATTTTAAAGTGATGACTAGCTTATATAAAAAAATGATTATTTGTTTTTAATAATATTAATAATGAGGAATAATCTTAGTAGATACCTAGTTTCAAAATAGGCAATAATATTACTATTATTCTGATTTAGCTATTGTAGTAAATAGTTCTATTAGTTTAGTTTAGTTGGAGTCATTCTATTGTGAAATGTTGAACTGTGAAAATTGTGCAGATAGTGTACTTAGGAAACTTGAATATTGTTAGGCATTTTAATAATTGAGATTTTATATCTACACATAAGAAATCTAATCAACCTATTAAAATAGACAGATCTGATGACACACAAATTCATAAAAGCTTTGGAATTTATAATAAGTACATGGTGTTAACAAAATATTGCAGGTGTTATATTATAAAAAAAAAATTGAAAAATTATTTGTTGAAGAAAATGTTAAAATTTAATAATAATAATAAATAATAATAAAATAATTTTATTTGGTTTAGGTTGTATTTATGAATATTGTTATAATTGAAGAGCTATATAATTTTCCATTTCTGCTATAAATTAGAAAAAAATACTACAATACATGTTTTCTGAATTATGCTAGAATGTAGGAGTTTTTTTCCATTACATAGCACCAGAATTTAAATTTTTTCAATCATCTATTGTATTATATTAACTCTATATGTAGTATTAAATTTGCAGATGTACCAATACCAAATAAAACTTATGCCTACAGTTTCCGAGGTGAAATTGTTAATATAGAACAAAATGAAATAGATCTCAAAGCAACGTTTGACCCAGAAATATTTTTTAATATAATTTTGCCACCAATTATTTTCCATGCTGGATATTGTTTAAAGCGGGTGAGTTATATTATTAATTTATTATTAAAAATTGTTATTTACATAAATGTTTCATTTGCATCTCAGTAACTTTCTCATATAACCGTTATATGTTATTTTTACCAAAATATAATAATAATTAATGAGGTTATTAACATAACTATTTAAATTATTGTTTTGTTTTCAGAAATATTTTTTTAGGAACCTCGGTGCTATATTAACATTTGCTATGGTAGGCACGGCGTTGTCAGCTCTAGTAATAGGTGGTCTTATGTATGGATGCGTACAACTCATGCCAGCAAGCTTAGCAGCTAGCTTCACATTCTTAGACACTCTGTACTTCGGTGCGTTGATATCTCCTACTGACCCTCTTACCGTACTTGCTATATTCTCACAACTGAAGGTAAGTTTAACCTAGTAATATTTTTTGTTATATACAATGATAAATTTTTAGATAAGTCTTGATAGCGCTCTCTCTTTACAGTTAGTTGTATACAATGCATTTATTCCAGGTTGACGTGAATCTATATGCCATGATATTTGGTGAGAGTGTGTTAAATGATGCCGTTGCTTTGGTTCTGAGCGGGTAAGACACTAAATACTATATACCTAAATGTTTAATGAGTGTCGAAGATGCTCTGTAATTTCTATGCAAATGTCTAATTTGTGACATAATTAGTGTAATAAGTTTGTTATGGCTTTGTGTAAAACTGTATGTAGTGTATTTCTTTCATGGTTTTCGTAAATAACATTAAAATGTTTTGATATTGAGAAAGTTATTTAAGATTTTTCAGACCCCTACAATGATGCATGTGACCTTGACATTGGAAATGTATAATAAGAATTTTAATTTCAGTGCCATACAAAATTATGAGAAGAGATATTCAACTGATGGTGGCTTTGAAATTAGAGCATTCTTAGCTGCTGTTGGCGATTTCATTGGAATATTTGGTTTATCATTGCTGATTGGGGCATTGATTGGCTGTTTGACAGCATTGATATCCTTTACGAATACTATAAAGTGTATTTACAATATTTACCACCAATCTGTGTGTCTTTGAAATTGGTTATTTGTAGTAATTTTGCATTGCAGTAATTTAATTTCATAGAAAGTATAGTGGACCAGTGCAATAGGTTATGTGGATTGCACTTCGGAGGCGCACAGATCGCTGGCAAGTACTAATATTAATAATAATACCTAGGACATCCCACACAGCGCCATGTAGTCCCAAAGTAAGCAAGTATTATGCTTGTATTACCCATAATACCTAGTACCCATACTAGACAAGTAATATACACACTAAAATATTGTTTTATAATGTATGCACATATAGATATTTTACACCCAGACACAGGATAAACATATGTGTTCATGTACACAAATATTTGTCCTGAGCGGGAATCGAACCCACTATCATTGGTCTGCATATAGGTTCTCTAACCACACGCCAATCGGCGATAATGTGATCCTTAATTATATAAATTAAAATGCTGCTGGTGTTTGCCATTCAACTATTCAATTAGAGGTCAGTTTAAGCATTATCAGCTTAAACTGACCTCTAATTTCGCCTGCAGGCGGGTAAAATAAATATTACTTTTGGGGTTTCTCGAATACACCATTCGTATAAAATATAAAGTTTTTCATTTGTCAGCTGTGTTCCCAAATGTTGATTCATGAACTTTCAGCAATAAAAAGCTCTTGAAGATACCTGCAAAGACTATGAAATTACAACAATAAAATTTGTCATCATAAAGTACAGGATAAACGAATGAAGCTTGAGGTGAAAAGCTAAAATATACCGTTTAATATTGGCGTTCCTTAAGGTAGCCGCGCAGCGTGGGGGGGGGGGGGGGTGATTTCAAGCATTTATTGGTCACATCTACCTACTAGATCAATAAAAAGCATGCAGACACGCCTACCATAGTGAAGCGGTATACCTTAAGCAATAAACAAATACGTAAAACCTTTAGATGTAATAAAGATGTTTATAATTGAAAACAATAGAAATATTTCCTTAATTAAAAAAACACATGACGAAATTCACTCACGTGCGTGAGTGGCCGCTATTGGAATCAGCACTATTTGTGTTAACGTCATATGCTGCATTTTTAATAGCTGAAGTGTGCGAATTGACAGGTAAATTGTCAATTTATAATGACAAAAAAATTATTATCATATATTTTATTAATGAGTCATGTGTATTTAATTGATTACAGGTGTGGTTGCAGTGCTGTTTTGTGGCATCTGCCAGGCACATTACACTTATAACAATTTGTCTTCTGATTCGAGAAACAGAACAAAACAACTGTTTGAGTTACTTAACTTTCTCGCTGAGAATTTCATTTTCACTTATATAGGAGTGTCAATGTTCACTTTTCCGAAGCACCATTTTGATCCCTGGTTCATAATTGCTGGTTTTGTATCCTTTTGAAGATAAAAAGTACAAAATATAAGTAAATCTCAAACCATTTTGATTCAGGAGTGATTTGAAAGTTGAATGAAATTAAAACATTTATTTATGTTAATTTAACATTCAAATCACGTTTAATGTTTGAATAGGTTATCTCACGCGTCGATTTGTTATGTAAAATATTTTTTTTTTTTTTTAAATATGAATATTTCATTATAAAAATACGAATTGTCTTTTTTAGTGTAAAAAAAAAAATAGTATTTTGCTTGTCGTCCAGTAAATGGTCTTGCCACACGAATAAGGTCTAAGACATATTTCTAGATAAAAATTGTATTTTTTAGGATATGTCATATGATGAGTATAATATTCTATAAATATCTTGTGTGCCTTAACTTCAAAATCAGATAACTTCTGTACTGGGCCGTGCTGTGAACATCTATCCGCTATCCTTTTTATTGAACCTGGGCCGTAAGCCACCAATACCCATGAACTTCCAGCACATGTTGTGTTTTGCAGGTATGATTAAGTAGATAACATATTGGTTTAAACAAAAATAAAATCTAGTAGTATCCAAAACATTTATTAGCAAATAATTCAGGGTGACTTTTCCAAATCTAATGAACACCTAGTATGATATTGATAATTGTTTACAGTCACTATATTTTGTATACACTGCACATTGTATATTGTTATTATGTAATTGATAATGTAATTACCATAGGCCTACGCGGCGCCATGTCGTTCGCGCTGGCGATTCGCAACACTGTGTCAGAGGCGCGACAGGCCATGCTCACGACCACATCACTCATAGTCATTGCCACCGTAGTTCTGCAAGGCGGAGCCGCTACGCACGCGCTGGCTTATTTCAGGATACCTACGGGGTAATTGTTATATCTTATATACTTTTTACCAGATTGTCGATTGGAAGCATCAGGGCCGAATCTAACATCTGAGCTCCAAACTATCTGAATATTAAATTCAGCACTAGATGTTTGAAACATGTTCTCAGCATATATTATTTTATTTCTAAGTATGATATTCATCAAAGTAAATAATTAATTTGATGTATCCAATGCAATGAGGCCTGGCGCATTCCGCACCATCGGCGGACTCAGCTGGCGCGGCCGTTTAGGGGGGCAGGAAAGAGACAGAGTTATGCAATAGAAAGAGAGGTGGGCGACTCATTGGTACTTGTAGGTGAATTGCGTCGTGTCGAGGGTCGCTATTTATTTAATTGTATTTATGGACCTAATGTAATGTCATGGTGTATCATTAAAATTTTCCTCATACTTTTGTACTATTTATTACTTATTGATGTATGTAAACACTTAAAGCTTTTTTTTAAATTCTTGGAAGAAGAGAATCTTTTCCCAGACAACACCTGCAGCGCGGCGATCTCATATTTTCGTCGAGGCGTGTTCCTATTCCTATTCCTACATGTCGTGATAGCCCAGAGCGCAACGAACCTACCTGAAATTTAAAAGGCCCCATAGGGCCATGGTTCGAATCTGGGCGTGTACCAATGAGTTTTTCTGACTTAAGTACACAATATCACTGACACCGTGCTTTGGAGGGCACGTTAAGCAGTCGGTCCCGGACGCTGTCAATAGATGGCGGTCGTTACAGTTCCCAACCCGCAGTGGAGCAGCGTGGTGGACTTAAGCTCCAAGCCCCCCCCCCCTCCTCACCCTGGGGGAGGCCTAAGCCCCTGCAGTGGGGTAAAAATGGGCTGATGATGATGTGTTCCTATTCCGCGTTGTAAGGCAATTGATGCGCCATCTGTGAATATACTAACGGATTTCGTTTCTTACTTCCATAGTTAAAGAAATAAGAAATATTTTCATTTAGAGAGAGTGCGGAAATGTTCTCAAAGGCAGTTTAAGAAACATTCTTCAATTTAGTGAACTGTATTCTTCAACGGAACAAGTTTCTTGGCACATGTAAAATTATGAAGAAAAATGTCTCCTGGAGACATTTACTCTTTTTTTTTATTTATAATATAAATATGCTCTTGCATCAAATTATCCTTTTCTCAGTTTCATTCAAGTAGTAACTAATGTCTCTTGAATCAAGTGTCCATTTTTTCCTTTTATCCATATGAATTGAAAGAGTGAGCGCTACTTTACTGATAAGAACCACAAAAACCGGTTTAAGACTCTGCCAAATTTGTACAGTTATTTCTATCTCACAGCACCAGTATTACGAGACAACGATATTCAACACTCAATTCCTAAAAAAAAAAACACACTTTAATATTCAAGATGTGTCTATATATCTGTTGTTTTTTTACAGTTAAACAGCTCAACCTATCTTGATAGAATTTGGCAGGGAACTAGCTTGATTTCTAAAGATAGACATAGTATATGTGTATATGTTCATTACTTTTTCACAGTTAAACTGCTTAACCGATCTTTATAAAAGACAGGGAGATAGCTTGTATATAAGCGGATATAAGCACTTACCTATTAAGAAACCTATTGTATTTGTATGTTTATTAACTTTTCACGGCTAAACCGTGGAAGTGACCTTATGAAAATTTGTCAGCGAGGTAGTGTGCTTTCTTTAGATGGACGTAAGCTACTTTTTACACTGAGAAATGTGTCTGTATGTTCGTTAATTTTTCACGGCTAAATCGCTCACCTCATCTTAATAACTGGTACTGATATAGCTTGGATCCTAAAGATTGACATGGGTATTTACTTTTTACTGTAGAAAATGTGTCTGTGTTTATTATTTTTTCACAGTTAAACTGCTAATTAAATATGCCAGGGAGATAACTTGTATCCTGTAGACGAACAACGGACATAGACCAGCTTTGGGTGCAATAAGAATATGCTAATATGTTTCTTGTTAAAGCCGAAATAATACAAATGTAGGTTATACGATAGCTGCTTGTTGTTAATATATTCTATAAATAAATTTCAGGCAAGGACAAAATGATGAATCCGACGCTCTACCCTATCGCGATGTACGCAGTGTAAGTAACAATATTTTACTTGTATAGGTACACATAAGTATTATGTTTTGAACAAACGTGCATTCTCATTTAAAAAAAAAATCAAGTTCCATTAAAAAAATACTTTCTTCATTAGAAACATCTAAACATACAATTGACACTATATTTTATTTAAATTAGCATATATTTTTGCAATTAACATCTTCAAGCAAACATTTATACTTAGTTAATTTCGTCATGAGCATTTCTTATTTAATTGTATTCTTGAATTTCTCGTTAATAGAATTTTTCCTAACTTCATATGTATTGCATATGGTATAGGCTTAAGTCTCTTTTTTGTTTTCAATGCCTTATCAGTTCCTAGAGGTTTATGCTTAGTAATACTATTTTAACATTATGTTTATGGGATAAATACTATGTGCACAATTAACATATTTATTCATCATCCATGAAAACCTAATACATGTATATATCTAGACATAAGAATGAGCATAGAAGTTAAATATCACCGCATCCAGCTTTGAACATACTTTTTAGCACTTCACACTAACCTAGAATAATGATAACTAAACAAGATTAAACAGCTGTTATATGGGTTTTGTGCAAGAAAATGCCATTTTAAATACACATTTTAGTCAAATTAATTAGAAAAGATATTAATCAAATTAATTAGAAAAGATATTAATCAACTACACCGATTTCAAAATTTAAATGATCTTTGTAACGACTAATACACTACATAAAAAATAACCTATATCAAATTCTCTAATCATATTGAGTGTTCTATTTTGAAGCCTCTAACCTAGTGGACAAACTTTGACTGTCACAAATTCTGAACAGATCCAGCATTTATTAATAGTGCCATAATATTAAGTCCTAGGCGGCTTCTTTAGGGTTGTTACTTGGAGATAATGGTTACTTAGAAATAATAAAAAAACAGTATCTGTAAAGTTTTAGTAAGTAGTAGTTCTTTTCCTAATAAAATAAGATATATTCTAAAACTGCTGGGTGCCTCTTTGAGAGTTTTGTTTATACAAAGGCCAATCAAATAGTTCCCAGTAATTGTATGTAAAATAAGGAAATTGTCATTAATAATATTTCCTTTTTCCACGTATATCTCTTTCTACTCAGTATAAAGTGATTTCTTCAGTCAAAAATATTTCTTTGATTCAAGACATATATTTAACCAAAAATTGTTTTCTTGGTTTAGGGTAATGCTTCTTAATTCAAAGATATATTCATGATTAAAGAAATCACTTTTTACTGTGTATTTGAATACATTTATTATACAGCTTTACAAGTTTTTTTATTCCCATGAAAGCAGCCATGACTTTGTCATATTCACATTGAGTCCCTCGGCTGTGTCCTTTTAATATAGGGACCAGATAGAAACCTGTGCGAGCGAGGTCTGGAGAATACACTGGGTGTTCTATCAATTCAAACCCTGTATTCTTGATAGCAGCGAGCACCACAATAGATGCAGACACGTTGTCCTAATGCAACAGCGTGCCAGCACTTCTTTAATGACTGTTGGGTAATAAGACCTGATAATTCTTCCTTCTTTTTCGAAATATTCAATGAAAATGATCCCCCCGGCACGGCATCCTGGAACCTGGACGCCTTAACTTTACCAGTAAAACACATAGTTTTTCACTGCCCGCGAAGAAGGTGCCGATAACATGTTTCCAAGCAATGATTTCTGCTTGTTTCAGCATCAAAATGATGTACCTCCTTGCATTAAGGCTAGATATTTTCTTTAAATCTGGACTCTGTACTGTTTTTGAATGTCAGTCAATATTTATTGGCTACTTTTTGGAACTTCAAATAGGTCATGGGTATCATTTGTTTGTAAAAAGACGTTTAAATCCAGTTTGTGCATTTCCAAAATTCATATATTAGATTTTTTTTTTCACATTTTCGGCCTGCTAGAGTGATCTTCATCGTTGCAGCTCTTTCTTTCATGTTCAAATTTAGAACACCAAAATTTTACAGATGATGGAATAGAACGGAGCATCGTCTCCTAAAGTAGTCAATATCTGACTATAAATATGTTAATAGACAATTATTTAAATACAAAGTATCACTGCATATATTTCAGTTTTATCCATATTAGACTCAGTAAATTGACACGCTTGATAAAGATAAAAAAATGTATAATACATACAAACTAATTATTCTAATTAACAGCATGAACTACCAATGAAACAAGCGTCAGGAAAACAGTTGAATTACATTCGAAATATTAATTCAAATATAGAATACCGGACAGTTTTCGATTGGCCCTTGTATATTATGTTATTGGGTAGAATGAGAAAGACTTGAGCTTGGCAAAGTTACATTTATATTGTTCTTCTACATTGAGAGCCACTAGGGTGTGTTTTAGAATGTAACTACATTGATTATAAACTCGATTGCCGATCGGCCAACTGACACGGCAGACGCCGTTTCGATGGTTCCATGTAATTAATACGCGATTGTTGTGGCAGCTATACCAGGCCACGGACTCTGGCGGTGCGGTACGTACGTCGTGCGCTATCAAACTTCACTGGAATGAGCTTTATTTATTCACCGCTTGTCACAAACATATACACTGTTATGAGTTTCACTTTAAAAATTACATTCCGGTTTTTACCTTTCTACAGATGGACACAAAATTACAATTTATTAATTTTTTATTGTTATTATTATTATTTTTGGTCTAACTAATTATTCAAGTACAAACGGTACTTATAAATTTAATATCAACATTCATATCAAGCTCACATTAATAATAATGTTTTGGACATACAATAATACTAAGGTCAGAATCATTTGGCCACGCGGTCAATCTACAAAGAACGATACAACCTTTTCGTTGTTTTCACCTGTAGTCACATTATTTTATAGTAAGTTACTGTTATCATCAAACACGCGGATCGGTTACTGTTTCACTCATCTTCAAGTACCATACAGGGATATTTTCCCATCACTTTCAATTTGTTTCTATTGATTGGGTAATACCTAAAGACACTCTTTAAAAAAAAACCGTTCAAGTGCGATTCAGGTTCGCGTGGAGAGGGTTTCGTTCCATAAATTATCACAATACCTATGTTTTTTTTAATCTTAATGAAATTTAAGTTGGAAGTTGAACCCGATCCTTTGTTTAAGTATGCTAAAATAGTGAATATTTTTTGTTTCCCGTGGGAATTTAAATTTTTGTTCAGGTTTTTCTGTAAACTATGACTGAGGCACTATTATAATTGTATTTCTCATAATGAGCACTTTCATTTGATGTCACACGATGAACTTGAGAAAAGTTATATATTTTCCAATTTTGCCCCTTTAAATGAAAATTCGTTTATTTACGTCCGTGATTGAGTCAACAAACTGTATAATGTACCAAACGTAAACTTTTATCATCCAGTAGGTTCGGAGAAAATATGGGTTCCTTTTTTTTTCATCTCAGTTGTACAGAATCCTAAAAATATGGTATAAATATAGGTACTTTGATTTTTTCATGAAAATATTCGTTTGACTCAAAGTATATTTTTATTTACTGATATATTCTGGAAAATTTTAATATAAAACAAAAATTTTTACTGTAATAGAAATAGGGATATTCTACAAATAATGAAATAATGATTTCCTCATTGAACTTATTTAATAGTTCATAATATGACACTTGTAGTTAGTGTATGTGTTTGTGATTGCTCCTATTTATATTGGTTTTATTTATCCGTTCACCTCTTTATTAATTTTCCTATTCAGCTGTGGATATATTGCTATTATGAATTAAATATGTAATAAAATTAGTCATGATAATATTTTATATTCAATATTATTAAGATGCAATATCTTGTTCAGTCGGTGGACTTAGGTTTCGGTCTACGAAATTTGGACTCTTCTCAACCGGCCGGTGACAGGGGATCAGTAAGCTAACTCAGTTATACGCACGTTACGTTACTTATGAGCGTGAATTTATAATATGATTGCATTTTTTCTAGTTGATAGCACTTTATTATATATATTTGGCTTATATTTAACTTATCACCAGATATAGTAAAATATTACATCAAAAATAGTAAATGACCACCAAAATTAAAATCGCATTTTAATGTGAAATTATAACCAAAGTTTTTACATCTTGCTATCCTATTAAAACAAATGACTCCAAACAAATAAGTCTTAACTCAAAAATAGTTAATGACCACCAAAATATTAACCACATTTTAATTTAAAATGACATGCAAATATTTAACATCTAGTTATCTTATTAGGCTACCGATCTTATTATAGTAAATTACGCTAGGTAGGTACCAATAACTATTTACCCAAACATATTAAATAAACTCTTAAAGTTTGACCCTTTATTCTTGTAAAGTGTTACTAAGGTCTGAGCTTTTTATGTCTCTAAATTGATTAACCACTACAAAAGAAAATGTTTTTTTTAAGCATTTATTCAAAGAAATGCCTATACCTAAGGTTAGAAAATAGATCTCATACAATTTCATTAATCCTTTTATTAAAATTTAAACAAACATAAAAAGCCAGTTTTCTTGGTAACTACAGCCTTCTGTAATTATTTGCCATAATTTACTGCACAATTAATGCTTTCTTAGCTTTGGCTGGTCTACCTCTTTTGCGTTTCATGCCAATTGGAATAGCTCTTGCCTCTGAAGGTGGCTGGACATGCTTAAGCCGAATTGCCAATCCAACGAGATGCTTGCAAATATAATCTTTTAGAAACTTTGGGCAATTGCATGTGCCGTGTAACCAATTTTCTTTTTCTCGGGGCATTATTACTTCCCACTCGCTAAAATGTTGCTCTTTGTATTCATCAAAGGTCTCCCACCGCCTTTTATAATTTTTACAATCTAAATCCGAACCAGCTGAAATTCTGTACAAGCAAATTAGCTCAGTGTTATTCTTAAATGGCACCTGCTTCGATAGTTTTGCCCATTGGTAACTTTCTGTCAACGTCTTTAAAGACGCTGTCGGTAGTTGAGCAAACCGTCTCTCAGTATTAATCAGGTATTCATTAGACCAGACCTTGACCATATCAGAAGCAATTACTAAAAACCGCGCCAAAGGATGACGCTCACGCAAGGTGCCACCATCTTTTATAGTTTTATTAAAAGATTCTAGAGCATTGTTTGTAGCAGGAGTCCCCGGATATGCGCCCGAATACCAGAAACGATTTACTATGAGCCATTCGTTTTTAAAGTATACAAAATCATTTTCGGGTTTCCACTTGTCCAAAAATTTTGCACAGGCTCGATCAAACATTTCCTGAGTTGAGGCACACAGGATTTCTTTTTGGGATTTTTTTTGTACACTTTGCTCTACTCTTGTTTGCATCTTCTTTTTCGTATGCGTCCAGCACATTCTTATGACTGTATCTCTTCCAAACGTGCGCGCAAAGGCAGTTTGTATAGCCTTAGCTGCATCACAGACCAAAACTTTACAAGTTAAAGTGTATAAGTAGAGGGAGAAAACTGCGTTTAAATAAAAGTATGAAGTCTTCCGTTCGTTCTGCTGTTGTCACAGCTAATCCAAATGGATGAAAATGTTTATCTCTGTCTGTAGTTCCAATCACAAGTACTGGAAACCCTTGCCAAATGAGTTTATACGTGGCATCCACGTGAAGAACACTACATTGGCGTGATAGACCAATTAAATACTTCGTCGTTAACATAAATCGGAAGTTCTAATCTAAATCATCTTCAGGAATTTCATAGGCCAAAACAAAAACTTTGTGATCGTCATCAGGTATTTGAGATTTTTCTTTTAACCATAATTCAAGCTCTCCCAAGCTTATCACTGCCGGCCCGTATTTTTTCTTACGTATGATTTGAAGATAATTGTTTAACTGTAACTTAGTCGGTTGAACTAGTCCATTAATTTGACTTAAATTCTTCATAATACATTTAGGTTTCAAACGCAGCTCGAATAGTTTTTCTATTTCCTTTTTCGTTGCCTCTTTTGTTTCACTATTTGACTGAGAGTCACAATTTCCAAGATCGTGACAAGTTTCAGTACGAAATAATAATATATCATCACATGATGCGTCAAATAAAAGATAAATCGCAGCAGAACACTGAATTTCAGCCCGAAGCTTCACTTTGTTACAATGATAGTAACGTTTTACTCCTTCTTCAGTCGTATGAACTTTTTGTATTGACCAGGTCTTCTCATTTTTAATAAAATCCTCTGCGCTCCGAACAGTCATAAATTTTCTTTCAAAAACCCAAACTTTACCTTTCGACGCTTTTTCGTATTCTCTGTGATTTTATCGCCGTCTTCATCCGAATCCGATGAAGAACTCAACAGCGGAGCACAAGAACTCGGTCTCGCTAAGTTTTCATTCGCCATTGTTAAGAAAAGATACCTACAAACACGAAGCAAAACACACCCAATAAACGCAAGTGTTCGTATTTGACTGGATTGGGGATCGTGTCCAGGCGAGCGCGGCGCGTGCGGTGCGGTGTCGCGGCAGGGGCTTGTAAGCTGGAGACATAACTTCATTTGGCATCATTATACCTTATTTGGTAATGTGCCAACATTTTATGGTTATCATAGTGGTTTATCTTGGCAGAAATAGCGCATTAATTTGCTCGCTAAGATTTAGTGATCATTTACTACATTTGGGCTTTGAATACAATTTGAAGTGCAGTCGTGACAAAAATTTTAATTTTGTAATTTTAGACTTTAGTTTATGGTGTTTATTACATTTTTTGTTAGAAGACTTTAGGGTATTAAAGTATTTTTTGGTGGTCATTATATTTGTTCTGTATATATTTTATTAACTTGCATGCTCAACTAATCGACATGTTAAATTGTATGTGTGATAAATTTTATAATCTGCAACGCTTTGTTTTCTAACTATGAGAGTGAGATTTGAAACTTTGATTTTACTCGAGAACAAACATAAAGGAGTTATTTCCGCTCGGTAACACCTTGTCGTCAACAGTGTTGACGAGCAGGAAAAAGAAACCCTTCGTCCACAGTGTTCACGAACGGAACTTTTCGTTTTCTGTTTATCAATCTTTTTAATTTTTACCGATCGTCAACACTGTTTACGACTAGGTGTTACCGAGCGGAAATAACTCTTATTGGAATCCCGTTTTCTACATCTTAATTCTATATAGAGGCATAATAATAAACGGAAAACAAAAAAAAAAGTCGTGTGGCACTCGAGGACTGCCGCGGTAAAGCTATTGCATACATTTTGTATCAACTTATGCAATTATAATCATTTATTTATTTTATTTATGCAGTATTTCTTTTTCTTTGTTTTTGAAGTAAAACTTCTTTAGGCGCGAGTAGGAGTAACTCAGATTTAATACTGCATAAATAAAATAAATAAATAATTATAATTGCATAAGTTGATACAAAATGTATGCAATAGCTTTACCGCGGCAGTCCTCGAGTGCCACACGTCTTTTTTTTTCTTCATTTTTCTTCAAATCTTTCTGACGCTGATAATATGCCCTTTGACGTGCATTAGTTTTTTTTTCTTTTTAGCTCTTTACGCTATTCTTCTCTATAAAACGAAAATATCTAGGTAAAAATAATAGGTATAAATAATTAGGTATAAAGAGTGTAATGACACACCAAAACAAAATTATTCATTTAAAAAAAATAACGATATTAAGAAGTGATTATCGAATTTCGCACGATGTACCTTTATATAGATATAAAATCATATATAGGTACTTTCTCTGCGCGGCATTCATGTGTATTATCTATACACCAAAAACAAAGGTAGGTACTGAATAGTACCTACACGTGCTTGGTTTGATGGTTTCTGTTATATACATAATGAAAAATGAATTTATTTATATATATATATATTAGGAATCTAAATTGAGAATTTAAACTATACGCGTGTGTGTGTTTGTGTGTATAAAAGAGGGCTACTTTTAATATCGCTCATTTTAATATCAAAAATTTAGGTTATCTTTATAGCAGTATTATATTTTCAATTCAAAATTAATACTGCATTTGTGATGATAATAAAATGTATGTATATAAATTACTCACTCATTTTCTTTCACTACTTATTCGTGACTTTCTTCATTAATAATAGGTGCAACAGATTATAATAGATGGCGCTGTTTTAAAAAACGTACATCGCGCTATCAAAATTTTTCTCCGTGCGGCGTGGAAAGCGTGAGGTTTTTTTCGTTACGGAATTTCTCGATTCGCACCCCGCGCTCAAAGGCCCGCAATAGAAGCTATGCAATAGCTTAAAATTTCGTTTCGTTCGTTAACACTGAACAAACGATAATTACTTTTTGTGAAGCTTTTTGTGCACACGTGTAGAACGTAATAGAGTCGTTCTGGATGCAGTATACATACGCTATGTGTGCTATACCAACTGGATAAATACATATGGTGAGGATAGAACAGTTCGTAACTGACAAATAAGCAACATATAATCTAGTAGAAAGTCCTACGATAAAGCCATTTTTTAAGTGAAAAGGTCGTTCAGGATTCCGTAGTCAAAAGACAAAAACGGATCTCTTATAATTTCAATGTGTATGTACACGTGGTATCTTGACCAGTAGCTCAGTTGTTCAATTCATTAGTTAAATGCGCCACATTTACAAGTGCATTTTTTACTGCTTACTGTAATGATACAAACTTACTAACATTGTTAAAGACAAATCGTTGTGGAGGGGCATGGCACTTTGAGTTAGAACATCTCTATTCGACTGTGTATTCTGGAAAATAGGAGTCACTTTAAACACTTTAGCGACTGGAGTGCAAGAAATATTTTTAGAAGTTTTCCTAATTTTTAACAGTATGGATACCATGAGTTTGGATTGATTTAACGTGTCGACACACGCTAGTAACAGATTAAAAGATTTGTATGTACAATGCCTCTAGCGGTACCGAGAAGAACTGAAATTCACTAACAAATCTTTTGCGAGTCGTTAGTACCTTAGTACGTTAGTACGTAGTCGTTAGGACACGTTAAACCAGCTCAAATTCATGGTAGCCGTACTGAAACAAGATTCTACGTAGGTATTAACAAACCATGCCGATTAGAGAAAAAACCCAGATTTTTATAATTAATTAATGATTGCGATTTTCTGGATGTAAGGTTTCAAGGTGTAATGTATATTGTTACTGTGCATGCTAACTCTTTATTTTTGGTATTTGCTTTTTAACACATAGACCAGCCGCATGGTAGTTAAGTGGGGCAAGGACAAGAGTGCTGTCATTATGCCTTGGCAACTTGATTACTTCGGTGTATGTAAAGTATAACTTTTTCTTTTGATATATTAGAATACATTTCCATTAATTTACATACTAATTTACAAAACGAAATACCACCGATTGTCTTTATTTGCTCTTGCAAACAAATATCTTCTGGTTATTATGGTAAGAAATAGCTCTGCCCAATCCATTGCATTTGTGTATAGAGTGATAGCCTAGATGTAGATACTGTAAAATATGCTGTAAATCTAAAATCAAACACATTTTTATAAAAAATTAGCCAAGTCTTGCAATATTTTCACCATAATATGAATCGGATATATAATCGGTAACTTGGGTCTTCTTGGGATCAAAAATTGTATGGCGCAAGTGTTACGAGACTTAGTAATTTTTTTTTTTTCAGGAATTCTAATGGGACTTTCTGACTTTGCGTATTTTGTAACAGAAATATAGAAAGTATAAAAATGCATCGAGTTGTTTTTAGAATAGAGTTCCCGGTGATATCCGTTTGCTTAACTTGGCAGACCCACTGTGACTTCTGGTATATAATACACGAAATATTACTCAATCATTACACAACGCCGAGCCAAAACCGCTGAAGCGAAATTCGAAGTTTTTTTATGAGGATTGAATTTCTAAAAATCTTATCTCTAAGGGGGTAAAGTAAAGGACGTAAGCTTGTATGAAAATTCATAATTTTTGAAGTTAATGAAAAATTTATTTTGCCGTAGAGTCAGAAACTAAACATCGTTTTGTATTAATTTTTAGAAAATGAACTTTAAAGCAGTACAATAGGAGACGGAAATATGTCGAAGACTTTCGTCGTTTTTAAAATTAAAATCATGAAATTTATTATTTAGCTAATTAAAAATTAAGAAACACATGTTTCGAGATTTATTAAAATTTAGCTCTGAAGGGGGTAAAATAAAGGCTCAAAATTTGGATTCACTAATTTTTAAGGTTCTAACAAAGAAAATTGATATTTGGTGTTTTAGTTGAAAATGAAGAAAAACATGTTTTAGCATGTATAGAAAAACCCTTAAAAGGGCTAAAATAGTTAAAATTGGTATTTAAACTTTTGGTTGAGAATTAAAAAATACATGTTCCAGTGTTTTTGTAACATCAACCCTTAATGCTAATACAAGTGTAGTTCACGCGAACGAAGCCATAGGCGGCTGCTAGTGTGAATATAAATAAATATTGGGTATTCTTAAATTGTAACACTTATGTAATAATTTTAGTAGTTGTAAAAGGTATGTATATAATGTTATAATATGTCTGAGAAGTTGAGTGTTCTCCAGTATATGAGTGTGTGGCGGCAGGAGACACCACGCGCGGCCGGGGAGGCGACGGGCGGTGAGAAGGCGCGGCTGGCACGACTATGGGGCGCGCTGGACTCGCGGCTTCTCAAACCGCTGCTGACTCACGCGCGCCCTCCTCTCACCGAGACGCTGCCATCAGCGCTGCGCCCGCTTGCGCGCCTGCTCACCACCACCCACCAATATACACAAGGCGTAAGTCATTTCAACGTTCTTTTTTTGGATCTTATTGCAAATAGTATTAGGTATAAAATTATAAAATTTGACTGACCGGTTTACCGAGTGGTTAAAGACCCTAACTGCAGAACTAAAGGTCGCGGGTTCGATTCCCGCCCGGGACACATTTGTGTACGTGAACATGTCTATTTATTCCGTGTCTGGGTGCAAACTATTTATATATGTATATATTATAAAGAAAATATTTCAGTATGTATATCAGTTGTCTAGTAACCCATAATCCTAGCATAATACTTACTTTGGGACTAGATGGTGCTGTGTGGGATGTACCATGCACGTATTATTATAATAATCAGTTGGCAAATTTCTCATCGCCTATGTTCTAATCCTTGTAATTATGATTATGTAATAAATATATCGTAATTTTTTTTTTACTCATTAGCAGAAAAATAACAGTGACATAGGTATATATACGTACTCGTTTGCGCACTACCGGCATGACTGACGTTATGTGTATAAACGAATCGTGGGTACCAGTAAAGGGTGACCTATAAAAGGGTAAACCGGCCGCGGTAAACTACGATAGGTGATAGACGCCTATTGTGATTATAAAGTTTAGAGCTTGTTAGTATATAAACAGTAAAATAGATCATCGCAATATTAATGAGAAGGTGTCTATTGCCTTGATTATTGCGACCGGCTTTCCTTTTATAGGTCAGCCTTTGCCGCTGTTGGGTACGTACATGTTATGAAACTATAGTGGTAGCTATATTGATAATGGAATACTCATCCTTATATCTATACAAGCAGTTGCTTAAGGTTCTAATGTAAGGGGAGATCTTTAAATGTTTCTCTTATTTATTTACTCAATTTAATTGTTTACAGGACCATAATCTGCGTAGAACGGATTCAGACTCTGACCTTTGCATTGATGAATCTCAACCAGGACCAACAACGATCGATCCCCAGGTAAATGTTTACTACACATAGTTATATTTTTATCTGATTTTGTGAGCTTGGTGTATATATGTATGTACGAGTATATTAAATTTTATTTGCTGCATTATATTTTTTTTGTATTTGCAGTTTTCCATTAATGAGCGAAATGGATATGGTCATGTCTAAAGTACGCTATTTAATATGTAGAGACCACTTGGCTGTGATGAAAATGATTTTGTCTTGAAGATTAACAGATAGATAAATTAGAAGATTATTATTTAATTATTACATGCAGCAACTATGGCCTGGACTCGTGGACACGCGTGTCACTGTGGAGGGAATAACAGGGAGCAACATATAGGTCACAGTTTGAAACTTAATAATTCAACATTTTGTAGTTGTATCATTTAACTTTCACTATATTTCGCTTTCAGTATTAGGTAAAATGTAAAAAAAAAAATATTTGAACTGAAATACTTTTTTCACTCATATTTATAGCCAGTTAATTAACGTGCAATTTTGTCTACGATTGTATTGTACAGCAGTAGAAACATAAAAAAAAAATAATATAAAACACTTTAAAACAAACCAAAACCACAAAATAGATTTCGATGCAGTTTTAATCATATTAAAAGAAACAAATAAAATTTCCTGAATTCCTGGTAACCCACGATGATTACTAATCTTAAAAACACTTATAAAAAATTTATATGATTCAACATTCAAAATAAAAATGATGTATTCATTAATAGTGCTAAAACAAAAAATAAAACATAGCCCATTTAAAAACTGACTTGATTTGGTGCATCAGAAATGTTTATTTTTTTAATTTAAAGTATATGATTGATATATTATCCGTTGCTATGTAAGGAAGTGCTTTAAAGTAACAAAATAAAAATAAAGTTTAGAGATGCATTGTTAAAAATTGAACATTTATGAATGTCTGATGCGCCATATTTGACATCATATAATTGTAATTTTCTGAAAGACGTATGTATTGTAAAAAACTCGTAACTCAGACAGTCTTTCTTTTAATTTTAAGACTTAAATGAAATGTCTTATGGAGAGAAAACGCGTCCGTGGCAAAAGTAATTTCTGCGTTCTTAACAGTATATGATTAATATATACATTATTATTATTTAAATATAAAAAATAGATCCCATATAAGTCCAATGTTATGGGTAATAAACTACATAATATACAGATCTGTCCAGAGAACGCTTTCCTTACGTTTGTAGGCTCATCAAGTATGTATTGTAAAAATTTACTTATATTAGAGAGACAATAATATTTTCATGATTGCGACGTAGGACCAGAACGGATTCTCGTGCCAGTTTTGACATTAATATTGAATCAACAGTTTTATAGAAAGAGAATAATTTATAGAAACATATTATATAAGGCAGTGGAAAGTCTTTCTGTATTTTGTTTTTTTTTTTAGAGTTGTAACAATTTGCTTTGAATTTACTTGTTGAACCTGGCTTGATTTTTTACCGTTAAAAGTCGTCATTCTTAAGAAAAATAAAGAAAAACTAGTTTTCGTCGTTTCTACATTGTTTTTTAATTTGTGAAAATAACTGAAAGTAATAAAACTGTATCATTAAAATTCTAGGACAAAAAACCAAAAATTCAACACAAGCCGCAAAAAAATAATTGATTTTCTTTATAAATTTAATGCGGTAACAGTAAGATTAGTGTAAAGTAGGTTCAAGTATCTTAAGTCTGGTAATTGTAACTTGGAAGACGGAGCTCGCTCTGTGTGACCTGTCCGCTATTTCCAACTCGGAAAATCAATGCCATTCTTGAAAGAGTGAAGCAATATTGCCAAGTCAGTTGTTACATTGTTCAAAATAGTGTCATGTCATTTGCAAAATACTGGCTATACGAAAAAGCTCAATATTTTTGTGCCGAAACCGAATCATTTTGAAAGGATTGCTTACGAGTGACGGGAAGTAGTTCACATCAAGAACATGTAAAAAAGAATGTAGTCGAAGCACAGATAAGCTCCACACGCAGTGGCAAAATCTGGTTGGTGGAATTGGAAATATTTTTATTATATTTTACTGTTGGGAAAAAGCATCACTTCTAATCTCTATTGCCAGCAACTGATTATATTAAAGCAAGTAATTGAGACCAAACGGCCAGATCTGATAACATTTTTCATCATGATAATGCAGCTAATGCAGACATTTTAAACCAAAAATTGAGAGTGTGACTGAGAAGTATTCATGTCATGCGTCTATCATTATAAACAGGGGCAGATTCTCAGATTCTCAATTCTCGATTCCGAACTCTCAGATTTCATATGTTGCGGGCACTTCAGAACCTAATAGAAGGTTGACATCAAGAGAGGACTTTTGTTTCTATACCTATATCAGGAATCACGGTAGTGGCCCTGTCAGTCAAGTCCAGTAAACGGCTGCCACCGGGAACTTTTTATATCTTTCTCACAAGCGCAAGGAAAAGCCTGAAGGTTAGGTTACCTGATGTACTAAATTCTCAAATTACTAATAAATATAGTATACAAAATATCTGCTATCTAGGTTTAGCTATTTAGTCACACTCACCAATCATCAAAATTCTGAGGTACCTACTTCTAGAAGTCCTACAAACTTAAAATTTGGGATATAGTAAATATTTTCGATGAAATTAAAGAAAAATTGCCAAGTCTAAAAGTTACAAATTAAAAGAGACCGGCCAAGTGCGAGTTGGACTCGCGCTGCGACGCACGATAAAAATCTTTTTTATGTGATATAACTGCTAAATTAATGGTATTTGGATTTATTCTTTTACTTATACTGTGAGACCTTGTTTCTTGCCAAATTTCATGATTCTAGGTCAACGGGAAGTACCCTATAGGTTTTCATTTACTAGCGAGTGTCAAAATATGCAGCATAAATGGCCCTACTTTTTTATTGGGTTTACTTAGAAGGTTGATTTTTTAAAGCTCTATGGCACCGTAAATTATTATAATAATATTATTTATTTTAGTATAGACCGGAAAAGAAAAAGGATTATTATAAGAGTTGTCAGGAACGCGTTTTCTCCTAGGACTGCTATAGTGACCGTATTTGTTTCAAATTGTCACTAAAATGTCCAAGTTGAACCTCAAGTTAGTTGAAATATTTAATCTAAGAAAATGGATAATCTAATACCGGACTGAAGGAAAATTCTCATACTGTATAAAATATATTTATAACAATTTTTAGTCCACTTTATGTAATCTCTTCTGAATGTTGTCTAAAATGTAAGTTAACTCAATCTAAATTGAGTCTGTTGTATTTTTAATGGCACTACTGGCCCTGCACTGCATGACAGTTGTATTGAAAAGTGCATTTCTTTCCATTTGATGGATTAAATCTATTGTATATTTACTAGTCTTTTTAATAGAAAAAATTTATGAACAAATTGCATTGTTTTCAAAATAGGTTTGTAAAACCCACTGTACTACTTAAAATGTTTAACGCCCAGTGTGTTTTGCAAAAAAAAAAAAAAACAAAAATTCAACCTTTGTTAATTCAATATGTCATGATAAGATGATAAAAGCTAAAATTTGTTAATTTTTAATAATATTTTATTGTTTTATTTTATTGATTGACAGGAATTGTGTTTTCTTCAGTATTTTGTAATCATGTTTTTTTGTATTACGCAAGTCAAATAGAAATAGGAAAGGATTGTCACACAAAGTGTAACATTACACCAGGGTCAACAATAAGACTTACAAGAAATTAAAATTATTTTAAATTGTTATTAAATTTATTTCATGTTTGCAAACGACTCGGACTCGCGTTATGAGGGTTGGGCATAGTTGTTTAATGTACATATTTTAATTTACCTAGGTACCTACTGTACCGAGTACTCACCGCTAAATGACACGAAAACGCATCATATCGATTTATACATATTAAAAAAATCACTTATTTTCAGTTATTTATAGGTTTTGTTATAAGTGCAGGTTTTAATGAGTGTTGCGAGTATCAAAGTATGCAACTTAAATGGCTATTTCTTTTGATTGCATTGATTTAGAAGCTTGAATTTTACAGTTCGAAGGGACTGTAGATCATAGTATTTGACATAAATTTCAATTTTGTTACCTCTACCTATTCCTGAGAAAAAAGTCTTTACAGACGGACAGCTTGGCACCAAAGTAATCCTGTGAGGGTTCCGTTTTTTCCTTTTAAGGTACGGAACATTGAAAACGTCTATATATTTGTTGTATCTAAAAAAAATTGTATTTTCATTAAAATGTCTTACTTGTGATCCGGACCAAAAAATGTAAATAAAATAAGAAATTAAAAAAATCCTAGATTTACAAGAAAATATATAGTCAATAATTTAAATACATAGGTACTTGAGTTGTAAACAAAAATCTGTCAAGTCAGAGTCGGATTTGCGTAGAGGGTTTCGTACTATGAATCACATTACCTAATATGTTTTTTATTTATGAATCAAAGCAGGTGGTTGTATACAGGATTTTTTTTCATCACTGCGCATAAGAATTTACTTCGTACTGTAGTGAAAAAAAAATATAATTACACTTACTTAAAACTCATTCACTTATTTAAAAATTTCACTTAATTATCTATTTATTTAAAAATAAAAAAAAACTGAAATTGATTAAACATATCCATAAAAATGCCGCGAGTCTTACATCACCTTAATCGCACTGCCGAGAGCCGCCGTGCTTAGCGCGCCCATCCAATGCTATGTCCACGATTTAAAATAAATAAACAAAAGGTTTCAATAATAAAATGAGTTAATAATACAAGAATTACGATGATGGCAAATCATTTAAAATTCCGCGTATGATAAAAAAAAATGCCATAGTACATTATAATGCAAGTACGATAAGCTGCATATTATAGTCAAGGTGCTTAAAATAAACCAATGACTATAATAGCCAGCTTACTGAGTACGAGCATCAAACGACGTTTTCCAATATATTTGTGATTAAAATCAGGTAGATACTTCAAATGCTAGTAATGGCGGGAGGTAAGGCACGAGCGGGTTGCTTTTCGCGGTTTACGCATGCATTACAAACAGAATGTTCGTCTGTGGTTGGTGTAAGGTAAAAAGGCCTAGTACTGTAAAGTACATTACGGTACTAGTTTCGATGTCATAAAGACCGTATTAATAGCAAATGTATAGAAAAAAATATTATTTGATTACGTACTAATCAAAATGGGTGTTATTATTCAAAGATTTTATCAATTATGTAATATTTTATGGAATATGTTACAATGGTTACAATGTAGTTATTCTTTATTTGAACCTCAGTTTGACAATATCATTAGACGATAAGTATTCAATTGTATACTAAGAAATCTGTATAGTTTTCTTAACTGCCATAAATATTTAGATGTCTACCTAGAACATAATCTTGAAAGTAACTTGTCAAACCAGTTAAACGTGTCAGAAGGGTCGAAAAAGTACTTAAAAGAAGTAAAAATTTTCAACTTCTTTTATTTCTATTTTGTGTTTGTTGGGATCTGAAGTTAGGATCTATGGGTTTGATTAGGAGTATGTTGAAAGTAGGTATGTGTCCAGTATGTCGTAAGCAGCGTTCATACGCTTGTCGATCCTACTTTTATTTGACTTGCTTAATAATAAAAGAAATATGTAGTTGTGTTTGAAAGATATTACCAGTTTAAGATTAGAAATTACTTTTGTGTCAACAAAAAAAAAAAAAGAATTAAAAGTGTTCCGAGAATGCAATTCTCTTTTTTTGTGGTAAATATATTATTTCTTGTGTAGTCCTCACCGTAACACTGGTGGTGGGATCGTATTAGTCCGCACCTTACCACCACAATACTGCCGCGATATGTAGCTAAGATCAATACAATAATTATTTTTTTCACATTTATAAGGACTCTTTAGGTCATTAATATATTTTTTGCAATGTAGTTATTTCAAAGTTATATACGTAATTGAATATGCTATCAGCGCATTAAATTAATACACATTAAATAATTTTTGGTTGGTAGGGAAGTAACGTTTATTAAATAATTATAGTTGGTATTATTTTCAAAATGGCATTCTTCAGTGCTTGCTCGTATATTAATCTTTAACCCATCTTTCGGCACAGAGTTCGTAATTCTAAGGTTGCGCACATTTTGACAGAAGCATCATATCGGTCGCTCGATCCAACCATGGAATTCAATACTATTTTTGTTTTAATAAAGATTGTTAAAATTTTATGTAAATTGTTTTACCCATCCATGGACACAACACTATTAATGTATTAGAGTCGGTGGTACAGTAGGGTCTGAAAAATTAATTTTATATTACTATTTAAGTCTATAATTATATAAAGTAAAAAATAAAATTGAAACCATTGATATACTGTATGGACAACGCAATATAAATAGCAACAAGTGTGCATTGCTTTTCACAAATTAATTTCATGTTAGGTAGGTACAATTAACTAATTGTATAAATTGTTGATTGTAACAGGGTTAATGAATTTTATAGAGGCACTCATTCAATCCATGACGTGGTATTTTTGCAATAGATAACTTACAATCATAAATATGAGTGTTTATCCTGTTTAATACCATACTTAACAGTGGGTTCACACAAAGCGAGTTTTTTGATGCGCGAAGACTTCCTCGTCCCGCGAGACTAATCGTGTGTTGTAACCACCTAATTACAAACAGTAAGTAGGTACCTATTAGAAATTTATTGATTTTGGTTGCCTTTTTAGTTTTATCACGTGTGTTTTAGAGGATTTTTTTTATGTAGCAACATGGCAGTAGGTACTAATAGAGTATTTAAATGTAACAAAATGTCTGTCGTCGAATGACAATGTAAGAATGTTTAGCTAGTTACGGTTGAACATTTTGTAAAATTATGAGGCTTACAGTTTGTGAATTCCGAGCTTGGTTCTTCCTGATTTCGTCTTTTTTCGGTGACGCATTTCAGGTGATATTGGAGCCTCCATGCTTTTGGAACATTTAGGTATATAAAGAGACTTAGAGAGAGTAGTACTAACTAACTAGTAACCAATGCTGTAGGGGAGACCAGGGATGAACGTAACAATTTCCTCATTATATCGTAGAGAACTTTTTGAATAGGTATAAAAAAAAATTCAATGCAATCCTTAACCCATCTTTCGGCACAGAGTGTAATGTATCAATCAAATCAAAATTATAATCAATACACGTGGTAGATGGGTTTTTCAGCTGTCTTTTAACACCAGCTTAAATGCAATTATAGGTAGATGTTGAGGAAAATATTAAAAAATTGGAATTTGTTACAACCATCCCTACCCCTATGGTTGGTTGTAACATTGTACCCACCTATAAAAACAAAATAGCTTTCATAATCAACGTATTTATTTATAATCCGCCTTTTAGGTTTTACATTAGTGACAAAATTATTAAAAAAATCTACAGATTTCCCGCTTTTCGCAACTATCGGAGCCCGGAGGACATTGAAAATGAACATCAAACTATAAACGTATAACACATTATTGTCAATTTTATTAAAATTTTCGGAATAAGTAATGAACCAATTTTCAAAAATTTGGTATTATACGATGGCCCGCGAGCTCCTGCATTTTTTGACACTAGTGCTTTTCATATATCTTTCTAACTTTCTGAAACATAGCCGAATTTCACTCTCCGGGATAACTGATTTGATAATAATCATTAATGAAAAGGGCACCTGCCTAGCCCACAGTTTTCGGTCGATTACAATATTTCTTTTTTCAAACGGTAGACAATCTGTCTCGGAAGTATTTTTATTTTTTTTTTATTTTTTCGGTAATAGCTTCCATTTTCGAAATAATCAACTTTTTGTCCCGACAATCGGGAAGTTTTGTCTTTTTTCACCATTTTTGATTTTCCGAAAAAAAAAATTACGGATCGATTTTACAATCCATTATTTCAGCAGTAGCTAAACCTTTAATGGTCGCTTAGTATATTAGACATCATAAAATATATTATTTGAGATATCACGACCATAACAACTAACTAAAGTAACAACTTGTTACTTACATCCCTATCTTTAAATGTTCTCGAATATGACAAACATAATTTAAAACACTGAGAGAGATTTCATTCAAACGCCAAAATAGAAGTCAAATAGTTATGCTATTTTATTGACACTTGACATTAACCATAATAAAAACAAAAACAGTAGACAAAAACGATCATAGGTTACTTTGGAGGTATTTTTGCGGCACCGACTCGCTATATTCACACCTAAGAGCACAGCACCGTGAGCGCAATTGAATTGGTCATTTCGATAAGGGCACAAATCGGTGATTTTTAGAAATGCTGTTTTCTACGGAATCGGACAGGTCTACAATGAATCTATGTTCTGTGTGAAAAAGGCACTATTTGCAACATTCTGCATACCAAAAAATAATGTCGAAATTTTCGGTCATTACGAAAAGGGCACATAACGTTTAGTGCCTTTTTCATGATGATAGATTTTTGTATTTCTATTTAAATATTTTATGGTATACTTATAATAAATATTGAAAAAAAAACACAAAGTTTCGTTCTTTCACCATTATTAAAATGCTTCATTGGTCATTTCGAAAAGGGTGCTTTTATATGGAGAAAATCCGTTCATTTTGAAAAGGACACATTTTCCCAATTTTCATTATTTAATTCAGGGAAATTGAATGTTTCTATACATTGAAAATATGTATTTAACAATGGATTTTAATTTCCTTTATTAGCTTGTATTATTATCGTTTGTGTAAAATTTTAAAAACTTAAGATGTGCTCTTTTCGAAATGACCAATTCAATTGAGGTAAAGAGGGGTTCAAAAAGACGCATATAGGTGAGATAGCTTTATGTACAGCCAATATTTTCAATTCGTTCAAAAACTCATTTGTTACATTCATCCCGTGTTACTTTCATACCTGGTCTCTCTTAATCTTCTTGTGAATATTTTTCTTAAGTAGGTATTTTGCTTTCAAATAGGTGCTATGTCATTATGCATTACATGAAGTTTCTTGATGCGTACGCCGTACGTCGTAAATATAGGTAATCGCAAATTCCTCGCGTATTAGAAAACGCGCCTTTGTGAACCACTGAACTATAGACTAGTAGAATCGACGTCGCGAACCAAATGTTTGCGCCAAGCGTTGTAGCCGACCGGCAACAACTCATTCAGTCACTCACCTATGCTCATCATGACCGCGTGCCAAAAACGTGATTAAACAATTCAAAATGCCGTCGTGTGTGTTAAAAACGTGTAAAAATCAATCAACTGCGAAGAAAAAAGATAGTGGCATAACTTATTGTCGATAATTAAACAAATCTAAAACCATCCAAAACAAATTTTTGGACCTACATTATTTTCTACCGTTGCCACCATACTTGTCTTAACTACAAGTAATATCACGATATGTATAATACCTACTGAATACTTGTATAATATTCGCAATTCTGTGTATTCTAGTGGAAACAAACCAAGTATAACATGTATAATACAGTGTATTATACTTGGTAGAAAAATCAATGTGGTAGAAACAAGGTGATATTGTTCGTGCTGTCTGTTGTACTAGCATTTAGTTCAATGGTGTGAACCCACTGTCTTTTAGGGTAATTCTCTTTGAATTGCATTTCAAAATTCGTTAACAGAACTCAAATAAATTGATTACTTAGAGATTGTTGACTGCTAAGCAATTGTGAGTCTTAAAAAACCTGTACATAAAACTAAAATATACCTATATATGTAAACTACATATTCTTCAACTTCATATTTATTAAAGTGAGCAAATGAAAATAGCAAACTATTTTTTTTCATATCTTTATTTTTTTAAATTTTCATTTGTGATTTATTTTCAACATTTTAAACATGTGCCTGCTTTTTAAGTATGTCTCTGATTTCTTCTGTAACCTTAAACTTTGATCCATGGCCAGGTACAATCCAGTCTGCAAGTTTTGCTATTTTGAAGCGGTTTTCTCGTTGTTGTTTTGAATTTTCACTACCAGCTTCAAGCCATATATTTGGATTAGCAATGTCATCAGCGCATTCAAATAAATCTCCTGAAATATTAATGCATAGTGCATGAAACTCACAGATTGTACAGGATGTTTGGTATAGTGATATTTTCTTCATAGATTATATGACCCATTCCGAATCGATTAAGACAAACATACCTCAGAGTAAAGTCTTTCAGTTTTTTTAATTGCATATTTGTTTTTGTTAAAAAGCTGACTTATTACTTATGGCATGTCATAGAACGTAAATGAAAGTAGCTGATTTTTTCAGTTTTTTTTAAATACCTACATTTCAGCAAATTAAACTAATAAAAAAATATTGAATCAATTCCATGCCGGCCACGAAAAAAATCATATCAAATGTCAAAGTTCTGAGTTTGTGAGATGTTTGGAAAATAGTGAAAATAAAAATATTTATGAGAAATTGCTTAACTTATATTTGTTCATACTATCTAAAAAACTGCTGACACTTGTCCCCTTTTAAAAACGTTATTAAAAAGCGCTCATTAATTATTAGTATTAAATTTTTTTTTATAGAGGTCCTATTTTCATAGTTAATAATTGTACAAAATTTTATTTTTGATGTTCAAAAAGTCCTCGACTACTTCTCACACATGCCCGTGTCCGTCGTCATACTTCCGTAGTAATACTAATATCGCAAATAGATTCGTCAGTAAATTAAATTGATTTAAGAAAATTAATTTTTTCTATATCTACATATATTCAAAACGAATCTACAAAATGTTGCTCGCCTTAAAAGGTCACTTTCCACCAGTCCGTGTACCGAAGTGTTCCAATATGGGTATTGTCTCTCCCCATGTTGAACAGAGCAAACTTTCCATATGGATAAATTTAAATGCTCTGCTACATTTCAGTATACAGACTGGACAGACAGACAGACAACGAAGTGACCCTATAAGAGTTCCTCTTTCCTTTTGAGGTATGAAATCCTAAAATGTGAAAAGTCATATTAGTATAGATTATATTATAAAATTTATTATACCATTACTGGGAACTTTTTGATTAGCCCTTGTAAACTCATGAAATGGTCAAACCATGCTGGTTTGTTAAGCGCATCTTCTTTCGAAGGAGACTACAGATGTAAAATTTGTCAAGATCGTATTTTATGGACTCTGAACCTCCATTAGTACAAATTTCCTTGATGGATTTGAGCCACTAATAGACAAAAATTTATCAGCTACTTTCAAATTACAAATCACAAAAAATGAAAATATATTAAGTGTATGACAAATATTGGTGATGAGTTGAAGGTAAGACAATATAATTGAAATACTTACCGGCTATAGCAATGCTTTCTGATCCTGCTTTCAGTAATACTGTGACGTCGGATAGAGTATGTCCAGGTGTTGGTATAATCTTTATATTTTCATCAATTATATACTCTACTCCTAAAATAATATATATTATGGAAGTTAGGTAATTCATGGATATCATCAAAAATAATTAGATTTTGCACACAATAAAATGCTACCTTCATCAAATGGATGCAGATAATAAGTGTCTTTAAATGAAATACTAAAACCCACAATATGTTTAGCTTTTATAAATAGATTGTTATTTCCAATATGATCTGAGTGGCCATGAGTAGATACAACATAGTTTATGTCTTCAGGAGACAAGTTGTTACTCTTCAAACCTTGAAAAAAAATCATCAACATTTATGTATAAAATATAAAGCAATTCCAAAGAAATTTAATAGTAAGATTTACAAGCATATTTCGGTTTTATTAGGCACATCCTTAAGTTCAAACATTTTCATTTCTACATGATAATAATAAAATCAATATTAGAAAGGAGATAAAATCTTAGTTACAAGGGGCCACCAATGTTGACGACAAAAAATTTATAAAATTGGTAGCACTATGTACTACTGAAGTGAGTATTCGTTTGACATGTCCATTTCCTTTATATAGATCCATCTCGTCCAGAGTACTGAAATGTCAAGGGTATCAAAATGTCCATTTATGCAAAATGACCAGTATCATAATATTCATTTATACAAAATGTCCAGAGCCACAAAATGACCGGTAAAATTTCAAGTTTGAAGGCATTGCTATAAGATAATAAGACTAAGGAAATAATGCGTGACACTTGAATTGAAACATATTCACAAGTACATGAAGGGTATAGTGAACAGATCTATTTCTTCAAAGAGGTTTATTAGACCCAACATACTGTAACAGACACATCAACCCATTGATTCCATTCATGGTATCAATATCAAAAAATTTGAGTTGACAGGCATTTTCTATAACTGGATATTTTGATACTCTCGTCATTTTGTAAAACTAGGCATTTCAATATTCCGTCATTTTGATACTCTCGTCATTTTGTAAAACTAGGCATTTCAATATTCCGTCATTTTGATACTCTCGTCATTTTGTAAAACTAGGCATTTCAATATTCTGTCATTTTGGTACTCTCGTCATTTTGTAAAACTGGACATTTTGATACTCGGGACGATAGGGACCTAACCCGTCCATTTTGATAAATCAAGAGCAAAACGCAATTTCAACAGGCAAAGAAAGACACAACAAAAGAATGGTAAAATATGTTGAAGGCATTGGCCTCCTTCGTCGTTCTCTGTCAAACACTGGGTGCTCAGAACAAAAACATGGAACACTCAGCTGTGGGTGGGCATGAATTGAATAGATAGACAGAGTATTTAGGCAATAGTAAGTACTTGTACATAAGAGTACTCAAGGCTAGGATACCACGGCGTCCAATTGGCAACGCGACGATATTCGCCGCATTTAAACTTTTTTTTGGTAGCATGCACGGCGGCGGATTTGCTGCGAATTCCAGTTATTCCAAAATGGATGTGCTAGAAAACTGTATGTGTTTGAAATTGAGACCATTCAAAAGCTCGGCGGCGCCCAGACCACCGTTGATTATCTTGTGAAGAAGGCACAGGTCCATAGTTTTACATATGACCTAAATACTCTGAAGATGAAAGTATTTCAGGCGATTGGTATACTCTGGAAGTTTTATCCTCAGGCCCAATTTAACGCTAAGACAGCGCAGGAAACATGTTTGAACTGACTCGACTCTGTTAATATGAACCTGATATATCAGACAGACGGTTTGTTTCTTTTTCCACAATTTTAGCTGATATTTGAAATTGATAAAAACACAAAGTGTTCAGATTTCAGTGTAGGCGTCTGTACAGAGAAAATCTATTGGTGGTGATGTGGTTTGCCATGTTATTTGTGGAATAATTTAGATCCAGACCATGCTTTAGACATAATTATGTATTTTATGGTTACTATGATTCAAAGGGAAAATATTTGAAAAAACCAGAAAACTCAATTCATCGGCTCATCGCTTTGAAGGAGCTTAACTCCATACTTCAGGACCTCCTTTGTAAGCTTCTGACTCTAGTTTTAAAAAAAAACACTAAGGAAGATGCAATTTAGACCACATGGTAGTAGAATGCTTAGATATCAGTCTCGCTGTCAATTAAATTCTATGACTCAACAATCAGTATTTTATAAACATTTTTTTCTACTAGTAAATGTGTACTATTTCAAAAAATTTTTGTTGTAAAAATCTTTATAATAAATTATGAAGATTAGGTATTGAGTCATTAGCAGGCAACTCAGAGCGGCAAAGATCCATATGTATTACTGTAAGCTAGTTATGAACACTTATTTTTATGGATTATGTACTCACCTACAGTACAATGTAAGCCAATGGTACCTATCTGTCATGAATATTTCAAAAATCAACGTGATACCCACTAGCATCATTACCAGCATTTACTTTTTACTAGCAAATAATTTAAATCAATATTTGAAAAAAGGCAAATACCTACCTACCATTTATAATTTTCTCTGAATCCCATGCCGTCATCGTGTCGACGATGATATTCGTTGGTCCTTTAATTAATGTGCAGCTACAATTTGCAATCATACAGTTTTCTCCGTTCATAAACGAGTATCCATCAAATAATACAATAATGTCATACATTTTATATTATTCAGTGTTTAAACGAAATAATATATTTTCTTTAACTAGGTACTGTGTTATTTGCATCATAGATAGGTAGTTTAGTGCTGTAATTTGTAAATCAAGATTTAACCACATTTTCTTTTCTTACAAGCACTAGGTACCCCGTACCGGTTTCTTCAGTTTTCTATAAATAATGCCGATTGACAAGTTAGATTCACAACTGACAGTCGATTGAATCGTCGCTCATGCGCTTCCTCGCGAGAAAAAACGGCGGTGATACATCCATATCCATACTGTTTGTAACTTCAGCATCGGAATTAATAATTTTACTATCTTACCATTTGCATAATAATCATACCACCATGGGGCCTAGACGTTGTTGTGATGTATACGTTATTATTTATTTATATCTATTTTTAGCTTAAAGTCACTATTTCGTTGTTTAAATCGACCAGTTTCTTTGTTAATTAGGTACCTACTTTCTTTCCATTACTATAAGAATTAGCTGGAACCAACTCCAAAAATACTTAATTAGATATTGTAAACATTTAATGAAGTATTAATATTTTTGCAAATTTTTCTTGAATGTTCTTTTCTGTAAAGTAGTACTTAATACAAAATATTGTTTTTAACATGTGTTTAACGATCTTAATGTTTAGCAGAGGTATGATGGGTTGCATCGCATCGTTGGATACTTAATTTGCGCTGATTTGATTTGTGTTAAAACCGAAACAATACGCACGTGTAGTCCATGCGGGTGAAGCTGTGGGCGGTAATATAGGTATGTATGTAATATAACTAAATACAACAGTTATTCAATGAAATAAATATGAACATGTGCTTGTAATGTTTAATTTTTGTTCTACTATGGGCTACGTTCAAATGGGTGCGACTTTACAGTCCGCTGTCGCTAATTTATACGTCCGGCCGGGAATCGGGAATAGCCCGCGACGTTTGAAATAACTGTAGTTTGAGAGAAAATGAGTACTTACTTTTTGGCAGATAACTGTTTTTGAAGAAAGTGAAATATTAAAAAATATTTCTGTACTTAGGTCATGCAATATGATTAGAAAGTAAAATTCGAAAGGACGCATTATAAAATTATCTTCCAGTAAATACAGAAGGAAATAACACACGTGAGTGAAGTGCGGAAGAACCTGTGGCACCGAGACACAGGGTTCGTAAGCGACCTTTGCGTACGCGGATGTAGTCAACAATTAGCGTGTTTATGTATTAATCATAAAACACACGACTTTTATAAGTTGGTCCAGTTCTTATCTTCTGTGAAAATGCGGAAGCCTATATTAAAATCTATGTTAATATTGAACAAGGTCTGTTTTGTTCTTTATTCTTAAGTAGGTACTTACAACGTTTTTTTCACTTATATAGGAATATTCAGATAGGACATCGTAATGACGGCGCCAGAAAAAAACTTTACACACATATTTGAACCATTAGTGCGCCTGCCAAACTTGTTTTGCAAATAAATGTTCTACAGTCATCACAAAGATGGCTGATAAAGATATTTGAGTGCTTTTAGTTATTTATTTCATGCCACTTTTGAAACAAACAAAAAGTAACGAACGTCTGCAAAATTTTATTGATATTAGCCGGGACAGACAGACGGACAGACACTACTATTTTATTTATATAGAATATTATAGATTTTATTTTATTAGAATTATTTTTAAATTATAATAACTGTGATAATAAAATATTTATGTATCTTATTTAAACACTCTTTAGCTTGAAAACGGCCTTTCTTCCGGTTATATACGTAAGTATAAAGAAAAAGTCTTGGTTTTGACGGTTTTGACTCAGGTCGAACACCTCGATGTCAAACAGAAAAGAATTTAGCGTTGTGCTGGAGCAGCTGGAGTGTTTTCAGTTTCGTGGCAGTGCCGTCCGCGGCGCTGTTGCTTTCATGGTGTAAATATAAGGGTATGAGTATGATCCGGAAAGCAAAAAGCATTCGTCGGTATAGATAGGTGTTTTCAAATGGCCAGTTGTCAACGAAATCACGGCAGCCTCGGAACATTGGCATAAGAAGTTTTTTTTTCAGGGAGTGGACATCTTGCGTGACAAAAAGTCATGATAGCCCGAACGCAGCGAACCTGCTTCAAATCATAAGGCTGTGTGATTCAAATTCGGGCGTGTATGTAGGTACCAATGATTTTTTTCTGACTCAAGTACATTAACTATCATTGACTCCGTGCCTCGGAGAGCACGTCAAGCAGTCGGTCCCGGTTGCTGCCGGTTGACAACCCGCATTGGAGCCGTGTGGTGGTTTTAAGCTCCAAGCCACCTCATCTTGAGGCGAGGCCTAAGCCCCTGCAGGGGGTTTAAAAAGGGCTGATGCATGAAAAAAAAATGGACGTCTTGCAACATAAATGCCAGAAAATTTTAGACCAGTTAATACAGCATGGTACCTGACAGTCGCATTGTCAAAAGTTTCGTCTTCACACTCTCTCAGTACAGTACAAAGGCATTTATTCAAGAATCTGGTATTGAAATCCTGCCTCATCCATCTTACAGTCCCGACTTTAGCTCCCTCTATTTTTTTTTATTCCCAATTATCGAGAATAAAATGAAAAGAAAGTTTTGCAAGTTTCCAAGAAGCGGTGGCAATCTTCGAATGAGCCATTTTTGACCTGTCGTAGGAAGACTACAATAAATATTTTTAAAACTGGTTTAGGCGGATTCAAATTGCATAGTGAATAAAGAAATAATAAAAATACTTTGATAAAATAAAATTTAAATCCTAAAAATATATTGTTAACTTTGCGCGTCTCTCAAAACTTATACGTTATGTTAGTGATCCACGTGGGTAAAACAACGAAATTTCTCACAGCTCGAGCGGCTGCGTTAGGGAGTATTTAATAAATAAGTTTCATGTACGTTTCATTTCAGCGATACTATCTGAGCCACAATTGAGACTCGCCTCTAGAGGGTAAAAGAGTATAAATAATCAGCATATTAAGATAGAGGCTAAAATGTTATAAAATATAACGGTACCAAAGATTACCACGTACAGTAGTATAAATGCTAAATATTGTTTTGATAGGGTAACGGAGGGTTGGTGACGAAAGCGATAAAAGAAAGAGTCTCTTCTTTTCCTTTTACCGTTTTTGAGGAAAGGAAATAAAGAACTGGCTTTGAAGTAATTAAAGCTCTGCAAAGGAAGACGTAAATTTATAGTACCTAGTAATACAATGTAGTTTTCATCATAAAATGTTTTTTTTTTTTAATTATGTTTTACAATAACATCACAAACATGAAATGCATCTAGTTTTCGTTTATTGGCTACTGTGATAGTTTTCCTTTTAATTAAGTTATATATACTCCTGTCATAAATATTTTCCACATATCCAAAAACAAAGATTTATTTGGTAAAAGGGGGTGGGGGACACACGTGACTCTAACAAAAATTAGGACTTTAGGAGTGCGTATCTCAACAACTGTTGACTTAAATAAAAAAAATGTTTGAAACCTTGATATCATTTTTTAAGGCCTATCGTTTGGCACCTCTCGCGTTAAAATTCGATGAATTTTTTTCGTACTTCAGTTACATGTATGGCGACCTATCCTAAAATATTTTTTTTTTTCTTAATTTCCCTACGTCGTTGTGTAGCGGTTCATAGATTACACCTTCCTTTCAAATTTCATCTATATATTGCCAATAGTTTCCGAGAAAAACCACAGACAGATAGACAGGCGGCGGACGGACGGACATAGTGAAACTAAAAGGGTTCCTCTTTTGCCATTTGGCTACGGAACCCTAAAAACACGTATTTAAATTTTTACTCCAAAACATTACAGTATATGACCAATTATTAAAGTTTTAAATAATCTATGGAGATTTAAAAATCAGTTTTTGCCATTTACATATTTTAAGTCCCAGGAATGTGAGACTAGGCTCGAATTTCCTTTTTAATAAAGGTTTTCAATAATAATATTATATACAAAATTCAATATTACTCATAAAAAAAATTATTAATGATGAGCGCAAAGCGCCAAAAACGCTAGCAGCGTTCCTCTGAACAAAATATTCTTTTAATCTGTGGGGTCACCCGACACCAATCGGAGCCTTGCGCCAATTTCACGCTAGAACCCACTAGCATCCCATAGATAGACTCATCGTCTCCACTGCGAACACTAAAAATTCATATTGGTCCATTATGCC
Organism: Luffia ferchaultella; assembly: GCA_949709985.1. Lineage (NCBI taxonomy): Eukaryota > Metazoa > Arthropoda > Insecta > Lepidoptera > Psychidae > Luffia > Luffia ferchaultella. The sequence goes on along the minus strand of OX453240.1, from coordinate 16,299,348 downwards.
TTTATATTTAGGGTGTTTCAAAAGCACGGTTGAGCTGACTCTGCACCGGCACCAACTACTCTGTGGCAGGCGATAACAAAAGGCGACAACATGGGAAGCACAAAGGGTGTCGACACAGGTAGCGTCCCAGTCGAAAGCTCGCCCACGTGTGTACAATATTTATTCGGATGTTTGAATTCTTTATGTAAGATATTAGCTAAACTATAAGGTACATCACACCATGTGTTCAAATATTTTTAGGAAGTTATTTGATTGGTATCGACCACACAAAAACGAAAGCATGGCTCTGGTTCAAATTACACATTCAAATTTCAGCTTCGAACGGCCGCCGTATACAAAAGCCTGTAACGATAGACCCTCGGAGTTATAATTATAACTGTTAGTTTTAGCATAATTAATAGGTACCATTAAAGTAGAATTGAGTAGATAACGTTTCACAAGTAGGTAGTATTTGGTGACTAGTGGGTAGCGACCCTGCCTACGAAGCTAGAGGTCCCGGGTTCGAATCCCAGGTCGGGTCAGTATTAATATGATGAATATTGATACTGGTACCGGGTCTTGGTTGTTATATATAAAAATAATATTTATATATGTATATATTATAAAGAATATTTAAGTATGTATATCAGTTGTCTATAGTAACCCATAACACAAGCATAATACTTGCTTACTTTGGGACTAGATGGCGCTGTGTGGGAAGTCCCATGTATTATTGTATTATCCCATGTACCTATTATGTCATCAAATTGAAAGCATCAGTTTTTTTTGTAAAACATGCGTCCGATGTACATCGTTCTACGAATATAAGGGAGCAAAAATAGAATAGCGGATAAATACATCATATTAACTGATATCTTTAAATATCAAGCAGTATAATAGCACGACAATGAGAAAATGTATTGTTTGCTTGAGCTTATTTATTCTGTAACAAACGTGTTTGTATACACAAGACAAAATAAACATAAATGTTAGGATGTGAAAAAAGTCTTTTCGTGTTTCAATTTTTTTTTTCAATTTCAAAACGGTTATTAATTTTGCACTCTTACGTCAACTCAAGGAAAAAGTGTTTGAAAATTTTAGGATACTAAAACGGAATACCGAAGAATACTTCGCTATTTCTAGCTGATTTGTATAATATTTCTAACATTTAGCTTCAAGTTTTTTTTTTTGTAAAGCTATTTATATAAAAAAAAAACTTGAAGCTAAATGTTTTTTTTTGTAAAGCTATTTATATAAAAAAAAAACTTGAAGCTAAATGTTTTTTTTTGTAAAGCTATTTATATAAAAAAAACTTGAAGCTAAATGTTTTTTTTTGTAAAGCTATTTATATAAAAAAAAACTTGAAGCTAAATGTTTTTTTTTGTAAAGCTATTTATATAAAAAAAAACTTGAAGCTAAATGTTAGAAATATTATACAAATCAGCTAGAAATAGCGAAGTATTCTTCGGTATTCCGTTTTAGTATCCTGAAAATTTCAAACACTTTTTCCTTGAGTTGACGTAAGAGTGCAAAATTAATAACCGTTTTGAAGATGCATACCTACACCGTAGGTACAATGAAACTTATAATTTTTAAACATTGAACATTTCTGTTTGTAGAAAGAATACATTAGCACATATTATCAGTTTCACCCTTTGTGTGCGATTTAGTTTGGACTTGTACTCGTTTAAAGGCTAATTTGATCACAGGTTACAATGTACAATATCAATAAAAAATGTCGCAAACAGAAAATATGTGTGCCTAACTGTAGAAATTTGTTACTAGGGGATTTCCTTGTTGTGTCGATTAGCACCTGAATGGGCGTTGGACGACGTTGTTTTAGTTTGTACAATGCAGAGCTCGAGTTGGGTCGCTCTGAGCTGCGTGCTGCTCGCCTGTCTGAGGTAAGAGCCGTTCGCTCTGAAACTGCTCGCCGTTTCGTACTTTGAAAAAGAAAAATGGACAAGTGCATTAACCTATAAACTAAATACTACTTCGGTGAATGAAATCTGTTATTAAGGTTCGGTGTTTTATGCGAAAATTTAATTTACGATATTGATCAAATTTGCACGTCGTCGTTACATTGCATTTAATTGAATGGCTATAAAATCGGGTGTTGATCTATGTCAAGATTTTCCACTTTGTTGAGGAATATCTAATGACTGTATGTTCTACAGTAAGTAGTTTTTTGAAAATTGTTTTACATCGACAATGTATGTTTAAGTAACAGATTTAAAAAATTAAGAGCATTATTAGAAACGAGTTAATGCTGAAAATTATATAGGTAAACTTGTCACTAACTAAGCATGTGTGTTTATTATAAGTTTTTTTGGATACATTAAATATTCTTAAGCGGTCGTAAGCACAGTAAGAAAATTTACACATTTCCTTTTTTTTGAGACAACTTGCAATTTTTATTTTATTTATTTAATAAATGTATATATACTATTTTTCGTATAGGCTATCCACGAAAATATAACGTAAAATACCCGTAAAATAAAACAGATCTGTGAAACAGTGTAAATATTTCTGGCTAATATTCGTATTAAATATTTTATTATCTTAATTAGAATGAGGGATTAGGCACGGTAAATATATTTATCGTGATTTAAGTAATACAAAAACCGGGAACTATTCATGGTTTTGAAAATAAGTAAATAAAGGTCACGTGATAACGTTTAACATCGTATTCTACAAGTTAATATTTATTGACAAAGTGTTATTCATTTTAATACGGGCTTGGTGTTTCATTAACCGGTATCTAATAGTATAATAAATAATAGATCCGGTTGTATGTTCCGTTTATAAAAATGTAAACATAATGATTAAGAAGCAAAAAAATTTTAACAACTAAGAAAGTACCTACAAAACCTTTAGATACTGTAACAGACGCAGTAAATGCCATAATTTTAGAATAATTTATTTATTTACAAATAGTATGGAATGTACGTCTAGAGATTTCTTACTAGTGACACTGGGGACTGTTGTTAATTTTACTTGAAATCTATAATAAATGTACAAAACGAGTTTGCGGTCAGTATTGCTATCGTTAATGTTCAGAAGCAAACCTTCTTGTTTGCAAATATCAGTCGAGCACCATTTAACCGAATATATTCCGGACATTAATTACTGCGTTACAATTTTATAAGACTATAGATTTTTGGTTGTATCTCTTTATTTTATTATTAAATACTAATTTTCCCCCCGCGGCTTCGCCCACGTGAACTACCGTGCTGTACTGGCACAGCTAAATGCACGCGACGCTCCAGAATATTGTGATACTTTCTAGAAAATTCTGCAACTTAACTACCTAAGGAATCTCTATACCTAGTTTCATCAAAATCCATTTAGTCATTAGAGCATGTAGAATAGCTATCCCACAAGTCGGTCTCAAAATCGGTCAGCCGTTTTCGAGATAAACCGGAACATACAGACAGTCACTATAATTTTATTAATACAGATAAATAAATAAAAAAAAATACTTTTCACTCCTGACAACACCCTTTTCATGTTTGCAAAATTTCAGTAAAATCGGATCAGCCGTTTCAGCGATTAGCCCGAACAGACAGACGGACAAACACACAGACAAAAACCAATTTATGTCACTCCTGATAACTTCCTTTTTATGTCTGCGAAGATTCATTGAAATGGTTTAGTCGCTTTGGTGATTAGCCGGAACAAAAAGACAGACAGACAAAAATTACTTATATTACTCCTGACAACCTATTTTTAATGTCTGCACAGTTTCATTAAAATCTTTAAAAGTTTAACTCGAACATACAGATAGATAGATAGATAGATAGACAGACAGACAGACAAACAAAAAGTAGCGTATATCACACCTCACACTCTTCTTTTCACGTCTGCGAAGTGTCATTAAAATCAAGCAGTTCATCCCTTTCGGAGATCAGTTCGAGCAAACAGACGGAAGACAGATAAACAAAAAGTATGCATAAATGTATTGTATGTCACTTCTGGCAATCTTTCAATCACAGCTGCGAAGTTTTATTGAAATCGGTTCAGCCGTTTCAGAGATTAGCTCGAACAGACAGATAAACAGACAGACAGAGAGACAAAAAGTAGCCTATGTCACCTCCTATAATGCTCTCTGTACGTCTGCAAAGTTTCACTAAATTCAGTTCAGCCGTTTTGGAGATTAGCCCAAACAGAAAGACAGACGGACATACAGACAGACAAAAAGTAGCCTATGTCACCCCCTATAATGCCCAGCTGCACGTCTGCAAAGTTTCATTGAAATCGGTTCAGCCATTTCGGAGATTAGCCGGAACAGACAGACAGACTCTACAATTTTAATAATATAGATAGATAAAGCAGCTAATTTAAATTGACAATTTTTTTATTATACTTGTAAATCAATAGAATCCAAGGTTTTTTGAAAATTTGTTCGATGTTAGCGCTTAGGGTATTTACGGTATTTATTATGAATTTTTAATTTGTCTTATGTATTTTAATTTAAATCCTTAAGTAATTAAATGATTATTACAGATGTTATTTAGGTATACAATATGAAGTAAGTACAAACTAAACAATTTCTTGCTTTAATTATTCGTTATTGTAGTTAAATTTATTCGTTACTTAATTGAGCTATGTCATTAACTTAATTCTTGATATTAGTTTTTATTTGTGCAGCCTTACGTGCCAAGCACGAGGGGGGAACGAAGGTGACGAGTACGTAGGCGTAAGCAACTACTCCTTTCCGGATGGCTTCATCTTTGGTGTGGCGTCCGCTGCATATCAAATCGAAGGAGGGTGGAATGAAGGAGGTCAGTTGTCGATAGATTCCCCAAATCTGTGATATTAAAATTATCTGTGTAAACCTATAAGGTCTTGAATGGATTCTTACTTTCCAATGGATAAAGATCCTATAAGCTCTAATGTTAACCTTGACCTTTTCCGAACTAATATACAACGTCCTTGGTAATACGTTAGTTACACTTGATCTGACGTTATCATTCTTATGTCTGTCAATAATATTTTTATTTTAAAATCATGTTACCTACCATCTAACAGGCTAATATAAAACGGTTTCTGTAGTTATTGTAGCTAATTCTTACTTTTAGATATACCTATAAAATGTTCGTCTGAGTGTATTTGATAATTTATATTTATAAAAAATTTTAATTATCATTGAATAATTGAATAAGAATGATCTTAAATAACCGGTTTTTAATATGCCGTTTTATTTAGTACCGCGAGGTACTTTATAATATTGGTATGGCAGTTTGTCCAACCGTCCGTCCGTTCGTGCTCTAACGCCGTTGTTTTCCCAATAGATTTTTTTGAAACTTTACACAGAGGTTCTATTACCTGATTGGAGCAAAGTAATCGAGTGAGGGCTTGGTTATTTTCCGACGGATTTTTTTTGAAATTTGGCACAGTAGTTCTATTAGCTGATTGGAGCAAAGTAATCAAGTGAGGGTTTCGCTATTTTCCAACGGATTTTTTTTTGAAATTTGATACAGTAGTTCTATTAGCTGATTGAAGCAACGTGACCAAGCGAGGGCTTCGTTACTTTCCAACAGATTTTTTTCATAGTTGGCACAGAGGTTCCCTTTGAACTCTAATATTGCAAGTACCTACTTACCATTTTGACTCAAACGGAGATTATGTAGCAAGTGAGCGTTGGCCTCACTTTACTAAATAATTAAATCAGTCGTATTAAAAAATATTTATATATAATCAGATCTTTGCAAAGAGTAGGCTTCGAAACGGCTGAAAGAGTTTTGATAAATAGTTTCAGGGATCATAGCAGTGTCGGCTTTGCAAGTAAAGCAAGCGAGGCTATACCTCACTAAAATCAACTGATTTCCCACAATAATATGATTATAAATATTTTTTCATAAAATTATTCAAAAGCTTATGTTTAATTACGTATTATTTAATCTATGTAAACTCTACTAAAAACTTTGCACTACCTCATGTTGATAATTTTATATGTAGTGAATGCTCCATTTCTTTTCCGCGGCGCGATGAAATCAACTGAGGTTAGCAATGACTTGGCTTCACTCATATTGTATAAGTACATTGCTTAGATGCAGCAGAGAGAGCCAGATAGACTCATGCCCCATGCAGCAAATGTTAACGCTGCAGCAAATGACTTTCTAGTCCCGCCGCCCACGTAAATGGTGCGGACAGGAAGCGCGGAGCGCGGAGGCGAGCGATCTGATTTGCACCGTAACTCTTATCGAGTATTTCTGAGATACACCTGATTTGTTTGTTCGCTTATATTTGAAAAAGAAAATGAAAATCTGAAAATGAGTCTTTCGTACCTTTTATCTTTATTTCGTAACTCGGATGCAACTACAATTAACTGTGTTTGGGTTCTCCTTTTAAGCAATAAATCCCTGTGCTAGGAGATATTTCATACCTCAAATCTAAATACTTAGAATATTTACCTACCATGTGTATTATTTTATTTTTCAATCCACCGTAAATCTTGACGAAATAAATTATTGTTGCCTCACTACAAGATATCTCCCAAAGTTGTTATATTTATGTATTTTAGGAAAGGGACCCAGCGTTTGGGACGTGTACCTGCACAATCACCCAGACTTCACGGTAGATGGCTCCAACGCGGACGTAGCCGCAGATTCATATCACATGTATAAAGAAGACGTGCGCATGGTACGGGACCTCGGCGTCAATTATTATCGTCTTTCAATATCCTGGCCTAGGTGACAATAACTCTTTTATTATTAAATAAATGTAGATGTAACTTTTACACAGGACTTTGTTAAAGTTTTTAAAATCGAAGCAGCTTAAGCAACAGACAAGCCGTGGAAGATAATTCACAAAATGGTTAGATTAACTTTGATGAAAGCTCATTGTTTATAATAACATATAGACAAATTAGAAATAATGTATGTTTTGAGTTGAATGGAAATTACCTCAATTTATTGTACACAGGCTATTACCGCAGGGAACAGACAACTATGTAAACAAAGATGGAGTTAGATATTATAATAATTTATTTCAAACACTCCTGGATAATGGTATCACGCCAGTGGTAACACTGTTTCATTGGGACTTGCCGCAGCCGCTCATGGACCTCGGGGGCTGGGCCAATCCTGTGATGGCAGATTATTTTGAAGATTATGCTAGAGTAGCTTTTAATCTATTCGGAGACAAAATTAAAATGTGGACAACAGTGAATGAACCGCACCAGCATTGCTATAATGTAAGTATCTATCTGTCAACAGTTTTTTTTATTATTGTACGTAAAAATATAAGGTTTCAAATTGGGTTTCAAGTTTATACATATAAATATAGGTATTTGATTATTGATCCAGATTTCATAAAATTTATTTTAATAATAGTTGCATATTTAACGAATTTATAAGTAGCTAGGTCTTCAATTACGTTTGTATGAACTGCACGACATAATTTTTTTCATTTCCCACAGCCGATGCAAGGTCTTTATTGTTAAAGCAATTATAATTTGTCATAAAAAACCCAAGTTCCAATCATTTTAACACGTAATAATCCCTTTAATTGACTGATTATTTAATTAATGCTTGTAGTTTTTTTTTGTATTGTCAATAAATTCAAATACGCATGTTGATTTGACGCGCGTGATGTTCCAAAACCAGAAAATGTTTTGAATTACAATTCATTCTGTGTTAAGTTCAAAAGATCAAGGTTGTTTTTTTTTTATTAGGAAATCGATTGCAGATCCTGTTGTCAAGATGTTCTCATTTTTATGACGCTTCTTGTAGTGCGTTAAAGCGGTTCCGGGTGTGATTTAATTATAGGTATTCGTAAAATTAAACTGTTCACTTGAATAAACATTTCGTAATGGATTGTCTATATCGAAATATTGGACATATTTCAGACACAGTTATTGGAACCAGTTCGAATGTAACTGTAATGTTCTGGTATCTATTTGATACAAAAAATACCTGCAGCTTTCTTTAGATTAGACTGGCGTGTCCACCCATAGTTAGGTTGCTAATATGGACGAGCGTAAAGTGTTGTTAGTAAGACATGGCCTTATGTATCGTGAATTGGCACCAGGGTTACGGCAACGATTACTTTGCGCCGGCGCTAAAGGCGCATGGAGTAGGCGAATACCTTTGCGTGCATTACATACTGCTGGCGCACGCGCGAGCTTATCACCTCTATGACAAACAGTTCAGGGCTACGCAGAAAGGTATGAAGGTTATGTTTTTATTTTGATCACAATCAAAACTTAACGGGACTGTTACAACAATTTTGTTTTGTTGCTCATTAAAAAATTCTCTGAAAAAAAAGATTTTCTCAAATTTTAATTCGTTCAATATCCAAAAAACAAGTCGATTCGCTACTTACATCTTCTGTAAATTTTCTAGGAAAAATTGGTATTACTTTGGATGCATTTTGGGCAGAACCGAAAGATCAGAATGACCCACAGCATCGATTGGCAGCTGAACGATATCTACAAATGCACGTATGTGAAACTTTACAAACTTAGATATTATTATTATACAGCGCAGACATTTAAAAACTAATCATTATTTCATTCTGTAACAGCTGGGTTTGTACGCACATCCAATCTTCACGGATGAGGGCGACTACCCCCCTTTCGTGCGTCAGCGCGTCGATATCATGAGCTACCACCAGGGATACACTCGGTCTCGACTACCTAAGTTCACACCTGATGAGGTAAATAATTTTGTATAAATGTGTATTCTATGTATGAATATATTTTTATAAGCACAGTATAAAGATATACAAGGAAAATATGAGGAAAATGTAGAGTAAAAAATTTAATAAATAATTTGATGTATCACGAACATCGATGTTTAAAGATGGGACAGTGCCTTAGCAGAGACGCTCGAGAAATGAACCCGAAAATTTACACGTGTCGTCTTGAGGCGCGCCCTATGAACAGACCCAACCCAACAGTGTAGATAACAATTTGTCAAAAAATTACAATAAATAAAAATATATCGAACTAGCGGTCGTACGCGGCTCCACCCGGGTGGATTACAGAATCGTTTTCCTTCCCATTCCCTCCACCACCCCCCTTCCTTTTCACCTATCCCATGTTACTCGCTGACAATGTTGCTTTCTATAGGTGAAAGAATTTTTAAAGTCAGTGTACAACTGTGTAGTCCACGTGAGCGAAGCCGCGGGCACAAAGCTATTAAGCTATAAAGCAAAGCACAAAGTATCTTTATAAATTATAGCTTACATGTATTCTGGTGTATAAGGTATATTATTGGAAAGTTTCATTAAAATCCATTTTGTAGTTTTTGCGTGAAAGAGCAACAAACATCCAAACATTCGCGTTTATAATATTAGTAGGATTAATACAATATTTTAAATCCTTCAAAATCAATCTGATTCTCAGAATTCTCAGAATCTGATTGATTTTAAACGACCACTTTTTTTGGTTGGAAATTCCCCTCTTTGAACATCGATGATTGCGGATAATAAATATTTTGTTGCAGGGCATGGTCTCAAAAGATTTCAAACACACATATTTTTGTTTATTAGAAAGTTTCTAGAAACATTTTAATCAAACAATTTAAATGAAAATTCGCCCCTCCATTTATTTCCTGAACACGAGGGTAAAATGTCCTCGTATACAAAGACATAAAAAAAAATTACACATTCCTATCAAAGCTTTCCAGCTCCTTTCAAGACTGTTTATTAGTTCCAGTGTCATTTATGAAAGTTACTACGTACACACGGATGTACATATTGTACATACAGATACCGCATCCTGAGACCACAACAATAGAGCAAAGAAATATGTACCACAGACTAAATATACGCCACTTGATATTTGGCATAGCACTGAAGTAGAATTTAGTGAGACACACGTGTAAAAAGCGACAGGAAAACCAAATATAGACTGAAACTACATTTCATGGGTTATTTAACAAAATGTTTAAAATAAATAATTATTGTGTCATTTTATGGTCTGTCACTGTGCTCGAGTTTCCGATCATTAACATAAATCAAATCAGATGCTATAGTTTACCACAGATGATGGCGCTAACTAAATAATTATTCTTCTTTACAACAGATAGAGCTATCACTAGGATTGTCTTGAATAAAAATTAATTATTTAATTTTCAACAAACTTAACTCTTTCAATCACGTATCATGTATTATGTCGAAAAAAAAAGTGTTACTTTAAATAAAAACATTCGAATGCAACTGTGTAATATATAAAGATGGCGCCACTCCACATGTATAAGTTTTAATATATATCTCTGAAGTGGCGTATTTTCTTGAAAATAACATATCTACTAACAATTAAAAAAAAAAACGATCTTTTCAATGACATTATGTTTCAATTGGGGAACTTATATAGTCACGTAATAATAACTTGGTGCATATGGCGCAATATTCATTGTCATTTGTTTATCTATACATATTTATGTTAGGTGCTGGCTCTACGAGGGAGTTCAGACTTCTTCGGGTTGAACCACTACACGACGTTCTTGATGTCACCGTCGTCTTTGGAGGCGGACTGGCGGGTGCCGTCAGTAGACCACGATACCGGCGTGCGCATTGATCAGCATCCCGCCTGGCCCAAACCTGGCTCCGACTGGTTCACAGTAAATTTTACATTTATAAATTTAATATTGATTGTATACGATGTTTTCTTTTACTAGTTCCATCATACAGGTAGGTTATGAATCGCGAATCGAATAGATACACGATAATCGAATAACGATCTCCGAATGAGGTTTCTCCCATATTCAAATCTTTTTCAAGGAAAATATGTAAATTATTTTTGTGGTCACGGTGGTGGCGGTCAAAATACGATTAAAAGATTTTTTAACGGCTATTAGTGCAGATAACGAGGTGGCGGGAGTCCATTTTAATCACATACATATTTGGAAATCAAATAATGGCGAATAATTTAAAAAAAAAAAAACTAATTTATAATATTTTTCACTTATTTTTTATCCTTTGCGATAAAATTTAAAAAAACGCATACTATCAATACCAAGATCAGAAAACAATTAACATTTCTTTGTATTACTTACCTATTTTTTTTCTCATATACGTCCCTCTGCCGATTTGCGCTTACTCACACCCGAGACTAGCGGAGATAAGGGTGAGTGGGACGTCGAAAGTCGTCTAGACACACGATATTAAAAACATGTAGTTATATTTTAAATATCTGTTCAGTTTTGGTTTTATGTGACAACCGAACGATTTGAATTATTTATGACCTATCCATAGACGTATTTTTCATTACATAATAATTATCACGGAAATCATGCCTTTTCCGGATAAAATGTAGCCTATGTCACCATCCAGCTCACAAACTACACCCATGCAAAAAATTACGTCCATCCATTGCTCCGTTGCTGCGTGATTGCTTGACTGACAAAAAGTTGTCTATGTTACTCCTGACAACCTTTTTATGTTTGTAAAGTTTCATTCAAATCGGTTTGGCCGTTTCGGACATTAGCACGGACGGACAAACAGACAGATAAACATAGATACGAAAAGTAGCCTATGTCCTTCTCCAAGGTCTAATCTATTACTGTACCAAATAGCGTAACATACAGACAGATAGAGTTTAAAAGTTTAAAAGACAGTTTACAAGAGCAAAGCAATTTCTAATAAAAAGATCCTCATTCCGGAACCCTATCTGTATTATTAATAACTTTTTTATGTTGTTAAATATTAATAAAATATAGTTGTATTTATTACTTAGCCATTGGAAGAAAAATATCTTGTTGCAAAATATTTTTGCCACAGATATTTCATAAAATAAGCCTATTGGTAATACAATATGACCTTATTGGGATGTTCTTAATTGTTATATTCTATTAGTTATTAATTAAAGATTATTAATGAGTAAACGATTAAAATGTGAGGTTGAAATTTTTTATCAATAATAATTTATCATTAGGGTTTTTATATACAAATTACTATTAGATTAATTTAATTTAAAGTTTTAATGCTATTATATAAAAATATACGTCAATATTATAGTATTTAAATTAAAAAAATATTATAATGTTAAGTATTTCTGCAAATAATGGTGCCCGAAGGTAGTTCTATTCATTAAATTAATTTTTACGAACCTGCATTGGTCTATTTTGTTTACACCCTTCTGAATCCATTCTGAATTGCGATAAAGAAGTTTTAAAAGTTTTGATTAAACCACAAAAACCCTTTGAAGAGTAATAAAATATATTATATGTTTTTGGTGTTGGGTTTTTACGAGTTTTATTCTTAATACGTAATTTTTTTTCTAAATGATTAAGTGTAGGTACGGTATTATTAAACTAAATAAATTATATTAAATATTCAAGAAAAATTGGCAAGAAAAATAAAAGGTAAAAAAAAATCGTAATTACAATTTATGGTTTAAATTGTTTCTGTGTGGCAGCAGATGGTTGTCGACGCAGCAGTAACCGGTACAATAATCTAGGTCAAATGAGGTCAACAACTAGCGCACCAACGATATTACCCGCCCTGCAGAAATAACATTACTTACCCATAAAATATACAGAGTTAGCTGACCCGACCACGAAAGTGTAGTATAAATAAAAAATTCTGATTTTAGGGGTTAATTTTAAGAGCAAATTAAATTAAATACTTTTATCAAGTGCATTCATTGTGATATATCAAATAATCGAGTACATACCAATCCCGCATGACTGAGCCTAACTTTTTAGTTCTTAAACCGCGGGAAACCGAATGCGGACTAATAGATTCAATTGGGTTAGTGGTTACTGTGATAGCTTATTGTTCTTGCGAAGAGTCGGGGTAAAATTCTAGTATAAAGGGCCCGGTTTGACTAAATATAGCAGTAGGAACCCTCTTCACTTGAGTCCGATTCGCACTTGTTCGTTTTTTATCTCCTATCATTGTTGTTATCAATATCTGTTATCGGTATCAATGGGCATGATCCCCCATAAAAAGCACAACTTTATGTATAGTTTTTTGTTCACAGATTTATCCACCAGGTTTTCGTAAGCTACTGAAATGGATTTCAACTAATTATAAGAAAGATATTCCAATAATAATTACCGAAAATGGTTCTTCCGACTTTGGGGGTGTGAAGGATTACGAGCGTGTCAGTTACTTCAATAAATATCTCTACCAGCTACTGCTGGCCATTCACGAAGACTCGTGCAACGTGCAGGGATACTTCGCTTGGACTCTTATGGACGATTTCGAATGGAAGGACGGTTATGTGTAAGTAACTTTACACTTAATATTAATCAAATTGCGATCATTTTAATTTGACTGTAAGGATCCACAGCAACATTGCCAGATATTTTTTTTTTCAGTGTTACACAACTGGCCACTGTATACTATATATAAAATACATTTGATTTGTTTTTAAAGTAAACACATTGCCATCTACATCTAATTATTCAGAGATTTTTTCACTACCCCAAAACACAATTATTTACAATGTATAAAAAAATTAAATCAGATTAATGTCATATAAAATTATGTCAAATTATTTGAAAAATATAGTACTAAGTAGCTAAACTCTGCTAGGTGAATATAAATTCTTGATGTCAAGAGATCACTTTTTTAATGAAATCGTTTTGTTAGAACTTCTTTAGTATTGAATGATTATTTTAACTCTCGTTAACAAAGAATTATGGTAATTTATAATTCTAATTATTTTCCGTCGATAATTAATTATTAATTGCACTTGAGAACATGGCGTGGCTTCTACAAGTACGAGTATAATGTCTTTTGAATAATAAATTAGTGTAGCAAGGTTACCGTGTTTGTAACATTGTAAAATGAAAATTAAGCGATAAATTGTTAGTCTACTTATAGAGTTAAGAGCTTTTATATCGGTTGTATGGTTAAATTTGCTCAATTTGATTTTTTAATTCATCAGGTCGAAATTCGGCTTGTATGCAGTGGATTTTTCAAGCCTGAACAAAACGAGAACTCCGAAACTCTCGGCATTCAACTATCGCGAGATTGTGCGCACGCGTCGCGTCAATTTCGAATATATTAGTTCGCCAATTTCACGTCCACCGTACAAAGTCGACAATCACATATAAATTATTGTAAAAATATATTGTAAATATTTAGTGTTAAGTAAAGTTAAAAATAAATTCTTAAAATTGTGACCATTATTTTAAAATAAAACATAACGTTTGTCTCCGCAGTAGCCAAGCGGACCGTATCTATACCGGACTGAGGGTAAACGATGTGTGGTGGTACACCTTGCTTTTACCAACACAATGGTTGCCGGGCTAAAACTGAAATTGACAGATGACTGTTTATCCATATTTTGATAATTTTTAGGTAACACAAACCACTGCGACCATAACTCCTGACGATACTGAACAAACTACTTTCTGTTTCATGGACTGCTGTTGCGAGATATATAAGCTGGCTAGTCAAAGTGAGTTATTGATCGAAGTCTCGTTAACAAGTTCAAAAACGTGTTAATTTTTGCTAAGGCTAGATATGAGTAATGGCTAGTTGATATTGAAAAAAAAGTGGTTTTATTGTTGTAAATAACTCTGAAACTATTAATACTTAAATTTTTTTAAAACATTCTTAAAAAGGAAAAAAAAGCAATAAAACTCACGGAACTCTCTCACTGTTATCAACAATTTTAAGATGATGCAGAAAATAGAGCACTGCGCGCCAATGGCTAAGGCGTTACCATTCTCTGAAACCGACCGTAACAGTTAGAACACATTTTTATATTATTAAATTTTTTTTTGGATTATGGTATTATTTAGACACTTGAAATAAGAATTTTTCTTTGTATTTAGTAACAATGTTTTCTGATTTTCATAAAATTAGCCTATTGTTATTTCGCTACGTGGAGAGATCTCTTAAAGTAACTATAGGTACTTTATGAGATTTTAACATTGATAAGTATTTAATTGTTATAATTTATTGATTATTAATTATTTAAGTTTATAAAAAACCAAAAATTTAAATGAAAGTTTGAAAATTTTTAGTACTAAATATTTTTTTTATTTACATTTATAAACTAATACATATAAATATAAACGTTTTAGTTACATATTATTGAAAATATTTTTTTACCATTTTATTTGTTAGAAAATATTATGATTATTATAAAATATTATTTCTAAAAACTAATTTAATTTTATGTACTCGTAGTAATACAAACAATTTTTAAATTTATAATCATTTAACATAAAAAAGCTTCACTTGTTACGGTTGGGTTAAACTCATTTTTTTAAAGGTTAATTTAAACAACAATGTATCAGTACAACGTCGACAATATGGTTCCAGTAAACTATTACTAGTTTCTTTGGCTCGGTTATTTAGCATTTGCCGCAGAAAGTGATCCGGAAGAGGAAAATTTTTTATTTCACATTTTTTCCACTTTTCTTAAAGTGAATAAAATGTGAAATATTCTTATATTTTATATAATTTCTTAAGTATTTTAGTTTTCGAGTTAATTGCAAAAAAATCCGCTCTATTAACTTTTCACATGCATATAGCAAGAATTAACACGTTTTTTGAAATAGTGTTTTGTGTGTGTTGTAGTGTGTTGAAATATTGTTAATAATAATAATAATTATTATTAAATTCCGCAAATATTGTTTTTCAATTATCAATACAATCTATACGATAAAATGGCCATAACATATCCAGTTCTTAAATTTTGAATCGGAATGTACAGAACAATTTCTGAGCACCGAAAGCGCTTGAAGTAATCCAAGACTGGTCGACCTTTACAAATAGCGCGGAAACAAGATAAGGGGGTTTGAATTATAAACACGGTAATAATATTTAATTATAAGTACCTACGATATTTTGAGACGTAACCTCTAGATAAAATTTATTGTTTTAAGTTAGTAAATATCACAGTTCTTTATCACTATCACTACATATTATAAAATAAAGTTCCCGGCCGCGTCTGTCTGTATGTCTGTCTGAACGCGACAAACTCAAAAAGTACCAAACGGATTTTTACAATAAACTGAGTGATTCAAAAGAATGGTTTATGTGTATACTTTATTAATGTCTTATGTAAATGGGTTGGGATATGACGATTATTGTTAAAGGTGTCGGAAAAAATCAAGCCGACTGGGAATCGATTTTTATAGGTCTAAAGAAAAGTCTGTGTTGTCATATGTCTTTCTTTTAATGATGGTTTACTGTGACTATATCAAGTATAAAAAAATTGTTAAATATACTGTGGTAATTGGAAAGCTATTTACACGAATATGATATGAATTCTTATCAAATTAAATAGGTTATTTACCTTAAGCATTTTGTTCACATTACTCTTTACACTATACCATTTAAATTAATATCTTAGGAGTTATCGCAAAATTAAAAATATCGGACGACAAAATAAATTCAGCGGTCCCACACCGACGCGACATGCAATTTGTAATTAGGTAGAAGTTATCAACGTTGTTTAAGTCGTAGGGTGATTTGATAATTCGAATTTTTGCGAAAACCCCAGGTATATTGCGAAAACACGGATAATTAGACAGTGGCGAAAACATTTGCAAATCTTACTGGAAAAAGATAGGGTTTTTGCAAAAATGCGAGTTGCTCTAGTAACATTGAATATCCTTAACTCTAATTGGCTAGATTTTTGCTTACTGCCCAAATCTTATTCTGATTGGTTCTTAGTTTTACCCTGTGAGTTTTGAAGTATTAGGTCATTGAGTTATGAAGGGTTAGAAATAACAATATCGATTTATAGAAACTTTTGCACACTTTTAACCACATTTAAAACAAAAGACTGCTGAGTTGCTCTCAAAAACAAAGAAAACAACGTACGTTAATGATTGATATTTAAAACGTCAACCAATCAGGAGGTCTCGATTTGGGCGCTCCGACCGGCCATTCAGCGTTCTTATCTCATAATAGCTAACGTTTCGTTTCGCAATATAACTATAACGACTAGTGTTTTTAAAACCCTAACTTTTTCCAGTAAGATTGAGAAATATACATAATCCATAATACACAATCCATACATTATTTTGTTACCGCTGCCTAATCCTTTTGAGATATAACAAAATAATCTCAAAAGGATTAGGCAGCGTTTTCGATGGAAGTTCCCAGCCGGCTTGATTTTTTTCCGACTTCTTCAACAATAATCGTCATATTTCAACAAATTTCTACAAAACATTAATAAATTCTACACGTAAACCTTTCTCTTGAATCACTTTATCCATTGGTGTCAACAATATGCCAAGCCGTTTGGGGGCCTTTATTTTATAATATGTAGTGATAATATATACACTACATATTTTAAATAAAGTCCCCCGCCGCGTCTGTCTGTCTGTCGGTCTGAGCGCGATAAACTCAAAAACTACCAGACGGATTGGCATATGGTTGACACCGATAGATGGAGTGATTCTAGAGGAAGGTTTATGTGTTTTCATCAAAAACGCTGCCTAATCCCTTTGAGATATAACAAAATAATGTAAGGAGAAATTGTTCCTCTTTATAAGACTAAAGAAAAGTCCGCGATGGCATATATGTCTATCTTTTATGGATTGATAACTATACCTATTTTTATGTATAGATAAATGGTATCATATGATGAGGTGATTGGAAAGCAATCTATACGGATACAGTATTAATCTTTAAAAGATAAAATACATTATTTACGTCCAGCATTTCATGCACATTATAATTATCTTTACACCATACAATTTAAAATACCATCTTCGAAGATATCGCGAAATAAAAACTGTAGCGCCACAAGCGGCCGAGCCGGGCCAGGCGACGGCTAGGTTGTGCTTGGGTTACCAGCGCCGGCACCCCCCGCCCGGCGTGACTTGCGTGCTGTAAAATTAGCCAGAAATGATCAATATTGTATACAAGAAAATATTGTAATTTTAATATATTTCTTCTTTACTTTTTCAAATATTTATAGAATTGGAAATAAAATACAATAAAAATACTCCAAGTAGGATGAACTTAAATCTAATTTAATCCAATCCACATGTTCGATGCAACAAGCTGGTAGGTCACTACGACAGAAAAAAAAACACTACGGCTTCTATGGTCTGCTACCCGTACGAAGCCGGGGCGGGTCGCTAATGTAAGCTAAGTAAAAGGCTGTTTGTCTCTACTAAATAAAATAAATAAATAAATAGTTGTTATGCTATCGCTACTCGCAAGACGACAGCGTGGCTCGGCGCGGGAAAGCGGGAGGAAGATCGAGTTTCGAGTCAGGTGTCAAGTTAATTCGTCCGTATTATACGACGAACATAAGTTAGATGTAAATACAAGCTTTGCTTTGAATATGGAATGATAAAATGACAATGTGATTCGTTAACCTAAATGAGTTTGTACCGATAGGTACCGGTGGAAAGGGTTCTTACCCAGCTCGCTGCTCTTACCATAGTTTTTAATCTCAATTTTTAGAATAATTTATGAAAAGAGGTGTTAAAAAAACTTGAGTGTGTCAGCTCCGACACACGTCTCATTTTCATTTGGATTCTCTCATGAAAGTTATTATTTTTCAGCATACTTAAATAATCTACATGTATTATTAATTATTATATGTAAATTTTTTCAATTAATTAAAATTAAATTAATTACTATTTTTGTTACTTTGAAAGTTTTTTTTTAAATAATTATGAATTATTTTTACTACATAAATAATAATATTTGTAAGCAATAAGCAATATACATTTAAATGGTTATAAATAAGTCTTTATTATAATTAGTTGTTGTTAAATTTTTTCTTACAAAAATTATTATTTATCAGCATACTCAAATAATTTACTTGATACCGATGATGCGAACTTGATACCTTACACAAATTTATCTAAGAAACGAGTGATTTAATACGTACTTCACCGATTTTTTATTTTTAATTTAACCCTAAAGGTTATGGACCATTTATGAGTCCGTTTTGGCCCATAAACTTATTGGCCAAAATAGTAAGAAATAATGCACACGATTTACTCGGAGAAGAGATTTTTATAACGCTCAATTTTTTCACTCCTTTTTATTTGGAATCTAATTTCACATTGTATACCTACCTCCATAAAACAAAGAATTGACTAGAAACCGCCGGTCCTCACCACCGCGAAACCCGCGTTTGACATTTTCGATACTGTGAATCTATTTTATTTTATTTGGAATACCAACAGCATTTATATATTTAGTAAGACAAAAATTATGACTCTATTAAAACCAAACGGTGCAGTCAAATTTATTTACTTTATGCCTATCTTGGTGAACCTATCTAATGAAATTTTAGTGATTAATCGAGGGTTTCTTACTAGTTAAGATTAATTACTGAAACTTAAAGACTTGGAACAATTTTGCGATGATGCAGATCACTACGAAAGCGCTATTATTAAAGTTTTTTGAATAATTTATTCAATTAAATAACCCCTAATGTAGAGAAAGAATTAATTACTCAAAGAAATGGTAACATAAAATCATCCACAAGTCTATAGACAAATGATCTACGATAAAACAACATTTACAAAATTATCAGTAGGTGGTACGAGGTAAGTTTGAGATAACTTATATTGTAATTTTATTATCGAATCTACAAGAGACTTTTCATTATTTAGGTTTTTTTATATCTCCATTGTATAAAAACGGAACCTTTTGCTCTCGTTTCGGTTTGTTTGTATCTGTGCATCGAATTATCATAGATCGAGTATCTATCTTACGTATATACCTACTGTAAATCTTCAAATTGCCACGTAACTGATAATGCTAAAATTATCATATATTTTCAAGTAAACCGAATTTACAGGTTACTCAAGGTTTGTTAGAGCACGCAACGTTATTTGTTTGTTATGTGTATAATTTTTATTGTAAAATACATACATAGCTAAAATTACAAATAAAACGCAATTTACGATACGAAAATTGTTTTGAGTTTATTAATTTTTTTTTTAAATATGCGATTTGTCACTTTCTCAGTTTTAGTACGAACTAAACTAACTTTGCGCGCTCTATTACAAACATTTCTTAAACTTTGAAGAACAAATACATATGCTTTGTTATCAGGTAAGTAATATTTCGATAAAAATGTGCGTTTCAAAAAATGAGATAGGTAGAAATTAAACAGAACGAAACAAGAAATTCGATATAGACGAATATTTTTTTTTTCTCGTTCTTAGTCTAGTCATTTACTTTTATTGTGTTGGTATGTAATTTTTAAATTAGCAATAGCGGATAGCGCCTACAAATTCAAGTAAAAAAATTTCATTTTGCGTGTACATAGATAGTAACTTTATCAGGCGCTCCACTTGTCACTATTTGTCAAATCGCAAACTTTGAATTTCACCTTAAACATAACTGAAGATAACCATGACCTACAAACCGAGAGTAAAATTCTGGGGCAATGTTACATTAATATTTAAATTCATTACGGATAAAACGGAAAGTAGTAAAAATATTTTCTTCAATTATTTTTAATTAAAGGTCTGTGTTAGTATTTGAATACTTCTGATTCTTCGTGTACTTGCGTATATGACGGCTTCTAATTATGGTCTAACTGATGGTTCCACTCCTCCTTCTAGCTTCTTCTAGGTTGGGTGGTACTGGTCCCATCGCCGTTATATAATGTCCAATGATTGGTATCACCACTATGCTAACAGAATTATGTGGATAGTTACAAAATTACAACTATTGAATATATTTTAATTTTATTTTTTTAAGTGTTGTGTTGGATCTTACTGGTCGGTAAACTGGCATTGGGTCACTGAAGTTCCATTTGACTAGTGCTTTTAGTTTAGACGTTACCAGTGGCTGCCATGCCAGTTGGTAGGTTAACTGGAACGTCACTGGCACTCCGTTATTATACTACAATAATTAATCAAGTTTAATGTGTGTAATAAAATGGCTAGAGCTTGGTCGTCGCTAGTCGCTGCATTTAGTGATTGGCAAACCGGCTGGTAACCTATGGGGTATTTCCTGAGATTTTCTCTTATAAAAAAAAATACATAAATTTACTACTTAATCGCTATTTCCTTATGTGGGCCTTCCCTTGAAGAACATTGAGGCTGGAGGATAATAGTCATACAAAATTAAGTTTTAATAACGGAAAAGTGTCGATTATTATTGAGGCGATTGGGATCTACCAGTGACACTTTTCAGGAAAACGTATGTCATAATGTCGCATTTGGAAATAACAATGTTTTGACGTGAATTCGATGAACGCCTTACGTTATGGCAATAGCAAAGAAGGCATTCAAAAAAAGTTGTTGGACGAAAAATGTGTAATTAATTAACTGAAGTTTAAAAGTTACAAATGTAATAGTTGGTACTAATTTTACTTAAAAATATACAGTTTGAACTCTCACCACCTCTGAAAAGTGACCTCTGAAAACCACCCGCTGAGCGGTCTCAGTTAAGCACAGAACAATATATCAGTAAGTCTAAACTGAGCTAGTGTAGAAACCACTCGACAGGTTTGTACGAAATAAACTTTATTTAACAGAATATAGTACTCGTACTGGCAACCGTTTAACATTAAAAATAATAATTTTTGAAACTTATCTAAATAAATATTATTAAAAATACCGAGACCAAAAAAAAAGAAAATCAGACATTAAATTCATTTTCGGGAGCAGTGATAAATTTTGTTATTGTTTAGATTGTTAGTTCCATATATAGACGGGCGGCGATGAGTGGGTAAATTTTTGGCAAAGCTAACCTGTGAAGTTTCAAATCCAGTAAGAAGGTGCGATATATATGGCTTTTTGGCTTTCAGGGACGGCACACGCCTGTTTGATTCATCTATAAACAAAAGTAACTAACGCTACATTGAAAATGGTAAAAAATATTGTGATTTTCTCATTATTTGTCTATGTGGATGAGTAGCAATGGAAGAACTAAAATTCACTGACTTGCACTCTATTGAAAGACATTGAGAGTTTTGTTTATAAGACACAGAAGTTTATTTCTTCACTTAGCAACTTGCTTTTTATAAAGTTCAAATTGCAGAAAGTACAAACGGAAAAATATCGGATTAATAGAAATTAAAATATGGCTACCAGAAAATCTACACTGCACGGTGAACCAGTATAATACCTACTAAGTGCACTGCCTATAGTTAGTATAAGAGCTGAGGCTGACCTGAATGTCATAAAATATTATCTAAGAAATTAAGTGTACTCAGCTATTTAAAGATTTATTTCTTTTTGTGGTCCATAATCGCAAACCCTATTTATAAGAACCTGCTCTCAGGTGATATCTATGTGTATAACGCAAAAAAACCACGTCAAGATTCTCCCCACTGTTTTAGATAAACATATCTATTGCAAAGCCCCTTCTTGGTGGCCCATAACCGCAAACCTTATCTAAGAATCTGCTCTTACGTGATATTTATGAAACATTAAAAACAGAGTTAAGATTCTCCCAGCCGTTTTAGAGACACATATCTATTGCGGGGCATCCTGGTGGCCCAGAACTGCACAACTTATTTAATTATCATTATTATTATTATTAATCGTTTCGAAGATACACATTTACTATAGCGCTCCCTGGTGGTTAATAACCATAAGATTTATTTAGGAACCTGTTTTGAGATGATACCTATTTAAATAGAATTCATCCAAATCGTTAAAGCCGTTTCGGAAATACGTGAAATGTATATATATAAATATTGTTATTTCAATGTATCTCATCTTTGGACACAAAATATACCATACATTTGGTATTCAAGTACAATCATGATAAAATGAAAGTGAATAAAAACAGGTTTTGATCATCCGATTATTACTAATTCGAATCAGTGGTTTTGATCAAGACCTCAAAAGTTATAATAATAATATCTAGGACATCCCACACAGCGCCATCTAGTCCCAAAGTAAGTAACTATTTTGATTGTATTATGGGATACTAGACAACTGATATACATACTTAAATATTCTTTATTTTTAATAATAAATACGTATATAGATACTTTTACACCCAGACACGGAACAAATAGACATGTTTGTGGACACAAATATTTGTCCCGGGCGGGAATCGAACCCGCGACCCTCGACTCCGCAGTTAGCGCACTAACCACTCGGCCAACAGGTCAGTCAAGTCAGTCAAAATTTGATCAAAACATTTATTTTATTAATAATACGTTATTACGGGTAGGTATGTACATAATTATTTTTGACATCTTTGCTCGGCAAGCAAATATATTTTATTATTCTGGAGCCGCCGGGAGTTTGCGTTCCTGATATGTCAATTGGGCATGACTAGTGACGGACAATAAATAACACTATTCAATAACATTATTTTTAATTAATTACGTTATATGTCATTTGGATATTATAAATTTACTACCCTTCACGCGTTCGGTGTTGTTTTGTTTAGTCGTGTGTAGTTATATACTGGACTGTCCCAGAAATAAAGAGACAAAACAATCTTAATAATATTTTATTAAACATAAGAATGCATATGATAAGGTTTGTGTAAACTTTAGATTTTGATACTTTATCTGAAATGGATACAAATGATGTTGCAAAATTAAGCAAATTAACTCGTCAATTAGTATCCTGACGACTTAAACCACGACTAAGAGATTTAGGAAAATAAATGCATCATTTCCATTCAATCACATTCATTTACATTATCAGCTCAAAAATTACTTAGCTAATTTTGAAGAAGTGATCTCTGAACAAAACATATGTTATGTATTGCATTCACGAAATATTCGAGATGTTTACCGTAATGTAGATACGGTTCTACGTATTTTTTTAGCATCCCAGCAACAAATTGCCAGGAGACAGATATTTTTCTATCCTGAAAAGAATTGAAAGCTACTTACGTGCTAGCATGGGCCAAGATAGACTAAACGCTCTTGCATTATTGTCTACTGAAGCTCAATTAGTCCAAAAAATTGATTCGCGATATAATCAACGTTTTCGCACGAACCAAAGCCAGGAAGAAGAAATTGATTTTATAAGTGATAATCTAAATAAAATGTTAATTATTTAAATTTTGTTGTTATGTTAGTTAATTATAAGTAAGTTAGTTATAATATATATAAGATGTTTAATTTCAATAGTCATTCCCTCATAAAGTAAAAAAACGCATATGAAACAGAGTCTAGAGCGGCATCAATCCACTACTGAACATAATCCGATAGCATATGTATTTGGTATGCAAATGAAAGTGAAATTTATTAATGTTAATATCTATGTCTTTGCTGCAACGATGCCTTTGTATCCGATTTTTCTCAGTTTCAGAATCTCAGGAAATACCCCATAGGTTACCAGCCGGTTTGCCAATCACTAAGTGCCAGCGACTAGCGACGACCAAACTCTAGCCATTTTATTTAACACATAAAACTTGATTTATTATTAGAGTATAATAACGGAGTGCCAGTGACGTTCCAGTTAACCTACCAACTGGCATTGCAGCCACTGGTAACGTCTAAACTAGAAGCATTAGTCAAATGGAACTTCAGTGGCCGAATGAATTGATTAAAATGAATTTAAAAAGCATTTAAGTTTTTATGTACATAAATTATATTTTCATAAATGTACTGACAAGGGACTGTCAAAATGTTGCTTTCTCTAAAGTGAGCCTTCACACTATCTCTAGATTTTAATTTATATACAGCTCGAATAGCCCTTTTCTGCAGAACAAATATCGTTTGAATGTCAGCGGCCTTTCCCCATAGCAGAATGCCATATGACATTATGCTATGAAAGTAGCTAAAATGAACCAGCCTCGCTGTAGGCACATCGGTTAGTTTTCTTATTTGCCTAATTGCAAAAACAGCAGAGCTCAGTTTACCAGCCACCCTCATAACATGAGGACCCCATTGTAAACTTGCATCGATAGTAATGCCCAAGAACACAGTTTCATTAACTAAACCCAATGAATCTCCACCAAGTCTCAAATTGACATCAACTTGTCGAACATTGGGCAATGTAAATTTGAAACATTTTGTTTTATTTGCGTTTAATAATAGGTTATTAGCGTTGAACCAATTTAAGACCTGCAAAAGTGAAGAGTTTACTGTTGAAGATTCCTTTTCATTTCTATTAATTTTAAATACGAGAAAAGTTTCATCAGCAAACAACACTATTTCGGCAGATTTTTCTACCAAATAAGGTCATTAATGTACACTAAAAACAGAAAGGGACCCAATATAGATCTCTGAGGAACTCCCATTTTCACAATAGAACCCTTCGACTTAACTCTAATAATGTCAACTTTTTGAATTCTATTACAGAGGTATGATTCTATTAGATTGTTTCAATTTAAGCAACAAATGTTCGATGATCAACACAATCAAATGCCTTCGATAAATCATAGAAGACATCTATAGCATTTTTAGAATTTTCCCATGCGTTAAAAACATGTTTCAAAAGTAAAGTGCCAGCGTCTTTTGTGGATCTTCCTTTCGTGAAACCGAATTGTTTAGAATGTAGTAAATTGTGAGGCAAAAAATAAGAAAACATTTGATCGAGCATGATTTTTTAGAAAACTTAATGTGGGCAACACTGCTATTGGTCTATAATTAGTGGGGTCCTTTTTATCACCAGATTTAAACACAGGTATTATTCTGCTATACTTCATTAAATTAGGAAATATGCCCGCTTTAACACATTCGTTAAATATTAAACTAAGATCAAAACGAGATCAATAGCTCTATTTTTTGTATTATTTGTTGAAATATCAACAAATCTCTTTTATCTGGTATCTTGTTCAGACAAGGTAATTGTTAAGCAATCGCCGCTATGACCTCGTCACCTTATTTAAAGGCACGCTCTCAGTTTGTCAATTCATGTGTCCCATTCAAGTGCTATCACCGCAATGAAATGGCACAGTTTTATCACTTTATTATTATTACATGCTCGTTTTCACAGGCAATTTATTTGGCGGACTTCATAACATTATCATTATTATTGGATAATATTTTAGTGACTTGATACTTTAAAGCCAAAATAAAATGAAAAAATGAAAGCTTTTTAATTTTTTTTTTTCATCTTTCGAGGAGCAAAAAAGCATTGGAATGAGGACTACCTGTCGTTTTTCTGTCACTACCCGGCACCATTGGAACCAAGGTAATACTCGTAGGTATGAGGTAGTCCAAGGAAAGCTGGTACAAGCGTTTTATATGTGAGCAAATGATACAAACTACATGTTTTATTTTCCTCACCCATATTTAAATGCACACGTGTTTGTTAGTAAATAGATTATACCAGCTTTCTTTGGCCTTATTGCCTATATCTATCAAATTCATTGTTACTCATAATATTTCTATCGGTTTTTCTTGTCATTTTCGTATGTGTTTAAAAACAAACAGATATCAAATGTTATAAATAATTTGACCACTCTGAGAGCCAACTCTCGCGAAAATTAGATGTAGAAACGCTACGAGTCAGCACAGCACCCATAGGAATGAAATAGACCAATAATATGGTGGAATATTTGTTGCTTGCTTAATAGCATTTATAATAGGGTTTTTTTTTGTAATGAATATTGATTATGGAACTATTCGTTGCTAGTAAATTTTATTGCGCATTTTTTGATGTTATTTATTTTTACGTGAAATAATACTATGCAGGATGAAATAAATTTCCGTGCATGGCACTATCGGTTGAACTATGTATAATAATTGGACGACGGGCCACAAACGATTCAAATAACAATAAAAGTAATTTTATAAACTTTTTTTATCGATGTTTAATTACTTTTTCTTATTTTTAGCGTTTATTCGACGCTTCTCCACGACTATAGTCAAACATATATTTCTTTTTTAATATCAAAAACAAACGCTTGAAAAACTTTGATTTCGAAGCATGAACTAAGACAAAATTAAGACCCGAGTACCTAGTCATATAGAAGAATGTGTTTATTTTGTTTAGTTTTTTGTTCATCCTTTATTGACGAGCATAAACGAACAAAAGAACTGTTAAGGCACTGTTATTTTTTATTTAATTGACCAGATAATAAAAAAAACCACTACATTTGTTTAAATGTGAATAAATAATTTAGAAAGCCTATTTTGTATAGTTTTCACAGGTACCTACCTGAGTTGTTAGTGGTGCTATTATAGGAAGCGTTGGTAGCCTTTTACTGCTACCAAAGATGCATATATAGATACAGCGTTGTGACCAAAAATGTGAGGAAAAATATGCGCCCTAGGTATTGACTTATACTTATACTTATATCAATTGTTCTAGATCAAATATACCCCACTTGATATGTTGAAATAGGTCACTGTGAAATAAAATTTTATGTGACCTACATGTAAAATTCGTACTGGAAAATACAATAAAGATTAATTAAATTACATGTCACCTGTAATTTAACAAAAAGTTGTTTAAAACTACACAATGACGTAATACGTATGGTCTCTCTAATCGCTGAGTCTGACATTTTGCTCACGTTTTCTATCGTTTAGAACATGTTTCGAACTATGAATCGCTCCATTTTGTTCATTATGATCCTGAACCTAGCAATATCCGGACGTAACATTGCAAATTAACTACCGATACACTCCTAGTAAGCCAGCTGGCTATGTACGCACGCGTCAACTTGTACACTCTCATACCTTAATACGCCTACCGACCGCCATTACGCTAAGCTACGAATGCCTACTCACACATACCTACTTAGGCGACCGCCATTGCAGTGCTTCATTGGTTGTTCAGTGATAGGCGATTACGCTATCTAGATACCTAACTATATGTGAAATTTAACAGTTGTTGTAACGTGTTTTTGTTTGACTTCACAAATTATTTATTCTTTCAGAACGACGATATATAACAATAGAAGCCATTATGTGCCACTTAGTGTCATGCATGATGTCTAAAGTGTAACATAATTGGCTATGTAGCACAGCACAAAGGCTTCATCGGTATCTACGGCAGTTCGAACGTCCTCAACGGCGTGTGATGACTTTGATGACGCAGTTCACCTTACAGCTCGT
Organism: Luffia ferchaultella; assembly: GCA_949709985.1. NCBI lineage: Eukaryota > Metazoa > Arthropoda > Insecta > Lepidoptera > Psychidae > Luffia > Luffia ferchaultella. The sequence goes on along the minus strand of OX453240.1, from coordinate 16,271,531 downwards.
TCTGGTTGGCGGTTGTCTGTGAAGCATCATTGCCCACTTGCTCACTTTGCCCAGTGCGCTCTGTCACATTCTACGTTTAGCACGTTTCATAGTCACCTTGTTTGGCCTTGCGTGCGAACTATTACATCGCTCAATTCGTTCAATTCGACGATGAATCTCGCCTTTATAATACAACAGATATGAATATAAAATTAAGGAAAATAAAATTAACGTTATTTATCTGATGGTGATATATAAGTGATATACTATATTATTATTTTTTAAATAAAACTTACAACTAATATCAAAATGAATTCTCGTACTTATTCGTTGTTCGCTACATTTGTTTTTTTTGGGTAAGTTTTGATTTTTATTATTCACATTTATCATTATAAACAAAATTTATATTCAGGAAAAAGTTAAGAGCTCTTAAAACTTATACGTCAAAATAAGAATAATGATTTATATATAATAATAATACCTCGGACATCCCACACAGCGCCATCTAGTTCCAAACTAAGCGAAGCTTGTACTGTGGATACCAGACAACTGATATAAATACTTAAATAATCTTCATAATATTTACATATACATATAGATATTCATTATATTTTTTTTTATTGGAAAATATTTAATGGAGACGAATAATACTACACGTATATATATTAGTCTGACGTGAATAGAAACAGAGATGTGAATACAAATACATTTAATAGACAGAAAATTATATTTAAATCTATTTTCTTCATGCTTGTATTTCTGTGTAAAACATTATTAGATTAGAATTGTAGGGCACTAGTGAACAATTTATCTACAAAACTTCGTTTATTTTCTAGCATTATATATTTTTTTAATATGGATTACTATGGATGACCTATTCTGTGGATGTACCTACTGTGTTTATTTTATAAGCATCCACAAAATTGTCTTTAAACAATATTGTAAGCCTTCATCACAATTATTGCTTTACTAATCAAAAGACAGATTTTCCTTGAACTGATAAAAAAAACTTAGTATTACATAACACCATTATTCTAACACGTTATGCATAATGACAAAGAGAAGATCGTGCTTAATCGTTTTTTATTCTCAGATTATAAATTCAAATGAATGTTTTACCGCGCATTATACGATTACCGTAGATTAAATGATTTTGGCTGGGCAATGAGCATTACAAATTCTTATATTTACTACACTATTGACTATTACGTACGTCTATCTTCCATCAAAGATCAGAACTTATCGTTTATTAATTAATGGTAATAATATCGACGTTGCACACACGGTCGTCTAAAAAATTTATATATCTATACATCTGTTTTATAAAAATGTACATTTTTATAAAACAGATGTATATTATATATTTTATACCCAGCAGCCAGACATGGCACAAAAGAGACGTGTTTTTAAACACAAAAATTTGTTCGGAGCAGGGCTTGATTCGCTTTTTTGCACCGCAGTTGAGTTTCCAACTACTCGACCAATCGGTCGGTCAATTAGTAATTAATAACAAAAAATTTAAAAAAATTAACATATTGATTTTCATGCTAACGAAACAACTGATAAGCACATGTCATGTTACCATATCCTTCAAATGACATTAAAAATAACAAAAAAAAACACGCAAGAAATGGAACTTCCATGGGTTGTACGTATACACTTTTTTTGTGTATTTTATTGACACTCAAACATTCGGGTTCCTATATAAAACGAATTGTACCAAGTTACACCGAATTGTTCCGAGTTGCACTGAGTTGTACCGAGTTGTACCGAGTTGTACAGAGTCGTACCGAGTCGTACCGACTTGTACTGACTTGAACCAAATCGCATCGAATTGTACTGTGTTGGAAGTAAAAATTCCATTTTTCTGGTTATAATAATTCATCCAAGAAAACATTCGTATAATCAATTGTTTTGTGAGCGTTTATCAACAATAAACGTTTCAAATGTTTTTATTTTTCTGCATAATAGGTATAAGCACTCGTAATAGGTTGAGGACAGTTAGAAATAACTTATCTAACAATCCTGAACCTGTACGATTGCTTAAATTATGCAGTAGAACAAAAACAGATTATGTAAAAAGATTTTTTTTAAATAACCTTTAATTTAAATGACTTCAGAAAAGAAGTAAAGAAGGAGGTTACTCGATTCGACCGTATATAAGTTTTTTTTTTAATGTGTGTTCAGGCATAACTTCGTTGTTTATGAACAGAATTGGATGATTTTTTTTTGTGAAAGGGAGATATCTCCGGAGTGGTACCATGATAAGGAAACCAGGATCTGGTGATGGCATCCCAGAGAAATCGAGGGCAACCTTCGAAAATCGTATTTTAAAGTATCGTATTTTAAGTATTTTGATAAAGTACTACTACTAGTACTATTTAATGAAGGTCGGGAGTCGATCTGATGATGGAGCTGAAAGACAGTCGAGGGAACTCCTCAACGATTTATAGCAATTACCTGGTGTTTGGACTTGATTAATTTCTATTGATGAGATCTTTGCACCCATATGGATTATAAGTGCTATTACAGGTCTGATGATGGAGACCATACACAGTCGAAGGAACTCCTTAACGATTTACAGCAATTGCCTGGTGTTTGGACTTAATTCATTTCTATTGATGAGAACTTTGCACTCATATGGGTTATAAGTACCATTACAGGTCTGATAATGGAGACCATACATAGTCGAAGGAACTCCTTAACGATTTACAGCAGATACCTTTTGTTGGGCTTACGTCATACGGTTCAATATGCCAAAATGTTCAGTTCGCACAAAAATAATAGTTAATTAAAATTGAAGGGTTATATAGGAATACCACTACCTACTAGACATGCTGATGCCTGAATTTGACACTGAATTAAAGTTGCGTAATCGCGGCGCTGTCTCATTTGAGTAGCGCGTTTAGAAGCCCCATTGATACTAAATACAAATAAGTTACAGATGCGTTCAACTAAAAATTGAAAAATAAAATAATTTTCAAAAAAAATAATATAAAAACCGACTTCAAAAACATAAACTAAAAAGTTAAAAATAAAATTTTCACTTTAAAGAAAGGAGCATTAACAGGCGGCATATAGTTAATGAAGTCGGTGCCTACTCATTAAGACCAGCCCAGCAGTTTTAGAGAAGCACGTTTACTATAGCGCCCTCTGATGGGCTATATCAGTACTTAACACAATTTTAAGTTTCTAGTATGGAGATATCTCTTCACATGTAAAACTAAAAAATGCATCAAAATATTGGCGTAGCCATTTCAGATAGACACATCTACTGCAGCGCCCCCTGGTGGCCTATAACCTTAAACATGTCTAAAAGTGGCTTTGCGGTAATGTCTGGCTAACACAAAAAAAAACAGGGTCAAAATCAAGCCAGCCGTTTTAGAAAATACATAAACTGCAGCGCTGTAAAACATATTTAAGAATCTGCTCTGAAGAGAAACCTTAGAAATAAAAAAAACCGTATCAAAATTCAAGCTGTTTTAGAGACACATTTATTGCAACGCGCTCTGGTGCCCTTTGTCCGTAAAACAGTCTAAGAACCTGCTCTGAGGTGATACCTATGAAATATGAAAAACTGCATAAAAATCAGTCCACTAGTTTTTGAGGAAAATATGCACATATACACAAACATGCAAACAAACAAACACACAACGGTCTTACCCCAAACGCAGTGTTTACTTTAAGTGTGCAATAAATTCTTTATAAATTCAAAAGGTGACTTTTAGGAAAAACATTCGAACCGGTCAAATTTTATTAATTTCTGCGCATGTTTTGAATATAATTAATACATATAGGTGATTTTGTGTAGCAGGTATGATGTCTTCGATGTTTTTTTCAACAACAACTCCATATCTTTGTTACGCTTATTTTTTACACACGAAAAGATTATTCATAGTTGGTATAACCCATACAAAATAAAACATTTATTTTATAAACAGCTATTTTAAATTTTTGAATCAATGATAAATTCCAAGAATTAAATTTGTGTTCCGTTGGCCAATTCTTTTTGAACATTATAAATAACTTTACGAGGTGTACCGTGTATTTATTTCGAAAGAAGTTCATGGACGGTGAGTGTGGACAACGTTTGAGTTAAGAATCGTCGTCTCAGTCATCGCTTCAGAATCTAAAGAGGAAGAATTGCTGTTGCTGGCGTCGGTTTTAAAGAGAAAGCATAGAATCTGGATACATGAAATAAATCAGAAACGAAGGAAATACGGAGAACAAAAATTGCGCAAATAAAGAACTTCATTCACACGAAGACCGTTTCTATACGTATTTCAGAATGAAGAGAGAAACATTTTGAATATTCACATCATTTTCTTGAACCTCATATTGTGTTCAATCACATACAATTAAGAACAATTCCTAATTATATTCAATAAATAATATGTCAATATTTTCGGCTTCCATGATGCAAAAACTGTCTGCTAGGACAGAAGTCGCGTCGGTGTAACAACAATTTTGCTGTTACCCGCGAAACAGTGCCGACATCATCTCGCTTTAAAGTACAGTGAGAAATAGCTACTGAGAAAAACTGAGAATTAGGTACTCATCGGTGTATTGAAGGGGTTAATGTACACTTTACTTTTTAAGTATACCCACAAAAATTAATCTAGGAATGTCAGCTATTTAATGTACGTATTACATTTTGCGTATATTGTGATAGTGAGAAAAAATGCAATAATTATTGCCGTGCACAATTCTTATAAATTTATTCGTCGACACTAAAGGCCTAGAATGAGACTAACCTTTGGGCTAGTGTAGTTTAAACAAGTGAGTGATCCGCAATGCGAACGTCGTCAGGTCGGCAAATCGAATGAAATCAGATCCGTAACTGCATTCGATTCCTATCCTGCCAAAAGAAGCTTCACTTCAAAAAGGTAGATATCTAAATATAAATATCTACAAATAGATAGCTGATTGCTCGGTGGACTCTTGAATACAAATAATAAATGTTCTCACAGATCAAACTGTAAAGTTATTCGCGCATATGATTTCCAGGCAGGACGCAGAACTATGCGCAGAACAGACAAATGAGTTTTCTGTTGTAATGTATATTATGTACTTTGATTCTGTTTATCAGTTTTTATGGCCAGACCTGGAAGGCTTTCAGGCACAGGCCTCCTCCAGTGGAAAAGATCTGTGCCTCCAGACGACCTGATCTAGACTGATGCTGATAATTAATTACCTAAACTAAATAATTGTAATAAGTAACTAAATAATAAACTGTAAAATGTTTTTTTAAAGTAATTTGAATTATGTATTATTAATTATAATAAATACCTCCTGTGGTTGAACACCGCCCAAAAGAAATTGTTTTAATTTCAGGACAGGTCTACTTTTACATAATAATAATAATAATAATAATACATAGGACTTCCCACACACCGCCATCTAGTCCCAAAGTAAGGAAGTATTATGCTTGTGTTATGGGTTACTAGACAGCTGATATACATACTTCAATATTCTTTATAATATATGTTTACATATATAAATATTTTTTTTTTACAAAGACACCACATACATATAACAACCAAGACCCGGTACCAGTATCAATATTCATCATATAAATACTGACCCGACCTGGGATTCGAACCCGGGACCTCCAGCTTCGTAGGCAGGGTCGCTACCCACTAGGCTAAGCGGTCGTCAAAGTACATATCAGTCACACACACATACTTGTGTGTGTGACTGATATGTACTATACTCCCGCCATGTCAATCTCACCATCTATGTGTGCGTGCGTAGGGTTACCAAGCTAATAAATATCTTGTGATGATAGGTGAAATTAATGCAGTTAGTTATATTAATTTGTCATGATTAGTTAGAAGTAGTCATTATAAGTTATAATAATTAGTAGCAATAATAATACTATCTAATTGTCAATAGCTAAGTTATATTGGTATACCGTATTAGGTCCTCACGATACAGGCATGCTGCCTAGTGTGAGGACTATAGATACATACTTTCCGATGTATTTTACTGCTCTTTTAAATAATTGTAGATCGCTAATCTGCTGTAAAAACAAACTTTTTTCATTTTCATCTGTATATACATAAAAAGGGATGTTTATACACATATATATGAAATCGCTTAGCTCCAAAAACGTTCAACCGATCACCATGAAAGTTGTCAGGTATATGTATTTTTCGTGGAGAAGGTTTTTATGCTATCCCTTTTGTTGTAAGTCGTCACTAAATTGCGCTAAAATGTATCAACTTCTATGCCTACCGTTTGTGCGATAAATGAAAGTTCGCACGTATATGGCGACCGCTTGGCCTAGTGGGTAGCGACCCTACCTACGAAGCTGAAGATTCCGTATCAGGTCGGGTCAGTATTTATATGATGAATATTGATACTGGTACCGGCTCTTGGTTGTTATATGTACGTTGTGTCTTCGCTTGAAACCCAAAACAAGCTAAAGCTTAGTTTGAGCCTAGAGTTATTATGATGTTGGTGTACGTTATTACTTATTCATTTGTTTATATGGATTTTTTCATAGGGAAGGCTTTTATGTAAGGTATCTCCTTTGTCGGAAGGCACCACAAGATAGCGCAAAAGTATATCAACTTCTACTACAGTTCAACCGTTCACATGATCACTTCACACACATTCACACGTTCACACGAACACACGATTAAATATAGTATAAATAAGTATTCGAGTACTATAATTATATAATAATATTGGTAATTTTGATACATATGGATTTCGATTATGACAAAAGTAAGAACCTTTGTTACCAGCAAAGTAGAAACACTTTGAATGGAAATGATTAGAACACGTAACAGTGGTTTTTGCTTGTTTCCAGTAATCCCCTTTGCGACTTTTCCATGTTATGACAATAATCCAGCGACTTTTTTAGTATAGTAACATTAGGTATCTTAAAACTAACTAGGTATTATTAATAAGAAGACATTGCATCTTGCAGACACTTTGTTTCTGTCGTAATTTCAGAAAATTCACAATAGTTTAGACGTTGCTAAGATTTTAAAAGCAGTTGATACGGTAAATACAAAGTTGGAAATGGCGGCCCTGAATGTACACTAAATAATGAAGACTATGGCACTTATCATCATACTTATATATTGTTTTTTAGTAGAAGCACAGGGGAAGTATTGAAGAAGGAAGAGTAATTGGGAGATAAGTGCGGGGGAGGAAGTGACCCATGCTGGCCTCAGTAGCGAGGGCCTCGCTACAAAGGGTTGTCGCAATCGCGTTTATTATTTTTTAATAAATATTAAAAAATTGTTTCCACCAAGGTTCCAGAGAGTAAATGTACATGGTACATACATGCTTTATCAAATTGCAGTTTTTTTTAATATGAACGAGATCTGTGTGACCATGTGCCAAATAAAATTTTAAAAAAGTATATATTTTCAAAATCATTACTCACAGACGTATGGTGTTCGTGCTCAAACTTCATATTATAGCTCGCTCGTTATTATAGCCTATAAATCTCGAGATCATATAGATTTCGCTAAAACACAAAATATAAATATCAACATGATATTCATGTCCACTAGTTTCGAAAATAGGTTTTAAAACTTGATTACACTTTTATACAGATATTCAGGGAAGATAGAAGACTTTCTAGCATATTTTTTCAGTTCAGTGGGATATTGTCAGGAACTGTTAGGTGATATTTTTATTTGCGTTTTTTGAAGCCGACTCTCTATACTGTTAAATAAATAATCCAAGAACCTTCAAATAACAGACAAACTAATCAAAATACAAGTTTAATTTTTTAGCTTTTATTAGATTGCTGGACCTGGAGTTTTAGTATGTATACCTGGTAGAACCAGTCGTGTGAATATAAATTTTTTCCTCGACCGCCATCCTACAATGTTTGTCTACATAGGTATTATATCTACTACGGAATTTCAAAGTCTAATGCGGTCGAGGTTCGACAGTAGGTACCTATTTTTTTTTAACGTAATTATTTATGCACAGATAATTGAACGTAATATATTAATTGGTAATTATTAACAAAAACGGCTTCCAAAGATGTTTGCAGTGGACGTTCTTTATAACTTTATGTTTATGTAAAATATATTTTGTATTAACTTTGTAAGCAATGACAGACCAGTTGCATACAGCAACAACAACTATGAAATTACTCAACCCAATGTACAATCACTGAGTGGTTTAAATATGCGGACAGGTACTTGACCTAGAACTACTTTTATTGTTGTCAAATTTTAAATTTTATATGGAGGATTGTAGAATGGATAGGTATATAATAATATGAATAACTTTTTCTGTTGTATACGAATCTTGAAGTTTTGTAAACATCTTGAGCATAGAAACCTAGATTTATATAATTACGTAAGCATGTTCATGATCTTACACGTAATATTGTGATTGATAAAAACTAAAGGCAGACACGTACTAGGTTTTTCTTCTTCAATAATGTATTGAAAAGGCAGTAAAAATAATAATCAAAATGCGCAAGGCTTTGATTCGTTACCGGATGTTGCATTGACACTGATACTGTTCGCGTATTCTGACATTAAATTAATGTTCTTTCACGTGACACAAGGGAAACAAGATCAGTGAAGGCTGCTGACACGGACCGAATTCCAAATTAACTACTTACCATTAATTTTATACACGATTGTAACTGGAATCGATTTTGTCAGACCGGCTTCGTCTTCGCGATAACATGATAAGCGAAAGTGTATTTGTTTTTTCACCTTTTTGATTATAGATGTATTTGCTTTTATCTTATACGCTATTTTTACACAAAGCGTTACATTATTCTTTCAGAATTTAAAGAACATTCCTTTAATTGCGTTGAAAGTTTCTTTTGAACAATTGTGAAAGTTAAAAGTCTGTTTCTAGCTATGCTGATATTTTGACAATTGAAATGAAATAGTATGCATAGCTGCGTAATAAAAAACGAATACGAATATACGAATTGACTAGAAGGTTTCTTTTGCGTTTTTACCGTCTAACTACTCATACTATGCTAGCCGGTGTATGATGGGAGTTTTAGTCCGAATTTCAGTGCGCAAAGTCCCCGCGCGGCGTTCTTCACCCCCGAGACCGAAATGTCACTTCGATACAGTGAACTGACATATATGACTCTAATAAAACGATGAAAACCAAACGCTGCTGTCAAATTAATTTACTCTATATATTTTGTATTAAAAATTAAATAATATTCAACTAAGTATGTACATGCTTATCTATGTTTTCTAGTATAAATACAGTATAAGACGGTTTTTTAAGTTCATATTATCGATTACTACCTAACCTGAGTTAACAGACAACGCAAAGTTTAAAAATATCATTTTTTATGTGTAATGTTTATCTCATTTCTGGCTTTCTTTTATCTGAAAGATTAAATAGCCATTACGGTAGAATAAACCCTCGTGGATAAAATGCCGGAATTGGATCATAATTGATTAGGTTATCAAGTAGCAACGTCAGTGTCTTGAAGCGGAACCATTTGTTACACAGAAAATTAGCAACAGCGATGTGGCTACATCACTACATATTATAAAATTAAGTCCCCCGCCGCGTCTGTCTGTCTGTCTGTCTGAACGCGATAAACTCAAAAACTACCGAACGGGTTGGCATATTATTGGCACCAATGAACGGAGTGATTCAAGAGGAAGGTTTACGTATATAATCTATTAATGTTTTGTGCAAATTTGTTGAATTGGAGGAATTGTGTATCTTATATAGGACTAAAGAAAAGACCGGGATGGCATATGTCTATCTTTTATAGCTTACTATACCTATTTTTATGTTTAAAAAAATGGTGATGAGGATTATTGGAACGCAACTTATACGGATATAGTATTGATCCTTATCAAATTAAATACGTTATTTATTTTCAACATTTTATGAACATTATGATTGCCCTTTACACTATACAATTTAAATGAATATCTTAGGAGCTATCGCGAAATATAAATATCGCGCGACCAGCCGGTTGGCCATACGGGACGACGCGACACGGGTAGTTAGGTTAGTTTATATGTATTTATTCTTTACTTTTTCAAATATTTATAGAATTGGAAATAAAATACTTTAAAAATACTGCATTTAAGATGAACTTACGTCACATTTAAAGGTAATTAAATCCAATCCACATGTTCGACGCAACAAGCTGATATGACACTACGATAGAAAAACCATTACGGCTCATATGCTCTGCTACCCGTGCGAAGCCGGAGCGGGTCGCTAGTCTAAAATAAAAATGAGACATCGAGAATAAGAAATGAGTCATAAATTATTCTCGACGCCATCATAAAAACAATAGGTGGGTCGTCGAATGATCTTGCATGTTCTGGATTGGTCAGTATGAACTGGAAGGAGTGAGATGATTACATCCACCAAAAATTCTCGAACCTATTTGCTTATTATAAAAACAAGGTACCGCCCGTCAAAAGGCCACGCACCGAAGCATCCTCAATGCGTAGTCGTTTATGTCAAACCATCGAAAACCTTACACGCTCGGCTCCTCGGACTATAAGTTGAGGTTAAGCCGCTCGGGCTCCACCTTCGGTGTTGTCTGCCCAACCCCACACTATCTGCGCGGTAGGTCGGGTGCGCAGATGTCTATGTCTGTATGTAGACTCGGCCCTCACTAAATAGAAAAAATTAAAAAAAAAATCGACGAGTAAGTCAGGTGAAAGAGTGAAAGAAGTGATTTGTGGTACAGTAAACGATAAAAGCGAACAAAAATGAAATTCATAGTGCCAGAATATCAGTGTACCGGGTTAATTGCTCAATCTTACTTATTGTGATAAAGAAAAAACCTTACGTTCCACGTTTCACTTTTCTTTTATATATTCAGCACCGGTTCCCCAAGTTGCTATCAAAAATTTACTCATTAATACGACTTAGTATTCCATTAATTAAATAGGTAATTCAAATAAATTTCAATGCGTTAGTTGAGTATCGAGAGTGTGAGGAGTAGATCTGAGCGCCGCGCCCGCCGCTGACCGACCGGCGGGCGATGGACTTTCCAGTCTTAGGGAAAATTTTGGAACTCGTAATGCCGCAGATCACTATGGGGATCTCTGGTGAACAGCACGGATTCTCTCGAAGTAGGTCAACGGTTAGCGCGCTTAAAACGCAATAATCGGAACTGCAAAGGAAATCAGATCAAAATATGTGCAGGCGATCATCCTTCGCGGAGACCAATTCATTATTTGAGTATCGAGACCTGTGTAGTACCTACTCATATCATAGTAGCAATTTTAGTTATTATCGGTACCGCTAGAGACGCTGTAAATTTCTCCATATAAATCTCTTACGCGGTCGCAAGCGAATATTAGTACTTGAAACCCAAGATGACGGTGCTTCCTTCGAACTTGGCGATAGTGCCGCACCGGCGTAACACTATTATCTGAGCTAAACTGTACTAGTTCACTTTGCATATGTAATGCTTTGAAAGTCTACATATATATGCATGTAGAGTATCAGAGTGTTTTGAAAATAAACCAGAAAATTATTATTTAACTAGAACATGGTTATTGTAAAAAAAATAATTTTGATTACCTAAGTAAATGTATGGATTATTAATCGGTCTATTATATTTCTGCTCAACGCAACTTGCAATAACTACTTCCGATTTACGTATAAAGAATAAGACATATTAGTTCCATATAAAATGTTTAGGAGCGTGCCACGGCGTAGGTACTGTGTGCGGTGTGTAATTATTAATTTATCGAAACCAAGGAACTACAGTATTAATTTTTTAAATTAAATGCATCACCAGTTTGCGTGGTGCTGGATTGCATTCGAATATGGAGTGGTCTGGCCATCGCCACTTACGGTTATATGTGATTTATTTATATCTATTACAATCAGATTGCAACTCAATTTGTTATCATGAATTACCAATAATTATCAATAACTACAATAATGTTTGTATAAGTTATTACACATGAATACAGTCAAAATCAAATACTATGTCCTCCCACTTGTCTGTCAAGTTACGACCAGCGAAACTGAGTTTGATGTAACAGCCTTGGATTTTTCATGCTTTTTGTATGATGCTATAACAATATGAACAATAGTTTTTTTAAACAAATGAGAATTCATACATATTTAGGGCATAAATACACTAACTGCGCCCTTGTCGTGGTTCGAGTGAATGTTCGACATTGTTGTCTTATTATAGTTGACATGGTATACAGGGTGGTAATTTGAGACGGGGCAGTAAAGACAACTGCATAAACCAATGTGGCATTTGTGGTTACAGGAATACGCTGTTAGCAAACCCTCTTCTACTTTTGGAGCTGTTTCCATCTGCATACCCAGATTTTTCGGAACTTGTTCAATATTTCCGTTTATGCTTAGCCTTAGCTTCCTAATAAGGTAGCGTGCTTATTAATCTTCAAATTTATTTAGAAACATTTTGTATTTTGCATGTACCCGTAGCAGATCTCTGCCCATTATACATTAATTGTAAGCGTTCTGTTGGGATCCATAAAATTTAATAATATAATTTTAAAGGGGTTTGTCTATGTTTATATTTATTTACGAAAACTATGCAGTTTTAATATTAATGAAATGTATTAATTCACATTTCCTGATATAAGTTTGTCTGAAATATAGGAATTTGCTCAATATGTGCGTTCTTTGTTTTTTTTTTTTAACTTTTGCAGCCACTAATGAAAAATAGCATATATTGCAAGTACCTATAGTCCAATAGGTACTAACGAAACTTGTTATGGAGATATTTCTCTAAAATATATCCGGAGCCGAGTTATCGACTTTATGTGGGTAATTCAAATCTATAAGGCCACGGCCACAGCCGTGGTTCGAATCCGGGTGGGTACCAATGAGTTTTATCTGACTTAAGTACATAAACTATCACTGACGCCGTGCCTCGGAGAACACGTTAAGCAGTCGGTCCCGGTTGCTGTCAATAGGTGGCGGTCGTTAGAATTCGCCAACCCGCATTGGAGTGGCGTGGTGGATTTAAGCGCCAAGCCCCCTCATCTTGAGGAGAGGCCTAAGCCCCTGCAGTGGGGTATAAAAAGAACTGATGGAATAGAATGGAATGTAATTCAAAAAATGAAAGCTTTTATAATAGTTTTTTTTACCCATGCGAAGGGAAGGCGGATAAACGTCTACAGTTCGGGTATGTGGCAGTCGCACCCACTAACGACCGCCTGAAGCATAATAGGGACGCGTGTCGTTAGCCCGAAAGCTCCAACGACTTCATCGAAGCGGCCAGGAGGCACCCTAGGGTGTCACCGGCGAGAAGACGTCGGGAAACCTCTAAGGGTTACTCGATACGAAATAATTCTGTTGGCGCGACCCTCCGGTTAAGATTCACGTTATTAATAGAACGTGAAAAGTGTTTTACTGTTCACTCATTTGAGATGAGGTGAGGGTGGGGGGGCGCGGGAGCCCCTCCGCTTCGGGTTCGACTTGAGAGTCGTTTTGGAGTCTGTATAATAGATTTGGTGGCGCATTGGCGAAAAGGAGAGACGCGTAAGTCATCAACTGCCTGAAAAGCGCTCTGATGCGTCTTTCATGTATTTTGAGATTGTGGGGAGCTCTAAGTCTCGGTGTAAAACTGAGTTTCTGACGTACCAGGGTGCACCAGTCGCCCTTCGACAGAATTTATTTTGGACAATTTGGAGTCTGTATAACAGATTTGGTGCCGCACGGGCGAAAACGGGGGATGCGTAAGTCTTCACCGGCCTGATGCATACGGTGTAAAGAGTACGCTTATTGCGTAGAGACATTTTGCTTTTTGGGCCTAACATGCCGCTAAGGCGGGCACTATAAAATTTTGCTAAGTTGCAAACACGGTCGATGTGATCCTTGAAATGGAGATGTTTATCAAGCGTGATGCCTAGAGATTTGTAATTGTGTTGCCACGGAATGGGCACGTTATCCATTCGAAGATGGGAAAGCTAGTACGGAACAACACTAGTTAGTCTAGTTTTGCTGTACTTGAAGTGCAGCTGATTTTTCTAGATTTATCTCGATTCTCCAGAGGTGAAACCATCGTGTCAGCTCATCAATGGCTCTCTGGAGACGAGGAATTATATAAATTGAGCTATAACTGCGTAAATAGAGTGCAGTATCATCCGCGAATAGGGAGAGTTGGACGCCGTTTGTGGGTTGTGGTATGTCATTAGTATATGCCGCATATAAGGGTGATAATGTTGAGCCTTGCGGAGCTCCGGCTCTAATTAATCTTTTGGATGAAAGGGATTGTTCGTGTTTGAAAATGAAATTTCTATTACTGAGGTAGCTATGAATAATTAGAATCAGTCTGTCGGAGACATCTAGCATGTATAACTTGTAGATAAGGCCAGCGTTCCAAACTTACACCTGGCGAAAATCTGGCCATTTAGCCCAACTCCTTTCATAATTGCTATATCTAGTATGTCAGGCGAGTGACTGGTTTGAGAGGGGTAGTGAGTGGGGCGGAGAGGAGCTATGATCTCAAACTCTAACTGCTCTGAGAGTAGTGTGAGTTTGCGATCGTTAATATTCGTGGCTGTGCAATTCCACAGTGTTTTTGAAAAAGATTTGTAAATAGTTGTTTACTTGGTGGTAAGTAAACAGAGACTATGACTAACGTATTATGTCCGGTCATAGCGAGTCTGCAAGCTGTAGTCTCTATATTGGATAGATTTTGGATTTATAAAGGGCATCAGTGCAGTACACGTTTATAGTACAGTGCCGTGCCGCCTCCCCGGGAAGCCTGTCTGTCAGTTCGTAGCTGCACATAATTGCGCAGTTGGATTAATTATTTAATTATTTAATTGGTTAATTGCTGCATGATTTGGACCTAGATGGCTTTAAGAGGGTTTCTTGAATTAATATTACATCTAGTGAAATTGGTTAGCGCACCCATCTAGTTCGTTAATACTAGAGATTAATCCGTAGGCGTTAAAGCTTAGGATTGAAATACATTAGGGCTTAAGACGTCCAACCCTACCTATTTCGGTACGCGCTGATGTGTGGGACCTTTATATTTATTTATGTTTATTAATAAGTGGATGGTAGCGGCAGAGAACTAGCAGGCGTTCTGTGCCATTACGCGCTTTTTTGATATCCGCGGCCAACTCCGCGATTTCATGTGCGTCCACTACTTGAAGGATCGACGAGATAGCCTGGGGCGCGGATATCTGTGCGTCCACTACTTGAAGAATCGACGAGATAGCCTGTAGATCGTCTCCGAGTGTTGAATTATTGTTGTAATTATAATAATTATTAATTTGCACGCGTTCAGAGGGGTTATTATTGAGAGCCGGGAATTCGATCGGGACGCCATGTAAAATGGTTTTAAGTTTTCGCGCATAAGTGTGTCTTTATTTTATATGGGATGTAATCGGATTGAGTAAGCAAATGCCTTTAATCTGAATGCAGACAATCTCTTTAACAAAGTATCTTTCGACTGCAAAAGTTTATTATTGATTGAAAATATTTTTCAACGTATTAAGCTTTGGTATCAAATATCTTAACTAGAAAATGTTTCAAGTAGGTACCTACTAAAAATATGAGACAATAATCACGCCATGTTGGTTTCCATACAGGGATCGCGGTCTCCTAAATGGTTTGTCACAAAAGCTTTCTTTAGAAGTCTATCACTATATATACAGAATAAAATTTGTCGATGAGACTCGGTCCCACGCTTAACCTATTTAAAATAAAAAAAGCAAAATAAATATATCTCAACTTCGATCGAGAAAATGTTTATTGTTTTTTTTTATTGTGGTTAGAGACACTAACTGCGGAGCCGAGGGTCGCTGGTTCGAGTACCGCCCGGGATAAATATTTGTGTACATGAACATGTCTATTTGTTTCGTGTGTGGGTGTACAAGTATCTATATATGTATATATTATTAAAAAAAGAATATTTAAGTATGTGTATCAGTTGTCTAGTACCCCATAATACAAGCATAATACTTGCGTACTTTGGAACTAAATGGCACTGTGTGGGATGTCCCAGATATTATTATTATTATTAGACAATTCTGTTTTATTTTATTTTGTGATACCAGATAATTTTATATTATTGTGTGTTTACTTTAGCTTTCAGATCATTGTAATTTACTAACTATGGACCCTAGTCTGAAATAAATGTTCATTTAATTATTTATTTTATTACAGCAATACGGAATAATGAATAAACTTTCAGTGGCCATAAAATACATAAATTACATAAAAAATTAAAGACGCCTCACGTCCACACTAACTTAAGCAAATCTATTTGCTGTCTCGCATAAATACTTTAGCATTGTATTTCATTTGTCCTTAATGCTAATTTCTTCTAATTTTAGCAATGCTTTAGCATTCGATATATCTGGGGGTAATAACACTAGTTACGAATTCCCTGAAAACTTTTTCTTTGGAGTATCGACCGCTGCCATACAGATAGAAGGAGCATGGAATCTCGATGGTGAGCTTTGGAAGGATTTTAATTTATTTCATTATTTGATATTTTTAAGCTGTAAAAAAAATTTAAGCGATCATAAACATAAAATTATACTTGTTAAATTTACTTTTGTCCATAAGTATTAGAAAGACTAATCAAAGGTTTTTAAATAATTAACATAAATATTCATGGCTTTGCCATATTATAATAAAGTGACATGCATGAACAAATATGTTTATAAATATATTTGCTTTTACATGCATTTCACGTACGTAACATAGCATTGTAAGTTCTTCAATAATTACAGGTAAATCAGAGAGCATATGGGATCGCTTAATACATACGAATAAAACTTTCGTTAGAGACGGATCGAATGCAGACGTCGCCGCTGATTCATACCATTTGTACAAGAGGGACGTCGAAATGGTTGGAGAGTTGGGTGTGAACGTGTATCGTTTTTCAATATCTTGGCCGAGGGTGTTGCCCACAGGGCTATCAAATGAAGTGAACCCTCTAGGTATCCGCTACTACAAAAACCTCATAGATGAATTAGAGAAATATAATATCACTCCTATGGTTACCATGTATCATTGGGATCTGCCTCAAAAACTGCAAGACATCGGAGGATGGTCGAACGAACATTTGGTAGACTACTACAGAGATTATGCAAGAGTACTCTTCGACAATTTCGCGGATAAAGTTAAATACTGGATAACGTTCAATGAACCTATGCAGACGTGTCTAGAAGGATATGGTGGGACATACCGTGCGCCCGCGCTCAACCGACACGGCATCGCGGAGTACCTTTGCACGCACAACCTCCTGAAAGCGCACGCCCAAGCCTACCGTTTGTATGATGAAGAGTATCGACCACTGTTCGGTGGTGAGTATAACTAAAATCACCTCAATTTAGAGCCATGCATTAAAGTAAATATGGCGCAATGCCTGAACGAACGGTGAAAGTTGATTGCCTTTGTATAAAATTGGCATGCCAGACTTGCGGGCGCTTGTTAAATTAGAATAGCAATCAACGAGAGAAAACGAAACTAATTTAAGACTCAATCATATAATGATAACACGGTTTTGTTGTTTTAGGCCAAATTGGAATTGCATTGGATTCCAACTGGGCCGAACCGAAGACCAATTCGACACAGGACATGGATGCCGCCGAGTTATATTTGAAAACGCACGTTAGTAACGTACCTATTCTAAATTACAAACCTATTCTAAATTACAAATTGAGATAATTGCTTTGAAATAATTACTGAAACTCTTACATACATTAAAAAATAGTAAATTATATAGTTATTTCATGTTTTAGACATTGGTATAATAAAGTTTATCGTAGAAGTATAATACTTAAATGTTTTATTTTTCATCTTACTTGTTAAATTTAAAAGTATGATACTTTAAAGTAAATAAATTTTAAAATAGAATTTTCTGTTAGGTTCCATTTAATTATATATAAGCATAAAAATAATTGAATTTTACAATTGCAGGTCGGCTGGTACGCACATCCTATTTTCTCAAAGGATGGTAATTATCCTCCGGAACTAATTGAGCGCGTAGATGAGAAAAGTCGTCAGCAAAATTACACTCGTTCGCGACTACCCAAATTCACTATGGACGAAGTAGCTTTTATAAAAGGGACGTCGGATTTCTTCGGGTTGAATCATTATACCACGTACTTGCTATCGATGGCTAACGGCGAAGTTGGTGCCATACCGTCTCACGAAAACGACGTAGGAATTGTACGCGTCCAAGATCCTGGCTGGCCATCAAGATCTTCCTCTGGTTGGTTGAAAGTAAGTAACTAAGACTAAAGAAGACTATATTAGTATTAATTTTTAGTAATGCATGCAAGCTCTATTTTTTGCTTAAAATATTAAATATTGCTTGTTCTTTATAATCCTAGAATAGTAGTTTGTACGTCTGTCCGTTCGCTCTCTAACGTCGTTCTTTTCCAACTAATTTTTTGTTTTAAACTTGACACAGAAAAACCTTTGACCTCTAATTTTGCAAGTACTATTTTGGACTTGATTCGATAAGTATATACAATAAAAAACCAGCGGTACCTAATTACAAATCCTTATGTTTGATTTGTTTATTACGTGACTGATAAAGTAGAAATTCGAAGAGTGCCTGTACCATAGATAATATGACGATGAAGAAGAAGGTAAAATGTTAACCATAGATTGCAAAGACAAACTGTCATACTTGATCTATACCATTAAAATTCTGACCAGGCTGTATGGTCTTGTACCTTTGCCTTCCTTAAGGAAAATAAATTAAAAAAAAAAAGATCTATACCATATAAAACTGAAGATAAACCAACCTGGAACTATTATTATATTACTGTTTATTATTAGGCTAAGAATGTAGGTTGTTTATTATGAATTTTCAGGTTGTACCAGTGGGCTTTCGTCGTCTGCTGCAGTGGATCACGAAGACCTACAATGTACCGATCATCGTCACGGAAAACGGTTACGCGGACTATGATGGTGTCAATGACGTTTCACGGGTCTCGTATTACAGTCATTATCTAAACGCGCTGCTGCACGCCCTTCACGAAGATCGTAGCAGTGTCATCGGCTATTTTGCATGGAGTTTAATGGATAACTTCGAGTGGGACGACGGATATGTGTAAGTATCGTACTTAATGTACCTTATTTATGATATTTATAATCTATCCTGTATTTTTTTACATCTTATCCGGACAATAGCCTACTAGAATTTACTTCGGATTTCGTGTTATTTGCTCTAGTCTTGACTCGGGAAAACATTTTCGGAATCAGTGCAGTAATACGTAGGACATCCGCTGTAAATTACCTTAAGCCGTAGATGTTTGTTTAGTTATCTTTGCAAGCTGGAATAATACCGACGAAGTGTCGCCATGTGACGTTCGTTCATATGGAATGGAAAGTAACGTTATCTTTATTGGATTAAATAGTAAAAGGTAACATAGTAACGTCTTCAAATACCTACACGTTATCACAAACAATCATTGTTCACTGCATTCAGCTAAGCATAAGACTGTAGGTAATTTATTTTACAAATTAAGCGGTATTATTCCAGTTTGTATGACGCCATCTGTTTGAAGTCAGTAACACGAGAAGAAAATATTTTTACCTGATAGGTGGCACCACTATATTTCTAAGAATCATTAATAGTAAGAAAATTATTACATAGATGACGCTGTACGTCATGCATTTCAGACTTTGGCTTCAGAATAATATAAAATGTGCTCATAAAATTCACATTAAGACCCTTGCTTACGCAGCACGGGTGTTCAAATCGAGTCTTAAATTCAAGCAGTATTACCTAAAGGCATATATATGCATGCATTAAAGGGAAAAAAAATGAAGCGTATTCACCATTACCTACCTACTATAGCATAGGTATAACAGTACAGGATTATTAATTTTCAATTGTTTTTGACCCCTGAAGACGTCGGAAACTGTTAAGTAAACTTTATATACCTAGCAAATATGTTTTTATTTTATTTTGCTGTGTTACAACAAATTATTAGGTAGATAGGTTCATATGTATAAACTTTACTTAGCGGCCCCCAACGCTTTTAAGGATCGAAAATGATTCGAAAATTAATAAATTTGAATAGGTTCATGCGTTTGGGGGCTACGATGCCACAGACTTACATTCATAGGCTTCAAACTTACAACAAAGACCCCTCTTTTTTCCGAAACATCAAGTTAATAGTTTTATATAAGTAGGCACCTCCTCAAAATTTCGTATAATTTTATAGTAGATATGCGAGTCCTTGAGTCCACTATCTAGACAGGTATCAGGGTAACTGCTTTGCATTTATTATCTATAAAAAACTCTTCAATAACACCTCAAATTAACAAGATTTTTCTCTATCATTGTCTGCACTGCTTCATACGTTTGTAAACGGTTTCGCACTCTATGGATTCATACACGTTACGTCCGATGCTATCTCTGTTTATTTATGAGTGCGTTGCAGCCTATAAAATGATTGTTTTTCTTCTTAATATAAATCTTCAATAATTGTATGCGTGTAGGTACCTTTCTTTGCTCGTTGGCTATTTTCAAAACGCGGTTGCGTTTGTTTCGTATGATAGAAAAAATCATGAACAAAAAATAGCCACTAGTTAGGTTCATCGAATTGCAAAAACTTTTACAAATATATATATATATATATTGAGTATTTTGTTTATTTGATTTATTTGATTAAAATAATGCTTTTGGTAAAATCAAATAAAAACCTGTTTGTCGCTTTTACATAGTTTTTTGTAACTCAATGTGATTTCTGGCCCATTTGCATGCGAGACGTAATCGTATCTTGCGTCTGGCGCTAGCGGCATACTGCTTTCGACGCCATTTGCTGCGTCGCTTAATTCTGCGCAGTGTAATCAGATTTTATTTTTTTCGCGTTATTTGTTATACATTACATTGCGATTATTACGAAGGGCGTTATGTGATTAGCACACAAAGCAAGCCTGCCTTCGGGCTATTAATACATAACCAGAAGCAGAATTCTTGGAAACTAATTATTTACGGAGACGTGAGATGTGGTTATAAATTGAAAAATAACACGGGACAAATGGTATTTTCATTCGGCATATTTCACTATCTTAAGCCCATGGATGTTCCCTAGGTCATAGGTTAGTAAGGTATGCAAATTCCATGCTTAAGCACTAATATAAAGAGGGCAAGCACAGAGTTTCCAAAAAAATACTTATCAAATCCAAACATCGTCTTAAAATTTTAATACGGTGATTTATTTTTTTTTAAATGTAAACGAATTAGATACTTAATTATGTTTTTTCCTGGTATGCGGATGTCGTTTGAAACAGCTATATTTTGTACTTTAAAATGAGCATGAGTCAAAAGAGTCTAATGGGCCGATTTTAGCAAAATTATGTAAATAAATTATGAAAAGCATGCGTACCAACCTACAAATAAAATATTTCTTATAAAGATGCTCGAGTGATGCTCAGATTGTGTTTTTGTGGTCTAGTGGGCTATTTATTGCATTTGTCTTTGGCTCCAAAGTTAAATGGCGTAAATAGCTAATGTTTTACTTAGTGTTGTAAAGCATTACTTACGTTAACTAGGTGCCTGAGGTAGATGACAGTCGCGCATCTACTTCAGGTACCCAGGTAATATTTTATAAACTATTTAAAAAAAACGGCCAAGTGCGAATCGGACTCGCACACGAAGGGTTCCGTACCACAGTACAACATAAAAAAAAACGAGCGCGCCGTTAATGGAACTTAACCATTAATTGTTATTATTATGTAATTTAAGAATTATTGTATAAATATATTTAATTTTAATTTCGTTAATCATTTAGAAGGCGCTCGATCCTCTTTGGCTAATCCGAAAAGTTATAACATGAGTGCAGATAGCTAGAGACAATTTTTATTACTTATTTTATTACAGTGAATCTTTGACTTTTAGTGTCGGTTGTGCAGAGAATAAGCTCTGCAAAGGAAAGCGTAAATTTATAGTACCTAGCAATACAATGTAGTTTTCATCATAAAATGTTTTTTTAAATTATCTTTTACAATAACATCACAAAGATAAAATGCATCTAGTTTTCGCTTATTGGCTAAACGCTATCTGTCGTTTCTATGGAATTTTTACAAAATTTTTACTTACAAAAGTACATTTTACAAGTTAATCTATTACTCGTTAAATAATACAGTCTAGTTAGCTGTGATAGTTTTACTTTTAACTACGTTGTATATACTCTTGGTATAAATTTTTTCCACATATCGAAAAACAACAGTTTAGCTGGTAGAGGGGGGGGGGGGACGACGAAGACGACGACACATGACTAACTAGGATTGCATATCTCAACAACTATTGACTTAAATAAAAAAACTTGTGTGAAACTTTGATATCATTTTTTAAGACCTATCGTTTGGTACCTCTCGCGTTAATATACGTTGAATTATTTTTTTCGTACTTCAGTTACATGTATGGCGACCTATCCCAAAAAAATTTTTTTTCTTTACTACGTTGTTGTGTGGCGGTTCATAGATTACATTTACCTTCCAAATTTCATCTATATATTACCAATAGTTTCCGAGAAAAACCACAGACAGACAGACGGACGGACGGACATGGCGAAACAATAAAGGTTCTTTTTTTGCCATTTAGCTACGGACAGAAACAGATATTTATCTCGTTGGCTTTAGATTACGCAAAAGTTGACTTCATTGTTTATGTTACATTTTAATCTTATCATCCGTAATGAAATATATTTACAAGGGGTTGTTGAAAGTAGATAAATGTAATTTCTTAGAATTTAATCTCGAGGGAATACGAACTCGCCATGTTCTCTGCATCGTTGATTCAAGTGTTTGTCTTGTAAATCTTTGTCGCTTAGACGACTGATTTGTGCCAGAGCATCAGACACTGTCAATTTCAAATAAAATGTAGTAGGTAGTAATGCTAACTACGAAACGCCTTGAGTTTTAGCATGTTTTAGGTACATCTCGTAGATCGTATGATTCGGAAAATAACTTCTGCATCCTGACAGTTCATTGAGAATTGTAAAACGCATAAGAAGATACTTTTCAAAACTAGATTATTCCACTTTGGACGAATAGTTTTTTAATTTAATAAGAACGAGTCATTACCACAAACAACCGGTGAAGTGCGAGCCGAACTCGCACACGAAGGTTTCCTTACCACCGTACAACATAAAAAAAACACGTTTCTTTTATGGGCACCTCGTTTAATTTTCAACTTTATTTTATTTTTATTATTTTTTGCTATAGCAGCGGTCATAGTAATACATACTTCATGAAAATTTCAAGTGTACCTACCTAAGCGATAATCCCATAATTACCAATCACCAAAAACGCTAAAATACTCATTTCTTGTATGGGGACCCTTTTTAATTCAATTACGTTCCGACGATACGGCCCTGTGACATACGGACGGACGGACAGCGGAGCTTTGGGAATAGGGTTCCCGTTGGTGCCCTTCGGGTACGGAACCCTAAAAAAAAAGATGAAATGTCTATCATCATATTCCAAATCAAAATAACACTGCTTGTTTAAAAATACAATTTCGGAACAAAACATGATTTATCCGAAGCTTCCCCAATTTTTCATTATTTATAAGTTCTACTTACGTATTTTTCAATATTGTACAACACTATTTATAGACAATGATATCTTAAGCGTTTGGAGTAGTACCCTGTATACATAGTGCTTTTGAGATTATCCCCAGATGATTCATACGTGCGGTAACTAATGACACCTTATTCACAAAGCATTGTCTCCGCCAACTCCACGTGCATGCACCACGAAGATTCTGTTGACCTCATGTGCTGTATTAGTCTGTGTTGCCAGAGTGTTCTTGTGATTAATCAATCTCAGTCGCTTTCTGTCTAGTTCTAGATGAATGAAATAATCCTGTCTGCCCGGAAAACTATTTTCTAAATTTTTCGCAAAAACATCAGAAGTTAAATAATTAAGTTTTGAAAAGTACATCCTCAAATTAATAAATTTAAAAAAATAGCTTGACCGTTTTTGAATTGACAGACAAATTGATAGACAAAAGTGGAATTTTTAATATTATTTCGTAACAGTATTGTCTATACCTACACAATATTTTTTTGATTTGTTTAAAATTTAAAAGCAGGCGTGTAAAGGTTTTTTCAATACATTTGCTATTAATGCTGTCTTTATAACATCGAAACTTGTACCGTAATGTTGTAATTTACAGGGGGCCAAGTGTGAGTTTTTTACTATTAACTGTGTCGTTTGCGTTTTTTATAATTTGTATGGAAACTCGTACAGCACATCTAGCGGTCGTTTAAGCCCAAGCTCAAAAAGAGTTTAATTTATTCTTTAGGTGATGATTTATTTTGAAACTATTTTAACACGTGTGTGGGAAGAAAAAAATATTTTATCCTAACCGCCAACATTGATGGTGGTTGGCAACAATTCAGGGAATTAAATGCCCATCCACCCTCTGGGCGTCGAACCGTCTCAAACACGCAGAGTTTCTTATTTGTTTTAGAGTACAAAAAATCGTGGTCATATAGGCCAGGGAGAGCCAAATGTATATTTCAACCTAACAATGAAAGTTGCCTCCACCTCTGAATGTATAATACATATTTTAAATAAACGGTTGAAGAAATTGCAGTAGAGATAACGGTTTTCTTTGTAGATTCATAAAAGATTTTAAACGTGCATTCATTAAAACAAAAAGTAAAAAAAACCTACTTAACGATTAATTTCATTAGACCACACAAAAAAAATTGTCTATACTTTATATATATATGTATAACAGATGAAAGCTGAAAAAAAATTGAATATTTTTTAGATATTTAGAGGGCTGTCACAACGGTAGAATATTAGCTTTAAATGTGGCAAAATAAAGGGACTACAAGAATGTGACAGGGACAGACGGTTGGACATGCCGATATTATAAGAATAACGTCAGAGGATTGTGTAGTGGTAAATTTCCATACAAACGGCGTTAACGTTTGCACCCTAATAAACCTTAACGGATTGACGCAAATAAATTATGTGGTATTCAGATCAGTAAAAACTAGATTTATACGTTTTTAATTTTTAAATATTTTGATATACCATAAAAAAACTTAAATGCGCGGGAGTTTTCTTTCGAAAATTGTTTCATTTTTCACAACATGTTCAACATAAAACTAATTACATTTTCACAACATCTCATCGAAATTCATGATTTATCGATTTTTTTTATATTTCACATTTGTTTTTTTTTTGCGCCAGTTGGTAGTATGCAACCGTTGCGTTGACGCCGTTTGTGTTCCTGAATGAAAAGTTAAAAACAGTGATAAGGCCAAACAAATAATTTTTTGTAAAGACTAATAATTTACGAAACTAATTAAATAGAATGTCATGCGTGGCATGAATTAATGTCGACTCACTAGAAAAAAAAAGCACGAGTCTGCATGAACTTATTTTTGGAGAAAAATAATTTTTAAACTCTAGTTACTATGATGTAAACTAAGTAATTATGATGTTTTACGTGTTGGCATGAGTTTACAATAATTTATTTTGGGAAAAAATTTCGTTAAGCCTAGTAATTACAAAATATTAGATATTTCGCGTGTTACTGTGAATTTGCATGAATTTGTTTTTGGAGAAAACTAATTTTCAATGCTTAGTAATTAGGAAAATAATTATATAGCTATTATGGGTATTGGCATGAGTTTATATAAGCTTGTTTTTGGGATAGTATCTTAATTTTTAAAGCCTAGTAATTACGAAATTGATTAGATTTTTTTTTATTTATCAAATCAAAGTTCACTTTCATTAATTCAGATAAATATGCGCGATGACATGAATTTACATGAACTTATTTTTCGCGTTGGCCAAACCAGTTTTACTAATGCACCGTTCGGCCTATAACATAAGAGAGCAAATTTGTAAAAGAAAATTTAAGAAGTAACGCTATATAAAATATAGAGCTAGTAGGTAGTAAAAAAAAATAAAACCTTGTAAAACAATAATTTAAAAATGTCGTCTGGACTAAAACAATTTTATTTTAGCCCAGACGGCATTTATGATGTGGACATAACTTCTCAAACCTTACTGAATGGACAGAAACACAAGCAAATTTGATGATAGAAGAAAGCTTTTCAAAGCTGTCGTATATTTCATCAGGCGTAAAAAAAATTCAAATGCGAGAAGGACTCACGTACCGAAGGTTTCGTTTATACACAATACATATTTGTGTTACGTATTTACCAACAAAAAGTTTGTAGAGAACAGCAAGAAAATAATTTTTATATTAGCACTATAAATCAAAAATTTTCAAATTTCTTTTTCCTTTTCTTGTGCTGTGAGATCTTGCATTGTACCTTGCATTTTGTCAAATTTCATGATTTGGCAAGAAGGATAGGGTATATACCCTAGGAAAGTGCCCTATAGGGTTTGATTTACTTGTGAGTATAAAAATATGCTGCATAATTGATCGTATTTTTTGATTGTGTAGACTTAGAGGCTTAAATTTTTGTAGCTTCAAGGAACAGTAAACCTGAGTATTTGATATTAATTTCAACTAGATAATTTTAAGCGTTTCTGAGAAAAAGTGTATTTATTTAAAAAAAATATATACTTTTTTGCTATATTTACAAATTAGATGCCGGGAGACCTTGCTTCTCGCTAAATTTTATGATTCTAGATTAACGGGAAGTACCATACAAGATTTGATTTACGTTGCAAATATATAAATATTCGGCATTCATTATATGGCCGTATTTTTTTATTCCGTTGACTGAGAAGCTTGGTTTATTTTGAAGGGACCATAGACATGAAGTATTTGATATTAATTTCAACTTGATACCTCCCACACGTTCCAGAGAAACATGGTCTTGACAGACAGACATACAGATAGACAACCAAGTGATTATATAATGGTTCCTTGTTTCTCAGTGAGATACTTTCTCTAGAAACTTTTAAGCAAATTATAGTATGTCCTGTTATACGTAAACCAGTCCTTGTTGCACATAATTTCATTACATGTATTGTTTTACCTAAATTAATATTTTATTTGATCCTTTTAATATTTATAATATATACGATACGAGACTGCTCTCGAAATCCATTCCATTGCGTTGATTAAATCGCGCATTGGCTCTTATACCCAACAATTGCTAAGTTTATTAATAGCGCAGTAGTGGCCTGGTATAATTGCGTTGTTTTGATGGATTCTCATTGTTATGAACGGAGCGGCAGGCAGATAACGCTCCAATTATAGCAATCCAAAGTAGGCATAGTGCTTTTGTTAAAAGTTTATTGTCACCAAAACTAGATAAACTTTATTAGAAAATAAGCGTCAATACACATTTAACCGAACTTAACTTTTGTAAGCTTACAACTACTTACTTAAAAATTAGCTTACCCTAGAAACATGTCCATTTTAATAAGTACGAAGTTATAGTACGAGCAGAGGTCGACTAGTCCAACGTAATGCGAATAAAACACAGGACTAGTCAAGTTATGTCTGGTTTAATTTCACTCATACATATTGTATCTAAATGCACGTTACAGGTCCCGCTTCGGTCTTTACTTGGTCGATTTCAAGAGCCCAAACAAGACGCGTACGGCGAAGGCTTCAGCGCGGATGTATGCGCGTGTGGTGGCCGACCGTAGCTTGCCCATCGGCTTCGACCCTTCAGACTTCAGCGCCTTCAACGCCGCACCTTTGCTTGCGCCCGCGCTCACACCCCTCGGGGCAATGCTGCTACGTGTTATGGCGTGATCGTTCCCTCACGTCAATCAATATATTTTAATGAATATTTTTTTGTATATAAAAATGTGCGTAAATAACAAAGTTATTCTAGAAATTAAATTAAGTATTCGAACTATTAAGTATTTCTTTCTTGAATCCTAGTACTTCCTATGGTATATTCGAGGATAAATTTATTCGATCACTGCTTTATTAAAACTCGGCCGTCATGAGTTTGCTGGCGTTATCACGGGCGACATCGCGGCGTAGTTGGGCTTGTATTGAGGCGAAGGACTTCCCTTTAGTTTCCGGCAGCATGGCCATCATGAACACCAATCCCATCAAGGAAAACACGCAGAAGCCCCAAAATACGGTGTAGATACCGCAAGAATCGGCCACCACCTGCAGTTACAAAAAAGTAATGCTATGATTTTTTAAATTATAAAATTGTATAACAGTTGGGAGTTTATTATATTTCCTTCATATTCAAACTTAATTAGCTTCTATTGCAAGCACGCAATTTGGGTTACTTTATTGAATACAATTATGCTGCGCATGGAATGTAAATTACAATTAGACGCAATGGCGTTCAGCTTCCCGAGTAGCATAGGTATACTTGTGGGAATAAATTCTAAGTGAGAAGTGATTATTGTTATTATGTAATAATGTATATATTTATTTTAGCTGTGTATGTATAGTAATTACTCTGCTTATGTAAAAACAATGTATTAATATTAAATACTATATAACAATTTAAATGTCAATGTAATGAAAATTTTAATTGTCTTATACAAGAATTCAAATCTAGAGAATATGGAATCATGATACCTATGTAATCCTTAATCTTTTATAAGGACTAGATCTAGTTACGGTTCCATACAAAATCAAAACGAAAACTCTGTCCGTGTGATACACGTAATGCTATTTCTTAAAATAACATAAAGTTTAAATTTAAATAAATAAAGAAAATCGTATGTAGGTAGTAACACAGAATAAAGATTGATTGAATAGAAAACCTTATCTACTTGTCAAAAGCACCGGCCCATATTCGGCCTATCTGTTACAACATCGTTTAGATCGTTTATTTTTATTTTTTTTATCGTTTATTTTACCTCAAAATTTACAATTTTAGTTTTTACATTCTGCCTTCCACACTAGGCTTTACGCCTGTGTCGTGGAGGCCGAACCAGTTAACATTGTGAAATTTTACATGATCTGTACACAGTTAAACAACATCGTAATTTTTACATTTCTAGACATAGCTGAAAGAAATTTTCCATGCATATACTTACACTGGTGTCTGTCAGTATGTCACAGCCTATTTTCTACTGAACGAAAAAATTGACGAATCACGAAAGTAAACGCATTACGTTAATAAACGCATATTCATTTCAGCTATTAATTATTTTTAAGGGAGAGCAAATTTGAAAATTAAAATAAGAAACTTTTCTCAAGTACCAATGAGTGGACATATCAAATAGGTACCTAAAAGTGCTCGTTACGAGAAATGCAATTTTTTGTATTTAAATTCATTGTTTAAAAGATGATAAAGAAAATATATGAAAATTTACCATTCCCCCTCCCTTGCTTCCTGAAATACTGAGCGTGAAATAAAAAAGAAAATAGGGCCTTACAACTTGCCGCACAACATACTTGAATATCTTTATAATATATACTTATACAGACATTTTACACCCACACACAGAACAAATTGACATGATCATTTACACATTAAAAAATGTGAATAAATCTCATGTATAAATATTGTGACGTCTATCTATAATAGCACGTCGACATGTCAACGAACTTACTCGTAAAATTCCCACAGCCTATTTAATAAAATAGAAAAATCCAGATAGAGAAATAAAATCCACTATTTGAAAAAAAAATATTGGGGGACGGTCTTTACAAAGAATAGCGCCTCGATATTTCGAATTTATAAAAGAATGAGAAAAAGAAAGAGACAGAATTTTAGTGTCCAGACAAAGGCCATCAGACATTCTCATCCAACAATGTTGAATAGGAAGTCCAATCAAAATAATTTCTAGTAACTTAAATTCATTGAGTTTCGAAATATTTACCATACCATACCTTCAGCCCATTTATACCCCACTGCAAGGGCTAAGGCCCCTCTTGGGTTAATGGTGCTTGGGGCTTAATCCACCACGCTGCTCCAGTGCGGGTTGGTAGATTGTAACGACTGCTATCTATTGGTGGCAACCGGGACCGACCGCTTAACGTGCTCTCCGAGGCACAGAGTCAGTGATAGTCGATGAATCGAGAAAAAAACTCTAAAACTGCGCTGTACTGCTATCTATATGCATATAGCCGTTCTAACTACAGACTCCGACATTTAATTTTAATATCATACTCAAAATCATACTTTAATATTTACTCAAAAAATTTAAGTTTTGGACATTTTTGAAGCGCGGATTACGGGTCTTATATTACTTATTAGACGTACGAAACTAAACACTCAAAATTGGGACGTACCTGAAAAAGTTTCTGAACGGCGAACATAGAGATCCCGGTGTAGATATGAGCGATGCAAGAGGCGTAAAGCTTCACGTTGGTAGGAAACATTTCTCCTATAATCACGTACGGAACCGTAGATAGACCAATTGCGTAGCACACGATGTAAATGAGAATCGCAGCCATCGGGAGCCAGTGGAGATGTTGCACAGATAATTTGTTTGCGTTATAGAAATAGAAGTACGTGCCGATTGTGCCGTTCATTAAACCCACTCCGAGAGCCGATAGCAATAACAGAGGTTTCCTTCCAACTCTATCGACAAGGATGACGGAGAGAATACATGTGGCGACTTGCACGCATCCCACAATAATCGACTCCTCGTGGGGTTCTAGTTTGCCAGCGGTGCTACTGAAAATCACTTGAGCGTACGCTACGACAGCGGCGCTTCCACACAGCTGCTGTATCGTGAAGATTCCGAGGCTGATGAACAAAGCTTTCCTATTGGTGGCTTCCAAGACGAGATCGCTCCAAGTGCCTCGATTCCTCATATCCTCTTGGACATTGATTTCAATGTTTTTAAGTTCAGTTCTTATGTCTCCATGTCGTAGTCTCTTTAGAGATCTTTCTGCTCTTTCGGGGCGCTCAAATCTCAGATAGAAGTAAGGCGATTCGGGCATGAAGATGAACGTGAATATAAAGGCTGTCGGAAGTATTAGGTTGATAGAGGCGAGGACGCGCATCGATACGTATGGTCCTATGCAATACTGGGCAAGAATACCGACCTGGAAAAGATAAATAACAACTTTATTTATGTTGCCAAATAGAAGAAAAATTAGTAGGAAAATAGCGTGTTGGGTCTCATCAACATCAAAAAAACTAGCCACTTGCGAGTCGGACTTGAACACTGCGGATTTCATACCACTATATATACAACATTATCGAAAAAACAAACTGTGATTTGTTTCATTCAGTTCGGGATTCTTAGACCGATTCATACTAGACAGGTTTTTATTACTTCTCGCTTTACTTGACCCCTTCTTAAATTATAAACTTTTTTTTTAAACGAACAGACATACGTCATAAGCTTAGTAATAAGCTCCCCGTTGTCACTTTTTGAATACGGAACCCTAAAATGAGGATTAAGAACCGTAACATGTCACGACCTCAAATAGACTCCAATCGTTCAATCCAAAATCTTTCTCTGGTTGAATGTAAACAAGACTCAGTCGAGTGGGTGAAAGGTCTAAGTGAGATTGTAATATTAACGCAAGCAGAAAACAAGGCAACTAAGTAAGAGGACGCATTAATTACCGGTATCAATAAAATGATAAATTACAACTAAACGACTCTATCAATGACTCCGTGATAAAATTGACGCACGAAGTTTTTTTTTTAAATGGCTGTTTGTTTTTAAACTTGGGTCGTCTTTTGGTACATGTGATAGAGAAGCGATAACTTGTTTTTATAATGGCTCACTAATTATCAGTATTAGAATAATTAATTCGCATCGACTAAATAGGAGAGCATATTTTAGGTAACTGATGATGGAGATCGAAAACAGGTCTATGGGTAGTCTACGTTTTCAAATTTCAGATTAAGGGGATAACATACTTTAAAATCGGACGCACGCATCTTATTCATGGATAAGACAAAATGAGAGCAGGTTTAGAGCGTGACCAAATTTTTAAAAGCTTAAATTTTCGAAACTATCAATAGCAGACCTGTCATGTTGGTACTCAAACTTGATGTTTTGGCGAGATCTACGTGACCGCGTGACTAAATTTCTAAAAGCTTATACGAGTATTTTCGAAACTATCAAGAGCAGACCTGTCGTGTTGGTACTCAAACTCGATGTTTTGGCGAGATCTATGTGACCACATGACCAAATGTAATATTTAAACTTTTTCAGTAATTTCCTTTAAGTACAAATCTGATACCTATTACTTAATTCAATTAGATATTAAAAAACTATTCAAGGAAATTAGGTGGTAACCGCATTAATTTCCGCATTATATTATTTCGGTGACTATCCGAAATAATGAAAAAGGGCTTCCGGAAAATATTTTTTTTATTAACCGTTAAACGTCATAATTTTTTTGATGATGATGATGATGATGAAAACTACATTGTATTACTAGTAATAATAATAATATTTTTTTTTTAAATTATCTTTTACAAGAACATCACAAAGATAAAATGCATCTAGTTTTTGCATATTGGCTACACGCTATCTGTCATTTTCTATGAATTTTTTTACAAAATTTTTACTTATAAAAGTATATTTTATAAGTTAATCTATTACTCGTTAAATAACATAGTCTAGTTAGCTGTCATAGTTTTCCTTTTAACTTCGGTATATGTAAACGATGTGTACGATATATCTTGTCATAAATTTATTCCACATATCCAAAACAACGGTTTAGCTGGTAGAGAGGGGGGGGGGGGGGACGACACATGACTCTAACAAAATTAGGACTTTAGGAGTGCATATCTCAACAACTGTTGACTTAAATAAAAAAAATATTTGAAACCTTGATATAATTTTTTAAGACCTATCGTTTGGTACTACCTCTCGCGTTAATATACGATGAATTTTTTTTTCGTATTTCAGTTACATTTATAGCGTCCTATCACAAAAAAAAATTCTATATTTCACTACCTCGTTGTGTAGCGGTTCATAGATTACACCTACCTTCCAAATTTCATCTATATATTGCCAATAGTTTCCGAAAAAAAACCACAGACACACGGACATGGCAAAACTATAAGGGTTCCTTTTTTGCCATTTGACTATGGAACACTAAAAAAGAATCAATAACATATATTTTTTGCAGATTTTTTATTTATTTTCCAATTAGCAGCTTTCAAACGAGATCTGAAAGATTGTATTATACAGCTACAGCCACATTAGTTCACAGTCAGCATTACAAAAAACCTAATCACGTGACGCCACGTAATTACTACTGTTAGAATGTGATTCACTGGGCAGACTATAAACTCGCTGATTGTGAGCTATTGTGTCCGAAGTCTATTATTCACCGATCTTAATTTTAGTGAATTTAATTTGCACGAAACTTAGTTTACCTTATTCATTAAAGTGATGAGTGTAGAAAGAGCACCCCGGACTTCGTTCGTGGCGATCTCTCCCGTGTACATGGGCGCGACTGTGTACACCACTCCGTAGCCCAGGCCCGAGAACATTCGTGCGACGTACAGCACCGGCACTGATTTAGCTACTATAACCAGCACCCAGCCGATGATGAAAGGTATGGCTCCGAGGAGTAAAGTCGTTTTACGACCGAAGCGATCGGCGAAGTAGGCGGAAGGAATAGGCGTGAGGGCCGAGCATAGAATCATGACTGAAACTATCCATGATCCTTGATCGTGATTGGTGGGTATCGAGCTCTGCGGCGACTGCAGGTACGGAAGGGTCGGCGACGGCCAGCCATAGCAGGTGCCCGCCGTTGCGGTGATGAGTGTCGCTGGAAAACGAAAAATAATATTTAAACAATAGTGTACTTATAGGCTTATTGAATCACTAGGCTTGTTTTGTCTCGTGAAACTAGAACGAGGTGAAATATTTTACGATCATATCTATGTAAGCGTAACTGACTAAAAATGTATATGGATTTAACCTAGTGTCAGACCCGGAAAAAGAAGTTAAGAAATTTTTTCTCCTTGTTTTAACTAGACTATATCTGACCATATTAATTATGGTTATTGACCTAAATATTCCCTAATTAATGAAATCATTGTTACTATCTGTTATGATGATAAATCATATGTTTATCTAGACGTGAAAGGTTTTTTTATTAAGATCTTCGCTGACTCTAGAATGAGGATAAAACATATTCCGGCGTATTTTCACAATGTTGTGTTCTAGCGAACGGAAGCCATACTCGTAGGCGTAAGAAGAGAATTGCATAATATATTTTTACCTATGTGGTGCTAAGTCCCAAATACGCACTGGGGTCGTTGCTATCACCCAAGAAAATACTTAAACAAATTTTAACGTCACAATCTTTAATAAAATGGACACTCGTAAAATCAAAATGGTATACCTACATGAGTTAAAAATGAAACTTTGATTTGTTATTGTTTAGGTATTTATTGAAAATTTAATAAAATTATCGAATGCCTGTTTATTGTTATAACCCGCTTTTTCTGTTTCAAAAAAATATGAGAATATAGGGTGATATAGGTATAAGAAGATTTCTTATTTATCTGAATCTATTGGCAACTGTGAAACAATGTAATAATAAGGCTTTGCATATATTGTTCGCATAGCGTTTAATAATTGCCACAATTGATAAAACAGTAAAAACTATGGAGATTGTGTACTATTTACTGTCGTATAGTGAAGTGAGCGTTACCCCCCACCCGCGTCGAGCGAGGTGGATCACGCACACAAGTCACACATGTGAGCATCACATTCGTTTCGTTCATGTAGCGACTTAGCGGGCGACGCGACCGTGGTAGGTATATTATATGTGATTCGATTACTATCAAGCCTTATATAACCCTTAATGATTTACTACGCAGTACCTACTTCCTAGAAATAAAACATTCTAGAAGTTGTAGATCCAAACGACTTCAAGGATTCCTATGTATAATTTTACTTCTTGTATTAAAATTTAAATAATTTACCTCTTGTATTAAAATTAATTCACAGGCCAGTTCCGTATCAGAGCAGTGGCACATGAATAAATTAATTTCATAATGACCCAAAGTAATAAAACGTAATTTTTAAAAATGACGCCAGTTTCGAATCCAAACTCAAACGAAACCGAATCACATCGATCGACGACCGCTTAGCCTAGTGGGTAGCGACCCTGCCTACGAAGCTGGAGGTCCCGGGTTCGAATCCCAGGTCGGGTCAGTATTTTTAAGATGAATATTGATACTGGTTCCAGGTCTTAGTTGTTATATGAATGTGATGTCTTCGCTTGGTACCCGAAACACAAGCTAATGCTTAGTTTGGGGCCTAGACGTTGTTGTTCATATATACATGTATTAAAGTATTATTTATTTATTTAGATACTTTTATTGTTGTTTACAAAGAAATATTTAAAAGTTTATGGTCTTTTTTCTTCTTTTACTATCTACAAATATAAAGTCTATATTTACTTTTATATAATTCTATGCGTATTTGCTGTGAATAGAGATTCACGGCTGGAAAATTTTAAGAATTTCCACTAAAGGGGCGTACGATAATGTGTGTTTGAGCCACGGTTATCGATACGGGGACCTCTTATCACCCCACTCGTGGAAACTTTCGGCCACTCCGTTTGAGCATCGAGTTGATCGTGTTACGTTAGCGATTTGTTTAATATCAATATTATCGTTAAGGATTTACAAGACGGATGTATTTAAATACCACTACCGTATCTATTTAAATATTTTGATGTCCTGTTTCTTAAAATGCATACGCTTACAAAAAAATCTGATAGGTGTGTCTGTTTTATATGATTTTATTTTATAAATAGCAGATCGATCAAATTTATTATCATTGGAAATATGATAATATTTTTGAATTTTTACTGTACTCGCGTGATTGCTGTGTGACGTCCAGCGTGTTAACATATAATCTTAGGTGTACATCAAGGGACATATGTAGCATGCCAAGTGTCGGTTGGCAGTCGGTTCGCACCGGCGCGGCGCGGGCGGTGCTTATAAACAACATTAGTGAACAAAGTTGTTTTAATTATATCTTACGTGCATGGAAAAATATGTATATAATTTTGTGGTACTTTCAATCCATAAATAACTCAGGTGTCAATGGGTAAATTGTCCTTCTTCCTTAGGGATACATAAGCCTGAATCTTTCAATTAACTATCCACAACGAGCGATCCAGTGTGCTGCTTTGTTTTGTAGTTTGTGTCAGAACGGTAACTTAAAAGTATTATAATAGCTATATATTTTTATATATTTATTTGGAATTGATTATTTATTACCCTTCATTTGATACTGATATTGTTGTACCATTAACATTTTTCATTTCCCTTTTTGTTTTGATTCTCAGACGCCTTATTTATTAAACATTATATAAGTAGGTATATACTCTATATGCTTCCACATTTAAAACGAATCTAACGACTCCTCATATGTTAAAATCCATCAAGCCGTTTAGGCTACAGAGTATGCCAAAGTAATAGACATACGATCATACGTACTTACTCGAAAAACATTACCTTCCGCAGTCGGGTAAAAAAGTAAATTTTGCACCCTTGTGTAATAAGTACATGATTTTCTAATTGATACGTATTCTAATCTAACTAATTATCAAAGTAATTAAACTTCAAATGCACTTTGCTACGAAATCAAAGCAAACTGAAAGATTTTGAATTTAATACAAATGATGGACTCGTTTTGTAGAGTAATCGGTTAACCACTTAATCTATTATTGTGATATTACAAAATAATTTGATTTAATTAGGTATATTTCATTTTAATGGTTTCTATGTACCTAGTAATTAATTTTACGTGCGTTGACTTGAAAGGTTCTATTAGATGATTAAAGGCTGACCACAGCTTTGTAGGCACGCGTGGCATCGAATTTTGTTCGTTAAACTTTGATTCAAAGACACGTTCGGATCATTCTCTTTCACACTAACTCTACTAGCGTTCTTCTGTATCTACGGCTTAAACTTTATTTTATCATTTTGTGCCCCCTTATTTGTACTGTTGCGATGACTGACACCATCGTAGACAAGATTTTTGTGTGTTTTTTCAAGAATAGTGTTGTCATTTTACCTAGAAAGCTGTCGAATATGTTCGCCGATCATCGCTGTCTGCTAACTGCAACTTAATGAAATGTCTGAAATATCCAAAATTACGGGTTTAATGAATATTTCATATTTAAGTTTATGTAGTAACAACTGTTATGTATAATAATTAGGTACTTTATAACAAATAAGTTTTAATTCGTTAAAAAATATTGTTGTTTTAACTATAAAATCTTGGTAATATTGACGACCGCTTAGCCTAGTGGGCAGTGACTCTGCCTGCGAAGCTGGAGGTCCCGGGTTCGAATCCCAGGTCGGGTCAGTATTTATATGATGAATATTAATACTGGTACCGGGTCTTGGTTGTTATATGTATGTGGTGTCTTCGCTTGGTACCCAAAATACAAGCTAATGCTTAGTTTGGGACCTAGACGTTGTTGTGATTGTGTGTGTTATTATTATTATTATTATTGAATGTAATTACTGATTAGTGTCTTAGGATATTATATGAAATTGATCTATAAGATAAGTGATGTTTAATTTTATCTAAGTAAGGGCATGAACATGCGTGCGTATGTCTTAATATTTTCAGATAAAAATCGATGCAGTGTACGAACGTAACACGCTAATGGCCTACTATCGTGTATTGTAATCGTTCACGGAATGTGTGCACAGTAAACGAAGTTGATTCTCAGATAACAGTACTTCGAGAACTGACTTATCCAACATACCTATTTGAATGTTGTTTTATTTAACGGTCTGTACGATGAAACTAGATAGTAAACAAAATCTCATGTTATGAATATGAGTCAAAGATTTGAATCGTGTGCTCACCTCTACGTGTTACTCTATGATAAGCAAACCACACAGAAAATTTATATTAGTACAATCCGAGTACAATCACATGCTCTGTGAGTGCAATGGTAAAAAGTCCAAAGTCCATCTGAGTTGGCCAATTGGCGTTCGCCCGAAAAAAAAATGTCGCCTAGACACGCGACGTCGAAAATTCGTAGTTTTTATATTATTACACAATATCTTTAAGTTTATTTGATTTACTCTATAATCTGTCCAGACTATTCTGTAATATATAATAATTATTACTGTTGGTATTAAACGGATTTTAAATCCTCACGCATCGACGTGATTTGCAAAACAATTATCTTATACACTACTTAAATCATGTTTTCAAGAATCGTAGTGGAATAGATATTTTTCAGAAATATTATATAGGAATTAATTGCTGAGAACCTGGCCTTGATATTCCAAAGCTACTATAGTTTTACAATACGAAACATTTAGATTTTCTAGGAGGCCCTGCAAAACTGAAAAAAGATTTAGTCGCTTTAATATAATACGAATAGTACACGTGACCCCAAGGCGAAAGACGCGTCGGCGATGACGCATGTGGCCGAACCGCTCCATTACCGCCGACAGAACAATCGGCTGTTGATTACAGAAAATTACAGCAACTGTTGTGTTCTCCGACGACAATTCAACGAAGAAAATGCACAGTAAACAATTAAAATTGGAACGATATTGTATAATCAAAATGAAAACACGAAAATTATTACCACAGTTGAATTGAGAAATAGACCAACATTTTATAAAATTCACATTCGATTATTCAAGGTCAATTAACTGTATCATTCGCCGGAGCAGCGTCACATTACGGACTTGTTCATTCATTATTCACGTGATATCTTGGATTTACAGAAAAACATATTAGGTTCATGACGTACGTACATGACGGACGTTAGAATACCTCTAAGGCCCAAATTAGATCTGTGCATCAATCAAATCTACAGCAAACTGAAGCCCAGAGAACAGGCTATACCGAAAGTGGTAGAGCAGCAAGCGTTTTAATTCATAGCGGAGCCGTTTCCGCTCTTAGAATAGCCAATGAGGTATTTTGCTATGCACGGTTTGCCTTATCACACGAACGGATTGTCACAACATGTTCACGGTCGATAAAACATAAGTAGTATATCCCAGCGTACTCTGCAAGGACGAAATTCTGAGTTCTGTCATAGCAAGTACTACTTTGGCTCAAACAGACAATAGATATTGTAAACAGAAAATTAGGAAAAAAATCAACGGTTCGAAATATTTTTTTGCAATCGTCATTAAACTAATATATTAATCGTAGTACCTAAACTGAAAAATCAAGTAGACTACTCTGATTGTCGTTTGGCATCCTTATATTTATTTCCACAACATTACAATCCCGATAGACTCAGTAGTAAGTACATACACACATATATTTCGTGTTTGTTGTTTACGTAATTACGAGGTAAATGAGAAATATACGAAGTTCTATCAATATTATTAAAAAAGGTCAACAATCCAACGAACATCCATCGATCGTACCAACAAAATCACCGAAAAACACGCGAAAGGGCTGAACTCGAACATTAATTAGGGAAACCCAACAAAATATTATACCCATTCTCTACTCTAATGATTACATGATGTCTGGATAAACCCTTGCTACACAATGATAAAAATGACTGGCCAATTTTTACATTCTTGTGTGTAATATGACGTACAAACCGTCTAGGTCTCTGTGTGCGTGAATTATAACTGAACAATTAGATGATATTTATCTCCACGTTTTTTGAGTTCGACTCTCTATCTACAAAGTACTTATTATGACTGATTATTCATGAAACGTATTTTAGCATGAGATTTTTAATGTATTTCTTATGCAATAAAGCTTATTTGAGAATCATAACTCAAATTGCCTGTGGGAAACAGCTTAGTCATTGGCCGAAGCGCTCTGAAGATTAAATGGTATTAACTACAAAATCTATACGTATAATGATCTGGCCCGGTAGGTTCGTGGCCTTTTGTAATTAGGCGTCTCTATTGTTGTAAATTAAGTATAATTTAAGTATATTGAGTACGTGTTTAGAAAAATTTCAAAATGTCAACAAAAATATTTTTAGCAGACGCTCTCAAGTGCGTGGATACGTGAGTCTTGTGCGAGTTGCATGCCAATTGTTAGTGTTTGTACAGTGATATTAAATTTATATAATTTTATTAATTTATAGTCTGGTAGTTTGTGATTTCCAGACAGTTTATGTTAGATGCGATCGGCATTGCTAATTGATGTGCTTGTAAAAATATAAGCCAAGGTAAAAAAGCCTTGAAAAATCATCAAACGCAATGATCACACATTTGAACGGAATCCTGGCCTTTTAGTGAAATATGCAAAAAAAATTATTTAAGAATTAGAATGCCTAATTTGCTTTTTATATTTAGTAATTATCATAATAAAAAAAAACGCAAATATATTGAATAAAAAATTTATGTAAATTAATCAGGAAACTAATGTCGCGGATTCCGAAAAATTTATTATTTTTTAACATAATCCGATAAGTTTATTTTCCCAAGTCAAGTAACAAACAGGAAAACCGCTCGAACATTAACTTATACGACGTGTTACAAAATACCCCGTAAAAAATATAATTATGAAAGCCAAAATATCTTTAATTTTACTAAAATAGGGTTTGCACATCAGTGAAAATAATAAAAAAAAAAATAATTTTTTGGGGTATGTTATACAGCGTTACTACGGTTCTTAAATATTGTGAATGGCCTCGTTATAAGGCCCCATTTAACCTCTTTTCGGCTTTACGGGCAGTTTTGTAACATCTTGTAAATATTACACATTTATATTTAATTAAATTATACATTAAACATTGTATGGGTAATTAAGATCTATAAAATAAAAACTAATTAAAAACTAAAAGTATTTACAAATTAAAAAATACTATGTAAATTATGATAAATGACCAAAATTTTAAAGAGACGATGGGTTCAGGGTACCAAGGATGCTTGCCGGGTTGCCGCGCTGTATTGCGACACTGATCCTCTGAACAAAGTATTCCTTGCACATAGGATACGCTATCAACAGATACAGCGCGACACCCAAATCGTGGACAAGTGATTTGGTATCCTTGAACCAGGGACCCATCGTCTCGACAGCAAAAGGGATGAAATGGTAGCGATTTAAAAGTTCCATGTGCTTGGCTGTTTTCCTACGAGCTGCTGTCTCAGCAGCTGCTCCAGTTTTTTTTGATGTATTTTTTATATAACTTTGACATAAAGTATCTACGCAAGTTACATCCCAAACAAGAGCCTTAGCATGTTGTATGGTGTATGGAACCATAGTGACACCATCGGGTCTCTTGCCGTCACCCCGAAAGATACCTTGAGGCTCAAGACAGGAAGGTATCTGTGCAGAAGATAGATCGTCTTTTACAATGTTGTTGAGACGATAATGCCTGGAAAAGCGACCAGCATTTTTTATGCAGGAGAGCCCATGGAGACCATAAGTATCTGCATTTTCCCCACAAACACAACGGTGAGATCGGTAAATATTGAGACCTAATCTCAAAGAGACGGCGATGCGTAAGGAGGCCGGGTCAAGCAACGAGCCCAAATTAGGAGAGGGAATAGCTCGCAGCCAGGCACCGGACTCACTTTCACATGAAGCCAGGAGACGCGTTTCATCAGTGATTGATGATCTTGGAAGTGTGTTAAAGATATTTTTCACTATAGGGTGGTCCCAAGCCTTTTGAGTACATAGAGAAAGAGGATAATCAGCTGAAGAAGCGGATTTCCAGAGAGTTAAATCCTCTAGTTCTCTATGGAAATGAGAAATAGAGAGAGAAGTTCTTGAAAGTAAAGCGTTGCATAAAGGTTTAGTGACACTCAAGGAACTAATATATGCAGGGATTGCTAAATCTAAAATTTTTCTCACTCCCAGACCACCGAGACGAACTGGAAGGGAAGCCTGTGTGAACTTGTTAGAATCAAGTTGTATATTAATTATAGATTCAAGAGATGACTTGAGAACATTGTCGATATCGTGGAGAATATTACAGTCCCAAGTTGGAGCAGTGCGAAGTGCGTAAACAAATCGTGGAGAAGAAATACATTTTTTTAATAAAAAAAGGGCAACATGAGGATCTATCTTCTCAAGTCTGGAAATTGATAATCCATTACCAATACATCACTCGTATAGATCTAATGTGTAATCTAGATCGGAAGTCACCATTCTAGGTATGGCCCAAATATCATTAAAAAAGGCCATGAAAATGACCGTTAAGACTATGGCGTCACGTGACCCATAAAAATCCTCGACTCACAAACAGCCTAGTTAACGTTTAAAAAGTCAGAAAGAATACAGGTTCATTAATTTTCAATCAATTTTTGATCCTTAAACCTGTCGGAGACCGCAAATAACTACCCGCTACTACCACAGTTCCTGCCTTTATATTAGGTCACATCACAACAAAATATAGGTATAGGACCTTATTAGACCTCAGTTGTCTGGTACTCATGATACAAGCTTTGCTTAGTTGGGATTAGATAGCGCTGTGTGGCATGTCCGAGATATTATTATTATTATTAAGTATTAATTTACTTAGCGGTCCCCGACTGACACCTAAAGGATAAAAATCTTTTATATTATTTCAGACTTGAATAGAGCTGATGCAACAGCTTCAAACCATTAAACAGATTTTCTTAAAACCATAGCCTGCGCCATACCTAAGAACACTCTCGATATAGTCACCTTTCAGACAAAAAAAAAATTAAATAAAAATTGGTTCATCCGTTTAGGAGCTACGATGTGAC
This sequence comes from Luffia ferchaultella, assembly GCA_949709985.1. Classification (NCBI taxonomy): domain Eukaryota; kingdom Metazoa; phylum Arthropoda; class Insecta; order Lepidoptera; family Psychidae; genus Luffia; species Luffia ferchaultella. Next base: position 16,229,115 of record OX453240.1, on the reverse strand, counting down.
AAACATACACAGATACGTTAAACTTTAAAACACCGTTAAAAATTTGCGGACCATGTATAAGTATAGTGATTCCGCATCCATGTAATGAAATATCAATGATATTACCCGTTTGCTTATATATCTGGATGGGCCCACGCAATACGAAATCAACAAAAATGACAGGCCTACTTTTACATATTTGTGTGTGTGAGTCAACACATACTCTACTCACATACTAATCACGTACAAACAATCTCCGTGTGCGTGAATAACGAGCGCGGACAGTTAGGTGATATTGTTATCTACGTTTTTTGATGCCAAATCTTTATCCAGAAATTATGTAATCAAAGTGATTACCGCACATTCTGATAATATATTATAATACTTGTACTCGTAGATGTAGTGTGAAGATTAACAGGATTTCCGAGACCGGCATTTTTTATGTTCGATTATGAGAACGAATCTTATCATTTAATCAGATTAGGCGGTAATGAGCTGTAATATATAGTAAACACAGCTTGTTTGTCATTGTAGAATTACTCATACATTAATTAGCATTGGAATTAGTATGAACTAAAATTATATAAAATGAGTAATTTCCATTACTGAGTTAGTTTAGCACGAAAGTAGAGCATCCGATTCCATGACTATTTCTGTGGACTAAGTATTATTTGTAGAGTTACTTAGAAGTCTGTTGATCAATTTCAAATTAGGTTAATTTAGGTTAATAGTCTATTCTTTGAAATAATTAGGTTAGGTATTGGCATTAGTAGAGTTTGGTTTACGATAATATTACAAAACGCAAGTCACTCGTTTTACCAAATAGGTATTGTTATGACAGAAAGGGTGTATAATAAAAACTGCCTAGGCACAAGTTTTTAACCGTAAGTACGGGTATATATAATCAAACTTTATGGCGGATCCGAAAGTAGGCACAAGTCGCGTCGCGTAACCAGTTTTAGGTGTAGCGGGACGCAGTGGAGCGAAGAGTATATGACTGTACCTGCGCAAGCACGCGTAAAGCGTTGTATTCAGATCCGCCATAAAGTTTGACGCGATCTGTAATTAATTTCAAGTTGTTTAGTAATATTAATACCGTACAATAGCTTCGTTTGAAATCATTTCACAAGTTCATCATTTTAGATAAAAGTTAAATAAGATATTATGAGGTATGTAACAGAACACACTTAGATAGCAGAATCATTAAGATGGAGCATCTTACATTTCGAAACGATCCATGGTAACATTACTATGGATGTACATATAGATACAGCGTCGTGACTACAAAAATGTGAGCAAAAAATACACTTCACATACTAAATATACACCATACACTACTTCATTTTTGACATAGCATTGTTAAGTATTATTAGTGTGGCGCGCATGTGTGCTGGAAAAACAAAGAATCTGATATTAATTTATTAATATTATGATTATGAAGATATTATAGTATAGAAAACGATCAGCTCTCACTTTGCAGTGAATTTAAAAATATTCTAAATAAAGAGTAACCTCGTATACTGAAAAAAATTGTTTCTTTCAGTCATATTTAGGTCGTTGCATTTTTCTTTATAAATAGTGGACGTAAATCTTTCTATTTTAAAGCGTATCGGTGAAGTCAAGATTATCGGAAGCTCACTGGTATTCGCCTTTTGAAATAAGTGGGGTCGTTATTTGTCAAGAAATTCTTGGTGTATAATAATAGCCTGTTTCGGGTTACGGAATATGCAATTTTTGAGAATTTAAATGTACCTGAGGTTTGTAAATCGGCTTCACATTTTCAATTTACAACAAAATACTTTTACATGCCCTGTTGATCATCTGAGGTTTAGTCCATATTCAATTTTAAGTTTTGGCAGGTTCGGGTGAAAGCCCACTTTTTTGCCAGGTCGCGGCAGTGTGTCATTCCCAAAATAAGAATTAGGTATTATTAGGACTGAACGCGTGCCTATTTGTAGTTTTTAATTCCTAAAGCGATCTCTCGACTGATTCTGACTTGGCACTTCGCTTAGCCCATACGTTTTCATTATATTCTTATAAAGCCCAGCGTGTACAGCTGTTGTTTTTACGACTTGAAAATGACGTTGAATAATTTTTAGAACATCCATATCATAAATAATAATCACAAAAAAATTATAACGCTTGCTTGCTCGGATCTATTTGACGGTTTTCTTGCATGGTCAAATAATTTTATTTTGATTAAATTCTTGGCACCCGAATGCGAATCCGATTTGGCGGGTATTTTAACCAGGGGGGAATCGTGTCATACATTGTAACATGTCATTACGAGAATCAAAAATCTCATTTTAAAAGTTGTTTATAAGTTCATTTTAAAAAACATAAGCAAACAAACACGATATAGCTCTTGCAGTTTCCTGTCGAGTTTAAGTCTTTTTATAAAGTTTCCAATCCAATATATGTCAACTACCAAGTCTACGCCCCACCCCTTGCCTGTCCTACTTTTAAAGGCTGTCTGTGTCTTTTGAACCGTAATATGTAGCCAGTTGACATTTTCACTGAGTATCCGATATTAGGGCAGATATAGCTAGTCAAAATAATAAAAATTTAAAAATTAAGGAGGTATCCATACAAGAAACGTGTTATTTTTTTGTTTTTGCTTTATCGTAAAACCGGTGATACATAGAAGCTTCAAATGTAGTGTAATTATAGTGCAAACTTTAAATTAAAAAAAAAACATAGTAACAAAAACTGGCCAATTATCAATTGGGCTCATATTAAGGGTTCCAAATTGAACGAAAATTTTTTTGGTAATAAAATAAATATATCGTATGGTAGTACCCTCGATGTGGGAGTCCGACTTGCACTTGATGGTTTTATTACACAGTTTTTTTAAAAATTATGTTATTATTTCAAATGAAGGGGATATCAATTACTTCTTCTGAGTTATCCGATCTGATCAAACAAAATCCAATAAATAATGAAAATACAAATATATGAAAACATTGAAGCGGCGTGTTTAATAATATACATTACACTTTAGTTCAGTGACACCAAATAGTAAAAATGTGGTAATATCTCTCTAGTCGTCTGTTACTTTCACACAATCATTTCTTAGTGAAATGCTTTTAGTCATACACTGCTCATTTCGGCACTTACTTCATTAATAGAAGATAAACGAGTATTAAACGGTGTATATTTTCAATTTCATGAGAGTGGTGACATGACTTTTGTTGAAAACATTTTTTTCAGAAACTCATTCGATCATGTCATGAACGCAGTGTTTTTTTTTTAATTTTCTGGTTATTAGATTCTTTTTCTTTATTATGTTATTTTATATTTATACTAGCGACAACAGCGATCCGCCCGCAGCATCGCTTGCTTATCTCATTCTCGTTCTTGCCTTTTCCATTTTCGTTCCCGTCACACAAATATTTTATCGTTTTCGTTCTTGGCCCTGATCGCGTCACGTTTCCGTCTCAATTCTTATTAAGCAAAGTGGGCGGGGGTAGGGGCACGGGAGCTTATACAAAACCAATTCTATGGCGCTCGTATATCATACGAGATACACATTTAAAAAGATTCTAATAAAATCCGACAAATATTGCAAAATCTACAATTACAAAGGCGAAGTTGGAGGTAAAAGCTACTGTATTATACATACATACGAATGTTCCGGGAGAAATTCTCTAAATAGCTGAAAATCGTACCAAAATCCGTTTTGTGGTTCAGAAAAAAAAAGCGGAGAAGCAGAAATGAGGAACTCCGTAACGTCATTTCCCCCCAAATAAATTAAATAAAAAAATATTGTCAATCGGATTGTGAATCTGTCTAAGAGGAGTTTAGTTATATACACACGAACAGAAGAAAATTATATACTTTAATTTACTGCGTGTTTAGCTGAACGTAGTCCACCCAGAACGTGCGGAGCATACGGAACTAAACAAAATGTAAAAAATGAGCGATAAATAAATGAAACGAAACATGTTTTTCTCGTTATCCGTTAGTTTGCGCCATTTGATTACTAGAAACTTTTTGTTTGATTTGGTAAGCTCTACAAGCTCTGTAAGTTTGGATTACGTTCAGGCGAACACGGATATAAAGGATTATTAATCATAGTCATATTTTCTGTCTCAGTATTCAAATGGCTGATAAAAAAGATATGAACTAAAATGACAGTTATACGAATTTATTAGTGTACCAAAATGTTCACGTATCTATTTACTCAGTAATAAAGTGTCAACATCATATTCAAAGGTCATTATAATAAGGTCATTAAAATATCGATGTGTTAATCTTTATTGGAGTACCCATATATTGCTCATTTTTATATACCTATAACGATACACTGTGTACATGTGTTTTTAGTCATTCCATTTAATAAACTATACATTCAGACACGAATACGATTTAATGTTAATATATTCGTGAAAGCTACTAGCATTGACAGCAATAATTATTCAAATTATCCATACACATACGTTATTAAATGTTTGCTAAGAATATTTGTCATGACTTTTTCTACATTTCAACAATTTGTCTCATTTTAGTACAAGATTGTATAAATATACGTGCATTTCACAAAGTGTGTTTTTAAACATATAATACATAGGACATCCCATATAGCGCCAGTTTCCCATACAACATACAGTTCACACTCGTATTAAAAAAGTGCACCGTCGTCACTTTGAAATTTTTCTTTCTGTTCGATTTTTTTCGAGACGATTCATGTTCCGATCGTATTATAATACATATATTAACATAGAACATGGTGTGCATAGAGATACTGCAAGATTTGACGAAGAAATCCAATATTCCAAATTTCACACTCCAAATTTAAGCATGTTCGAACAATGTTAGGGTCTATAATTGGATGCTACTCAAAAATTTAACTCGAGACTAAACTCATAGTCATACAAACGTGTCTTCTCCCAGTATTAGATTATGGGATCGTACAACTTCTACCGACAGTGAGTGATGCAAACATCAAGTTAGAGAGGCATTACCGACCTAAACGTAAAACTATAGGCAACTTTCCGTGATCGCTAGCTACGCACGATCTTTGGGAAATGCTTTAAGCAGGAACCTTGGCATATCCGCAATAATCCGCATCCACGATCTTCAGTGCTATATGTTCGCTAAGCTTGCACAGTGTAGATTCGAGGATCTGGAGGATCCCAGGGAACTATATACCCGTCATGGTCACTTTAACCCCATGCTAGCCACCAGCAAGTACGGCGAGATTAATTATAACCCAGGGAGAAGAAGAAACTGCTCTGCAAACGAACGGTACCTCCCCGTAGAACATTATAAAATAGAACTAGCTTGTAAGATATAGCCTGTATAATAAAGATTCGTTCTATTCTATTGTGAACACACAATGTAAGCAAAAAATATACGCGGCAGATCAAATGTACGCCACTTGATCTCTTAAGAAATTTACTGTGAAACAGATATTAAATACCTATAGCTTATTAAAGAATCAATATGCGCCACAATAAAAGGGGTCGCGACAGCCTTTGTCTTTGCAATGTCAACATTCAAGTCAAGATGTAACATGACATACAATTAGTAGGATAGACAATGATATCTCCGAAATAAGCATATTTTGCAGGCGGACAAACATAATTGCTATTTCTTAACTCAATGAGTAATCAAGAGATTTTTTTCAGCTCAACCTATATTATATAATACGTACTCTAGAATTACTAAAAAAATAGGTCGATACTATTATTAATGATTAAATCGGTCTTAAGAACATGGAAGTACTTAAAAAAATGAGAAAATTAATAGATAACGTAGGTATTTAGTTAGCTGGAGTAATAAACAACTGCAAATATATACAGAGTTACTGGAAAGGTATTAATTTTGTAACTAATAGAGACAAAATTGTGAACGAGGATGAATAAGAGTTTATGTAGTACTAAATAAAAAAATGTGTCAACCTATTTTTTAGGACGGTACGCATTCGTCCAGTATTTATTCTTCAGTAGTTTGTCGATTTTTAACATTAACATTTAGTGTGTGTTACATGAGTCTTGACGGTATGATTATAGCAGATAGGTATATAATAATATATTGTAACAGACAAAATGAAAATAACATAAAAGGTTATCTATTCATCCGATATTCGGACAAATAATTTATTAGCGGACGACTAGACACTTCGTATAAAATAACATAAACAAAATCGTTAACAATGGTAAATTAGTTGCACACAATATCAACCTCCCTGATGGATCGATCATTCACGCCATTGATAATAATGAAAAAATACGTTATTTAGGGATAACTTTTAACAACGAAATTGTTTTTGATAAAGAAAATTATTTGAAAAACCTAATAAAGGACTTAAACAATTTACTGATAACACCATTGTTGCTTGGTTACCGAACAACGAATGTCGTTTTTTTCAATCAGTGGTAAATGGAACCGTGGTTATTACGGGACTTTGTAGGTATGGCATGTTGCGTATTGAACGTGATACGCCACTGCTGTGAAATCGAATTTTGTGGGACCCACATGTAAAATTTATGCTGGAAAAGAAAATTAAGATTTCGAAATCACTTACATTTCATTTGTAATTCAACAAAATGTTGAAAATAATGATAATGACGTACTACTTGTACATGTTTTCGATAGTTTCGAAGTATCAGACACTCCATATTGATAATTGTACTCTCTAAGCCTTAGTTAGAGAAACCTTAGATTCTAAGGTTAATTGTTAGACCAGCATTATACAAGTTACAAAACGGTGGTGGTGAAGCCTTGCAGTGATTTCTCGTTACTACTTGGCTTTCATCTTTTCTTAGAACTGTTAAATTACACAGTTCCTCGTTTCTGAGCAAATACATCAAATTAAATAGGTTAAGCACAAAACGGGATATTTAAGCAAATTCTTTGGTCATGCGAGTTTGTGTCAATTGCAACGAAGTGTTTCAGTAGCTGTTGCCCTGTCCAAAGTGTTGACGTCAATGCAATTGATCGATTATATTGTTTTCTAAACGAACCACGCCGACTAGTGTTGTTCGCAAATCATTTTCCTATAAGTATATAAACCTCCAAGATATAAACAAAAACCGGCGTCAACTTATTTTCGCAGCAAAATTCTATTAGATTGCCTTAATATATTTCTTAAGGTTCAAACAGGAAAGTTCTAGAAAAAAATATTCCATATTGTAAAGTGCCATCTGTTAGTAAGTAGAAAGTATATGATTATCTCGGCCGTGAAATACCTACCTAGGTACTATGAAAACGCTTCACTTTTATAAGTATAGTTAATAAAATGAAAACCCCACCTTTTAGTGAATACTTTTATTCATTGTTTACATATTTATAAAGAAATACCGCTACTTCGCGATCGGTGGGATTCGTCACTAGGTAGGTAGGTAGGTACGTTTGTTTGTAAAATCTATCTGATATTCGCTCCATAAATTGAAACTTTGTTTCTGACACATTTTTCTTCAGAATTGTTGCAACAATCAAGATGATTAGTTTACATTACAGTCAATGTAAAATGGATCAGGGAGGTGCATTTCAGTCATGACAAAATTAAATGAATAATCCTGCAATTGTTATTTGTACAATTCTGACTTTCAAATTAGTAGCTGTTTGGTACCTACCTATCTACCAAATTATCTATCAAATATACCTACCTACTGTAGGAATAATATTTGCTACGAAGTAGGTTGATAACCTCAATCTTTGAATTCTAAATAGCTTTCGCCTTTACGTAGGAAGGTATAATTCTTATCGCATGTGTGATTGTTTTTATTACTGTGCAAAATTTTGTTTTAATTTCTTTTATATTCATTCCCATATTGTATTCTAAACCAAAATATTCGTTTTTCCATATATACCTTAGAGTCAAATATTTTTATGTCTTTAGCCTATATTCAAGTCTATAGGTAGGTATATTTTTAGATAGGTAACGAAGCTGGCTTTATTTACCTACGTATCTGTTTTTGTTACGCAAAGCCGGTTAAACAATATCTATTTCATATGGTCTTTTTTGAAGTATAGCAAACAGAAGAATAATAATGTTTAAATGTACTCACCACATATTGCGGTTCCATATTCCTTCCAATGCGAACGGGTCTTGGCTGTCATTTCAAATGAGCTGGGATATTACAGTAATTGGGAAGTTTTTGGAATGAGATAAACTTGAGCGATATATAGTAATATAATTTATATAGTATTTTTATAATTAGAATGCATTTTATATATAGATAGGATGTATATTAATAATACTAACTAAATATCACAATAAAATATATTCGATCTAAAATTAATTGGAGTTTTAAGGAGATGTTATAACCGGTAACGCTTCATTTTGAAAGTTTTAGGTGTTGTTGCTTTTGGGGCACATAAGAATTTAGATTCACGTCTGATATTGGACGTGCGTGCAAACACGACGAGTACAAGTGAGCGACTGAGCGACTGATTATTGAACTTGAACGAACGAAAGAACGATTAATTGGAGAACGATTTGTGCCGCGCTTGGCGCGCTTTACGGGATGGAATGAGACGAAGCGTCGCATGCGCACGTTTTTGCTGTCGGTTTATCATATGGCGTAGTGTGGCATTGCCGCTGCCACCGCGCCGCGCCGCGCCATCCGCCGGCCGCTTGCCTGCCTGTCGGGTGGCCATTGTTCCGATAACGAGACGCGGGCGCGGCGGGGCGAGGCGCGGTGGGGGGCAAGGTACGGCGGCGCCGTGCAACGTCGGCGAAACAACGCAACGTGTCTACTGTCCGACGTTCGTAGGAACATCGATATTTTTAGACGAACCCGTCAAAAATATACTCGAGTGTCAACTGTCTGAGATGTGCCGAAGTAGAATATGTACTTGCACACGTACTTCGGCACCATTCTATATGAAAAATAGATGGCTTTTTAATCGTTCATGTTATACCTAGCCAAATAATGTTAATTGAAAGATAAACCACCTTATTTAAAATCATTCTGTACCTACTAATGAAAATTTTTACCATTATAATTTACATTAAGTAGGTACTAAAATTCCCATTTTAACCATGTGCCTGGACAGCGCTTACGCAATTGGTATTTTATATAAAAAAAATTCACCACTACTTACTATAATTTACGACTGACAACACTGGAGGAGTTGATTTTTTATACATATACTACCTACATAATTTATATTTAGTAAAATAAAAGAATAAGTAGGTACCTACTCATCCGTGGCCCATCTGAAACACAGCAAAATAGACACAATTTTGGAGCAATCTTCGTTCTTCTTGCTGTGGAGACGACAGGTTATTGGACTCTTGAGGCTAAAAAGACTAGGAGCATCGGTCCCCGACTTAGGAAGAGGAGATGTGACCCTTGCTGTGGGTCGTTTCTGGCGCGAGAGGTTCGCCATAGTGATCCAACGCGGTAATGCCGCAAGCAATATGGGGACCTTTGCATCGGGTTTCACAGGGAATGCTTTTTTTGCCAATTCTTTAAATTGTATGGGTTTATTTTATATTACTATTACTATTGTTTTGCTTTTAATTTTGTGATTACAAGGAATGTTTTATTTAAGTTATATATTTAAAGTATGTACCATTATATTAAAAAGATTAGTTTCCAGACCGCTTAGACTTTTTTGTAGGTAACTTACATATTATGACAATTCGTCACAAAACTAAGTATGTGTAACTATGGTGATGCCGTATCCATAGGTTATAAAAGAAATGTCAATGAATCCTACGTACTCTTATAGTAGGTATTTACCTAAGATCACAGTAGTTATAGGTAGGATGCTAAGTAATATAGACTTGTAAGCAGTGGCGTATTCAGGGGGTGGGCCCGTGGGGGCCGGGCCCCCCCCCAAACGCAATGACATAAATTCAGTTAAAAACATTCCGTAAGGAGATCTACACTGCAATTAGAAACTTATGCATTTCTATTTAATACTCAATATAATAGTAAATTATTTACACCACCAGAGTACCTAATACAATTAAATATTATTGAATGCTGACCACATTTTACTTAATAATATCTGTTCAAACATGGCATTTTTAGAGTGACGAATTTCCATACAAACGGCGTCAACGGCTGCACCCCATCAAACCTTAACCGAACAGCGCAAAAAATAATATATGGTATTCAGATCAGCAAAAACTAGGTTTACATGTTTTACCATTGGAAACTGTTATCAGATCCTTTTTCTGTGAGACGTAAATTTGGCTATATCTTCGAGGATAACGGAGGGATTGCGGTCCTATGGGTTTCAAAAGTTGCAAATTTATCGGGTATATCCGTTGGAAATTTTGAAAATCGGTTGGTAATTTTTTTAAAAAATTGAAATTATGTCTGTAAAAATGGGGATTTTCGGGTGTCGTTTTATACAAAAATATGAATATTTTTGAAAATATTTGAGTTATCGAAAATTTGCCAAAAATCCATCTAAGGAACTAAATTGTCTAACGAATGGTGAATACGGTTTGAAAATCGGTTGATAATTACGGCCTGTAGGTGGGCCCTGAAAATTGACAAATTTCAAAAAACTTGTATTTATGGATACGGGCATGGTATATGTGGAAATGTATAATTGCTGGTTGGTTTAAGTTTTGAGTTGTTTAGTTTTCATATTACACGATTTCAAAATAAATAAATTAACACTATAGGTACGTGAATTTTTATTTTTTTCTAAAACTTCTCAAGTCATTCAATGCCGACGAGGGTAGCGGGAACTGCAAAATCTGTAAATTTTTGAATTTCCTAAATATATCGTAAGAAAAAAAACTTAATGCGTGGGATTTTTCTCGAAATTGTTTCACCTTTCACAACATTTTCAACATGAAAGTTGCATTTTGACATCTCATCAAAATTCATTATTTTTTTATATTTTTCACAGCATGTGAAAATACAATTACTTTCATATTGAACATGTAAAAAAAGACAAAAAAAAAATAGAAATAAAATCTCGCGCATTCAAGTTATCATAAGAAAGTTTTTTTTTTCTTATGATGTATCAAAATATTGTAAAAAATTAAAAAGGTATAAACCTATTTTTTGCTGATCTGAGTACCATATATTTCTTTGCGCTAATCGGTTAAGGTTTAGTGAGGCGCAACCGTTATCACCGTTTGTATGGGAATTCGCAACACATTTTATATTTATGCATTTTCTCTCCATGAATAGGTATTTCGCGTTTCCTGCGGGAATGAGAAAACTTTCATAGACATTACGAATTTTTAATTTAATTTTAGGCGTAGGAATTTCTGAGATAAAGGGGGCAATGGGAGATTATCATATATTTTCTTAAATGTCTATTAAACTACGCATTTTAAAATTGTAATAAACATTATGAAATATGTATATATATATCTCATAACGAGCACTTTCATTTGATATGAACCATGACATCATCATCATCAGCCCGTGTCTCTCCACTGCAGGATATAGGCCTCTCCCAAGGCTCGCCACCACACACGGTCCTCCGCCTTTTGCATCCAACTACCCCCGGTATGATGCTTCAGATCATCTGTCCATCTGGCCGGGGGGCGTCCAATGCTTCGCTTTCCGGTACGTGACCTCCATTCGAGAACTCGTCTACCCCATCGGTTATCAGTTCTACGGCAAATGTGACCGGCCCATTGCCACTTCAGCTTGCTGATTGCTTCGGCTATGTCGACAACTTTAGTTCTTTGACGGATTTTAGTGTTTCTGATTTTATCCATCAAAGAAACACCGAGCATAGCCCGCTCCATAGCACGCTGAGCGACCAAGACATAGGGACTTGAGAATTGTTTTTAATAGTATAATTTTCCCCCAAAATGATATTATTTGTTTATCGTTTAGTTTTTCCTGTAAAATATAAATGAAGCTCTATTTTCCGTATTTTTTTTCCAAATGTTATTCACTACAGTTTCGGGGTTAAGGGGGGGATATTAAATTTTCTTTAATTTTGAAACCATGGATATTAAAGTTAAAAATAAAATATGCTTGTACTTTTTATAATAAGCACTTTGATTTGACACATCACTAAGAGCACTTAAAAAGTTTTTTTTATTTTCTACTTTGCTCTCTAAAATGGAAATATTTCATTTACGCTATACGTTCGTTATTGGGCTACCAAACTCTGTACATGTATCGAATTTCAACTTTTGCATCTAATAGATTCGGAGAAAGAGGGTGTGACAGACGGACACCAAAATGACCCTATACGGGTTCATTTTTTCATCTTTGACGTACGGGACCCTAAAAAGGAACCCTCATAGATTCACTTCGTTGTCCGTCCGTAAGTCTGTCCAGACCTTTTTTCTCTCCAGAACGCGTGGAGTTATCAAGCAGTATCAAATACTTAGGTTAATTTATTTATTATATGATATGTCTTCATGAATTAACGAAAATTCCCTAGCTTCCGTATTAAGATCGTAGAACGTGTCTTGCATGTATATAGCACTAATATAGGCTTTAAGTTTAATGAAAAATATGGGCCCCCCCCCCAAGCTTGAATTCTAGATACGCCACTGCTTGTAAGCCCTTGGAAAAAATTTACCTGTGAAATGAACCAACGTGAATAACGCTTAGAAGACTGTTACTATATCAGAAAATAACTCTGAGCACTATGCCGTCATTTCTGAGCGGTACAGATGAGTACGTGAGTGAATGGAATTTCTCAGGTACGAATGAGGAATTACGACTAATTATTAATGTACGGCTTTGTTATAGTGTATAGATGATTAAAAATAAATGTCGAAAAACCTAGTGCCGTACTAAAGTGGGGGTGCCGGAAGTCAGTGATAAGGATAATCTGCTCAGAGATAAGGGTTGCGACCCTTGGCTTTCGACCCCTGCGCTGGAAATATGTATGGCGTTTACGGGTAAAGTATCTGTATATATGTACAAAAAGAATTACGCAAATGCCGTACAATAATAAATGACCTATATTGCTTCTGCAATTATCGGCGAATTAAAAATTTGCACTGACTTCTGCACCACCACTTTAGTACGGCACTAGGTTTTTCGACATTTATTTTTAATCATCTATACACAAGCCGTACATTAATAATTTGTCGTAATTTGTACCTGAGAAATTCCATTCACTCACGTACTCACCTGTACCGCTCAGAAATGACGGCATAGTGCTCAGAGTTATTTTCTGATATAGTAACAGCCTTCTAAGCGTTATTCACGGTGGTTCATTTCACATGTTAATTTTTTCCACGGGCTTGTAGTATAATAACATTTATTTGTGTTGCTATCATGGAAAATAAGATGAGAAATGAGCCTTCATCTAATTTACTATAAAATTGACGGAACATAATGGCCTCCAAATTAAATTAAATGTCACCGGCTCAGCAGCTTTATCGCGTAGCAACATTCCTTGCTGAATAACTTTGTAATATTTATTTGGAAAGGAACCGGCGTTATTCACATTCAAGCTCATTAATTCGTTCCAAATTCCAATATGTAATAAATTTTGTATCAAAAATAAATTGTGCGATTTTCATAGCGAATTCTTAGTCATGTGCTCCTTTCGGTTATGAATTCTATATGCAATGGACGATATAGTAGAAAAGATCTAGAAAATTATATTAAAAACAGATTTATTCTTAAAATCTCAGTTGTGGGCATGACAAGGCAATGACTCAATGAAATCGGTATACCTAAGTCGTTAATATATTTTAAATGGATGCGGCATCACCATAGTTGCACATGGTCCGCAAACTTAAAAGTACGAATTAACTAGAAGCCATCTTCTGCGTTTGCCTTCTAATCATTCATACTCTAGCTAGCTAGTGCAAAATGGCGAGTTTCAGTTCGCGAGGATCTCGCATGTCGGTCTTCAACCCCGCGAAATTACGTTTGACATTTTCGATTTTGTGAAGTGACATTTCTGACTCAATTAAAACATGATTAAAACCAAACGCTGCTGTTAAATCTATTTATTCTATGTCCGCAAATGTTTGTGACGAATCGTCACATGACTCCATTGTTTTCACCACAGAGATGGTCTTAACAGGCTTTATCATTAGCCTTTTTTGTTATTGTTTATAAGAAACGCCGATACCTATACCGGGTGAACTAAACAAAAATTTTCAAATAAGCAGATGGCGCAAATCAACCGAGACGGACAAAAGCATGTTTAAAGTTGAATTACGTTCAGTAGAAGATTCTGTAGGTATATAACATACCACGTGGTCAGCTGAATTCAATCTAAACTTATAGAACGTGTAGAGCTTACTAAATTAAAAAAAAGTTTCAAGTAAGCATAGAAGTTGTAAACTAACGGTTACCGAGAATAACATTCATAAAATTTAATTCACTTAATTTTTTTATATTTATTATATTATTTTAAACTTTTTATTTAATTCGGTAAGCTCTGCACGGTCTAGAAATTAGTATTACGTTCAGCCAAACACATGGTATATTAAACCTATACGGGATGTTCGCAGTCTAAGATTCCGTAGTCAGTACGGTTATATGCATATATCGCATACTAATATGGTGCATTTTTTTGATTTCTGCCAATTTATCTCCGTTCGTCCATTTCGAAAGTAATGTTGGTATAAAAAACACGGGAAATAATTTTGATAAAACATTTACTTCATGTTTTCACGTCGTTTCAGCGAATTCAAAAGTTACTTATTTCAAAAGATCACACCTGAAAAATTACGTCATTTGTATCTATTTTTGCTTCGTTTTGCTTTAGGAGGTTTATTTTATAAAACATTAATAATATTTTACAAAGCTTTTATTCAGTTACCATTTATTTTATTACTTTGTAACGTAATACAAATACAAATGGATAGAAATATGGATAGAACGTGATCACTTCATTAGTTTTGATTTTAATGATTATGATCATTATCTTCTACATAAACAAAAACAACTGCGGGTTAGAAAGCATCATATATGAAATTAATCATCAATCAACTTTGTTTGCGCTCAACGTACCTATTTATATTGACTCAAATATACTTGCATGACTATCAACATCCTCTTACGTGATAAATCATCGCAATAATAAAGATCAATGATCAATTGTCATCCTCGTATCAATGATTATTTTGATAGCAACAATTTTGCCGCTACAAAAAGTTATTGATTGCCTTTGAGTACTGAGTACCTACTGATGCATAGATAGTCTCCAGTCCAGTACACGGACGTCATACTAAAAGGTGTGTCAAATATATACAAGGTAGGATAAGAGCTCATTACCTCATACAATGAAATAGTTATAACTTTTTTATAGGAAAAATATTTATTTTGTATTTTTAGATATTTTGTATAAATGATGTAATTATAAGCTCACTCCTATTTCCCTTATGAAGAAGGCAGCTCAACTTTACTCACTCATTCACTCAACACCAAGACGTAGGTACAAGGTCCTAAGTAGACCTGTTCGGTGCACGTTTCTCCCCTCGCTCTTACCAGGAGATCCAGGCGAGCTTCGTCCCAGAAAATTAGCCTACAGTTCCTTCGTCCCCGCGATCGTGCTTGAGGTTTGTTGTCATAGTTTTCTTTATCCAGGGTACTTAGAAATAAAAAGAGTAGAATAGATAATGTACTGCCGGGAAGAAGCAATGTTTATACAGACAGTGGCTCGAAGACTTCATAATTGCGCAGCCGTGTGTGACCCTGCAGACTTTAATACTTTTTTACTACTTATGAAGTATTATTCTAAAAGAGCTATAACTGAAACGTGTCTGCTGACGCTCGGAAATCTGAATTGGAATTGTGAAACTTTCAAAATAAAAGTGTTTCCTATGAAGAATTATAAAAGTTGGTATTAGAAGCGATTACAATACAAGATGTACGAACAAAGAGATAAATATAACGCGTAGGTAGTAATACGTAACTACAAGACTCCCAAAACAAACAGTTTGTCGTTATTATTCTGCTCCACTCCAGCCACAGGGTTACACTAGAATTTTCAAACCTTCGGATCCGTATAGTAGATAACTGCATAAAATGAAATATCATAGAAAACTAAACCATTTTTGGCCAAATTCAATATGATGTTTTTTTGTGACAAACTTTCTTTCATTTGTATCTGAGCGTTTTCTGTGAATTATAGCAGTGGCAATAAAGAAACGATTTAAATATGGCAGTCAGTGCTATCGATGACTTAAGATAACCCCATAAGATAACCTCAGCAAAACATGATATCGAAATATCACATTTGATTCGTTCCGAATTAATTAGAATAGTGTATGGATGTATATAGAGATACCCGTTGTGACCACAAATATGTGACTAAGAAAACAGTAATGATATTAAAACCAAAATTTTACCGCAAAATGTCTTCCTGTGTAAATGTATAGTCGTCATGGTGTAAAAATCGTAGTGTTTTCCCGCATGAAAAAAGAAATAGAGATTCTAGAATAACATATTACGTGTAAATTATGGATTATATTTAGTAATTTTATTTATACTTTTCGTACTTGAAGAGGCGTGACAAGCGGCAGCAGATCAGCGCGAGGCCATAGACGAGACCAACTTTTTTTTCGTGACAGAGGAATAAACGGTTTATTCAGCTTGTGAAATCTAGTAATTGAAATTTCACTCCCTGATTGCCGACTGATTGATCTGAAAATTATACGCACCTTTAATTCTGATGACAATACAATTATGTATATTCCTCATCAGGAGCATTGTAAATCAAAGATGGCCGCCGCCACAAAACAGAGGAATTACATTTTTTTTTCAACCCATTCAATATGGATGTCAAATGAAAGGGCTTGACAAGTAGCACACAGTACATTTTAGAAAATAATCTCAATCCAAAATGGCGGATCAAAAAGGTTAGACAGTCAATATATTAAAACTAAAATCTAGATTTCAAATTAAAATAAAAGACTTAGTCAACATAGAATCGGGATTCAGTCGAAAATTCGAGTTTGAATTCGAGATTTCGTATAGTGTCGAGGACAGGGTGGTGTTAGGGTTGTTAGTTCAATAATGCATAACACAACCCCATTTCCGGAGTTGTGCATTATAGGTATGTACAGTACCCGGCAATAGGGGCAATAGGGATGGTTGAAACGCAAACAAAAAAAAAAGAAAATTAACAAAAATTCGAACAGATCAAAGTTGAACCAAGTTGAAGCAACTAAAGTTCTTTTTTGGAAATTGACGATGAACATTACGCAGGTGTCCTTGTGAGTGATGTGATATCATTGACTGATTCCAATGACAGCGAAGATAATTGGCCCTTGTGCACATTCAAAATGCCTGTAGCTAACGACTTCGTTGTATTGAAATTTGAGGGCAAACAGACATAATATTTTATTGGCGAAATTCTGACAGAAATGGACGAAAATAATGAGTTCGAGATCGACTATCTATACCGCAGTTCCAAAGTGGACCACAAAGCTGTTTTAGATTTAGAGCCAGATTTAGAATTGTTAGTATCAATGACAGTTATTTAAAAAAAATTCATTAAATTATACACATCATTTAAACATATATGACACTTCTTGGGAATCAATATGTCCACTATATTTATGTTGCTTACTAGGTACTCTATCATAATTTCCGAGTCAACTCCAGCTCAAAATTAGCTGAAATAGGCGAAATCCATTTTCACGCTGTATTTTCATGTTTCACGCTTTTACTGAAGTATTCCATTATTCTTTCTTAAATAATCATGGTTCTCAAGATATTACTTAATATAGATATAATTTAATTAATTTATAGTTTAAATTCAATGTATTGCAACAAACAGTGGAAAGCGTACAGGGGAATTTAGGTGGATATAAATATTTAATGAGCGCTCTTTAATGTATAAGCAAAAACGTTGAGACGGATCGACATGAGAAGGAACAAGCAACAATAATGATGTTTACATTAAAAAAAGTTTATTTTGCTCATAAATAATATTTGCGCGTTATCTATACCGTCCTTACAACTTGTTACAAATGCCCTCATTTCAAACTTCTCTTAGACTATGGTCAGATGATCAGAACGGCACAAGGCCAAGCTGGTGCAATTTTATCTTCGTTAAAACATATCGTACATACTCGGGAAAACAATTGTGCTGCAACATACATGAATCACAGAATAATTTTCTTTATCACGGAACACAAACAAAATATACAGTGTGTGCGGTGCGGTAGGTATGATGTCATTTACAGGTTTTTTTTATGAAGTTATTGACTTGTATTACACATTATTGCATAACTATTGCTGCTAATATGGTAACACGATCAAGTAGATAAAAATCGAAATTATTTCACTGTCTCAATACCTATATAATATGTATGACTTCAACAAGTTGTCGTAGCCGTGACCCAAAAATAAATGATTATTATTATTATTAAATACCATTTTATTGATATTTTAAAATTTGGTATATGTCTTCTTGTCGTTGAATGAGTTCTTAATGTTCTCACACATACGACCCATGCTCACAACTTGCAGGTTTAGGCTACAATTAAGTTTTGAACGTTGCTTCTAGAAAAGCTTGAAAATACAAAGCCGTTGAGCTCTGGTTTCTTTTATCTTCTTTTTTTTTGCAATATAAGAGGCCTGTATTGTACTTGCGTTTTCTGTTCCCGCTGTCATCTTGTCAGTTGAGATCCCAGTGCCGTTACCGTATATATTCCTGTTTCCAAATCTATACATATTATGACCAGTATTTGTATTGTGTCTTATTACCATTTTCGCTATTTAAAGTGGACATCAAATATACATATATATCAAATTTGGAGCTGAATGAATATTATACGTAGGTATAATGTATTTGTAATTACATCAGCATTCAGAATAGAAAGTTTTACTCCTTAATGAAACGCATTATTTACTTATCTTGATATCTTTTCACTTGACTATGAAACGTGCACTGCGCACACTCGCGTAGGCTGCGACTAACAACAGCAACACACCGGAATGCCAACACGTGACGGAGCCGTGGACGGACGATAGGACAGACGAACTCGTGATACTAGGGGCTAGAGGTGTGATTCTATCAGTGAATTTTCGTTACAATTTTCACGTGAACCTTTCGATATTAAGATTGGATTAGATAAAAACTACGCGGCGAAGCCTGCAAGCGAAGTACTGATTATTGAGCACTATACGTCGACCATAAAGGTTACCTACATACGCATTCGAACTCCGAATACAGAACCTGACTCACCTGAGAGTAATTATTATGTAATCATTTATTAGAATATTTTCTTGTAATTTATTTACCCTATTGATTTAAAATTTGTCCGTTTTGTGTACATAGTAACCAAATACTTAAAACAATATTTCTTATTTTATTTCTTTCCGGGTGGAAGTCGCAGAAGTGTAGCGGGCGCATGCGCACATTCCTTCCGAATGACTCATTGAATGCGTCAGCCAGTAAGAGCCACGCAGACTATAGACTAAGATCAGCCGATAGTTTAATCGGATCGGGCTGCATCCACGCATACTATGCAAATTAAATTGTTTGATTAGGAGTGGTTGTACAGACTGTCCAGTAGTCGACCGATTGCTTTGATACGTACACAAATCGCTATTCGATATCTGAATCGGTGGAATAGGTAAAAACAAAACTCGTTACTTTTTCAGCGACATCCCTACGTATACATATAAAAGAAATTTATACAGTGCTGGTCTCTTCTCGAACTTTTCAGTGCATTAACTGTCGATCAAGGTTTGCACAATTACCACTGATATTACACACGCGAAAGCACTGCCTCGTGCCGAAGCTCAGATCGAAACCTGGAGCCAACTGAAAGTATCGTTATTCAAGCAATAGTGTCATACTGAATTAGCAGGTGACAATAGTAGTCGGTAGACCTTTTAACTGAATAAGATGGTCAATTTCAAATCATCGGATACACATTCGATGTATGTCTTTAAGTAACTGATTAAACTGTCGACCGATTAAAAGTCTGTAAACGAAGCTGGCTCTACATATAAGTTTTATTTGAACTAAGGGCCTGTCAGTAGTTAATAAAAAACGTACCCACTAAAAGGGGGAGGCTGTATATACCGCCCAGTGTGACGATGTGTAATGTAAAAAGAAACGTGAAATCGCGGAAATGAGTGAATTTTCCACCAATGTTATTGTTTTTTAATGACCGTGAGTGATCATTGTAGCACACCCTTAAGGGCGAGGGAGTGACTTAAGGTGCCTTTTTATTAGCTGGGGCTGGGGTAGTCTATTAAAACGCGACAAGATTACGAAAGTGGGGGCATCCGTAATGAGTTTAGCTCGATGAAAATGGGCGGGCGCCGGCCGGCCCTCAATGAGGAAATGCGCTATTCATAAAAATAGAGGCAATTAGAAAAATGTAACTACGTGACAAAAATAATAACCTCACAGAGAATAGAGTAGGTTTAAGATGCCATGTAACGGTATTTGTTCAGAGACACATGTCCCAAAAATAATTACTTGGACAACGAATATATGGAATAATATAACGCATACGTAAACTGTGCTTAAATAGTTTTGTCTCAGATTTAATTTTAGAAAGTACTTTAGTCGTTCATCCCTTTCACTCATATCTTTGGCATAATTTGCTGTCACATTTTAGAGTTTAGATTATGAGAACTGTCTTAAGTATGCAATATACTGCATACTTGAAGGGACAGTGTAACCGCCTACATGCGGATAGAGGTGCTAACCTACTCTAATGCCCCGACCCGAGAACAGGCACATATACATAAACTTATAAACACGGAAAAAGAATTTTAAAAATCCAAAAAGTGCAAGCCTCAAGGACTACACTCACGGTTATCCATAATTATCTTTGTAATGGTCATACAAGTTATACTATATTAGTGTAATGGAAAGAGTGTAGAAACGGTTTAAGATGAGATACTGTATATTTTGATTATGACGCATTGTTTTTAGTCTTCACATGAAAAACACTTGATATGTGGACGTTCCGAGAACAGCAAATTATTTGCTTACCTGACCTTACTTCTTCGCATTAACTAAGTTTTAATAAATATATTATTCACATAATATTGTGCGTAGTAAGACAATAGGAGAGTATTGTAGAAATTTGGTTTCTAATATAAATTTGACGCGATTACAAAATGCATCATATTGTATACGATTTTTGAAGTATTCATGCTATTGCAAATATTAAAATAAGTAGAATTTGAATTCATCGCTTTTGTTATTGAGAATTCCTATGGACATATTAAAAACACTTTAACAGGATATTATTATGCCACTTGTGCACACATTTCAAGAAGTCTTGTTGTCACATTGCGACACTATAACACCAAGGTCGACGTGTAGTATTTTATATAGTTACACGCATTATCTATTAGGTATGGCTAGCGGAAACGTAATTTAAATTCTTACTTACCAAAACGTATTTAAATAAAATAAAAATAAACTCAGTGGTAGAGTTCAAAATAAACTAAATTGAAAATAAATTACAGCGTCGTTTAGGATATTAAGTGCTATTCTAAATATATCCCATTGTATAATTATCGTATAGTAAAATTTCATTATACTAGGTGAAGATTGATACCCGCCTCACATTTAAAAAACTCAAAAAACTAGTCAAACGGACCTAAAAATATGCAAAGCTATAGGAAAATGTAGGAATGTTTTCAAAAGTAAATAAATTATATTTGATTTTATAAAAGAAAATTTGGGGCATAAATAAAAATTTCGCATAATTACCATTCTTTTAATAACAGAATTTCATAATAATCACAAATTCAGTAAAATATTTCTCTTTTAGAGTAAATCTTATTATACATCTTTTCTCTTAATAGTCATCTACATATTATGATGTTCTTAACGTTTTTTAACGGCCTTCTAATTTTCTGAATAACGTATTTCTTAAAAAAGTAAAATTATGTATTTGTAATAGTATAATTGAAAACGTCAACAACAATATTAACATCTTACTAAGTGTAATGGTGTCAATAGACTTGTGCGATCTAAATGACCTAGCCATGGGCACAAACGATATAATCGAGTACAAATTTGGAGTCAGTAACAGACAGAAGGGCGTATCAGTAAAAGCGATTTGTCGTGTAATGTTCATAGTTTATAGGAAATGTATTTAATTTAAAATTAAGCATTCGCATTCAAAAAAGACTCAAATTAATCGCTCTTATTGAAAGTCGTCTGGCTCGTTGGTCCAATGTATCTGATCGGCTTTGATTCGAAATCCCGAAAGTTCAAAATCCCGAATTCATAATAGCGAATAGCGAATGTTCACAAACTCGAAGATTAAAAATCCCGAAAATTCTCCACGCGAGTAATACAGATATTATTAAGTACCCCTGGTGCTTTATGATTTTAGTATGGTGGTTAAAAACAATTAGAAATGGGTGAAATTTAATTCTTTAGGTTCCATTACAATCATACCTACATATACATACATCTCAGACATATATCGTACATGTATATGTTGGTGACATACAGGTGAAACTAATAAAAGGGTTTTAAAAATATTTTGTCGGTAATTTTTAGAGTTTCGGGATTGTGAACATTTGGGATTTCGAATCAAACCCATCTAATCGCATTTCAGTACCATACATTAAAATCTCAGATACCAGAATAGGTTTTAACCAAAAGCTGACATTAAAATTCAAAACTAGAATTTTTTGAAAATTTAGAGGTTTGGAGTTTTTAAGTATTTTTTCTTAAATTTTATCTATAGATTTTCAAGAAATAATTGAATCTTTAAAATGAGAGCAGATGTCTATTATCAAATGCCACGCATCAAAACGATAGAAAATGTGAGCCAAATGACAGACTTAGGTTAGTCAGACCGTGCGTCATTATCATTGTTTTTCGGCGAACATTTTGTTGAATCGCACATGAAATGTAATTTCCGTTTAATTTGTTTTTTTTTTTCTAGGACAGTTTCACACGTGCACAGAATGTTACCGTTAATTCCATTTCACTCATCTTTCTCTATGTTATGACAAAATAACAAGGGGTGTACTTTGCGATCTGCGTCGTGTTTTTTATTGTTCACAATTTTATGGCACGTCGTTTTAAATCGATGAACATCGATGAATAAAATATATGTTTCTCCATCGGCAAATTACTACATTCGATATTCGTATAAATGATGGAAATGTATTACAACGGCAAATCTGCCACAATATTTTTTTAAATTTGTAAATTAGTTCCAGGTTTCGCTTTTCATAATGAAACTTTGAAAGTATACCTACTGAAAAACTGTGTCAACTTATCAATGGCGTAAATTCGATATAAAATGAAAAGTGTACCTCGAAGTCTGATGATTGTAAATATTAATATTTCTTATTCGATAAAAGATAAACCACAGACTAAGAAGAAACAGTCAGTAAATTTTTTGTCCTGTCTGTTTTAAATGCATTCTGTGTTCAACATTTAAGTACATCAGGATTTACGGACGTATCACTTATTTCCTAATTACTTGTTTATGTGTTGTGACATAAAAACATGAAGTTATGTAAGTACAATATTTTTAAATAAGTACTAATAAGCACAGAGAAAATATCTGTAGATGTTAATTTAATTACATTTTAGCCTATTAATATCAACATTCCTTTTACATCCCATTACATCTACTTAAGGATGTTTATTAAGTTACCGATTAGGATTATACGCTTTGCTTACCTTAAGAACTATATTAGGAAGGTCCTAATGCTTATAATGATATAGAATGATGAATAGGTATTTTATACCCATGAATAACTTTTATGTTAACAAATAATTTTAATCACAGAGTTCTCATGGGATTAATTTAACTGATTTTCAAATATAAGTTTTGGTATAGTTATTTTACAACGTTAATCGAATTCGAATTTATTTTTCCTAATTTGTATACGTTTGCTTAGGGCCTCGCCACACCCATGAAACTGAGCATAACCGGACGTTACATTGCAAACTAACCACCGATGCACTCCTAGTAAGCCATGTGGATATGTACGCACGCGTCAACGTGTACACGCTAATATCACAGTAAGTCTACCGAGTGCCAGTACGCTACGAAATTCCACTCACACATATTTACGTGGTCGCCATTGTAGTGCTTCTTCGGTTGTTCAGTGACAGGGGTCTAGAGAGGGGAGTAGAGTGAAAGGAGAACTAGGTAGAGTAGAGATTTTTATGACGTCTGCGTTTCTAGTTTAGAAAAATCACGATGCGTTCAGACGTGTTAAAGTATACCTTTTGCTATACTATTATGCAATAAGAATTATGAAAATTTATAATATTACAATTACGATTACCATATAAATACGAACGAAGTCATATTTTACGATTAGCTTATGGTTTTTAAAAGCGGTATAACCAATACAAATATAGTAAATGTTGACACGGTCAACTGTTAGCATAGACAAGAACCACTATCACTGCTTATGCTTAGCGTGTTTTGTTGACTGTTTGACATCGGCAATAAAGTATCCATGTGCCGAAACCCTTTTAGCATCGTATTAAAAGACACATATTCGTTTTACTAAGTGACCTACATTTTGTAAACTTTTCAGTCACATATTATAAATATATGTAGATATTTAGATATAAACATAATTTATTTTTCGTTCTTGCTTAAGAGTCGTCAAAAATTTTATGACGCACTTTGCTATTTAATTAAATTACTTTGATTTCAGATTTCTGAATAAACAACGTACCTAGGTACTTTCAAAGTAAATTAAATCTTGTAATAAAAATTTTAAAATATTAGGTATTCATGCAATTAAATAAACACTGTACGCTATACGCTCGGCATATATGTTAAAAATACTTGAATTTTATTAAACTTCATATATTTTAAGAAATGTCTATTTCAAACATAATATTTTCAGCATTTACTATATGAATTAAAAGTAGTTACACATACAGAGATTGCCATGAATTTTGTAAAATCAATAAATATCTAACTTGGGACTACGATTCGATTAAATTCTTCAAAAATATCTGAATAGTATTAAAAATAATATCACATTTTCATATCACTATAGTATCATAACATTATTTGTACATTGTCCACATGACCTTCACCCTTATCGTATTTAACGGAATGTTCCTTAGAATATAGTTTCTCTTGTATAGCAGCAAATGATTGGCCTTTCGTTTCAGGCAAAAGGAGCAATATGAACACCACACCGGCTACAGACAGAGCCGCGAAGCCCCAAAACGCCACATATTTACCTAAATTATCCGCAACTACTTGGAATAATTTTGTGACTGCGAAAGTCATAAGAGCAACGAAAATCTGAATAAAACACGTAGCTTTTGATTTAATGTTGGTCGGAAATATTTCGGACGTTATAGCGAACGGTACGGTAGCTAATCCAATGGTGTATGAAAATATAAATATCGGGATCACAACTATAGGAATGAAGGTTAAATTTACAACGTATTCGTATTTGGCCTCTTTCAAAAAGAAATAAGCTCCGATTATTATGTTGGCTATGCCGACGCCGCAGGACGATATCAACAAAAGAGGTTTCCTTCCTAATCTGTCAACGAGTTGCGACGAGATGGCCGACGTCAAAAGCTGCACAGAGCCAAATAACATACAGGACTCCGCAGCCCCCAGACCACCGTCTGCAGCTCCAAATATTTGCTGGGCGTACGATATAACGGCTGTGCTGCCACAAAACTGTTGGGTAAAGTATATTCCTAATAGAATTATGAGACCTTTTCTATTCCCTCCTACGGTAATCAGATCTTTCCAGCGGCCTTTCTCCTTCATGTCTTCGTTGACCAACTGGACCATGCCTTCGAGTTCCTCTCTGACGAACCTCTTGCCTCTTAGCTTTTTGAGGGATTTTTCGGCTTGGAAATTGTCTCCACTCTTCAGGTAGTAATAAGGCGATTCCGGCATTGCGCTGAACGTCACCACGAACAGTATGGGGATAACAATATTGAAACTTGCTAAACCCAATATGGACACGTAGGGCCCCACGCAGTATTGTGATAGGATTCCGAACTGAAAATAACAAATGAAACTATATAACAACTGAAAATGTCAACTTAAAATAATATAATTATTTCTCCATAATACTTATTTCCTCTAGTGACATTGGAACCTTAGCACCAACAAAATAATTCCAATATTATGCAAATAATCTGATTAATAAACTCCACTACTTTGTTGTACGGTGACATTGTTTGTTGACCGATACATAAATCTCAAGCTTATCGCTACATTTTTGAAGTACCTACAGCTCGTCTTTCGGAATGCATCTTTGCTAATAACTGGACATCCAATTAACTCATGTGGTTTGGGTGATTTATATGGTAAATCATGTAATCGACATTTTCATTTTGGTAAATATACGGCTACAGCCATGAAAGTATGAATTGACTAGAAGCCCTCTTCTGCGTTTACCATCACTAGATGGTAAACGCAGAAGAGGGCTTCTAGGGCGAACTATCGCCCGAGGAATCCCCGCGCGCCAGTCTTCAACCCCTCAAAATTGCGTAATGTCACTTCGATAATGTGAACTGACATTTATGACTCTATTAATTAAAACCAAACTATATGGCTACAGCACACTAAAGGTAGAAACGTAATTATAGACAATGGCCAAAAAGGTAAAGAGTGATTGACATGCCTCGATTACGAACGTATTGGTTGAGTTGACTCTCTATTAACTGTTTAAATAAAATCGAAACACCACTCACTCACTCACTCACTCATAATCAACGGCGATGCTAAACCGTTGAAGGGAATCGCACGAAATTTGGACATTATGTTTGTTTTGTGACATAAGTATTCGCAGAGAACGGATTTTTTGAAATTCTACCCCTACGAAGGTAAAATGGGAAAGGTAAGTTTGTATGAAAATCCGTAATTTTTCAAGGTACATAAATAATTTTAATAAAATCTGATTTCACTATAGTACTTTTTTCATTGTACTTTTTTTCAGAGTTTATCGAACCCCGAAAAATAGGAAATCATAAAATAGTAATTAGTTTCGCGTAACTTTAGTTTTGATACAAATTTTCTAAAGTAGCAAATCTGTATCAAAAATAAAACGTTCTTTTTTAAAGAAATAACAGTGTGGGTCCATATTGAACTTTGTTGTTTTGTTATCGTATAAAGTTTATTTTTATATTTTCTTGATGAATACAATATTTTCACTTTTAGATAACTACTGTATATTTAGGGCATACTATATGTAAATAAAACAAGACAAAACAGAATAACTGTTCAAGGAGGACCTGCTATCCCAGAATAGCTTTTGGAAACTGCAATAGTTATGTTTTGCGACAGCGATAGAGCGTTATTCGTAACGACTTAGGAAGTCTTCATTTAAATACCACGAGATATATTGAATATTGTTTTTCGAAATGTCTATAAAGCTCAAATTTTGACGATTTTGGCTGGCGTTTCATCGTTTGTAATGCCTGGTATTGTACACTAATGTATAAAGTATGTTTGACTCTAATGTATAAATAGAAACAAATAGATAATCCTGTTACAGCTGACAGCTCTGTATGTGTGGTATCCGACTCAGATAGTGGCAAGCAAAGGAGAGCGACCAGTTTTCCGTTTAAAGCGTATTATACCCATGTTTAAATAACACAAACGCAAAATAATAAATATACCTACACTATGAATTACTTTGAACCAAACACAGTAAATGCTAACGGAATTTTTTTATAAATTGACTTTACCTTAGACATAACGGTGATGAGGGTGGCCATTGTGCCTCGCACTTCGTCAGAAGCTATTTCGCCCAGGTACATGGGCGCAGAGGTGTAAGCAATCCCATAGCCCAGTCCTGAGATGAGTCGAGATACGTAGATAGTGGGTACGTTGCGGGCTAGCATCACCAACACCCAGCCTATGATGTAAGGCACTGCCGCCAGTAGCAGCGTTCGCTTCCTACCGATTTTATCTGCTAGGTACGACGCGGGGATGGGGCTTGCAGCTGCAAATATAAGTAAAATAATCGTTCATTAACATTTAAATAAAAATTAATTGTTCACTTGGGCTTTGCTAATAGATAGGTACGCTTATTTATCATAATGTGCAATGTTGGGCCTGATGATTATTATCAGACGCGCGTAATATAGTAGTTAAAATGCCCGTAATTGTTATGTTCATTGGCATGTTAAAATTAAAAAAAAAAACTAAAGCCTCATAAAGTATAAAAATAACCAGGTCTTCTTTTAATTATGGCCATTTCCGTAGACACAT
Organism: Luffia ferchaultella; assembly: GCA_949709985.1. Classification (NCBI taxonomy): domain Eukaryota; kingdom Metazoa; phylum Arthropoda; class Insecta; order Lepidoptera; family Psychidae; genus Luffia; species Luffia ferchaultella. The sequence goes on along the minus strand of OX453240.1, from coordinate 16,201,094 downwards.
CAAACGAACTAGATTTGGTATCATGACACAAAATCAGAGCGTGAATTCTTCTGCATCTGTTTACACCTATATAGCTGTTACCGTGAACAGCCGAATGCGAGAGAAGCCCATACATTCTATGTCATACATGAGCATCGCATCATAGTAACAATTACTACATTACATTACATTACTAGTACTAGTAAAACCTTGAAGTAAGATAGTGGTTAGTAAAATGCCGTATAAACCCAGCTGAAAAGGCTTGTTTCCTTGATTAAGATTTGCACTAAATTTGATTTAGTGCAAATCTTAATCAAGTGCATCTAACTATAGATGTAACAGTCAAAATCTGAATCAGACATCCAACGAAAACGGCGCGGAGTTATAATAACAAGTAACAGTTTGTCAGAAGATCCGTACACCCGAAATGGAGCACGGCACCCTTATAGATTCATTTCGGTGTCTATCTACCCGTATGTAACAACCTATTTTCTTCGAATCAACTGTCCGAAAAAGATGAAAGGTCATACACAGGGTTTGGAGACCCAATTAAGGACATCTAGCTCAAATAAACGAATTTTGATTTATGGAGTTATTTTACCCCAAGCGATTTAAAAATTACAAAAAAAATTCAGTGCATCGTGTGACACTTACTGAGAAGTAGAAACTGCAGTAGACATGCAGTCGGTTTTCATATGTTTTTTATAGTAAATACTTATTATTACTTTTTAATTTTTTTTTGTATTTTCAGGTACCTACTTACAGAATTGTAATTTCCAGTCACATAGCCATAAAGTTAAGTTCAAGACTGGGGTGTTTGTGAGTTTTGTGATTATGAGCGATCGTACCTGAGCCTAGAATCATGAGCGAGGTGATCCATGAACTTTCGTCGTCGGTCGTGTGTATGGGCGATTCCGGCCCCAACAGGATGGGCAATGTGGGCGATGTCCAACCGACTGTGGTGCCCGCCGCTGCCGTGATCAGGGTTGCTGGGGAACACCACACGTAATAATTAGTTCAATGGACCATTTATTTCATACGTAGGTTTATCTTCAAATAAAAGACTTTGTTACCCTCGACTAAAACTGTTATTAAAGGCTTTAGTATTGACAAATTACTTTGATTGAAGAAGCGCCGATAACTATATGCGCTGCGCTGCTTGATCCGTACAACATTCGTTTCGAGTGTCGTTGACATGAGACTGAGTATTTGGGCATAATTGTGCACCCTCGTCTATAGCATTTGAGCATTTTTAAATATCAATCATAACTGTCAAAAATAAAAGTAAAAATTGTTCGAAGAAAACACTCAAGGATATATTGGACAAAATTACAAATATATGTTTAGTTCCCAAGTGGTTCCCAAAAACTACTTTGTCTACTATTTTGAAGGTAATTTTGAGGTTAATTTTTAAACTTACTAATTTCTCAATTAGAAATATAATTTGCAGATAATATTTTTCGACTTTCTTTATTGAAAAACATTAGCACCATTGATTATGAATTTATGTAGGTAGGGTACATCCGTGCTTATGTACACAAAATTAAATTAATGCATATCAATGTACGTGACAAGAATTGGCGAGATTTAATTAGTTTAACTCAAACACAATATACATATCTTAGGTATTTGCATGTAAACGAGCTGATTTGGGCAACGGGTGAACCACATATATACATGCGTATATAAACCTACTAGCGACCGCCGGCAGCTTCGCTTGCGTAGACTACAAATTCCTGTTATAGGGACTATTAACGTTCGAGATGGTTTATACGTAGTTTTTGCTGGAACCAATTTTGGTTACACCCATTCAAACTTTCAATCTTCATTCCCCTCCCACTCTTTAAAAAAACCGATACAGTTTTTCATCTCCCGTTTCCCACCCTTAAAATAAGGAAATCTTAAAACCCTGAAATACGTCATTATTTAAGGCCCTCCATTCCCATCCTTAAGTTTGAGATTTTTAAAAAAGCCGTTCTTAATTTAATGCTCACGTTATAAAATAAACCTATGTTCCAAAAAGCTTCCTAGACTTAGTAGTTTCGGCTGTAAGTTGATAGATCAGTGAGGACAAACGACAGGCAGATTGACAGACAAACAAACACAAAAAGTAGCTTATGACACTCTTGACAACCTTCTTTCACGTCTGCAAAGTTTCATTAAAATCTGTTCAGCCGTATTGGAAATTAGCTCGAATAGATAAAATTGAATTGAATAAACACATAGACGTACAGACAAACAGACGGACAAAAAGTAGCTAATGTCAAATCTCTTGACAACCTTCTTTCCCGTCTGCAAAGTTTCCTTAAAATCTATTTAGCCGTATTGGAGATTAGCTCAAATAGACAGATACACGTACAGACAGACAGACGGAGAAAAAGTAACATTTGTTAGTTTTGACGACTTTCTTTTCATACTTGTGATGTTTCATTAAAATCAGTTTAGACAGATGGACGTACAGACATACAAAAAGTTCTGTATGTCACTTTTGACTACATCCTTTCTATATGTGTAAAGTTTCATCATAATCGGTTAAGCCGTTTTGGCCGAAGCCGATTTGCTCGAATAGACACTTCGTTTTTCATATATATAGCCTATAACCCTCCGCTAGATTCAGGCTATCAAAGGCAAAAAGAATTTTTCAAATCCGACTGGTAGTTTCAGAGATTAGCCTTTCAAACAAACAAACAAACAAACAAACAAACAAACAAACAAACAAACAAACAAACAAACAAGCTCTTCAGCTTTATAATAAGTATTTCTATTATATACATTAATAGATTATAAGATAATAAGAAAATAAGATATTACTGAAAACCGTATCAAAGTCTATTGCGTGGTTTGGAAGTAAAAAGTTAACGAACAGAGGTAGACAGCGAATTTATTTTCTCCCGCTATAGTTTTCATACTTCGATAAAAACTAAGATATTAATTTAAATTGTATAGTGTAAAGGGCTATTATAATATGCATGAAATGCTTAAGACAACTAACGTATTTAATTTGATAAAGATTAATATCACGTTCAAAAAACATCTTCGCAAATAGTACATTATGTTAGAACAATTGGATTGTCATAAAAAAGGTTATAGTAAGTTAACCTGAAAAGATACACATATGCTGTTGCGGACTTTTGGTTAGAACTTTTAAAGGGGAACAATTCTGTAATGCATAGTTTTTGCTTAACATCAACCGTTTACGCAGCGCGCGCGACGGAAGCTCTGAAAAGGAATAATTTTTCCCGTTTTTGCAACATTTTTCATTGATGCTCCACTCCTATTGGTCGTGGCATGATGTAATATAACCTATAGCCTTCCTCGATAAATGGACTATCCAACACAAAAATAATTTTTCAATTTGAACCAGTAGTTCTTGAGATTTGTGCGTTTAAACAAACAAACAAACTCTTCAGCTTTATAATATTATTAGTATAGATATATCACATTAGTTACGCGAAGAACAGCCTCACTTTGCTTATTGTATTAAATTTAACACGTTATCAGAGTATATCGGTAATACTATATATTGATCTTAGATAATAAGTGTTATCGTTTCTCCCGTTATTTACAGATAGAGCAATATAGTATGTAATACACTCGTGTGGTATCGACGTGCGAGTGACGTTGATATTGCCTTGACATCGGTATCAAATAACTGCTGCAGCGACAAAAGACCGCCGCTGAAAGAAAACAAAGCGCTTCCCGTCATCCCTCTGTGACGCAGACATGGGTCACTCCGATACCGCTAATGAAGCGATATGACGTACGCGTCAGTTCTTTTTTTCATGGAAGAAAACCATTAAATTCATCCTGAGGGCAGACTAAACGACGTCGTCTAACAAGAGCTTCGTAATGACGTGATGATTATTATTGTTTTCCTCACTGTCACCAAAAAATTGCATATTAAAAAGAAATAAAAGCCGACTTCAAAAACATTAAATACAGTTGTAAATTATATTTTTACTTACTTAAAAAAAAAAGAACATCAATGGGCTGTATATAGTTTAAAAAGTCGAACCCAAGACATTCGTCAAGTATGTTATTATTATTTTTTTGTTGAAATATATTTTATTTGCGTTTAGTATGATTAGGGCTTCCAAAAGTGCTGCTCAAATGAGACAGCCCCGTTTAGAGAAAACTGTTGACAGATCGCGGTCGAAGTATACCCCGGAAGTAGTGAGAGTTTTCTAAATCGGTCCATAATATACAGTGCACATAATCACCTAATAATCTAACCATAAATTAACGTAACATAATAACTGGTGTCTTAGTGCTAAACCTCAGTGAATTAAATTAATTTTGTAGCCTATATGCCGATATTGCCGACAATTTAACGCGTCAATTTAGAAACGAAAGATCATTTATAAAGCATATTCGGTCGCTTAATCCGCGTGCCCATCGATGTTTTCTATGGCTGGTACATATACTTTTGTTCTAATTTTTATTCTTGATGTACACTTATTTGGACTACTTCGCAATAAATATATTAATCGGCTAGTCTTTGTGAAACGAATAAAATGTGGAACTTTATTTAATACGGTCCTTATGACATCAAAACTTGGATCATAAGGTTGTATTTTACGGGCTAGACCCTTTTACTTTACACCAATCACAAACGAGCGTTTTGTTTGTAACGCATGCCTAAACCGCGAAAAGCAGTCCCGCTCCCCCCATTATTACATTTGAAGTACCTAATTTTAATCGCAAATGTATTGAAAAACTCGTATTCGAAATGTATTGAATGCTCGTACTTAGGAAGCTTATAAACACCTCGAATATAAGATGCTGTTTACAGTACTTCCATCATAATGTTATTACATTATGATGGAAGTACTGTGAACAGCATCTTATAATATTACGACGGAATATTTTCCGTCACCAAAATATATGCTTGGTCATCAAATTGTATGCTCTAGTTAAAATATTTACTAAACAGATTTTTTTCATTCTCAAATTAAATTAAATTGCAGGTATGAATGCCCAAATCAAAATCAATATGTAAGCAAAATGAAAACTTAATCACCATAAGCTATCCCCTAATTAAAAGCTTTATTAAATAAATATTTACAGAATACTTTGTTGATCTGTTCCCAAGTAAATGAATTACGGGACTCTAACGTATGATTTTTACATTTTCGATTTCCATGAATTGTATTATATTTATTATTATGTATTATATTTATTATTATTATATTTATCATAAAAATAATAGAGAATATTCGTTACTATCAAATCGTATAATGAAATATGCTCAAAAATTTACGACATAGCTACCACCGCCGACTTTTCTTTTCCACGAGCGTGGCATTTAAAAATCTGTAATATCTGCGTTTAGTTGTTATTATAATGAGGTCTGAAGGTGGCATGCGTGTTATTTACGGTTTTTCCATACAAACTTTAACACCAAATTGCTAATTCATTGGATACTCGTGAATTAGCAATTTCGTGCTGTGAGACCATATTATTTGAGTCTTCGAACTCTACTAAGAATTTCACAAAAGGCTGTGAGTATTAAATTTAATTTCCAATCTCGAGACTATATTTTTAACGATTTGAATTTTAAAAACGACTCAACTCGTGTAAAAATGTGCATGTATTTTACCTCCTTAAGGTTTAAATTTGCAAAAAGTCTGTAGTTACTGTATTTAGGTAATAATTAAGTGGAGAAAAATTAATATAAATACGCTTTTTTTGATTTCTAACAAACAGAATAAATACTAATTTTCAATTTTTAACTTTAGAAATGACATAACTCTCGTAAAAATATTCAAAAGTTCTAAAATAAATCTTACTGGATTCCTAACTGTAGACTAAATACGAATTTTTATGGTTTTAACATTATAGAAATAGCGTAATTCCTATATACATTTTCATCCCCTATTTTACTCCCATGAGGTATCTAACTCTTTCTTAATTTCTAAGCGAAGGCTCATCAAGTTTTCCTGCAAACTTATATACCTTATTTTATATTAAGTATTTACTCTCTTAGGGGTCGAATTTCGTAGAGCCTATGGGTGCTTACGTCACAAAAGGAACCTGTTGTTTAAATTTCATCTAATTAGTTTCAGTGGTTTCGATTTGACGTTGATGAATCAGTCATTAAAAACGGTCACAAGAAGGTTAGAATTTTCACACAATCGTAGTAGGTACCTAATATATTCATTTGAATTTGGTTGAACCGATTCAAATTATATCTCGTACAAAGGAAACGATTTATCGTTGTCAGTACCGTGCTACTTTTTTAACCGACGAAAAAAAGAGGATGTTTTTAATTATATAACTATATACCTATTTTGACGACCGCTAGACCTAGTGGGTAGCGACCCTACCTACGAAGCTGAGGGTCCCGGGTTCGAATCTCAGGTCGGGTCAGTATTTATGATAAATATTGATACTGGTACCGGATCTTGGTTGTTATATGTATGTGGTGTCTTCGCTTGGTACCCACAACACAAGCTAATGTTTAGTTTTGGGGCCTAGATGTTGTTGTGTAGTGTACGTTATTATTATTATTTTTTTAATCATCGGGAATAACTTTTCACAATATAGTCCGATTTGGATGATTCTTCTTTTTAATACTTAAGGTATGCATCCAACTTGTTTATGTTTAAATTTAAAAATAAAATTCCACGCCTAAGGTAGAAAATAGGGGAACTTTTTACAGAACAGTTAGATTTGCTGATTCTTTTTTTGGATACAATAAACCTTGAGGTTAACTAATAACAAATAAAACTGACAAACGAAAAATTAAAATTTAATTTAAGAAATTTAAATTAAGAAGTAGTCCATATAGTTTAATCGTTAAGTTCTACTAATAGGACTAAACGGGGAAAAAATCCTTTTATTTCTACTAGTAGGAACCGGTGTAAAAAAGTAACTGAAAACCAGAAAATAAATATATTAGTTTTAATAACTAAGTTCGTAAACTAATAAGTAACTAATTTTGAGTCGCTGCTAAATAAAAAAAAATAACAACAAACAAATTCATTACGTAAATATATAATGATGGCAGTGGGATGCGCAGTTTAACGATTTAATGATTTTTATTGTTTGTTTGCCGCCGGCCGGTTCAAAATTAGTTAAATTAGTTGAGGAGCTAAGTTATTAACACTAAAAAGGTTTATTTTGTCGTTTTAGTTAAGGCGGTGGAGCTACAGCGCTAGATAATAAAAAAAACGTCAAAGGTGCGACGGAAACGAACAGGGTATTTTGCATTGAGGTCGTTAGTTGAGTTTCTGGCCCGTTGTCCAACCGTATGACGTTCATTACCAGTATTGTCTTGGAGAACTGCTATTTCCTTCAGCAGTACTTGTTGATAAAATGTGGTCGTTTTTTTGTATATTTCCCAAAACTATGATTAATATAGGTAACGAATATTTTAATTCACACTAAGTGCAAATTTGATTGTCTTAGAGTATATTGGATCCTGCTTTAAATGAATATTTACATAATTGCGACTACCTGTAAAGGAAAGGATCTAAGAGGATTTGACACAAGACATACATGAAAAGTTAAGCATTCATCTTCCTAGTTACTAAAGTGACTATTTCAGTATATGTTGCTATAAAATGAGACATTAATTAGTACAGAAATAAAGTCTGCAACTTAGTATTGTGTAAATAAAATACAACTACGATTTTCAGTGATTATATTCGAACTATCTGCAATATTCATTCGCTCTGTTATTGTTTCATGGACACACATTATTTTACATACCTATACATCACATTATAAGAATGGTGTATAAGTATTTTTATATAGAAATGACAAATAAAAACAGTCCGAGTTTAATCAACCCGTAATGGAAATACGGTCAGTAAAGCTTTGTGAACAAATTAATTGATGACAATTGAAGAATTTGGAGAGAAATGAGCTTCTCGGCTGCAGTCACGAACAATCTATTGCGCCGGCGACGCTCGACTGAGAAATTCGTTAAAAACACGAATACTTAAGTTACGAAGTGATAATGATCACCTAACGAATTAGTTTGTAGGTGCCATAGCGGTTGTATTGAATCTCAAGTGTCTCTAGAAGAAAAGCCATTGAAAGAAATTCTAATACTATAGTAATCTGAAACCGAACTGATAGTTTTAGAAACGATTAATTTGACGTAATGGAGCCAACAGCCATATATCACTCTTTTGAGATAATCACGTTTTTATATGTACAAGTGGTCGCCCAGCGGCGATGTTAGACCGTACTCACTTTTTTTGAAATCACGAATAATAAATACGCGAGAGTAAGTAAATTCAAATTGCATCAAAGGACAAACTATTAAACTCGTATGGTTGACTGTATTCGTAACGCATATTAGGTATACATAGATTTTAGCTTTGTGCACTTCTACTCCACATAAACTTTAACTATGCCAAATTTTACACTCTTCCGTGCGCGTAGTACCTATGTTTAAAAAAGGATTGAAAGCTTTTCCTTCATCATCATCATCATCAGCCCATGTCTCTCCACTGCAGGACATATGCCTCTCCCAAGGCTCGCCACCACACGCGGTCCTCCGCCTTTCGCATCCAACTACCCCTGGTATGGTGCTTCAGGTCATCTGTCCGCCTGGCTGAGGGGCGTCCAACGCTTTGCTTTCCGGTACGTGGCCTCCATGCGAGAACTCGTCTACCCCATCGGTTATCAGTTCTACGGCAAATGTGACCGGCCCATTGGCACTTCAGCTTGCTGATCGCTTCGGCTATGTCGACAACTTTAGTTCTTTGACGGATTTTAGTGTTTCTGATTTTATGCATCAAAGAAACACCGAGCATTGCCCGCTCCATAGCACGCTGAGCGACTTTAAATTTGTGGATCAGTTCTGCCGTGAGAGTCCATGTTTCGGCACCGTACGTCATTGTAGCGAGGACGCATTGGTTAAAGACCTTGGTCTTCAGACATTGTGGTAGTGGCGACGAGAACAGATGACGAAACTTTCCGAAAGCAGCCCAGCCCAGCTGAATTCTTCGGTCGGCCTCTTTGTTGTAGTTGTGTTTGCCTAACTGGACCGTCTGTCCTAAATAGACATAGTCTTGCACAACTTCTAGAGTCGCACCCTCTACGGTTACCGGTCTCGGGAGAATATGTTCGTTATTTTCCTTCACGTATCTATATATAGATGATTATCAAATCAAATGGTTTGTTTCCCTGTTAAAGTAACAGATTTTTCAAAAATGTGAATATGCAGTTTTGTTTTCTCAAAAATCGAGTTAATGATCTTTTAAACACTTTTCGCTATTTCTCATAGTTTTGGATTTGGCCATACAGTCTCATTCCAAAAACACCTATATATATATTTTAGCTTTCTGCACTCCTACTCCACATAAGATTTAACCATGTGAAATCTCACACTCCTCCGTGCGCGCATTATGCTTAAAAAAAGTTTTTCCTTCACGTATTTATATATAGATGTTAAAATGAATATAAATGAATGAAATCTGTTTCAAATGAAATTCTGTAAGTTATAGAAATTACAGCATCATCGCCTATTGTAACTTCTACTTTCTTTATGTTAAAAGAGCGAGATTGTCTATAACTATGTAGCTGCACAGAACCCAAAGAGATGAACGAAAATAAAAACAACATACAGGTATTAATGTCGTATTCTCGTCAATAGAGCAACCGTAAAATAACTTTGGTCACATCGAACTAACATGTCATTTGTCTAGGCTAGTCGAATGCTCGAATCGATGCGATTTGTAGAATCGACTTTATCAACACGATTTTAATAATAAAGATGGTTTTATGCTTGCTTCACAGGATGTGGCGCGCAAAAATGACGTATACATCTCCATGAAAAACAGTCAACATGTATACTACTTAAAGTTTTGTATATGAAACGACACTTTTTGGCAAAAATAGTTATTTCACAGGTACCGTGTATTTTTCTGGGAGGAAATTTAGCCTGTGTGTTATTCCAAGCCTGCGTACTAAATTTAGTCAAAATTTTTTCAGTTATTATAGCACAAAAAATAGTTATCCCACAGGAAAAAAGGCAAAACCTTTGTCTATACAAAAATCACGTCGATCCGTTGTTCCGTTGCTGTGTGAAAGAAGGACAAACCAACAAATACACTATCGTATCTATTCATGATATTATCAGGGATTCGGTAATCCGTTACGACATATTCAGTACAATTATTGTCGTTTAAAATTTTTGCTATATTCATTTTATATATTATTACAAAATGTACAAATTATCACAATATATTATTCATACATGATTAGCACAACAAAAGTACCTACGCACTTAATATTCTTGAACAAATCAGTTGTTTACGGTTTAAAGTACATCTTCTATTTGGTAGACTGTAACAAAAGTAAAACGAGCAATAATGGTTTGAAATATTTATGATTGCTAATAGAATCTTCTGTTAGTAATTTGACACGGCATCGGATAACGAATATTCAGACAGTTAATAAGATTTAAATGAGATACCTATAGATTTACATAAAAACATTTAAAGCAGTAAATATCATTTTTAAACTAATACAATGAGAAGAAAACAACTGTATGATTTAAAGTCATTTTTTTTAACAATTTTGCTGATTCCCCTGGTATTTTGATAAATAATACCATTCTTTTTGATAAAATAATCCTATGCATAGGAAACCGACCTGTTTGATTGTTTGTTTGTCTTTTATTTCGTCGAATTTCTTAAATGTCTATATAAACTGCAATTGAGAGCCGACCATGTTTCATTAACGGGCAGTCTTCGAATTGATTTGGCACACAAGGTTTATGTAAAAGTGCATCCAATTTAAAGGATTAAATTATTTTTTTAACCATGTATTCATAATATCACTACACGTGTAAGTGAAAGGTCTCGAAATTGAAAAATAAAGATCTGAACGGTCTAAGTTGTTATTCTTTTATAATGTCATAAAATTTACAGCAATTTTAGTTTTCCGCTCTCGATACAAGTATAGCCATTTTTATGACGAGAAGTGTAAACAATATAGCGGATAAAACAAAATATATAAAAAAAAATTATATTAATAATTCTTTTCACACTATTATTCTACATACATACACAGTAAAATTATTTCACATTTAAATAGATTAAATAATTCAACTTAAAGGGTTAAATCTACTTCATAATCCTATTTTTAAGAACAAAAAACAGTTTATATTAATATGTTATGTAGATTAAAAACCAATGTAAATAATACAAATGATAAAAAATATGCAGGTGAATTTATAAGCACACCAGCAGCATTTTCCGAAATGCATTTGGTAGGTTTAACTTCTGACTTGATTCCTATGACGGCTCATTTACCTACCCTTTGCTATTTGAGTACCTAACAAATATACTCATCTTAATAATACAAATACAATATGCAAGTGCAGTGCATTTTGGGAAAAGAAGTCGTCTCTGTTATACCAATTAAATATAATTCGGCACCCAGTAGAACGTATGAACGACGCTACGCAGCAAAAATTAAGATTTTTAGCACTGTAAATAATGTCGATTTACTGTAAACCTTTTTACAGATATTGATTTATAAAACAACTCATTCCAATAAGTTACAGTTCCGTTTCTGTAGAATTCGATATTTGAAAATCATTTAAAAAGTAATAAATATACCATTTAAGTAAAAAGATAATGTCGGAGAGAACAAGGTCTGGATTAAACGCTGGCAGAAGTTAAATGTTGCGGAGCTCTTAAATTTTCTTTTAGTCTGCTTTAGTGACCTCGATGTCCTTTTCGCTTTAACATTCGGAGGGGAGTCGATTTTAAATCTTATATACGACTAGGCGGATGATCCTAGGTTTTGTCTTCCTTCGGATTTCAGCCGTAACAATAGGAAAAGTAGAAAGAGCTACGTTGCGCATAAAATTGAATTATAAATAACATGATCATTTTCAATGCGAATAAAAATATCATCACTTGGATTATCATTGTGTCATTATGACTTTGCATCTAAGAGTTATAATAGAAAAATTGTAATTACTATTCCAGCACTGATTACTTAGCAAGGTCACTGCTAATAGGTCTAAGCAGAATACATATCACGCAAGTGGCAATTACTCTCGACGTACAAAATAGCGCAAATTACTAACGTTTTAGTGAATTCTCATATTTTTAACCTTTAATGAGGGTATCATAATAACCTATAGTTGTAAGTTATTGAGTTTCTGTGAAAGTTAGATCCAATTTATTGTATAATATACTGTAAACCTTTTACGGTTACGTCTTCCCTATCTCAATAAGTAAACACATCAAGGGCTATGCTATTTCTCAAGATTCAAGCTATATACGTATTTAGTATTATTACCAAATATTAGGTCTTAACCTATGAAGCTGCCGTTCTTCAGTACTGGTCATTTCAAATAAAAAAAAATTTGATTGGCTGTGAATTGTAAATTCAAATTAATTTTGTTTTAAAAACAGGACATTCTTTTCACAAAGTTAGTCTTTTGTTTATTGATTAGCGTTGCGTTTTCATTACATTTGAACATTTTTCGTCATAATGGACCCTTTAAATATTCGTGTAATTATGGAATATGAGTTCCGTCGTGGCACTAATGCGGCACAAACGGTACGTAACATCAACAACGTTTACGGAGAGAACGTAAAAATCGAACATACAACCCGTTATCGGTTTGGCCGTTTCCGTTCCGGAAATTATGACTTCAATAAAGAACCTCGTGGTCGTCCGGATACTTTGGTCAACAATGATGAATTGAAGGCGATTGTGGAAGCTGATGGTACTCAAACTACAGCTGAACTAGCAACAGCTTTAAACAATATTGGACCATTTACGACAAATTGGCAAAGTAAAAAAGCTCGACCTGTCTCGCATTGCTCAACAGGCATAGAAATGAAGGAATTTTGAACTGGATTATTTCCTGAGATGAAAAATGAATTCTGTTCGACAATCGAAAGCGCTCAGCAAGTTGATTAGATACTGGTTCAGCATCAAAGGAATATGTTAAACGAAAAATAACCCCTAAAAAGGTGATGGTCAATGTTTGGTGGTCAAGTGCCGGTGTGATTCATCACAGCTTTTTACAAAATAGCATGAGTATTTCTGCAGATGTGTACTGTGAAGAACTAAAGGCAATGATGGAGAAGCTTGGACGTCTGCGACCAGCTTTGGTCAATCGGTCGTCCCCGCTGCTCCTTCACGACAACGCGGCGACCCCATACTGCACAACAAACAGTCTCCAAGCTGCTAGAGTTGGGGTTGGAAGTTCTCGCATCCGCCATATTCACGAGACCTTAGACCTACCGACTATTACTTTTTTCAAAATTTGGACAACTTTTTAACGGGGAAAAAATTCAATTCGCGAGAGACAGTACAAAATGCCTTTGAAGAGTTTGTTGCCTCCCGTCCAGTTGATTTTTACAAGAAAGAAATCAATAAACTGCCACTGCGTTGGCGAAGATACATTGATTGCACGGGTGATTACTTTGAACTTATTTCATACAAAACGGCAACTTAAGGTTAAGACTTAATATCATCAAAGTCGGCTCTGTGGTTTAGCCGTGTGACAGACTGTAACAGACAGACAAACAAAGTCACTTTCGCATTTAATATTTTTGTAGTAGTAAGTAATTTATATTGTTTTAAGAAACATATTCACATAACTGATATTTGAAATGTAATAAGATGTAAAAATATTTCGATTCAAATAAGTCAAAATATTTTTGTTCTACTCAAACAGACTCAAGGCCGCTGCTTATTTTTTCAAATGGTTTGATACGGAAAATTTATTGTCAGTGTTGTTCAAATATTTCACTTCATTAATTGATATTATTATAGAGCAAATAGATGAAAATTTGTGAAATGCATATTGAAATGAAATGTGTAATAAAAGAATATTGGTAAGTTTCTTTATGAAAAGGAAAAATATACATATAAATGTGATACATCGAATGAAAACTGCGCCAACACATTGATATGCCTAACATGTTCACTTACTGTTTTCCTGCATGACAATGATCCAGCACATAACTACATTTATTTGCAATAAAAAAAATCACATTATTTTTGTTTTGTATTGTACTAAACGCATATTGAGTGCATAGAAAATTACTCAATTTGTGTAAATAGAAAAATTTTATGAAGAACTTTTTAACTTTTTCCCCAAACAGACCTCGATTGATGATTCTCGATCTGTAAACTGAAAAACCATTTTTTTCAGGTCAAATCTTCGATATTTTTTAATGCACAATCATACATCATTTATTTACCTAGTAAGTCTACGAAATTTCATTTAGATAACAACATAATATAAATAAGTAAAAAATAAATCCGAACGTAGGTTTTTGGGTATGCACGAAATATTAGATTCATCAATCCTTTTTAATTTTAGCGAACTGGACTGCTAACTTATATATTAGTAAGTTAACTTACTATATTAGTAAGTGTATGACAAATGGTCTTAGAATTTCTTTAACTAGTACTGTAAAAAAAATGTGGTCCATGCTGTATAAACGCAAAAAAGTCGTGCGCAAAATCGTCGTCCACGCGTCATAATTTAATGAAAATAACAAAAAAACCTATAAAAATGAAATTTGAGGTGTATCACCCAAACACAATTTTTATATTTTATTTTTGTTTGTAATAAAATTTCGAAAATTCCCTTATAAACCTATGTACACGCTTTCTGCGTCCAAGCGTGCTCAAGGGCTTCTCGACGATGGACAAATTACAGGGGCTCTTAACCCTTAGAATAACTTTTTTTCCATTCCATTCCATCAGCCCTTTTTATACCCCACTGCATGTGCTTAGGTGATGGCCACAACTTAAATACAAGACATAAGCATACGTTATCAATTCCCAGGTTCAGGCTCTCAAAGGTTAATAATTCTTTCATGGGAAATTGTATCCGTTTTTATAATAAAATTCCAAAAGAAATGTTAGACTTGAATTCTAATCAATTTATAAAGCGAGTTAAAGTCCAACTCATGAAAAAAGCTTACTATTGTATTACCGAGTATTTAAATGATAAGTGCGCATGGACATCATTGTAATAGTTGTAAGACTTTAAATTAAAAAAGAAAAAACAATTAAGAAAAACATATATTTAAATAAAATAAACAGAGAGGAGTTTCTTGCCGGTTCTTCTCCTCCTAGTTTTTGAACCGGTACCTAATCAATTTTTACGACTTTCAATAGGTAAGTGTGTGCAAACATCTTATATTGAATAAAAACTTTTTGAATTTGAATTTGAATTTAGGCCTCCCCTCAAGATGAGGGGGCTTAGAGTTTAAATTCGCTGCGACTCGGGTTATCACGACACAGAATAAAAAAAAGAACAAAAAGGAAAAGAATAAAATAATGAAAAATAAATACTTTTTCCATTTTTATTTTTCTGTAACCGGGTCATTGTTTCAAACACGGTTTCAAAAGTCATACGCATTTAATTATACAGGCAAGGAAGTTAAGTTTCTTATGGGTCAAAGATAAATAAGATATACCAATATTTATATCTTATATGATATTAATATCTGCAATATGTAGTTGTAATTAAGTAAATCACATATCGCCAATAAAAATATTTGGGACACGCGTATCCTCTTAATCTACATTTGCTGTAATTAGGGATACTTATTAATTTTACATTTAAACGGTCATACGATTTTTTTTTACTTATTCCGAAGCGTAAACGTATCGTAAACATCAGTGTTTACGTGTCGTGTATCGTGATAGCCCAAAGCACAACGAACCTGTCTCAACTTTATAAGGCCGTAGGGCCATGGTTCGGATCCGGGCGTGTACCTACCAATGAGTTTTTCTGACTTAAGTACAGAACTATCACTGAATCCGTGCCTCGGAGAGTACGTTAAGCAGTCGGTCCCGGGCGCTGTCAATAGATGGCGGTCGTTACAATCCCCAACCCGCAGTGCAGCAGCGTGGTGGATTTAAGTTCCAAGCCCCCCTCACCCTGGGGGAGGCCTAAGCCTCTGCCGTGGAGTAAAAGTGAGCCGATGAAGAAGCGTAAAACAAAAGTATTGAAGAAGTTGAAATCCATCAGTGCCAGGTTTTTTATCAGTGCAGGGTAAAACATCTGATAGTAAAAGCTATAGAATGAATCCTTGATTTCCGTAGGAAGGATTATGATGTCGTTTTTAAAGAAATTATGACTTAATAATAATTTTATCTATTATATAAAAATACAGGTCAAAAATATAAAATATCAATAATTGACAATGTCCTTTATGACAACAGAACTTGCCTAAGAACATTTTAATGAGATTGGGTCATTGATAAGATCACCTATTTATTTATATTTACCTATTTATATTTTCAACTTTAAAATGTCTTTTGCACGGAAATATACTGAAATGATTATGCGATACATATTTGGCTGATTTTTATAAGCCGCAATAAACCAAAATCGTTAAAGGTAGGTAGGTACCACTCAAAGGAGACTTTCCCAGCTCTAAGGGCGACAAGGCACAGAAGGCCTTCCTTAAGCAGTAATTACCTTCTTCCTCGACTCTTGTCAGTGACCGTGAAACTGAATTTGTAAACAATCATTATGCACTCACCACTCAGCGCCGCTGCATATTCCCTCCATTTTTCGGTGAAGCTCATAGTTATGTGATAGATTTATCAATGTAACGTTTGAAACGATCATTTAGGGCAGATTTTTATTAGTTCTGAAAAAATATTTTTTACTTTCGTTTATTTCGTAAGATCGTTTCGTACCGTCTCGATGAGGTGCGCCCACGTTACAAAATTAGTCCCCACGTGCAGTCTGCGTTTCGCTACCGCGTGAATGGCCGGTTTACTGTTTGCGTTTGCTGGACGTGTCGTCGCGTTCGCGGTTTGTGTTGTGTGTAACACACCGCTGCCGACTACTTATACAATTCGTGCCCCCAGCGATGGGTGCGCACACTGAAACATCGTGGTATTGTATTATCGCGTCAATGTTGTTATCGATAAGTGTGGCGAAGCGTGCAGCAGGCATCGGTCGTCAATCGTAATTCGCAGCAACGATACGGAATAACGTTGCGCGTACGTCGCGGGCCGCCTCTGCCGCGCTTATGGCATCGACCGACATGGCGTCGCGCCGCTCACTCGCGCCACGATTCGATGTCAGATAACAGTTTCATTATTTGCTTCATCATGTAGGTATCTCCTAGACTTCAGATGACGTCAATCTGCGTTCAGTATTCGATCTATCAATACAGTATTTCACAGTATTTGATGTCATTGTAAATACTTTACAGCTCTTAATAATAATTTACAATATTTACACAAAAATGAATTCTTTAAAATTGTCATACTTTAACATTCACCTAAAACTTCAAATGGAACAAAAGCCTGCGATTCCTATCCCATATTGCCCTATATAAATATTTTTAACAGTGAACCTAGTGACAGTACATATTGTTTTCTTGAATACGAAATGCACAATAAAAAGCCAGACTTTCTTTGCTAAAAGAATAGAATCCGAAAAAAACATGTAGCATAATCGACTGACCGGTTGGCAGAGTGTTTAGCGTCCCTAACTGTGGGGCCAAGGGTCGCGGGGTCGATTCCCGCCCGGGACAAATTTTTGTGTGCATGAACATGTCTATTTGTTCCGTGCCTGGGTGTAAAAGTATCTATATATGTATATATTATAAAAAATGAATACCTATTTAAGTATATATATATCAGTTGTCTAGTACCCCATAATACAAGCATAACACTTGCTTACTTTGGGACTAGATGGCGCTGTGTGACATGTCCTAGATAGTATATTATTATTATTATAAAAACAATATTTTCCAACAAATATTATAACTTAAAAAACAAACCATTCTGCGATGTTCACACCAATAATAGCACGAAAATTCACGTTTACGTCAAACACTTTTTGATAAATCCGCATAAAACCTGTTTGTTTTTTTCGGATGCAAAGTAAACCGTTCGTTTTATAAACGTTGGTAGTGCTATGTTAACTAATTGTTAAACCATATTTAAACCAAGAAGGAAGAAAATAAAATTTTTCAATCCAATATATTTGCTATTAATGCAGTCCTTATGACATCGAAACTTAGATCGTATGTTGTATTTTACGGACTAGGCCCTTTTCTTTACACCAATCACAAATGTTCATTAGCCCAATGGCAGAGATGCACAACTGAGCGTTTTTCGAGCACAAAATTTTCATGATGACCATGAGATGAATAATCATTCATTGTAAAAAAAACCTAAGTAAATGTACCCGAATACTATGAATTCCTTATGTCTGCTAAATTTCATTCTTATTTTATTTTAAGGTAATCGCAAATGTATTGAAAAACGTATTCAGTAACCTGACTATTATAGTCATATTATAAGCATTTTAATTAAACACCTCGACTATAATATCCAGCTTACCGTACTTGCATCATAATGTACTATTTATTTACGCAAATAATTTTCACAAGTTACTCTTCAGTTATGGTAATAAATGGGTAAGGTAGCATACCCAAAAGTTATGCAGTGAAATCATAGACAATCAGTGCCGCCCAAAAGTTTGCGAGATATGGAGCGAAGTTTAAAAGGTCCATGCAAAAGCGCGAGTTCCAGGATGAGTCGTTTTATGGGTATGGTCAGTATTGATAACAACGATTGTTAGTTTTATTCAAAACGCCTACTGCTAGGCATCGCGCAAAAATTTACGTAATAATGTGGACAGTTACGAATATTTCTTAAATCTTTAATTAAAAAAAAAAAATATTTTGAAATTTTTAATATAAAACAATATCAATAAAACACGGTAAATCGTTCATACACGGAATTCAGATCAATTGAGAAAAGGTTTTGTAAATTCAATCAATTCAATCAATTTCAGGATAAAGTAATTTATGCCAGGCTAATTCTGTTTGGTTAATTTGCCGTAGGCCAGCCAGACTAGTTCGCCCTTACCACATTAGAACCAACCAGTTTAGCCTGGGCAAAACTGGATAGTATCCTAATATGAACACGCATTTTCCAGGATAAAGTAGTACGTATGGCTTAGTCTATTTTTGTTTGACATTTATTATCAACATGAAGTACCTATCCTTCGGACTGATTTTTACTTAGGTATACCTATTTTGTTTCAACTTACAAGTCGTATTGGCATTTTTTTGCATTTAAATTTACGCGTTGAAAATTTCCAATGCTTCGAGGCTTGCAGTTCTTAATAGTATTTCCATCTTAGAGCAAAAGACGTGAACGCCAGACCCAAGTTAGAATATAAAAGCTAAAACCATAATTAAGCATGACAACCAAACAAAAGATAGTCGAGTTAAAACAGTTTTTTAAAATGAAATTTAAAAGTCAAATTATTACCAGCCAGTTACCGATGAAATTGTCGATTCGTTATTCTTTGTATACTTTTAATTCAAAAAGCATCGATGCAGTCATACTCGGTACACGAATCACCTGTATGTATTAATTATTTTTAAAAACAAGCGTCTAAAAGCACAGATTCAACACTAAAGTCGGACCTAAACCCATCCGAGTGCAGCAGACCCGATTCTCCAGCTCAAAATACATATCTAACTATATACCTATTTATGCATTTAGCACAAAAATAAATAAAATTTGAACGGTGCGAGCGTTTTCCTTAAAAATTTTCATAAGTAGGTATATCAATACTTTATAACGAATTTATTCCATACTATACGAATTCACTGAATTACAAAAAAAAGTACTAGTAGACGCGAAGTAATAACACAATTTTTTAAATATTTGTCTGTCAGTTTGTTTGTTCGTTTATACGCGCTTCACGTAAAAGGCATTCATTGGATTCAAAATGTAATTACTGTAAAAATTATGCTTTATTTTGAATAACATTTACTGTTTCTTTCTTCAAAATCGATCTACACATTTGAAAGATGTAATTTTTTTTAATTTAGTTAGAAATATCTCACAGCACTAGGCCACGCACGCCGCCCTGTAGCACCTTATGACGCGTGTTTAGTGGTGCTAGGCGGTGTGTCACAGAAAAACTTTATTATCTATAGATTAGAAATTACCATTGGTTGCGCCTTCGATTACGTAGGTCATTCATTATCAGTCTATCGTGTAAATTGAGTAATAACACTAAGGAAAACATATAAACGTATATAATCGGCTGAGATAGATCTAAATCCAATCAGAAGAAGTTGTGGGTACAGATAGTACAAAAATAAAACCTTATACAAGGTGAGGTTTTAATGACCGGCCAAATCTTAATATAATGATCTTTGATACAAAACCAATAGCCGTCTTGTTTCCTTTTATTATCGTTCTATAGAAAAATATTGAGGTATGACTACACAAACCTTTCCCGAAAAAACGAAAACCAAACGTTATAAAATAACACTGTAGATAAAATAATTTATTATGAAAATGTAACCCATATTTTTTATTCACGCAATGAGGTCTATTAGTGATACCTAACATGTAGAAAAATTTTGGCCGGTTACTAAAATCTCACCTTGTATATGGGGACAATAGCCATGTCGAACTTTTGCTGATAAACGGCTCCCTGCCAGCACCATCAAAAAATCATTTTCAATGAGAGAAGTACAGATGAACTGCAGGTGAAATGGGCTTTTTCAATTTTCCCTAAAAATTATTTTTAAACTTAATGCTTATCATACAAATTACAATAGACAGCCCTCTTTTACTTCGATACGCTTTCTTTACGCGACAGTAAATCAATGACAACCTTTTTATGGAAATCTTTTGAGTGAGAATCAATAAATTCCTGCTTTATTTATTTTTTTTCAATTCATTTTTCCTCGACCCCTATAACTGAGGCTACGAATTTGGTAAGATGATAAAAAAATTATCAGGAAATAAGAAGAACTCCGACAAAAGCCAAAACGTATTTACTTGCTATCTTCTTTTGCAGAGTATCTAAGAACGCTATAATATTACTTATTATCGTACTCCATATACTTGTTGACTTATACCGGTAGTTTGATTCCGCTATTTTCGTACACAATGTCAATAAAGCACAATACTTGATTACTTACTTGGCAGACTATTGCATATTCGACCTCTGAGCGTACCGCGGCGCAATGTGTGAGTGAAAAGCTTAAGAAGTGGTCCACTGGATGTGGCCGCTAATAGTACCTTCTGCAAAATAAAAATGCTTTGCTTCGAGTGCACTAGTATTAACGCTATCCTAATTTTATATATGATATTTTTATTATTCAAACTACACTGTTTGAAATTATATTACTAAAATTGCTATTATTGCTCATTTATTTTCGAGCTTATGTATTTTGCACGGATGTTCATAGAGATACCCTGTTGTGACAATAAAAATTTAAGCAAAACAAAATACCACTTATAGACCAAATACCCACCAATAGAGGTTTTGAAATATTCCACATGAAGTAGAATTTTGAGTGACCCACGTGTGAAGATATGAATAATTGTGGATCGTGAAAACCATGCAAGCGAGGTCGTATGAAAGTGTTTCTAGATTTGCTCGAACTACGAACTCTACAAAAATTGAACAACTTCAATCGAACATTCATTCGTTTTTAGTCAATCGGAGCTGATTGCACGTGTCGATCGACAAAATCGAGCAAATCTGGACGCAAATATTGAAATATATTTAAATATATCGAAATTACAAGATGCGTCGATTAGGGTTAGATTTTCAATCTTATGTGAAATTAATTATTGCAGGTGCAACGTTGATGAAATAAATTATGACAGCTGTGATGCGACGAATGTCATTTCAATAACCTTCACCCCTGAGCCTTCACCCTATGCAATCGTATGGTGCGCGAATAGGATCCCGAAGCAAATAACGAATAACGGTGTTATCCAACCATAACAATACAATATTTTTCATAGCTTCTATATATACTTCGCCGACATGAGAAGTAAGTAGTCAAGAGTGACTCCTTCCTTGTCCTAGGCTACTTTTCGCATATCTGCCTATTTGTCCAGGCTAATCTTCGAAACGGCTGGACCATTAATTCTTTTCTCTCTGGAAATATGTATTTAGTATTCATAGTCGTGGGCGGTCGCTAGTAATACTATAATATACTATAACCCTACTTATTATCACTCAATTATCGAAATATGTATCAAATTGTTCTTCAAGATATGAGGAAATAGGCAGTCTCAGATTAGGCATTATCTGAACAAATATTATCACGTCGGAAACACAAACCAAGTACGTTCCGTCAAGGTAAAATATTTGAGGATAAAACACAAATCTTATGAACACGAATTCCATAGATAAGGTATATTACAGGCCATTATAGCGAAAAAAGCTGCATTCGGCGCTTTGCACTACTCAACACTCGTAAATTGCAGAAGAGATGCCTTCGAAATGGTTTTATTCACAAATGTATTAAGCTTTTTCGTTTTGATGCGTTGATTTGTTGAAAAGCCCTGGTTAAATTTTCAACAATAATTATTTTTATTATTAAAAGGAAAACAAGTAATTTATTTTCACCAAAGATGGTAATATTAACATTAGTAAGGTTATAAAAAAATCAGCCGATTTAATAGATAAAGATGGACTAGCATATCTTTGGGGAGCATTAATACGCATCGCAGCTACGAACCCAGTACGTATTCTACAAAAGCAATACATCCGAGAATACAATTTGTAAGATTTAGTAAAAAGCACTTATCCCGAAGAGAGGCCGGACGTCCTCCGGGACCGGGGATCCGTCGGGACACTCGGGACCGGCTCGCAATCTCCGAATATCTTCTAACGAATAATATGCCCCCGTTGCCTTATAAAAATACCCTTCCATACGCAAATAAAAGTACCATGGCGCCTTTTGTTGCATAATATGAAGACAGTTATGTACTTTGCAAACTAAAAAGCAATATTCGTACAATCATAAACACTTCAGTGGAACAGTGGCAGGATTACCTGAATCTAAGTCTAGCAAATAATATTACTTCATTAATTTTCATTTATTTATCGCAGAATTAACAAGTTGAACAGGCAATGGCTACACCACATATTATCACTCGCAGAACCGATGATCGTCGACTGACGACCAGGGACCGGACTTCTTCGCGGCATGCGACTGCTTTGCACTAGGTAAACTAACGATCTGAAAAAGGTCGTGGACCGTCGTTAGTTACAGGTGGCCAAATACCCTTCGTTATGTATTTCTAGGGGCCAGCTCTACGCCTAGCAGTTATGAAATTATAATAAATGATGATTTATATCGTTGGTTAATAGTATATAGCATAGGTATGTTTTATTGTCAATATCTTATATCACTAGATTTCTATCGGTTTTTTTTCGAGCATAAGTCATTATATTTAAAAATGTATGTGTATAATAAAGTCGTGATAGCCCAAAGCGCAACGAACCTGTCTCAAATTTTATATGGCCCCATAGGGCCATGGTTCGAATCCGGGCGTGTACCAATGAGTTTTTCTGACTTAAGTACACAACTATCACTGACTCCGTGCTTCGAAGGGCACGTTGAGCAGTCGGCGCCGGGCGCTGTCAATAGATGGCGGTCGTTACAGTCCCCAACCCGCAGTGGAGCAGCGTGGTGGATTTAAGCTCCAAGCCCCCCTCCTCACCCTGGGGGAGGCCTAAGCCCCTGCAGTGGGGTAAAAAATGGGCTGATGAAGTGAAGTGATAAAGATTTAAAAATATGTTGAAATAAAATTTGTTCAGTATAATTTATATACCCATCTAAGGCTTACTGAAAGTTTTCGAAACTGGCCACTTAGCACACTGTCCCATGCCGCCGCGGTGACGTGGCGTAGGGATGTATGGCAGTTACTATAATTGCATCTCTATCTGTTCAGTCTCTAGCCTCGTTTAGCTACAACAGTTTTGCCGGGTTCCACAGAATTTTATATGGCGGAAGATATTTTTAAGACAAAAAAGTAAACACTTAATTCGCTGTAATCGCATACTGTATTTATGGTACACCGCTATTTTAAAAATATGTACGAAGAGATGATAGCCTGGAAAAAATTCATAGAAAAACAGGTCGATATGGTAAGAAATTTATAAGTATTATTTGTTAATCTACAATATATAATCTATTACAAACAGGTTGGTTGACTGGTATTACATAGGTATATTAAAATCGATTGCAAAATAAAGAGTTTATGTAAACGTGTAACTTTATAGTAATTATAATAATAATAATACATTGGATAACCCACACAGCGCCATCTTGTCCCAAACTAAGCGAAGCTTGTATTATGGGCACCAGACAACTGGTATACGTACTTAAATATCCTTTTTTTATATAATATGTAGATACATAGATTATTATATAATAAGAAATTATTATGTAATTTTTTATTAAATGCAATAAAACAATAGATCCAATGCAATTCCGTAAAAACTTTCCTTTTAGACGTACATTCATGTTGTGATTTGTTAAATTTGATAATAATTTATCATTTGACATAGTTATTTGTGCTGCGAAGAACGAAGTTCGTTTTTCTTGTGAGAGCTGAGATTGATTCCCAAGTAAGTAAAAGATACCAAGAATATGAGAATCGTGAGGGATTCAAAACACAGAAACAAAATACTTTGCTCTCCTGTGACTTTTCATTTCATTAACGAGAAAATACAAGATGTAATATAAATTACTGTAAATAAATATTACACGTATCTGAACAGATATTTGCACCTTCAGTAAGTCTCCTATTATTAAATCATTCCAAAAATGCCAGACCTTCCTTGTTTTATAAAAGTTGAAAGTTTCTCAGCGCATGCTTCCAACATGGGTATTAGGAAAGATGGACTACTATGAAGTTTGGGTCACCGTGGCTTTGGTAGGTGAAAGGTAGCAAAGATGTATAAAATACCATTTTTTTATCAAACAATACAGAGTAATTCTTTTATATTTTCATCGGAACAATATTAGAAATCACGTCATCCTTTGCTAGACATGTAATATCGTGGCAACCCTTTGCCTTGCCCTGAGTCAGAAATAACGAGCCTCATCAGCGCTGTGTGGCAGTGATCATGGCATCTGCTGTATTCGCCACCGTCGGTAACGTGACAGCTATATTGAAGCCGAACGGTTTATATGTTACGATGTCAAGGGGCCCGACGGTATGACCTTAGTTCCCTGAAAATAGGGGGGTTCGCTATTGCGGAAGGCTATTTGTCTATACGCTAGCACCGTCTCACATCCCAGCGAACAAAGTAGAAACTGATTCTGGAGTGACTGCTGTTTTAGATTTGAAACGACGCAAATACACTGCCCTAGGGAGCAGCTATGTTTGAGTCCATGTTGGGTGTACAAATACTGGGGCCATGGGGACCTAAGGCGCGTCGGTTCTTCCAGGGATTATTGACGCACCTTGTGGATGTTTCGGGTGATCTAAAGAAACACATCAGAAATGCTGTACTGCGTGGTAATGCCGACAGCCTTTTGGGCACTGTCGCACGGTACTGATTTAAATAAAGTATTTTTATGAATGGGTGTTTTTATTTTTAACTACATTTTAAGTTAATATAAGCTTTTACGTTAAGATTTTTTAAGTAATTCTGTTTAATTTTAAACCCCAACGCAAACAGAGGGGTGTTATGAGATTAACATGTGATCTGCGTGTCTGTCTGTGGCATTGTAGCTCTCAAACGGATGAAATGATTTGATTTCGTATTTTTTGTTTGATACGTGACTTGACCGAGAGTATTCTTAATTATGATTCAAGAATATCTGTTCAACCTTTTTAACATCATCAACTCTTTTTTAGTTGATGAAGGGATGTGAGCAACTTTTAAAGGTCTGATCGATTTGAAATTTGGTATCCCGTTACTTCAACGATATTTTAAAAACATGGTATCCTTGACTTGATACTGCAGCATCACCTGTAAGATACCTAACTGCTCACCAACTTACAGCAGTGGCATCGTGTTTGGGCTCACTGGAATGGTCTCGATTCAATTAATGTGTTTAAGATAGATGGAATCAGGGTCAAATGATGGCACAGGAAAGAGGAGGATAAATCGGAGAGATATTCTAAGCTACTTTCGCTCGTTCAATCGATATTAAATTTAGGTATACTAGTACACCTTTTGTAGCGAATTAGTGTATGAATGTGTAAAGTGAATGAACGAATGAATGAGTGAATGGAATGAAGTGAATGAATGACTGCGATTTGGTATGATTTATTGAAATAAGACAATTATCAAATGTTCGTAATTAAGTTTAAAAAACATGAAATAAGGATTTAATATAAATTTTATGAACCCCCGACCAATGCCCCCGACACAAAAAAAAACTAAATTTTAAAAGTCCAAAACAATACAGGTTTATTAATTTTCAAATGATTTTTGATCATTAAAGGCGTCGTCGACCGCTATGTACTCGTAAACGTAAATCTACGCAGCTATACGTATATGTTTTGTTGGGTTGTGACGTAGCATTATGAAAGGCAGGAATTGAGGTAATAAGATTACTTAGCGGAATCAAAAATCATTTACAAATCAGTAAACCAGTGTTTTAAAGCTTATTTATTTTATTACTTATATAATAAGATTTATAATATTTTACGGTCAATGTTAATTTTAGATAATGAGTATACGATCATAAAAATTGTAATTATTAACACCGTACATTTTACGTGTCAAAACTACTGATAAGCTACCCGGTGATAACAAACCATATGGATCCACACCATGGATCCAGATATAGCGGAGACGAATCGCTTAGCAGTATTTTTTTCCATTTCTTTTGAAAATACACAGTCATTGTAAAATAAAATAATAGAACTACAGGAAAATATACATTTTTTTGTTATTTGAAGCGGAAACTTTCCCTGAATTTTGTAGGAGACGTGACAATGAAAACACCTCCATTGCAGAAGGAGCGAGCTGAGGCTGGGCGGGAGGGCGCGAGGTGCAATCACAAAGCCGCGTAGTCTCACCAGGGATACATTAGAATTTATTTTGTGCTGTTCCCGAGAACGTAGCGGCCCGAGGAATTCGCGCTCCATCTTCTGAATTATAATGTGAAATATTACCTCGTGTCCGACCAACTTTTTCTCGGTTACAGTGTGCTGCGTGAATAATAAATTCACATGTAATACATTAGGTAAGAACAAAAATGATTTTATAACGACAACTGGCGGTTTGTCTTGGCTACGCCTTGGGTGACATTGGGTTTCGGGTTGACCTTTATTTTTATCGCGTTTATGACAGCCCGTACCGCTACCCTCTCCCTCTCATAAAATCCTCGTTTTAGTTTCCAGTCTCCGCTCCGGTTGTCACTCCTCTTTTCAGTTCATACACCCTTATGTCGACTTCACATATGTATAACTAGCGACCGCCCGCAGCTTCGCTTGCGTAGACTACAAATTCCTGTTATAGGTACTATTAACGTTCGAGATGGTTTATACGTACTTTTTGCTGGAACCAATTTTGGTCACATCCATTCAAACTTTCAATCTTCATTCCCCTTCCACCCTTTAAAAAACCGATACAATTTTTCATCTCCCGTTTCCCACTCTTAAAATGTGAAAATCTAAAAACCCTGAAACACGTCATTATTTAAGTCCCTCCATTCCCATCCTTAAGTTTGAAATTTCTAAAAAAGCCTTTCTTAACTTTATAATGCTCACGTTATAAAATAAACTTATGTTCCAAATTTAAGCTTCCTAGACTTAGTACTTTCGGCGGTACTTTGCTAGATCAGTGAGGACAAACGACAGACAGATAGACAGACAGACAAACACAAAAAGTAGCTTATGACACTCTTGACAACCTTCTTTCACGTCTGCAAAGTTTCATTAAAATCTGTTCAGCCGTATTGGAAATTAGCTCGAATAGATAAAATTGAATTGAATAGACGTACAGACAAACAGACGGACAAAAAGTAGCTAATATCAAATATTTTGACAACCTTCTTTACCGTCTGCAAAGTTTGTTTAAAATCTGTTTAGCCATTTTGGAGATTAACTCAAATAGACAGATACACGTACAGACAGACAGACGGACAAAAAGCAACATTTGTTAGTTTTAACGACCTTCTTTTCATATTCATTGATGTTTCATTTAAATAGATTTAGGCTAATGGACGTACAGACAGACATACAAAAAGTTCTGTATGTCACATATGGAAAGGGTGTAGTCAAAAGATTACATCCTGTTATATGTGTAAAGTTTCATCAAAATCGGTTAAGCCGTTTTGGCCGAAGCCGATTTGCTCGAATAGACAGACAGTTCGTTTTCATGTATATAGCCTATAACTCTCCGCTAGAATCAGGCTATCAAAGGCAAAAAGAATTTTTCAAATCCGACTGGTAGTTTCAGAGATTAACAAATTCAAACAAACAAACGAACGAACGAACCAACCAAACAACCAACCAACCAACAAACAAACAAACAAACAAACAAACAAACAAACAAACAATCAATCAATCAATCAATCAATCATCAAATCAATCAGCGCGCGCGACGGAAGCTCTCAAAAGGAATATTTTTTCCCGTTTTGCAACATTTTTCATTGATGCTCCACTCCTATTGGTCGTAGCGTGATGTAGTCTAGCCTATAGCCTTCCTCGATAAATGGACTATCCAACACAAAAATAATTTTACAATTCGAACCAGTAGTTCCTGAGATTTGCGCGTTTAAACAAACAAACAAACGAACGAACGAATGAACGAACCAACCAACCAACCAACCAACAAACAAACAAACAAACAAACAAACAAACAAACAAACAATCAATCAATCAATCAATCAATCAATCAATCAATCAATCAATCAATCAACCAACCAATCAATCAATCAATCAATCTATCAAACAAACAAACAAACTCTTCAGATTTATAATAAGTATTTCTATTATATAGATTAATAGATTATAAGAAAATAAGAAAATAAGATATTACTAAAAACCGTATCAAAGTCTATTGGTTTGGAAGTAAAAAAATAACGAACAGAGGCAGACAGCGAATTTATTTTCTCCCGCTATAGTTTTTAAATTTCAATAAAAACTGTTAAGATATTAATTTAAATTGTATGATGTAAACGGCAATTATAATATGCATGAAATGCTTAAGACAACTAACGTATTTAATTTGATAAGGATTAATATCACGTTTAAAAAACATCTTCGCAAATAGTACATTATGTTAGAACAAATGTGATTGTCATAAAAATGGTTATAGTAAGTTAACCTTAAAAGATACACATATGCTGTTGCAGACTTTTGGTTAGAACTTTTAAAGAGGTACAATTCCGTAGTACATGATTTTTGCTTAATATCAACCATTTACGCAGCGCGCGCGACGGAAGCTCTCAAAAGGCAATAATTTTTCCCGTTTTTGCAACATTTTTCATTGATGCTCCACTCCTATTGGTCGTAGCGTGATGTAGTATAGCCTATAGCCTTCCTCGATAAATGGACTATCCAACAAAAAAATAATTTTTCAATTCGAACCAGTAGTTCTTGAGTTTTGCGCGTTCAAACAAACAAACAAACAAACAAACTCTTCAGCTTTATAATATTAGTATAGATAACTAGCTTTTACATCAAGTTTTTCATTTATAAAGTAAATTAGAGTAAATCTATAATTACAATAGAATTAATTATAGAAGGTTTTTTCTTAGAACTAAATATGTTAAATATGTTCAGCCCCCGCACTACCCGAAGTGTAAAATTCAGAAATGTTTTACTAACTAAAACATTTCTAGTAATTTTTAAATATTTGAAATTCTTGTATCGAAACGGTAATTTCAATTTTGTAATCTAACAAAATTCAAATTACCGTTTCTGTACAAGAACGTCAAATGTTTAAAAATTCATATTTTTAATCTCTTTCTGTAATTTTGAGAATAAAGATATATTTTTGAAAATATTAATTTATTAAGATAGGTAATAGGAAAAGATTTGAGTTTACAAAAAAGAAAAACTGAAGGCCAAGGGCAAGTATGAGGGAGTATGAGAGGATTCGTAATAACAACTAAACAAACAACTTATTAACAAAGAAACTAAATGTTTGTTTCGTATTGATAAATTCTCCCATACTCCTCTGGCGTTCAGTTTTTCTCTGTTGAACTCTCAAATCTTTTCCTATTACCTGTCTTAATAAATTAATATTTTCAAAAATATATCTTTATCCTAAAATTTACAGAAAGAAACTAAAAATATGAACTAATCTTACAAAATCAAAATTACCGTTTCGATACAAGAATTACAAATATTTAAAAATTACTAGAAATGTGTTGAAAATTTTTTTAATTATTTTTTTTTTTAGTAGATAATAGTTAAAGGTTATGGTATGCATTTACAAATCAATAACATTAACTTATTAAACATAATTCATGTAATGTAAAAAATAGCGTTGGATTTAGTAGTACGCCAATCACAAATAATTTCGATTGAAACGTACTAAATTTCAAAATAGACACATTGCTCCCGCTAATGATAAATTACAGGCTTTTATGGGCCTAAAACGTTGTGCACAAGGTTGCGCAAGAAATGATGATTCTCACTTTAATCGTGAAAAATGAAGATTTCTTTACTACGTTATAATAACATAATTATTTGTGTTTCAAAAAAAAACTTGTAATTTATGATTTGCAAGTGACCGGTTTATTTCAGAAATTCAATGTGCTTCAATCGACATAAATAATCGTGCATCATGAATAATCAATAAAACACTAGTTTAACTCACAATTCTTGCTCCTTAATTTCGAAGGATATTAAAAGTTTAAAAAAATAAAGAAACGACACACCTTGTACATTTACGAAATAGGGGCCAGAACAAGATGTATAAATAAATAAAGTTTGTTTGGATATGTTTACCCTTATTGTTTGTTATGTTTTCCTCTTTTCGCATAGTCCCTAGTGATTTAAAAAAAAAAATAACATGACATTTAATGACACTATAAAACTTAAAACTTTAAATCATCAATACATTTTACAGAATTTATTTTTCTAATTTATGGATCGAAATGTCAACTAAAAAAAAAAAAAACAATTAACCAGTATACTTGTAAGTTTTTAATTGAACATTTTTATAAATGCTCAGTCTGAGTTTTCAAGTAAAAAAAAAATTCTTTATACATCTCAGAAAGATTTGTGTTTGGATAGGATTATTGTAAGATTTCATTATTTGTTGTTATTTAAAAACCGACTGGTCGGTTTATTACTCTACTCTACGCTCATAACCGGAATGCTTCATATTACCAGTCCATGATGTTTTTAAATTTTCAAATAGTTGATTAAAATTATGTTGATAGAGGCAATGTAAATATGCGGTGGCTGTCGGTTGTCCAGCGGCAGTGATTTTAATTAAGGCGCTGAGCCTGCTGTGCGGCAGGTATGGGCGCTCGCAGTCTGCGGCCATTGTTCCACATTATTCCGCGTGCTCGTCGCTCGCTTTAATTAAATTACATTTTCCACAGCAACTTTCATAATGTTGGCTGTAGATTTAATATATTATTGTACGTGATCTTTGTTATTAGTGAACTAATGGGAAATTGCGTATTCGTCTGTAGTATGTATAATTACCGGTACGTTAAAAAGTATTAGTATGTAACTGTTAAGTAATATCATTTCACTTTTTAAAATTGAATTAAATTAAAATGAACTTGAATTATTAAAATTGATTAGTGCTTATAATTAACTTTTTTTTTGGTTAATCTGGAGTCAATACTATATGATAGATACAGTGCTGTTAGGTTAATTGATTCATAAGCTAAAAAACCTCGTTTATATTAAGGTGAAGCTTTAGAAGAGAAATACTTAAACGTACACAATCACTATTTCGCCTCTTTAAACAAAGACGATATTCGTTCAATTTACCCTGATTCACAACATTTTGGATTTAAAAAAATGTACGTTTTATTTACGTGTTTCGTTTGCTTCGTCATGCATGAAAGTCGTTTGTTTCGGTCGAAATGTTTGGGGAAGTTACGTAAGAGAGGAAATGACGTGTTTATACAGAATAAATATATAAAGTACACACATATTATTAGATATTTTCTTAAATACACACAGAGCAAAAAACTTGTCATAGCTAGTTTTTCTCTATTCAGTTATTTTTTTAAAACTTTATTTACGAATAGAATAAATTCAGACTAGTCATGTGGGTTTATATCTTTTAACAAAACGATTGTTGTAATTAATAAACGTGCGTGTATACCTAAAAGAACATTTTCAGCCAATACAAAATTGAAGTCGAAATAATTTGTAATTCTTTCTTTTTATAATGTCTTTGCGTCATGGTAATTTGTATTATATATGAAGTACGAGTATACAGTAAATTATTACAACAACAAATTAAAGTAGGGAAGAAACATCTGGTACAAGTATAACCGCAATGGTGGTCCGAAATGGCGGTTAAATGTGAAAAGGCGTAATCTGTTGTGACACTTAAATTTTCTCGTTTTGTGTTATCTTCTTGGTATCGTTAGACTACAAACCAGATTAAAAGCGTTAATAGAGTTAATAATTCTCTACAGCCATTCGATTCCTTTCGACATTAACTTTTACATAATTACTAATTTTAATTAATTACAAATCTTGATGTAGCTTCGCAAATAATTCTTAGCTGAAGTAATTACAAAACAATTAATTACAACTTTGAAGGAGTTAACAGACGCTGAAATCTTTGTTCAAGCTTTGGAGGGAATATAAACATTTGAGTTTTCGATTAATTATGATGACTACTTCATTTTCAAAATTTGATTTTTACGATTTATATATCTAATTCTGTTCGCTTTAAATATTTCCTTGTAGATTGCTATTTCAGGTGTGTATTTATCATGAGACTTATAATTTTATTAGCATCTGTACAAAATATTTAAGAATATTATTGTGTTGGTATAATAAGTAATTTGAATACACATGCACACTACACCTTCATAATATGAGAGTCCGTTTTGAAATGGGCGATCCTGCTCGTCGTACAATGAAAATACAAATCATAAAAACAGGGCACGCACAGTAGAGGGTTCCGTTGTGGATAAACGTTTATGGTTAAAATTCTAATAGGTAATAAGTTGAAAAACAAACTCAAAAACTACTCAGTATATCTTATTCAAACCAATTTTCAATAAAAAAGTTTTATAAGTTGCACTAACTCAATTTTTTACAGAATTTTTCACTCCACAGTTGAAAAGTTTAAAGGGGGAAATACACACTTATTAGGATTTTAGGACCGATTATTTCAACAATTATTGATTTAAATAAGAAATTCTTTTCAAATCTCTATAGTATTTTTGAAGATCTATCTATAGGTACCTACTCCACACGTTGGTGTGCTGGAATTTTTTAACTCCATCAGTAACACGTATAGCTGTATGTGCCACAAGAAAAAAAAATCATTTGCACTATTTCGGGTATACGTTATAGTATTAATATTCTCCTAGCAAATTGGACGTGATAGACGCACCGAACGCAGTTATAAAGGTTCTTTTTTGCCATTTGACTATGGAACCCTAAATATCATTAGTTGGAAATAAATTAAATTTTTATATTTTTTTTATTTATATTTGTTAGTCGTATATTGTAATATTGTATCACTATTTGTATCACTATTTATGTCACTATTTGATGTTGTATCACTATTTTAATTACCCTCCTTCATAAAAGAACAGCATGCATACATATTACAGAGTAGGGCATAATAATTTAGGTAAGATACAAATGTATCTGGTGTGAGATGTCTTAGGTATTATTATAATATATGTATATCAATTGTCTATTACCCATAATACAGGCTCTACCTGGTTGGGGACTAGATGGGCGTGTCTGAGATGTCGCAGGTATTATCACTTCAATTTACTCGATCCCGTTATATAATATAATTTATTATAGCGCCCGAACTCCGCTGTGTCCGGTAACGTCTATCGTTTCGCTTGCTTAACTAAACAATGTTGTTAGTAATACATTACATAGGAATATACTGATACGGGAAGACTGATATTCTTACAGATACAACATGAGAAGTTATCATACTATCAGTCCATTAATGCCCCACTGGGGGCTTAGGCGTCCCCTCGGGATTTATGGACATGAAAATTGCTCCGGGTAAATAGGGGAAACATTTCGCATAAAGTCATTTCACTCAAACTAACATTGCCTTATGCGTAAATACGAAACTTCTACTCTGTTTTGAGATCAATCGACATAAAGTCGGCCAAAGAAGTGCCTTAATACATGTCGGTCGTTAGTCGCATACAGATAATTCGGTCTATCGGCGGAAACCCCAGTAGCAATCAATGTGTGTGGAACGAGAGTAAAACTCTTGTCATTCATGTTAGGGTTCCGTAGCCAAGCGAACCCCAAGAGAGACTTTAAAAAATCCAGCGCACTACTTTGTCTTTTTTTATTTAAGGCTTCGCTGATTTTGGCATAAGTTATTGAGGTATGCGCTCCCAAACTTCTAAAATTATGTCCCTTTTCTTGAATTTTTTAAGTACAAGGTGGAATTTTTTTAAAAAGCTAGGAAGTAGTAAAATAGCAGCAAAAAGTTAAAATAAAAGTATCTATTGAAAAAAATTATTTAAATGCAAATGCGTATGCCGGAAATTGGTATCTTTTTTTGTATTTCGCAGCCATTGCGATACATATTGTACATAACCACGTAATAAACAAAATTTTTTAAGACAATTTACCACTAAATTCAGTCGAGGCCATAATAGAAGATTTAAAAGTAGCAAAATAACAAATTTTAACTATATATTTTACACATCTAATTTCTTATTTCGGCTGACTAAATTTAAAGGTAATATATATTTGCAAGTTTTGTTTATTATATTGTTCTGCATTGGAACTTAAATGTCAACAAAGAGGCCAGCCTCTATACAGATACTGGTAGTGTCTTCGATCGAAAAGTAAATTTTTTCCCCATTAAACTCAAAAATTGTGGGCATAGTTATTAGGGTACAGTGTATAAAGCTTTCGTACTTTTTCCAGTTACATAAACTTTTATAGAAACTTTTACCTCAAACCAAAGCCTGGCGGAAGCACAAGCACACAGAAGATCACATAGAAAGAAGAGCATAGTGTCCAAAGTTCATTGCCGATGATGCGGTACGTCAATTCTTAAATATGGCGTATGGGTACGAGAGGAAATTTATATTGGGCATAGACAACGTATATAGATGTACGACAAAGTCCACACAAAACGCAACGCAACTGATGTAACCAAGATGTGACTCTTATCTGACATTGAAGAAGTAGCGCGCTCTGGAGCACAACATACACATAGTCTTTATTACTGCGATTTGTCTGACTGCTGTGTAATTAAATAAACAAGACAACATTCTCCCACTAGAAATTTATTATGGACTAATAATGCAGGAAAATATATCTACTATTTCTTTACCAACATATAGAATAATGTGCTGTGCTGTTTTATTTGTTGGAATTTAAATACCTATATGAGTATTAACTGTTTGTGTTGATTAAATCACATAAATATAAAACTTTTAAGACAAATATTAAATTTAGTTTTGCGAAGCTCTTTCACTTCTAGCGCCCTAGGCGGACTCCCCTTAAAGACGCCAAAATATTAGGAATAAGTTGATGCAAACTAGGTACTACTTTTTATAAGTTAAATTTTCATGGTTTCTATGTTATTTTGTTTCGACACTTTTGTTGATTAAGTATCATAATTTAATGATTTTTTTTGGCTTTTTATTGTCGGGCATCATTATTACACGGTTTATACAAAACTGGCTAAAATAAAATGATCGACACAACGAAGGCCGAATTCATCAAGGAAGCGCTAGGAATTTTAATAAAACCCTTATTGTCTATTCATGCTCCCAATTCAGTTTTACGACTCGGGACCATGGACAGAAAAACTTGGTTTTATAGCGGCAACTCGATACTATCCTTTGTTGTTACCGTGCGTCGAGTTGGACCTTTATTGTTACGAACTAAATATTGGATAGCTAGTTTTTGTTTATGTTGACGGGTGCCTCTAGCACCTCTAGGTTAGGGCGACAATAGAATTTAGAAGAAAGTAATAATGTATGTATCTATACTGCACGTCGTTTCATTAATCAAACACTGCTCTTTTCTGTATTGTGAAATTGTCCCAGACGCTTGCTATCATTTATTAATAAACGAAACTATTTAAAAAAAATTGGATAACAGCCCTAATGAAGGTTAGTTTTTAATTAAACATTGCAATATCTATGGGTTTCGTGTTACTCATTCTTTTGTTATTGTCATTACATTGTATAAAATTGTCACTATTTATCTTTGGAAAAAGGTTAAAATGTTGCACAAAGATCTTCGGAAATAGCTTGAACGCAGTTCAAATCAAATCGTCGGAATAAATGCAAGACGCGACGAAGCCGCTACTACATCGCTTTCGGCAACTAACTTCGTTTGAGCAAACACTTTGTCGGGAAAACTCTTTACCTACTTGCTCCACTTCCGTTCACTGGCAATGCAATGGTGTTACACAAATGTCTGGTTAATGGCTGTATTCAGACTTAATCAACTATTGAAAAAAGGATGTCTTGTTTAATTAGATAAAATAACGATTAATCGAAATATAAGGATTAAAAAAAAAACTGGTCCAGTGCCAGTTAGACTCGCGCCCCCCGGGTTCTATAGTGTTATGTACCATATTTATAGTTACATACCGCCAGATGGCACGCAAACGCATATATTTATAAAAAATATTAAAAATATCAATTATGTAATATAAATACAAATTAACGATTTTTTAAATGAATGAAAAATGAAAAATACGTGTATTATGTTTTTCCATTACAAAAGAAAATATAGTGTATCATTGGCCGTCAAATAAAACTAGTTCTTAAATTTTTTGCCTTTTTGTAATGTTTACTATGATATGTACCAATTAGTTCAAATCTTTATTCCTAACTACATTATCCAGATGCCCTAACACGGTTATGCCGTATACAGCAAAGAAATTATATACAGTGTAGATGCACAGTGCGTGGCTAAACAGTGACACTCCGACTGAACGAATTTCTTGTCGAGATAAGCTTCGTACATCTACATCTACATCATGAAGTACACGTTTCGTGTGAAAGAGATGGGCGGCTAACGGACGGACAAAATATTTGTTTGGAGTAGGTTTACTGTGCTATTGCGAACTATAAAATTCGAAAACGGTTTTTAATCAATATCAAGTTAAAAGTTGATTATTTTTGCATAATTTTTACTTAGGAAAGATAATAATGATAAGAAATATCATATTTTTGTTTATTGACCTTCCTATCATAGTTTGTGCAACGTAACACAACTTAATTTGGCATTTTTAATTTAATTTTTAACAACTACCATTACGTGCACGCGACGATGTTCCGAGCGTGATTGAGTTGACGTCTGTCCTAAAAGTAGAATTTAGGACACTACCTGGAGACATTGCAACGCGCTATTCTCCCCGTCCTTAATTTAAATGTAGATTTAATTAGATTTAAATGTAACATAATGTCCATCCTATTTGGAGTATTTTTAATGTATTTTATTTCCAATTCTGTAGATATTTGAAAAAGTGAAGTTTATATACTTATACATAAAAACAAATTAAAATATTTGTACACAACATTGATAGCTATGCCTAACTTTACATCACGAGTGTCACGTCGCAGGTCTGGGGCCGCCTGATATTGCCGCCCGGCAGCCTGTTGCGCGATAGATTTTATTTCGTGATAAATCCTAAGATATTAATTTAAATTGTATGGTGTTAAGGGCAATCATAATGTGCATGAACATATGAAGGTAATTAACGTATTTAATTTGATAAGGATTAATACTGTTATCCGTATAAATTGCTTTCCAATTACCACATCATATGACACCATTTTTTAAACGTAAAAATAGGTATAATAGGCTATCCATAACAGATAAACATATGCCATTCTAAACTTTTGTTTAGTCCTATGAAAGAGGAACAATCACTCCATACATTATTATGTTATATCTCAAATGGATTAGGCAGCGTTTTCGATGAAAGCTCCCAGTCGGCTTGATTTTTTCCGACGTCTTAAACAATAATCGTTATATTTCAACTATTTGCACAAAACATTAATGAATTATACACATAAAACTTCCTCTTGAATCACTTTGTCCATTGGTGGCAACTATATGCAAATCCGTTCTGTAGTTTTTGAGTTTATCGCGTTCAGACAGAGAGACAAACAGACGAAGAACTTTATTTTATAATACCTATGTAGTAATATATACGTAGTGATGATACTTCCTAGTCTCGTAATTGCTACCTATAGCCATAAGTGAAAACTCTACACGATTCATTTTCTTTTTACCCCATACAGCATTTTTGAGATGAATAAAACATTCTAAAACTTCCTAAACAGATAGAAAGAGAGGAGGTTATTTGAGGATAGGAAAACTTTTTTCAAGTCTACTCTATATTATGTCACTAGGCGATATATGATACATTAAAATAAGGACTCGACTGATGGCCTATGATTGATGTTAGCGTAGAATAATTTTCTAATATAAAGTAATGAATTGTTAAGTATAAAGTGCATTCATTGGAGAGAGAAAATACTCGTATGCCGCATCAGTACATTACGGCCACTGGAACTGAAGTATCCAGGCCCTTAAGGCCGAATTTCTCTGGAATTCTTTAATTAATAATCGTGAGGACATGTTGGCGCGCTCGCGGGGATCCCTTAGCGTGTCCGCGCATTATAATTTAAATCTATTTTTTCTTTGTTACGAATTTATGTAGCAAAAATTTACTTCTCTAGATAGTGTCGGGAAAAATATCACATAACTATTTCGAATAATTCCCTCTTGCCCTCAGTACCTTCGATTTTGAACTCGATATAAATATTGAATTGAACCCTAAAGTTGTGTCTAAAGTTAGTCAGAGACGAGTATTCCGAAGATTTGTCAGCAATGTCAATTTTTTTCTAAGTTCAAACAAATTATTACTTATATTACTAATACTGCTATTATTTATAAATTATGATTGTGTTATTATTCCTATTAAACATTATAAGTTATAATTATAACAACTTTTATATATTTATTTATAAATAATAATAATAACGTATACAACACAACAACGTCTAAGTCCCAAACTAAGTATTAGCTTGTGTTTTGAGTAGCAAGCGAAGACACCACATACATAAAACAACTAAGACCCGGTACCAGTATTAATATTCATCATATAAATAATAACCCGACCTGGGATTCGAACCCCACTAGCCCAAGCGGTCGTCTATTCATAAATAATAACCTATGTACATTTATTTACCTCATTTATTTACCTTGGTGACCCCACGCAACGCACACAAAGACGGTTAAATTGACGTGGCGAGAGAGTAAAATACTAGGTAAAATATAACATTCACACACACAAGTATGTAAAAGCTGGAAGAACTGTCATTTTTGTTGACGTTGCGCGGTTCTCTCTAGACATATAAATAATAAAAGCGAAAATTCTAAATTATTTAAGTAGTCGTGGTAGAAGTGGGAAAAAACCCCACAACCAAATTTTAATAACAATGAATGAATGAACTTTCTACAATTTGAACTTTCAATATACACGGCCCAAATTAACGGAATTGCTCATTGGCTTGGGTTTTTTTCTCTTGAAAGCATTTTAGACAGGGCTAAGGTTCGAGAACATCACTTTTTCAGGATTATCGAAGAGAAACGGCGGCATTATCGGATCTTAGTGAAGTAATCGCCGAGCGCAACTGTGTTTTCTCATTACCATTCCATTTTACTGCGAGATTACCGAAGCAGCTCGCCTAATGTGTAGCGCCGACGTTGAATTAATTAACGTCTTGTATAATCTTTAACGGGCTCTCGGCTTAGGACTAGGATTAAGGATTGTTCAATATTAAAAGTGTTAAATAGAATTTCCCCTGGGTACTACACGCACGTCAAACCAATACATAAAATTTATAAATTATTGCAATATGGTGCACGCAGTATTAACATTGGAAAAGCTTAC
The DNA here is from genome assembly GCA_949709985.1 of Luffia ferchaultella. NCBI lineage: Eukaryota > Metazoa > Arthropoda > Insecta > Lepidoptera > Psychidae > Luffia > Luffia ferchaultella. Next base: position 16,161,304 of record OX453240.1, on the reverse strand, counting down.
GCGAGCATAATTCTGAGAGAAGACGACGACTTCGCATCATGAGCAAGTCTCCTAATTTTTGTTTTTATATAAATATGTGGAAAATTATTACTGAAATCAAATTATATGAGGTCAGAATCGCAAAAATTTCTAATATAGTAGCCATCCACCTACCTACCTTTCAAATCCACTGTGAGAATCTCGTCAGTATCTGTAATATAAATGTTCGCATGAAAACAAATGAAATGAGCCCGAATAAGTAGCATGTCTAGTAGCAGCCAATAAGCGGTCTATCCCACTAGTCCCGTGCGTAGTCCTAGGCTGGGAGAACTGGCACTGAGTTATTTAATTTATTTAGTCCCAGAAGTCCCAGTATCGTTATCGCCGCATACAGTCTCTTTTTGATACGCTTTTATAAGTTCCACCTGTATGTTTGTTTGTTTGTACATAATGGAATTTTCGAACACGATTTTCACCTACCTACTTCAAGTTATTGGAAAGCTGAAAAGTCAAAAAGTTATTTTCGTCTCTTAGTTCGATTTGCTATTGAAGAGTATTTTTTAGCTTTGTTTTTAATCTATAATTTATTTAAGTTTTTGTTTTAATATTTTTTAAACTAAGTAAATTCCAACAAAACTTACAAACGAATAGGTGGAACTCACAATTACCTATAAAATGATGAACTCGTATACAAAGTTTCATGTCCGTGCTACCAACCGCTGAGGAGTTCCTTCGTAAGCAAACTATCCTAGGTGCATCATCAGTTCATAGTAAAAATAATGTATAGCTATCAAAATCCAACGTATGTACAAAGTTTCGTGTTCGTGCTGATAACCGTCGAGCAAGGAGTGTCCTCATGAGCAGACAATCCTAGCAGCATCAAGTTACTTTTATCACTTTATAGTATTGTCATCGAACTTACATATGTATCTAAATATCAGCCCGATATCTTCAATTGAAGTAGGTAGGTGAAAATCGTGTTCAAAAGTTCCATTATGTACAAACAAACAAACATACAGGTGGAACTTAGAAAAGCGTATTAAAAAGAGACTGTATGCGGCGATAACGATACTGGGAGGGACTAGTGGCACTGAGCAGTGCCAGTTCTCCCAGCCTGGGACTACGCACTGGGACTGGGATAGACCGCCAATAAGTAGTGTCAGCAGGAACTCCATCATAAGACCCTCTTCATCATCAATTTTAATTACAAATGCGAAAGTCATAACATTCGTTCGTTTATCTTTACTTGATGTTTTAAAAGAACGACAAAATGATGTGCGTTTTGGAATGGACATAGTTGAACGCACGGAAAATCACACAGGCTACTGTTTATCCCGATCGAAGGTTCCCGTGGCATACGAAATTCGTCCTTTTTCAAGTCGGTAATACTGTAACTACGAAATGTCCTTGTTACCTAACCTACCCGTATAGAGAGAACGAATTTGTTTAATATTAACTAAGTAGTCACGCGTCGTGGTAGATTTTTACGTCCCCTGGTGTTAAAAAGAAATTATCATAAAAAGAAAAAAAAAAACCACGGATTTCACCAGTAAGCTTAGTGGATGTCAAGATGTCAGTAATCTGCATTTTGAAAAAAATGCAGATTACTTTACAGAAAAAACTAAATGATTAACGAATTAGCATTGTGACAGGCAAAATCACGAAAAAAGTCACTCAACACAATATTGCCTTTGCAGAAGAAAATGTGGTTCGAAATACTCAAAAGAACATAATTTCTAAGCAACAGTAAAAAATCTACTTGATGATTGATCTTAGTATAAGTGTTTTTCAACTTGGAATAAGAAAATGTTAGTGTAGAGTAATCATACCATCCATTGAAAATATCCTCTTGAAGCATATAAGTTTTACCCAAAAAATGTGAGATGAGATCGATCTGTGTTGTGCTCCGGTTGCATCCAGTCACGAGATATGAATCAAATCAGACCTGACGTAATTTTAGTCGGAGCGTTTTCCTATTTTACGCTGCAAGGAGATGGACGCGTTACTCATGCTAATAGATTTAGTTTCTTACTTACTTCTTTCAAGAAACATATTCACTTCGCTTAGATACGGAAAGGCATCCTCTCTTTTATCCATTTTTTTCTTGTTTGCTGTGCCCTCTATGACAGGGTTCACAATAATGATATGGCATGTCTATTTTATATGTAAGGTAAATGTATGCTAAAAACTGTGGAACGCTATAAAATTGAATTGAATTGAATGTTCAAAATCAAAAAATCTAACCAAATACATTTTATTCAGTATAAGATTTTTATACACATTGAATGAAAGTCAAAATGAATTGATTAGATACCGGTTTGGAAAACTAGAAAGAAAAGAACCAACAAGAAATTCCACCATGTTTATTTTATTTATAAATATATATATATATATGTTTTTGTTTTTCTTCTTCTTCATTTTTTAATGTAAAATGCTTAAAACTATTGCAATGATGTCCATAAGCATTCAGCAGTTCTTACCTAATGGTAGTTTAGGAAACGTTCTTCAATGTAAAACTGTATTCTTCAACTGAGTTTTTCTTGGCACAAGTACAATATTAAAAAAAAAACGTTATTTGCTTTGTTTTTGATTGAAAAATACGCTCTTGTTTAAAAAAAAAATTCGTAGCTTCATTCACTAATGTTTCCTAAATCAAGTGATTATTTTTCCGTAGAGAATTTTTTTTTACGTATCATATGTATTTCATTTTTATGTATCAGTATATACACGCTATAGTCTGTACAAACGTTCAGGAAGTTAGTTGCTTTTTCCAAGGCAAGTTGCGTCTATTATTCAAAGGGATTATCCGTTATCAGAGTAATTGAAGTTCACAAGCAGTAAGCGGCCGTAGACGAAATTTATGTGCAATCTCGCGCCCGTCGCGTTTAACTTTAGCGCACGAAGGACCGGCCGCTTCTAAGTTTGTTAATTTCACATACCTAGTGGTTAGCGTGTTGTAAACTTTATCAATCTATGTGTTGCTAAGTTTGTTATTCAGTGAATCGACGTGTATACATTTATCAATGTCTCGTCGTTTTCGTCCTCGCCTTTTGTCTTCTACGTTCATTAATTTTCCGCAACGGTCATCATGTCACCATCCCATCTAGCTGTGAGACATCCGATATTACGATTTGTAGAGGACGAGTATTATCTGGGTATGGCCAAACCTTGAGAATATATTTCACTATTTTACGAAAATTTAAAATTAAAAATTTTATTGGAAATATGTATGTCCATACCCTTTAGTTATGTACATGTCTGGATAGAGATTTGGAATCTAAGAACACAAATTAAAATATCACCTAATCGTTCGGTTATGATTCACGTGCACAGAGTGACGGTTAATAAGACGTAGCGGCACTGTAAAATATTTAATCACACAAGATTGCACACAAGTATGTAAACGCTGTCCCGTAATTTTTTGTCATTGTAAAGCGTGGCTCTATAATAGAAATGAAAACAATCAAAGGCTACAGGCCTTTTAGAAAGTATTTACTTTTACAAATATTTCTTTGGGGGTTTCTTTTATTTTTCTCGATGTTGCTTAAACGGGATTCTCGAGGAAGCGGAAAACAGCTTCCTTTTAAACGGGAAGCGGTAAATGCAGCGAAATGAAATAAATAACTCACTAGGGATCCGAAGCTCACTGCCTTTGAAAGTGGTGTTCCGTTAGTATTCAGCTGTAAGAACCGGGCGTACGCTTTAAGTGTGTACATTTTTGCCATAGTAAATAAATGTACAAACATAAAATATTCAATTTAAGAATTTCGTTTTCTTTTAGAAAATTTACACTAACTAATATATAAAAGCCGATAAAGGACTAGAGAAACCATTTATATCAATGTTTATTTGTATTAACCATAAAAGTACGAATTGATTAGAAGCCCTCTTCTACGTTTACCGTCTAACCACTCATAACTCTAGCTAGCTGGTGCAAGATGACGAGTTTTAGTACGAGTTTCAGTGCGCAAGGTCTGCACCCCCGTGAAATCTCCGCGCGCCAGTCTTCAACCCTACAAAATTTCGTAATGTTACTTCGATACTGTGAATTGACATTTATGACTCTATTAAAACCATAAAACCAAATGCTGTTGTCAAATTAATTTACTCTATGGTATTAAATATCAATAAAATTATTGAAGTTTCCTGTTCTTTTGAAATTTAAGACCATCACTCACATTTTGGGTACGCACAGTTGCCGTGCTTGATTCTACTAGTTATTCCAGCACCGATATACTATGTCGATGGATTCCAGTACAATTTTAAAGTAGTTATGTCTCTACTCAGGTGGTGAAACCAACAATCTAGGTAAACTTTTAACAAGTAAACTTTTGGGCTCATGGTCCCACTGACAAGTTTGAACTAAAACCTCTTTGATCTATACGAATTAATAAAATTGAAATGTCTATTTGTGAATTCAAAATAATAACTTTTGTTATGCACATTTGTTTATTTGCACGCAACGAATTCCTTACGCAGGTTTTTTAAATTTTTTGTCTCTCTGCCTGTTTGTTTGCTCGGGCTAAATCTCTGAAACAATTGAACCAATTTTGATGAGACTTTCATTATCAGATAGACGATTTTTCGAAAAATGATCCAAGCTATTTTTATACCGGAAATATTCTGTATATATAAACAAAACAGAAGTGTATGTTCATGGTTCCAAAATAAAAAATGATGAATGTAAGAGAGGACGGAAATTAAATGTCCCCCTTACCCTAATAAGAAGTGATACAGTATATTTACGATGAATACATACGTAGTTCACGCAAGCCCAGCCGCGGGCGGTCGCTAGTTTGTTTATAAAATTATGACAAATGGAGACAACAGTATTCATAAATCCTAATTGCAGTGGAGACATAAGTACTTTGAAATCCATCTGGACCCACCAGTGGGACCAGCCAGTGGAAACAACAGTCCGTAACTCAACTTTCTTATCTATATTAATAAAATTGAAGTGTCTATCTGTCTGTCTGTCTGTCTGTCTGTCTGTTCCGGCTAATCTCCGAAACGGCTGAACCGATTTCAATGAAACTTTGGGGACGTGCTGAGGGCATTACTGCGGGTAACATAGGCTACTTTTTGTCTGTCTGTCTGTCCATCTGTCTGTCTGTTTGAGCTGATCTCAGAAACGGCTAAACCGATTTCAATGAAATTTAACAAACGTGCAGAGGGTATTATCAGGAGTGACATAGGCTGCTTTTTGTTTGTCTGTCTGTCCGTCTGTCTGTCTGTTCGAGCTCATCTCCGAAACGGCCAAACCGATTTCAATGAAACTTGGCAGACGTAAAGAAAGCATTACCGGCGGTGACATAGGCTACTTTTTGTCTGTCTGTCCGTCTGTTCCGTATAATCTCCGAAACGGCTAACCTGATTTCAATGAAACTTTGCAGACGTACAGAGGGCATTACAGGGGATGACATAGGTATCGTGTTCGTACTCAAACTTGATGTTTTGACGAGATCTATGTGACCACGTGACCACATTTTAAATGCTTATATTTTCGAAACCATCGATCGCAGACTTATCGTGTTGGTACTCAAACTTGATGTTTTGACGAGATCTATGTGACCACGTGACCACATTTTTAAATGCTTATATTTTCGAAACCATCAATCGCAGACCTATCGTGTTGGTACCCAAACTTGATGTTTTGACGAGACCTGTGTGACCACGTGACCACATTTTTAAATGCTTATATTTTCGAAAACATCAATTGCAAACCTATCGTGTTTGTACTCAAACTTGATGTTTTGACGAGATCTATGTGACCACATGATCACATTTTTAAATGCTTATATTTTCGAAATCATCAATCGCAGACCTATCGTGTTGGCACTCAAATTTGATGTTTTGTCGAGATCTGTGTGACCACGTGACCACATTTTTAAATGTTTATATTTTCAAAACCATCAATCGCAGACCTATCGTGTTGGTACTCGAACTTGATGTTTTGACGAGATTTATGTGACTACGTGACCACATTTGCAAAGTTTATATTTTTGAAATGATCAATCCCAGACCTATCGTGTTGCTACTCAAACTTGATGTTTTGACGAGATCTATGTGACCACGTGACCAAATTTTTAAAAGCTGATATTTTCGAAACCACCAATCGCAGACCTATCGTGTTGGTACTCAAACTTGATGTTTTGACGAGATTTATGTGACCACATGACCACATTTTTAAATGCTTATATTTTCGAAACCATCAATCGCAGACCTATCGTGTTGGTACTCAAACTTGATGTTTTGACGAGATCTATGTGACCACGTGACCACATTTTTAAATGATTATATTTTCGAAACCATCAATCCCAGACCTATCGTGTTGGTACTCAAACTTGATGTTTTGACGAGATCTATGTGACCACGTGACCACATTTTTAAATGATTATATTTTCGAAACCATCAATCCCAGACCTATCGTGTTGGTACTCAAACTTGATGTTTTGATGAGATCTATGTGACCACGTGACCATATTTTTAAATGATTATATTTTCGAAACCATCAATCCCAGACCTATCGTGTTTGTACTCAAACTTGATGTTTTGACGAGATCTATGTGACCACATGGCCAAATTTTTTTATCTGTCTGTCTGTTCGTCTATTCGAGCTAATCTCCTAAATGGTTAAACCGATTTCAATGAAACTTTCAAAGATGTGATTAAAAGATTGTCTGGAGTGACATACAATACTTTTTGATTGTCTGTCTGGCCGTCTCTCTGTCTTTTGAGCTAAAATCTAAAACATTTCAACCAATTTTCATGAAACTTCGCAGACGTGAAAAGACGGATGTAAGGAGTGACATACGCTAATTTTTGTTTGTATGTTTGTTCATTCGTTCGTTTGTCTGTCTGTCAGTCTATATAGTTCAAGCTGAACTTTTGAAGATTTTAATGCAACTATACAGACATTAAAAATAGGTTGTCTAGAGTGATATAGGTAACTTTTTGTCCGTGTGGCTGTCTGTCTGTCTTTTTGTTCCGGTTTATCTCCAAAACGACCAAACCGTTTCTATGAATCTTCGCAGGCATAAAAAGGAGGTTATCAGGAGTGACACAAGTTGGTTTTTGTCTATTTGTTTGTCTGTCTGTTTGTTAGGCCTGATTGTCGAAACAGCTGAACCGATTTTAGTTTAATTTTGCAAATATAAAGAAAGCGTTGTCAGGAGTGAAAAACAATTCTGTTAGTCTGTTTGTCTGTTCCAGTTAATCTCCAAAACGTCTGACTGATTTTGGGACCGACTTTGGGGATAACTATTCTTCATGCTAAAATAGCTGAACGGATTTTTACGAAATAAGATATAAAGATTTCTTAGGTAGTTAAGTTTCAGAATCTTCTAGAAAGTGCTATAATGTTCTGGAGCGTCGCGTTCCTGTACCTGTCCCGGTACAACTGTGTAGTCCACGCGAGCGAAGCCCGCGGGCGGAAAGCTAGTCATTAAATATAATTATAAAATCATTTAATCTGAAAACAAAAACCTAATTACAATATTACACGTGTTTACTTTAAGAATACTAAGACCAAAAATTTAATAACAGATATGCATCTAGTGATATTAGGTATATGTAGTTATGCACACCAGTGCATAATTACTTATTTCAATACAGTGTGTAGAAAGTAAGGAGTTGAAATTCTTACAATTGTAGTTATTGCGTTTCGTCACTTATGGCTTTGCCTCCTAATCTATGTTGACTTAGCGCATTTCAAGCGTAGGTAATTACAAACAGTTACATTACAGGCAGTTATCTCTTTTACTTACGATGTCAGTATAAGCTTTATAAAAGTGCGTGCCTCGTCCTTATTATGACATCATTGTATGCACCTACAGTCCTTTTAACCAACGTTTGTGTATTTTTTTTTTGTAAGAAGATTAGTAATAAAACTGATAAGTACATCAATACAGATATATAATTACCTAAATTGTACATCTGAATTTATCACCAATTAATAAATTTATCAAGTAAACTTATTATTCGTCTTCTTACAAAAAACCGGTCAAGTGCGAACCGGACTCGCTCCCTAGAGGCTTCGTGCTGTTATATAAAGTACTAGCGACCGCCCGCAGCTTCGCTTGCGTAGACTACAAATTCCTGTTATAGGTACTATTAACGTTGGAGATGGTTTATACGTACTTTTTGCTGGAACCAATTTTGGTCACACCCATTCAAACTTTCAATCTTCATTCCCCTTCCACCCTTTAAAAAACCGATATAATTTTTCATCTCCCGTTTCCCACTCTTAAAATGTGAAAATCTAAAAACCCTAAAACACATCATTATTTAAGTCCCTCCATTCCCATCCTTAAGTTTGAAATTTCTAAAAAAGCCTTTCTTAACTTTATAATGCTCACGTTATAAAATAAACTTATGTTCCAAATTGAAGCTTCCTAGACTTAGTACTTTCGGCTGTACGTTGCTAGATCAGTGAGGACAACCGACAGACAGATAGACAGACAGACAAACACAAAAAGTAGCTTATGACACTCTTGACAACCTTCTTTCACGTCTGCAAAGTTTCATTAAAATCTGTTTAGCCGTATTGGAAATTAGCTCGAATAGATAAAATTGAATTGAATAGACGTACAGACAAACAGACGGACAAAAAGTAGCTAATGTCAAATATCTTGACATCCTTCTTTCCCGTCTGCAAAGTTTCCTTAAAATCTGTTTAGCCGTTTTGGAGATTAGCTCAAATAGACAGATACACGTACAGACAGACAGACGGACAAAAAGCAACATTTGTTAGTTTTAACGACCTTCTTTTCATATTCATTGATGTTTCATTTAAATTGGTTTAGACATATGGACGTACAGACAGACATAAAAAAAGTTCTGTATGTCACATATGGAAAGGGTGTAGTCAAAAGATTACATCCTGTTATATGTGTAAAGTTTCATCAAAATCGGTTAAGCCGTTTTGGCCGAAGCCGATTTGCTCGAATAGACAGACAGTTTGTTTTCATGTATATAGCCTATAACTCTCCGCTAGAATCAGGCTATCAAAGGCAAAAAGAATTTTTCAAATCCAACCGGTAGTTTCAGAGATTAACCAATTCAAACAAACAAACAAACAAACAACCGAACGAACGAACGAACGAACGAACGAACGAACGAACGAACGAACCAACCAACCAACCAACCAACCAACCAACAAACAAACAAACAAACAAACAAACAAACAAACAAACAAACAAACAATCAATCAATCAATCATTCAATCAATCAATCTTCCAATCATTCAATCAATCAATCAATCATCAAAACAATCAGCGCGCGTGACGGAAGCTCTCAAAAGGAATAATTTTTCCGTTTTTGCAACATTTTTCATTGATGCTCCACTCCTATTGGTCGTAGCGTGATGTAGTATAACCTATAGCCTTCCTCGATAAATGGACTATGCAACACAAAAACAATTTTTCAATTTAAACCAGTAGTTCCTGAGATTTGCGCGTTCAAACAAACAAACGAACGAACGAACAAACGAACGAACGAACCAACCAACGAACCAACCAACCAACCAACAACCAACCAACCAACCAACAAACAAACAAAGATAGAAACAAACAAACAAACAAACAAACAAACATCCAAACAATCGATCAATCAATCAATCAATCAATCGATCAATCAATCAATCAATCAATCAATCAATCAATCAATCGATCAATCAATCAATCAATCAATCTATCAATCTATCAAACAAACAAACAAACAAACTCTTCAGCTTTATAATAAGTATTTCTATTATATAGATTAATAGATTATAAGATAATAAGAAAATAAGATATTACTAAAAACCGTATCAAAGTCTATTGGTTTGGAAGCAAAAAGTTAACGAACAGAGGCAGACAGCGAATTTATTTTCTCCTGCTACAGTTTTTAAATTTCAATAAAAACTGTTAAGATATTAATTTAAATTGTATGATGTAAAGGGCAATTATAATATGCATGAAATGCTTAAGACAGCTAACGTATTTAATTTGATAAGGATTAATATCACGTTTAAAAAACATCTTCGCAAATAGTACATTATGTTGAACAAATTTGATTGTCATAAAAAAGGTTATAGTAAGTTAACCTTAAAAGATACACATATGCTGTCACGGACTTTTGGTTAGAACTTTTAAAGGGGTACAATTCCGTAATACATGATTTTTGCTTAACATCAACCGTTTACGCAGCGCGCGCGACGAAAGCTCTCAAAAAAAATATTTTTTCCCGTTTTTGCAACATTTTTCATTGATGCTCCACTCCTATTGGTCGTAGCGTGATGTAGTATAGCCTATAGCCTTCCTCGATAAATGGACTATCCAACAAAAAAATAATTTTTCAATTCGAACCAGTAGTTCCTGAGATTTGCGCGTTCAAACAAACAAACAAACAAACAAACTCTTCAGCTTTATAATATTAGTATAGATTTATCGCTACTCACCGTCACACGGTACGAATACAATGTTAAAAAAATAGACAGTATATAATCGTTTAAAATATCTTTTAAATGATAGAACTTGTGTTGTAGGACTTTGCTTTTTGCCAAATTTCGATTCTAGGTCAATTGGAAGAACCTTATAGGTTTTAATGAGTGAGTTTGCGAGTACAAAAGTGTTCGATATTATTTCACTTTCGGGCTTCGTATTCTCAAAGTCAACACGTATAATATTCTAATTAGTTTTCAGATCAAAAGATTTCATATGACGGTTAAAAAAAAATTTATTGATCTATATTTTCAAAGGAACATGTAGCTTCAAAGTAAAATGTCTCCTTTAACGAAAGGATGCTTAATTTGGGGGTGAATCTTGTGTCAGCACATTTCTTTGTGGGATGCCTTATATATTGTGTTATATACCTATATATATATATATATTTAGTGATTGGGCAACGGCGGAAATCCATGAAGTTAGGCTTAAATTATATGAGCTTTATGAAGATAGATCATTTAATAAACGTGATCATTTTAGAAATTACATTCGGAATTATTCAAAAATGTTTAAACGCGCTTGTGCAGCAGCTAAAGCAAATCATATTTATGATAAAATAAAATATAGCTCGAAGATTACAAAAACGACTTGGCAAATCGTGAACAGCGAAACTGAAAATGTATAAGCACGCAATATTGATATTAAACTAAAAATTAATGATAAGATTTTAACATTAAATTTAGAAGTAGCCAAGGCTTTCTAGTTTTTCTCAGATGTTCCAGTTTCGACTAACAAGTGCCTAAACTCTTCTCCCGCTCTTGCCGAATCATTACTCAAGCAAAATGTCAGTGAGTGCATAGTTGATTTTAAGTTTTCTCAGGCGGACCCTTCAGCCATCATCATCATCAGCCCATTTTTACCCCACTGCAGGAGCTTAGGCCTCCCCCAGGGTGAGGAGGGGGGCTTGGAGCTTAAGTGCACCACGCTGCTCCACTGCGGGTTGGGAACTGTAACGACCGCCATCTATTGACAGCGTCCGAGACCGACTGCTTAACGTGCCCTCTGAAGCACGGTGTCAGTGATATTGTGTACTTAAGTCAGAAAAACTCATTGGTACACGCCCGGATTCGAACCACGGCCCTATGCGGCCTTATAAATTTGAGACAGGTTCGTTGCGCTCTGGGCTATCACGACACTTATTGTATTGAAAAACTTATTGTATTAAAAAGCTTATTGTATTAAAAAACTTATTGTTTAAAAAAACTTATTGTGTTAAAAAAAATATTGTATTATTTAAAAAAATTTGATCGGCATAATGTCAATACAAGAAACAAAGACAAACTCGCTAACCATGTCAGCCGCCTCAATAAAATCACAAAATCTTTTAAAGGGCAATGTATACACTTTTACAATAAGATCCCAATTGACATTTAACATCTACCCCTTAACAAGTTTAAAACTACAATAAGACGGAAGCTTTATGCAAAAGCTTATTATAAAGTATCGGACTACTTAGACGATGAAAATCTATGGGTATAAATCGCCTGCCTTTCGGTTTGTTTCAATAATTTTAATTTTAAGCACTTATTCTTTAAAAAAAATGTTTATAATGTTGTTAAAAAAAAGAGCGTCCATCAGTTTCTTCCTTATTCTTCTGAGAGGAACAAGTACTTTTTGAATGCACATTTGTGATGAAGTTTTTTCCACAAAGTAATAAATTGTAATAAACTCAGTCTTATGACGTATTTCAAGATTATGTTACATAATTACGAAATAAAGATATTTGATTTGATTGGGATTTTGAATATGGTTAAGTCGAACATTTTCTCTTCGCTGTGTACGTTATCTTTAGTTGATAAAAAAAATAATTAAAATAAGGCTAGTTGTAAGGAAAGAGGTTATGAGTCTAGACCTTCTGGAACGTAAAGGACTACATGACCTGAAGTTAGTAATTGGATCTTAACACGTTAAATAACCATGGACGTGTATGTATGTTATATCAAAAAATGGATGACCATTTTCGCGCTTATCCTTTCAAAATTTTCTTAGTCTGGTTCTGGAAGATAAAAATATTATTAACGTGTTTTTTATGATTTTTCTTATTCACAAGGAAACACTCTATCGACACCCTAGTAGCATCTGCTTCCCGATACTATCTATAGAAACATGGATTCCGAGACGGTTTTACAAGGACCACATAACGACGATGTTGAGGGATTTCTAGAACCATTCGAGGCTATTCATCATCATCATCATCAGCCCATTTTACCCCACTGCAGGGGCTTAGACCTCCCCCAGGGTGAGGAGGGGGGTTTGGAGCTTAAGTCCACCACGCTGCTCCACTGCGGGTTGGGAACTGTAACGACCGCCATCTATTGATAGCGTCCGGGACCGACTGCTTAACGTGCTCTCCGAGGCACGGAGTCAGTGATAGTTGTGTGATTCGAGGCTATTGCGGCTGTTAATAGATAATAGGATAGGAAGGCGTTTGCGACTACGGCGTAGGTAGTGTTTCTTTGTGAATGAGAAAAAATATTAAAAAGAAAATTGCGAGAATTGCTATATTTTTCAGTTCTGCATTCTGGTTTATTGCTTTGACACCGATCTAAAAGAGTGTACATACAAGTATAGTTCTCTAATATAAACGAAGACAATCAAAAGTAAGAGTTTAATAAAGGACATAAATCGATGTGTTTTATAAAACAAAATATGGTCATGTATAATATTACCCTGTTGAAATGTTTCGGGTTATTTTCAGATATTTTCTAAAACCACCAGGTGGATGGATATATTTTGGTATACAGACATGTAAAGTTTTCACAGTGTTACAACGACGTATTTTTAGACATATATACTAAAATATTATTATTTTGAACTGAGTTATTAATTTAAAAAATCAGATATCACAACATATTATAAAATAATGGCTCCCGTCGCGTCTGTCTGTTTGAACGCAAAAAACTCAAAAACTACCGAACGGATTGGCATATGGTTGGCACTAATGGACGGAGTATTCAAGAACAAGGTTTATGTGTATAATTTGTTAATGTTTTGTGCAAATTAGTTCAAATAGGACGATTATAGTTGAAAAAGTTGCAAAAAAATCAAGCCGGTTGGAGCTTTCATCGAAGGCGCTGCATAATCCCTTTGAGATATAACAGACTAAAAAAGTCCGCGATGCCATATGTCTATCTTTTATGGACAGCTTACTATATCTGTTTTTATGTTAAAAAAAAAATGGTTCCATATGATGAGGTGATTGGAAACCATGTTATAAGGATACAGTATTAATCCTTATGAAATTAAATACGTTATTTACCTTCAGCATTTCATGCACATTATAAATGTCCTTTACACTACACAATTTAAATTACTATCTAAGGAGATATCGTGAAATTAAAACTATCGCGCGCCAACGGTCGGGCCGCGACATGACTCGCGTGATGTATAATTAGGCAGAAGTTATCAATGTTGTATACAAAGAAATATTGTAGTTTGTTTTTATGTATTTATGTCCTTTACACATGTTCGACGCAATAAGCTGATAGGACACTACAACAGAAAAAAAAACATTACGGCTTATATGCTCTGCTACCCGTGCGAAGCCGGGGCGGGTCGCTAGTTATCAAGATACTAAGTCACTCTTTAAAATACACTTTCAACTAAAAGGTTACTACTAAAAGGTTTAATTATATATTTTTACGTAGTAGAAAACTTCCCTAATGTATATTAAAATTTAAGCAGCTAGATTATTCACTTTTTTTACGCTTCTAAATGAATTCAACAACACGTATAGAGATGTTTGTTTCTTTTTCACTCGAGTTTCATAGTAGTCAGTGAGGCGTCTTGAGCTAGTCAATTGCTCAAGGTCATGGGCTATTGTTAGTGTCGTAATTACTTGAAATGTAATTAATATGTAGGTGCATATTAGTTTAGACGAAATTTCTTGTCCACAACGAACACGACGAAATTGTTGTTAAATCTAACCGATTATTGGTCAGGGTTGACAATAAATGTTCAAACCTGAATCTATTCGAAATTTTAAAATAGGTGGTTGTAACACTGTGAAAACTTTATATGTCTGGATAGCAAAATGTATCCGCATGGTGGTTTTAGAAAATAGCTGAAAGTGACCCGATACACTTCAGCGAGGTTATATTACCGTACAGGAAAATGATATTGCGAATTTTCACGTCTCAGCGAACAATCTATTCTTGTCCTTGCGACAACATCCCTCTGCATCGGCCCAGCGAGAATAACTTTGGTAGGTTTCCATTGAGATAAACAAAACTGAGAAGTCATCGCCCGGGTCCCGCCAGACCGCAATTTATTGGATTTTTCCGTCCGTAGTTGAATAACAGGAAACATAACGTGAAAATAACTTTCCTTCGTGGACGTAGTTTCCTGATATATAAGTTTTGATTAACTAAGCACATCATAAGTTTATTTGGAACTTGACAGTGGAACTTTTCATTCGAACTTCAGCGTGCTTTATAAAATATTTTGAAATTATTTTTTATAATACCCGGCATATATGTTAAATACCTATATATCTGAAAGAGGAATGGAAAATAATGAATGAGCATCTGAACAATGTCTGTATTGATATGTTGTCAACTGAAGTCAACACATTGTCAATTAATTTTCCGAAGCTTTTTCCTCTCCATTCATTTGACAATCTGATGAAATAATTGGTTAGAAATGCGGCATTTGTGTGCTGTCACGTGACAATAAATTTAAACGGAACAGTGGCCCTCGGCAGAGTAACGCTTATTCTTTCCGCGATATGTTGTAATACATTGATTTGACCAAAACCAATTTTTAGTTATGAATTTGATAGTGAATACCTAAAGACGAGCGCTTTACATTCACGATACCAGCTTAATATATATGTTTTTTTTTGTGAGAGCACTAAAAAGTAATATATGAAAATATCTTTTGAATAAGTATTTGAATAAAAAAAATTATCGCACGAAATATGCCGTAACTTATATAGTACGAAAATAACGTACAAAGGTTGTGTCGCCGCCGACGCGTGGACGTCGCGTCGGACTTCCTTCCGTCGTAGCCAGTGCAGCGTGGATCCTCCGGTGCACTACCTTTGTTCATTTTGATTTGTTTATTCCAGAATAAAATTCTTTATATGCAGTCTGTTAAAAAATTACACCTCTGTGAGGTCGACGAGTAATTTCAAAACAGAATTTAAATGAAGAGACTAGTAAATATGAAATAAACAACAAATATCGGAATGAGTTAGAAATATCACGTAGACTTGACCAATGCTTCTCAGAATTTGATCAGATGTGTTGATTACACAGTGCCTGATGATACATGTCACCCTGCCTAGATGTGAGGCAACAAAATCGAAAGCAAACATTTTCAAATGTATTGAAACCAAACCAATATACAGGATCATGAGTTGGGAAATGTATAAAAACGATTTTTATTCCAATAACCACAAAGGGCCAATCGATACATACAATCAGTATTGGCTAATACGTAAAAGCCAAATATCGAGTTTGTTGTTTTAAATGAATGAATACAATCTATTTAGGGTTCTATGGTCCGATAAAGAACCCTTATTGTTGCGCCATATCTTCGTGTGCCCATATCGCCATTCGTCACAATTTTACTCGCGAACAATAGGCTAATTGACAATTTTTAAAATTATTTTATATGAAAAAGTTATCTAAATATATCATAATAGTAAAGTAATTTTAAAAAATAAATAATTATTAACAAATTCGTCATCCTTACGAGCAAAAAATACTTTTT
Source organism: Luffia ferchaultella (assembly GCA_949709985.1). NCBI lineage: Eukaryota > Metazoa > Arthropoda > Insecta > Lepidoptera > Psychidae > Luffia > Luffia ferchaultella. The sequence goes on along the minus strand of OX453240.1, from coordinate 16,145,126 downwards.
CATCGTCACACGGCGGCGACTTAGGCCAGCTGAACAGTAAATAACCAAACTACCCTGCACAGAAGCGGGTCTTTTTGCGTTTCCTTCGCAACATCCTTGAAATTTCTAGGTAATGTTTCTTCAACATAATGTAAATAATCTATGCTCCAAGTGGGTTCCAAGTGGGTGAGCGCTCCAGTGTCAATGGTAGTCGCGATAGTGTATCAGCCGGGACGTTATCCGCTGATTTAATAAACTCGATTGTAAAGTCATAAGCCGCTAGTCGTGCGGCCCAACGCTGCAATCGACTAGCCGCCGTTTGTGGTATTCCCCTTTTTGTGCCGAAAATATATGTAAGTGGTTTAAGATCGGAACGCAATACGAACCGCCTACCAAAGAGATACTGGTGATGTTTTATAATGCCGAAATAAATAGCCAAAGCTTCCTTGTCGAGCTGACTATAGTTGCGCTCTGCGTCGTTTAAAGTACGAGACGTACAACTTACTGGACGTTCGGTGCTGTCTTCGTAGCGGTGCGCCAAAACCGCGGCCACACCGTACGCACAAGCCTTCAAACAACGCGAATCCCAATCCCACGTGATATCTTTTGATAACATAAACTGTTTTAAAAAAATTTGCTATCGCAATGTCCTCTGGTGGCACATGACCATAAACTTCTATCTAAGAACATGCTCTTAGGTGATAGGTATGTTTATTACGCAAAAAACCACGTAGAGATCCTCCCAGCCGTTTTAGAGAAATGTATTCATTGCAGCGCCCCTGGTGGCTCATATCCGCAATCCTTATCTAAGAACCTGCTCTAAAGTAATATCTATGTAACATAAAAAACCGCGTCAAGATCGCCTCAGCCGTTTTAAAGATACATATCTATTGCAGTGCCCCCTGGTGGCTCATTACTGCACAACTTATTTAATTATCTATTCGTGGGTGATACTCATGTAATGCAAAAAACCGAATCAAAATCAGTCCATTCGTTTCCAAGGTACACATTTACTGCAGCGCCCCCTGGTGTTTAATAATGATAAAACCTATTTGAAAACTTGCTTTGAAATGTTATCTATCTAAATACAAAGTTTCATATAAATCATTTGAGCCGTTTCTGAGATAGCCTATAAAAGAGTAAAGACATCGATCTTTGAATGCACCCTGTTTGACAGGTACGAACAGTTTGTATGGGAAAAGGAAGTTGTTGTTTTTACTATATTGTTGTTTTTACTTGCAATTTCTTCACATTTTCTCACCTTTTAAATCTTCCTTGGACTTCCAGAAATATTTCAACTCCAAAATTAGCCAATTCGGCCCAGCCGTTCTCGAGTGATAATGTGACATGTAAAAAGCTTTTTTACATCTATACCAATATTATAAAGCTGAAGAGTTTGTTTGTTTGTTTGTTTGTTTGTTTGTTTGTTTGTTTGTTTGTTTGTTTGTTTGTTTGTTTGTTTGTTTGTTTGTTTGTTTGTTTGAACGCGCAAATCTCAGATCTCAGGAACTACTGGTTCGAATTGAAAAATTCTTTTTGTGTTCGATAGTCTATTTATTGAGGAAGGCTATAGGCTATATGTATAAAATAATACTATCTGTCTGTTTGTCTATTCAAGCAAATCTCCAAAACGGCTTTACTGATTTTGATGAAACTTCACAGATATGGAAAGAAGGTGGTCAAAAGTGACATACACTACTTTTTGTATGTCTGTATGTACGTCCATCTGTCTATTCGAGCTAATCTCCAAAACGGCTTAACCGATTTTAATGAAATTTCACGGGTATAAAAAGGAGATGTTTAAAAGTGACATACGCTACTTTTTGTTCGTTTGTCTGTCTGTACGTATATGTGTCTATTCGAACTAATCTCCAAAACGGCTGAACAGATTTTAATGAATCTTAGCAGACGTGAAAAAAGGTTGTCAAGAGTGACATCAGCTACTTTTTGTGGCTGTCTGTCGTTTGTCCTTACTGATCTATCGGCGTAGATAAAGCCGAAACTACTAAGTCTAGGAAGCCAAAATTTGAAACAGTGGTTTATTTTATAAAGTGAGTATTAATTTTTAAGAAAGGAATATTTGGAAATTTCAAATTTAAGGAGGGAGGGATGGAGGGGCTTTGTATGAGAGTCTTTGTTCTTTAAAGTTAGACACATAAAAATTTTAACATAAATAAATAATGACGTGTTTCAGGGTTTTTGGATTTCCACATTTTAAGGGTGGGAAACAGGAGGTGAAAAATATGGGAGTATCGGTTTTCTTAAAGGAGTGGGGAGAGTGAAGATTGAAAGTTTGAATGGGTGTACCCAATATTAGTTTCAACAAAAAGTACGTATAAACTATTTCGAATGTTAAAATTACCTAAAACAGGAATGTGTAGTCTACGCAAGCGAAGCTGCGGGCGGTCGCTAGTTTTTATATATAATAAAATGGACTGTATTTCAAACTTTAATTTTAGATTTTAACAATACAACGTAAGGTGCCTGTTGGCTGTAGAAAATACCGAGAAGATAAGAAGTGAAGGTTGCCAACTTCATGTTTAATTTTTTTTTTTTAAATGAGTATGATGGATACTGAACAACTCTATTGATGATTATACAAATCTGTAATTGCTACGTGTGTACTAATTTTGATGCAAAATTTTGGGGTGCCCCATACGTGCACGGTGAAGGTGAAAAAGATCTTTTGTTTACCCTTTCGAGTGAGGTATTGTTGAGTAGCTATTATAAAATAATTATGAAGTTCTTTGATGGTTTTTCTAAATTAGATCCCGCCAATAAAATACTCTGCTTTAAATAGCATTATTTACGTGAGTTGAATTTGAATGATAGGGAAAAACCATGATAATATTACACAGCACTAAATTACTGCGAAAAGTATCACAACTATCGAGGGTCAACTAGTTCACGAGTTACAGCCGACCTAGTAAATGATTATTCAAATTCTGAACAAAGTCAAAATTTTGGTTTTGATAAGTTTTGTTGTTGGCATGGCTACGCAACTCTACCTTAAGGGGATTGTGTCAGTAGATACTTACTTATAAGTACTTATAGGTGGCCGGATCACGGCAGCGAAATTTTAATAAAAACCTCGTCTTTTATTCACAAGCACCGGGACGCACATTAACTCCGGGGTGATGGAAAAAAAGACGAACTCACATCTTATTATTTATTACCTTTAAAAAAAATATTGTACCTACATTATCAATTTTTGTTCGAGAGTTCACGGTTATATTAACTAGGTACATATATAGTACCTTGTTACAAAGGTACTCACAAGAAAAAAACGTATTTAAAAAAATATTACACTGCCGTTTTACGATTATAATAACTAAAACGTTAAAACAAAAATTTTGGTAATGAGATTTTTTGGAAAAACCTTCTTTACGTTTAAAGCCAAGCCGGAGTCGGAGACTTCAAGAAGATAGGTGTACGGAACAGCTATTGTGACGTTTGTTTTCTCACAGTTAACATGATTTAATGTTTTCAATCCGAAAAACAGCTGAGGTTTCGTAATAGAAAAGCAAGGTATTCCTAAAAGAATGTCATATTACCTGCATTCTTGCTTACAACGTATTAGTATTTTAAAACTATATTTTATGAATTTTTTAGTGTTTAACTGATTATAACGCCTTTTTCAGTTTAGTTTAAATATAATAATTATTGACACTACGTATTCCATGATCGACAACTCATATATCAAAATCGGCGCTGTAGAAAGTAATATACACACACGCACGAAACATTCTTTGGTGTACTACGATTTATGTAAAATTATCGTTGGATGTTTAGTTTTAGTGTAAATAAATATAGATTAGTTATGTGCTTGTTAGTGTATTTGATTATAGGTATCCTATTCTTTTAAATGACCGCTATTTTGAACTTTTTAGAGACTGGACGGATTGCTTTCAAAATTGATATCTATGAGTGTGCATGGACTCCGATCACGAATCTGTTGTCAAAATTAAAAAAAAAATTGGCCGTTATTTGATTGTTATCATATAACTCATATTTCAAATTTAATTTTTAGTAGTAAATGGTCTATTTTGTGATATTGATTGATTACTATTGAATGAGTAATTGATATTGATTGGTTGATATTGATTGATTGATATTGATTGAGTGATTGATAGAATATTGCGAGGGTTAAAAGCATAGACATATATATACTAGCGTAGGAGACCAACTGACATCTAAACATCGCATGACCGAAACGGAAATGAGTATGTGTGCAAAATTCACATGTGGTTGAGCCAGTTTTAGTGATGTGCATGGGTGTTTTTTATATTATCGATAGCACGTAGTACTTTCATGATAATGTGTCGTTGAAATTACCGCGATATCATAAGTCGAAATCGGCAATCCTATTTATTATTTTGAATCTGCTATACTACATAATTTTTGTTTTGAGTTACTTTTCCTAACTTTTAGTTTTTTAAAATGACAAATCATCAATCAGTCAATTCAAATGCCATTTCCTTTACTCCAATAAATATTTTTTTTTTGTTAACAGTTGATAATAAAAAATTTGCAGAAGTAAAGAAAGAGTTAACATCATTATGGAAATTTTAATATTTAGTTGAATACAAGCCAAGTAATAAATAAAACAATATAAATAAACGATTTTTATTTTTAATTACAATACGTCACGTTGCAACGCATAACACCAAAATTTTAACTCTTTGTAAACAAAAAAATGAGAATGTACAAAACAAAAACATTTACAATAGAGAAGTTCATGATGTTCAAAATATACAATTTAACTCGATAGAATTGAAAGATAAACCAAAACTAATAAAACAGTGAAAGTTTTTTTAAATTCGTCAATAAATGACTGAGAAATAAATTATTAATATTTAATAATTTGACGACCGCTTAGCCTAGTGGGTAGCGACCCTGCCTACGAAGCTGGAGGTCCCGGGTTCGAATTCCAGGTCGGGTCAGTATTTATATGATGAATATCGATACTGGTACCGGGTCTTGGTTGTTATATGTATGTGATGTCTTCGCTTGGTACGCAAAACACAAGCTAATGCTTAGTTTGGGGCCACGACGTTGTAATGTGCACGTTATTATTATTATTATGTATTTTCGTGCGGTTTGACTGGTGGATTCTTACTGCCCATGACGTCACATTGTCTACTCGATTGAGTGTCGCGTCGTCTCACTACACCACAAATTATGCCTTGTATGCCTTGGACTAGTCTATAATATCTTTTGTTTCTTTGTGTAATAGGTAATTAAGTTTTATTTGAATATAAAGGAACAAGTTTTTGTAAAAGACAAAGTGATAATTTGCCTAAAATTTATATTTTCACTGTGATGGATTTTTCTTCAAATCCATTTTATATTAGTGCTGAAATAAAGGTTTAGGCTCTAAAGTTGAAGGTCCTGGTGATATATCCCGGTAAACGTACGCTGACACCGATCGCTTGGTCTTCAGATTGACCTGTACAGAAATTACAGTTGGCATAAATGCTCTGACTTTAGATATTAAGTATTATTAGTATATTACTTAATATACTTAGTAAGCACATATGAAAAAAAAGAAACCCCTAACGGCACAAATTCAGTAGGTATAGATCCTTTCTTCAAAAGTCGTCGGTGATTTAGTTAGATAAAACAGTTATCCGTAAAATGTCTACTGCAAACCAAAGAATGTTTTCGAGGAGTCCCACCTGTTCTATTTAACATTTTTTTCCATTGTTCTATGCTAACCGTGTTTACAGGAAACCTGGATATTATGAAATAGTCATCATTATCAGAAAGCATTTTTTAACACTGCAGTTTCTTGGAGGAAAATGAGGTTAAACTATTGTATACAGTAGTTTTGTCATTCAAAGTTTAATTATTTACGACGTTCATAATCAGAGAACAGATAGAACGACAGACTTTAAATCATAAATAAATAACGATTAAAATTAAATAGAGCATCAGATTTTAAATCATAAATAAATAACGATTAAAATTAATTGTGTATATATCTTATATTTTCATTTGAAAAAGTCTTGTATTTACATATACACCCTATGTGTAGTATATATGTATAGATGTCATACTTTCCCTTACAATGTGCTGCCAGGCTAAATAAACCTCACAATATGTTTAAAAACAGTTAACGACATCATTCCAGTGGAACAGGTGCAATTAGGTAATATCAAATTTACAAAATATTTATATTTGAAAATATCGACATATCGATACATTTTGTGCAATCCCTATGCTTCATTGTTTGATTGTAATTTTACACAATATTTTTGTATCGTACACATAATTGTTTAAAATAACAAATTATTTACAAAATAAAGTATTTACCGTATACTACTGATGTATAACCAAGTAAATTTAGGATCGCTTTTTATAAAAATAAGCATTAAGATAACAATATGTTATTGGCAGTACTTACCGGTGAAATGTCTCTTTATTTGGATTATTAACATATGTTACAGTGCAATTTAAAACTGAACACTACACCATTTTTATCACAAGAATAAATTTTTTTAGAATTCAAAACGATTATAACACAAAATAGAAAACAAAGCTGGACCTTATTTTGACAAGTGAGTAATGAAGACTAAATGTGTTCAAAGAGGTTTTATGTCAGATTTTCTTGCATTTCTTTCTCGCATGTAGGATTTCCGCAAAGAGCTGGATGTCATTCGCACACTGTGTTCCTCTCTTACGCTAGTATATATACCTTTATGGTTAAAAGCTCATGGAGTTTAAAAATCACTGTCTGTGAAACTTCACAGGTGAAATCGCTGTGAAAAAAATTGGCATTTCATCAAATGAATTAAAAGTAGCAATCATTTCCATGCTTGACTGTATACTACCCACCCTGCTGCTGACCGCGAACCTCCGCAAACAAACGATTTCATTCTTTTCTATTCAATTCAAAGGCCGTTGTGGGCTGTTGCCGGCTTGTCGGCGTGTATGCGGCGCATTCGCGAATTAGGGTAGCGTGGTTATTTGAAAAAAGAGTAATATTGAAAATTGATTTTCTCGAAAAGGGCTACAAATAAAAATATAGTTTTTTCGATGAAACTGTTATTGAATACCAGCAGATTATAAATATAACGGGACTCTGGACGGCTGGAATCCAAACATATACATTATTTATTCACACCTACATATAGGTACGCGTGAAACACGTTACTCTCCTATAGGTTTCACCGCAGTCGGGTAAAAAAGAGTATTTTTTCTATAATTGGTGAAATTGTATGCAGTGGGTACATTTTTTTATTTATGTTTTTTTTTTATTTATTTATTGTCATATAAACACTGTTGTGGTTTTCTCTTGTGCAATGTAAATTTAATTAATAAATAGACGGTGAACAATGATCTTTAGAATCACTAGGTTTTAATGAATTTTGGCCTAAGAGTAATCGGGTAATCTTCCAACAGCTATTATCATATTATTAGGTGCGAAGAGAACCGACGCAAATAAAATTACGTAAATTTATTTTATTCTGTAGGTTCTTTAATTAAAGTCCTGATCTTAAAAATTATTGTTTTGGTTAATATAATGGTGTAATTTCTCATTTTTGGCCACAAAGTAATAACTTACCAAAGATTTAAACAAGTCCAAAGCTAAAACGTGCAGGATAAATGTACTAAATTTAAAAACCGAGATATTCTTTCTTCTTCAAAATAATTCTTAATTTGCATTATAGACATGAGTGGTGTGTGTGTAAGAGCCACTGGTACTTGCAATGATTATTTTTGCGCAAAGATATTTTCTTAAAATATTTCTTCAATCATATGTATAGAGAATCTAAGTTTAGACATTTCTTTGTCAGTTGACTATTTTCGAAACGCTTTTACGTTTATTTCGTACAACAGAAAAATATCACGAACACATATTATAAAAATATTTTATCAAAGTTCATGCAACAATACTATATATCGATTTCATCGAGTTGCTAAAAATCTTACGAATAGACAGACATACCTATTTTATCTATTTGTTGGCAATTTGATATACATATTTCATTTAAATTACTATTGTTAATAATAGATAAAAAACCCTATTCCTTCAATCTGACTTCTGTTTGGCTTGTATGCGAGACATTATAATAATGTTTGATAACTACGGGGCACGCCCTGTTTAGGTTAGGTTAGGATCAGGGGGCCATGATATACGGCGATCGGCGGCGTGGGCGCCACGCAGCGCGGCGGCGCTTTTGCCACGCGCCTCGCCGTGCCACTCGCAACGCCCGCGCCGGCGCCGGCGGCCGCCAGCTTGCCACCGATATTTCGAAGTACTGACACGTCGCTTTGATGTGTACAAGAAATCACATTCAGTAATTTCTACGTGTTATTTGTTCTACATTGCAGTCATTACAAAAAATGTAGTAATTAGCACGCAATGTGAGATTGTATTCAAACCGTCGAAAATCGTAATGTTTTACATGACTTTCGAGAAATAAAAGGTACGTTTTCACTAAAAAAAATTTGTGGTTCATTGATATTGTCTCAACCCAACTAATATTATAAACGCTAAAGTTTGTATGTATGGATGTTTGTTACTCTTTCACTCCTTAACTATGCAACCGATCATCACGAAATTTTGTATGCACGTTGTCAGGGGTACAGAAAAGAACACACGGTACCTTTCATCCAGAAAAAAATACTATTCCCGAGGGAAGGAAAAATAACTTTTAGTCGGTCGTCCGGCACGACGGGGAACGTGGGAAGGTAAGGGAGGGAAAGGGGAGGGAAAGGGCCCATGCGAAACCGGGGCGGGACGCTATAGGATATATGTGTGAAGTGGTAATGCAGTGGGAATGAGAACGGGAAAGAATCAGTATATATTTATTACAGCAGGCAGACGGAAGCACGAGTTAGATGAGAGTAAAAGTGTGAGAGACGAGATTTTTTAAAAGTTTATTTACATTTAAATACAATATATATGTGCCATTTTGTTCGATGACTGTCTGCCATTTTGAAGGTAGGGACATGATCCCGTTGCTGTAAAATTTTTGGGACTTCTGATCAAAAAAACGAGAAAAATAGTTTTGGCAGTCTTCTCTTGATTTTAACCTGATACTGTCTAAAGAGTTATGAAGAGGTCGAAACAAGTAGAAATCTGAAGGAGCAAGGTCAGGGCTATATGGTGGATGCATTAACACCTCCCAGCCAAACTCTCTTAATTTTTTCTGAGTGACTAAAGATGTGTGAGGTCTAGCGTTATCGTGATGAAATACCACACCCTTTCTATTGAGTAATTGCAGCCGCTTTCTCTCAATTTCTTGCGCTAATCTTATCACTTGTTTGCAGTAGAGATCGGGATCGATGGTTCTACCCGGTGGTAAAACTCATAATGAACATTACCCTTTCAATCCCACCACACACTCAGCATCACCTTATTGCGAGTTAGCCCGGGTTTTGCCACAGTCCGTGAAGCGTGACCAACCTTTGACCACGATCTTTTTTGCACGTTCTTATCGTATTTGATCCACTTTTCATCACCAGTTATCAATCTCTTCAAAAACAGTTCGGTTTTATTACGTCTTAATAAAGCAAATCGCAAATGAGTACACGGTTCATTAGGTTTCATTCAGTGAGCTCATGTGGCACCCAAATATCGAGCTTTTTTCAAATGGGTCAAAACTGTTTTGTGGTCAATTTCCAGATCTTCAGCTCTGTCGTAACTACTGATATGCCGATCTGCAGCAAGGTGCATCTTTGACATCAAAATTCCTGGATTGAAAACATTTAAACCAACTTTGTGCTACTCTTACTGACACCGCATTAGGGCCATAAAGGTCACAATTTTGTTTTTGCAGTTTGCGTTGCATTTTTTTCCTTTTTTATAACATTAAACTGTAACGAATTTCTTCATTAGATACACTCATTTTGACAAAAAGAAAAACAAATGAAAACCGACGGGAAACAATATTTTACTAAATTGTTTCTTTTTTTTCAATGTAACATTTTAACGGTATCAAAACCAGCCAGATACAACTAGTACAGCCGAAGAGATTTTCTTAAAGTATACACAAACTATACTCGAAAAGACTTTTTCCCCGGCTTAATATGTTTCATGTAAAAGAGAAGTATGTTTTGTATAGGTATGCTTACCAAAATATCAATAAAGAGAAAATATCTCGAAGCTAAAGTTTTAAGTAATGAAGGAAGAATAATAATACTATATCTTTTTTCCGCAACTATCTTATGAACAAGAATGTGTATGAACTAGAACCTACGATTTTTGCTTAATGCGGGTTTATCTAAGCCTGTTAGCGAAAACTTCAAAGCAGTTCGCTAGGGAAACTTCTCTGACCCGTCAAGCCTAAAATATTTAACGACTTGGAGCCCCTCCGTGACTAGAGAGCACACACGATGGCAGAAGCAGCATTGTATCAGTACTGTTATACAATACTATAACTCTCCAATTTTCTAACTGTATTTATATATTGATTTAAATATTATATTATTTGATTTGATTTAAATATTCGATTTAAAATGCTATACGTATAGTTTATCCATGGATTAATGTAAACGCACTGTAATTTATTCAGGGATACTATAATCCAAGTCAATAGAATTATTTCCTATTCGATTTTCTTAAAAAAAAAACTATATATAAAATAAAATAAAAAAATAAAATATACGAAGACTCTAAAAGCCTGTTGCTTTCAACCCACTGGGGTGGCCAAAACCTGAAATCAACGGGCTTTTGTAATCACGCGTTCCGAGTATGGTAACCCTGTACCTAAAACTTTTAATCATGAAGCTTTATTATCTACTTTGTGTTTTACAGTCGAGGATTAAGCCGTACAACTTCAAACCAGTCGCCATCGACTGGTTTGGGCGGAGTCTAGCCACAATTTGTTTTGTATATTTGTCCCATTTATATAAATTGTCAGCGAGTAATCTTAAGAGTATAACGCATACAAGCGCATTGGCGACCGCTTAACCTAGTGGGTAGCGACCCTGGCTACGAAGCTGGAGGTCCCGGGTTCGAATCCCAGGTCGGGTCAGTATTTTTATGATGACTATTGATACTGGTACCGGGTCTTATATGTATGTGGTGTCTTCGCTTGGTACCCAAAACACAAGCTAATGCTTAGTTTGGGGCCTAGACGTTGATGTGATGTATACGTTATTATTATTATTATACAAGTGATACATTTTGTGAATATTCTCGCAACGTTCTTCTTCAACCTAAACGATCGAGCTTACTTTTACATTTTTAAATAAAAAAGTAAATTGATTTTCAAGTGAAACGTAATGTTTAAAGTACATTGGATAGTTTATTTTTACCGTATAAAAAATTTTCGATCATCGTAGCCGTTTAAGACCTAATTATGAAAAATCGTCTAAGATTTTCAAATACTTATACGACACGATCTTATTCATGTGTATACCCACAAATTATTGGTTTAGCCTTAATTTGCATAAAGGGCAACTACCCAAATAAGGACGCCCATCTTCCATACAAACATGGGCTAGGAAAAAAAATTATGAGGACTTTGAATTTTGTACATATGGTTTGATAACGGTTTGATTCGCATAGGTGCATGAAGCCTTATGATATAGACATATATTTTTTAAAAGCTAGGAATTGACTGGCATCAAGCTATGAAAGGTTAAATAAATGCAACTCCTCTATAAAAGGATAAAGACATAATAACGAGTTAGAAGTTCGGTTTTATTTAAAATAACACACATAGAATGACTTTTGGCGTCATTTTAAAAATAAAAACTCTATAAATGCAATAATACAATTTTTTTAATGCAAGTAAGTAATATATTACAACATGACACTGGCAAAACTGTCTGAACACAAGATAGTTGCCAAATATAAAAGAAGAAATGTTAACACTTATCAAAACTATACTGTGGTCACAACTTGTCTATCATGTGACCTGAATGACCGTGAATGACAGTCACAAATGTCAATGATGACAGCTGCCATTATCGAAAATGTTTAATCCCCAATAAACTTATTTTCAGAATTTGAATTGTTTTTGGTAAAACTATAAAAACATTCAAAATACGATGTTTAACTATTTTATCGATTGTAATTATAAGTCTGCTAACAAAAACAATAGTTTCATTAAAAGGCATTTTTAAACCATACTTGTGTAATATTAATATTTTTTAAAAAATTCTATTGTATGTGTGTAAAAAAAAACTTTCTTTCCTTTCGTATTTGGTTCAGAACTACGTGCGTTGGGACAATCCTCATAAATGGTAACCCCAATTTGAGTAATAAACATTGCAAATGGATGCATTCATTATAAACTATTATAAATGATTTATAGATGCGTTCAAAATACAACTTGAACATTATTTTCATTAGTCATTTTCTATTTTTCATGTACTTTTAGAAAAATAATGATGTAGTTAAAAATGCTACTTTACTAAGAGTATCGACATTTATGGTTCTTATCTCAGGTATTTTTCCTCGCCGAGGATGGGCATAACATTTTCAGAATTTTAATACACAAACTATGTAATGGTTACAAATATCCTAATTTGGAACCTTGTAACTATAATAATGTCTGAATAAAATGACTGTGAAATAGAGAAAGGACATACGAATGGACAGATAGACGAACAGACGAATATAGATAATTAGTTAATTGTTAATATAAGGACAATGGAACCCGAAAAATGAACCTGTCTACATTAGTATTTGAGTTTGTAATGTATATTATATTATGAGCCATAAACATCCAAAAATTATACAACTTTATAGTCGAAAGACGTATTAGACTATATGAAAAGACAGTGAGAAAGTAGACCATAGTTTCTAATGATAAACATCACTGTAACATATGAAAAATACGTAAATGAAATGAAAAAAATCGAATGCTACTGTGAGCGTTATAAAGGTGAAGTCACACGTATATGATGTTTTAATAATTGACATTTCAAAAACGTAACTTTCTTGAAAATATCGTATTTTACAAACAATTGGCATAACACGATACGTTTAATGAAACATAGTTACGTAATATTAACTTTGGTCAATCATATATGGAGCGATGGGCATTACTATTTATTAACATAACATTTGTGTTAACCATTTTGGTTAAATCTACATTTAAAAAACAATCGTGACAGTAAAAAATAAATATTCTTCTTAGAATGCAATTTCATTAACTCATCAACTTTAAAAACGTTCACATTTGTTTAGCCATCACGAAGTTTAGAGATAGACAATTAATTTCCCGACTTGTTGAGGCGTACCTGGAATTTCAGCTTGCGTTCAGGTTTCGTTCGTACACGAAGGTGGAAATAAATCTGAAAAGCCGCGGCAGAGTGCAATCAGCCTCGGTAAAACGGGGAAGATTTAGTGCTGCGCAATCACAGACGTAATTGCTCGCGCCGCGCGCTTCTCGTATTGGCGGGCGACGGGAACTCGAGCTGAAACTTCAGATATCAAAATGATCATTTGGCTGTTTGCTATTTTTGATAATATAAACGCAGAAATACTTATTTATGTAAACTAATATATAACAGGTATTTTTGTTTATATTTTCTTTGTATTGAAAAATTAACAAGTCTGGAAAGGAAGACTCTGAATCCACACAAATATAACGCGAAAAAAGTCTCTGATCACTTTGCTGACATACATTTTGATTCCTTGAAATATTATAAAAAAATACTCATTTGACTTAATCATTTATTCTTTTTATGCTGGACTGCTATTTAATATTTTAGTCAAAGTCACTGAAAATACTGGATTTTAAAAATGTTACTTAGATCATCTGAAATTTTCCTAGCCAGAATAATAACTTTGGATGAAAGTCTATTCTGTGAGAGAAATTGCACCACGGTGTATGCAAGGCTACAAAAAAACACCGAAAACACGGCTGATCAGCGTAGTATTGGACATCCAATTGTTTAGATTGCCGTGTACAATACATAAGACTATTGACTGTTTGTTCTTCAACAATTAGCACCACTAAAATAAGATCAAAGTTGCAAACTGTTACTGGACTTAAATCAGCCCTCAAACCGTCCGAAACTGCTTACACCAGTTTGAATTGAGCAGAAAGCTCCTACCAGTGTCGCAAATTTCGATGGGTCAGGAAGCGCTAAAGAGAGAAAGACATCTGTCGTTTCGTTGACGAAACACGGATCAGTGCTCACCCAGATAACCGTGTGTCCGTGTCTGGCGAAAGTCTGGAGACCCAGAAAAGCAAAGAACTGCAACTGAAACCATTTAGCAAGGCGAAAGATCGTTGTCTTTTTAAAATGGAATAATATTGGAGCTAGAACGCCTCTGTTTTCATACCAAGGGTCTATATTGCCTTTGTGTTAAAGAGGTCAGTAATGAGTCTTATTTATCGATAAGTATTTTTTGTGATCTGTAACAATCTTATTCAACCTGTATAGTAAACGAAAGACAGCTTATACATTTTAGTGTTAAAATAAAGAAAATAATGTGATTAAGATATAATTTGTTGTAGAACATATTTCTAAAATGTGCAACACGGGAATCGAATTTGTGTTCTTCTTCATCAACGGAGTGCTTGCTCACAGAAACAATCACGCGGCAATATGAAATGGCTATCTCATAAAACTATAATCAAATAGTTACTCGGTACGACGGCGATAAAACTGCATTAAGCAAACTGATTCCTTACGTATAAAGACGTTCAAACATAATATTCTGAATTTGATATGAGCCTTCAAGTGCTTTAGAACTATTACTAAATTTTTAAATGATAGTGTATAAAGAATATGATTTGACTTCACGAAACATATAAAAAATTGTCATTAGATATATATTGAAAAACAAATAAAATTCTGGCAATATATAGACATTGATGTATATGAATTATACAAATATTCCTTATGCAAAACTTGGAAAGTCGTGAGCAAGATGTATCCCTTATATTTCCTTTTCACAAAAGAACGTGTGGCAAAAGGGAATTACATAGTAAAGTGATGCTTAATCTTTTACGGTCGCGGGATCGGGAGAATAAAGTTCTTTTATTGCCCTGAGTTTTACAACCCTGGTAATAGGTGGATTCTGCGAACTCTGCGCTTTGAAAATTCCTACAGTCCATCAAGCGCTGCGAAGAACTTGTAAAGGTGGTTTAAAGTTCGTTCATAAAAAAATGGATAACCTACCCGAAATGAAAGTGTTTCGCAATTTAAGAGTTCCTAACTTAAATCTACTTGTATTTAACTACCTCTCTAAATCATTTCGACACTTTTATTAAAATATTACTCATCAGTCTCAGATCAAATTTAAATAGATACGACGTGGCTTTTTCAAGCAATGATGAGCTATATGGACGACTGTCGAGCGTATTACGAATAGTTACGAATGCAAATTCCAACTCTTCAGGATGAGTTACATATTACTACAATTAAAATACACAAATTAGAACAAGAAATAGAAGAAGTGAATGAAACTCTTAAGTTATGTGACTCAGTTTTCGATTGTACCGCACATCCTATAGCACTCAGAAACCACACAATAAAAGTTCCAAAAAAATTAAGAAGTATATAAAAGCTAAAAAAAATTATACATTTTAGAAACTGCGGGTGGGTTAGTGCACGATAAAAAGATCTGATTGGTACCTAAGGATCACAGAAAGAGTGAATTTAATCGTTTAATCGGACGAGATAGGTTTGTGAACCAACAGATATTGAATGTTTGGATGCCTGGTGCTTCATACGATCACATTATTAATACGATTTTAACTGATAAACACAGTAAAGATACCACAATCATTGTATTTGTTGGAAATATAGTTTTTGTGTAATCCGGAAAAAAAGTGATTACTTACCGCGTTTACTCGCCTTTTGGGATTGTCCAATCAAATCAGTTCTAAAATTATTTTATGTATTTTTCTATTTTCCAATAGTTTGACGGAAAAACAAAATGATTATATCCACAAGATAAATACCAATATAAAATATGAGTTGGCGTCATAGTGATGTCAATAATTTATGTATAATTTTATATTACCAAAAACTAGGAAGTGCTTAACAAAATATTTTATAAGACATTTTGACAAATTACTAGCCAATATATGTCGTATCTACTATCTCATGTAACACAGGAAAATTTTGTTGTAAGCTTGACTGTAGCCTGCATGAATCATTCATGTGTTTTTTTTTAAATTAAAATAAAAAAACTCAACAAAAAAAAGTATTATTTTCACATTCAAAAAAGATACGTTTTCTCAACCACTCACACAACTTCACTATTTTAGGAATAACAGCCATGTGGCACTTTTGCTGAAACGCCCCGATACTAGTTCCGGTGAAAAATAATTTTTAATGTTAAAACAAGAACAACACATTTTAAAAAGAGTAACATTTGTTGGTAAATACGAATACAATTATTTTACCGTCACTCCTTACTTTCATTTATAAAAATCTAGTCTAAAAACTGGACCAAGTTATGAAAAATCTAGTTGTACTCTACTCATGAAGATCTTATTGTCGAAAATTTGCTCACGTAACTATTGTAAAATAAATCCTATAATCAGTGACATTATGAAAACTGAATCACGAAAATATTAAAAAGAGTCATATATTTTTTACATCTGAATTTACACGCGTTTTTGATTTATTGGAGGTTTAAATTCAAAGACAATGTCAGTATAAATTTTTTTAAAGTTCAATCGTATCTAACGAAAAGAATTCCTGGTAACAATCGTATAAAAGGAAATTACTCCCTGTAATAAAAGAAAACATAATTCAGGACAAGGTTGAGTCGTTGTCTAATTTGTTCAATCATAAAATCGTGGTGAAATTCAAGTAAAGAATTCTTCAAAAGAAAATGCTTATTTCATTTTATTGAGTAAATTAAAGTAAACTTTTTTTCTTTTCACGTGTCGCTTTATTTTTCCTCACCAATCTATAAGAAACTTTAGCGAAATATAAAGTGCTAAGATTAAGTGAAGATTCCACGACGTGACGATTACAATAGCAATCGAAACCCAAACCCCTAATATTATTAAATTTTTTCAATATTTATTTATTTTTCATCACGTTTCGTTTCAGGTAAAATGTAAAAACCTAAAATTTTCAATCCGAAAACTGTTTTTGGTCAATGCACACAAAAGTTAGTTAATGTTTTGAAACAGAGCGTTTTTTTTCGTTTATTTAATAGAGAGCAAATAAAATAAATTTTAAGAGTATATATATATACGTCTTCCGCTGAAAAATCTGAAATAAAAACAAAGATAGTTATTGACGTGTTTAAAAAGAAGCCTTTTTGATTTATCACATTTAATGAAAATGATTCATCAAAACAAAATGTGAGACTTAAAACCAATTTTTTGTAGATAAATCTACCTTCTATACACGCCACTGTATAATGTATCTACTATGAAGTCGCTTTGAAAATTGTTTTAATGTTTGAAATAGTTAAAACATATTCATAACATTTTACCTCTGACCTCGCTTGACGTGAAGTTGATATTTTGCTTACGTAATTCTAGTTTATAACATATATTAAGCACAATAAAACATTTAGGTATCAAACCCTTCGTATGCTTTATCATTATTATTATTATGGTTCAATATTTTAAATTTCAGCATATGAATCATTTTATTATTATTATTATTAGATTATTAGGGGGATATATTGAACAGGCAAAAACCCGTCCCATATTTTATCAAATACAAAAATAAATTAATTTCAGAAAAAAATGTAGGTTGGTGTCACATAGGTATGATTAAAACAATTATCGTTATTGAGAAAATATAAGCACCTGAAACGCGATCGAAATAGTCCAACACTATACGGACAACGTTACTCGTAGCAACACGTAAGTGATGAGTTTTCCGTTTCTCAATTTAAAATACACCTCACGTACGAAATAGACTGTATTTCTACTTACTTCTGCTTGGTTGGATTGACTGACATCGGACAGGTGGTAAACGAGAAGACAACACTGACTGCGAGTCAACGACTGAACACAATCGTATTTACTTGGACAGCGTGCCCGCAAGTTGTGGCGAGGAAAACATCAGTCTTGCTTTGAACACGGAATGGGTTTGCATTTTCACTTATTTGTACAAAACGATACAACGTGGAATGGAAAATGTAAACATTTGTTATTGTAACTCAAGAGGTTTCCAATAAGGTTGGAAGTGGTTTTAATAACATTGAAATATACATAAAATTATTTATAGTCTATGCTGTACCGTGACTTAATTAAGTGAACCAAAGTTTTTAGTTGAATAAGATGTAAAATAGTATTCTAATAAGTATAGTTAAAATACAAATTTTATTTTGATCAGTACTAAATATTTATTCGAGTTAATTACGTAAATTCTTAAAATTATTAATGTTTTACGGATGATGTATGCTGATGTGTGTGTTCATTTATTTATGTTTTTGCTAAAGCGGATTACAGAACAGTTTCTCTACAGATCTATCAGAAAAGTAATGTGACTGGACGTACTGCAATTTGCAAGACAATTTGAACCAAAAGTATTTACTGATTAAGTTGTTTTTACAGTATTTTTGTGTTAATTTATAACTTTCTCTTATTAAAATTATTTCATTGGATAACTTCAGGCAAACCCCGATGTTAACCGATTCTTATTACTTTTCTGATGCATCTGTACTTATTTATGTATCTTCATAGTTTTTTTAGGTACTACCTAAACAAATATTTAAATCTTTAAAGATGTTAGTAACATATTTAGAGCACGATTTGTACTAGAAATGTAGGATATATCGTAACAAATTTTGGAAATGAACAGTCCGTTCCTCTTACGGTTCTCAATATATCAAAAAAATGTAAGAAGCGAATAAAATAAGTGCTTTACTGGTCTCATCTATTTGACACGCTATACTTTGGGATCAAACATATATCGAGGAGAGTGTATGTATATCAGAGGGCCAAGTTCGAGTTTTTTACTATGAACTGTTTCGTATGCGTTTTTTGTAATTTGTATGGAAACTCGTAGTTACATAAAACGACCGCTAGGGGAGCTGTACGAGTTTCCATACAAATCATGAAAAACGCATGCGACACAGTTAATAGTATAAAACTCGCACTTGGCCCTCCGATGTATGAGAATGTCAAGATACACCAATATATGTTGACAATTAACACAATATATGACTGTGCTGATATTATTGATATAAGACCGAAATATTTTAGTATTTTTATTATATTAGACTGTAATAAAATCATCTGAATCTGTAAAACATTTTTCAGTGTCCCCAGCAGGAAACAATATCGCTATCACTTGATCGATTGATAAATTAAAGAATAATAAAAAAAAATGTCTTCTATGTGGCTTGTCGCTCCGCTATGCTTCGCTCCTCACATTGCATTGACGTAAACAAACCTAACTTAGCCTATATCTTTAAAAACGTTAGACATCACCCATCTTACCCCAATTTAAAACTTAACAATAGGCTTTTTGGATTACTCGTTATTCTGCTCCGATTCATTCTTCGCACTTGACATATTAAGTAAATCTGACCTTCCTTCCTAGCCTTCAATCCTACGACAAATGGTCTTGTTATATAGACAAACCACGATACAGACCACGAAGCAATCCGTTAAGGGTTCCTTATTTCCTTTTGAGGTATGAAAAACGACAATTTTTTCAACGATTTTCCGTTTAATATGTTTTACTTGTTATAATATATCATCGTCGATTTAATTACGGTTTCTCAAAGTAAAGCGTAATTATCTGTGCATTACAATTTTATTTCCAGTACGTACAAATAGGTAACAAATAATTTACATTAAATAATTAAAATCTGCCGTACACCGGCAGAGTGTAAATTACATCGAAAAGTATATGGCAAGAATATAAAAAAGGTTATAAAATGGTTTCCTCATTGGCAAAGGCAGTACGAAAACCTATTAAAAAATATAACAGTCATGAGAATAAAATACGAGGACCATAAAAAAACTTATTTTTGAAAAACTGGTATTTTCAATTCCAATTCATAATAAAAGCGATGAACATGTGATGACAGATGTTTATGGGATTTTATCTAGGATGTTAAGCCTTAAATTTTGTACATGTTAGTACGAGCATATTCCTAAATTCCAGCTTGTGCACGTTTCAGCAGCAATTTGTGGACGGACAACCGACCAACTAATTGCGGGTAGACAGGTAACTTGGCATTAGATTATGTGTTACAGATGCACTGTATTTTGAAACCAACTAATTAATAGATATTGTTAATGCCTTATTTATTACATGATTCGCATTTAGGAAGAAATCATTATGGTGGTGTATCTATTATATCAATGATTACTTCTTCGCCTTCTAAATTTTAATACTATAATCTTTGGAGAAAACAATAAAATGAATGTTTGTATTATTCTTGTGTCTGTCTGTCACAGCTTATTTTCAGCTTATTAAAAGTTGAAATTCGGTAGGTACCTAGACCTACATATACAGAGTTCGGTGACCCAACCATAAGCGTGTATTTAGCGTAGATATACTTTCGATTTTGGGGGCAAGTAGAACTTAAAAAAAAAACATATCTTAAGTTAAGTAAGTATATTGTGAGTATAAATAAAATAAATGTGCTTATTATGAGAAATATGAGCCTATTTTAAATACAATGTTATTTTAAATACAAATAATTTTATTTTATTTTTATAATTTTTTTTTTTAATTTTAATTGCTTGTTTTAAAAGACATTAAAGATATAATAATATACGAAATTTGACCATTACTCACCGCCTCTTACCACCAAAACTGCTGAGCGTAAAATATATAAAACACTTCTATTTTCTATTTTCCATTTATATTTTAAAGGAATAAATCAATTGATTGATGTGAGCAGCCCACTGCCACTTCAGCTTATTAATTTTGCAGGCTATGTCGATCACCTTTGTTTTCTAACGGATGACTTCATTTCTGATATGATCCATCAGACAAACCCCAATAATCTTTATTACGAGATCAGAGTCCAAGGAGCTCATTGAGTCGCGTAAATAAGTACGCTACAATACCAAACGCCTAGTAAACATTTGGAAAATTAAAAAACTCTCCCTGTGTCATCATCATCTGTGTCTATGTGTCGTAGTCAGGTATGTCCACTTATCACGGTCGGAACTAAATGTTAGATTTCCTTAAAGATTGCTGAGTAGTGATAGTGGAAGAGCCCATGGCAGGATTGCCTCCCTGAGCGAACACTACCGATCGTTCCAAGTCAACCTTGTGCCAATGACCACAATCAAGCTAATTATAATCGTAAATAAATAAAAATTGAACATTCCTTCCGTCATAAATTATACCTACCTACCCTACCATACCATCAGCTTTTTAATGCCCCATTGCAGGGACTTAGGCGTCCCCTCGAAATGAGGAGGCTTGGAGCTTAATCCATGACGCTGCTCCAGTGCGGGTTGGTGGTTTTTAGTGATTGCCATCTATTGATGGCAACAGGGACCGACGGCTTCACGTGCTTTCCGAGGCACTGACTCACTGAGAGTAATATACATAAGTTAGAAAAAACTCATAAACTATACCTATCTAAATAAATTGAGTATGGAATAATAGGGAAGTTATGTATCTAATATATACCTATAGTTTTATGATATATTGGCCACCCTTGCCCTATCTTGCGTAAACTACCCCAAAGACCAGTTTGAAATAATCGTTAGTAGTAATAGGTTTTTCGTCGTCGACCATCCCTTGGTTCTTTTTTAAAATTAAATTATTCATCCTCCAGAATATGACAAAAAACGGACGCCTATAAACAAAATTGGATGGAATAAAAGGACGACCTAATTTTACGTGAGATTTTTCCCCTTGTAATTATGATTCCCCTTCCGCCCTTAACATCCGTATTCATTTTTTAATTAACATTTCAGCCTTCGAAAGCACGAAAATATGGACTCCCCATAAAAATTGCATTAATTACATAGGCAACCAGAGTTTTCTAAATAATTGTGCTTTTAATTAATTACCAATTACTATTCCTGTGCCCAATGAGCTTTCCCATCGGCAACACAACACCTCAGAACCCATCCAACTTTTTTCAAAGGGCAAGGCCCATTAAATGCCTGACATGATCAGAAAGTACGAATATTCCTAATTTCAAATATAATTAAATATACATAATAAAATTATTCTCAAGTTTGTACAGAGGTCGGGTAAAAATATACAAATTATATTAGTATTTATTTTGTTTTCAAACAGAATCTTTTCGCAATAAAATCTTTTAAACTAGTTTCTCGTACTTTTTAGACAATTCTTATAATCGTAATGGGTTTCCTTTGATCAAAAGGTCTATGTGGCATATAATTTATTTTTGCTCATCTCAGGCATTTTTTGTTTAACTAATGGGCATTGTCAATCTGTGACAACGGGTGAAACACATGTAACACAAAAAAAACAGATCAAGATCGACTTTTAGAAAAAAACGCATCTACCGTAGCGCCCTTCCCTCGTAAGCTGTAACCATTAAACCTAATCTAATATCATGACTTGCCCGTGGTCCAACCAGCGTTGTCCAACCATAATATAACACAAAACACGGCATAGAAATTTACCAGGTTGTCTTAAAGAAACACGTCTGCTGCAGCGCTCCCTGGTGGACTACTTTTCTTGTATATATTCCAGTTATTTTATATATTATTCCAGTTAACTCTAATTATAATCTTTTAAAAATAAATAGTTTCGTCAAAATCGGTCCAGTAGTTTTTACATGATGCTCAAATAATTATTAAGTTATAGAATAAAATTAAATATATTACCCTCTCAGGGGATGAACTTTTAGTCCTTAGTGTTCACCTACGTTATATAAAGACGTCGCGTAAATGGTGCGTAAATGCTTCTAGACCCAACGGTTTAGGCTGTGCGTTGTCTGTCGGTGTTAAAGGACTCATTGTTTTCGGATCGGAGATGAGAGCGAATAAATGCTCGACTTTCGCATATTTTCTCTAAAAAGTATAATTTTTAGTTTAAGTTTTTTCTATATTAAACTGCAATTTTATGAATTTTTTTTTGTTATGTTGGTATGTTTACGGAATTTTACTATTTTGGTATGGTTACAGATCACTAAATTTTATCTCATTTTCATTTGCCTTCTGAAATTTGTAAACAAAGACAAACGGGACAAAATACGGTAATATTGTAAAAGAGCGAGGCTTTAACAAACCATCTCGTAACTGCATATGACTGTGTCGTGGGTCGGACGTCCATCATGTCTTTTAGTGAAAACCACGCGTGACATGTAAGTATTTAAAAATCATAATAAGTTTGTTGTTTAAAAAATAGGCTAGGATTATTTGTGTAATCAGTTAAAAAATATGATAAGTAAGAAGCTGAACGGATGAGCGACATTTCGTATAAACACGATTGTTGATTATAATAAACTTATCTCGTTGTCAATCCAGAATAATATTTGAACAAATAGGTCACTTTACCGAAACAACCTTCTTCTGTGAGTTTATCTGTAAACAGTTTCTTACGAGCATGATAAATACATAGTCAATATAAATTAATTTGGGTACGTATACCTATGCTGGGGCATTCTATAGATATGACTTACTTTTAAGATACTTACTGTAATACAATTTTGCATCAATTCCATTGACATATTTAAAAATGCCTATACATTCGCGCGATGTCTGTCGGGCTCTTTGTTTGGTTATTATTCAAAAACTATCAAAGCAATTGACGACCGCTTAGCCTAGTGGGTAGCGACCCTGCCTGCGAAGCTGGAGGTCCCGGGTTCGAATCACAGGTCGGGTCAGTATATGATTTATATGATGAATATTGATACTGGTACCGGGTCATATTTGTTATATGTATGTGGTGTCTTCGCTTGGTACCCAAAACACAAGCTAATGCTTAGTTTTTGGCCCAGACTTTGTTGTCATGTATACGTTATTATTATTAATTCCCACGTGGTTTTCTTTTTAAGAAACTGCATTATCGAGGCAAGTTCTTGACAGTTGGCGACTTAATTCCTCTAGTACTTAAATAATTTTCATGAGAATAAATTTGGAATGGGGTGAGAGAAGCATGCAAAGCTAGCCATAGAGAGGAAGAAGGACAATAGGATAAAATGACACAAAGCGCTAGGATAAAAAATAAACCTCTTTATTGTTTTCAACTAATGCATTTGATTCTTTCAATAATTTCAAGGCATTAATTTAACTAATTATTATTCGACAATAATTATTTTAACAAAATGTTTGTTTAAAACAATAATAATGACGTCTAATCTACGTCTAATCGGTGAATGTGACATTTCGAATGAGACGCTCCATCCTGATTCCTATGGTATCTAAAGGTTCTTGAAAAATTCTTCTAAAATTCATGGGTCATAGCTACTTTTTTTGTGTAATTTTTTAGGGTTCCGTACTTTAAAAGAAAAACGCACCCTTTTAAGATCACTTCGTTATCGGCCTGTTTGTCTGTACCTATACGGTTGACTATGTAACTCCAACGTATGTATAAACTTTTATGACCGTGCTTCTTACAATTGAGGAGTATCCTCATGAGAAGACAATTCTGGCTGCAGCATCTGCATCATGTTTGTAATTTTAGAATACATATCTTATTACATATGTATTCCAAATTTCAGTTCATTTGGACACCGGGAAGTCGGTGAAATTAACTAGCAAAATTTATTATGAACAGACTGACAAATGACAAACAAAATAATAAAATTTATATAATCAAAGAATAATGAAAAAAAAATGGTAATACCTATCCAGTCTATGCCACGAATTAATAACTGTGTAGATTAGCGGCCTTTTGATCAATGCAATTAACGGCTTTTTAAACATTTTCGCTAATTTAGAAAAAGTTTTAGGGAATTTCGATTCAATAACATTGTTATTATATTATTTGATTAATAATTACCTAAAATAATTAAAGATTCATGTAATTATGCCCAATTTAACCCAAAAAAAATCAATCGAAAATATAGCAACAGATCGCATCATCGAACAATAAAATTCTTTTTTATAGAAAATATATAAAAAGTTCCTAAAATAATAATCACAAATTAAAAAAACACTTACCGAGACGTCATAATTAGTGAAGAAAGTAACAGAAATCTTTTGAAATTCTGCGGACATGCGCTTCACAAATGTCATTAAGGCTTTGGGAACGAAAATAAAGTCCGCCTCTATTTTTTAAACTAATAAGTTTATGAGTTCATAGCACATTTGATGCCAACTTTGCTTTTACACAAAACGAACATTTTATTGATTTTAACAGGTAATAAACAACAGTTCCCGATATATATAATCTACGATATATTTTGACAAATCATGAAGCGGAAATCATTCTGAAGACAATAATTTTGCAATGCTACCCCTATTTTCAATAATAGGTAATAATAAATCATTATTGAGTAGCTATCTCGGTGTATCAAATACAAAGTCCAAATCAGAAATATTGACATCACTAATTTCTAAGTTTGATCGGGTGTTTCCACTTGAATCCCCAGCGTCAATCTACAAGGGGAGAAACAGACATTTACTATAGCATTCTGATCCCCACAGTGGGGAGCAGAGTGAACTGATTATTTTTTATTCCACTATGCTCCCCAAAATATTGTTACATATCAAATAGGTAGTAGTTTCTAATATAAAAAAAAAAAACAACATTTAATGTGTTATACTGTGTTTACTGGACAGGTTCTAAAATATTGTAATAAATTTTTTTGTTTATTTTTATATTTATTTTAATTATCAGAAGGGAAACTTAAATTACAAAGTTGCTTTATTAGGTAAAAAATAGTGAGTATTCTTAACAGACATTAAATGAAAAGTAGATAATTTCAATGAAACTGGCAACACTCACAAAATGAACGCGCCAATTTTTAAGCCAATCACAATAAACAGAACAAATTAAATAATTACATAAATTCAGTTTTGAATGAGCTACTTACATATGAAATGTGTTCCCAACCGATTTCTTCGTAAGCTCAGTAGTATTTTTGCATGTAGGAACGACACAAGACGACATTTTAAAATTAAAATTGACATTTATTACAATACGTTACGACGCGATTTGTGCAACGGAATGACCTCAGAGTGAATAATCGCAACAACGTGAAACCCCTCACAGTGCTATCAGATTCGAAAGTAAAATTACGGTGACTCCAGTTAAAAATACGGTATTTTCCTAAAAAAATACAGTAGATTTATATTTTAATCTATACTAATATTATAAAGCTGAAGAGTTTGTTTGTTTGTTTGTTTGTTTGAACGCGCAAAGCTCAGGAACTACTGGTTCAAATTGAAAAATTATGGTTGTGTTGAATAGTCCATTTATCGAGGAAGGCTATAGGCTATATTACATCACGCTACGACCAATAGGAGTGGAGCATCAATGAAAAATGTTGCAAAAAACGGGAAAAATTATTCCTTTTGAGAGCTTCCGTCGCGCGCGCTGCGTAAACGGTTGATGTTAACCAAAAATCATGTATTACGGAATTGTTCCCCTTTAAAAGTTCTAACCAAAAGTCCGCGACAGCATATGTGTATCTTTTAAGGTTAACTTACTATAACCTTTTTTATGACAATCAAATTTGTTCTAACATTTTGTACTATTTGCGAAGATGTTTTTTAAACGTGATATTAATCCTTATCAAATTAAATACGTTAGTTGTGTTAAGCATTTCATGCATATTATAATTGCCCTTTACACCACACAATATAAATTAATATCTTAGCAGTTTTTATCGAAATATGAAAACTATAGCGGGAGAAAATAAATTCGCTGTCTGCCTCGGTTCGTTAACTTTTTACTTCCAAACCACGCAATAGATTTTGATACGGTTTTCAGTATTATCTTATTTTCTTATTATCTTATAATCTATTAATCTATATAATAGAAATACTTATTATAAAGCTGAAGAGTTTGTTTGTTTGTTTGAATGCGCTAATCTCTGAAACTACCAGTCGGATTTGAATTTTTTTTTTGCCTTTGATAGCCTGAATCTAGCGGAGGGTTATAGGCTATATATATTAAAACGAACTGTGTGTATATTCGAGCAAATAGGTTTCGGCCAAAACAGCTTAACCGATTTTGATGAAACTTTACACATATGGAAAGGATGTAGTCAAAAGTGACATACAGAACTTTTTGTATGTCTGTCTGTACGTCCATCTGTCTAAACCAATTTTAATGAAACATCACAAGTATGAAAAGAAGGTCGTCAAAACTAACAAATGTTACATTTTGTCCGTCTGTCTGTCTGTACGTGTATCTGTCTATTTGAGCTAATCTCCAAAACGGCTAAACAGATTTTAAGGAAACTTCGCAGACGGGAAAGAAGGTTGTCAAGAGATTTGACATTAGCTACTTTTTGTCCGTCTGTTTTTCTGTACGTCTATGTGTCTATTCAATTCAATTTTATCTATTCGAGCTAATTTTCAATACGGCTGAACAGATTTTAATGAAACTTTGCAGACGTGAAAGAAGATTGTCAAGAGTGTCATAAGCAACTTTTTGTGTTTGTTTGTGTGTCTATCTGTCTGTCGTTTGTCCACACTGATCTATCAACTACTACAGCCAAAACTACTAAGTCTAGGAAGCTTAAATTTGGAACATAGGTTTATTTTATAACGTGAGCATTAAGTTAAGAAAGGCTTTTTTAGAAATTTCAAACTTAAGGATGGGAATGGAGGGACTCAAATAATGACGTGTTTCAGGGTTTTTAGATTTCCACATTTTAAGGGTGGGAAACGGGAGATGAAAAATTGTATCGGTTTTTTTAAAGGGTGGAAGGGGAATGAAGATTGAAAGTTTGAATGGGTGTAACCAAAATTGGTTCCAGCAAAAAGTACGTATAAACCATCTCGAACGTTAATAGTACCTATAACAGGAATTCGTAGTCTACGCAAGCGAAGCTGCGGGCGGTCGCTAGTTATAAGTAAAATTATAGAAAAAATTCAGTGCTCTTTTATTGAGTTGTTTGCTACTACTAGTAGTACTTAGGTGCTAATCTGGGTTTAGCGAACAAGAACATACTATTTTAGAAAAAGACTAAAGAATGGATGGTATAGTAGTAGCACAGATGTAATAAAAACTCCTGACACCCAGTCACTGAACAGCCACTGAATGAAGCACTGCAGTAGGGGCGCCCCATGTGTGAGTGAAACATCGCGGCGCATATACTGGCAGTCGATAGACATACTGTGGAATATATGTGTTGAAGCTGACTCGTGCGTGCATAGCAAGCTGACATACTAGGGGTGCATCGCTAGTTAGTTCGCGGTGCTACGTCCGGGTGTTCTTAAAGATTTATGAGAGTAGGTAGGTAGTGAATACGCTAGCTCTCCGGCCGTTGAATAGTAGATAAGAAATAAGAAATGTTCAATGAAAACATTATAATACCTCGTAACTAGTCATATTTTTAAAACGACCAAGATATTCCTTAAGCGAATAAGGAATACTTTGTTTTAGAACGCCAATATATCAGTTGAAGATATTCGAATTCTCATAATAGTCTATTACTTTAGCTAATCAATGTTAGCCCATTTATAACGACAAACTGTGTTTGTACTGCAAAAATATTGCTTTTCACTGTTTTCTTTGTAATAATTTGAGTCTGGTAAAGATTATCCATTATCAATCAAGTTTTTTTCCCATAATGTAACAATCTAATTCCATAGAATATCGTTAAAAATAAATCTTAAAACAACAAAACTTAATCGTAGCGTGTGTGTACCTACTCGTACTTGTATTCTTAGTTAGCGTACTTGAAATATGGAAAATATTCATTTAATTATCGAGTGAGTTATTAATGTTGCCTGTTGTTAATTGTTATCAAACGGAATTTGTATCTAAAATCTATAGTCTACTAAAGTTCTGGGTGTATTTTTGACCATGAAAAGTTATGGAAGATAAAGAAGTGTCTTAAAGACGTACCTAAGAAACACAGACGTAATATTTTTAAGAATACCGAGTTCTTGTTTGTTTTTTAAGCATTAAGGTAAAAAAAAATGAAGTAGGTAACGTTTAGCTGTCTGTAATGACAATGATAATAAAAAAACATACTAGGTACTTAGAATCAAAGCAGACAGTACGTACTGATTCGGCAGTTATATTGACTAGCGTCATCACATCAGCTCAACATCATCGTCGACCGATATCTTATCTCCCACTTCTCCCAGACTCCCAGAGTGCGATGTAATGGTGGGTGTGCGTAACGACGGTGACGCGCACCCTGCGATGTCTTTCCGAAGTCAGTTTGATGCGCGCGCAATCCTCCGATCGAATAAGCGATGGTTTACATATGAGGGTTTACATTATGAAGGTCCTTCATATAATTCACCTCCATACCTACGCCTTGTACGCTCCTGTCTGTGGCGATTTAGTAAACTTGAATGTTGAATTTGTTAACCTACTACCTACCCTACCTATACTATCTTGAGTACATTTAATGACATTTATGCTCATTGGAATAAAAAATTCAAAAATTTCAGCAATAACGTTCTTTATAGCTTCGAAACTTTGCTAATTTCAGCCAATTTTGAACTTAGTTTGACCGGACGTCCGGACTGGACCGGATGCATAACATACGTTCATTTTCAAGGTCGAGCCGAAATACTAGTGAACGTCTGATGCTTCAGCAGCGTTAACTTTTATTTTCTTTCTGTACGTAGTACCTACTTCTTCGTTTAAGTCGGTTTAATTATTATGGAATGCCTACCTATCTTCTACATGCAACGAAATAATACATAGGTACTTGTAAGACTATATTACTTGCATTTACTTAATTATTAGGTACTTGTATTACTATAATTCATCTAATCAGTTGGTGTCTTTCGTTGTTATTACATTATGTACCGAACAAAACCTACAATGAAACGGCACATCGTTTACGAACCTAGGTTGCTGATTTCGGAAAATGCTATGGAATTTATGCTAATGTGGTCTCGATATCCTCAGTATGCTGCATGTGCCATATTAGAAGAAATTATTTGCATGTAAGACTTCCTTAATATAGTTTCGTTGATGTGATGCGCCGGGAAAAATCTCTAGCTAGAATCAGCAGCGCAGCGCCGCTGTGCGGTCGCCGTAACTACCGTGTGTCTTCCGGTGAGCATAGGCGTGGCTCCATCTAGCGGATCGCGAGTTGTGTTGTTGCGCACCTGCTCTGCCTGGCCATTCTCGTGCTCACTCGCTCACACCGACTTGTGTCACGTAAAAATAACCCCCAAACGTCAGAACGTCCACTCCGCTACAACAAATATTGTTATATTGTTATTCACGTAATTCTCCAGCCAAATATCAGTGTCGGGATATTAATACAATGAACTGGCAGTGTTATTATTCGATGAAACTTCAGTGTGGAGCTTAAACAGTGATGTTGGTCTAAATAAGTTAAAAATCATCAAACAAAAATCGAAAAGACTAGGAAAATCTCCTTAAATCAGTAATTAAGTGCCAAAATGTGGTGGTTTACTATATTCTGTGCATTTATATTTGAGACAGTTGGTGTTTTGGCTAATAACAACACTGGACAGATTTCTGAAAGTAAGTACCTACATGAATAATTCCTTTAACTATGTAGTTCAATATATTTCTTGTTGTTTGGTGGCGTAATTGAATAATGTAGGATAATCAAATATTAATCAAGCTTATTTTGGAAAACAATTTTATCTTAGTGCAATCATAAAGAAAAATAATTCAAATAAACTGAGATTTTGTAAACATAACCTTATCGTCGTTTATCTAATGGTCAACACCTTTTACCTCGTACATCTACATTTATTTACATGTCGAACAGGTTTCTTACGTATGTCCGCACGTGGAGTTTATACGTTTTTCTCCAACCTGAAGGTATGTAGGTAAATTACACATCGAAATATTTGAGAATCTCGCCTCGTAGATCTCGTCTAAGTATATCTGATTAGATAATCGATATCTTTATGACTAATCTTCAATGTGACTACTTAAGTAGATGATGTGATGTCGCGCCATCTAGTTTAGGTACTTTGTCATATTAACCAAAAAGACGATTTTTAATAACAAAATAGAAATGAAACACAGTATGAAATTCTATTCAAAAGAAAAAAGCACAAAAGACTTCAGGGTTCTATGTTTTTCTTCTATATTAGCTTTTCTAAAATAATAAAGGGCGTCTTTGTTCGCAAGCGAAGTGTATGGCCCGAATTGGCAATTTATAAATTCAAAATCATAAATTTAACAATTTTGTGCATAAGGACGATTATCAAATCGTCCTCCATCATTACAAATATCCTTGTAGGTTAATGTAGGTTAATAATAATAATATTTGGGACATCCCACGCAGCACCATCTAGTCCCAAAGTAAACAAGTATTATGCCTGTATTATGGGGTACTAGACAACTAATATACATACTTAAATATTCTTCTTTTCTTAATAATATATACATTATACATACTTATACAGACACCCAGACACGGAACAAATAGACATGTTCACGCACACAAATATTTGTACCAGGCGTGAATCTAATCCTCGGCTCCGCAGTTAGGGTCTCTAACCATTCCGCCAACGGTAAGTCATGGGTACATGGGTCAATCAATAAGTTTTCAGATGCTCGGAATTAAAAAATGGAATGCAGTTATATGTTTTTAAGAGGCAAATTCATTTAAAAAAATAAACTCAATAATTTGCCCAATTTAAAAACAAAAAAAAGTACTATTATTTTGCTGCAACACTTCCTGCGGTCTTTATTTAAAACGATGGAGTTTAACCGCGAACATGTCCACTTTATGATCTATCGATTACGATTTTAAATTACTTTTAACCGAACAATTAAGTTTACAACAGTTACAATGAGCACTAGGATCTAGGAGCCCCAGTTCCATCTCGCGCGACAATTTGGAGGTTGTTTGCTGAATTTAAAAGGGTAAAATTTACATTAAAAAGGACCAAAGAAGCGGAGCCCCGCAAAAGACATCGAGAAGTTCCCATCGAGGAGGTAGTGTTCCATCTTAAGCCATGTATCGATTACGCGTTCCAAGCACACGTAGTATATGGATGATACGAGTCGTCTGTCTGTCTGTCTGCCTGCTAGTTTGCACTCGTGGTCGGAGCGAGGTATGATTCCACTAGCGTCATTCACCATGTTGGTAACGAAACGAGCAGCTGTGGCCGCTGCCCCGTACGAATCATCTTTGTCGATTAAAAATTTGAAAAATCGTAAACTAACCATTTTGATTTATGTACACTGTCAATTACTGTAAAACAAAAATAAAATACATTATTGAAAAATGAGTATTTCTATTTTTTTTGGCTATTAAATGTTTATACAATTCCAATCAAACTTTACGGCAGATGTGAACATAGGCACGAGTTGCGTCGCAGTAAACAGTTTTAGGTGTAGCGGAACGCAGTGGAGCGAGGGGTATATGATTGTACCTGCACAAGCACGCTTATAGCGTTGTATTCCGATCCGCCATAAAGTTTGAGGCGAACTACCATCGATTCAATTGGTTCTAACCTAATGTGCTATGCAGTGGATCTGATTAATTGGATTTAGCCACATTTTGTTATCAAACATCGGCGGCGGGAACGCGTTGTTGGGAACGGGAAAATAATTGCTGTCAGAACTGCACGTTCTCTTCCCCATTGACTCGCAACTAAAAACCGGCTAATAGTGGCTCGCCTCGCGCTGAACTCGCAGGGTACGCATTCATCGAAAGTACACGCGTAATGTGCGCACTAGAGCACGCGTGCATCGGGTACACGTGCCTGGAACGCGCAATCGATACGCGGCTTTATATCTTATAGTGAGAAAGTTTTGTTGTCGTTCGATCCCTCATTTGGTCTCCGAAAGCAAAAAACAGGTTCGTGTCGATTGGTACCGTGAAATGCGCCTACGTTTTCATTTCTGTTGAAGAAACATGGATCTATCAATATGATCCGGAAAATAATATGCAACCATCGGTATGAGTGTACTCAGAAGGACAGTTTCTCACAAAAATGTAAAGACCTCGCAAAGTTTAGAAAAAAATGGTGGATAGTTTTTTGCGGCGCGGACATTTGTCGACGTCAATGCTGGAAAATTATTAGTCAATTTACTCGCAGTAGTATATACAGTAGCATAACCCAAAGCTTTTCAAGCCGTGAAATGATGACCAAAGGCCGAGCTTCGGGGAATCATGCTACATCACGATAACGCCTCTTCACATACGTCCCTTAGAACAAGGTGTTTATTGAGGAATCTTGTGTTGAAACCCTAACTCATCCACTCAGCCGTGGCTAAGTTCTGTGTGTTTTTTTTTGTTCCCAAAAGTGAAAATAAAAAATAAAAGGAAAGTTTTTTTTAAGCGCCGAAGAAGCCGTGGCTGTCTACGAAGTAGCGACTTCTTACCTGTAGGATCAAGACTGGCAAAAGTGTTTTCAAAGTTGGTTTAGACGAATGAAACTCTGTATAAAGCATGATGGAGAGTATTTTGAAAAGATATAAAATAAATAGTACATTAGTACTATTGAACACTTTTTTTTTTATCTCAAAACATATTGAGTAACCAACGTAGATATTATTTGTGAGAGATCTCAAGTTGATACATTATTTACAGTTTTTTCCCAAACCAACTTTAACATCTTGTTCGCATTCTTAGAGGTCTTAATCTAGGATCTATTTTGTGCCAGTGTGACGTGTCTCGCTTTGGCTATTCTGTAACGTCGATTTCACAAGCATTAACTTGGAGTTCCGTCGAATGTACTACTATCACTTTATAACCACCAATCACACAAAATTATTGTTGAGAACGAAAAATTGCGTACAACTATTTCAAAAACTTGTCAACGTATATTGTTCATAACAATTTTTACCCAAGACAGGATAAAGACGACATACGCATTTAGGTTGGTGTAAGAGTTTTTGTGTTTATATGTACACCTGTTGCCATTTTCGTCAGAAAAATATTAGAACGACTTCGATGCAGTTTTATATTACGTAGAGATATCTTAGAGCTTGTTCTTAAATATGTTCTACGGATAAAGCCCACCAGGGAGCTTTGCAGTAGATGTAGGTATATCAGTTAGAACTAAGATAGTTGGGATTTTGGTGCGGTTTTTTGGATTACATAATAATACCCTGTAGAAAACTTCAGTCATATTTTACGGTTGGATATAGGTCACCAGGGGCGCTAGAGTAAATGTGTTTGTGTAAAATGGGTAATCAATTTTGATGCAGTCTTTTGTTTTACATAGGTAGGATTCTAGACTAGGTTCTTAGATAAGTTTACGGTTGTAGGCCGCTATTATTTCTATGGGGCTCTGCAATATATGTCTGTCTAAAACTGCTGTGTTGATTTAGGTATCTTTCGCAATCCTTAGATATCGTCTCAAAGCAGGTTTACATTAATATTCTATCATTGCCCACAGGCTTCATCATCTCGTCATTCTTGTAAATTTTTACCAATGATATATACTTTTGCTTTGGAAAATAGGTAAAAATCACTTGGAACAAGATCTAGTGATTATGGTGGATTGTCCAGAGTGGACAACCCACCATTTTGGACCCTGCTTTCTTTATAGCATCACAAGCTAAACTTAAGGTATGGGTGAATGTATTGTCATGGTGAAAAAGGACGCTGGCTCTTAACAGTCGGCAACGTTTTATTTTATTCTCTTCTCGGAGTTTTTCAATTAATAGGGCATAATATTAGCTGGTGATTGTCATCCCTTTCAGCAAAGAATAAATTATGACAATTCTTTCAACATTCTAAAATACAGACGCCATCATTTTATCTGCGGAAGGTTTTGCACGAATTTTCTCACAACTGAAGAATTGTATCTTTTCTAAATCAGGCTTTGTTTTTTTTAGTTTCAAGGTAAAAATAATGGATTCCAAGTCTTATCCGTCGTCGTACTTTTTCGTCGACAAAAATGCGATATGTAGTTACGACACATAAATTTTAAGATATTTCATATTTTGGAGGTCTCAAATTTCCTTGCTTTTACTTTTTGTATGTGGTTGGTTTTAATAGAATTTGATATTAAAATGCAGCTTTCAAATCTTGTAAATTTGAATACATTAAGTAAGATGTGCCGTATCAGCGACAAAACGCCATGCCATTCAGACGAACATTGCTAAAAACTTAGAATAAAAATAGAATAGAATAGAAATAGAAACAAGGAATAATAGAATGCCTCTTCTGATGTGGAAGGTTTATGAAGGCACTATTTATGGTAAAATATCGAAATTTCTGGAATTCATTGTAGTCGATAAAACTCATAAAACTTACACGTAAATATTATTGACTGCATATCGGCCTTTTATAGCAACAGAAGCAATATTTTTATAGCAATATTTTGGCACATTTTGGTTCAAATTATCATAGTAAAGTTATTGTGGTAAACTCATGTTTTTATAACAGCTATGCTTATACATACTAATGAAGCAAATAACAGATAATCAATATTGTAATATATATTCCATTATTCCACGAAGGTTCGTGAGTGGTTTAAGGCAAAAGTGTCTGATATCAGGTTGGACTCATGTATCACGCGAGTATATTGTTTGCTTGTGGTAGTACGTGACACATTTGGCGCGATTTATAGACATTTGCGTATCTACGTGTACGGGCAATGTTTACTTAGTACTTTTTGAAATAAACTTTGAATGATGTTCTACTATCAAAATATAAAGTTATATGTTTTGCTACGGAAGCTGAAATAAAACAAAACTTTTGTGGAATGAACAAGCAATCATAAATTCAATTTATTCTATAAACAAAACCTATTTAGACATCTGCTCGACACAATACTGTTGATTGAAGACAATGTTTGTCTAAGATTTTGACAATACACGCATGTTTCCGGTACATACGAAATATCTGCAAACAAATTATAGAATTTGGATTTCCTTAAAGAAATATTGAAATATTTTTTATTTTGACATTGGAAATGTCTTTGGATCGGTACGAGCATGTAAACCCAGTAAAGGGTGAATGCACTATGTCCCTGGAGTCGAAGTGTTAGACAAATTATTTTGGTGGCAAAGTGATTGTACTTAGAAGAGCTACAATTAATAATAATAGTTAAAAAAATGAATATGTTTAGAAAAAAAAAACGGAAAAAACATCGTTTCCGTAGATAAAAATGGTATTTGAAAGGGCAGCTGTTTGAACACTTTTTATTGAATTATTTCAAAAGTGGTGGTGAGTATATGTTGCTTGTTACCCAAAACAAGCTAACGCTTAGTTTGGGGCCTAGACGTTGTTGTGATGTTTACGTTATTATTACTATATATGGATTGGCAAAGGTTTATGAAGTTTGGCATGTATAGATATTTTTGATGCCTGTAAATATAATTTGTGTGCGTTTTCTATTTTACTAGTCACATTAGTCATGTCTAGCATGAGCCCTGTAAATTTTTAGACATCCAACATTTTCTGTTTGTTTATAGACAAGGGTTGTGGTTCATTTGCCATTTTCGTAACGCAAAATATTTATTAGGAGTAAATTACTTTAACTTTTAAACTAAAGTAAATAAATGTGTTCAGAGACTCACTTTGGAAATAGCCATTGAAGAGATTTTCTACAATAACAACTCAAAGTCCGATATTCATGGCTGTAAGCCAATAATAGCTATTCAAGTGTTTACGCTTCTATATGAGTATTATATTGCAATGTCGCGAATATGTCTCAATAGTCAGTAGATTTTTATTGCTATTCCAGTCAAATGTGTTCGCACTCAATCTTTAGAGTTTTCGCGTACGATAAATGCATATGTAGTTTTAAAACATTAATTATAAAGGTAGCAGCAACGCTTTTAACGAATCAATTAATAATGTGTTCTTTCAAAACCTAATAATACTCGTAAAAGACCGAATAATCTATATTAATAAAATTGAAGTGTCTGTCTGTCTGTCTGTCTGTCTGTTCCGGCTAATCTCCGAAACGGCTGAACCGATTTCAGTGAAACTTTGCAGACGTGTAGAGGGCATTATCGCGGGTGACATAGGCTACTTTTTGTTTGTCTGTCTGTCCATCTGTCTGTCTGTTTGCGCTGATCTCAGAAATGGCTTAACCGATTTCAATGAAACTTGGCAGACGTGCAGAGATTATTATCAAGTGTGACATAGACTGCTTTTTGTTTGTCTGGCTGACCGTCTGTCTGTCTGTTCGAGCTGATCTCTGAAACGGCTGAACCGATTTCAATGAAACTTGGCAGTCGGGCAAAGGGCATTATCGGTGGTGACATAAGCTGTTTTTTGTCTGTCTGTCTGTCGATCTGTCTGTCTATTTGTTCCGGCTAATCTGCGAAACGGCTGAACCGATTTCAATGAAACTTTGCAGAGGGTATTACCGCGGGTGACATAGGCTACTTTTTGTCTCTTTGTCTGTCCGTCTGTCTGTCTGTTTGAGTTGATCTCCGAAACGGCTGAACTGATTTCAATGAAACTTGGCAGACGTGCAGAAGGTATTGTCGGGAGTGATACAGGTTGCTTTTTGTCTGTCTGTCTGTCCATTTGTCTGTCTGTCCATTTGTCTGTCTGTTTGAGCTGATCTCAGAAACGGCTTAACCGATTTCAATGAAACTTGGCAGACGTGCAGAGGGCATTATCGGGGGTGATATAAGCTGTTTTTTGTATGTCTGTCTGTCAATCTGTCTATCTGTTCCGGCTCATCTCCGAAACGGCTAACCTGATTTCAATGAAACTTTGCAGACGTACAGAGGGCATTACCGGGGATGAGATAGGTTATCGTGTTGGTACTCAAACTTGATGTTTTGACGAAATCTATTTGACCACGTGACCACATTTTTAAAAGCTTATGTTTTCGAAACTATCAATCGCAGACCTATCGTGTTGGTACTCAAACTTGATGTTTTGACGAGATCTATGTGACCACGTGACCAAATATTTAAATGCTTATATTTTCAAAACCGTTAATACGCAGACCTGTCGTGTTGGTACTCAAACTTGATGTTTTGACGAGATCTGTGTGACCACGTGACCAAATATTTAAATGTTTATTTTTTCGAAACCATCAATCGCAGACCTATAGTGTTGGTACTCAAGCTTGACGTTTTGACAAAATCTATTTGACC
Source organism: Luffia ferchaultella (assembly GCA_949709985.1). Taxonomy (NCBI): domain Eukaryota; kingdom Metazoa; phylum Arthropoda; class Insecta; order Lepidoptera; family Psychidae; genus Luffia; species Luffia ferchaultella. Next base: position 16,107,197 of record OX453240.1, on the reverse strand, counting down.
TTGTCATATTACCTAAGTTCATAAAAATTTCATAAGATTTCTTAGGCAGTTAAATTTCAGAACGTTCTAGAAAGTGTTACAATGTTCTGGAGCGTCGCGTTTCTTTAACTGTCCCAGTACAACTGTGCTCAACGCGAGCGAAGCCCGCGGGCGGAAAGCTAGTAAAATAATAAAATAACAAGCAAGTTATCTGATAATATGCGATTAAACTGTTCAAGTGTTTTAGTGCAGGTATATTATTGTTGACAAAACAAATAATTGTTATTATTAACGAGATTGCCAAAATTTAAATATTTCTAAAGTTAAACGCCTAACAATCCCACAGGTCATAGTGCCGACTATCCGAAGTACAGATTCTATACAATCGCACAACTTTCTCAATAACTGCTCTGTATTAGCATTGAAAGTACGTTATGTAAATTCAGCTGATTCGCAAACATTTCTCATAATGTTGCGTCAGCTTTATCCAAGTACCGTCCTTTACTTTTTATTGTTCTGCTTTTGATTTGTTCTTCTTCAGATGCAACAAAATTTCTTATAATTGTTTACGTATAACGGTGATCGTTTCTTTTCAAAGCTTATATAACTATATTCAAAATCAGTATCATTCCAGACCTGAATATTTTTATTCTCAAACAAAAATCAGTAAGGTTAAAATAAGCAATTTATTTTTCCAGAAAGCCAGGTATCTTAATGGTTAGATACATTTGTTTCAATTTTGGCATCCAGCAGCTGACGATCATAAAAGTCGCACTGGTGAAAGAGCACAATCCCATTGTTTGGGCAATAAAACGGGCTTTGTACCCGAATAAGGCGCTATTGGAGTAAAATGAAAAACGAATCGCAGTTGTCATATTCAGCCCTGTTTTATTCGAGGCGTTGTGGCTCGCATTCATTCATCAATTGATTTATTATGTTTTTATTGAAGACGTGTTCTCGTAGTTTGTTTGGCTACATTACTTCTTATTGGATTTATGTAAAGGAATTGATCAGTCTTTAGGATTCTTTACCTATAACTAACCATTTATCTAACCATACCACAATAAATATAACCATCCGTTCATTAATTTGTTAGCATCAACAACATTATGTAAAGTGTTCATGATGAGCGTCGTATAGTGGATCGTGAACACAGATCATTATCGTGAAGGACCTCATAACGAAATTCTCGGTGAATTTTTTGTGTATAGATCAGATAAAAAAGATAAGGCCACGACGAATATGTGCAGAAAATGGCTTACAAACCGTGCCAAATTTAACCATATGACTCTTTTAACAGAAATATTCGCTAACGAGCTCCAAAATTTCAGGTACTACCTGCGAATGAGCGAGAGCATCTTTAAGCATCTTCTAAATCATAATCTAATAAAATTAGGAAATAAAATACCATGATGAGGGACTCGGTCAGTACATATAAAAGCTTGGTGACTATTTTACAATTTGTATGTTGGGAAAGAACCTTCAAAAATTTACGAAATCGGCACAAATAAAAAAATCTTTAACTTTTTCAACGAGAACGCAGTAACTTTCACTCCCAATATGTTTATTAGAGTATTTTTACTTCATCCTAAAGGACAATGTGTTATTTATAGAGGGTAATAAATTCAGTCCAAAATATTTTGTCGTCACTGAACGACATTGCGGCTACCCAAAAAGACGATCGTTCAAAAATTGATTGATGAGCAGTCGAATATGTTCGTTTGTCCCACACACTGTTAGACTTGTCCTAACATGTTTATAGTAGGAAGGTACTGCTGAATCGAGCCCAACAATCCAACGGCCAACTACGCTAATGGGACTAACACACGATCGAACATGTCGGGTGAGCAAGCTACTAAGTACTTTCATCACCATGCTCGCCGAATATATTCGACCGTGTTTGGCGCCTTTTAGGGTACACATGCCTGCTTCTTTCAAAAATATGCGAGCTAAATATCCTTAAGCTTTTATTTGATATCATATTGTTCTAATAAAATATTTTTTAAATTTTTTGATTCGCAAAATAACATTACCCACCGCTAACATATAGACGTGAAATTTCCCGTTACGGTTAAGTATATCGATTTTGTTTAAGTCTAATGGTAAATACCGTATTCATTAATATTTTAATAAGTTGATAGTTTTTTAGAGGTCTTTTACATGTTATGCAGTTAATTGAGTCTAAAATTAAAAAGTATTTACGTGGGTGTAGGGGCGGGTTATTGGATTGCGCTAGAATTTATCAATCAATTATATTACACACATTTTCCAGCAATTACACCCCCAGAAAGTTTATTCTGTTTTCCACCATTCCTCGGTTTTTTGGTACTATTTCTCAGAAAGAGATTAATTTTAAGAATTTCATTTTCCCCTTTTTTGTGTTCAACACAGTGACAAAGTTTTAATGATTAAAATAGAAAAAACATGTTAGCGTTATTAAAGAATATTAGTTGCAGTACTGGAGACAAAATAAGTTAAGATTCTATAAGTAAGTAGAACATCTTCGCGATAAATAGGCGACACAAGTGGGAAGAAGCGGTACGGTGGAGCAGAGCACGCTTCCCGGCGATCACTACCGCAAGCGTCGGTAGAGCAGACAAAAAAGGTTAAAATGTCTCAGAAGTTTACGTGTGTCTAATATATTTGATGTATATGCGAAGCTAAAACCAAAAAAGATATTTGTTCGTAGCTACGCGATGTCGACATCCCTACACGTGTGTCTCGCGTCAAATGTGTTAGTAAACCGGCGCTAGTACCGAAAATGACTTACTTACTTGGGGCCGCGCGCTCCAAGTACTTTGCTGGAGGTAACATCGCTCTGTTTGCCTATCAATTTCTATAATCGCGCTAATATCGTGAACATCTCAGGAGGACGATGAATAACAGTTGTCGTTACTTATTCCAAAAACTCCATGGAGTAGGTAATTTATAGTAAGTACAAACGTGTAAGATGTAGACTAAAAAATTTTTCAGTGTCTAAACAACCCGCAGCAGCCTCAATCGTAAGAGCTATATAGAAATTATGTATGACGGGAAATGTAGATGGTCTGTAATAGGAAATAAATAATAGGAGAGCTGTTAACACAATTTCGAATACGTGTTTAAAGTACTAGATAGATAGATTAGATATTAAACTTGTTTAGCAAAGTCTGAACATAACATTAAACACATGACTGAAAGGTGGTGGTCCATTGTCTAACCTTGATTTTTTTAAATTGTTAAATTTTTTTAAAATGGTGTGGCTTGAGGATTTTGTAAGTTACTTTAATTTAGTATTTTATAAAATAGAAAATATATAAACCAAATCGGGTCTGAAATGTTTACAAGGCGTTTTGAAAATTGAATGTTGTGAATATTGAAACGAATATATTTGAGGCAAGGTGAGGTTTGAACAGAATAATATTTATAAACAAACATATTTTCAAAAATATTTTCGTTTTTAATCTAGATTCATGTAGTACATTGCTGTGATGTGTCCATTCCATTCCATCAGCCCTTTTTATACCCCACTGTAGGGGCTTAGGCCTCCCCTCAAGATTCCCTCATCTTGAGGGGAGGCCTAAACCCCTACAGTGGGGTATAAAAAGGGCTGATGGACGGATGGATGGCTTGAAGCTTAAATTCACCACGCTGCTCAAATACGGGTTAGCGGATTGTAACGACCGCTGTCTATTGACAGCAACCGGCACCGACTGCTTAACGTGCTCTCCGAGGCACGTAGTCAGTGACAGTTAATGTACTTAAGTCAGAAAAACTCATTGGTACACGTCCGGATTCGAACCACGACCACATGGCCTTATAGATTTGGAACAGGTTCGCTGCGGCTCGGGCTATCACTATAAAAGACATGTACATGCCTTTGAACAGAAAGTTATTTAACATTGTTCATGCATCGTCTGATTTAAATATGAGTTTTACTCATTGTTCTAGTGGTACGTCAAAGTATAATATTAATACACAGATGTTATTAGCGTCATCCGCTAGGGTGTGCTACAGTAGACAATTTGATTTGCTCATTACGAACGGCTTATTGAATTACGTTCGAGTTACGTGAAATTTGTTAGTTACTACGTTTATACTAAAAACCGACTACAAAAATATAAACTAAAAAGTTAAAAATAAATTTTTTACCCCTGCCCAATGCCCCTTTAAAAAAAGGAGCATTAATAGGCGGCATATAGTCAATGAACTCGATGCCAAGTCATTCAGTTTAAATTGTGTTCTATATTTATTACTATAGTTCTACATAGGTATATCATTGTTGTAATTGTTATTACCTGGTAAGTACCTATTCAAAGTGTTTGAGTTGGTACCGACTTCATTAACTGTGCCGCCTATTAATGGGCCTTTCTTTAAACTGAAATATTTTATTCTTAACTTTTAAGTTTATGTTTATGAAGTCGAAGTCGGTCCCTAGCTCCTAACCGCTAAGAAGTACTGTAGCTTTCCTCATCTGCCTGAAATAATGACTTCCAAACGCAAACATCTGAAGAACTAAATGAAGTCGGTTGTCGACATTCAAACTTCATACAGATATTCAAAATTTCATTCAAAATCTACCCCTTAACAAGTTTAAAACAACAATAAAACGAAAGCTTTATGCAAAAGCTTATTATAAAGTATCAGACCACTTAGATGATAAAAATCCATGGGTGTAAGCCGCTCGCCTATCAGTTTGTTTTGATAATATTATTCTTTAAGCACTTATTGTTGAAAAATTGTTTATAATTTTGTTAAAAAGAACGTCCCTCAGTTTCTTGCGTATTCTTCTGAGAGGAACCAGCATTTCTGAATGCGCCTTTGTCGTGACGTTCTTCCACAAAGTAATAAAATTCACTCTTGTGACGTATTTCAAGATTATGTTACATAACTACGAAATAAAGATATTTGTTTTGATTCCATCGTCACTGTTGTTACGAGTACAATACCACCACAACCGGAATTATCTAAATATAAATCAAACTTTAAGTGTTCTTTGGCCGATTAACAGAATGATGGTGCACGTCCCTGACATGTATCATTACACAGACGCGTCACCACATAGATAAAAATGAAATTTTCACTCAATAAACAAATATGTCTCAAAGTCAAGTTCTTAAATCTAAAAATATATATTTTCTATCAAAGTAGTTTACTTCACACAAATTACTCCTGTTTATTAACATAAACATTAAAAATTCTCAAACTATCCTATTTCAGCCAAGATTTATTTCTTTTTGCGAGAGTCCAAAACTTCAGTTCGAGAATGCATTTAGTTTTTGAACTTACGTTCATAATTACTTGCCTTAAAAGTTATGACTAGTCCGGAACATCGATTTTCAACCAAGACGGTTGTGCTTCTGTATCTAAGTAATTGGTTATAAATAAAACTTAGAACAAGAGAGCGAGGAATGCGGTTTCGTCGGTTATTTTTTTTTAAGCCTTATGTGCATATTTTAAAGACTAATAACAGTAACTAACCACACTTAATCACAATTTTTTAAACTAAAAGACAGTAAGACATGAAATTCCCTTGTAAGATGCTTAGTATAAAGGATCTGTAGACGGAAATAGTTCCTTAAAGGTTTCGGCCAGGCAAGACGGGCCGATAAGACAGCAACCTCAACGTAGCATAGGTAGGTAGGTAGTGGATGCCCGTGATGCCCTGCCCTGCTCGCTCTGGCCGAGCACAAATACTTTAAAGTATAGTTCAAGATTTTTTAGTTTTTGTGATCGTCAAATACCTGCATAGTTCTACTAGTGTCTGGCATAGCCTTTCTTTATTTTTGTTTATTAAAACGAAATTTATCTCTTATCACAGCTATTATCGTGACAACCGCTCTATACGTAGTGCTGTATACCTATAGGTATATTTATGGGTGCATGTACTGTTTACTTTAATTCTTGTTTTCAACGTTGGGTCTCATTATCCAGTCGGACTACCTGGAATGCATTCTCGATCAAACAAAAACATAATTAAATTGATGTACTTGTTTGGGAGTAACTTTGATACGGTGAAACCTATGCCACATGCGGATCGAATTTATTAACTTCTTCTTTTTTAAATACGGTTAAAAGTTACGTATTTTTTACGGTTTCCCTTTATAAATTATCTCTACATTATACTATGACACTCTCAGAATTTTTTCGTGCTATATCACGACACCCAAGTTTATTGCCGTTTACGTGTCTGAAAAAATAGGTTCATTCGTATTTTTTCATTTCCGACAACAACGTCTAATATCATCGCAGCAGTCAACCCACCGCCATCCATTACGAAGGTGACGCGAGACGAGGGTTCGCAAATTGGTTATTCTAGCGAGTCTGTAATAACGTTTTGCTCAGAATAACTCGGCAAGCAAAGGAAGCTTTTATTGTTAGGGAAAATATTTTGACCGCAACGCTAACCTGTATAATTAGGACATAAATTTTTAGATTATTTACATCATTTACTATCAAAAGTATTTCTTATGTACCTTATATTACTTTACAAGGAGCAAGCCGATACTGCCTGATAGGTTTTCATATTAGAAAATAAAACTATTTTGTTGTTTTAAATGGTTTTCATCACTTTCGTTTCGACTTATGCAGGTTTTCTACAAATTTTCTAGAAAATAAGCGCGTGTTCTGTTAAAATTGTATTAATTTAAATTTTTAGGCCCGTAAAATTTTTAAATACTTATCAATGAAAAATATTGTTTTATATAAAATTTACAGGAAAACAAAACTGATTCTTAAAATTTCATAATTTTTAAGAAATAGTTATGAATTTATTACTATCTAATTTCAGCTAAAAATAGAGACCACAAATATTTGTTCTTTTTAATTAAATCGATTCGGTTGGGATTGAAATTAAATTTACAGTAAATAAAAATGTACAGTCAGCATCAGATATATAGGAGCATGCCATCTATTCAAATAATTCTACACACATGAAAAACCAATAACATCTGCTCAAGAATAGTATTCAAATTATTGTTAGCATCCTTCGCGTCAATATCATCTAAACACTCTTTTATCAAATATATCTACACAAACAAATCTTCACAATAATCTCATCGACTGAGGTCAAAGACGTATATGTAGTTACTGAGATAATCAAATGTAACTAAGCACCCAAACTGTTCAAAAACATATCAACAATAATATTTATAAATATTTAATTTCTCAATTTTACTTTTGGGCGTCATTGTTATCTTCTATATTAATAAAATTGTAGTGTCTGTCTGTTCCGGCTAATCTCCGAAACGGCTGAACCGATTTCAATGAAACTTTGCAGACGTGCAGAGGGCATTACCGCGGGTGACATAGCCTACTTTTTGTCTGTCTGTCTGTCCATCTGTCTGTCTGTTTGAGCTGATCTCAGAAACGGCTGAACCGATTTCAATGAAACTTGGCAGACGTGCAGAGGGTATTATCAAGAGTGACATAAACTGCTTTCTGTTTGTCTGTCTGTCCGCCTGTTTGTCTGTTCGAGCTGGTCTTCGAAACGGCTGAACCGATTTCAATGAAACTTGGTAGACGGGTATTATCGGGGGTGACATAGGCTGTTTTTTGTTTGTCTGCCTGTCTATCTGTTCCGGCTAATCTCCAAAAAGGCTGAACCGATTTCAGTAAAACTTTGCAGACATGCAGAGGGCATTATCGGGGGTGACATAGGTTAGGTGACATAGGTGACATCGTGTTGGTACTCAAACTTAATGTTTTGACGAGAGCTATGTGACCACGTGACCAAATTTTTAAAAGCTTATATTTTCGAATCAATCAATCGCAGACCTATCATGTTGGTACTCAAACTTAATGTTTTGACGAGATCTATGTGACCACGTGACCAAATTTTTAAAAGCTTATATTTTTGAATCTATCAATCACAGACCTATCGTGTTGTGATACTCAAACTTAATGTTTTGACGAGATCTATGTGACCACGTGACCAAATTTTTAAAAGCTTATATTTTCGAATCAATCAATCGCAGACCTATCATGTTAGTACTCAAACTTAATGTTTTGACGAGATCTATGTGACCACGTGACCAAATTTTTAAAAGCTTATATTTTTGAATCTATCAATCACAGACCTATCGTGTTGTGATACTCACAACTTAATGTTTTGATGAGATCTATATGACCACGTGACCAAATTTTTAAAAGCTTATATTTTCGAATCTATCAATCGCAGACCTATCGTGTTGATACTCAAACTTAATGTTTTGAAGAGATCTATGTGACGACGTGACCAAATTTTTAAAAGCTTATATTTTCGAATCTATCAATCGCAGACCTTTCGTGTTGGTACTCAAACTTGATGTTTTGACGAGATCTATGTGATCACGTGACCAAATTTTTTAAACGCTTATATTTTCGAAACCATCAATCGCAGACCTATTGTGTTTGTACTCAAACTTGATGTTTTGACGAGATCTATGTGACCACGTGACCAAATTTTCAAAAGCTTATATTTTCGAAACCATCAATCGCAGACCTATCGTGCTTGTGCTCAAAGTTGATGTTTTGACGAGATGTATGTGATCACATGACCAAATTTTTTTATCTGCCTGTCTGTCTGTCTGTCCGTCTATTCGAGCTAATCTCCGAAACGGCTAAACCGATTTTAATGAAACTTCAAAGATGTGATTAAAAGATTGTCTGGAGTGACATACAATACTTTTTGATTGTCTGTCTGGCCGTCTTTCTATCATTTGAGCTAAACTCTAAAACATTTTAACCAATTTTCATGAAACTTCGCAGACGTGAAAAGACGGGTGAGAAGAGTGATATACGCTACCTTTTGTTAGTATGTTTGTTTATTCGTTCGTTCGTTTGTCTGTCTGTCTATATAGTTCAAGCTGAACTTTTGAAGATTTTAATGCTATTTTTAATGTCTGCGACATTAAAAATAGGTTGTCAAGAGTTATATAGGAAACTTTTTGTCCGTGTGGCTGTCAGTCTGTCTTTTTGTTCCGGCTTATCTCCAAAACGACTAAACCACTTCTATGAATCTTCGCAGACATAAAAAGGAGGTTACCAGGAGTGACACAAGCTGGTTTTTGTCTGTGTGTTTGTCTGTATGTTTGTTAGGCCTAATTGTCGAAACAGCTGATCCGATTTTACTTAAATTTTGCAAATATAAAGAAGGCGTTGTCAAAAGTGAAAAGCAATTTTTTTTTTATATACCTACATATAGAAAATCATAGTATCTGTTAGTCTATCTGTCTGTTCCAATTAATCTCCAAAACACCTGACTGATTTTAAGACCGATTTGTGGGATAGCTATTCTTAATGCTAAAATGACTTAATAGATTTTTATGAAATTAGGTATAGATTCTTAGGCAGTTGAGTTTCAGAATGTTCTAGAAAGTGTTACAATTTTCTGGAGCATCGCGTTCCTTTAACTGTCTCAGTACAACTGTGGTCAACGCGAGCGAAGCCCGCGGGCGGAAAGCTAGTAATAAATAACATAGCTGAGTATAGGTCTAGGTTGTTTTATTTTAGCTTAAAATAATATCAGATTTCTTGTAACAAAAAATAGACATATCTTTATTTCTTAGAAATAATCGCAAATTAGAAATTTGTGGAGTTCCATTATAGGATTCAGTATCTCGTATACCCTCCTTCAGCATTCAGCACATCCTGTAAATACCTTCGCATAGAGTTCACAAAATTCTCATAACAGTGTTATCACAAAATGGTCGGCCCCTAAAGGACTCCCATACATTAAATACGTGTCTCCTCAAATTATCTCGCGTTCTAGCTCGATTCCCATCCCATTCCTGAATCATATTGTTTTACAAATTTTCTATCGGATTAAATTAAGAGCCGTGATTTTCGGTGGTGATTTTATTAGTCAGTTCCCTTTTCTGATCAGCAATCCAGATTTGAACAATGCTGGAATTATGTATTGAACGCCATCTTAAACGAAATGAATGTTTTCGTTGGAATACACTATGTATTCGAGCAGTTGGCAAAAAAGAATCTTTGAGGATTTGTTTCATTATTAACATTATCATTTAATATTGAAATGTAATTAATTATTGTTTATTATTTTTATAAATTAAAAATGTTAATATATAGCTACATCAAAGAGTTCAGGTACATTTCAAAAGAAATATAATATGGGAGAAATGAGTAAAAAAGAACATATATGCAATACGCGCCACCGATGTAAAAGGCTACCGGCTGTACGTCCGCCGATCCACGCCGATACACTCGCCGATCGTAGGCGAGTTCAAAATTCAAAATCGCCAGAGGCACCGCTGTGCCGGTAAAAGAGAAGTGTACAGCCGGTGGTCTTTTACATCGTTGACGCGTATTGTATACTTTTCTAATTCACTCTATTCCTTTACACTAATATTATGAAAAGTGAAGGATTGTTAGTTTGTTTGAAGTAATATCAGATATTCCTTGTAAGCTAGTGATAGTGACTATGGATTCTTTTTTAGGTTTTTTGTAATGTTAGTTAACATTTTAAACTTAAAATCATATTAGTCGCATCCCTTGCATAAAAATCAACAGTACGGTATAGTACCTATTACCTACAGTGTAATGTAAATCAAGTCATGAATTGGTGAATCTTTCCACAAAACCACAATAAGCGATTTTTACCGTACTCTACAATACATGATATAAAATATTATATTACATCTACGACTTTCAGTTTGCTTCGAAATATTTGACAACTTGTGTGCTCAGTTATATTTGAAACACTGAGTGCTCTTAACAATCTGAAAACTTTTGTTATTTAGATGATTATGGTCACTTTGAATGTGTAGAACTATGTGAACATCTGAGTTGCTTATCTTCTTCTGATGCTGACTGTACCATAATTTATTATAGTCAAAATACAGATAAATTAATTTATCATTATAATTCATGCTGTCGTCGTGAATAGATAATACATAGAAATTTGATAAAAGATAGGTTAACTATTTATCAATCAAGTTTAAGTCATGTTCATGTTCAAAGCTGGCTACCTCGTAGTGTAAGCCAAGTAAGAAATGGTTAACTTACTTGTTTTTTTCAGTGTGAGACTCGCATTTTATTTATTTGAATAACAATAAGCAAATTAAGAGAATGATAATAATAAAAGGCGATAATGTCACCATATAAGTAGCCAACCCAGTCGCAATCTAGTAGTTTACATGCATAGACTGATATAACATCGAGATACCGCGACTTGAATACAGAAATATCAGCGAAAGAAAGATGAAATTAAATTAAGTATACGCGCATGCCAAAATCATAGTGGAGAAACATAAAGCTTTTAAAATTATGTTTCATGTGCGATTTAACAATATGTTAAAAAAAAAGGTAATAACGTATTAGCTCTGCCTAATGTATGAGTCCTGTCATTTTGTCGTGTTTTAGATCGTTTTCAAATATGAAACGCGACATTTTAAGTTCGGTTATCTTTGACAAAAACATTTCTTATTAGAATAACAGATGGTGTGTTCAAGTCCTTCGTATATCGGGATCTTAAAATTATTGAAAGCACAAAAAATAGACAAATGAAAATAATAACGTATACATCACAACAACGTCTAGGCCCCAAACTAGGCATTGGCTTGTGTTTTGGGTAACAAGCGAAGACACCACATGCATATATTAATTTTCTATTTACCGCTATTGATTTAATAATAATGATTTGTAGTCGGTAAACAAAAGCGAAATAAAAGCGCCCGCAACGTGCGTGGGCTGATACGGCTGCGGCCCGGCTCCGTTGTGTGCGTCAGTGCATGCAAATATTTATTACGGGCTGGACGTGTCACACTGTTTACGGGAATGTGACAAGAATTAAATCGTGATAATGTTCAAATTACATTAAGAATAATGGAATAACCGTTGGCAGGCATAAACTAATGTTAAATTATAATGTTTACTTACCGCAAATACATTGTTCAGCTTTTTGTGTCTTTGACGAGTAGTTTTACAAATTTTTACGACACAAGTCGGCATCGCGCACGATTATTCGACGCTAAGTCACTACATTAACTAAAAGCCGGTTGGTGGACTTATTGCGTTTTGGATGACTTTCTGCGCGGACACTTTAGAACGCGGACAGCCCATCCAGTTATATTGGTATATCAATGGTTTGCGCCCAAAATTAATCTTCAAAATAAAATTTCGTTAGGTTAGGTACTGTGTCCGAGTTTGGGTCACGTAATTATGTATATTTACTAAATTTAATCTTCGTTCAGTAGATTCGAGAGAAAATGGTTGTGACAGACGAACATTCAGACACAAGATATTTTTTATCGGTTCCAATTTTCATCTCGTAGTATGTACAGAACCCTAAAAAGAATTAATCCGAACAACGAATGGAAATGTTCACTAAGAAGTGGAAAAACTGGTTTTCAGGTTTGCAGCAATAAAGTACTGCGTCCTGAGAGACAAAGTTTTAGAAACACAGCCATAGTCGTATGTTCCCGACAGAGTGAGGATCGGTTTTGTGTTTTAAATTTCAGCTTCCTAAGTAGGTAGGTAATGTGTTTCTAGACCTCGGGGTTTGTTTTTATTTTGTCTTTCTCATATATCCAATGTACTTTTACACTACATATACTAGGAAAAGTGTTATTGTTCTTGCAGATGACTTGCAGAGCGGAAGCAAATACGTTTTCTTCTCTAAGTGTATTATGTGTGTGTGTGTGTGTGTGTGTGTGTGTGTGTGTGTGTGTGTGTGTGTGTGTGTGTGTGTGTGTGTGTGTGTGTGTGTGTGTGTGTGTGTGTGTGTGTGTGTGTGTGTGTGTGTGTGTGTGTCTGTGTCTGTGTGTCTGTCTGTCTGTCTGTCTGTGTGCCGACGCAAAATACATTTATCTCTCTTGCAAACGAGACAAAGATCACATTGCGTATAAATATTACAATGTAAGCGACAATTAGGTTTTTATTTAATTTTACCATAATTATATTCGGATGGATACTTAATACATCTATTTGTGAGATTTTTCGCAACTTGACAGACGTAGTATTTTTTTTTGATAGAATTTTAGATGAAGTGTTTTTATAAGAGTGGTTTTGTCATTTTTAATGTTCCGTAGCCAAATGGCAAATAAGGAACCCTTATAGTTTCGCCATATCCGTCCGTCCGTCTGTCTGTCTGTCTGTTTGTCTGTCTGTGGTTTTTCTCGTAAATGATTGGCAATATATAGATGAAATTTGGAAGGTAAGTGTAAACTATGAACCGCTACAGAATGACGTAGTGAAATTAAGTAATTTTTTTTTGGGATAGGTCGCCATGCATGTAACTGAAGTAAAAAAAAATTCATCGTATATTAACGAGAGAGGTACCAAACGATAGGTCTTCAAAAATGATATCAAGGTTTCAAACAATTTTTTTTATTTAAGTCAGCAGTTGTTGAGATATGTATTCCTAAAGTCAGCCCTCCTACCCCCTACCAGCCAAACCATTGTTTTTGGATATGTGGAAAAAATTTATGACAGGAGTATATATAACGTAGTTAAAAGGAAAATGTCACAGCTGACTAGACTGTATTATTTAACGAGTAATAGATTAACTTATAAAATGTACTTTTATAAAAGTTTATTTTATAACGTGAGTATAAATTTTTAAGAAAGGATTATTTAGAAATTTCAAATTTTAGGGGGGAAGGATGAAGGGGCTTTGTATGAGTCTTTGTTCTTTAAAGTTAACATCAAAGTTTTAGCATAAATAACTAATTATGTGTTTCAGGATTTTTGGATTTCCACATTTTAAGAGTGGGAAACGGGAGGTAAAATGTATGGAAGTATCGGTTTTCTTAAAGGAGTGGGGGGAATGAAGATTGAAAGAATGAATGGGTGTAACCAACATTAGTTTCAGCAAAAGTACCTACGTATAAACCATATCGAACGATAATAGTAGGTACCTACCTATAACAGGAATGTGTCGTCTACGCAAGCGAAGCTGCGGGCTGTCGCTAGTCTTATATATTATTGCACACATCATTGAATGTATTTAAGGTTATGTTATGTATGCTATGTATGAATAACCATGTTATATTTATTTTGTATAAGTAGAAGAAAATATCGATCCGACTTTCTGCACTATCGCAAAAGACCGATATAATTTAGTTACACGTCGCAGGTATCCACTTAATTGCTGAGAACTTTCACATTGAGTTTGGGAGAGAATTGGATCGCTAGCTGCCACTTTCTTAGTTCCGAACTTCTTTAGTTATAATGTAATAAAGGAACTATACGGAAAGGCGATTAAGGAAACTCCATATGCTGAGTATTCTACAATAATAGAGTCGTACGCGCTAATACCAACACCCACTTTAGCGTAATCGCCACGAAACCTTTTTAAGTGTGTAGTACACGTGCAAACGATCTGAGCCACTCTGAAGTTAGTCACAAAAACGTAGTAGTAACATAATTTCATAATAGCGTTGCGGCGTATAGTATGAAATTTGGCTTCGTAAAGAATTAATTTGAAAGAAAATGCAATGGTGCAATTGCTACCTGAAAATTCACAGTAGTTACAGAGAAAATAAATTTTAAAATAATGTATTTAGAAATCCAATAAAAATATAATAATAATAATAATAATAATACATGGGACTTCCCACACAGCGCCATCTAGTCCCAAAGTAAGCAAGTATTATGCTTGTGTTATGCGTTACTAGACAACTGATATAAATACTTAAATATTCCTTTTTTATAATAAATACATATATAAATATTTTTGCGAAGACACCACACGTATATAACAACCAAGACCCGGTACCAGTATCAATATTCATCATATTAATACTGACCCGACCTGGGATTCGAACCCGGGACCTCCAACTTCGTAGGCAGGGTCGCTACCCACTAGGCTAAGCCGTCGTCTATATATATAGAAATTACTTTATACAGATATATGCTTTTATATTTCTTGATTTTGAAGTAACCAATATATACATACGTACATGTTGGAGATATTTTATGACTTTTTTTTGCATTTATTTTTATTTCTACTAAATTCCAGCACAGTTGATATAATTTTAATTTTAGGATGAGCTACAATACAACCTGTATTTGTCCTAAAATTTCAACATCAATTCATTTGGGATGTCCTTATGAACAAAGCTTTGAAGTTTTTAATCTAGTTTATCGGATTTTTTTTATACCTATAGGTATACCTATTGTCAATGATAAATATATTATTGTTAAGTATCCCCTTTAGACTCATTCGGGTGAAGTTTCAGTGTTTAAGAAAAGAGGTTCTAACCTAGACGACCTTTTGGAATATAAAAGGGATGCCGTGAGTTAAGGTATGAACTTAGGCGTTACGTTATGGGTGATGTAGTCACGGCAAATAATCATGGTCATATGCTAAATCTTACTTTCTGAATCTTGCCATAACGTGAGTATATAATTATACACTAGCAATTTTTTCAATAGTTCTGTATCTGTTGAATGTTTCTGATAAAAAAGGTAAACATTTGATAAAATTTGTTACGTTTTTCATAAATAATTAAAACTATAATTACAAATTAAGAGAACAGATTGGTGATGACAAATTTTACACTAAAAGATAATTTTAATATTAATATATTCGTTTTTATAATAAAATTCCCAAAGAAATGTTGAAATAATTTTAATATTAATATATTCGTTTTTATAATAAAATTCCCAAAGAAATGTTGAACTTAAATTCAAATCAATTTACAAAGCAAGTTAAAGTCCAATTCGTGAAAAAAGCTTACTATTGTATTAGCGAGTATTTAAATAACAAGTACGCATGGATATCATTGTAATAGTTGTAAGCATATTTAAAAAAAAACTAAACTAAGAAAAACATATATTTAATTAAAATAAACAGGGAAGAGTTTCTTGCCGGTTCTTCTCCTTCTAGTTTTGGAACCGGTACCTAATCACCTAATCAATTCATTTGACGTTCAATAAGTGTGTGTAAACATCTTATATTGAATAAGAACTTTTTGATTTTGATTTTACATTTTGATAAATTTATGTATAACAATATTTTACTACTCAAACTTTTATACGCGTAAGAACGTGTGGCACGTTCTAAATACATGTATTTATTTTGTGTTTTTCAACGTCCAGAACCTACAGACGGCTACCAGGGCGATTTTAGCGTTGATGTCCTTATCTATTATTTTATAGTGTTATTTCAGTAAAATGATTTAATTTTCGTAACTTACATCTCCTAAAACCTTGGAAGCGAAGACTATGTCTACTTGACAAGCCGTATCTACTTTCATACTGGAAGCTTTTCGCGACTAACTCATGGTGACGTTTTTACTTTTCATGAAGTTATCTAGATTACAAAGTTTAGATCAAGAAAATATTTAGATTTAGGAACCTGTTGTCATCAAACTGGGTATATTGGGTTCGAATGATTATAACTTAGGTGTTGTTTAAACTTAAGTACACGATAGTATTCTAGTTATTCGTCTTACAAGTTCATCGCAATCGATTCTGACCTCGATCTTTTATTGGACTGTCAACATTAAGCCTATAAGTTCTAAGTATAAATGAAAGTTGAGATACATAGCATTGTCGCATATATTGGTGAACATTTGAAGGGCATATCGTTACTAAATCGCCTGCATGACGGGCGACACTTACGCCCTTACCGTATCGGACTCTAATTTGTTTCGAGTATGCATTAATTGTTGCTTCGCCAGATATTAATTGAATACTCACCGATCGCTCTTAATTTTCTTTTGTACATTTCCAATTTAAAAAGTTGCACCCAATACAATGCACATAGTACGATATTGATTATTTGATTTTGTACAACTTTATCTGATATTTATTCCCAATCTATGTATTTGTACTATTAAAAAAAAAAAACTGATTCAACCCGTGTACTAAACACGAAACGTCCTATTCTCACGTTAATGAAGTTTGTAAGGAGTTCCGTTCCGAGTATGTACTTACGTATTATTAAGCTAGCCCGTGCTACATTTCGCTCCGCGTGCGTTCAATTATGATTCAATTGTTGGAGTGCTTTAGGCGGTTCTAAGTCCCAATTGTAGGGTGGAACAATTCTCGAAATCTGAGTTATGTTCGGAGTTAACACCGTAATAATCCTTAATTAGAATAGGACTGTCTAAGTGTTTAAGGTGTATCTATTAGTTTTTTATTTTATTTTA
Organism: Luffia ferchaultella; assembly: GCA_949709985.1. Classification (NCBI taxonomy): domain Eukaryota; kingdom Metazoa; phylum Arthropoda; class Insecta; order Lepidoptera; family Psychidae; genus Luffia; species Luffia ferchaultella. The sequence goes on along the minus strand of OX453240.1, from coordinate 16,090,140 downwards.
GTTTAAACACTAATTGAATAACTTTAGGTATTTTCATACGAATATGGATGGAAAATTTTAACACCTTCATAATGAATTGAAATATTAATACGCGAAGTTTGCGCATTAGTACGAAATAAGAACTGATGAGAGTAACTGCAAAGAAAACTTGTTTAATGCTGTGCTGAATTTATTTCACAATGCTTAGTTTGGGGCCTAGACGTTGTTGTGATGTATACGTTATTATTATTATTATTTCATCTTATGATTTCAAAATAAGTTACAATTTAGAAGTGCATTTTTTTATTTAACAAGTCATATGACATGTGAACTTACTATTTCACTCATATTTCACTTTAATTTTAAGAGGAATGTGCGCTGGCTTAAAGAGTGCCTATAATTTAAATATGCGGGTTTTTTGTCGAATTTGTTTAATTTTTCACATGTTCAATACGAAACGAATAGTATTTTCACAGCATGTTGTAAAAAATATTCGAAAAATAACCCTGCGTAACAAAATATTTTAAAAATTAAAAACGTACAAACCTAGTTTTTGCCGATCTGAATACAATTTTTTTGCGGCCATCGGTTAAAGTTTAATGTAGTGGAACCGTTAACGCCGTTTGTATGGAAATTGGCTAGTACACACTCCTCTTAACATATTGTCGAATAGAATAGAACCTTCTTCGTCCAAGCATTAGATAGTTGCCAAGACGCTAGATAGTGAATCGTACTCGCAGCATACAGTGCAGCCCGGAACAAAGCGGAGTGCAGCGGCCAGCGCGACGTGGCGCGCGGCGGCGATGGCACGGCGTAGTGTATCAGCGTGACCGTTTGAGGCAGATTTCTGCCATTTGGGCATGTTTGGCTACTAAATTTTAACTCTAGCAGTATAAGCTGACGATTTTAAATAGTGGCAGAATTTGGCAAATTTCAAGGAAATCCTTATTAATTTTAAAATACAAGCATACCTATAAAAACTTATAGTTTTCTGTCTTATTATTTATTTTATTTTTTATGAGTTATTTGGTAGTAAGTCATTTTACTTACTGAGCTGGCAACTTTTGTCTAATGGACCCAAAAGAACTAGAATCTTTAGTTAACTTTAGAACAGTTTAGTAAAAAAACCAAGCAGGGAGTACGGGGATTTTTCGTTTATTTTATTTTTATGTATGTACGTCATATGATGGATGACGTTATGCAGATAGCAGTGAAGTGGTGAAAATCACAAGCTGAGTTACGAGCATTTTGTGTTGACCATTTGATTTCTGTAATAGTAATAAATAATAATATTTTTTTATTATTATTAGGTAAAATTATTATTATAAAATTAAAATAATTTATTAATTAATAATAACTAATGTTGGCACATATTTCCTATGTATATTCACGCATGGTTTCATATGTGAAGATGACGGATTATATGTACCTATATGTAGACTACGCCTAATATTATTTACGTTTACTACAAATTATTTTTAATAATACCTATTCATATTACGTTGTGTAATAAACAAAGACATAATTTTTTTTCTTCCATTCCATTCCATCAGCCCTTTTTATACCCCACTGCAGGGGCTTAGGCCTCCCCTCTAGTTGAGGGGGCTTGAGGCTTAAATCCACCACGTTGCTCCAATGCGGGTTGGTAGATTGTGACGACCGCCATCTATTGACAGCAATTGGGACCGACTGCTTAACGTGCTCCGAGGCACGGAGTCAGTGATAGTTAATGTACTTAAGTCAGAAAAAATTCATAAGTACACGCCCGGATTCGAAATAGGGCCACATAGCCTTATAGGTTTGAAACAAGTTCGTTGCGCTCGGGCTATCACGACTACTTTTTCCTTGTCACTTGGATACTAATCAAACCACAGATCAAAACAGATCAAACCAAGGTCAAACAGATACATTTATTTTTCTTGAAATAATTACTATCTTATTGTTTTAAGAGCTCCGAATAGCAAAGTGTGGCTAAAAAACAATGCATCTCAAAACGGTTTTGTAATTAGACTAATCTATTTTCTACTTTACAACCATTTTACAACCGGATTGACAGACGAGGTAATTTATTAGTTTGTTGCTAATATCATGTAAGTTTAATTTATTGAAAATTACCAAGACGACTATTGCAATAAATATTAATATTTTAATTATACGTAATTACTTAGATATTATAATTATACGTATATTTTTTTATTAGACGCATGATAGGTAGTGTATGTGGTATATTACTAAATCAAGCCTAGACTGGGAGCTTTCATCTAAAACGCTGGTTAATCCCATTGAGACATAACAAAACAATGTATGAATTGTTTTTATTTTATAGGTCTAACTAAAAGTTGCTGATGGCGTATGTCTATCTTTTAAGGATAGCTTACTATACCTCTTTTAATGTTTAATAAAAATGGTCACATGTAATGTGGTAATTGATAAGCTATTTACACGGCTATAGTAATAGTCCTTATCAAATTTAATACGTTAGTTACCTTAAGCATTTCATGCACATTATTAAATTAAAATTAATACCTTAAGAGCTATCGCAAAATAAAACAATCGCGCAACAAAATAAATTCAAGTGTCTCCACACCGACGCGACACACGTGATGTAATTAGACAGAAGTTGTACAAGTTGCATACAAAAAAATATTCTGGTTTGTTTCATTGAATATTTTCTTTGCTTTTTAGGGTTCCGTAGCCAAATGGCAAAAAAGGAACGTTTATAGTTTCGCCATGTCCGTCCGTCCGTCCGTCTGTCTGTCTGTCTGTGGTGTTTCTCGGAAACTATTGGCAATATATAGATGAAATTTGGAAGGTAGGTGTCATTTATGAACGGCTACACAACGACGTACTGAAATCAAGAATTTTTTTTTATTAGTATATGTCGCCATATGTGACTGAAGTAGGAAAAAAAATTAATCTTCGTATATTAACGTGAGAGGTACCAAACGATAGGTCTTAAAAAAATATATCAAGGTTTCAATTTTTTTTTTAATTTTAGTTAACAGTTGTTGAGATATGTACTCCTAAAGTCCTCATTTTTGTTATAGTTATGTGTCCCCCCCCCCTGTACTAGCTAAACCGTTGTTCTTGGATATGTGGAAAAAATTTATGACGAGAGTATATATAACGTAGTTAAAAGGAAAACTATCACAGCTAACTAAACTGTATTATTTAACGAGTAATAGATTAACTTATAAAATGTTGGTAATAATTCCATAGAAAATGGCAGATAACGTTTAGCCAGTAAGCGAAATGCATTTTATCTTTGTGATATTATTGTAAAAAAAAAATTAAAAAACATTTTATGATGAAAACTACATTGTATTAATAGGTACTATAAATGTACGCTTTCCTTTGCAGAGCTTATTCTCTTCACAATCGATACTAAAAGTCAACGGTTCACTGTAATAAAATAAGTAATAAAAATTGTCTCTAGCTATCAGTGCACTCATATTATTACTTTTCGGATTAGCCAGAGAGGATCGAGCGCCTTCTAAATAACTAACGAAATAAAAATAAAATATAATCAAATAATATTTCCTAAATTACATATTATTAACGATTAATGGTTAAGTTCGATTAATATCGCGCTCGTATTTCAATATTGTATGGTGGTCCGGAGTTCCCTTCGTGTGCGAGTCCGATTCGCACTTCGCCGGTTTTAAATATTTTCAGGATTGGAAATAAAATACATTTAAAATAAAAATGAAAATAAAAAACACTTAAATCTAATTAAATTAATTATTAATCCATCTGTTCAACGCAACAAGCTAATATGACAATATGACAGAAATTTTTTTTTGGCATTGCATGGTCTACTTTTCGTGCAAAGCCAAGGCGATTCGCTAGTTATAATACTGTGGTAATACTATAAAGAGATAATAATAAATCTACAAACATGTTCGCAAAAGCATATGTCTATAGCCGGAACCAGACTTATGCCAAATATAGAGAAACGTTCACCAGTACAGTATGGAAGGGCATTTGCCGTTGCTTGCTGCAACTCGCCAAGGTCGCGTCAGATTATAGTCTTATGGTATTTGAAAATGTAAAAAAATTGCTTAAACAAATTTAGTGCGGAACATTTTACAGAATATTGGTAAGATTTGTATGTATTTTTACCACCCTACCTTATTTATTCTGTTTTTACTTCATAAAAAAAATACCTAAACGCGGCTCTGATTAGCGTACTTGTGACGAGGATGGATGTGCAGGTACTACGTTTGTTTATTTATTTGTACTGGACTTGCCTGCATTTGTCAAAACATAAGAACAGAAAAAAAAAACAAGAAAAAAATATTGAGTAGTTACTCGTAGTCTTCAAAGAAAAGTATAAAAAAAACATTTCGTCGTGCATTACTATTTTAAAGTTTTAAGGAAAGTAAAAATAATCATTTAATTATTTCACTCTGTAGAGGCCTGCCTTTTTAATATTTTTTTAGTTTTAACTCATCTCTAAAAATTAATTTTTAGAGATGAGTAGGCCTGTGCCTAACAGTGAGACACTTATAGAAAGAAAGATATCTATTGCAGTATCTCTTGACGATTTATAACAGTAAACTAATCTAAGAACCTGCTCTGAATACTTATCTATGTAACGAAAAACTTCGTTAAAATCAATCCAGTAGTTTCTGAAGAAAGTGAGAACAAACATTCACACAAACCACATCAAACACATTACGTTTCATTAGCAGTAGTAAAGTTTCATTAATTTTTGAAATTGCTTTTTTATATTTATAATAAATAATTACGTATAAGTACCTACGTAGGTACACTTAGAAAAACATAACCCTTCTTCTAGGGCAGTCGAATGTAAATTTTAGGGGAAAACGGAAGAATTATAATTACATAATTTATTAAGTATATTTTGAATGTGTGAATGTATGAGTATGAAAATTATTGACTCCGTCGACTATTTTCAATTGTTCGCGACCATAATGCTTTTCGTCGTTCTCAGCTGATATTAAAAATTGCTATGTGTTAAGTCTGCATATAAATATTCACATGTAAAAAATCTTTTTAAATCATTTGATTGTGTTTACTCATTCACTTGTTTAATAAGTATCTATACATAATGCTGATTGGCGTAAATAAATAATAAAAAAACCGGCCAAGCGCGAGTCGGACTCAATGAGTCGGACTAGTCCACCGAGGGTTGCGTACCACCACACAATATATTTGTGTTATATATTTACGAAAAAAAATTAATTATCTAATGGCAAAAAAAAATTTTTATGCGATATACTTAGCTACAAATTAGTGATTTTCGGATTTTTCCCTTGTGCTGTGAGATCTTGCTTCTCGTCAAATTACATGATTCTAGACCAACGGAAACGATCCCATATAGGTTTTGATAAGTGAATTTGCTAGTATCAAAATATGTAACACTAAAGACCGCCCATGGCTTCGTCTGTGTGGATTACACCTTTGTATAGAATAGGGTAGGTACAATCCATTTCCTTTCGTTCACTCTTCATCTCTTTACGCTCTTCGCTTGTCATTTCAAAATTAAAGTGAGAATTCCGCGATAGGTAAATAAGCTCATATTAAGGAAAAGTATTCTTTTGAAATCACAGACACTTCCATTTTATTTATATTACGTCTAGAAAATGGCCGTGACTTTCGGCGTCGACTTAGTTTGGAAACTTGAATTTTTTCATCTTCGAGAAACCTTCTTGTTTTCAAGGGACCATAGATTATAATTAACCGTATATTATAATTTAAACTTTATACTTCAATTCGTCACTGAAAAAAAAGAGTCTTGACAGACAGACGGACGGGCAACAAAGTGAACCTTTTGCGTTCCGTTCTCTGAGATACGGAAGCCTTAAAAATTTATAATTAGTATGGCATGGCCCGGAGTGAGACGCTGCCGTAAGAAATTCACCGAGCCGCGCCGACCGTACCGTGTGCGGCATACTACTTTTATAAACACCAAAAATATGACGTGAACACAATTTTAAATGTTTTCATATTAGAAATTTAACACCTAAAATTATAATTCTTGTTTGTGTTTATATTTTAAAAACAGATTCAGAGCATACAAATCTTGTTTTAAATCATCTTTAAGTGGTATTGGTATCCAGAAGATTCATTCTTGAATAAAAAGTTGTTACAAGTCGCACTTTTGACTTGTAGTAAAATGTTATAGACAAGTTTAGTTTCCACATTCTCAGTATAAGTTTACATAGGTTCAACGGGTATTACAATAACAGTATAGAACGCACTGATAATTCAGACGTTCAGAAAATGAGCAACTAACGGGAACAGTTAAACGGACCGTCATTTACATACAAATTGGCTTTCAGGGATAAACGCTCCATTTGTATTCAAATACAGGAATCCCTGCTTAGTGGCTGATGCGCATTTATCCAGTTTAGGACTCAAATCAACCACCGTTTTATATACTTTTTCTAATATAATACCTTTAAATGATAGAAATTTCATTATTTCTGATTGATCGAGTGATATTTTGAAAGCAACGTCAATGAGACACTATATACTTGTAGTGTACTTTAACATGTGATTATATTATTATAGAACTACACGTTTATTTTATGTTATTTGTCGTGATAGCCCAGAGCGCAACGAACCTGTCTCAAATTTATAAGGCCCCATAGGGCCATGGTTCGAATCCGGGCGTGTACCAATGAGTTTTTCTGACTTAAGTACACAATATCACTGACACCGTGCTTCGGAGGGCACGTTAAGCAGTCGGTCCCGGACGCTGTCAATAGATGGCGGTCGTTACAGTTCCCAACCCGCAGTGGAGCAGCGTGGTGGACTTAAGCTCCAAGCCCCCCTCCTCACCCTGGGGGAGGCCTAAGCCCCTGCAGTGGGGTAAAAATGGGCTGATGATGATGATGATGATTATGTTATTTAGTTTTTGAAGTAGCAAATATTGTTGGCCTTCGTTCCAAGAATCGATATCCAAGTCGAACCGAAGGGATTCTGAGAAGTTTATGATTGTTGTACGCACATACACATGTATGCGTATATATACTTAAACCCTTGTTGATCCATGTTAAGGAAGTGCCAATGAGTGTTCCCTCGACGCAGAACTCGATATGACGACAATCGTTATCGGCCGACCTCGCACTACTGTTGAATAACTTCACCGTCGGGATTCAACTTTATACGCTATCTCGATTGTTACACTGGCCTTAATCCCTCGGCACTTCCTTCGATGAGCTTTTGTTTAAATATATATCAAGCTAAAATAAAATAAGACCTCGTTTCTGACTGATTCACAAGAACATTATCCAAGTAATTATATTTTTATTGCGACGCGGTGGCTGTATATTTTTTTTGTAGTGTCGATTGCCAACATGAGACACCTCCACTATGCGTGATGATATTCAAATACGACACGTTTGTATTGCAATGATTTCGGTTAGAACAAACACTTTCCTAGTCAATCCACGGAAAATAGGGCATAGCTTCGAGATACGGGTACTCGCGGGAAATCAACCGGTACTGGGGTGCCCGGGTGACGGCCCGGGCCTAACAACAACAGACCGTTCTCGTTGAAAACTCGAATAGAAACTTTTTATTTATGCGCTGGTACGAAATGTATTTTTTTTATATTTTGACTGAATTTCCAACTCAATCCAATAAATTCAGTAGGTACTCGAATACTTTTCACGGCAAAATCGTTTAATCTTTCTCAAATGTATTTGCATATAGCTTTCCGCCCGCGACTTCACCCGCATGGATCACACAGTTGTATCCGGACAGCTAAAGGGACGCGACGCTCCAAGAAATGGGGACACACTCTAAAACATTCTGAAACTTAACTAGCTAAGAAATCTCTGTACCTAATTTCATTAAAATCCATTTAGCTATTTAAGCATAAAGAATAGTATCCCATAGGTCGGCCTTAAAATCGGTTAGCCGTTTTGGAGATCAACCGGAACTGACAGACTAACAGACACTACCATTTTTATATATAAGTATTAAAAAATATATTTGTATGTTATACATACATATTATATACATATAATATATAAAAAAACCGGTACAAACAGACAACCACACAGACAACAAGTTATCTATATCACTCCTGACAACCTATTTCCAATATCTGCATAGATTCATTAAAATCGGTTTAACCTTTTAGGAGTTTTGCTCGAACAGACAGATAGACAGACAAACAAACAAAAAGTAACGAATGTCACTTCTCACACCTTTATTTTCACGACTGCAAAGTTTCATTAAAATCGGTTCAGCCGTTTCGGAGATTAGCCGGAACAGACGGACGGACACCACGATTTAATTATTTATATAGATTACGTTAAACATTGAAATATGAAAAGCTAATAAAATCACAGTCTGAAAGATGTAAATGGAATATGACAAATACCATCCAAATTATACACAATACTACATAATGACTTTGCTTTGAAAAGGTGTGCCAACATTACGACGTATAACATCGATTGTTTCAGTAACAAAGACAAATGAGGGTTGTCGGAGAAAATGGTTGATTCAATTACAAGTTCACTGTCATGAACACACTACACACCGGTTCGAGAACACTTGAAGCCCACTCTTAGGGTAGTTAGACATATTACATAACACTCCGGTATTGGTGCTTGTGTCTGCATGTAACCGTTTATTACTGCATTTTTAACTTACATGTTATAATATAGTAATGTTACACGTTTTTTCATGTCACATTTTCTATATCTGAAGTACAGAATCTCATTTTCGAAAGATATATATCTATACTAATATTATAAAGCTGAAGAGTTTCTTTATCTGTTTGTTTGTTTGTTTGTCTGTTTGTTTGTTTGAACGCGCAAATCTCAGGAACTACTGGGTCGAATTGAATTTTTCTTTTGTATTGGATAGTCCATTTATCGAGAAAGACTATAGGCTATTATTACATCACGCAACGACCAATAGGAGCATAGCATCAATGAAAAATGTTGTAAAAACGGTAAAAAATAATTCTTTTTGAGAGCTTCCGTTGCGCGCGCTGCGTAAGCGGTTGATATTAAGCAAAAATAATGTATTACGAAATTGTTCTCCTTTAAAAGTTCTAACCAAAAGTCCACGACAGCATATGTGTATTTTTTAAGGTTGACTTACTATGACCTTTTTTATGGCAATCAAATTTGTTGCTGGACGCGCCAGAGAATTTATTTGTTGGGAATGATGACGATGATACCATAGTGTAATGATACTATATGGTTGGAATAGCGACGCACCCCGACTTCGCACGGGTGCAATGTACTAATGCGGGGAAGAGGAACTTTTCTGTATTCCACCCGGGCGAAGCCGGGTAGGGCCGTTAGTGTCTTATAACTGACGCAGGTGTAGCAGAAGACGTAGAAGTTACCCAAATAAGATAATTTTCTTGAAATGATTAAGTTCGACCAAATGCTTTCATTTTTTGTTTCCACAATCTACTTCACTCCAAACAATATGGTATACTAAAGAAAATCAATAAAAGACTTCAATTTTACATAATATTTTTGATGCACGGGAAAACTTTAAAAATCCTATAGGGCTCTTCCTCGTGTGCGTCAGAATGGCGGTACAAGGTCGTACAAGGTTACCGTTTAGGATTGTGATTAAGCTGTACATTTAGTACCTAATTTGTACTATTTAGTACCTTTCATCAAAAAATTTGTACCTGCCTTCTTTCAAAACACTATGAAGCTCATTGTTATCACGCCGCATAGATGTGCTACGATGACATGAAGACGCAAATAACAAATAGCTCAAGATATTATGTTATTTCACATCGTATCATGTACGGAAAAAAATTAAAAAAAAAATCACAAAAACGAAAGACATTTGTATATGGGCTTTTGGTCTAATTTATCGTTCATTCGTCATAATGGGCGTAAAGTTTATATTGATGAATACTACTTAACGGTTTGACGTGGGTATTTGGATTTTATATATGTTTAGGTACAAATTAGGTATTAAATATCTGATAACTATAAATACAATTTTAAATAATAGAAGTACTTAATTTAGAAAATGTACCACCATCCTGACGTCAGAATAGCGGTAGACTTTAAATCTCAAATATTTTTTAAAGTAGGCAGGTACAAATTTTTTGATGAAAGGTACTAAATAGTACAAATGAGGTACAAAATCTACAGCGTAATCACAATCCTAAACGGTAACCTTGTACCACCATTCTGACACACACCTCTTTCTCCCGTGCTTTTTTAAAGGCATTATTCGTAATATGCTTGCAATAAATTTTTTAAAGTTGATTAATTTGCTCGTACAAATGATATTGTTCAGACGTTTTTCACATGTTTTTTACAAAAATTGAGATGGATCATTGATAAATCGTGATTTGTATTTTTTGTATTATTATATTTTTGTATTTATTATTTTTGAATTTGCTTCCCAAAAACCAACCCCCAAAAAGAGAATTCGTTTAATCGTTTATCGCTTAGGTTTTTCTGTAAACTGTAAAATTAATCATTTCGTATTTTTATTTTTATTTAGATTCAGTATTTTAGGTGATAAGGTGGGGCTGGTTGACGGTATTCTCATTTTTCGTATATTTTCTTAAATATCTTTAAAAGCTACATTTTAAAATCATAGATAAAAATTGAGTTGTATTTCTCATAACGAGTCTTTTCATTTGATGTGTCGCATATCAAAAAAAGTCAATTTGCCCTAAAAACATCCAAAATTAGATTCGTTTAGGTTTCTCTGGGTGAGGTCCTACATTTCCTAATTATTTTTTTCAAAATTATAAGACCAATGGGGCGGAAAATGTTCACTTTTCGTATGATTTTATTAATATCTTTAAAAGTGCAGATTATATAATAATACTAAAATATCGATTTGTATTTCTTCCATAGCGAGTCCTTTCACTCGATGTCACATGATGGACTTGACAAATGTTTTTTTAATTGTCTGATTTTCTCCACAAAATTAACCCCCCCCCCCCCCCCCCCCCCCCGAAACATATACTATACGTTCGTGATTGGGTTACTAAACTTGCGGTATACTACTTTTAGTATGTACCGAATTCCAACATTTTTCATTAGCCTGTGACAGTTATGACAGACGGTGTGACAGACACCCGTGATCCTAGAAGGGTCCCGTTTTGTCATCTCGGATATACGGAACCCGAATATAAAAGAGAGATTAAAATAGTACACGAAACGCATGTGCAGTGTCTAAGTAGAATTTATTAGGTAAATAATTCCGCACAAATGTTATTTATAAAACCATTAATTTAAAAGAACTTGATTTAGACCCCCGAGTAATTGGACAGAGCTTTATCTATATGGGTGTAAACAGGCGTATATTTTTAAGAGATTATTTTACGCCGCACCGCGGGGCACGAGCGATTTGATCTCAACAAGACGGGCAGGAGGGTGCTTCACGCAGATTGCATGTCAGAGCACCGCGCCGTCGGTAACGCCGGCTCCTCGATTTTAGGACAAGTGCTCTCGGCCTAATGTAATGAAATTTAATAAGTACCTACGTTGTACAGCCGTTCTATTTCTGTAATGTATTGTTGCTCACGTTTATGTACATTTTCAATAGGCGTTTTTACAATGTTATTCCGTTTGCGTTTGACGACCGCTTAGCCTAGTGGGCAGCAACCCTGCCTGCGAAGCTGGAGGTCCCGAGTTCGAATCCCAGGTCGGGTCAGTATTTATATGATGAATATTAATACTGGCACCGGGTCTTGGTTGTTATATGAATGTGTTGTCTTCGCTTGGTACCCAAAAATACAAGCTAATGCTTAGTTTGGGACCTAGGCGTTGTTGTGATTGTGTGTGTTATTATTATTATTATATTATTATTATTCCGCCTAAAATAGAGAAGTTGTCGGGCAACTTCGAGGCAATTATATACTTAGTTCAGTGCAGATCGTGCCAAACATCTTGTTGTCTCTGAAGTTACCGTCGCCGGTGCGGTATTGCACAGATGCTGGGTCCGCTATCGCCCGGCTGACTGATACCCATTTTTAAAAGCTTTTTTTATTTAGCTTCATTTGTTTGTATTTTTATTTCAAAAACCATGAACTGAAAATTAAAAATAATCATCAGCGTTTGAATCTCAAAAGTATAGTTATTAAAATATGAGATATATTTTCTAAAAGCTTGAGACGTTCTCTTTTAAACTTTTTTTTTTAAATAAAGCCTTAAGCTTTTAAAACATATCTATATTATTTTAATGGCGATACTTTTGAGATTTAAGTGCTGCTGATTATTTTTTAATTTTAAGTTTAACGTTTTTCAATTGAGAATTAGTTTTGAAAAAGTTTTTATATTAATTTTTTTGTACTGCAACGCTACTCGCTTCGACTTCAGAGCGAATATAAGTTTGGGACGAGCTTGTTCTATAACCGCTATAATATAATATAATTATCATAAACAAATTTATAGAAATTTGGAAATTTCAATGAATGCCTTTGTGAACGTTATATGAATTTGCGAAAAGCAATTTTCACACGTACTTAGTAACCAAATAATTTGGAATACAGAGAAAGTAATTACGATTAACTACAATTAAGATTCGTTTTGACGAGAACTTCCATCTGGGGTTTGACTGTCATCGACCTGACCGCAGCCACGAACACAGTGGAAGCGAAAGTGGAGGTGAGGGGAGCGTAAGAAAGATTGTATGTGTCGTAGGATGATTTGATAATTCGAATTTTTGGGAAAACCCTAGGTATATTGCGAAAACAGGGATAATTAGATAGTGGCGAAAACATTTGCGAATCTTACTGGAAAAAGATAGGGTTTTTGCAAAAACGCGAGTCGCTCTAGTAACATTAAATATCTTCAACTCTGTTTTTTTTCTTTTTTCATTTTTGCTTACTGACCAAGTCTTATTTTGATTGGTTCCTAGTTTTACCCTGTGAGCTTTGAAGTATTACATCATTGAGTTATGAAGGGTTAGAAATAACAATATTGATTTATAGAAACTTTTGCACACTTTTAACCACATTTAAAACAAAAGACTGCTGAGTTGCTCTCAAAAACGTCAACCAATCAGAGCAGGTCTCGATTTGGGCGCTCCGACCGGCCATTCAGCGTTCTTATCTCATAATAGCTAACGTTTCGTTTCGCAGTTCTACTATAGCGACTAGTGTTTTTGTAAAAACCCTAACTTTTCTTGTAAGATTGAGAAATGTTTTCACCATTGTCTAATTATCGGTGTTTTTACAAAATCCCTAGGGTTTTCGCAAAAATTCGAATTATCAAATCTTCCTGCGACATATGGATTTGGAACCGTCATTTCTTAAAATCCATCAAGACGCTCTTATATCCTTAACACCATAAAAGGACGAATTGACTAGAAGCCCTCTTCTGCGTTTACCGTCTAACCATTCATACTCTAGCTAGCTTGTATAAGATGGCCAGTTTTAGTCCGAGTTTTAGTGCGCAAGGACCCGCGCGTCGCTTTTCACCCCCGACAAATCCCCGCCAACCCCGTGTCACTTCGATACTGTGAATTGACATTTATGACTTTTTTAAAACCAAACGCTGCTGCCAAATCAATTCACTCTATACTTAATACTCAAAAAACATCCTCCGCAATCGGGTCAAAATAAACGTATTTGTATACGTGTAACACAGTAAAAAAAGACCGTGATAGTGTTAATTCGCGCGCGTTGTTAATTGTCGGCTGTTACGTGAAAAAAAAAATCTATATTTGACAGTAAAGTAAATTATAGAGCTCTACATTTACATACAAATTGAACTTTGCTGTCACCAGAATAATATTTGATTTTCACCCATTTGAAAAGTGGTCTTGCAATTCGATTGGTGAACGAAAACGTATTCTGACAGTGAAATAATCTGTTAAACGTTTTTAGTTGTAATTTCATTTCATATTTTCTGTTTGGAAATAGATAAATTTTAATTACAAGTCTTGTCTGTCCGTCCGTCTATCACTTTAAATAAAATATGCTAACGGGCGAAACTAATCTTTTAAAACATTTTATTTAAACAACTATTACCTAAAAAATTATAAAAATAGTCAGTGTTTAAAGCGCAAAAATAAATTGTTACGTTGTTACAATATAAAATTTATATTTTAACAGCTTTGTTTCTAATTGATCATTATTTGTGTCATGGTAGCCCGAACGCAGCGAACCTGTTTCAAATCTATAAGGCCATGTGGCCGTGGCTCGAATCCGGGCGTGTATCAAAGCGTTTTTTCTGACTTAATTTAAGTACATTAACTATCACTAACTCCGGGCCTCGGAGAGCACGTAAAGCAGTCGGTCCTGGTTGCCGTCAATAGATGGCGGTCGTTACAATCAACGAACCCGCATTGGAGCAGCGTGGTGAATTTCAGCTCCAAGCCTTCTCGAGGAAAGACCTAAGCCGCTGCAGTGGGGTAAAAAAGGGCTTATGGAATGGAAGAAGATTATTCATTTTTTTAATATTATAGTTTAAGACTTTTAATATTATATCTTAAGTTATTTTTACGTTGAATGCCGAAAACTTTTGATTTTACATTTTAATGAAAATATAGACAATCTGGAGCACATCAGTAATTTTTTTTGCAATTACATGTATGGATTTTCAAGGATTAATCGATTGTTAAAAAAAATAATAGCTGATGACGTCACTACGAATCAAAGCTACGAGGTTCTACTTATTGTACTTATTTGTATGGCCGTCAACCGCTGCATGTAATAGTGACGTCACATTAATGTTTTACGTTTTCTTCTTATATCTCAGTTATAACGCGTCCAAAATATCTCATATTTTTCTGTTGGGTACGGACACCTATTATAAATACAAAAATTTTTGGGCCATGTTGCAAAATTTTGATTAATTCACATATTATAAGATACGAAAACAATGGCGATCCGTGGCCTACGCGGATACACAGAACGAGTGATACAATTGCAAACCCTTATACAGTATACAAGTACTGATGTAGAATGGTTGATTGATTATAGAAAGAGTCAGTCAATTAGAATCAAGAAAGAGCTTCACATTAAGCGATTACGCATACAACTCAAAACAAAGCTATGTATGTATGTTCCCGCTCGGACGATTCCAGGAAATAAATCAATTGTAATAAATAGTGTGTCTGTGAAATTTGTGTGTCTGTGGTATTGAAGTTTTATGTATTTTATCAAATCGACTCAGTGGATATGCGACTGAAAATTTATTTTATTTATAATAATATTTAAAAAAATTAAGCGTCATTTTTCTTAGCTCCGTTTCTAATCAGAGCAATAGTTGCGGTGGCCGTGCGTAAGTGGTATAATGGATGGAGAAAATTGTGTGGTTACAGAATATTCACTAAAAAAGTTCCAGTTTTATATATTCTCATAAGTTTCAGAATTTTTGATATAGTTTCAGAATTTTCTAGATAATTTCAGTATATTCTAGAAAGTTTCAAAATTTTCTAAGAATTTATACTATGTTATGGACTGTACTTTTAGCGGTCCAGGTATAAACGCGTAATAAACGCAGATGAAGCCGCGAGCGCAGGTGGAAATTTGATTCGTTCAGATTTAATGATTAGAGTTACAAATATGATTATGACATTAGTTTCTAATATTTGGAATTCAGTTAAACAAAATTATATATTTTCTACCAATATTTCTAATCAAAAATATGTGAATAATACGCTGTTTTACAAGAATATACACACTATGTTCGTATGAACATAATCCAAACTTAAAGAACACGTATAGCTTAATACTAAACAAAAAGTTTCAAGTAAAGTAGGTGACGCAAACTAACGGCCACCGAGAAAATAATTCACAACACGGACAACCCAAATATTTGGTCCCCCTACTGTTATAGTAGATTACCGCCGCGGCCCGCAAGTGCAGCATAACCGGACGATCGTGAGTATGCGGGGAGAGGCACAGCCGAGGCACGCATCACAGAGTCCGGTTATGCACAGTTGTAGCCAAGGCTTGTATAGTACTTTTCTCAAAGATGCTTAAAATTAAAACATAAATGTTTATTAAAAAATACAATTAGTGAAGTACAGTTTTCAAAATTGTAAGTGGGTTTCCCGAGGAATGGTATTAGTTTGTGACATTTCCAGATATTGTTTCAGGTTTATATTATGTTTCATTAGTATCGTACATTTTAATATGAAATATAATACCCGAAGTGTACTTGGTTTTACTTTTGTACCCATTTTACCAAAATAAGCTATAAAAACGTTTTCAGACAATGATTTATTTTTCCTTTAGTTTTTCCATTGAATAAAATTTATATACGTTTTTATGTATCTGTCATTCAATTTTAGTGGTAAATTTTCAACAATAGGTTTTGTAGCTTCTTGTATTTCAGGTGATATTAAACTGTCTTCATCTCTCGTAGAACTCATTTTTAATAATTATAGTAGGTAAAGTTCACATAAACTAATTATATTGACTACTGTATTATGATAATAAATATAGTTGAGATAATTTTGCCGCCAATTCGCCGCGTTGTTCCAATGTCGATTTCTTGTTTTTACTTTTTTAAATTCATTTAATGGCTCTTTCTTTTTGTCGTGCCAGTTCGAAATTTAATTAAAACTTAGATAAGTTATCTTTTTAGTTATCAATGTTCGGGTTTAAAAGACTTAGTTCCATTTTCAAATTACATATTCGACCGCTCGAGCACGCCTGCTAAAACATTGCGGGACACTTTCTGGTCCGGTACTGCAAGTATGATTTTATCCCAAAGAAGGTTGTGCAAGATATGATCGTATATCGTAGCATCTTTGAGAAAAAATATTTAATACTATTTCGGGACAGCTGGTCTACCGCCAATTGCCAATTTAAAAATGATTACATATCAACAAACTGCACTTACATTTCAATTCAAAGAATTTATCAGCAGTTTCATTAGTAGTGTTTGTCCAATTCCGCGATTCGCGAGACAGGCTTGCGGTATTTTATTAAATTGGTAAGTAAATATTAAAATAATATGTATTATTTTCATATACTATTTCTGTATTAGTGTTTTTAAAGGTTGCTGTAAAAAAAATAAGCTATAAAAATCAGACTTTAAACATGTTTTTCTCGGTAACTGTTAGTTTGCGATATCTGGAACTCTTTGTTTAGTATATAAGCTCTAAATGTACATATAATACAAGCTCTAGTATATAAGTTTATAAGCTCTTCACGCTCTATTCGTTTAGACTACTTTCGGTCAAACACGGTGTATATTAGGTTATAGAAAATTATTATGACCGTCCGTGTGACCATTAACTATAAAAAGCAGTTGTTTATTTGATGTTATGATATAACATTTAGAAAGCATGAAATATGAATTCTCGATTTTGATTTGACTACAAAGTTTTTCTTTCGAAGACAATAAAACAATATTTGGAACAGAACTATTGTTTACATGTGCCACTTTCTCGAAAATGTCGCATAAATCAGTGAGTTGAATATAGAAGATAGCCTTGGCGATTGTATTGGTTTCTGTAACTTCTTATTTCCTTTACGTAATGGACTTTCAAAGGCTGTTTAGGATCAGTATGATAAACATCTTCACTTATATCCTCTTCTGAAATAGTTTCATTTAAGTATACTATGTTTATAACGTTCATTTATTTCTTCTAAAGCTTTTTCAATTTGATGTAGCAAAGTTTTACTTAGTTATACAGTGCTTTCGTAATGTAAGGAATAAATTCGTTACAAAATCAAAGGATAACTTCTGTTCTGTTAAAATTTTATTCATTTTCGCGCATGTTTTTAAATATAATTATTACATACAACATGATTCGTGTAGCTGATACGACGTCATCTATTTTTTTTATGACAAGCCCACATTTTGTTACGATATTTGGAAGAGTATTTATTTACATTCCATTCCATTCCACCGGCCCATTATGCTCCACTTCAAGGGCTTAGGCCTCCCCCCAGGGTGAGAGCGCTTGGTGCTTAACCCATCACGCTGCTCCAGTGCGGATTGGTGGATTTTATCAACTGAAACCGAAACCGACGGAGTTACGTTCTCCCAGAGGCACGGAGTCAGCGATGTGCTTAAAGTCATTGGTAACTCATTGGTTGGTGGTTTATTTACATACGAAAAGAAAATTAAATTTATAATAGCCCATATGGAAAAAAAAACAAAGATTTTGCGATTTCATCGGTAACTGGGCTGGTAATATTTAGACTTCTAAAAATTAAAAAAAAAAAATGTTTTAACATCATTGTCTTTTATTGGTTGTACTCACTGAGTTATATCTACCTAGCTAGGGTACTAGACTGTACGTACCACAATATGAAACTCCGCATGAAAATCGTTCAGATCGCGGTGCTCTGAACGACTTTGAAATAGTCGGTTGTGGTCCGCCTGTCAGTGTAATCGATTGACATTATTGCGTATTTTGGAAAAATATCTGAGAAAAATGCCTTGCTGTGCTTTTAAAAAGTGTATAAATAACACCCGAAACATTAAAAAGGCGGATAGGATTACTTATCACACGTAACTTCATAATATTTTATTAATTTAATTTTTATAAATTTAGTTTTTGACAATTACAAATTTGACGGTTGCACATAAATTGAATTAGTTGGTAAGCATAACGATAATACTCATTTCATCCCTTTTAAATCTATTACATTGCTGTACACCTACCCTTTTCGCTATATCGTTTAACACCTCGGTTCAGACACAAATTTTGAAAGATTAAAGAAAGTAGGGGGGTAATTCTCGAACCACTTGACTTTATTTCATTTCATTTATTATTTCACGTCAAGTAACAAAGATTCTTTGTTAGTAAAATACATTACAACCTAAATATTAGTAACAGTCAAATTTAAAACAAATTGCAAATCACAAATCAACATCAAATTGTTCACACTATATGAAGGCGGCAATAGCCACCGATAAAAGGACAATCATACCTTTTTGATATCATCGCCAGGATAGTGTTGGGACTGCCTCGCACCCGGCGCACCAGAGATACGGACCACGCACGCAGAGATATTAATGAGACATTGTCGATGAAATTCAAGATTTTTCTAGCGAAAACGTAATTCTGTATTCTCAAAAGCCATATAAAAACATTAGAATTTTCGAGAATCATATGGGACATTTATAAGGCCCTTTAAGGCCATGGTTCGAATCCGGGCGTGTACCAATGAGTTTTTCTGACTTAAGTACACAATATCACTGACAACGCGCTTCGGAGGGCACGTTAAGCAGTCGGTCCCGGACGCTGTCAATAGATGGCGGTCGTTACAGTCCCAAACTCGCAGTGGAGCAGCGTGGTGGACTTAAGCTCCAAGCCCCCTCTTCAGCCTGGGAGAGGCCTAAGCCCCTGCAGTGGGGTAAAAATGGGCTGATGATGATGATGATGATATGAGACATACCAACTTTCATGATACAAAATTACGTTTTGACAAGAAACAAAATATGTTTCATTGTAATTGTCTCATGAGACTAAACGACTATCTTCGGACGCGTTCGGCCATTCGCATTTACGTTACGTGTGCTGTACAATATAAAGGGTTATTCGCGACTAATTTACCTAAGTACATATAACTCAGTGGTTGTACTGCTTAATTTTGATTGATTTTATTGTCTTTAAATTTGAGTTTATACTTTTATTTTTATTAAAAAACGTCGTTTATAACCCAATAAAAAAAAATTTAAGTGTTAATTAGATAAGTAATCACTTTGTCAATTTATAATAAAAATGTTCAATTAACGAAACGAGAACGAATATTCTTTGTACGATCGACTAGTACTCAATAATCAAAGCACGGTGAGCAAAGTCTAAATACCGTGAATTTGGACATGTTCGTGATCTTCCTAAATCTGGTGGATCCTTACCACCAGAAGACGATCAACTTATTGTTTTGTTGGCACTGCAAGAAAATAATCACTCAACACTTAATCAGTTAGTACCCCATTTAGATATGGCAGTATCTACAGTCTAGTGTCTACAGAGTTGTAATAAAATGACTTTGTTCTTCGATATCTATTTTAATGTACTATTAAATGCATGAGCTATGCAATAATGATAACCATTTCGTAAAATTTTTTTTCATTCCGATCATGCAACTTTTTTTGAACTTGAAGCTACCGAATGTCCTCGATGCATTATGGAATATCACACATAAAAGCCCCATAAAGTGAATGTGTGGTGCGACATAGTTGACGAAAAAGTTCTGGGACTCCATTTCTTTGGCGTGAACCTAACTGGTGCGTGGTATTTGGATTTTCTTCGATATGATCTTATCTCCACATTAATAGCAAAGTATCATGATCTAAAAGAACCAGATATTCGAATATGTGACTTTTCTCTCGACAAAATAGTGCACACCTCATTGTGCAAGCATTTGTATGCGCTTATTTAGATGAAATGTTCGGGAATCGTTAGATAGGGAGAAAAGAACCGCTTAAGTGACCAGCTAGATCACCAAATCTGACACCCTTAGATAATTTTTGTGGGGATACTTAAAATATAAAGTGTACGTTAATAGGCCAAGGATTTAAAAACTGGTTATTACTGTTAGGTGGCCAATGGTGTACAATTTGAACATTTAAGTTTGTTGTTTTCTTTTTAATTTATCATTGACATAAAAAAATTAAAATGCGAAATCGTTATTCTTTGTTTATTTTCACATGAGCTATATATATAATTATCTTTTCGTACATAAAAATATATAAGTACTCTTTAAAGTACCATAAAAAATATGGGGTCGTTGTTACAAAAACATGCATGATTTCATACTTGCTATACGAATAACTATGTTTAAAAACATGCGCAAAAGTAAATAAAATTTGACCAGTTCAAGTGCCATTCCCAAAAGTTAAATTTGTGACGAATTTGAATTTATAACGAATTTATTAACTTATACGAAGCACTGTATAAATACGATTGGTTACTTGCTGTCGCTGTGATTTCAGTTGAAAGTATATGATCATACTTCGGTATATTTATCAATGTTACGATAATCTTTTGTGTCTTAATGAAAATTATCTGATACGACTTATATAGGTGTAAGCTGTAGGTATAACGACCTTACAAGTCCGTCAATTTTAGAATTAAGAAAAATAAAATGAAAAGTATTGTCAACTTTTAACAATCAAAAGTATAAAAATTAACTATGCTACAAACTACTTTAATTATCCTTCATATGTTGTTCCAGGTGTGTGTTCCTTGAAACAATTCCAGTGTGCGAAAGGAACTTGTATACCATTGACCTGGTTGTGCGATAGAGACAACGATTGCGGTGACTTCTCAGACGAAAACATCGATGAATGCAAAAAAGGTATGAGACATTATTTTTTATAAAATTAACTCAGCAGCAGAAATAATTTGTCAAGTTATATTTACTCTTACGCTTGTTTTTTCATAAATAACATTATTTCAATAAAAAATACTATTTGTGAAAGGATATATTTGAATTTATAAAATTAAAAGTGAATATGAAAATTTTAAAACGCCCATCAAACATTAAGTAAAAAAAGAAGATGAAAAAAAAATAAAATAAAAGAAAAAGAATATTATGAATATGATCCCTTAAAAAAATTAAATAATTAAATAACTATATTTTATCTTAGAATCAGCCAAAAACAATAAAAGTTAGTTGTTAATTTAAACGTTTTTTATTGTTTTGGGTCGATTATAAGGTAAAATACAGTTACTTTATTATTTCATGCTTTACTCTCGTATTCACAGCAAAAAGAAGAACTATTAAAATACACGGACAAAAAAATTTTCAATGGTTGATTGGGATCGTAATGTAGTTATTATTATTTACTTATGTAGGTGCACAAAATCGCACGTCCGATAAGCTGGCGGTGTCAACATAGCGGAATCAAATTTGAAGTAGGCTGGAATTTGTTGCTAATTAGTTATAGCAAATGTAATTTTGTTGTTCTAGTCATTTAAAAACAACTGAAGATACCGCTAGCATAACGTTAAGGTGGCGGTGTTCTAATTTTTCTGCAAATGACTAGAGCAACAAAATTAATTTTGCTATTACTAATTAGCAACAAATTCAGGACAGTTTTTTTTTTAATTTTTCTCCCGATTTACAATGTGACACCGCCAGCTTAACGTTTAGCTGGCGGTGTACTAATTTTTTTTTGCAAATGACCAGAGCAACAAAATTTTGCTATGACTAATTAGCAAAAAATTAGCAACAAATTCAGGACACTTATTTTTTTTTAAATTTTTCTCCCGATTTACAATGTGACACCGCCATCTTAACGTAAAGCTAGCGGTGTCTTCTTTTTTTTAAATGACTAGAGCAACAAAATTAATTTTGCTATAACTAATTAGCAACAAATTCAGGACAGTTTTTTTTTTTAATTTTTCTACCGATATACAATGTGTCACCGCCAGCTTAACGTTAAGTATTTTTTGTTTAAGTGGTTTGAGCCACAAAATTAATTTTGCCGTAACAAATTAGCAACAAATTCCTGCCTACTTCAAATTTGATTCCGCTATGTTGACACCGCCAGCTTAACGGACGTCAAAATCTCGCGTCGTCATAGTCCGAGCGCAATGAACCTGTTCGAAGCTTAGAAGGCTGTGCGGCCGTGGTTCGAATAATGGCCGGGCGTGTACCGATGAGTTTTCTGACTTCGTGCCTCGGAGAGCTCGTTAAGCCGTCGGTTCCGGATGCCATCGAAATATGGCAGTCGTTAAAATCATCCCCCAACCCGCACTGGAGCAGCGTAGTAGATTTAAGCTGCAAGCTCCCCTCACCCTAGGGGGTGGCTTAAGCCCCTGCAGTGGGACGTAATGGGCTGGTGAAATAGAATGGAAAAACCACAAAATATAATAAATTTTATTGAGGAAACAAATGCATCTAGTTTATATCATGAACTTTCTAATGAGTCATATTAAGACCCGGGTCTCAGTTTTGTCTCAGTTTATGCCTCGAAATCAAAGGTTTACAAACGTTTCGGTATCAAACTTACAAAAAAAAAATGTGTTTACCATAATATAGTTAACAATTTTTTGTAAGTTAAATGTTATGTTATATCATCGAAAAGCAAACAAATAACCGCTAAAAATAAGAAAAAGTAATTTAAAATGAATAAAAAACCAAAATATTTAACAACCAATTGTTTTATTTATCGTTTTGACTCCAAATCAATCAATATTTAATACAAAGAACCCTATTTCAAATGCACAAAAGCAATCGTGATTCAGTCCTTCAGTGGATTTCATCGTGTGTGTAGCATTACATCAAAGTAGCTTGGAGTAGGTACTAGCGATACGTATATACCCATTTTTCTTCATAGAAGCGTATCAAAGTGAATCCACCAGCGACTTTATATAGTTAACAGAAAAATACAAATTTGTTTGTATTAAAGGACAATTATTGGCTACATAGGAATAAAAATAATTGAAGTTGTTCATTTGTAACAAAGACCAAAATATTCAATGCAAATATAAAGACTTGAAAAAATTTATAGAGATATTCAAGAAAGCCTAGTATTCAAGCAAAAGGTGTATTCATTTTTTAGCGATGTACCCTTCTATTTAGGTAGGTATAACATTCTATTCGCGTCAAATCGGTTCTATATAAAGGTTAATCCATATTTTTTCTTTCCGTGCACTATAACAATTTTGGTACCCTTTAGGTACTAGGTAATTTAAATATTCTTTAGGTACCTACGACATTCGGCAATGGACACGAACGGTAATAAAGTTAACAAAACAAAATAAAGCCCTGCCGTAAATTGTATTGTGTTTGTGTTCCTCTATATTAAAAAGGTCTGATTGAATGCGCAGGCTTGATTGGCATTTGGCTTCGTTTATTGACGCGCGATGACTTGCTGCGACTCGACGGCGCCACGCCACCGGCGGCGCACATGCGTCGACAGCTTCAAACCTTTTTCACGTCGCAAATTGAAGACATCTGTGGAAAATTGTCGTGGCCCCTAATACACGCTCATTGTCGGCAGTTGTTACCAGTAGTTCTATTGTGTGCTTACTTAGGAGTATATTTAGCATTGAATCGACCGAACTTCGCTCGGTTTTTTTTGTGATGTCTTGTTTTTTTTCGATAATACGTTTAGATATGAATTACATAGTGATTAAAAATCAATATTTTGATTAAAAAACGCGTAACTCTTCAAAATTAATCACACAAATAACATTGACTACCGCGTTTGATAATCAAACGTTACGTTACGATGGTACGTTAGTGCCATCTAGCAACGTCATATGGTACTTTTTTAAAAGAAAATCTCCTATTGCTAGAAACCATTGCCATCCTTTGGCAATGCCATTTTTTCTCATCATCATCATCATCAGCCCGTGTCATCATCATCATCAGCCCAAGGCTCGCCACCACATACGGCCCTCCGCCTTCCGCATCCAATTACCCCCGGTATAGTGTTTTAGCACATCAGTCCACCTGGCCGGGGGGCGTCCAACGCTTCGCTTTCCAATACGTGGCCTCCACTCGAGAACTCGTCTACCTATCGGTTGTCCATTATACCGTCCGATATACGTTAACGTCACCGGCCCATTGCCACTTCAGCTTGCTAATCACTTCGGCTAGGTCGACAACTTTAGTTCTTCGACGGATTTCAGTATTCCTGATGTTGTCCATCAACGAAATACCGAGCATAGCCCGTTCCATAGCGCGCTGAGCGACTTTAAATTTGTAGACCAGTCCTGCCGTGAGAGTCCATGTTTCGGCACCGTATGTCATTTTAGACAGGACGCATTGGTTGAAGACCTTGGTCTTCAGACATTGTGGTAGTGGCGACGAGAACGTTTTTTTCTCATTACTTGGATACTAATATCTTACTTACAAACTATCATGATATAAATGTGAAATGCGAAATAATGTCAAACAGTTAAAGTTATTTTTCTTGAAATAATTACCATCTTATTGTTTAAAGACCTCTTAATAGGAAAATATGCCTAAGAAATAATATATCTAATATATCTCAAATATATATCTCATATTTTGGAATCGGCCTAATCTATTTTTTAACTTACGTACCGAATTGCTTGTTCAATAATAACATTATTGTACTTTAGAGCTTGTATTTATCCTCCGGTTTTAATTATAAGCTTTACGTTTATTATTCACTAGCGACCCGCCTCGGCTTCGCACGGGTAGCAGAGCATATAAACCGTAGTGTTTTTTCTGTGTAGTGTCCTATCAGCATTTAATTAGATTCAAATGTAACGTAAATTCATCCTACTTGGAGTATTTTTTATGTATTTATTTTCAATTCTATAAATATTTGAAAAAGTAAAGAATATATACATAAAAACAAACTACAATATTTCCTTGTATACAACATTGATAACTTCAGCCTAACCACGCGTGTCGCTTCGTCCGGTATGGCCAGCAGCGCGGTGCCCAGCTACTTATTGCGCGATATTTATATTCCGCGATAGCTCCTAAGATATTAATTTATATTGTATAGTGTAAAGGGCGATTATAATGTGCATGAAATGCTGAAGGTAAATAACGTATTTTATTTGATAAGGATTAATACTGTATCCGTATAAATTGCTTTCCAATTACCTCATCATATGACACAATTTTTTTAAACTTAAAAATAGGTATAGTAATAGGCTATCCATAAAATCACGGACTTTTCTTTAGTCCTATAAACGAAACACAATTCATCCATATATTATTTTGTTATATCTTCCATATATTGTTTTGTTATATCTCAAAAGGATTAGGCAGCGTTTTCGATGAAAGTTCTCAGCCACCTTGATTTTTTTCCGACTTCTTCAACAATAATCGTTATATTTCAACAAATTTCCACAAAACATTAATAAATTATACACGCAAACCTTCCTTTTGAATCACTCTGTCCATTGATGTCTGTAATATGCCAATCCGTTCGGTAGTTTTAGAGTTCATCGCGTTCAGATAGACAGACAGACAGACGCGGCGGGGGACTTTATTTTATAATATGTAGTGATTCATTCGTGGCATCTCCACAGTTGCACGTGGTCCACTAATGCTTATGATGAACCGTCACATACCTCCACAGTCTTATCAGTTTTTTATTCATGGCCTTTCTTTGTTTTTCTTTTTATGTAATTTAAACCATTACTACTGCGGGGATGAGCGATCTATACATAGTAATTAGTAATGTATAATTATAAGTACGAAGCGGTAATTTCATAGTACGTTGAGAAGATATTGAGGGAGGATAGATGTTCTTACTACAGGGAAACTATTAATCTCATTGAACCATAAGACTTTGAGTTGTGTACTTATGTATATCTATGCCTCTAATCATCTTTTTGGAACACTAATAGTATGTAATATAAATGGCTTCTGTACCGGCGGAATGTTGTCCCACAAACAAATAATAAGGACTTGTATATGTATAATATGTGTGTGTATATGTATTCATAGAAATATGTAGGTAATATGATCTGTAATTACAATCGGTGAATGTAAAGGCACCATACAAACCCGTAAAGGGATTATCGGTGCTGTTGGATCAGTGTTGTGAACATGTTCATTTAAATAAATAATAAAATAAAAATATATTAGTGCGTTGTATAGGCGAGCGAAGCTCCTGTTTTAAGCTGTCTATATACGACTATCTTGTAGTAGGATTACCAAGTTCAAATTTATTTATTTATTTATTTATTTATTTATTTATTCGAAGTAAACTTACAGCTAAACAATCGAGACTTTAAAATCTTTGAATGTACATCTATAAAGCCAATTACAAGTTTACGCAAATTACATTTCATACAAGGCGATGAATGAGTAGAAAGTTAAAAATAGCAATTTACAAACACAAGAAAGTACTTAAATAAGATGTATAAAAATTTGGGAATTAATTATGAAGGTGTGTGTTGTGTATATGTCGCTTGCGTGTGCGTCTATGTGCATGTGTCAGCTTGTGTGTGTGTTTATGAGTGCATTCGTGTGTGAAGTGAATGTGCGTGCATGCATGTTTGTGTACTCTGCTCACTGGCCAGTGCTCTGAGAGGAGGGCAGACGATTACAGACAAGATTAATAAATTTATTGCGGCTAAGGAAAAATATATCAAGATCCCTGAAAGTCCCCTCGTATGTTTGTACAAGTCTATATATCACTGAGTGTTTGGCGTAATTTGTATGCGTTGTACCGGCAATCAAGGAGCGCGCCTTTCTCGTTCGCACTGGACCAGCCCATAAACCTATACGCGCTGTCAGTCTAGGACAGTCCACCGCTGATCTTACCACATCATAGAGAAGCTTCATATCGGCGACAATACGCCTGTCCTCCAGAGACATCAGGTGAAAGAATTTAAGTCTGCTAGCGTAGTCTCCCTCTCGTCTAAGGCGATAATTTAAACGGCGTGTAAAACCGCGTTGCACAGACTCCAATCGGGTAACATGAGTCACATAAGTAGGAGACCAGACAGGCGAGGCGTATTCCATTATACTTCTCACATAAGCAAAATATAAAATTTTAATCGATTCAATTTTTTTGAAATATTTAGTGCTTTTGTGAAGAAACCCCAACATTTTGTAAGCTCTTTGAACTATATACTCAAAATGAGAGGCATATGACAACTTACAATCAAGCATGACACCAAGGTCACGGACGAGTTCAACCCTAGGAATCACAGCGCCGTTAAGATTATAATTATGGGTTATGAAATTATATTTTCTGGTGAAAGTGATCGTTTGACATTTTTTCACGTTCAAATCTAGATAATTACGTTGACAGTACGCGGCTAGCCTATCAAGGTCCGACTGAAGTCTGTCACAATCAGCAGCAGAACTTATCGGCATGAAAATTTTCTTATCATCCGCATACATTAATATATTTGAAAACATAAAGCAGGACTCGATATCATGTAAATAAATATTAAATAATAGTGGACCTAGGTGTGATCCTTGTGGGACACCCGATGGAATTAAATGGAAGTTGGATTTAAAAACCCCTATTCTTACAGCTTGCAGTCGATTCTCGAGATATGATATTAGCCATCTTAAGAGGTCGCCATGCACGCCGATACTACTCAGTTTTGATATCAAAGTGCCATGGTGGATGCGGTCGAAACATTTGGAATAGTCGGTGTAAACGACGTCGACCTGGAAGCCTTTATCCATATGCTGTGCGACGAAGTCAGAGAAAACGGCAAGGTTACTAACAGTAGACCTGTGACGCATAAAACCATGCTGTGAGCTCGGAATGTAAGCCGCAGCGACTGGATATAATTGATCATAGACGATACATTCGAAGACCTTTCCAAAAACAGAGAGTATTGAGAAGGGTCTATAGTTTTCGACATTTTCTCGCGGGCCGTTTTTATGGATAGGAGTAATATAAGCCTCCTTCCACTTTTGAGGGAAAATTCCACTATTAATGGACCGCCTGAAAATTATTGATAATGGTACCGCAAGCTCCTCCGCACACGATCTCGCGAAAATTGAGGGTATCCCATCACTCCCAGCTCCTTCATTTGGATTTAATTTATTTAAATATCCAGCCACCAGTCTATGTGATATAGCTACGGAATTAATTGAATCAATTAAATTAGACGAAGACGTGTCAGCAACGGATTGTCGGGACTGCGGCTGGGTGAAAACAGATGAAAAGTATTCCAGAAAACTTTGACACAACTCAACGCCCCCATTAGCTACACGATTCCCGAAAATTACCTGAGAGGGGACCCCACGGTTTTTACGTAAAGAGTTAGTGTAAGACCAGAAACGCCGAGGGTTATTTGAAATAGAATTCTCACAGCTACTTACATACCGTGTCCAGCACTCACGCTGAACATTTTTTTGACGTTTCCTAAGTAAATTAAAAGCATCATAATCTAATGTGTTTCCGTATTTCTTCCATAGTTGGTGAAATTTAGATTTTTCCTTGACAATACTTATAAGAGATTTTGAGAACCAGATAGGATAACCACCGCCATTGCTCATGAAGCTGGGCACTTCCTCGTCTATAATAACTCGCAGTTCAGTGATAAAACAAGTGACAATGTCGTCTATAATACCGTTTCCCAATTTAGTAGACCAGTCAATTGAGGAGATACGAGACCTCATTACGTCATATTTAGCTTTCTTAAAATTGTAAACTTTTATTTTGGGGTCTTTTACAATGTTTTCCTCGGACATATCACAGGAAACTTCCAAGTGAATTGCTGGGTGGCACGGCATGTCTTCGCGGGTAACTGGAAGCGTACAGCGGGTCGAGATCACTTCAATAGTGCAAAATATAAGATCAAGGTGCCGGTTGTAGCCATTGGCCACCGTACAATACTGATCCAAGCCAAGACTGGAAAGTGAATTAAGAAAGCTTTGTTGGTACTCATTAGTGACATTTAAAGGTAAGCGCGACGGTTTATCTGGGTCACTTATCCAAGAAATGCCAGGAAAGTTAAAATCTCCCAATAACAGATAGTTAGCTGTTGGATAACTCTCCACAAATTCGCTTATATAGGTATTTAAATGTGCTACCTGTGCATCATGAAAAATGCCGGAGCCCGGTAGATAAGCGCAGATGATATGCAGATCACGGGCAGCGCGCATGACGCGAGCTTGTAGGACTACATGCACTAAGTCATAATTGACGTTAGTTGGCGCTGCCAAGGCCCGCGCGCCGAGCTCTCGGCGCGTCAACAACATAACGCCGCCGCCCACGGAGCGCGCGCCGCCGTCGCCGCGCCGCACCACGCTTCCAGTCACCGGCCGATCTCGTCTGTGCACATCGTAGCGGTTGTCGCTTACCTCCGAGTCGTGAATGCCATCCAAAAGCCAGGTTTCACATATCGCCACAATATGGTAGTCGTGAAAAAGAAGCCCATGATTAAATTCAACAAGCTTTCCGCGGATACTGCGGGAATTCTGAAGATACACCTTTAAATTCAACATAATATAAAGTTATTACGTTTGTTAAAACAATGCATGTAATGATTCCCGAAGCTTTCACGGAAAACTAAAATTAGATAATTATTTAGCCATAGCAGAGTAGAATAAATGTGTGTGATTTGTGTTTTAGTTGTAATGTGTTTTGTGTTAGATATATTTGTTTTTGATACATCGAGTGTGCAATCTAAAAATGTAATAAAATAAATTAATGAATATAAAACATAAACTAGTGACTTTTTTGTAACTTTTCCAATGTTTCCGAATTGAATATACGTATAGCAGGAGCTTGGCTGTGATGTCGTATATATATTTTTGCGTTGCGTGTCCAGACGTTCTGAAACCCCAAATTTCGGCATCGGGTCCTTGTCTCCTTAAGTAGAGCCTTATTCCTTGAGGTCAGATGTTCGTTTATGTAAATGAGTCTGCTCTCGCCAGGAATTTCAATATCTGATGAAGTCAGACCGCGCTTTTTACGGGCCGCGCTTAGGAGACCATCTCGAAGATGTAGCGATCTGAATCGGACAATAATTGTTTTCGGGAGTCCAACTTGTCTATTACGGGATGGGAGGCGCGCAGCAAAATCGATGTCCTCTTTATTTACTGTCATTCCCAGTACCGACGCCACCTTACACACGAGGGGCACCAAAGCTTCGGTTTTCTTTTCCGGTATGCCAAAAATCTCGAGGTTATTCAGCCTCGCACGCTGTTCGACATCATTGAGATTTTTTTCAAAGTCTGATAATCTGGATTTTAGTTGGCAATTTTCTGCTTTCAAGTCAGTCATTTCAGATTTCAAGTCAGAAAATTCTTTATTGATATTTTCTTGCTGTATTTTTATCTGTTGTATTGAGACCTTGAAACAACTTATCTTGTTGGCCAAATCCTCCAAAATCTCATTCTTAATGGTGTCTAATTTAGAATCAAAGTAGCCTCTTAGGTCCATTAGCTGCTGTGTTATATTAAGTTGCTGGTATGATGTTAATGATGGCGCTGAAGACTCGGTATCAGTACTCTTTGGTTTGCTTACGCGTGGGGCGTTGCTACCACGGATCAAGTTGATATTATCACTATTACTGGCCTTTATAAATGTATTATTATCCCGCAGAGGGGTAGACGCATTATTACCCTTACGGCGCGAACAGACACACAAGGGACATAACCATTGTCCCTTATCCGTCTCGCTAATTTTGTCAAAAGTCTCTGTGCTCATTTTGATACATAACAGATCGTATGTTTTATTGCATTTGATGCAAACCAAATAATTTGAGTTTTCTATTTTGTTATTACACCCAGCGCAATTAGATGCCATATTTAATAAAAATTTGATATAATAGTAGTCTTGGAAAAATGTAGGTACTTGAGTAAATTAAAATCGTTTAAAGATATAACATATGGGGTTACTTAGCTCGACCCCGCGTCCAAAACGTCGTAAGCGCCGTGGAGATCGCGTCGGTTACGCGTTTACCGCGAAGAACATCACTCATACAGCACACAATGTATTTTAGCTCAATTTATATATTTTAGCTTAATTTATATATTCGGTTTAATGCACTAAACACTTCAGCGTTAGTCACAGATTACATTTACGATATATTTACGTTATAAAATAAGTTTTTTCTGAAGATATTAATTAAAATATTGGAGCACAATGTCGCGTGATCGCCTAGTTGATAGTCCTATAGTTAGCATTTCAAAGTTTAGAATTTGATAGCAAGGTTTCAATAAGATTAATAAGACTTTTTACCTAATTAGGAATACTTTTTATATCACTTTAAAAAAGTTGAAACATTGTATATGACAAATAGGTATAAGGAACGATTGATGATTATAGGGTATTGGTTTTCATTCACTTTCTAAAAAAAAAGACATTTGTCTGGCCGATTTAATCGACCGATTTTATTTAACAGGAGAAGGTTAATCGTGTTCACGGTTGCGTCTCACCGCAGTAGAATTAATAAATGAAAGTTAAATTGTAGGTAAAATAAAATTAATTAAAGTTAACACAAATCCTTTGCGAAGATTTTTCTACTGATAAAGTTTAGGATCGTGTTGGGATTTTTATAGGTTTGGAAGAATGAATAGTTGAGGTGAGACGTCTCGCCATCAGATTGGCTTGACAAAATTCCACATGTACCTATATACGAATCAGAAAGGTGTCGGTGCGTTCAAAAGTTCATCTACATTCAGATTGTGGTTCACCGAACTGAATAGATCAGCTAAAAGGTTGTTTGTTTCATAAATTGTAGACTGTGCGAAATAATACGTACGTGCCTGGAAATTTTTATCATTGAATTAAGGTTGTTGATATAAACTTATAAGGGGTCAAAACCCTTATGTAGGTATAACAATAGTTTATTTATGTAGTGGTCGTGTTTTCACTACCCTTCAGTTATTATATAAATTGAAAACAAAATAAAGGGTTGAATTCACAACTAAATAACTGTAGATAGAATAATTACCAATAACATAATAGAAACCGTTTTATACCCATGCATTTTATCGTATTTTATTTTATAAAATTATTAACTCATTCTTAGTATGTATTAAAAATTTGAGTAAGTAAGCGTCATTCACAGTAGTATGATTGCTGTGACAAAGGAAGTCCCACAAGGAACTTTTCTTGGACACTCGAAAAACGACCCCGAAAATGGACACCCCGGGAAATCAATTATCCACATTACTGACCCGAAAAACATCGGCCTATACTCTCGTACTGCTACTTTAGCTGGTATGTAGGTAGTTGTTTCAGTTTGGGTTCCAGTCCTGTTCTTCCATTTATTTTCGTTTTCATGTTTGTATTTTGTATATTGTATCGTTATAAGCTTTTTCACTATAGAAACGGATGGCATTGATGACCATATCATTTGATTCTTGCATTCTTTTATTTGATTAAGTTCTTTTGATATACCTTTGGCAACTCAGTTTTATTTTAGGAGCTTCGTAGCTTTGACTTTAATGTTACTCTTGAGAACAAATACCTGTGCCTTTGTATATATAGCTTATAAGGATATGACTTACAATTTAAGGTTAGAGATAGGGGGTTAGAACCATAGAATCTTAGCATACAAAGATTCAGGTATTTGTTTCTGAAGAGTGAAGGATAACAAAC
Source organism: Luffia ferchaultella (assembly GCA_949709985.1). Classification (NCBI taxonomy): domain Eukaryota; kingdom Metazoa; phylum Arthropoda; class Insecta; order Lepidoptera; family Psychidae; genus Luffia; species Luffia ferchaultella. The sequence continues at coordinate 16,057,285 of OX453240.1, read as the reverse complement.
AATCAAATAGACATTGCTGCATTATCACAATATTATAGTGGATTTTTTTGATGTTATTAACATGTTAAACGTAATTTGTACTACCAGCAAGTAAGTGTTGAAAGAATTTGGTTCAAGCAGAGTAGAGTAGTTTCAGATAGCGGAAGTTGTTGACAGTCCCTCTGTAATTCAGCTCACTCGCTGTTATCTTGGTCTGCGAGACGAAGGTTTAGAATGAGAAAAAAGATATCGGAAAGGGTTTCCTTTTATCTTTAAGTTCTAGAAATATTACGTTTTGTTCTATTACTATATGAAAACAAACTTTTTTAAAATGATCGAAAATTAGTCGTGATAGTGAAGGAAAGAGAGTTAGTTCATTTTCTTGCTACGATGGATCGTTATTTTGTTCTATATTTGAAATCAATTTTAGTAAATATTTCCTTCACGTTTCACATATTATATTTCGTATATTTTGAAATGTTTTACTGTCGAATACCCTTTAAACTGAACGTATTGCAGATTTTTACTTATACTATATTTTAGATGAGTTTATTAAAGTAACACATAGTTATAGTAGAAGGTTGTGAAAACGCGAGGTCTCTGAGCATTCCATATAATTGAAACTCACTTTCTCGTTGCCTGAAGCGTCTAACAATAAAGTAGTTTGAGTAAATAGCATCCCATCCAGTTTCTCTTCCAGAGTGTGCCATCTTTGCTCTTAGGGAGCTAAGATGAGCCAGTAATAAAGGCCCTGTATTTATACATGTATGTATTTATTTTACCTTTGTGAGATCTGTTCAAGACTGGAAATACGCAAATTAGTCATATATGATTCTGCACATAATACACATTCTACGGATTTACGCAAGTTAGTAGATAACGGTTTTATTCTTCATCCAGTTAGTTAGTTACCAATTATGCCTTCGCTAAACGCTCTGTTTCTGAATCTACTGGAACTTTCAACTCCAACTCCACCAATTTCGAGATCCGTCTCATCAGCATCATTTCAGTCGTTAGACGGCACTGCTGGCCTTAGGCCTCCCCCTAGATTTCTACACCATATGGTTTTGGGGCGTAACCACTTTTGGCGGCCGCCACTTTTATCAGGTCGTCATTCCATCTACATAGTGGGGGGCCGTCCGACGCGACGACATCCGGTTCGTGGACACCGCTCGAGAACTTTTCTTCTTCAGTGTTTATCGAAACTGTGAGCGATATGGCCTACCTATTGCCCCATGAACTTGCTAATTCTGTGAACTATATCGGTCACTCTAGTTTTTCTGCGAATTACTTAGTATCGAATTCTATCCCGCAGAGAAACTCCGAATATATCTTTTTCCATAGCACTTTGAGGGACGTTAACGAGGCAAACATTTAGGTACCAAGTCTCATTTCCGTTAATCGTTATTGTCAACACGCACTGTTCAAAGACTTTGGTCTTTAAACACTGAAGTCTCGTCTACTCTAGCAGAATTCATTCGATCATATTTTGTATTTCTAATCTATACTGCTGCCGGTCTGTCGCCTGTTTTGTGCATATAAAGAGCGAAGTTGCCACGCCGCCAATTATCGTATATTTTTAATTCGTATAATATATAAAATATTGCAACAGTTTGGAAAAAATCAATTATATATGCTTTTATAGTTATAACTCTTGTAACTTCATATACTAGGCAATACAATGCCTTGCCCTAAAGGAACCATTGGTTTTATTTACTCATTGTTTCATTGAATTTTTAAACGAGAAAAAAAATTTATAAACATTATTAAAATTAATAATATGCCAAAAAGTGAAAATATCATAAGCCCTTGAGATTCGTGAAAGACAATGCAAGGAAGTGCTATCATGAATACATAATAATAAGTAGTGTTTTTGTATAAAGTAGATATGCTTCTATGTTACGCTTGAATTTAATTTAATTTTATTTTATTTTATTCGGAAAACATACAGTGCTTATATAACTATACATAACAGTAATTAAATCTAATTACCATTTAAATGTTTCCACATATATACAGCTAAAATGCTAGTTTGTAAATACAGACTAAGTTACAATTAAAAAAAAAATAAAAAAAAGAAAAATTAAGAAAGAGAACAAAAAGTAAACTAAACAAAAAGAGAACCATTGAACCAGTCTTCGCTCAAGGTATTTTTGAAAATATTTGGACGGGTATTAAATAGATCTAGCTCTGGGAACTTAATCAACTTGTTAAATTCATTAGCAGATCTGATAAAAAATGAATTTTTTCTATAGTTAGAACCGTGTTGATTAACATATAAGTACGCAGAATGTCTTATAGCTCGATTCGGAATTTTCAAATTAATTTTAGAAAGTAAGGACGGAGAATCTATTAAACATTGTGCAATTTTGACCAAAAAAACGATATCAGCTATGCTACGCCTTTCTTGGAGTGGAAGAAAATGTTGATTGTGGCATCTAGCATAATAATTAGTGTCATGACTCCTACACTTAAACTGTAAAAATTTTAAAAATCTTCGTTGGATCGATTCTATTCTTTCTATATAAACGCTATACTGTGGATTCCATACCTGCGAACAATACTCAAGGATGCTGCGCACCATGGAAGAATAAAGAATTTTGATAACCTTAATATTAGTAAATTGATTGCTAGCCCTAATAAGAAAACCCATTGCCCTGTTTGCTTTTTTAACAATAAAGTCAATGTGGTTTTTATATGTTAATTTTGTGTCATGTATAACACCAAGGTCTCGAATTTGCTCGACACGTTGGAGTTCTTGGCCGTTTAAAAAATATTTGTATTTTGGGAACATAGTTTTACGAGTAAAGGTTATAACATAACACTTTTTAACATTTAAATCTAACTTGTTAACAATACAATATCGTTCAAAAGATGCTAAATCCTCTTGTAATAACTGATGGTCCATAATATTATTAATATTTTTAAATATTTTCATGTCATCGGCATATAGAAGAAAATGTGAATGTTTAAAACAGGAACCAACGTCGTTAATAAAAATGTTAAAAAGTAACGGGCCCAGTAAGGACCCTTGGGGATATACTTATACCTAGTAAGTTCTGTACAGATTATTCTATGATCAGATCCGTTGTCAAGGGCTAAGTGTAATCTTGTCATCAATAATTTACTTAGTAGATATTTGCCTTCAAGTTGGTTTCGTATCGCATTAAACGGAGCGATTCCTCAGCGATTTCGTCTAAGTATCTGCAAACCTGCAGCTGTAGTAAACTGATTACTTTTCGCTGAGCAAATTATTTTGTCTCATCCATCATTTATCTTTGAGATTCCCGGAGGAAATCAATCTCTCAACATTGAGAAGATTGAATGATAGTGCTTTTTGTTAGGCGCGTTCGTATTTCGAAAACATTTAAATACGAAAGCTTTCGTGCTTATTTCTTACGATTTCATCATGATTGAGTTTATAAAACGTTTACAACACAAATTTATGATTTTTGATCTTTCGTTCAATTAAATTGGTCTGACGGATTAATATCTGCACAAAAATATGCTAGGTACGGCAAAATTTAATGTCTTTAGACAAGTCATTCTTAATAGAAATTAATTTTTTGACAAGACGTGAAAAAGAGATTAATAAATACATTATCAAGAGTAAAAAATTTTCATAGACTTTATATAAAAAATATTGTCAAAATTATACTAAGGGTGGTCTGATGGACACTTTAAACATAAATAGACGTGCCAAACATAATTATTTATTTTCTATAAATAAATCCTTACAATTTATAAAAGATGCATAGGATATTTTTTTTAATGGGTAAATAAAAGATGACGGGGCAGTGGTCCAACTGCTCTGTCCAACTAGTTGGACAGAGCAGTTGGACCACTGCCCCGTCCTGAAATAAAATAGTTAAAAAATCGTACAATTTCCGAACTACCAGACCAGTAGTTCTCTATTTAAATGTAAAATTATTCTACTCTTAAACCCGATACTCACATTTTAGAAGTGGTCCTCGCTCGTACTATGATAAAGTGTCACTCGAAACGTATCAGCATAATAGATTCGTAATTAATTCTCAACGTGAACAAAGGAGTTTTTACTTATTGAATGTTTCAAGCTTAACTCGAGGAAGCTTAATCAGGAAATTTAACTTTGTGTTTCGACGCAAAGGGGGTAGAGTTAGCATTAGCGTGGCTTGTTCTTGCCCTTTTGACTTGAAATATGATAAAAGTTTCCCGCATCCGATCGAGCGCTTTCAAAGGGAAGAAGATTACAGATTATATAAAGCGTAAAACTGAACTAGGAACTTATTTCCATCTCATAACGGTAGGTACCTTTAGGTAGGTTTCATAATCATGTAGGTATGTGCTATAAACACAAAATCATTAATAAATTAAGTACTCTGTGAAAGGTTTTCATTTCAGCAAAACGATGAATACTATGGAGCCACAGTGTATAGTTTGGGTTGCGAGGTACGAAATTGCTCGCAATATAATAGGCGGTCAGGTCACCGCAGCGGCGTATCTGCAATCTGGTCACGTCCGCGGTAGGCCCTCGGGCGCCAAAAAATTCTGCGTAGCTAAATTGGTGAATATCGCCCTACTTCCTGGCCCGCCGAAAATATTAACGTTACATACTAGTTTGAAAAGGTTAGTGCTATGCTGCAAATACTCTTGCATATCTGAGGAAACTGTGCTGGGAATTCATAACAAGATTGTATATTATAAGAATGCGTTGGGTTTTCGGCAGAATAGTTTTAAAAATATTTATCCATATAGTATATATCCATATATCCATATTTATCCAATGGGCAAGGGGCCGCTCCAATTTCTTGTCATCAGATATGTTGAAAGCCTTTAAATATATGGCAAATATGGTGAAAATATGTCAAGTGATAACTATGTCAGAAAATGTAGGCACCATCAAAATGTATAGAAAAATCTTTTGATTTCACTTAAAAGAAATATTTCCTCGAACTATGAAGAAACGGGGCTATGTTTGGGGCTCGCTATACCTGAGAAATTCGTACGGTATTAACTTTAGTTTGGGGCGAAGTAAATTGTTTTTATTCAAATTGCCTATCTTTAAAGAAAGATGAGAGCTAGAGCCGTGTTATTTGATCTGTGAGACTGGTGCATTTTTGTTGCAAATATTTCATTGTTTATTTTGATAAAATAAAACTCGTCCTCTTGAAAACATTATAAACTAGCTAATTTCTCAATGGTTTATATGATTGATTTATTTCATTGGACCTCATAGATCAAAATAGATCAAAACAGCATTTGGAAAATCTTAAACTGGCGAAAAAGGGGTTGAAAATGAAGTTTATCTGAAACCTCGCTTCGGGTGCCTCGCTGCACAGCTACAATTCTTCTATAAATATTGGCATGAAAAATGCTTTCACCGATTCCGATTTCACAATGGAATTTATTAAGTATAAGAAATTTTGAAGAAACATATTTCAAGAGCTTTTGTGTAACAAAATGGATTAAAAGTACATTTTTAAAGTAGTTTATATTGAGTATGTAATTTGTCGTATGGTCCTTTTAGCTCAAGAGCCGGTGTTTAATTTTACTATTAAATTGTTGAGAAAAATTTCTTAGTTTAATAATTACATTTAACTAAAGTTTATTTGTGCCATTTTGATCGAAAACTTTTTGCCTTGTAGTAGATAGTGATAAAACCCGTAGAAATTTTTGAGTTCGAGTAGGTTGAATAGTCTTTTCTTGAACCTTATACTTCCTGAAGGATTCTAAAGAGATTGAAACGAGTGGAAATCTACGGGTGTACGGTCAAGACTATATGATGGATGCATTAAAACACTTCCCAGCTGAATCCTATAAATTGTTCATGCATGGCTAAAAATGTGTATAATCTGGCGTCATCATAATGAAAAACTGCACTGATTGAAAACGCTTAAACTACCTTTATGTTACTCTTACTTATATCGCATTAGGTCTATAAAGGCAGTGATTTTCTTTGCAGTTTGTGTCGCATTTATCTCTTTTTTGAGAGAAAAAAATCGTGATGCAGTGATTTTCGTAGGTAACTCACTGATTTCCGCAGACTAAAAAACAATGTGAAAAGGACGGGAAGTCATAAAAGTACAAATTGACTAGAAGCCCTCTTCTGCGTTTACCGTCTGACCACTTATACTCCTAGCTAGCTGGTGCAAGTTGACAAGTTTTTATCCAAGTTTCAGTGCGCAAGATCCCCGCGCGCCGCACTGCATCCCCGGGAAGTCCCAGCACGCCAGTTTCAACTCTGCGAAATTGCGTAATATCACATCGATACTATGTGAAGTGACATTTACGACTCTATTAAAACCAAACGCTGCTCTGTCAAATTAATTTACTCTATGCGGGAAGTCAAAAAGTAAAGGCAAGGGAATTTGATTAAAACTTCAGACCTACAAAATACGAAACGACCTACTCCGCGACTAATAAGTCGGTTTATAATTATATATCTATATTAATAAAATTGGAGTGTCTGTTCCGGCTTATTTTCGAAACGGCTGAACCGATTTCAATGAAACTTTGCAGGCGTACAGAGGGCAGTACCGGGGGTGACATAGGCTACTTTTTGTCTCTGTCTGTCCGTCTGTCTGTATGTTCTGGCTAATCTCTGAAACGACTTAACCGATTTCAATGAAACTTTGCAGACGGAAAGAGGGTATTACCGGGGGTGACATAGGCTACTTTTTATCTGTCTATCCGTCGGTCCGTCCGCCTGTATGTTCGAACTGATCTCTGAAAGGGATAAACTGATTTCAATGAAACTTCACAGATGTGGTTAAAAGATTATCAGGAGTGATATACAATACTTTTTGTTTGTCTGTCGTTCGTCTGCTTGTTCAAACTGATCTCCGAAAGGGATGAACTGATTTCAATGAAACTTTATAAATGTAGTAAGAAGATTGTCAGGAGTCACATACAATACTTTTTATTTGTCTTTCTGTCCGTCTCTTTGTCTGTTCAAGCTAAACTCTAAAACATTTAAACCAATTTTAATGAAACTTCGCAGACGTGAAAAGGCGTGTGTGAGGAGTGATATACGCTACTTTTTGTTTGTTTGTCTGTCTGTCTGTCTGTCTATACGTATGTTCGAGCTACACTTTTAAAGATTTTAATGAAACTATGCAGACATTAAAAATAGGTTGTCAGAGTGATATAGGTAACTTTTTGTTCGTGTGGTTGTCCGTCTGTTTGTTCCGGCTAGTCTCCAAAACGACTAAACCATTTCTATGAATCATCGCAGACATAAAAGGAGGTTAACAGAAGTGACATAAGTTGGTTTTTGTCTCTGTGGTTGTCTGTCTGTTTGTTAGGGCTAATCGTCAAAACGGCTAATAAGACTTTACTGAAATTTCGCAAACATAAAGAGTGCGTTGTCAGGAGTGAAAAGCAAGAAAAGCAATTTTTTGTATATACATATAAAAAATCGTAGTGTCTGTTAGTATGTCTGTCTCTTCCGGTTGATTAATCGGAGATTTCCACAATGGCTGGTTGATTTTGGGACGGACTTGTGGGATAGCTATTCTTCATTCTAAAATGGCTAAATGGACTTTTATGAAATTAGGTATAGAGATTTCTTAGGTAGTCAAGTTTCAGAATGTTCTAGAAAGTGCTACAATGTTCTGGAGCGTCATGTTCCTGTAACTGTCCCGGTACAACTGTGTAGTCCACGGGAGCGAAGCCGCAGGCGGAAAGCTAGTATATAATAATAAAAGGCTTCGTGAAAGATGACGCGGTTTCTATGGTAAATTTTCTTTAACGAATCATTAAATAGGCTATATTTAATAAATACACATGAGCAGAATATTTTTAATTCCATTTTCTCACTCGAATATCAAATAATTAAAAAAGTAATAGAAACCAATCATCCGTATTTCCTCCAAGTGGGGCAATTGAAGTCGTAAACTCAGGTGCTGTCTTCCGCATCGGGAGGCGATATTAAATTTTAGGACTTCGAAAGTTTCAGCCTTAAATTCCTATCGTTTTTTATTATTTCAATAGTAAAGAAACGTATAAATATAATATTTTTTAAGATTGTCTGTAAAGTCAACTACTTTTGAGCATTTGAAGACTTTTTAGGCCGGTTTTATAATAGGAAGTTTAAATAGGAAGCACGTTAATATTGAAACGTTATTTATTTATTTAATGAGTTACATTGATTTTGGGTATGGTGCAATAAGTAAAAGATAATACAAAATGACATGCTAAATCGAAATCGGTTGGATATTGTTTTGTGGGATGGCTGCGGAACCCTGATTTGTGTGTTTTGACCCGCACTTAAACCAGTTTTGTCTTAAATATTACATTCAGAAGTCACTTAGAAGTTGACATTATAGGGTTAGTGATAAATCAACTCTGTAATATATATATATTATTTATTATTAATATTTTTTAACATATATAGGAACAGTCCAAATCGCTTAGTGTAGAAATTTGAAATTTTGCACAGAGGTTCTGCCACTATTTAACTTAGCAACTACTACGGAATTTTTAAATTTAGATTCGAAGGGAAGGAAGGGAAAGTGTAAATTGTAATGGTCTAGAAACTTGGAATTTTACTTATAGGTTGCTCTTTCTAAAAGAGTGAAATTGAAATAAAGTTAAAAAAATCCTTACAAGTAACATTATGTTATTATTTTACGTATTTATTATACGGTAATACGAATTTTAAAATTTAACAGTTTGTATACATTCCATGTTAAACACAAAAATATATTAAATGAAGAACGGTAGTAACACCCCATTACATCCTCATATTGCTAGTTTAGTACATAACTCACAAGTAGTTAAAAAGCTAATATCAGTCCGAGGACTTCTCTCTCGTGTTTGGGGGCCGTATATTTGTATAATAATATCGAGTGACGGCGTTGGGTATGCCGGGCACGTAGGGCGAGATCCTGACGCGTTGTAAAATTGTACGCAGCTGGGCAAATTTACGAAAGTGGCCCAATTTCTCGCCCAAACAAACCCATAACGATTGTTTTTACACGAACCCTGACTAGATGGCGTTTCGAGATTGACTTTTATTGTTTTTTCAACTCGATTGATGTATTATCAGATATACTATTTCTTATACAGCCTTGAGGACTTAATATGCGAAAAATAAAAACCTTTTCAAAATACTGACTTATATTTTGAAGTTACTGACTAATTTGAACGATGCAAAACGTGGGCCGCGCTCGCTTATAATTTACATGAAATCTCGTTTATGAAGGATTTTTCTTTCCTCTGTAATCCGCGTCTTCAAACGGTCGACGGGGTCTTATGAAATCTTTACGAACAGATTATGTATACCGAGTGCTGTTCAAAATGTACAAAATAACAGACTTTTGCGTCGGTTTTTTTAATACAACGCAATGGCCAGATTTTAGAATGAAATATTATTTTTTATTGCGTATTTTCTGGCGGCGAAATATTTGTTTAGTAACACGGAGACGTATCGCCTTTATAGAGTTTGTCGGCGTGTGCCGCCCGTAGCCGTCAATAAGTCAAGCTCAGGCCGGAGCTGTAACAATGTTACGCTGCATAATCCCACACTTTCGCAGCCGCAGGACGGTGAGCCTACGTATTTTCCGCGTCATTACCCGCCACCCGCCATAACACGCTTGTACCCGAGATAACAAATACAAACCCCTCTTGACTTTGTTCCTTCAGTTCAGATGAAATTTGCGTGACGCTGCCGAGTGTGTATTTTTGTTGTATAATATGTCTTCTGCGTAATGAGATGACGCTTTTATCGCAACTGAGCATCGTCGACTGCTTTTGTGTTCCTTGACTTTGTCTGTCGTAATACGATATTATCTCATGTAATATTGTTAAATTACGTTGCTTTGAATTAAAGACCTTCTAAGCATCCTTCCTGGAATTGCGAAAGCCGTAATAAAAAATACGTAAATGTAATTCTCAGAATCATGTTTTATACAATATTTATTCATTTGTTTTTGACTGTATTATTAGAATCACAGTTATCCTTTGTACATTTTAGAAGATAAAATGAATGTGTCTATCGGAGCTTACAAGTAATGTAGAATAGAAGATGGTCATAAAAACATTTACTGAGGTAATATTATTTAAATTAAATTCATATATACTTGTAATATACAAGATAAACGTTTTAAGTTTTTTTTTTAACTGACCGATTGGCTGACGGGTTAGAGATAGAGACCCTAACTGTACAACCAAAGGTCGTGAGTTCGATTCCCGCTTAAGAACAAATATCTGTGTGCATGAACATGTGTGTTTGTTCCGTGCCAGAGTGTAATATATTTATTATTATTGATTGCAACTTCGCATTCGTGGTTTTCATGATTCTTGTTTTGAATTTGAATTGAATCAATATTATTAATTTTTGAATTAAATAAAAATATATTACTTATTTTTGAATTAAGATAAATTGTTCATTATTATACGTCTGATGCATTTTATGAATACTCGATCTAAATTATTACTCTTTCTACAAATATCAGCGTAAAGAGAAATGACGTGTTGAATCTATACACGGTTAAATCTATACAAATATGAAAGTTTATCGAAATCGGTTCAGCAGTTCAGACTTTATAAGCTTTCAAACACACATTTAAAAAAAATAGTTCCTAATTGGTCAGGGATGAATAGATAAATAGCCGATTACAAAAATCCAGCAATATTTTCCATGTAGATATTAGACCTCGCTTGGTTAAGATTTATCGTAGTAAAAAATTCACTAATGCCAAATAACAATTATTTAATCAATATTTACTCGATTCACAACTTTTTTCTTTTGTACGTAACACTGAAATTCCTTTTAGCCAAATGTCAAGCAAACAGTAAATCAGTAAATATTTTCTTCATATTGGAGTATATGAGCAAGCATGACCTAATACCACTGTGTTTCGAAAGCGGGCTTTGATAAACGAACAGACAACTCAGATTCCTTCTTAAGGTAGATACTAATGCTGAAAAGTTTTCGGCGGCGAAGTTAGAAGAGTAATTTAGCGTTATCGCTCAGTTGACAGGTTACGCATTAAAACAAGACTCAGTTTCGTGCGAGCTTCGTATATTGGGTAGTTTATTTCATTGCAATTTATTTTCACTAGAATATGAAACTAACTTTAATTTTTTTTACAGGAAAGTAGATTGAAATTTAAATTTTTGTCTCTTATCTTATTATCTTATGTTATCTTATGTTTATTTAAAATTAATAAATAGAATAAATATACACACTTCGTGAGGTATTTAATTACACACTTGAATATATTACACTCTGGCACGGAACAAACACACATGTTCATGCACACAGATATTTGTTCTTAAGCGGGAATCGAACTCACGACCTTTGGTTGTACAGTTAGGGTCTCTATCTCTAACCCGTCAGCCAATCGGTCAGTTAAAAAAAAAACTTAAAACGTTTATCTTGTATATTACTAGTATATAGGAATATAATTTAAATAATATTACCTAAGTAAATGTTTTTATGACCATCTTCCATTCTACATTACTTGTAAGCTCCGATAGACACATTCATTTTATCTTCTAAAATGTACAAAGGATAACTGTGATTCTAATAATACAGTCAAAAACAAATGAATAAATATTGTATAAAACACGATTCTGAGAATTACTATCATGTATTTTGAACTCATTTGTTTTGTATCTATCCATAAGAAAAGATTGAGAAGTTAACGCTTGCCCCGAAGTGGGAGCAATAGCGCTTTTAACGCTTTTTCCATAGCAAGATAATTGTAAATAATATACAAAAAGAATGCCTAATTGCGGATTAGATAATTGTGAAAACTCTTAAAAATTGCTTACCAAGTGAATTGAAACGTTTCGATTTCTCTATAAATATTTTTGATAATAAAACAATTAATCAAAAACCCTGTTCCAAAAAACAAACATTTAAAAAGTCTTAATACAGGTTCATTAATTTTTGCTTTTTATAATGTTATGTCACATCACAACAAAATACGGGTATAGGAACTTAGATATAAGTACAATTAGCGGTCCCCGACGCCTTTTAGGTTAGAAAATCATTTGAAAGTTAATAAACATTTATAAATTCAGCCTTTTGAATATTTAGTTTTTTGTGACAAGAGTTTTTTAAAATTTTTAATTTAATTTATATTTCAAGTTTTTCAACTTCATCATAAACATTTGATGATTTTTAACTTTCATAAATCATAGCAAATCGTAGTCAATTAATCGCATTTTGTCACCTCCGGTATCTCCATCATGTCTTATGATATTCAGCACCGCATCATATCAAAACGTGTTTTTCATTCACTCAATCCCATTCACAAATTCATTCCTTCATCTGTTTCAAACGTTCATAGGTACATTCATTTGTCACAAAAGGTACTATATCGTATGCCAAAATTTCATATCGATTGAACGATTGAAATTAGCTTATAGAATCCCTCATCAATTTAGCCTCATATCTGTTTCCTGCTCCATCTTCTTGCAATGATCACTATCTATCTTTGATCCATTCATTGAGATCATTCCAATGAGCCCAAACATGATACCTCTGCTGTAAGTCGTTAAAGAGTTGGGTATCCTGCAGATTTCACGTGATGCTGTACACCAGTTCAGTACCATGTTCTTGCATTATTTTTGAAGTAACAAGACACAAAATTTCAAATCGATCGGACCTTTGCAATTTGGTCACATCCCATCTTTAAACTACAACACTCTCGATCAAATAAAGTTTCAAATAAAAAATAGTAAATCAGAATCGGTTCATACGTTTGGGAGCTACGATGCCACAGACAGAGACACAGATACACACATTATACCTATAGTACCCCTCTGTTTGCGTCGGGGGTTTAAAACCTTTACTTTATTCTAAAAATGCGCTACGCTTGGTTTCATATTCTTTAACTTTGCGTAATCTATTGCCTCTATATTTCTTGTCATTTAACTAAACAAAGTGAGGAACCTATGGACCATGCAGTATGTGTACATACCTACTCGGTACCCACATACAATATTGATGTCGACAAATTTTATTCGATTCTTATCGACTCAAGTTCAGCATAATTTATGAGATTATTGCTACCCTTACGTGACGGAAAATTCAATTTCTATCGTAATGTACAATTTCCATATAATATTGGTATAAAAATGTAGTTGCATTTCTGTTAACTAGGAAATAGGCAAGCTTTTACCTATGTCTAAACGAGGAATAGACAATACTAAATGAAATTTCATTTTTCAAGCCTAGTTTTTTTATAGAGAGGAAGAAGAAATTATTTAAAAAGAGTTTATCAAGTAAACTCCCTTTAAACAGCTTTTCCTACCCGCATTTTCAGCAGTATTGAAATTAAAAACTCGATGTGAAAAAAGACATTTTCTTGTATAATGTCTATTTCATGTAATGTCTATTCAAGTGCGAAAGGGTGTTGAAAGTTTGCGGAAGATAGCGACAGACACTGCAGTGCGTCCGCTAAAGCGGGAAAAGTTTAAAAAAAATTGGTAGCTCTTTTTGGTAAGATATTACTATTAAAAATTGAATAGTAATTATTATTAAATAATTATTAGTAGTTATATCACTATTAAAAAATTATATTAATATTATTTGAAATCTTCACAAAATAAAACACGTTAATTATAATTAAAAAAAAAATTATTAACTTATTTATATCGACATTGATCTTCGAAACTAAGGGAAAAACAAAGTTAAAATTACAACTTTGGATCCATATCAAAATATGTTTATAACTATAATTCGATGACAGTATAACTATTGTCATGGAATAATTATTAGCTATATTTTTCATACAAATATATACCTACACTAAAGCGTGTCTCGCTCCTACTTTCATATATAAATGTACGCTTTACATTGACAGATTCATCAGCAAGTGTAATGTATTCCATCAACCCGCGGCTAAAATATTCCCTTTTATTGGAATACCTTTTTGTGTATCGTAAAAGCGGTGTCATCGTTATTCTTTTTGAATTCCTATTTCGTATTTGTTACATAATTTATAAACGGATGAGCTCTGAACCCGTATCACGACGTCGGGTAAAGAGGCGTCTTTTCAGATTTGTATTTCTCAGCCTTCACGAAATTGATCCATGCTAATTGTTTTCAGTGAGCAGAAAAAAAAACCATTTAAAAGTGGCCCTCGTCTACGTCGTTGCATACTAAATTCTTTGCACAAATACACTTTAATTCCGGGCACGTTCAGAAACTCAACGACTGCATTGCGTTGCAACTTTCTCTGTGGTTTCGATGATTTTGACTTTCAGTGAGTTGTCAAAAACAGTTTTTTTTTTGGATAGTACTATATTTTTAGTGAATATATATTTTCTACAAGATTTAGGTTCAAGTGATTTTAAATTACAGCTTAAAATATGCAAAATAATACCGCCCTTTTTATTTTCTAGGTTTGATGCTAAAAATGTTATATTTTTGGTTAGTAAGTATTACTTGATATCACGTGTCACGATATCACGTGAGTCGTGATAGCCCAAAGCGCAACGAACCTATCTCAAATTTATAAGGCCATAGGGCCATGGTTCGAATACGGGCGTGTACCAATGAGTATTACTGACTTAAGTACATAACTATCACTGACTCCATGCCTCGGAGAGCACGTTAAGCAGTCGGTCCCGGACGCTGTCAATAGATGGCGGTCGTTACAATCCCCAACCCGCAGTGGAGCAGCGTGGTGGATTTAAGCTCCAAGCCCCCTCACCTGGGGGGGTGAGGGGGGCTTAAAGTTGTTGTTGTTGGACTCACTGCAGTGGGCTAAAAATGGGCTGATGAACTATGCTGATGAAGAAGAAGAAGTATTACGTCATAGATTAAGGGAACACTGCAACTACTTTTATTCGACTTCAAAAACCAGAAGATGCTCAACTCGACGGTATTTTTATATTGTGTACGTTACATGACGTCTTTGTCGATTGTGAACCGATTTAATTGATTTATTTTTATTAAGTGGGCTATATCTCGAGGTTAATATCATTTAAATTCAAAGTAAACATTCCACCTCTAAGGGTGGCAAATTAGGGATTTGAATTACGTACACCCACTTATAACACTTTGCAAATAGGTGTTGTTCTAATAATAATAATAGTAATAATAACGTATACATCACAACAAGGTCTAGGCCGCAAAAACATCACATGCATATGACAACCAAGACCAAGTACCCGCATCAATATTCATCATATAAATACTGACCCGACCTGGGATTCGAACCGGGGACCCATAGCTTCGTAGGCATGCTCGCTACCCACTGGGCTAAGCGGTCGTCAAATGTAATTAATAATGTAGTAATGAAAATTAAATATTTAGGTAACGTAGAACTGATATGATGATGGAAATGGCAGGCAGTCATAGGAAACTCCTCAACAGTGTACAGCAGCTACCTCGTGTTTGGGCTCCTATGGCTCGTTTGTGCTTTGTTTTAACGAAGATTTCCACGTGTTGTTTTGACTGTCATTGAGGATACCTCCGCTGCCGCTGTTTTGTGGCCATCGGCCACGGAACAGGAAAGATTGTATGCATTTCTATGGAGCCGTCATTTGTTTCTGCCACTACTGCACTTCCACTATGCTCACAGCTGCGGCCAAACACTCAACCCGCAAATTATTGTTTTTCCTACCCTATTTTTTATTAAATCGATCGTCCTTTTCCTCCAAACTCGTCACTAGTTTCCTCCAAAACGGCGCTTTTTTCATTGAACAGCGCGTTCCCCTACCTCTACTCAGGGTGTCTATTTACACTAAATACAAATAAGCTATAGATATTACTAAAATTAAAAAAAAAGTACATTTAAAGGAATTGATACTTATTATTTGTCTATACTATACATATACCGACCTCAAACTAAAAACTTGAAAATAATATAATTAAAATATTATTAAATTAAATTAAATAATATTAAATTACTAAAACAGAACATAACAATCAAAACTGTGTTCCAATGGCTGTACCTACCAAACGCACCAAAGTCATGCCGGCAGACCGACTCCATTCTGTTCACATAAGTGATGTACACGTTATTTATACTGAATCAGCCACCCTAACGATAGTTTAGTCAATCCGTTGCAACCTCTTATACTATCACTGTGTTAGGATCAAGAATACCGATTCAGAAAAACATTTGTATCAAGGAGAATTTTCCCATAAAATGTAAGATGGATGATAGGCTTCTAGATAGCAAGAGAAGTATGATTTAAGAGCAGTCTTGTAAATTTGATTCCTATTAGAAATAATGGGGTCAGGGGTGTGAATACATCGCTCTTTACGATGCAGTTATAGTGAATAGAGTGCTACCCCGAGTTTCGTAGTGGGGAAGCGACATTTGTCGTGTAATAGCGTTTATTTTGTCACATTCGCGTCGCATAAACGTGACGGAGCGCGTACAATAACGCGGGCCACGCGGTAATGGTCGACGCCTCTGATTTATATTTTCTTTTATGTGCCGACGAAATGGCTTTCTTCATAGAATGTTTTCCTTTTTGGACGGAATCACAAGTCGAAGTAAAAGACGGACGTTCCATCGCTGAAGACGGTGATAAAATAAGTCTTAGTTTCAGTGTCACAAGAAACGTTACCGTTACGTTTACTGATTGTAGAACTACAATTTATATTTAAACATTGTATTTTTAAAATTATTTTACGTGAAATGCACTTTATTTTGCACAATTCCGCGAACTAGTCTATCTATGTTAATTCGTAGTAAATTAGAATTATCGAGTGACGGAACTATGAATGAACCGTAACAAGTAATGAACCCGATTTTCTAGTACTACTGTTACCTATCTACAAATAGGTCTTTTGTGATTCGTATCCGTATTCAACGATGCTAAATGTAACATAACACACGCCTCCTGGCAGCGACCGCGCTATGATCGGAAATTATATGAAGAATGATTTCGTTTGTTGTCTTTGGACCCAAACAACAAGTTAATTTACATTGGAAAAGCCATTGCGAATGGCGCGCTCAATTCAATAACAATACTAAGTCGCAATAGTAGATTGTTATACAAGGGGTGAAAGTGACCTATTTAGGCATGAGATGGTTTGGCGCACGAGCGTAGCGAGGGCGCTAATAGTTCGAGTGCCTAAATAGGTCTTTCACCCGAGATAAAACGTTAAAAGAAGCGTTAAATCCATATCTGATTCTGATGAACTCATTTTATAGAAATATCTGTCTATGTAACTAATCAGCACTTGACAAAACAACTGAAAATCGAACTGCCGCTTTCTCGCCTTTTTATGTTTTTTTTTTCTGTGGCATTCTACCCAGACAGTATTTTTTTGTCATTGATGATAGTAAATATTTATGTCAAATCAATATAAAGTAAATGTTAATTTAGTTAAAACTAAATTATAAGTTAAAGTCATACTACAAACTTGTTGACAATATTTTTTAATTACAACTTTACGCCGCGATTTCACAGAGTTGTATAAAATGTTGAGACATAGCTTGCATAGTTTTTTTTTTTTTATTTTTCTGACAGCAGGGAAAATCGTTTTCCAGGGACGAAAAGTACTACTTTCATCCCTCTGATTAGATAACTTGAAGCGTACTTTCCGAGTATGAGTAGTGAAAATATTATTTCGTTCATGTTATGCCAGCTGGATTAATTTCCGGGGTGTTGCTATTTCAGTATAAGTATATAAGGCTACATACATTTTGATTTAACGTTTATATTCTTGTATAAATAGCAAATATGGGACGAAAGGGTTCACCATAATGATCGATACACGCTCGAAACTGTTTTCTTATTACTTGTTAAAGGATAACTAGGTTATTTGGATATTGTGGTAAGTTGCGACGTGGGTTAAGTTTTCTGCTGCTAACAGCAAAAACGTCAAGTGTGATATCATTCGCGTACCGAGAGGTTTGTTGCACCACACAATATGATATGTGTTATGTATTTACATTTTTTTTCCGAGCTTAGAAATTGCAACTACACTATTGGTAACTAACTACTTTACATATCTAAATAAAAAACCAAAAAATTTGACGGTCCCCTATTTAAAAAAAATTGTTCGCCACTTTTTCCATGTATGGACCCCCCGACATAGCTATTTAATTTTTAATTCAATATACGGTTTTGGGTCAACACATTACTTAAAATATCAAAGTTTTTTAGTCAATGAAATATTTCTTTGCGAACTAGACATCGTAACAACCTGTGAAAGAAAAATGTTTGTTTTGGGCAAAGCTTAAAAATTACATTACGAATCGACGTTTTCAGTATTATTTGTTGCTTAAATACGGTATATGCAACATTCTAAACAGAAATTCCAGTTCCCTACTAGTGTAGTTTTTGACATAGACCCCGTAAAGAAAATTGTCTAAAACTGACTATACATTGCCGGCCTCTTATTCTAAATCAACGCTAGACAATGACCCCCAACTGTTAGGGTAAGGAATTTTTGTTTCGCTGCTTATTCATGTATTTCTTTCTCCCTTAAAAAATATAATAATAATATTAATTATTAATTTTTGATTCAATAGTAGGTTTTGTATTAATGTTTCTTACAATATATCTAAATTTCAAGTCTGTAACTCGGTCCGGTTACGACCTAGAGACCCGTGACATACGGACAGACAGCAGAGTGACAGCAATATGGCGCTATGGGCATGGAACTTTAAAAATGATTTATTAATACGATTGGTTGATGAGATAATATAATATCTTATTGAATTACGCCATTGATGCCAATATCAGGGAGAAGCCAGTCCTTTTCTTTCGACTTTTGACATCGTGAGCCAATAAATCAAGCGTGAATAGCACACACACGACGGAGATAAGAGACGTGGAACAAGAGGGCACCATAAATCGTTATTAACTACCGCTTGCTTGTCCCTTTGTTCGCGGCAAGTATCTTCCACTAGGGGGCGGAATTTCAAATTGGGTTGAATTGCGTTTAGCAGTTTACAAATCGTTTAAGTTGTGAACTTTGAATTTACAAGTATAAATACTCAAAAAAATAAATCATATAATATAAAAAATTACACATAAGTTACGTATTTATGAAACTAAATGAAATAACACCTGAACCGTTTCAAAAAAATACTTTATTATGTTTTCAACTCCATTGGTTCCGCGACTTTAATATGGGCAAAGGAATATGTATTTACTAATAGAAATCATTCTGACTTTGATTTTCTGGAAAATTTTATTTTACTGCCTTCATCGTCCTCCGCCTCTTCTATGTTCAACAGGTTTATGTACAAACTAATGGGAAACATAAAAATTATTCAAGTAAAAAAAAAAGTTTTACGCAGCCATGTGACTTAATCTAACGTTTATCGAGTAATGTCGACTTAACAGTAAAGTTACATTTTATTATATTTATTCAGCAGTTACAACTGAACTGATGCTCCAAGTTTAAAGTTCTGAAGACAGTTCCTAGATATTTGTTAGGCTTCCGAATAAAATTAGATTTTAAGAATAGTTGAAAAAAAAAATTAAGATAAAAATAAAAAATGAGGTGGTGTATATTTTTCTGAGACGATCAGGTTGCGCCATTTGGTCGTTACAAAGGTTTTATTTTCTACAATGAGCTATACGTTTACACATGAGTCCCGAAAACCCTATACCTACAACGCAACGTACCTACAAGGCAAACGAGAGTTATAATGGCTCGAATGGACTTACTATATCGATTGAAGCAAGATATGAAGACGCTTACCATCATTAAAATTATTTAATTTACTTCATAGACCGGTATTACTATGTATCACGTAGATGATATAATTGATAAGAACTTGCATGTATAACCTGGCAACACATTAATTAATTATTCATTCATCATAATCATGTTCCATCAGGCATCAAATTGTATTAATCAATACAATCAGATGGCAAGATGAATTCATTTCGATTCCACCACAACCGACTATTTCGTGATTGATAATATTTTTATTACTCTTAGTGTTTTAGCGCTTGGCTTCCTGGTTCATTTTGCAAATCAATGCAATCAATGCAAAATTTCCACTGCGAAGGCGACTAAAACAAAAACGCTCGGATATACTAAACGTATACAGTTACGACACCGGAAACAGGTGTCTGTGTCCACTTTTTTAAATATGTGTGAGTTAGGGAATTTGGTATCCTATTAAATATTACTTCTTAAAGAGTTTTGTAAATAATATGGGGAGATCATAAAAAACTTGTATTTTACTTAAATTTATTGGAGGTCATTCATCACACTACCAAGCTATTTCGGTTAAAGCCGAAATAATATCTATGTGTTGATCACACGAACATAGCCGCAAGCGGAAAGCTTACGATTGAATCGATTTATTAAAAACAATAGTACCGATCAGCTTGCATTATAAAATAGACACCAAATTAGTATTTAGCATCCTCAAAAACATTTAAAAAAAACACCTATATATCAACTTCAGTTACTCAAGCTATACAAAGTATAAACCACTGGTATAAATAAAGTTATTAGACACTATAAGTAGGCAATTAGCACAATACTTTATGTTATGTATAATACAATATGCGATGAATTTAAAAATAATAGAATTAACTAGTAATTACTGGGTTAGGTAAGTATTGCATATATAATTTTTATCAAATAATAAGTAGATATGTATTTTAAAAATTTACACGTGTAAATATGTAATTTTTATGTAAACAAATTTTAAACGAGAGTTTCGTATTCGAAACGATCGAATAAGTGAATAAAATGACACTCAGAGATTAGACAGACCATATGTTATTATCATTGTTTTTAGCAAAAATTTTGTTAAATTTCACTAGAAATGTAATTTTATTTACATTAATCTTTATTTGGTTTCCCAGTACAAATTTCACCGTGAATATTTGAAAACATCAAATAATGTATAAGTGTATATTTCGCCTGCAACGCGGCGTGTATTTTTTATTCACATTTTTGCTGACATACAAAAATTTGGTGTTTCGAATATTGCAATATTTTTAAAATTTATAAGCTCTATCAGTACTTACTATCATCTACCAAAAATTCAGATTTTAGGAATTCGTTACCTCTTTTGGTCACGGGCTCCTCGAATTACTGTGAACATAATTTGGTGTATGTGATAATAATAATAATAATAATACATGGGACTTCCCACACAGCGTCATCTAGTCCCAAAGTAAGCAAGTATTATGCTTGTGTTATGGGTTACTAGACAACTGATATACATACTTAAATATTCTTTATAATACGAGTATATACATATATAAATATTTTTGCAAAGACGTGATGATTAGTTGATTCTATACCTCCAACCAGATATAATTTTTTTCATGAAATCATTAAGGATATGCTGAAAAAAACTGTGTTTACTCAATATGGAATACAAAACGAGCATATTCTCGTAACACTGATTATTGAATCCGTACATTGCAAGCCATTATGGAATGGATCAATTGAGGATTGGTCTGATGACGTGCGTGTGCTGCGCCGAGATATACAATGTAGTAATCTCTTAACCCGAAGTTGGATATACGTAATCGGGATTAGCCGGGATTATATTTTAAGCGTTTCCCAGATTTCTTTTCATATTATCATATTCCAGTAATATTTGTATATTTGGCATGTTTATAATTTTTATTATTATAAAATCGAATTCGCAATAATGTTTTTCTATTCGTCTTTCGATGTTATATATTAGGCGCGTTTGAATAATGAAGCTTTATGTTAAGATATTTTAGTATACACAACACTATTCACAACCCAACAGATTCAGGTGGGAAATCGGTTGAACGACTTCTTCATACCTTCGAACCTTAATGGATAGTGTAATTTGTCGCCATAAAAGATGGAGGTATACGATAAATGGATTCTTTAAAGATACACTGTCGCGACAAAGTCGAGGACCTCATTCACGCGGACAAACGGTGGCAAAGAGAAATATTAAGTTAGCCGCTTTCTGAAATAGGGTCAAATATTTACCTAGGCATCGCTGTAAAGGAAACTTATGTTATTGCTTTATAAGCTTGGGGACAGGGTGGCCTTGATATGTTGTTACAGAGAAAATTTCCACAAAACGAGACGTGAGTGGAGGTGGGGTGAAACTCTTCTCGCTGTTTCATTTAGTTTATAAAATAATGCGATGCCGGTCGGGTGCCGGTTTTTTGTAATGGTATAGTTATATTTCTTTACGATAAATTGTTTCGAGTTTATTCAAAAATATCTATTTATCGGCTTACATATACATCGATTAAGTTATCGATGTTCGTTTGATCATAGATGTCGAAAGTTATTTCCTGTTTTTATTCGACTACAGAGGGTATTCGAGTGTAAAGGTGTATATATACACGTGTGTATGTCTATTTACTTGATTTGACGGCTTGATGGACTTTAACATATGAGATGTCATTAGACTTGTCTTCATTGTGGGAGTGACAACCAGACGCCATATTGTGACACAGACCATATTGTGTCTTTAGTGACACAAAACTACATTGTTGTTGTTGATTGTCCTAAGGATCATTAAAATCGGTCTCCGCGTTTCGTCTTTACAGAGCGCTTCATATAGAAATAAACATACATATATATGTGTTATATGTACATATGAACACATTACCCTCTGTAGTCGCGTAAAAATATATTTGTTTTAAAAATTTAAATAAGTTTTCACTTTAAAACCATCGAACATATTTAAGTTATTGGTTTGTCCCCGTTTGCTATACCTTATGTAACATTCAAGTCATATTTATATGATAGTGTAAATTATTCACATTCTAGAGATTATGAAACTTGTTTTGCTGTTTTCATTTAATTATTTTTTAATCTGTTTTAATCTCACTGTTGTAGGTATTAGCAATACCTATGACAAAAATATTAATATTGAGCTTGACTATTTTTGTGGACGAAACCTTATTTTACGTTACGCTCAAATATTGTACCGAAAATCAGTTACTAACGTAACGGCGTAATTTTTCTCTTTACAAAATAATGCATTCATAACTTCTGACTTCTGACATTGTTATGGAAAATGACACGGAAATGTGAATTTACGAGTTTGTTTCTCTTCGTTGGGAACGGGAAACGAGTTTCCCGACTTTTTAGAAGTTTCTTTTTCTTAAAAAATAATAACTCGTATTAACTGCCTTCAAGAACAGTCGCTTTTGAACGACTACGTCGTCGTTATAGATTGCACGATATAGAATAATAATATATAAATTTCAAAAAGAAATGAATGAATGAAACAATATTCGAGGCGTAGTAAGATTAGTTATATGTTCACCTTCTTTGTAATCTCCAAATTAAACTCGACGCCAGTACATGTTGGTTTATGAACTTTACAAACATTTATGCGCCTGGAAGATTTCCCTGCTAAATTTTCATGAATGTCGCGCTGATATTGCTTGACACATGACAACCTGAGATCAGCACAATACGCAAGAGGGTTCGGGTGTATATAATTAAGTCAGTCTGAGGCCGATCGACCGCAGTCATCTCGTGCCGTTTCTTGCAATATCCAAATAACATGAAACAACGTAGTGTAGTATATATGTGCTGATAAGACGATTTTAATTACTTTTCTAGACAGGCGAATATACACCCACTGAAAATGGAACGCGGAGGTCACGCGGGGCCTAAAGGAAATGTAATTAGTTGGGGGTCATTGTTAGCGTTCGATCACAGAATAAACGCGGGGCGACCTTATCATAGGACGACCGGTTGGGATTAAGCGCCCCGAGTTCACTCTTCTTATGAAATTGGTACGGTCCTATATCCACACGCAATTTCCATCAGGTCACATTTTACACATGCAAAAATAAATATTGTCGCACGAAAAATTTCACGTTATTTTTGGTTAAAAACATATCGGTTGTACCGTTCCATTTTGTAAGACTTTCCTTTAAATTGCTTTGATGGTTTTTTTTAGCTTTTTTTGCTACTCTTTCTATGTAGAATATAAAGTGAAAAATCTGTCTTAAAATAAGAATGCATGCTTTTAAAGTATAGTAAAGCACTGACAAGAAGCATTAAGAATTTAACATTATTTCTTCTAAAATTTAAATTCACAAATACTAACTGTTAAATTGTTTCAATTGTATCCGTCTAATAAAGGCAAAATAGATTGTGTTGTTTCGGTACATAACTTCCGCTACATACTTTGAATCGGAAATAAGTTTATTTTAACCTTTTTACTTTTTCCGGGAATGAAAAAGAAGCTTTCCCGCAAAGTCGTTTTTCTTTGGTTTTTATTCTACGAGACTGTTCCACTACGAATATATTTGAATGTGTGTGATTACTTACGACTACGAATGTGTGTGGTTTTCTACAAATTCCACAAGTTTTGGCTTTTCAAATTCCATATGCAATTTATTTGTTAGTTTAATATATATAACATAAAGTTCGTAGTCTTATGACACTGGCCTAGCTTAGGGTACACAACCAGTTTGAAATATGAATCGAACGTAAACATTAGTGAACGTAAACCAATAAAATTGGGTGTGTAGGTGATTGCGTGGTGATTCGTGGACTGTCGTCGTCAGCTGTTTCGCCCGCGAATCGCAACTTTAGCACTAGTAAACTGGTGCTTAGGTGGTTGGACGGAACGACCGAAATACTACAATGTAATTGATAGTGTTGTCAAATTTAACTCCCTGTGCAATACAAATAAATTTTAATTATTGAGTTGAGGGGTCATAGGTCTTACTTTAAAAATAAATATTCTTGTATTTGTCTTGACAGTTTGTCTTAAAATATAAACATGTGCCGGAGACAAATGTCACAATGTGTGTAACACGCGGCACTCACATAGACACTAAACTATAAAAAAAATCTGTAAAGATTTCGGTGTAAAAGTTTCGGTTACGGCAACCCTGAATTGTTGGAAATTTATTCTGGTACATGCAATCCGAAAATGTTAAGAGTGTTACGGTGAAGTGTATTATTAATAGAACTGACCTTTTGTCAACCCGTCCGAAGACCCGTTGTAAAATGGTCTTCGTGTTGTGGAATAGTGTCTGGAGTCTGGACTCGACGACCGTTGTGTAATTTTTTTTCTCTACCTATTAGGTAACTTGAGTTATTACTTATTATAAAGTTCATACCGCCTATATGTTTTTATGGTGTACACCAAGTATGGATAAATTAATTGGGTTGCCCGCACTTTGTAGATGAAGAGAACTGTTTCACTTCAGTCATTCCTGCCCTTATTTTATGTCAAATATACTGTTGACACGCATAAAGTTCACTGATAGTATTCAGATATTGTTAGAAACAACCCGTCCCGCAGTAAACTAAAAGATAGGCCTTAAAAGTCCCGCGAATTATTCGTACGGTGAAACGTGCTGTAGCTGTGAGAATCGCCTGCTGGCTTCTATCTTGTGCAATAACCACAGCCGTAAATTTGAGCCATCCAGGGCTCTAAGTCCTGCAAAAACTGTCAAAGGCCAGCTGAAGTGATGCAGCGAACCATTCTTTGCTTAGTGTACTCCCGCGTCGCGAGCCGGGATCGTTTCCCTTTCTCGCGTCAACCGCTTCGTCGCCGAGTTAATGACAACAGACACGAGGTCGTCCGTTTTGTTTGATTTGTTTGGTGAAGTTACGTATGAGAGGAAATGCCATGAACAGTTTCACATACAAAAACAGTTCCATGAACTGCTGTTTGTTAAAAACAGTTCTGTGAATTTGTACTGAATATTTTCCGAATCTGTTATCGTATTTTATGTGAAAAAATCGTTTTGAGGACAAGTTTTGAAAAAGCTTGTATCACAGGTTTTATTAGGGAGTAGGTACGTGAGGCTGGATCGTACGCGGCCGCGCCGAGTGTAACGTGACGTGATGTTGTAAAGTTCACTCGTAAAGGGACATTGTACCACCTCTTTATATCTTCAAGGTCTTAAAATATGACTTTAAAATGTTTTTGGAAATGTATAATATAATATATTTAACGTTAGTATATTTATTATTTTCATTGATTTTGAAGAAATTCAACCAAAAGAATTTTACGTAAAAATATAAATTTGCACTTTTTTAAGTTTAGTTTAGTTTTTTTTTTTTAAGAACTAGACGATAAATTTTACGTTTTACTCAGTTCTAGACATGTCGTTACACCCAACCTCAATGGTTACACCGCACCGGTATGAATCCATAACATAAAAGTATCATTATAGTTTAAGATTTGTGATGTCTGAAAATGAAACTCATCGTTTGGGTTTTAAAAAATCGTCTTGCTGTCCAAGTCGTCTTTTGTATGTTTTATGCTCAAAACAAAAACGCAGTCGAAAATGTGAAGAAATTGCAAGGAAAAACATCAATATAGTAAAAACAACAACTTCATTTTCCCATACAAACTGTTCGTACTAGGGTGTAAACGTTCCAAACATTCGTAAGCAGGGTGTTCGTATCTTACAAAATAATGCCGTAAACTGCATTAAAATCAAACGAAACGTTCAAAAGATATCGCAGTTCAAATATTTCAAAAATAAAATTTTCTTTCATATGTCCCAGGTTTCTGAGCTAGAACTCTAAATGTATAGAAATTCTGTTTATGGGCTTGGAGAGCACGGAAAATGAATATTATGAACTCAAAGAGCTCAAAAAACCAAGAAAATCGATATTTTAAGTTCGAAGAGCTAAATAGCTTTCTAATTTTCGAGCGCTTTGACCGAAAATTAGATTTAACCGATAACGGATTTTTTTGGTTTAAATCTAAACTTTTGGCTAGCGGGTGATTGGGTTATCTAACTCTGTATATGTTCCAAAGGAGACGTTTCATCCTGGGCTAGATCTTCGTACACCTTATCTAATATACTATTAAAAATAGAAGGGTCTAGGTAAATATAAAAAATATTAATTGTTAAGTATCTTCGTTGTACAAAATTATTTCTAATACATAATTTATCAAGATTTCACAGTGTATAAAAAAATTTCCGACGTATATTGACTAACAAACGTCAAAACTTCGAAACGTCCCTGACTCCATTATATTTAAAATTTTTATCGTCAACCCATTTCTATCCGTTTAGTTTAATACATCATCTTTAAACCATAGACTAAGAATAACAGTAATGTGACTTGAATGCCAGTCCTTTTATGCACCATTTTCATATCAGAGTGTTGCAATTGTTGAACTCAATATATATTTTTTACAGCTACAAAACACGCCAGATTGGTTTGATTAATTTAATTACCTTGATTGCACATTATTATTGCACTGTGCAACGTCCTAACAAGGTTTCCGTAAATTGTGAAATGCCTCCTTTCTATCACTAGATCGGAGAAAATAAGATGTGCGTGATATACGGACAGATAGACAAGAGTGTAATCCTATAAGGGTTTCGTTTTTCTTCTCGAATGTACTACCATAAAAAGTCACATTCAATCAAAGCACCTTTTCCAAAGAAAATGTTCATTCTTCAAAAAAAAAAACAATGATATTCTGAAAGTTTTATTTAATTTTAAAAATTTCTTGACTTCATTTGAATAAAATACTTCATTTTTAAAAAGTTCAACAATTTTACTTAAGAGTATGACATATGCATTGGTGGCATATGAAAAAGTCGAACGCACGCGTCTTAACCCTTTGAGTTTTTGTTTCTGTCAAACCACTAAGATTTTTAATACGTGTAGGTATACTATTGGCTTTCAACCAGAAATCTGGTTGTTACAAATTCTTTGTTGTCATTAACACCTATTAAATGTAACAAACGAGAATGATCTTGTGATAGAGGTAACAAACAAACAAAATGATTTAAGACTCAAAAAAAGAGAGGCTAATTAAATATATTTTTAAAATAAACTGACGGTAGTTGTGTGTCGTATGGGAATTCGCCAGAACAAAATTTGAGGTACAGTATCTATATGTATCAATATATACATATAATATTTTTGAAAGTCTTCCTATGACTTCAAATACTAAATTAATTTATTTCAAAATTTGTCAATTTACCTTTGTCATATACCCTTAACACAAACCTATGAAAATTCTCAAAGCGAAAATGTCGACATTTTAGAATAAGCTAATTCTGCTTTATACGACGCCGACGTCGGCGCTGTTGTTATTATAGTATCAGGCGTCAGCGTCGGGTCCAAAACTAATTTTTTTTGGATGTAAAGTGTGGAAACGCGGTGAAGGTCAGATTGCGGGCCCACATGTGCGGTGCGGTGATTTATCTCTCATCCACTAAATCCCTCTTTCAAAGTTTACATTTAATTAATTCTAAATGGAAATACTTGTTTCTATTCAGATCGCACTTTTCCTATTAATATTTTATACCATACCATACTATACTATCAGCCCATTAATGCTCCATTGCAGGGGCTTAGGCCTCCCCTCACGATAAGGGGGCTTGGCGTTTAATCCACCACGCTGGTCCAGTGCGGGTTGGTGAATTTTAACCGGGCTTGACGGCTTGACGTACTCTCTGGGGCACAGAGTCAGTGATAGGTATGTACATAAGTTAGAAAAAACTCATTGGTACCTACATGACCTGGGATTCGAACCACGGCCTTCTAAGCAAGAAGCGGGTTCGCTACCACTCGGCTATCACGATATTAATGTTTTAGTTAAATACAATTTTTCAAGGTCTGTGTTTTTATGCAATGTCCAAGTTCAGTGATGTGCGAAAATATGAAAGTGAATTTCACAAATTATTTTATTCCCTTAGAATCGCTGAGCAAAGATAATGTTTGTGAATAAATCTGACCATTTTCTTTTACCTACCTACTAAATTTGTCGTACCACCCTGAAATGCATCATTTTATAGCAGGGTGAGTTCTGATTTAAAACAGATTAATATTTAATACCTACGGTAATAAATTATGCAAAATATCGGTAGATAATTCAAAAATGCTTACCATTATACTGAAAGTATGAAAAAGAAAATAATTCATGTTTTGATTTAAATAATATCATAACATATTACTTAAATTGAAACAAAGAACCTTTCTTGAAATTAGAAAGCACTTTCGAACTGTTCCAGTTTTACTTAGTGTAAATGTTTATTTGTTGAAATTTTGTACAGAAATCCTAAAAACGGTGCGGTATTAATATGATACTTGTCCTTTTCAATGACGCTTTTAATTTGTGAGTCCCTTGACGCAAAAAGCGCCTGGATTTGTCTACAAAATAAGGTTTAAAAAAAAGAAAAAGTGTCCAATGCGAATTCGACTCTAGTAGGTACTAGTAGAGATATAAAATGGGCCTAACCGATTGTAAATTTTTCAACCCTTACCATATATAATAGGTTGGCGAGTAAGTTATTTCGTATTTTGTAGATCTGAGTCTGAAGTTTTAATTGGATTTGTTTTACTTTTTATACCTTCATCAGCCCATTTTTTTTTACCCCACTGCAGGGGCTTAGGCCTCCCCCAGGGTGAGGAGGGGGGCTTGGAGCTTAAATCCACCACGCTGCTCCACTGCGGGTTGGGGACTGTGACGACCGCCATCTATTGACAGCGTATTGACTGCTTAACGTGTCCTCCGAAGCAAGTCAGTGATAGTTGTGTACTTAAGTCAGAAAAACTCATTGGTACACGCCCGGATTCGAACCATGGCCCTATGGGGCCATATAAATTTGAGACAGGTTCGTTGCGCTTTGGGCTATCACGACTCATGCCATTATACCTGGTTGGCTTTAATACGATTCAAAATTAATATTCTTTACTAAAATTTAAATGTAAGAAAAAATCTTCATTTAGTTTCCGCCATTTTTACATGTTTTTCAGTTTGCAGAAATAAACAAAAGTGCTCACGAAATTCACTATATCATGAAATTATTTAACAAAAAAGAGAAAAATGCAACACAAGCTGCAAAAAAAGCACAAAGGTGTCACAAACCCCAAACTTTTTACAGCAACGGGATCATATGTCACTACCTACAAAATAGCAACAAGTAATCAAACAAAAAGGCACATATATACTTTAATTAGATGTACCTAATTGTACCATTATAAAAGTCTTGAATTTGTTTATAAAATACGAATAGACTTTCTCCCCAACCTAATATTTCTATTTTGGGTGTGAAAATTGTCTATCGAGTTTTAACTCATGTCTTCGAAAGTGTGTACTAAAATGTTACGAGGTAAAGGTCTGCGTAACTATTATTAACTTATTGAAAAAAATTATATAATAAAATTGAGTTGAATATTTTCTCCTATCTTCCTAGTAAATCTTATTCATGAATAGAACCAATATTTTCAATAGTTTCTGCTTATTTATATTTCATATTGCTTATAAAAAACATATACGGGTCGAGTTGAAAGTCTGTTTTGTTTAGGATTCCATACATCAGAGATGATAAAAAGGAACTTTTACAGGATCACTCTGGCACGTCTGTCAAAGCTTATTTTCTTCGAATCTACCAGACGAAAAAAAGTAGAAATTCCGTTTAGATACATTTATATCCCGTTTGATGTATTAGGTCTTAACCTATGAAGTTGCCGTTCTTCAGGTACTGGCCATTTCAAACAAACAAAAAAAAAATATTGGCTGTGAATTCTAAATTTAAATTACCTAATTTCACAATTTTTTTTATAAGCACTCGGCCTCGCATCATGCTTATAAACACCTGAACTATAACAGCAGCTTACTGAGTACGAGCATCATACGACGTTTTTTAATACATTTGCGATTAAAATAATACTACAAATGTAAAAATGGCGGAAACTAAGGGCGCGAGCGGGTTGCTTTTCGCAGTTTATGGATGCGTGACAAACAGAATGCTCTTATGTGATTGGTGTAAAGTAAAAAGGCCTAGTACTGTAAAAGACAACATTACGGTATAAGCTTCGATGTCATAAAGACCGTATTAATAGCAAATGTATTGGAAATTATATTACAAGATCAAGTACGAAGCAGTTATTGACTTTTTAAAATACATTTCCAAATGATTGTCGGAACTTTTAGACTTAATCATGTAGACATATATTTTCGTTCTCGTGTTCCGTCGATTTGTACCAAAAATCTGTCAAAGCAGTGTAACTTTAACATGTTACCGCCTATCGTACTTAAATTTTATTGGTGGTCATTTACTATTGACGACGTGCGATAGCTCTGTATTTAGGGAGCGCATGCGAACGTGGCGCAATGTCCGTAATGTATAAGGGTGCGCCGCTACACGGAGCCGGGTTTAAATCCCGACAATGACAAATGTAACATTTATTTCCCACCAGTCTGTACGCGGTCGTGCTTCCAAATCTGCTCCATGAATTTCATTGTTTAATTATTTGTCGCTCGCGGGTTGTCGCGTTATACGAACGTTGGTTGCATGAAAGGCTGCGAATTCTTCGTTGATTTATTTGTGGCCATTAATTCGAAAAGTCATGAACGCTCTTTAGGATATTTTTCGGTATATTTTGTATTCAAATTTTTTTTTTCTTTAATCATGTCTCGATCTTGTGTATGCAAAGATTGAAATGAAAATAAAATTCCATTTCTTGGACAAGGAATTACAGTCGTAACATACCTGCACATTTGGAAATTATTTATTTTTATTACTGCTGCTCCAGAACACGTTGGACGAAAATGGAATATTGCAGTTAAAGGACCCGGTAGGCGCAGGTTCGGGATTAAGGAAAGAGTTTTATCCTTTCAGGTATAATAACGAAATGCGAGTAGAAATAAGGAGACGACGCCATTTCGCGTTATTCCACCTGGAATTTAAAGTGCTACTTCCTGGACAAATCGTAGTTCAATTACGAGACGCTCGTTTCGTGACACCGAAATTAATTGGCCTATATATTTGTACAAGAACTGATTTTATTTTGTCCTGATTTAAACGGTGCAGATTTTATTACAGAAATTACTTCGATTTGTATAAATGTTTGTCGAACAAAAGGCGAAATTATATTTTTATAAGATTAGCGTTCATAATATAGTTCTAAGAGTTGTTGAACGTATTTTTGACATATAAACATAGCAATAGAAATAATATAAATTTGTTCGTTTATTTTTATAATGATCTTAAGAGAAGTTCAGTAAAATATACGTAATTCGGTACAGCCGTCTTTTAAATGTAATCAGTTAATTGAAAATTGTAGTCTCAAAATTGTAGAATCATTTTCAGAAATTCCGCGTTCATTTCTTAAAACAGTAACGCCGAAAATGCATATTCATTTATAATGATTCGTTTACAAAATTAAGTTAGCGCGGTAAATTTTCATTACGGCTCTGAAAAAAATCCCTGACACAATGCGTTCATTATGAGTACGTTCTCGAGCCTGTCCCGAGTAAATGCGGGTGAGCTTTGTTAGCTTTAACATCAACGCGCCATTGTTTCTGCTACTTCTGCATTCTCGTGATTCGCTATGTATTTATGTACTTGAAAATATTTTTGGTTTTTAAGAGGCAGTTGACAAAATTAAACATTTAGGAATGAAAATAATGCATTAATTTAACATTTTGTTCATTGATCAAGTGAACGCGTTGCCAATGGCCAATTCATTAATATTAAATAACGATTTATTCTTTAACAAAGTACACTGCAAGGAGAAAACGAAACATTTTTTGAATAGATTCGAATATTCTTGTCCATTTATTAACCAAGATTTAGTTGTCTATGGTATGACGTACGAAACTGAAATTTTCCATAGTTCTAGCTAATACAGTAGATTAAACAAACACTTTAAGTACGAAAATTCAAATTCAGAATTATTATTGTTTTATCACGGGTCGCACTTGATTAGTTATTGAAGGGTTCTTTGTATAGCTAACTTATATACAGCACACGTTTCTTTTATAATTAACTAACGTGTGATATTATAATTAGCGCTCAGTATGTGAACTCGTGTTAACAATACGATCGAGAAACACCCAGAGATAGAATGTAGGTAATGTTAAACCCGCGACGCGTCAAGGACTCGTCTTCTGTGGTGATAACGTCGCTACGCGGAATAAACCCGCGCTTAACTTTCGAGTGTGATTACGTGAGATCGTGCAAGCTTTTAAATTAACACGGCGTTACGTTACGACATTCCATATAATTTCCGGAGGCACTGTTACAATTCACGTCTATTGTTTATTTTCTAAATATTGTTGTAATATTGTTCGAAGAAATTGCTGATAATGATGAAATTTTATTGATTTTTTACTTGTTGTTTACTGAAATGAAATTCTTGATTATTATTATTATTGATAAGCTAACAGTTTCCACAGATACGCTTATATCACTCCCTTCTCACTTGCTGTTCAAGTACTTATTCAGGCGGCTTTTGAATTGGTTCAAGTACCATTCACATAACTAACAACTTGAACAACATTGATTGCGGTTGAAATATATTTGAAATTGTGTTTTATTTTTAACTTTTAAAACAATACACAATTCACGTTGCGTCGTTGAGCGATAATGATAATAGTGGTAAATGAGCTTCTTGCAGTTTTGATTATTCACCGTTGATTCCTGGGATAGTTACGTCACATCTTTATATTACTAAAAGTAAATTATGAGGAATGAACAGGAATGAATGAGTTTTAATTTTTGCTTTCAGAACAGGTTTCAGATAGCGCGGCTAGTAGGTAACGCCTCGCACGACTATTGAAAATGGACCTGATTTTTTTAGATAAAGTCCTACCACAAAAAAGTCGATCTCGTGTTAATAATTTGTTTAGCAAAAAAAAACGAGCTCTATTCGTAATCTATAGAATTTTGTTTGAGCAATGTAGAATGCACCATACAAAATTTTTGTGAACGATGTCTACTTAAGATAATTAAATATTCAATATATTTTATATATCCATCTTTAAATTTAATATAATATACTTAAATATAATTGACATTTATATATCTTATACCAAAGTGTATTTATTATTTATTTATTTATTATATATATATATATATATATATATATATTTAGACAGTTTGCACAGAATCAAAATTTCGTGTCGTGTATATTTTAACATAGAAATTATTTTTCACAATCTAGTGTTTTTTGAATCGGTATTATGTTTTGTTGAAAAAATATTGTCCCCCGTTTTATTAAGAACCATCATGCATACCAATCAATAATTCTATCATTAATGTACAAATAAATAAATAATTATTGGGACGTCCCACACAGCGCGATCTAGTCCCATAGTAAGCAAGTATTATGCTTGTGTTATGGGTTACTAGATAACTGATATGTATAAATATTCCTTGTAATATATACATATATAAATATTTTACACCCAGACACGAAACATGACATGTTCATGCACACAAACATTTGTCCCGGGCGGGAATCGAAACCGCGATCCTTGGCTCTGCATTTAGAGTCTGTAACCACTCGACCAACCGGTCAATCAAAATCATAAATGGTTCCTGATGGACATTTATATCTAAGCGAGCGAATGCAGTGCAATGTCTGCATTACTCCACTTGAACCGATTTTTACCTGTATGAAATCAAATCTTACGATTGGAAATTACATAATCGTTCGCGCTTGTTTAAACTGATTAAGTTCGCCAAAATGCAAGCAATTCTCTGTATGAATTACACGCCTGCAATAAACAATATTTTAACATTAGTACCTTTTCTTTTCTTCCGTCAACTATGTTAGTTAACAATTCAAATGTGTAAAATCGTTTCAAAACTGTTGTGTATATATGTCTATAAGGTCATGTATTCTGCACTGTTTGATGAATCACGAATACCTCGTCGCTGTGACACGACATCCAATCATAATATAGTAAATAAATCCACTACTTATCACTTCACAAGGGGCTAGTTGTTGCGAAATCTACGTTTATATTTTTCTCGTGTAGTTGCTTATATTAGTTTGAATCTAATGTCAATAACAAACTTAATTTGCTATTTGGCTCGAAGGACATATATCACTTTCAGTCCTTCCACGAATTTAGTGTCGGCCGAAGAGGGACCCTCGTGTTTTAAATTCATGTAATTTATATTTATGGCAAATGGATAAAATTGGAACGCGGTCATCAATCCAGAGGGTTGTAGGAGAGGAAATTAAATAAAAGGTACAGCTCACGATTTAATATAAATATAAAAATGCGTGTCGGGTCACGTATAAAGTAGGATCCCGTAGCCATGCAGACAAGCAAAACGTAAACCAAATTCATGAATATGATCAAATTTGAATTACGTATTTTCTTAATCTACAATCCGCGAGCTAGTTGACATTACCAAGTCGTAATTATTTTGATAGTAAGTTCGTTTAATTTATCAAATAATAATAATAATTTAATAATTTCCTATAATCGTATAAGATATAGTAAGGACTATGTACTATTATTATGGATTTTTGTGATTTTTCGGAAGGCTTTCTTATAGCTGAATATTTTGTTAAACGACAAAAGATCCTCATAGTTTAAGTAATCTAAAATATACATTCAAAGAAAAAAATTCGCTTAGGTACCCCACTTACCTTCGTGAACGGGTTAAGTGAAAATTTTTCATTATCCCACTTTTCATGTCTGGGAAACAGTCTAGATTTTTTTAAAGGCTTTTCAATACACTACAATTTAAAAGAGTTTTTTTTAAAATTTTAGCTTTATAAAGCTGTGCTATAAGCACTAACAATCTACGAGTAAAATGGCTGTGGCATACGAACAGACAGACAAATAAACAGGTAACAGACGAGCTGACATGAAGAAACTATAAGGCATTAAAATGAGACAAATCTTAAAGGTCGCGTTTGTTTATTCTGCAGTCAATTACTATTCAGGTCTAGTAACGGTATCAAAGGTTTTTTTATACAGCTGCCGCATTGCAAACTATGGAACATATAGCAAGTGTAAATTAAACGACAGCTGGCAGCATCAGGTCCAGAATAAAGATGAGGGTGAGCCCCGCCTGCTGCCAGGCTGCCACTCTCAAACTAAAGTTAGTTTGCTTTACCGGCGGTAGTTTACGAAACTTTTGTCCTTTATTAGATCTTTCGCGGTTCATGGAATAAAACAACAACTATTTAATTATATAACTTTTGGCATATTTGCAATGCATTTATTTATGTTTTGTTAGTTTAATAAATTATGATAAAATTGTCTAGTTTACAGGCTACTCTTAAGTTGACGTTACTGTACTTTCAATACTATCTAAAGGTATAAAAAGCGCAGCTAACAAATTAATTGAATATTAACTGTTATTTATCACTGTTAAAATCGTTAATACCTAAGTACTCCATGGTAATTTAATGCACTTAATTTTCCGACGTTGACATCGATATTAGTTATCGATTATTTAGTATGTATTCGTATTCAATCTACATATAGTATATAATGAAATCGGAGTGTCTGTTTGTCTGTCTCTTTCCGCTAATATCCGAAATGGTTGAACCGATTTAAATGGAACTTTGCAAACTTGAAAACGAGGTATTCAAGAAGCTATACGTACAAACGAGGATACATAGGCTACTTTTTATCCCGAAAACAGGCACGGTTCCTCTAGAATGATTATATCTCTTAGTAAGACGGCTGAACGGATAGTGATGAAATTTTATATAAAGGCGTCTTCTAAGGCTTAGAATAATACACAGTATAAATTCTATAGCAGAAAAACACACGGATCCTGTGGGATAGCTATTCTTGACGTTAAAATGGCTAAATGGATTTTGATGCAATTTTGTATAGAGATTTCTTAGATAATTAAGTTTCAGAATGTTTCAGAAAGTCTTATGTCCCATTAGCGGTCCCAGTAAAACTGTGTATTCCACGCGGGCGAAGCTGCGGGCGGAAAGCTAGTATTGAAATAAATTAAATCATAATTGTTTAGTAAACGAATGTAACTCTAAGGCTTTGACAGGCACCTATTTAGCTTTGAGAGAACTCGAAATATTTGAACAATTTAGCAAGCTTTGCCGTTACCCATCGCTATTTCTGCCTTCAATGAAATTGGGCCCGCAGCCCTTTACAAAATTTAACCACTACACTTCAGTTTGTAGTCATGAACTGACTTGTGATTTATTAATGTTGATAATTAAATTTTATATCTGTAAATTTAGGTAAGAAAAATAACAACTACTAACAGCGACCCGCGCCGGCTTTGCACGGGTCCTACAGTCGAACGACTTACTGTAGAGGTATGACTACATGCGGCCTTGCGGACGACCGGCCTGGGCGCGGGCGGCACGGAGGCAGAATTAATATAGCGCGCAAAATCTCATATTTTTGGGTTCAGAAACACTCTTATAAAAACTAAACGAGAGGTTCTAAAGGTTTGGCATAAAAACAATTAAAATATAGATGAAATGTAGAAAGCTATGACCATATTTGATTTGTTAGAAATTCGTATATATCACCCAAAGACTCTTTAACTGGAGGTTTTGTCGCGTATCTTGCAAGCTATTCAATTTATTATTGAGAGTTTATTTTATTGGGTATATAGGCCTATAGTGTTGTGGGCTCTCCGTTAGACATATTTAAATGGAACAATTCCTCCATACGTCACTTCCATATCCAGAATAGCTCTCAAGAAACTCGTTTTTTTTTCGAGTTGATCGACAAACATAGTTCAAATTTAAATAATTTTTACGAAGTATTTGTAAATTGTATACACAATAATTTTTTTAGCGAAACCTCAAAATGCCTACAGTGTTCTGAGATTAGCCTATACAGACAGACAGAAAAACGTAATTCATAACACGTGCCCTTGTGATGTACCCATGTACCCTCAATGAAATTAATGTCAGCTATTTTTTTTTGGGACAAAAACAGTGATACGTTACAATATAGCATCGATCTATTACGTACGTATTGGAGACAAGTGAAAAAATAGTGTATCACTGGAGCACAGTTTGATTCTGCGCTCTTCTGGAATGAGAACTACTTTAGGTGAAATATTCTAATTTCCTTGTTTGATTTACGGTTTTCGAGTTCGGTTTGAATTTGGTTGGAAACAAGCTTCTGAATTGTAATTAGATATGTACATTTCATTTATACGTACTTACATCTCATTATTTACTATTTGACTTTTAAGTTATATTGCCGATATTTAGACGCATAAATCGTCAGCGCCCGCCTCTTCCTTTTCGTGAAATATCAATGAAAACGATGAATAAATACCGAAATTCATGAATTTTCTATGGGCCCTGCTCAGGATGAGCATCAGTCAGACTACTGCAGTGCTGGCTCAGACCTACCACCACTAATACCAACCACCACTGCCACTACTAGTCAGACTACAACAATGGCCCCAGATGTCTAATTATGACCAGATTTTCCACGTATAGTTTCAGTATTGCTTCGACATTTTCAATTCTTGGGAAAAACGAGCCTTTTTAAAATAAAATGCGTAGTTATTTCTAATCAAGCATTTATGTTTTTCAAATAAAAAAGTACAATTTACTATTAATGCGAAATTTACTTGGGGATGATTTCAAAACTCAATAAGATTTTTGTCAAGTGTGATATGTCATCTACCAAATGAAAATACAAATATCATTTTGTATAATTTTTAAATGTATGGTTTAAAAGATATTAAAAAAATATACGAAAATCAAGCTTTCTCCCGCTTATCTCCGAAACTACTTTTAAATTTTGATGTAGTATGGTATATAGGCCTCATTCATATTAGTTTTATTACAGGAATTACATATTATATTACAGGAATACAGGATTACAGGAAAATGAAACGAATGTTTTTAGTCTTTAAATCCCCAGTTGTATAATATGCAGCTTATAAATTGTTTAATTTTGTTAAATTTTAGAAAATCTGGTAGGTCTTTAGGCATTTGTGATTAATCGCTTTGTTAATTTTAACTAGCACATTTCGCTTGACAATTAACAATTTACACGAGAAAGATAATCGAAAACGTTACGTACAATAATTACTGAAGTCAGTCTATTTTCTGCTTCGCCGGCAACATTAAGCAGTGATTGTTTGGATTATTCGTGCTTTCCTATCTTCAGAGTATTTTGCGTCTCTAATTGAATATCTCCAACCAGACAAGTTGTACTGGGAGAGCTTTCTATGAATATATAATTGAAAAGTCGTTTATTGATGCATTTGCCCAATAAATTAATTGATATGGTCTGTTGACGTTTATTTGTTGTTATTTTGTTTAATGGGAAGGCGCTCCCAATTTTGACTCATTTGTTGAAATTTTTTTTTCAAATAATTCACATTATTACGAGTGACATTAGAATCATGCTTTAGTTTCTTTTCATAGTGTTGAATATTC
This sequence comes from Luffia ferchaultella, assembly GCA_949709985.1. Taxonomy (NCBI): domain Eukaryota; kingdom Metazoa; phylum Arthropoda; class Insecta; order Lepidoptera; family Psychidae; genus Luffia; species Luffia ferchaultella. The sequence goes on along the minus strand of OX453240.1, from coordinate 16,018,317 downwards.
CAAGAATATGTATAACATTATTAAATTATTCTTCTTACACTGTGGATATATATTTATGTTTACTTGCCCTCTATTTGCAAGAATGTATGGCTTAAGCGGTACAAATTGATGACGTAAATAAAACCTTTTTTTCATTCGTTCCCCTTCTATATATCTTTGCTACTTTTGGACCTTACGATCTTCATCTGCATGCATAATATGGAACTCTGAGAATATCTTCCTCGGCGAATATAAAGTTACGACACTAAAGCAGGGTAACATTGCCTTAAAGTCTGATTGAACGCCTTCGAAGGAGGAGGCTTCCATCCTTTAGAATAATCCCTTAGTAATAGTGACTTGAGCGTGCCTTAAATCTTTTACTAATATATTTATTTGCGTGAATGGACGGATGAAATTGCAGCTTATTTTCCCCAAATTACACTTTATGGAAACCTGCAAAATCACAGTTAACGAAGTTAATTATCAACCTCACGACTCACAGGGTGAATGGTCGAGGTTCTAGGGTGGAGGCTTGGGTGTAGGGGATATGGCTTTGAAAATAAAGTTAATACATTAAATTTGTTAAATATATGGGACTTCCACACAGCGTCATCTAGTCCCAAAGTAAGCAAGTATTATGCTTGTGTTATGGGTTACTAGACAACTTATATACATACTTAAATATTCTTTTTTTTTAAATATATACCTACATATATAAATATTTTTGCAAAGACACCACATACATATAACAACCAAGACCCGGTACCAGTATCGATATTCATCATATAAATACTGACCCGACCTGGGATTCGAACCCGGGACCTCCAGCTTCGTAGGCAGGGTCGCTACCCACTATGCTGAGCAATCGTCTATTATATTATAAAAGTATTATAACATTGATAATAACGACTTTGCAAAATACTTGTGTTAGTTTTGCCTTTCGAGTTAAAATTAATCGACTACGTACGTATGACATCATCGGCATCTGAATATAATTTAAGATTAAAATTTGCAAAGTAAACTGTTGAACTTGTGTTTGAACTATATTATCTTAATCATTAATCTATTTTGTATTGTAACAGTCACTATTGTACGTTTCTGTTGTATTTTGTACAATTTTTTTTTCATTGCAGGTAAATTACTTAAAAAAAGAATAAATAAAAATTATTGAAACTGACTTATATTATTCAAAATACTGTGTACTGTACAGCATCGTCATACTCCTAATGTTAAAGAAAGGCGTCAGAAACCTTCACCTGGAGGATCGATTGAGGATGCGGATATGAACTACGTAGTAAAAAAAAAGACTAACTTAATTGATAATATAATGTTCAAAAATACAGGCAGCTCAAATTAAAATATCAAGTTTAATTTACAGACTCGTAATAATCAATTTGTTCCTTTTTAAATCCCCTTAACAAGGCGCTTTGTTTGAGAATACCCTTTTGTAAGACTTGAATGTCACTTCGATGATAACTCAAAGCCAGACTCAGAAGGAAGTTAACTTTAAGCTTCTTGAGCCGAGAAAGTTTTTAATCATGTTGATTTTGTTCCTGAAAAGGCATCAATAGGCCCCGAGGACTTTATTACAAGTTTGTATTTTTTTTTGTTCTCCTTATTCATCGTACAAGTACCTGCAAAATATTTTGACAAACGAATACCTAACACATTTTTGTATTTTTAGGACAAGATTTAGAGTCGCATTGAAGACTAAAAATACTATATGTGATGCGAGTTTGTGGAAATAAATCGGATTATATCTTAAAATTACTACTATTTTTAAGTTATTTCTCAGTTAAGCATATTCTACCTACTGTATTTGATTCGAGTAACGACAAATTAATAGTAAATAATATTGCTCGATACATATTGTATTTAGCTTTATATAGTGCTTAAAATTTTACATGAGATGCACATAAAATGTTTTAACATTATCAGACCATTCCGGCCAAATGTCGACTAGAACTTAACGTGTGAAGCGCAGCAGAAAATTCATAAATCACAAAGTTTAGGAAGCGACGACTTAAGAAGAACTGGAGTTTGAAACAAAGTCCCCTGCTTAGAGAGAAACAAAAAGAAAGAAATTTAATATTTTCTGCCCATGAAGTGAGGTGAACTTCAGGTATATCTCCTTTAATACTTTTATATTTTTTCGATAAATATTTTCGAACCATGAAATAAAATGTAAACTTTGTTAGTGCGTCCATGAAGTCAGGATAAGAGGTCTCGAGGATTCATGACGCAAAAAATAACCATGTATTTTGACAGTGACAGTTTGTACAATCGTGTTTTCATTAGCATTTACTCTTTCCACTGTAGAAAATAAGTCATTATGGAATATTTCTATGGTACGTCATCTACATAGTCCAGGACGGTTTCTTCCAGGTGAAATATGAAATTATGAAGTAATTTTTATTTTTCAAGTTTCTGTGGCCATTATTCTCGTGTTTTCGGTATGGGCATTGGTCAGTTTATCTTTCATACTCTCGTAGTTCCTGCTGTAGAAATACAAAAGTTAAATGAAAGTGTTAAAAAAATCGATGGAGTGGATGTGTCAACCGTAAAAAAATGCCGGCGTTTCCTCTTGCTCCCACTACGCTCTCCCCTGGGTGCTCACACACTTAAATGACTTATTACAAACTCTGAAGTCATTTTGAATTTAATCACTTCATATCAGTACATTCAAAAGAAGTCTTTTTGACAGTGACCTATATGGTGAGTTCAGAAAAGAAATAATATTAAAAAAATGCATTCACTGTCAATGTTATTTAGTACACAATAAAATAAAAAAAAAACAGAAATTACCGCATGTACACCACTCATGACAACAAAACAGTGGTTCAGTGAAGTGCCAGTAAGAAGAAATATATATAAAAAATAAAATATAAAAACTTCATTTAAAAAAAAATACTCAGAGAATAATACAGTAACTACCCACATAATTATGTGAACACTACTGTTAAGAAAAGAAAAAATTAAATACGATGAAAAATACGTTATGTAAAAAAATAATCCACCCACCTAATACAATCGAAATGTTATATTCCCCCAATTTTCATGCTTATCCACCAAGAGACGGTGCAGTTACTTTGTATCCATATAACAACTTGGTCCATTTTGAGGTGGTCTTTCGCATTACATACGTGTCTCATCAGAACAGATTCTTTTTGCAGATATGTACATGACTTGCCCGTGGTACTACTAGCGTTGGGATTTTTTTGCCCGTGGACCTACTATGGTTGTACATTGGGACATTTTTTACTTGCCCGGGTACTCTTGAGTTAGTTGAAAATTGATACATGAAACTGATCCTATGGCCGCGGGACATACTATAAATGTAATGTTATGTTGTGATGATGTACCTATCTTACCCTAATAGATGATGACGGTTATAATTTTCAACTAATTTAATACTGTAAGGGCACCAGAAAGTGCTGCAATAAATATATTTCTCTAAAACTGCTCCGCAAATTTTGATGTGGTTCTTGCTTTACATATGTATCACCTTAGAGCGAATTCCTATGCATCTGTTACGGTTGCAAACCACCAGAGGGCACTGCAATATATTGGTCCCTGTAACTGATCTTTAAAAAGTGATAAATAAATAAAAATTCTTACTTATAATTAAACATTTTAAAAAGTAACGTAGAACAAAAACACTAATTAAAAGACATTAAAACAGGGGCCTATAAAGATTTTGAATTTTCTAGAAAGTTCCACACTATCCTAATACTTCGCATCCTTTTAACGATCCGCATAGTCCACGCAGGTGAAACCGCGGCAGGCGGAAAATTAAATTCTAGAATAAAAATAAAACCTCGGATCGCACCTATGTATTTTCTCATATGAAAATTTTAATTAAGCCTTATTTATGTTTTAAACTAGCCGTTTTAAGTATAATTTATTACATAATCATGAATTTATACATGAAAAGAGAATGCATGAATCGTACTAAACATTCAACTTGATGTTCCCTCCAAACATTTAATGTAACTCGATGCTACCTCCGTATTTGCATAGGTAAGTGCTTAGTAACTCGAAGCCCCGTAGTCGAGGCACAGAATGCCGAGGTGTGTGTGTCTTTCAAACCTCGTATCGGAAACTTTACACAGTAAGCGTTCATAAATCAAGCAGCGCATCTTATGAAGCACAATTTTCATGAAAGTGTAAGTTATGTAAACGTTTATGGTAGGTAGGTTTTGAATTGAAATATAGTATCTACTATTTATAGGTTTCCGTACCTCGGAACATGGCATCGCTCCTTTGTCCGTCAGTAGGTATGGATGTCAAATGCTATATTTCTCTCAAATATATAAAATTACCTGGAGACTGTACTAAAATTACAAAAATGAAGAACAAATTGTTTGAATAATAATTAACATAAAAACGAAATTGTTTAAAGATAAAACAAAAGACCTGAATCCAAAATCACTTAACTGAGAAGAAAAAGTTATTAACTGAAAAGAGAAAAACTCTGGTTTGAATAACAAATTCACCGTGCAATTTTTTGTCCGGTACCTGCTTAAGCAGATATTAAAATAAACTATCATATAAATGTGACTTGAATGGTATATATTGTTTTAATTTAACTAAAGACAATAATCTAAACAAAGTAACGTCATCTGATTTTGGAGTGATGTGCTTAGGCTAGTTTATACGGATACCCTTTAACATGTTTTACAAAATTAAAGTCAGTCTGTTCGAAACCATTTGAAGCTAACTGTTCCATTTTATTGGTATAAGGTATTGCAGGCGGGCACAAAAAAAACTTCAAAACATATTTTCAAATATATTTATTTTCACATAAAGATGGGCACCACTCATTCTTTGTTGGTGGTTTGTTTCTCCCCGCCAAACAAGATTGGGCTCCAAAGCAACGTATATTTGTAGTGGTAAAAATAAAGGTAGTATAAAATTTAAATCGAGCTGATCACAGTCAGGGTAAATCGCTAGTCTTTTAATGTCTTGTACTTAGGTGCGTTTTTTAAAGTACCTAAGTCAATCAAGATGTCAAATTTTGCAGTAGAAACTCTAAGGATCTGGTTGTGTGGCGGTAGAATAAATCTTGCTTTGTCCGAGCGCATTATGTATGCTGGCGACGACAGTCCCGGGCCGTCCGCCTTTGTTTCTCAATAAGGATATCACGACAGTCGCTAACTGCCTCCTATCGCAACTTTTTTTGTTTTCTCTGAACTGAATGTTTCATTTAGTGTTGTATATGTATGTTTTCCGATATATCCGTGACATGTATGGAGAATTTGTCTTTAGCAAACAAAAAACAATGACACGAGTCCCTGAAGACATCTATATCCGTACTATTATTGCTATCATTTAATTTTAGCGTTCCGTATCTCGAAAGGAAAAAAAAGGGATCCTTATAGGACCAATTTGTTGTCCGTTTGTCTGTCCGTCTTTCTGTCAAGACTCTTTATTTTGCATACGTGTGTGTTTGTGACTATTTAACTTTATAAAAATATTTGATAGATATCATTCAAACTTTTAAAAATATTCCTTATGTTTTTGGATGTTATACACACCATGTTTACGGTTGTAGGCAACCCGAGGGCGGTGCATTAGATAATTTCTCTAAAACCTTGGTCAATTTTAATGTAGTTTTTTGCATTACATAATCATCTCAGGATCGGTTTTTAGACAAATTTTGCTGTTATGGATTACAAGAGGCGCTGCAGTAGGTAACGTTTTATTACTTTGAAGCAGATTCTTTGGCAGGTTATTGGCCTCTAGAGGGTGCTGCAATACGTTGTTCTGAAATAATCAGATTTTGACTCTATTTTTATATATCTACTTAAGAGCATGTTATCAGGTAGGTTTAGGGGTTATGGATCACCAAGAGGGTGCCACAGTAGGTCTGTTTCAATGTAATGTAATGTTAATGTAGCTAATTTGGTTTTAATAGTTTTTTTTTGCTTACATATTATCTGAGAGCAGGTTTTAGATAAGTTTTGCGATTCTCGACCACCGGCAAATTCGATTTTAATGTTGTTTTTTGTGTTACATGGGCAACGCCTATGTTGTTGAACTATAGGTCCTAAGAACGGCACGAAAATTGCAATTAATAACACAGAATACTAGAATTGAGAACACTAAAACCAAGCAGTAGGTTATTAGATGAGTTTCTCCAAAATAAACTTTGTGGTTATGAACCACCAAAGGGCCCTGCAGTAGATTTGTTTCTTTTAAAACGGCTAAGCCGATTTGTATTATTTGATTACGGTTTTCCGTGTTAAATAAGTATCACCTAAAAGCAAGTTTTTAAATAAGTTTAATGGATATGAACTAACAGCGATCGTTACAGTTGATGTGTCAAAACGCCTAAGCCGATTTCGATCAGTTTTTCTTGCATTACATAGGTATCATCTCGGAGTTAGTTCTTAGATGGGTTGAATGGTCATAGTCCACCAGGGAGCGCTGCAGTAAATGTGTTTTTTAAAACCTTCTATGTTTTTAGATTAGTTTGCATTTATAAGCCGCCAGAGGGCGATGCAGTAATGTTTTTTTTAAACGGTTTTTCATCATCGACAGCCTATATTTGGGCGCAGTCCTACTAATTTTTAAAAAGTAAAATGCATAAATGTTCAAATAACACTACAATAAATGTTTAAAAATATGTAGAAAGTGAGCCCTAGAGTTTTTGAAATTAATAAAATTCAAATAATTAATTAAAAAATTAAAAAAATATATTAATAAAACACGAGGACTTGAAAAAATATTATTAAATAGTAATAAAAATAATACTTGGTGTACTTACTGTAGTAAAAAGGTTACCTGTTTAGCACACTTGATTAAACACTATCAAGCAAAAGCGTTCTATTTATTAATTTATTGATGCGTAGGTATCTAGTTTTCGGGGCTCAGAAGTCGGGATCCAACTCTATTTCAAATTTGACCGTAACTGCTCGAGTTACGAGTAATTCAGTAGGGTACTAAGTCTGTGCTTATCTCGAGGCAATTATCTACGCCAGTATTTAGAGCCCCTCGCTACTATTTCAGAGGGTATCGCGCGTTCGCTGACACTAAATGAAGGTTCGCTCTGTGCAAGCCTTTTGCGTGTGATTTTTAGTTTTTTTACGATGCGATTCAAATTATAATCGCTCTTATTGTTATAGTACTTATAGGTGACTAGCTATTTTCTTCATTATTCATGTGTATTATGTATTTCTTGGGTTAGTTATAGGTTGTTAAATATATATATTTTTAATTGTTTTTAAATCTAATTGTAACAACCCGATTATTTCCCTATATTAGGTAGCATATTAAGAAAAGTTTACAATTTTATCAATTCGAATTTCCAAATAACGACAAGCTTTAAAATTTTTTTTGCTATCAAATTAAGTTTACTTATTTCGAGGAATTTCAAATACTAAATTTTTGAAGTACAATATTATTTTATGCAAGGTATCGTGTAAGGTAAAATGTACGTAATATAATTTCAGATTCATTAGTCTTAATAACTGCTCTTCATTTGTTTATAAATATTTATAAACATCGTTGTTTTCATGTATTTCAAATAAATACAGGAAGAAATAGGTGCTTATACATGTTTTTGTGACATATATGGACAGTTTTCTCGGATGGACATTTAAGTAGGTATTAACTGTGGTGTCGATGGTTAGGTTAAGAGTAGTGACAAGAGCCCGCGGCGATATTGGTGGGGCGCGTGACACGCGACATTGATGGACGAGCGAGCCGAACGTGAAAACTAGACTTATTGGCGACAATTTTTCAACGTCACTACGGATGCATGCCTAATACACACCCTTTTCTCATTTAACTTTATTTTAGCGCCATTCATTAACATTGTTGGAACGGTCGGTGTAACTCAGTCATTGTAAGTGGGTAAATTCTATCTGTACTGCTATATAAAGTTATGATTCTTTCTTCTTTTTTAACCGAATGCGGAAGGTAATGTTTTTCGAGATATGTACGTATGATATGTAATTTTTATTTCGGAATAATAAAACACGGTTCCTCTGGCATAACTATTCTTCATGCTAAAACGGCTGAGCGAAAAAATGGCTAAACGTCTATGGTGACATTTGGTATAGAGATTTCTTAGGTAGTTAAGGTTCAGAATTTTCTGTGTCCTGGAGCGTCGTTTTTATTTAGCGCGTACGTAAGTATACACTTATAGAATATACCTATTTTTGTTTATACATTTTATTTGGAACATCTGTTATTTCTTGTTTACTTTGATTACATATGTTGTAGTATAGATAACAAATTTATACATAGCAGCTATAATTAACCTATATCAGATTTTCCTGTTTAGATAAACAAAATCTGGTTGGTGGATATGTGATTAAATGGATTAATAAGTTAGTGTACGCATCCTCAAGCACGCGACAGTTTTAATAGTATGAACATAAATAAGAACTCATCATCTTTTTGCGTGATAACTTTTCGTAAGCTCGTCTGTATATCTAGGAATATTTGATGGTAGATTGTTGACATCAAAAGCGTAAATTAATGTCGTTGGCAAAAGCCCAGAGCGAGTGCGACATAACGTAGTTCGCCGGCAAGCCACGCATACCTAAATTGGAAGGCCGTGGTGCGGGATCGAGGGTCAGTAATTAAACTGTAAATTATCGCTAAGTGCGGACCCGGACTGAAGGTCGTATCGGCACACTTTCCCGAGAATACTAATGAACCCCAACCAAAATTCCCGATGTAAGAGATAACCATAAAGTAGAAGTGATGTGATATCGTACTTTGGATATATCTTCTTTCGTTTGCTGTCATCATTATGAAGCAGTAATCCTAAATATTCAGATTTTTTTCTCTATTAAAACATCCAGTACTGTGATAAAAAGTTATATCAGTTATATCATAAATATCAAGTAACTCGACGTGTTTTCATTTACCACGCTAGAATTGTTTTTGACGCGAGCTCTTTGAAATATTCCTATCGTTAGTTTTTCCATAACAAATTTTGCTTTTGCACTGCCAGGAACCAATAAGCTGACACACGTTCTTACGCAATATTTGGCAATAACAGTCTTTCATCCTTCCATGAAATCGTATTGTAGAAAGATTTGAGGAATATAAAGGGGAGTATTCATCATTTTATAGCGGTGCGGTATATTACATAAAACGTCTCGTTGCTCAGATGAAAAATGTGGTCAGGCATATAAATGTGCTTAACTTAGAAGGACACAGTCGCTTAGACATGTGGTATTTTTTTTGGTTAATGATAAGTGTACATAATTTAAGTAATTTCTGTTTGTTTTGTCCGTGCTTATTCACGATCGTTTTCACACGTTCTTATCGTAAGTAATCTACTTCTCGTTGCTCGTGATCAGTTTTTTCAATTATGGTTGCATTTCGTTTTAACAGAGCAGATATTGAAGTTCATTTCTGTTAGATCATGTGACACCCACATTTCGAGTTATTTTTATACATACCTTTGCAAATTATGTAACACAGTTTTGTGATCAATACCCATTTCCTCAGCAATATTGCAACTACTGATGCGTGGATCTTGTTCCAATTTTTCACAAAAGGCATTGAATTTATTGTTTACAACTACCAGAGCGAGCTGCATTTCTGTTACCGCATTAGATTTATAAACGGCACATAGTATTTTATTTGCCGCTTCTGTCGCATCTATATCTTTTTTGTAATAAAATTTCAAATTTCTTCGTCGCATTCATTTTCATGCATTAAAAGACAATGTAGAGATGGCGAAAACTTTCTTTCTTTTTATTTTGATTGTTTTTATAGACTGCCAACTTTCTGTAGCTATGGCGAAAAACTAGCCAGGTAGGTACAAATAGTAAAACCAAAGAGTTTTGATTATTACTTCATATGTTCAATACACGAAAAGACTTTCTCCCCGACTTATTTCATACAATACTAACACATTAATTATCTAAAGAAAATAATGTACATTATAGGTGGAAGAATACATTCCGTTTTTCTGGACAGAGCTAGGGGCCCACCCTGCCGCGCATCGTCGGGCAGTAATTGATTCGGCAGCAAGTAAGTGAACTAGGGCGGCTACATTTAAAGAATGCCACCTTGCTAGAAGCGATCGCCGTTATTCAGTTTGGGGGAGTGTCGAACGATTACCACAACATTATGTAAATACAGCTAACCCACCACCCGTCTCATCCATATTTATGTCCTAGACGAAGACTTAACGTTTTCAACTGGTACTCTTTGACCTCAACAGTATTCTTAGTGAAACAGTGTGCTCTGAATTGAATTTCGGGCTTTCTTGCTTAAGCCAGACGTCGCACGATGGATTTGTGAAATTCTTTACAATTACCTTGTACATAAGACTTGTGAACAAACATTGTATGCATTAATTTCAATGTATGCCGTAACGGATGGTCAGAAACTAAAAAATATTTATAGATTCACACGTGTTTCAGTATTATTGACTGCCCGATTGGTCTACTGATCGCAGGTCGCGGATTCGGTCCCTACCTGGGACAATTATTTGTGTATATGAATATGTCTATTTGTTTCGTCTCTGGATGTAAAATATTTACATAATTTGTGTGTGTTCTAAAGATATGTAAGTCTGTGTATCAATCAGTTGTCTGATATATCTATTAGTACAGGTTTTGCCTAGGGATTTACGAGTGAGTATATGAACTAGATTGCCGTGTGTGAGATGTCTCAGATAATGGGCATTATTATTATTTTCATTTCCATATTCTTGTTACTTTGAAGTAAATCAACCTTCTTTTAAATGGTTTTCAACGATAATAAAAACATAATTTACTGTAGCAGTCGATGGTGATCAACCGTCTCAAGTTCGTCTCAAATCTAAAAAGACACTAATGTAATACCTACGCAAAGTTTCAGCTACATAAGTAAAAAGGAACAAAAGATGTTACACAGTGACGATCAAATAGACATCTGCACATTTTCAGTGAGGCTAGTTTTACCATTTTCGTCAGAAAACGTGAAGCCGACGGAACATAAATTATTCCCACATTTATCTAAAAATAAACGATAAGTGCAAAAAGTATAAGGAACTACTTTCCCAACTTTTGAGAGCTATTCTATATTTTTTATTGTTATAACCGTAGCGATTGTTTTCGACTCTGTATTACTAAAATTGAGAGAACCTATGTGTATTCCACAAAAGTTGTTCTAGAACCTGTCAGACGTAGTCGTCGATAGAAACCAATGCCGTACAAAAAGTAAGCATTAATTTTTTATTCGCACAGTTTTCATTTGTGGAACAGAAAAGTACTGCTTTGAATAAATTATATGGATTTTATTAAAATTCCTTGGGTTTGTACCGTCGTCGTCGGTTGGGCTTGCGTGGGCGTAACTCCTTTGTTCTGCTGGTATGCAAGGTTAAAGCCTCCTAAATTCTCACGCTATTTTTAGAATAGAATCCTTTAATGCCTTGTTTATAAGGGATAGTTGTTGTGTTGGTTTAGCGTATGAAGAGGTTCATACAGATAAATTTAAAAAAAAATCGCACTGTGGTATTATCATGTGAAAAATAAGATATGGATATAGTTCTTCTAATAATTATGTGCCCAAAATAATTGTGAAAATGATGTAGTGTATACTAAAAATGTATTCATTGAACTCTCAAGTGTCGGAAATATTGCGAATTCAATTTTCCGCTCAGGCGGATTCTGCACTGCAGGCGGATGCTGTGCCTGTGTTTTGTTTTTCATTTGATAGTTTCCCGTGATGCGTTTAATAACGTTCGAAAATCGCATACGAAACAATAAAATGAAGTAAGCGTTTATAACTATGTAGGTACTAATTAGTTTTTCTAACATTGACAATGTTAAACTTTCTAAGGAAATATTGTATAGTTTTGGTCTATCATGAAAATTTTAATAGACTACATTCGCAACGTTTTCTGAGTATGCTAGAATATGCACATCAACTTTTTTTTCACCTTCGACCATTATAATGAGTTATTTTTTACTGACTAATCCATGTACTGATGATTGAAAAAAAATATTACATGATTTAAAAAATTTAATTCGTCGTCGAGTACATTTACAAATTTAAATAAAAAACTCGATATATCTTTAGTAGCCTGTGAATTTCAAAGGAAATTAATGAAACGACAAATTTAATTAAAGAAATAATTCAACAATATCGATGTGGCGTCGCGACGTCGGTCGATTGAAGTTTAATATAACACAGTTAAGAAACGAAATTGCAATTCATTATTTTGTATTTTCTCTTCTGTGACGCACGGTTCTCTGAAATGAAGCCCCGCTCGTTCTCCGATAAATGAAAATATGGTGAAAATCAATTGAGCCTTCACAAGTGACGTTCACAAATTATGTTTACTTACTTGAAAAAATACGCTCTTCACAAAGTCAGAACATCTGTCAAGTCATACTTGTTATTTGTACTGTAATTGGCATCAAGGAGTATTGGTGACATTGGCCAATTTTATACTGAATTGGCATAACGAAGGAATACTGTTTATAAATTGAATTTATTACCTGTCGACGCTCGCACGTCCGACGATAGTACCTACTTTGGAACTCGTGCAAAATGTTCTGGCGACGTAAAAATTTCAAAGTTAAATATTTAACGAAACTCTTCGTAATTTTCCGTTTGTTTTATTTTCAACACGGACCGAAAATGCCGCTATTTTTCAGTTTCATATTAGAAATAAAAAATAAAAAACTAGATATGTTTTTTTTTCGTATTTTAATAATTCTGTACGACACAAATGCATTTTTTGGAAAACCACACATGGGAAATTAAACGTTTAATCATTTATGAAAAAGGCATTCGTTATTTACACTTTCATCAACCAGCCCCATCTAGTCCCAAACTAAGTAAAGTTTGTATGATGGGTACCAGACAACTGATATACATACTTAAATATTGATTATTATATATAGTTACATATATAGACGCGGATATGTTCATGCATACAAATATTTGTCCCGGGTGGGACTCGAACTCTGGCTCTGCAGTTAGGGTCTCTAACCACTCGGTCAATCAGTAAGTCGAACTTACAATTTGCTAAAATAATTTTGATTCGACATTTTTGGGGTTTTGTACTAAAAAACCAGTTACAACCTCACTTGTGCAGCGCCTATAGTTCAATGACCATCAGGACGTTTCACATTTTAATGCTTTTTGCCTGTGAACTATTCGAATTACGATGTTAAAGATAAATCGTCGTATGGATGTAGTTTTAAGTGGCTAGTTGTTTACTAAAAAAATTTGTAATGCAAGTCGTCACAAAAACCAGCAATAAACCTTCATCTACCAACGAACATATGCTCATGCTTAAAGAAAATAATGAAACCTATGACCTTGTAAATAACGTTTTTGAAGATCATGATAAACTTGAGGTTGCTAATTTGTTTTCCAGCAGACATTAAAAAATAACGTATTTAACAAACTTAATCATGAATGTTTCCAATACAAATTAAAACTTGTAATACAACTTTTTTCCTGCGATTTTAACATCTTTCAAATTAGTATTATACATAGAGTAAATAAATTTGACAGCGGCGTTTGGTTTTAATAGCGTCAAAAATGTCAATTCACAGTACTGAAACTGTCAAACGCAATTTCGCGAAGGTGACGGCTGACGTGAGGGGACCTTGCGGACTGAAATCGGACTGATACTCGCTAAGCATACTCATCATCATCATCATCAGCCCATTTTTACCCCACTACAGGGGCTTAGACCTCCCACAGGGTAAGGGGGCTTAGAGCTTAAGTCCACCACGCTGCTCCACTGCGGGTTGGGAACTGTAACGACCACCATCTATTGATAGCGTCCGGGACCGACTGCTTAGCGTGCCCTCCGAAGCACGGTGTCAGTGATATTGTGTACTTAAGTCAGAAAAACTCATTGGTACACGCCCGGATTCGAACCATGGCCCTATGGGGCCTTATAAATTTGAGACAGGTTCGTTGCGCTCTGGGCTATCACGACATCATACTCGGGACTCGCCATCTCGCTAAACGGGTACACGAGCTAGCTAACACGAGTGGTTAGACGGTAAGCGCAGAAGAGGGCTTCTAGTCAATCCGTACTTTTATAGTATTATTTCGATAATTTGTACTATAAAAAGAATTGCCATGGCAAGGTGACGTTTAGCTGAAACTTGTACCTGTTCAGTCTAGATTTTAAAATGGTATCGCCTTACGATTAGTCGCTTTGGATAAAAAAAATATTATAATATTATATATCCAAGGAACGTTTTATTACTTATACACATGCACTTAATTGGGGCAAGCATACCGGCATTTGTTGACGTTTTATGCATTTGAAACAAGTGTTTAGATTTTGTTGTTCTTATTGGTACAGAAAACTTATCCTTCTCGACAAGATCAGGGCATGACAAGATCATGTATCGGTTGAAGCAGAGATTAGAAGAATAAGTGCATCAACAAACTCTGCAATCAACAAGTGACACTAATTCGCATTTTTCCAACAGTTGGGGATATGTATGACCTAGGATTTGTTCGCACAAACATAGCTAGATCGATAAACCATGAAATTTTAAAACCAAAATATAAACAATTTCGTGTAACAAAGAACATATTTTTCATGAATTTAACGACAATTCTAAATGATAAATTTATTTTGTATGGAAAACTGGTATCGTTTAACCTCAATACTATTTCAAAATTGAGAAAAAAAAAACAAAGGTAAATTGATAATTGTATCGGGAAAATTATTGATTAGGTTTGATAATTAGATTTGCTTTGAATATCTGTCTGGAAACCGAACAACAAAATATCGAGATTTGTAGGTCTGGAATACAATAAGAGGTGGAGATTTTAATGACATTCCAAAAAATCTTAAGTAGAAACTATCTGGTATTTATTAAGATAAAGTTTCGTGTGAGCTTGTTCAATATCCAAGCTTTATTTTCGTTTTTTGGGACAGTCTATATGTAAATTTAATCACATAAACTTAAAAAAAATTTTATCCAAATAAGAAATTCAACGAAATGCCCAATATTAGAAACAATATTTTGTAATTATTGCCTGTAGCATAAAGTACCTTAAATAATAACACTTTACAAGAAATCTAAACTTATCTATTTATGGAAAAGTTAGATCTATTTTCTCCAAGAACAAAAATATTTCCATCTGTTACGTGTTCTTTGTATCAGAACACGACTAACCTGTACCCAATTAAAATGCGATTCTGGAAAAGTTCAATCATGCTAGTTTTAAATATATATATTTGTTGATGTTATAAATACCACCGGGAAATTAAGTTCAGTAGAATCAGAGTAGAAATGTAGATTAAACAAATATTTATCATTTTAAGGGAATTAAAAGGATTTTAGTAAGTTAGAACTTAGAACGATTCTTGACTCGTATAGTGATGATGTTGTTCTAATGTTTTGTTTATCTCATGACACGCCGCCGCGCGCCGGTGAGGTGTGCCTCCGCCGTCACCTGTCGCGGTTCACGGAGTTGGGTTGACGTGTGTTTAACATGCTCGCTTGTCGCGTGTCAGAGATAAGCTGCGAGCGTGAAAGCACCTTTCTTGGACTTCTATTACCCACGTTCCATCAACTGTTTATTTTGAAAGAACATAGCATGCAAGTTTTCAAAGAAAATAAAATAAAAACTATAGTATTTATTCAGAAAAAGCATCACAAACTGTTTTCTCATATGTAATTATGTAAGATTAACTTAAAAAAAAAAAACCGGCCAAAATGTGAGTCGGACACGAAGTCGACACAAGAAGGGTTACTTACCACCGTGCAATATTAACAAAAAAAACATCTTTCTTGCAAGGAGACCTCTTTAATTTGTAACTTAAATTTATTTTTATTATTGGTTGTTATAGGACCATAATAGTAGGTACACACTTTGTGAACTAGTAGAAGCAACGATCTCACAATCACGATCACCAAAAAACACATTTTTTGTTTGTGGATCCCTTTTAATTTTTAACTTTATATTATTTTTATTATTTGTTTTCATAGACGTTATGGTAATACGCACTGTGAAAATAAAAACGTGAAAGTAAAATTTCAAATACCTACACCTATTACGGTTCAGACAATACAGCTCTGTGACGGACGGACCGACAGCGTAGCTTTAATAATAGGGTTGGTACCCTTCGGGTACGGAACCCTGAAAAGAGAGTTTCCCAATTTGAGGCTTATTTTTGTTTGTTTTTCTTTTTAATGTATGTACAGCGATTAATCTGAAACTATGTCTGATGCGTACTTCTTGAGGAATTCAACAAAAACCAAAATTAAATAAAGGCGGTTTACACAAGCCATTGTTTATTGCGCACGTATTTTCTTTAATATACTTATACGTATATGCCCAGGGATTTGCAACTACGTAAACGGTATTACTGTCGGCAATAGAGGTGTTCGGGGGGTACAATAATTAAAATTAATCAAGAAAAACGATGAAAACAGAAAATAGTGAAATATAAAATTTGTTTATCGCAAATATTACCCCCTTCAAAAAATGGCAAACTATAAAATTATCAATTATAAGAGTACTCTCGTAGACTTCTATTGCTCATACCAATTATATCAATTAACTACCGACCCGCCCCGGCTTCGCACGGGTATAGCGGAGCATATATGCTGTATTGTTTTTTCTGTTGTAGTGTCGTATTAGCTTATTCCGTAGAATATGTGGATTATATGTTTAACTTACTAGGAGCATTTTTAATGTATTTTATTTTCAATTCTGAAACTATTTTTCTGGGTTTTCGTTGGAAGCTCCCAGTCGGCTTATTTTTTACGACGTCTTCAACAATAATCGCCATATTTCAACCAATTTACACAAAACATTAATAAATTATACACATAAACCTTTCTCTTGAACCACTCCGGCCATTGGTGACAACCATAAGAAAATCCGTTCAGTAATTTTTGAGTTTATCACGTTTAGACAGACCATAGAGTAAATAAATTTGACAGCAGCTTTTGGTTTTAATAGAGTCAGAAATGTGACTTCACAGTATCGAAACTGTCAAACGCAATTTCGCGGGGATGAGGACTGGTGCGCGGGACCTCGCGGACTGAAAGCAGACTAAAACTTGGCAAAGATACATCTGCTAACTATAAGAAAAGTGGTTAGACAGTAAGCGCAGAAGCGTACTTCTATACAGAATGAAGTTTTAACAACCATCCAAATTTTTATGTAATAATCTTTGGTAACAAACCAATGGCCGTGTTGTTTCTTTTCACTATCGTTCAATAGAAAAATATTGAGATATGTCTACACAAACCTTTCCCGAAAAAAACCAATATGTGTAGTCATCACTCGCCGCTCCGCCCCGGGCGCGCTACGTAGATATTGGATGTTATATCGTGTTCGCACGGCACTGTTCGAAGGTTATTTTTATTGGTTTCGAGTAATATCTTCAAGGACATGTCACGTTTTATTTACACTATGAAATTCGCGGGCGCCGCTTTCGATTCGCGAACTGAGCGACACGCACAAGAAGCATGTTTTCGCGACAGAGATCTTTTTGTGACTGAACTTGACTGAACGCCATAGCTGTTTTCGTTTGGTCGCGTGTCCCGCCCGAGACGTGATCGATAATTTAAGATCCACAGCGCACACTATGCACTTTAAAAAAGTGGTAGTTGTTCGATAGTTTGATTGAATACGGATCGGCAGCGGTTTTCGATAGTTCGATCGCTCGATTTTTAATCGTCAAATGCGCGCTATACCTCCATATTGATTTCCTGAATGATCAAACCATCGGCCAATTACAAAATCACTAGTGTGCTTAGTTTGCGTCATCTCGGTTCTCAAGGTAGCCGCGTCGTCGCAAAGAAGGCAACCAAACGTTATAAAATAACAGTGTAGATACAATAATTTATTGTGAAAATGTAACCTAGATTTTTTATTTACGTAATGAGGTCTATTGGTGATACCTAACATCTAGAATTTTTTGGATGGTTGTTAAGTAATCTTCCTGTATAGTCAATTCGTACTTTTATGAGACAGACGCGGTGGGGGACTTTATTTTATAATATGCCGTAATGTAGGTTCAAGCACAGGTACAAGCGACCTATTACCGATGACTGACCGATTGGTTGAATGGTTAAAGTCCCTAACTGCGGAGCCAAGGGTCGCGGGTTCTATTTCCGCCCGGAACCAACATTTGTGTGCATGAATATGTCTAATTGTTCCGTGTCTGCGTGTGAAATATCTATACACGCATATATTATAAAATATATTTATGTATGTATATCAGTTATCTGGTACCCATTATACAAGCATTGCTTAGTTTGGGACTAGATGGCACTGTGTGGGATGTCCCAGGTATTATTATTAGTTTTCTAAAGTGTTGGCTATTCGATGTCATTTTATATTGTTCTAATATATGTAATATAGATTGTTTAGCGTTGTAAAATATTTTTGTATTGACTGTTATTATAGTAACCGTTTAATAAGTGTGATTTGCATCGACTTCGTAAACTTTAATCCGTTTGTATTTGTACTTATAAAAAAATAATATAATGGGAATAAGCAATAGAAGTCTATATGATAATTCATAATTTTTTTGCTTGTAATTTAAATTTTTTTTTTGAAGTCGCTTATATGTTTTAATGTTCAATTATAAAAAAATGTGGGCAATAGCGTAGCAATTTATTTTCCAGTTCAGAACAGTTTCTTTATACCCAATTTCTTTTTATCGGGATTGAAAGATAGAGACAATACATGTTTTAATTAAAATGGGTCTAAATAAACGTTCTTGAATTGAACAGTTTTAGGTTGTGAGTAAGGTTAGCTTTCGAATTTAAGGTGTTTAGATCACAGATGTTGTCCAAAACGTATTTGCGTATTACAACAATGATAACAAAATATATAGATATATATCTACATCCCAATAAATGATGACCAGGAATAAAACCTATCTAGCTATAATTTTCGCTAAATCAGTATGGGTTTATTAAAGTTTCAAATTAATCTCCCCCCTCTCGTGACCTTATCTATTAAGTTTAACTGGTTTGTCGGACGGCACAAGTTTCTGTATTCCTGTAAGACGTACCCAACTTTAGTTAAACACATTGAAGATGCCAAGTAATAAATTGAACTTGATAAATCATTCACATAGTTGCCGGTAAATTTCACAATATTTATGTACTGTGTCTAGTAGACGAGATTAATAAATAATATGGTACGTGCTCACGTCGATATAAAATTATGAAATAAATCACGTCGGATAGACCATAACGCATAATTTATCATCAGCTCGACTATGTTTGCAAAAAATATGATGTGTTATAGGAAACCAATTTAACGGTTCAACTGGCAGCTTTGTCGCTCGCAAATCTGCATTATCGTTGAATTTCAGAATTTCTTATTCATTTAAATTTTCCCAACAGAACTCAGACTTTTCCTACTTAGAAATAACCCGTTATTATTTATTAAATAAAAAATATATATAATTGGAGGTAAATATTACAGTTTATAATAGCAATATATCCTTATTAAATAGACTTGAAAAACTTGTATAAAATATAATAAAATAAATTCACCTTGAAGTCTTTTAAAGGGCAATGTGTAGGTTTTTACAATAAGATCCCAGTTAACATTTAAGATGTACTCCTTAACAAGTTTAAAACTACAATAAAACGAAAGCTTTATGCAAAAGCTTATTTTTATTTTAAGTATCGGACTACTTACGTGATAAAAATCCATGGGCGTGAGCCGCTCGCCTATTAGTTTGTTTCAATTATATTTATATTTAAGCATTTATTGTTTTTTTTAAATCATTTTGTTAAAAAGAGCGTCCTTCAGTTTCTTCTGAGAGGAACCAGAACTTTTTGAATGCGCCTTTGTGGTGACGTTTTTCCACGAAGTAATAAATTCACTCTTACAAAACAATACTAGAGTTCGTACATTCCGAAATTCTGGTGCACTACTAAAAGTGCGCAATATATATATATTATGCATGATTTCATTTCTTTTATATTCAACATTGATGTATATTATTAAGTTAAAAAGCTATTACTGTCCAGAATGCGGCCGTGGAATTTTATTTAATAAAAATTATCGTAAAATGAAATTTACTTCAGAGAGATATTTATATCACCTAACAATTTGAAGTTCTGACATCGAAAACTTTCTTAATTGCAACGAAACATTTTATTAGAAACTGGTTCGTGAGCGCAGTGTCCGTAGATGTATGGAAATATTACTTTATACCGCACTTATTTCGATTTCCGTTCAATTGTGACATACAATATATTTGACGAGCTTTGAGCTTGGCACTATTCATGTGGTACGACAATCTTGAGGAGGGTACGAAAGGATGAAGACCTTTTTATTTGCAAATGAAAGGAATTTGATGCCCTCTTGAATATCGAGAAGAAATTACCCCTAAGGCGGGAACGAAGCTTATACATTCGGCTTTAGGCAAAATTTGAAAATACTTACTTGAAAATGAAATGTTTATGAAAAGTTTTTTCCTGAGATATTTGAAATTAGATTTCGTCGCAATTAAAATTTCACGATTCAGTGGCACAGTACTAAAGATAAAGTTAATAATAATTACCGATTGTTAATCGATGCGAAAGGCGGAGGACCATGTATGGTGATGAGCCTTGAGAGAGACCTATATCCTGCAGTGGAGAGACACGGGCTGATGATGATGATGAATCGATTCCGTCCCCCAGAAAGTTTTTTGTAGGTTTAACTGAAAGAAATGGGAACAAAACAGCGAAGCATGAATTCTTGTACCTTTCGAAATTGTTATAGACTTACAAATGGTCAACGATTCAGCCATATACGAGTGATAGCTGCAGCTAGTTATGCATTGCGAACACAAAAAAATATTTTAAAAATGACGACCTGTTTGATTTACTGGGTTTTGTCTTCTGTACAAAGATTCCCGGATTCGATTCCAGACTCCTGTGTCGAATAAATATTTTGTACTTAAGTCGGTAAGTAAATGTTCTAGGTGTAGGTGTTCTATGTTTATGATGCATTTCACATTTAATTAATAATATAATATAATAATGACGTATACATCACAACAACGTCTAGGCCCCAAACCAAGCACCAGCTTGTATTTTGGGTACCATGCGAAGACACCACATACATAACCAAGACCCGGTACCAGCATCAATATTCATCATATAAATACTGACCCGATTCGAACCCGGGACCTCCTGGTTTGGATTATGGAATGGTTTGCACTATTTCATGTTAATATTTTATCATCTTCTAATAATGGTACTGATGCAAAACGACACACGTCAAAAAATCCAAACGAATCCTTTTCTTTAAACCAATACTTCGTTAATCAAATGTATGAATTTTGACATAAAGGAATAATACATTTTTCAATTCGTTTATAAACACTACGGATATTTAGTACCTATTCGTGGAGATAGTTTCGAACATGCTTGGTTATCTAGCGCCTTTTTGAAGTGATGAAGTTGCAGTAGTGTCTATTAGCCTAGAGATGGCATTTCAATTGTTCCGTCTGTAATCTGTACACCAGTTAAGTGATGTTTATGTTGCCGGTTCGTATATGAGACAGCTGACGACGACCGTTCGTCAACACCCGCACGCCCCCCTTTACACCCAAAACATGAGTCTACGTGTACTAATTACAATTTATATTGCCATATGGACAACAGAATACGTATATTTATGTAGTGAAATCCAAAGGACAAAGCCCAGTATTGACCTACATTGTTGATTAGCTGGTTAAAAATAAAATGAAAGCGTTTTATGAAAATCTGTATCAAAAATAAACAATGTTGTTGATACTATCGACGATAATTATCGATAGACGATCGACTTTATATGGTCGACGCGCCATCTCTCATTCTATACTTAAAACCAATCTTCCTCATTACACAAAACAAGGAAGCGCATTCCCCGCTTTCTTGTTCTAAATTTATTTATAGCCAATTACTTAGAGAACCAAAAAAAAAAAAAAAATTGGTTGATAATCAATGTTCCGTACTAGAGTCATAATTTTTAAGGCCAGTAGTTCTGATCGTAAATTAAAAAATCGAAAGCATTCTCAAATTGAACTTGTCGGATTCTCGTAAAGAAAAAAAAACAACAAATCTTGGCTGTTATAGGATAGTTTGAGGATTGTCAAATCTTTTGCCAATAAACAGGAGTAATTTGTGTGAAGTAAACTACTTTGATAGAACATGTATTTTTAGATTTAAGTTCACTTTGAGATATATTTGTTCTAGAATGAAACCTTACTCTCAAAAAAAAAAAAAAACAGCGCACATCCCGACGTTTTTAGTGAATGACGCTTATATGCGTGCTCAATTACGCTGGCTTTTAGTTCGATGGCTGTGCTATTCTTACTCGCATAGTCAGGGAAAAAGAAATGTATGTGTGTATCTACCCGAAACTAGTGCAGATGCTCCCTCGATTATCCGAAGAGGTTCTGCCTCATGTAGCTGTGGACTCCGTTATTAATGATGGACATAAACCTGGGCTACACTCGCCGATCCGATCCCTCGTAGGGTCTTGTAAAAGCGGGGAATCGATCGAGCGCCGTATTAACGTTGCCAAACGGACCGTGATAGCTAACGCTACTGATTAACGCATTGACATCAATGACTATAACTCTGCTCTAAAATCGAGCAGCCAAATTTTATACGTATTTATAATTCCATTTAGTTTTTGTCTGTTTTTCTTAGTAAAATGTGCTTTCTGAATCGATAGTAGCTTTGACGATTAAGAAAGCTTGTAAAAGCCGATTTGAATGTAAAAGTTTTGAGTTGAATTGACTTGAGTAGACCAGAATAATCTTTGTCGCGGTTGCCGTTGGTTACGAGAAACTTTACAGCTTAATTGAATAATTTTTGACAGAGTTTCATTTTCACTGCTTCGCATTGATTGGCACACCAGTTTTTTTAAAAGAAAGATTGCGACGACTTTACTTCTTCGTCTAAATAATTTATGTACACGTTTTTGGAAGGTCGTAACTTGTTAAATTGTACTTTCGAGATTCCAGGTCCCCCTTCATCCGGTTCCGAAGTCAGACGTTAAGAGTTATCTTTTGTTACAACTTTGCCACTGAAAATATGAATTTGTCAAATACATTTTATGTAAATTACCTTTGAAGTAGTTAGTTAGGACGTAACTATCTGGCGATTTGGTACAGCCTCGTTCCAGTATTTTCGAGTTTTATTTGTCTGCTTTGTCTGTTTTTGGGGCGCCTTTCTTAGGATTGTTGCGGTTTTCGCTCTATGAGTACTCATTCTCAGTTGTTATCGAATATTTCCATCACAATATTTATCTTGGATTGAAAATTCTTAATTACGTTAATTGAACAGTACCTATTATAATTAACTATGCATAATTTATGAAATGCTTTTATAGATATCCTTTGGGAATCTAGTTGGTAAAGTTTGCTAGCGTATTATTAATCGGGCTTATAACTTCAATGAATACTAAATTTCTAGTCTGTCTTACTTTCGGTTCAGGAGAGATATTACATAAACTAATCTATAGATAAAGTTTAGTATTTCTAATATGAATGAAATTTTGATTAGTTACACGTTCGAATTATTTTGACATATTACAAGTATAAGAGTATGGAATATGTGATGGAATGAATGATTTTCAGTATTGTAGACGTCTAGTCTATTCTTCATATTAACAAAAATGATGGCAAGCTATAAATAGTTCATTGGATGGCATTTGTATAAAGACAAGGCAGCACTGAACACGTTTGCTTTAGTCTACGTACACCAACATTTATGTCGGTTTAATCATAGCTTGCGATCAGCAGTTGCATAATTCTGCATGTTCTTTTATTTAGTCAGTATACGCATATTCTCGTGAAATAGTAACGTGAAATAGTAGAATTTCGTTCAAAAGATCGTCGTGAAATAGTAGTAAAATAACTATTCCTTAATATATTATGGACTAGTTATTTATGTAAATTATAAAGATATTAAAAAAATACTTTGCTGTAGATGTACTGACTCTCAATTTGCTGAAAAGTTAATACACATTTGAATTTGCATTTTGCCAAGATGGATTCCCGTCTTGTTGACCTACGTTCACTTATTAAAACGCTAAAACAAAACGAAAGCAGCGCTGGATTATTTTACAGCAGGATTTATAAACAGCATGACCTGCATGGGTAGTTTTTAATTTCTTTCTTGTAGTTGACATGACTCTGGTCATGTTGTGATATTGCCTGTCTCTATCATACGCAGAAAAAAAACCGGCCAAATTCAAGTCGGACTTGGCATCGACGATTCTATACCACAACACAATATATTTTTGTGACGTATTTACAAAAAAAGTTTGTAAGTGCTAAAAATATTTTTTTTTATATGACATAATTACAATACAACGATTTTCTGTATTTTTCCTTTACTTTTTCCTTTTCTGTGTGACCTTGCTTCATATAAAATTTCATGATTCTAGGTCAAAGAGAAATACCCTATAGGTTTTTATTTACTTGTGAGTGTTAAAATATGCGGCATGATTGACCTTATTTTTTGATCGCATTGACCTAGAAACTTGTTTTTTTTTAAGACTTCAAGGGACCGTAGACTTGAGTATTTGATATTAATTTCAGTTTGTTACCTCTACGCGTTCCTATGAAAAAGGATCTTGACAGACAGATAGACAGACAGACAGACGGATAACCAAGTGATCCTAAAAGGGTTTTTTCATAAGTACGGAACCTTAAAAATGAAATATTTCACTAAAGATGAACGAACAATAAATGCGATTTGCCTTTTGACGTTTCATAGGTACAAGAACGACATTCACAGTTACCTTCACATCAAAGTCGACCGACTAAGCGAAAGTTATGGGTAGGTACTCGAAATAACTTTGTTCTAGAGGATAAACGGATGCTAGAAACTTGGCTACTCCAGAGGCCACTTAAAACTTGTGTGGCTTCGCTAACCACAGTCCGAAATTCTGTCCGCTGTTATTAAGATCTTTAGCAAACAAACACTTCGAGCTTCCAATAGAATACACGTACTTCCTTTAATTATATTCTTGAGCTTTATTAATGAAACACAATTAGTAAATCGTAGTTCAAAATATTTTTTGAAACCGTAGATTTTTTAGTAGTCTAATTTTATATAGATCGGTCTTAGGTATGCTCGCCGTCACTCTTTATCATTATTTTTGTATTTACAATTAATAACATTTAAATAACAATTGGTCTGAAAAAAATCGAATTAAATGGACCAATTTATTTTAAGTATGCTTACCTACATAAATATGTAAAACCTAATCAAAATATAATTCAAATAGTGAAGTATCTACTTCTATTTAAGCATGAAATTCAAATAAATCAACTTTGATACAGAATACAATATTCTTTCTTTTAAAATATTATTAACATGTAAATAATAATTACTTATAAAATTTTTGAATTACAGCATTGTAATTTAGTTTTAATAATGCGAATTTAATTTCAAGGTATGGGTAAAAAAATTAAAGACTAATCAAAACCTTAATAAAACTGTAAACGTAATTAAATCTTGTAATATACCTAGACTTATTAAAAAGTTAAATATTAATTTTAAGAATCTAATAAATTTGGTGTGTTTACAAATATTCCTACAAAACTTAATTAATACACCATCAAATCAAGACTGTTACATTTTCTTTTACGTTTACTGGACGTATTTCTACTTAGTATTTCGTTTGTACATTGTAAATTCGCAAGTATTTGTCAAAAGAAAATTATTTTATTTTGTAAACAGATCTTAATAACTCAGAATATATTCCTTAACTTCAATAAACTTTGATGTAGTTAATATTCTAAATTTAATAACGGATAAAAAAATCTACAACTTATTAATTTTCTCAATTAATCATTTATGTATGATAGACGCATATATATACTTTCATCATTCCAAATGTTTGTTATACGCTGACGACAAAAATAAATATATTCCCATGTAATGGACATCTGTGTGTCTCTGTGAAATGATACAAGACGATTTCAAACTTCTCTCAAAATACTACCTTAAAAACAGAATAAAAGTGAATTTCTGGAAATGCCAGCATATTGTGTTTACATCGTATGTTACATACGATACAACTATGAATGTACATTTAATAATGATCTTGTGCAGGAAGTTAATATTGTTCGTGATCTGGGAGTATATTTTGAAGTTGAATCCATTTTAAAATCTCACATAGATTAAGGCACTACTAAAGCTTTTAAGAATCTACGTTTTTTATTACGTGTGTGCAAACTTTTCACGGATTTAAATTGTTTCAAATCGGTATTATATTGCATATCGTATGTCCGTAGTCTTCTGGAGTATGGAAATCGTGTG
Source organism: Luffia ferchaultella (assembly GCA_949709985.1). NCBI lineage: Eukaryota > Metazoa > Arthropoda > Insecta > Lepidoptera > Psychidae > Luffia > Luffia ferchaultella. Next base: position 15,992,098 of record OX453240.1, on the reverse strand, counting down.
GTCACCGAATTATCAAGTCTATATAAATCAGATGGAACGTGTACAGTAGCTGTTTATTGAGCATTTAAACTACCTACCATTTTAAAAGATCTATTAATGGCTACGAACAGGCTTGTCTGTATTATAACCTTTTAACCTTGATAGATAGAAGAAAATTGTTAGATATGTTACTACTTGACATAGTTCGTGTACCCGGTCCGGTCGGGCTGCGCGTTCCTTTGCGCCGTATTGAACATGCAGGTCTGCTTGACGTGCCGTTCCGCCTCATAAATTACGCCCAAAATTCTGCTCTCACTCGCCTATCCAGCACTTTTAACAACTTATTAAAAGTTAAGGTAACATTTTATTTCCCCAATATGAAATTACTTGTGTAAAAAAATCGTTATTAACGTTTTTATTGTAATACATTTAATGTTCATTATTATTTGTATCGAATATAATATTTATCATACAGCGTATTTTTGATGTATTTATTATACGCAGTCGTAAGTGAATTTTCTGTTTTTTTTTTTAATCTGTGATTAGCATAACTGTTGTATACTTTCACTTTTGCTTTCATGTACATTGTACATGCTGTGATTTCAATAAATAAATATATAAGTAATCAAATATTTTTTTTACATCACAACTTTTAGAAACTAGATTTTAAAGGAGACTACATTTTTTTTTAAGAACTTGCAGCTTAGAAATATATCTAAACCGATAGCATAGAATTAGGTTGCAGAAATTAGAGTAACGTAATAAAGAAATTAAAATGGTATTCTGCAAACGAGTACACTTGATGTAAAATACTCATAGATACTTGTCAAGTGTTGGATTGATTCTTTTCATTAACATCTGTTTATACATTTACACAAAATTTACCAATGTGAATTGACTTATTGAACATATCTACTGTTGTTTGTTTGCTTCAGCTTCGAAATACACGAGAAAATCTGTTTGCAAGGATAACAATAAAATATGACCGAATAAATAATATTGATATTATGTATAAGATTACGTACAATAAACACCGATTTTGTAGTGCAACACCAAAGGCGAATTTTGAAGATAAGCTTCGTAAAGCACGTTGTGGTAACGGGAGCCCTTTAAGTGCCCAGAGCAAACAGCCGCCGCCGGTACGTTACAGGCTAGTCTGTGCGGAGATAACTAATGAGTACAGCGCACTTCTGGAACGTGAGCTGATGGTGTGCTGTGTATCACGTCATCTATCAAAGTGCTTCTAGATATAATGTTTCTGTGTTGCTTATCGTTGTTAGCATTGATTGTTAAGAACGACTGAACATGGAAATTTTCATACATACAATCGTAATCGTAAATTTATTTGAAATTAGATGAATCGGTTGAACTGATATTTTGTATGTTGAATTGAATACTATATATCTGTGCCTGTACGCACCTGTACCATGACCTTTTTTGAAAATTATTATCGAAAGAAAATCAATCATAGAAAGTTTGGCATTTTTAACGATTTAAATGCGGTATCCCCGATCGTACTGTTTAATGTGAATAACGATTATTAATAAAATTTTATTGTCTAATTTTTTATAAGGGTGTATAGTTCCAAACAAACTTTATGGCGGATCGGAATACAACGCTTTATGCGTGTTTCATTAATATGCCCCTCGCTCCACTGCGTCCCGCTGCACCTAAAACTGGTTACTGCGACGCGACTTGTGTCTACGTTCACATCCGCTATAAAGTTTGATTGGTACTGTATCTACTGGTAGATATACCTAATCGGTACTTAGGAACATGTCAGTATGTCCACACATATTGGACAAAATCCTGCACTGCGCGAAATGACAAGCATACAAGGAGATTTTTTCATAATTTTCCAAAAAAATTCTAATCATTACTTATCACTCAAATGACTCATTTGTGAAAAAACAAGTAGGTCAAATGTTCACAATAAAATTTTTTTACCGGAAGAATTATTGGTAGGTACAACTCAGTAGAGTTAAACATAAAGACTACGTACAAGGAGGGGCGACCGAAGAAATAATATTTATCGTAAGAATCACGCGGACGAAGTCCAAATCCAAAAGCCAGTATAAAATAAATCTTAAACGTCCCGTTCCAAAATTATACCTAGTTTTCTTGCAATATGTTTAATCTCTTTCTTTCAACCTAACTGTTACATTCGAAAGATAAGGACAGCACATTATTTTAACCAAACTCAGTCTTATGTAAATCAACTTTCCCGAATCGGACAGTCTGAAATTAATAATGTCTGTTTTAAACGTCGAAGTCAGCCACTAAAGCCTGTGAATAAAATGTTATTTTCTTTAAACAAGAGGCTTTTACTAAGAAACATATGCTATAGAAAACAAGTCATGGTTACATCAAAGCAGTTTCTAAGCCTACATTAAAATGGTCTTCGTGAAACCGCATTTCTGTTGGTGGTCTTTTAGAAATGATTAGTTTTGAATGGCATCATTGTCTACAAGAGAAATTAATTAATTCAAATACGGAATCGTTAAGAACAAGATATTATAAATAATAATGAAGAACAGTTGTTTGGAAGGGAAATAAGACGCTTAACAGAAATTCTGTGCACACTTTGAATTGCTAGCTCTTCTTGAAATTGTTAGTTTGCGGTTTATTTCAATTTCCTTTCATAGAGATTTTAGAAATGTCTATTGAAATTTCAGTCGCTAGTAAGTAGATACTTGTCGGTACGTGGATGTTAAGGTTGATACGGGTCGGAGTATTTCAAAGACCTGAAGTAACATCAACAATATTTTGATTATACCTAAGTTTGTTTTTGGCAGATAGCAGTTAATTCAATTTGTAGGTCAGATGCCATAATTATAATAATAATAATAATATTATTATTACTGTGCTATGTATGTAGCCATAGTATGTATATCTTTGCTTTTTACATATTTATAGGCATGCACTATTATTTTTCTCGAGTACATATTATTATGATATTCATCAAAGATTAAGTGCCATTATGCGAAATCGAAATATTCAAATAATTTTAGCGAAATTTTGATGTGTCATAACAACATATTTAAGACGTTAGTCATATCCCATGTATCGAATTTTTTAACTGTTTTTAACCGATACTTTTACAAATTAAAGGGGTTTGCAAATATCTAATATTTATGCAGTCCTTGATAGGCAGGGGTGTTTTTTTCAGTATAAAATAAAAAGAAGTTTAAGTTTTAAAACAAATATTTTATTACTTCAACATTTCGTGAAGCTGAAAAAACAATTCCATTCCTGTTACGAACCTATGACACACTGTTTTGTTTCCAACGAATTTTCTATCTCTACCTGGAGGTGATAATATTGCACATTTTAGTAAAAATTTCACATGCCTATATAATTTGTGTACTTTGCGCCACATTGTTGTGTGACAGATAGACAGACAAACATAGTAGGTAAACTAAACCTACTATGTATTTCTACAAAATGTACCAGAGAAATATTACCTCAAAAGGAAAAAGTGAACCTTTATAGGATCCCTTCCTTGTCCGTCTGTTCGTCGGTATATGACTTTTTTCTCACAAACAGGTAAAGATGATGTTGAAATTAATGTCAAATACAAAGGGCCACGGTCTCTTCGAGTTATAATAAATCAAGCTTCTAAGTACGTACACATCCAAACCTTTTAGGGTAATTCCCGTTGACCTAGAGTCATGAAATTGCGCTGGAAGCAAGGTCTCAGAGCATTTGTTATATATAATATTTAGTTATAAAATATATAATATTTAGTTACATCACATAAAAAGATTTTTTTTTCCGATTACAAATTTCATATTTTTTTTTGTAAGTATTTTTGATTGTATGCTTCTTTAGATGGAGATTCTGCGAAAAAAACGTACTTAATAAAATATCGCTGAACTGGTCGGTTATGATTCACGCGCACAGAGACGGTTTGTAGGTACTTGGTTAGTAGATATGGCCTAGCAAGAATATGTGGTCTGTTTCCATTCTGTTTCGTCACATACACAAGCATATGAAAGTTAGCCTTTTTTGTAGTCCCTGTATTGCGTGGCTCTATCTAGATATTCTAGATATATTAGTTATCAGAGGTATGTAAATACAAATACAAATAAACCATAGTGTGGACGATCATTGCGCAATACGGCACTTTACTACTATTAAATATATTATATTTATCAAGAAAATATAAAAATAGACTTTACACGATAACCAAATTTATAAACAAAATCATATTCGGTTGTAGAATATGGAAATCACAAGCTTTTATAATTTTATCTCTGTCTCTTTCTTGCAAAACGATATTTAACATTATTTTAAATGGCCTGACATCACAGGCAGGTACACTGTGCGGTATTGCCCTCTCTGTCTAACAGGACATTTTAAACATTAATTACTTTGTTAATAATTTTTTTTTTTAGAAAAATGTTTCATATAAAATAATTTAAAAAAATTGTAAACTAGCATATTCCGACTCCCTTTAGACACAGAAAATAAATTTAGGACGGTTTATTAAATGTAGTTCTATAATATTCGATTATTTCACCAGATTTTCTACTTCACGCACCAACAATGCTAGAAACTCGTTCATCAAACGTGCGTGCGAGCAGTATGATAAGAATTTTTCTAACTTCGATTTATTTAATGTCAGCCTTTCTCAGTTGAAGCATTCGCTGAGACAGGCTGGTTCCGTGTAAATTGTTGAGGAAAATATTCCTGCTGACCTATTCCTGTAAATTAGTCAAATACCGTTAATCTACCTATTTTATACGTATTACGTTTATTTATTAATTTATCTTGTGTCTCTCAATACTATTATAAACTGTACTGTATTGTGTTTGGTTCTTAATTTAATCAAAATCGTTGGTTTGACTTGTGTCTACTAATTTACTTGCTCTGGATTATGTCGTTATCGTTTTCATTGTTTTGCTTTTTTCTTTACTTTATCTGTGGAAACAGTAGGTCTATTTTTACCCTGTATTAGTTTTATCTTACTTATATTTTTTTTGTACCGTTTGTTTCCTGAATAAATAAATAAAGATTTCTTTACATACTAGAATTAACGTACTAAGCAAAAGCTTTCTAATGAAGTCGTCGTTCGCACGGCTGAAGTCCGACTGAATAGTTACGTAATGCGACACGTGGCTGTTTGCTTTGTGTAAGCAAACACTTTCCATTTACTGAGCGATGGAGGGTGGCGCGGCGATGTCCCGTACATACAAGAGGTGCCAGTAAAATATCTAGTTTATCTGAAATGAAGTTATGAAGAAAGTTTATATATGCAAATTCATAACTGAAATTAAACAAGATAAACAACTTTTTATATCTATTTATAAAAGTGGATAAAAAAAAACACAGTGGCCCTGCGTCACCACTCATGACTGGGTGCGTCATATTGATAGTTTTTATTACTGGTATGTCCGGTTTCAAAATAAGCTTGCCGTATTTCTGAAAATTTCGTTATAAAACTGAAATCACTTCGGAGAAAATCGGGAATGGTTTCATAAGGCGAAATAAAACGAATAAATAAGTACTTCTTTTATCATACTACGGAAATGCAGATAGCTCGACGTTGTGGTCATGTTTGCGATTACATGATTTTTAACGCAAAAGGTATACTTATATGCAACGGCATAATAATCAGGATGGTGTGTCTTAACTCCAAAACGATCGAAAATGTTAATCAAACGTCAGACTCATTGATTGGACAGACCATACGTCATTAGCATTGTTTTAAACCAACCTTCTTTTTTTTTTAATTACACATGAAATTTCACAATTTTATTTTCTCTTTTAGTGCGAATTATACACGTGGATCGTATAGGTTTACAGCGTATATTTTTACTCACATTTTTTCTGTCACACCGCGATATCTTTATGAACATCCCCTTGATCATGATATGATGTATGTTAACAATTTCATAGCTGCCTATGCATTATTATTCATTAAATAATTTACGTATTACCTATTTCCTATGTACGCATCAAATGGAAATTTTACATTATTAGTTCGCATCGCCTCTTTGCAATTAATTTATATGGCAAAATGCTGTGACGGCCGATGTTTGTTCCGTGTAAGCTAACAGGAGTTTGGCGGTAAATCTCGTGCACTCGTTATAAGAGAAATAGGATCAATGTAATGCGTATCGGATCAGTATCTGTTTGGGGTTCCACTGCATATACTAAAATGCAATCACCTTAAAATCACCATTCACACAAAATTATTGTTGGTAACTGAAAATTGCGAATAACTCAAAAACTTGTGAACGTATCTTGTTCAAAACAATTTCCATTAAAAGTGTTTGTCCCTTCGTTAATTTGCGTGTTGAATCCCTCGGTTGAAAAATTAGAGAGGGCCATCATATTGTTAACGACTTTGAAGTTTTTATCTCGCAAAATATGTATTAATTAAAAAAGTCAGTCAGTGAGTCTTCATTTCATTTTCGAAGATCTGTCTAACGATATCCTATATGTTAGAGTGCGCAAAAACAAAATTCATACTTCACTTAAATGTATGGATAGCCACTCCGAAATCATTAAATTTTCGTAATTCTGTCACAGATTTGTATGGCGGGTTATACCTCTGAGACATGCTTGTTAATTTTCATTAGACTCGATGGAAAGATGGTGGAGTTATAAACCTGTGACATGTTGACGGACGGGCATGACGAAATTATAAAGGTTCTATTCGGAACAAAGAAATCACATAAATAGAAAGTAACATCAATACTAATTATGTTTGGGAAAATTACCTGTTATTACGAATAATTAACATTTCCCTATTAATTACATTTTGTGCCTGGCAATATTTATTTAGTAATTACAGCCTCTCTTGGCTTTTGGACTCGCTCCATTCTTGGATTCGGTCCCCTATTCTTACTCTACACAGCGTTATTTTTGTGTGAATTTCGTGAAAATTTTATCTGAATAGTGGTTTTATAAAGGTCTTTGTTGCAGGTAATCAGCTTTATACATTGCGGCGTGAGTACAAATACCAGTAAAATTGTTAAATGGTTCGTATATTAAATTATGCATCCAAAGAGAGAATTTATACATTGTACATTCACCTACTTACTCTTAGCAATTTGAATCAATTGAATTATGCATTCATGAAAAATTATTAATTTATTAGATTACTATTTTTTCTTTTCAAAGGACACGCGCTTGTAGTTTTTGGCTAGGTTTATTCTGATCTTTTATGGTCATAAATATCTGAAGTAATATATTGTATAAATAATTCTGATTTGTATCAAGGCGATATTTTTCGATATTTTCTTCACCTAGTTATACTCGTAGTAGCATTGAAGTACCTATTTGAATGCCTTAACAATGTAATCTACATACAAAGAATGATATATTGTATAAGCGAAACAACTTGACGTGAAGCGAATCTGCAGAGAGCGGCATCCCATCTATCGTCTGAACGTTATTGACTGCCCGCCCGCCGTCGGTCGGCCAGTTTATTGTGTTACCTGGTACACCGTTTGCCGTGAATTAACTGGGCTTCTGTAACTAGGGTACATTGCTGAAAGCTGTCTAGTGCGACAGGTTATTTATACATAGCTGAAAGTTTATTTTGCTTCCATGTTTCGTGTTCCGAATTTATTGTTATTAATACGTAGGGCATGTACTCAAAGTTTCTGGAACTGGTCACAATAGAAAAAATAGAAAGCCATTTATGAAATTTGAAAATGGAACTGTCTTGGAACATGTTACTTTTTTAAATTGCGAGACAGCCATTTGTTTCTTGATTGTGGCGTCGTCGGTTTGAAGATTGTGTGTCGGAATTACAATAAACTTGACTAGAGATAATTTTTCCCTCTGTTTTTTTATGATTTTCGCTGCGGCTTAAGTCAGTTAGAGAGTTGCCAGAGACTTCAATCGGTATTTGGTAATAAAGCTTCATCTCGTAGCTCTGTGTATACGTGGTTCAGTGATTTTAGACGTAAACGTAATTATCTCCATGGCGATGCACCCTGAAGGTCAACCAGCGATTGCAGTTACCGAATTAAATGTTGATACCGTATGTCAGTTAGTTGAGAGTGATAAAAAAATTGCATGCCAGCAAATTCATACTGTATTAGGCATGGGAATAAGTCAAATGCAAAAGATTTTATATGTGCATCTGAAGGTACGGAAGCTTTACACTCGATGGATACCTCATGATTTGACGGAAGATCAGAAATGACTGCGTGTACAGTGGTGTCGCAAAATAATAGCACAGTTTAACGAGGGGCAATCATTGGCTGTCTATAATATTGTGACAGGCGACGAAACCTGGGTGTACTGCTTTGAACCGGAAAGAAAAAGTCAATCGGCAGATTGGGTCTTACCTTCTGAAGATTCGTCAACGAAAGTTAATAAAAGTCGAACCGTCGGCAAGAAAATGGTTGCTTCTTTTTTCGGCAAATTACGACAGTACGCAACAGTGCCACTTGAAAACTGAAGAAAAGTAACTGCAGATTGGTATGTCTCAACACGCCAGCCCCCACCCCCTGTGAAGTGACATTTCTGACTATTATAACCCATGATTAAAACTCCATGTTAAAACCAAACGCTACTGTCAAGTTCATTAACTTTATGCTGCTGAGTCAAAAATAGAATTGCCAACCAAATTAGCCCATGTACTTTGAATGATTTGTTTTATTTTCACATTTGAAATGAAATTACTTTTTTCATTACTCATATTCGGAAAGTACGCTTGTAGTAGTACCTGATCAGAGGAATGAACACAGTACTTTTCGTCCATGGCTAGCGATTTTCCCATTATCTCTATGATTTTCCCTGCTGTCAAAAAGAAAAAAAAAACTATCCTAGCCATGTCCCAATTTTTTATACAGCAACACTGATCACGGCGTAAGATTGTAATAAAAAAATATTATCAACAATTTTGTAATAAGACTTCATACTTATAAATTACTTTAAAATAAATTATTATTTAATTTACATAGATTGGAGTTAAAATACCATTAATCATCATCAATGATAAAAAATACTGCCTGGTAGAATGCCAAGAAACAATAAAAAAATCGAGAAAGCGGCTTTTCGACCTTCAGTTGTTTTGTCGAGTGCTAATTATTTACTTATACAGATATTTGTATAAAATTAGTTCATCAGATTGAGATATAGATTTTACACGTTTTTTTTTTACTTTCCTTCATATTCGTAATGAAAAACAGAATGTTTCACCTCGGGTGAAAGACCTATTTAAGTACTCGAACTATTAGTGCCCTCGCTACGCTCATGCGCCAAACCATCTCGTACCTAAATAGGACCCTTTCACCCCTTGTGTAACAATCTACTATTGTTTCCTACTGACACTGAGAAATCCACTTTCTGGTTTACAAAAACGCGATATAGGTTAGTAAAATACTGCAGAGCGTACTACGATATACGGAATCTGTTCAATTAGAAATTTTTTACAATATTTTTTTAAGGTCGACCTCAAATTTTTTTTCTCTCTATAAATGACGAAATGAAAATTGTGAAAAGAAGTGAAGAAAATATTTTTGTGTATTAGATGTATATAACTATTTACTTGATATCTGTTATCAATTGAAACATTTTTAAGCAAAATTTCAAAGACGATTTTCTTCTAAATGGTAGATCTGAGTAAGAAAAATAATTATTGACTACCGTTATTGATGAGCAGCGTTTGTCATAATTTTTTTCAATATAGTTTTTTCCTTCAATGATCGTTAAAAATTAAGATTAATTAGCTAGCATAATATAAAACGTCATACCAAAGCAAAATAAAAGTGATGAATACATTGTAACGATCAAATGAATCAAAAGGACTATTTTAGTTAGTCGTATTTGCTTGTGCGAAACATTTGCGACTGATATCTTAAAAAGGTGAATTAAAACATGTCAACACGATAACTGGTGAAAAATGTTAATATTAAACTAGAAGTACCTAAAATATTAATAAACAGCCACGAAAGCTCGAGAAAACATTTTATTGTTTTGGGTATCAAATATTATCAGATGTTTTAAACTTGTTAAACACGAGCTGAACGAAAAAAAAAACATAATGTTAAGATCTCAAAATATGTAATGTATGTGCAGCAAAACGTCACTTGCGCTAGAGGGAGATAAAATATCTTTGGGCCTTATGCACGTACAAAGCATATACTAATTCAACACTTTTATCATTTGAATGTTTTATTACATTTTATAAGTTAATTAAACACATCGAAGCCCAAAATTAATATTTAAATTGAATATGAAATTGAATTGTATGATTTCGTATTTCCTTTGAAAATAGCTGTCTGTGCATTCGCCCGTTATGAGTTACTAGCTATTCGAACTAGCGAGCCAAAGCTGAGGGGTATCATAGTTTGCCCTATGCAAATAGGGGAGGCACTAGGAAATTCATATTGCAGTGCGTCCGAGTCCCAGGTGCACGACTGTCGGACGTAGCGCATATCATACTCATACTCGTTTACGAATTTTCCACTATTAATACAGGTACGAAATCTTGTAGCTTACGTTTAAAATGTGATTGTATTAGGTCGGAGAAAAAGTTTTTTCGCATATAGTTTGTATATACGTTTAAGAAAATCTCATTGGCTGTAGTATTTGTATCTGGCTGATTGTGATACCATTAAAAAGGTTACATTTCAAAAAAAGAAACAATTTAGTGAAATATTGTTTCCCGCCGGTTTTAATTTGTTTTGCATTCCGTCAAAATAAGTGAATCTAATGAAGGAATTCGATACATTTAAACATTTTATTATAAAAAAAGAAAAAATACAACGCAAGCTGCGAAAAAAAAATTGTGACGTTTATAGCCCTAATGCGGTGTCAGTAAGTGTAGCTCAAAGTTGGTTTAATCGTTTTCAATCCGAGAATTTTGATGTCAAAGATGCACCTCGCTGTGGTTGCCCTGTCACGGCTAAAATGGACGCCATTTTTGAAAAAGTGGAGCAAGATCGGCATATCAGTAGTTACGACATAGCTGAAGATCTGAGAATTGACCACAAAACAGCTTTGACCCATTTGAAAAAAAGCTTCGTATACGAAAACTCGATATTTGGGTGCCACATGAGGTCACTGAAAGAAACCTAATGAACCGTGTATTCATCTGCGATTCTTTATTAACGTAATTGGCACCCCTTGGGTATGGAACCCTAAACAATATTTCGTAATATTTGATTGTTGAGATATATTGGGTGTCCCAGAAATCAATGTCAAGCCGGAAACAACTGATGAGTCAAGTGGTAAAAATTATCCGAAAAATATTTAAAAATCTTAGTGATGCACTTTTAAAATCGTAGGCACCAAAAAAGATCGAGAAAACTGATATTCTGCGATGATTTTTCAAGTAGGTACTGTAACTTTTTTCCAGTTAATAAGTTTTTTTCCAGTTAAGTGGGTTTGCAGTCGGATTTCATTACGCTAGGCCAATTGATTAATTCTACAGCGAACTAGCGTCTAGTTTAGAAGGCCGTGCGGTCGTGGTTCGAATCCGGGCGTATAGGTACCAATGTATTTCTTCTGACTTAAGTACATAACTATGTGGTGGATCAAGCTCCAAGCTCCTCCTCACCCTGAGGGGAGGCCTAAGTTCCTGCAGTGGGGCATAATGGGCTGGTGGAATGGGTTTTTTTTACTGATTTTAGTTGATGGGATAGTTAAATTGTATGGAAATTGAACTGGAAATATCTTATAACATTGAAATGATAGAAGCGGTATCTTTTTGTATTTTTTCCAGTAATATACGAGCTTCCCGGCCAATTCGAATACAATTTACATTTCAATCGCAGGCTTCATGTAAAAACATGAGTTTCGCCGAACAGCGCGGTCGGACGGCTTATGAAATAATGTTACACTGCAAGAGCTCCCGCGGTGGCATTTTATGCACAGCGGTGCTTGTTCTCGTCTGATCAATGGTCGGATCTAATCTTATCAAGTCGCGAAGAGCATTGTGAGAGTATATTTGTAGGGCACAATTACAGAATGGAGACCGTAGTAAAAAAAAAATTGAGATTGTTTTAAGGATATTTTGACATAAGTTAATTTGATCCTCTAGCTTTGTTCGTGGCGAGCAAGTTTATTACATTACATCCATTGTAGTGGGTCGACATCAAGCCTGAGCTAATCGGTTTTTCCTGACCTAAGACCGGAATTAATTTTGAGAACCCAGTGTTGAAAATGTTCTTTCAAGTGTACCAATATGTCGCAAAAGGTAGATTCTGCTGCGATTTTGTTTTTTACTTTTGTTCCCCAAGTGGAATTCTGATTTTATGGGTATTGATTCCAAAAACTTTTGTATAAATAAATTTTTTGGTATATTTTGATAAAATCAACAAAATTAAATAGAAAATGAAAAAAAAAAACAAACTACGCAATTGTAAAGTGCCGTAGGAAATTGGTTTTTGAATAAGCTAAAGTTATGATTTTAATTTTAGTCGTAGCTTTAAAATAAAAGCGCGGTGATACTCCAAATCGACTGATGATAGAAAAAAATATTTCTTAATAGTATTATATATAATTTATTAGTAGTATCAAATCAAATCAAATAGCTTTATTGCTTGTGATATACAAATATACTTATGCACGTCAAAAGTTTAATGGAATTCATTTTATAATTAATATATTAACATATAAATATAAATAATACCTATAGTATACATATTGTACATTTCGTGTCACAATAAATAAATACAATTACAAATTAACTATCTACATGTATTATAAAAATTCACAAACTCAACAAATTGATTGAATGCAGTCAAGTCAGAGGGACACGTCCACGTCTCATTATCTTATTAAGTCACAAATTTTATAATAGGCCTTGCTACAAAGCCTTTGCTTTATAAAATGATTAAATTTTTTTCTCAGTAAGGGCCAACGCACTCTCCGGAATTATGTTGTAGAAACGAATGCTGTGACGCATGAAAGATGTTTTGACCCTACTGAGGCGGAAACAAGGAATATTATTGTTAAACATTTACTAAAAGTTACCACAAATATTATGAACGAAATGATGTTATTGATCACTATTGTATAATTAAAGCAACGACAAATCAGAAACTGCTAATCATTATAAAAAAATTCAGCATTTTATTTATATAATCGTGAACAATTTGTTTCATTGTAGATATTATCAAAAAGAAGTTTTATTTCAAAAACTCAAAACATCATAAAACTCTCGGTGAACTGCTTTTAGAATATTTATTAAGCAATATTAGGAATTCGATATCATTAGATCCAGTTCACTGAAGATTGCGCTTCAAAAGCTCGTTCGTTCGAAACGCGACGCCAGGTTCAAATTATCAGATGCCAGTTGCCCCCAATCGTGGATCAAAATTAACTGTCAGAGAAAGGGCAAAGGATAATTTTCTTTATTATTTACTTATGCATTTCGTATACCTCACATTGCGTTTTCAGAATAATCATCTAAGCGAATTCATATTTTAGCCACTGCTGTAAGTAAATAATTCAAAATGTGGGTATTGTGTTTAAGATTTTTTTTAAAGTAGTTGAATATTAGGCAATAAAAAATGTCTGGTTTGATAGTTCGTCAAACAAAAAGACTATTTCAGTCTTTGAAATATTATAGAAATTGGCGTAGCAGTACAGTGGAAAGTAGCAGAGTTTCCACTGGCGGCTCCCGACCGACGCGATTGTCTGCCCCCCCACATCCTCACGGTAAAACGATAAGTATGTAGCACCGTATCTCAATATTTTAGTACTAAGTGATATTAAAAAGAAAACGCATATTTTCTTATTTTTACCAAAGATTACAATATTAAAACTCTAAAGGTAATTACAACGTCACCTTATGTAAAAGATGAGTATTTTTTATTTCATAACAACTTTTAACTTGTAGGATATAAATTTAAATAATCCAAAAGTTACGGACTTGTTGGTCAACGATTCTATATTTGTCAATTAATCCACAATTTTAAAAAATAATTCTGTTTAATGTCCATAAACCATATTTTAGAAGCGGCCTTGCTCTTACTATAATGGAGAAGTTTCATGAGGTTTAAAATATCATATTTAACGCGATAGAATTGAAATATAGACCAAAACTAATAAGACAGTGAAAGTTTTTTTTTTTGAAACCCGTCTATAAATTACTGAAAAAAAAAAATTTAAATTAATGTATTTTCACACGGTTTGACTGGTGGCCTTTCACTGCCCGTGATGTCACATTGTCTACTCGATCAAGTGTCGCGTCATCTCACTGCACCACAAATTATGCCGTCCTCGCTGTTGTTATTATTTTACGAACTAAGTTCCTATATTTCATCCAAGTCTATAATATGTTATGTTTCTTTATGTAATAGGTAGTTCAGTTTTATTTGTTTATAATGCAACAAGTTTTTGTAAAAGGACAAAGTGATAATTTGCCTAAAATATATATTTTCGCTGTAATAGACTTTTTTCTTCAAATCCGTCTTATGTTAGTGCTGAAATAAAGGTTTTAAAGTTTTCAAGTAAGTACCTACCTGCGTAATTTTCTAAAATTGGTTTTTAGGGTTCCGTATCTCAATAGAAAAAACCGGACTCTTATAAGATGTCGATGCCTGGCCATCCGTCCCTTCGTCCGTCTGTCTGTCAAAACCCTTTGTCTGGTCTACAATCCCTTGAAGTTGTGAAAAAATCAAACTTTTAAGTTGGCGTTAAAAAAATAAGGCCGTTTATGCTGCAAAAAACGTATATTTCGACACTCTCAAAAGAATCAAAATTTATAAGATACTTTCCGTTGACCTAGAACTATGAAATTTGGCAATTAATACCGTTCTATACTACGAGTATAGGGAAAAATCTGAAAACTAGATTTTTATGATTTAATTACAAATGTAATTAAATCATGAAAAATATAGTCTTAAAGCAAATTATTTAATGCTAAAAAGCTGAAACTTGATATGGTTATTATAGACATTTGGGTACCTTTTATTTTTATAATAATTTACCAACACCCTAAAACCAAAGTACTTATTAAGATGAATCAAACAAGCTCAAACACCGGACAGATGGAACTAAATAAAAAAAACGGACAAGTGCAAGTCGGACTCGCCCACCGAGGATTCCGTACGAATTAGTACGTACATATCATCGCGCATACCATTGCTTAACCTCGACGATTGATTATAAGTACTTAAAAAAAACTGAACAAGCCCAAACACTGGACAGATGCAGGTCGGACTTGCCCACCGAGGATTCCGTACAAAGTAGGTACGAATTTATAGTACAAATTTATTTATTAGTACGGAACCCTCGGTGGTCAAGTTCGACCTGCATCTGTCCAGTGTTTGGGCTTGTTTGATTCGTTTTAACAAGTAAGTACTCTTGGTGTTAGGGTGTTCGTAAACTATTATAAAAATAAATAGGTACACAAATGTCTAAAATAATAATATAAAATTTTAGCTTTGTTGCGTTAAATGATTTGTTTTAACGTCATAAATACTAAAGAACAACTTCAATAAAAATAATATTATTAACTTTTTTTATTACCAATAAAAGCTTGTTTTTAAAATATTTTTTAGCCTTTATTTTTTTTCCTCGTAATCGTAATTGAAATCTTACATTAATGGCACAACGCTGTCAAAATTATTTAACTCTAAGATTATTGGTTAGCAAAGTTTTCTTTTTGTTCCCGCTATGTAGGTATTTGGAGTTATAACTGCCGTGCATTTACACATTGGAACTATACCTACAATATTTATACGCTTGCTTTTTGTCTCAATGGTCTCAGCAATCACGAGAAATTACTCTTATCTATAGAAATAATTAAAACACTGCGACTCGTTAGCGCCTGAATGATTGAATGCTAATGAATTCGGGCAGCGTGACGTCACACACTGAGCCGTCGGATGGAGCGAAATTATGTTTGCGAGTGCGACTTTAATGTCCTTTAACTTCTTTATTTGTAGCGATATTTTCATAATTCTTGTTTTATTTAGCTTAAATTTTAATAATAGCGAATAAAAAAAAACTTAGTAAACTTCTCCATTACGTAAAAAAGAGACTTCGAGAAATCTCTTACTTCTCCTTTTTTTCTCTATTCTCATGCACTTGCTTACTTACTTCTCTTTCAGCCTGAATAGGCATAGGTTTTTAAGTGAATGTTCTATTCACCTGTTCAGTAATAATTAAAAAGTCAGTAACGATTTAGGGGTACCGAGGTGCATTGATATACAAGTACGGATATTTCGTACTATGTATACATATATTATAGGGGTGAGATCAAATAAATAATTCCAACAAGTCAGCTTCGTTAAACGTTAGTAGGAAGGATACGTCCAAACGGGTGAGTTACATGCGGTTACAGCGGTGCACACGGTACGCCATTAGAATTTGCCACTTCGTTTGAAAACGACGCCCGGTCCGCCACACGTGAAATTGGCACAAAGATAAAACGTTAAAGGCGGGCTCATCATAATTTTAACTTTAACTTACATAACGCCGACCTCTAGGTACTTCCAGAGATAGGCGGATAATACAATCACGTAATTCTAAACTTAAATTACCTTTTGATATTTATAGTGTGGCGGCAACCCGGATATGTTACAGATCACCGGTGGGTATAAAGTTGCTAACCCAACATTCTGTGAACTAGTTTTATAGTCTATAACAATAGCCCCGCGGGATCCCGCGAGATGTATCAGAACGGTTTTATGTCGTGTAAGACTATAACAATGTACACGCCTTTATCCAAGGTTTACGCGTCGGGCGATCTGCGCCCCGCCCGGTATAAAAGTCGTTTTGATTAGGTCGACGAATAGTTCATATTGACAACGAAATTACGATTCGTCGGAAAATACAATCAAGTATTTGTGAAAAACAACTTTTAGAGCGATTTCACATGTAGGGTTCTATTTGTAATATAAAAATTGTTTTTCACAAATCTAAATCGCACTTTGAGTGAAACTCGAACTCCTAAGTTCGAGTTTTACGAGTAAGATTTAGATTTTGTATTTTGTATTTTAACACTTGGATGCACAAAGAGTAATCACATTAAGAATTAGTTAACCGTTAATTATCTTTGATCTCATGTTAAATTTAAAAGGGTCACAGAAAATTGTTTAATAAAAAAATTATAAGGATTTATTACGAGTTTAAAGCATTTATTTATTATTCAACTTTTCTTAACGCATTTAAATAGAATAGGAAATAAAAATATACGAAGATTAACGAATTGTTAATTTGATCGGCTTTTTGCAACCGGGTAGTACATTGTTTGTCTTACCATTCGTATAAAAGATTTCATTTCAGAGGGATTCTTATTTTATCCTAGAACTCTCCATTAGCATACGCTGAGTTCATACAGTACTCACGCATCGGACAGAAAAGCTCCCGGAGGAGTTATTGTTTTCGCATGTCACGCGCACAAATATATTGCCTCGTGCAAGTAAAAGAAACTCGGTAACTCCACGAAATATACACTTACAATACCATATTTATAATGGCCGACGACGTGCGACGCTAAATGTATGAACGACATCACGTCGTCTTCTTCAATTTTTTTCTTCAAAATTTAGTCTTCAATGAATGTATCATATCATCATATTAATATTTCGCAGTTTATGGCTTCTATTCGATTCACCTATTTCTCTTTACTGGACGTACCTTCTGGCTCAAATTTTAATTATTTTAAATCGAAATTCTGAGTATGTTTCACATAGATTTCTGCCTTGATTGAATGGTACCATTGTATCGTGTTTTGGAGTTACTTCGCTATAAATACAGTAATATACGTGAATTTATCTTTGAAATGGTTTCATTCATTTTACATTGATGTTACCTGTGCGTCTGTTTCACCCTTTCACGGGAGCAACCCGGATTACAAAATAAATAATTCATATCGGAACGCGATCGTATTTCACGTTATTTACAGGGTCACATCGCCCCAGAAATTGCGACATATTTAGAGTGAATGATTTAGATTTTATTTTGATTTGATCAAGATATGTAATATATAGATATGCGTGTAACGTAATTAAAACTTCAATCAGTAATCCTGATATATATGTTCGAGTCTAGAAAATGATAAATGCGGTTGATTGTACGCGATGTAGTTTTTTAAATGTTCTAATCTATGGTATTTACTGATACAGTCTCTGTGATAACGAGCGTGAGTCACATGCAGACGAAACTGGAGCACTTTTTATTAATGCTGTAACGTGAAAGTTAAAAACGACTTTCGTTCCAAACTCTATAACGACGTTGTTATGCTTCTTTATTGCGATACAGCCCGCCTGTTTACGTCTCGGCGAATAACCGCCCCGTAAATTTTATGAACTTTGGTGTAATATTGTTTGGTTATTATGACGCGTCGTTTCTGCCAAGTCCTACGTTTTAACCACTCCCTAACGCTTTGCTTCGCTATTTGCATAATTTTAATTCCGTTTGTCATTAAAAGCTCGCGACATGGCGCGAGGGTTGACAAAAAAGTGACGTTTGAGACAGCCGACGATTCCAATAGCACATGTATATTTAACTTACAAAACATCAATTATACTTTTTATCCAAATGAAATTTAGAAATTCACACAGATGTTAATTTTTTTATTTATTTGTACCTAATATATCAATATTTTCTACTGTACACAAACATTCGTCTGTATGCAAATGTACAATTTTTGAATGTAGGCCAGTTTGTCATCAAAACTTGTTATCTAGTATGTCCTAATATACTGGTAGGTAATTCGCGGCTTGTATACAAAGTTCGGGTGTAGCGGCCGACAGGGAAGCGCTGGCGACTAGCCAACGCCCAGTGCCGTGTTATGGGAGGCCATATAACACGCATGAACACAAATCAGAAATCACTTTGCAGGAGCCTAGCTAACCGTTGTTATCGGCTCGGAGGTTCCGTCTAAAGGTTAATTAACTTACTACTTCCTGTTACGAATGTGCACTGGTTATTAAAGAAATATTTTAGGAATCAAACACGTTTATGCGGCTACAATAGGTTGACTGTTTTCATTAGGAATACTCACTCTACCGATGCATTTCTCTATACTAACGCCGTAAAATAATTATACGCTTTTTTTTCATCATTATCATCATCATCAGCCCATTTTTTACCCCACTGCAGGGGCTTAGGCCTTCCCCAGGGTGAGGAGGGGGGCTTGGAGCTTAAGTCCACCACGCTGCTCCACTGCGGGTTGGGAACTGTAACGACCGCCATCTATTGACAGCGTCCGGGACCGACTGCTTAACGTGCCCTCCGAAGCACGGTGTCAGTGGTATTGTGTACTTAAGTCAGAAAAACTCATTGGTACACGCCCGGATTCGAACCATGGCCCTATGGGCCCTTATAAATTTGAGACAGGTTCGTTGCGCTCTGGGCTGTCACGACATTTTATCACGACTTTTTTTTTAAATTATAGTTTTACTTCTTCATTATCAACGTTATGTAGAACTAAAAATGTCAAATTGTTTTTGGTGTGTGAGGCCTACAAGTTTAAAAATCTGTCTTTTTTTGTACCAATTTGCTAAGTGTTTAGTCCGAAAACTCTCACCGATAGAAAATTAGACTACACAGATTCAGATAATTTTATAACTATTCAAAATTTCTAAAGTTATTTAAAAAGTAACACTTGAATTAACGGGGAACATAACTGCGAAAAATAATACAGTTATTGCAGTTATTCATGTTTGTGTTATTATAAAATTCAATAGTAAAAAACAGAAAATATTTTATTACAGATGGTACATCTAACGGGAAATATTTTGTCGTTTGGGAAAATTTTAACTAATTTTATACGACCGTGGTTACCATAGCAGTAATACGGTACAATGATTTGAATTTATTTCAAGTGTAAAATACCGTTTTGCGTTGATTTAATTATTATTTCTTACTTCAAAACTCAGTTCTTTGAATCAATTAACGGTAGAAAAGTTATTTGTATCGTATTATTTAATTGATGTGTACCTATTTAAAGAAAATCACAAAAAATATTTGCTAGGTAGGTAACCTTATCTATAAACTGTATGTTACGATTCAAATGTCGTTTCTGTCCATATAATATATTTTAAAGTAATAAATACTAAGAGCTAACGATAAATAAACGATCTCCAATTCACATTTGAAGACATTTTGGCCGCGCCTACAATGGCCATTAAAAATTATTCGTACGCAATATGACAAGCCAAAGTGACCGTTCTCTAGGGTTGCAATGAGGTTACTGAGCCATACGAGTAAGTACACTTAATTCTTTAGAGCATCACATAACATATTGGTATGCTAATAAGAAATGCACTAGTTTAATATTATAATTAAAATTCTGTAATTGTACAAAGTGTTGAAAGGCATCAAATATGTCGCAAGTATTATGAGGTCATTTGGCTGCATAGGAAAAACACGATAGTGTTATGTTTAAGGGTATGGGCATAGATCTTTAGATACCGTTTCGTGATCAGAAAAATTTTGGCAAAAACTATACGCCGCCGACAAAATATACATTACTTTATGTTTTGACAGAGTCGTAATAAAGTATATTGTAAAGTAGACAGAGCAATGTAAAGTAGAATTTAGTGTGATGCACATTTAAAATTCGTACTAGAAAAACAAATAAAGCTTTTGAGTTTACATTTATGCGTAATTTATTAATGAAATAATGATGTATGGTCTAATTCTGACTCTGTTATTTTGGTCTAGTTTTTGATCGTTTTGAAGTATGATACTCCATCACCGTGATATACAATCTCCATGATTGTGCTATCTAAGGGTATGGAAGTGATGTGTGTGGTTTCCGTTAAAACCTCTTTGAATAAAACAGTGATAGAGAAAAGCGGTTCACAATTTCCTTGCGACTGTTGCTCTTCACGTCTAAAGTCTTCAACGTGCCGACACTATGCGCAGGAAATAAGATGTCAAGGTGAAAACCTTTGCGTCCGCACCTCTGAAATTACTTCCTGTAGATGCGAAAGTAACGAATCAGCTTTTAACGATTTCAAAAGCATTTATGTAGTAATAATGAGAAATTTGTCTTTAAATAAAAAAAACCCATTGAATGCGTATCGGTATACGCAAAAACAGGGTAGGGACCATTCCCATATAATAGTCTATTTCGTCACTTTTAAACCAAACTACTACGTAAACATGTTCAGTTTACTTTTTTATGCACTTTGAATATTAATTTTCTTCTAAACGAGGGGGAAAAATAATAACTTGGCATAAAAACCGTCACATTTATTTAGATTAATATTGTTTTTTCTCATCTATGTTTTTGAATAGAATTTCATCTTGTAAAATATCTATAACAAACGAATATAAAGAACATTTCTTAAAGTTTTTTTTAGTAAAAATATTCTTGTTCGCCATCATGTTGACAGTCGCATCCTGATAAGTAGTGAGACATGTTTCGCATGTGTTTTCGCAAAACCAAATATGATTTTATTCTAATTACATTTAGTATTCAATCATTTGTGTTTCTATTAAATGTTTTTGTTACAAAATTTTTTTTTTAGAATCGCTCGGTCGCGGCCGCGCTCCGCGACGCGATGAGCGCAATAATAAATATCGGTAATCTATCGAAAGTGGTTTTTTGTGTTGTTTACTGTGAATATTTACGTTCGCCGATAAGGGCACGCATCAGTGAAATTACGACATAAATAATTCAACACCGGGGGGACCCGATCACCTATTCGCGAACAACGGCGGTGCGCCCCGAGAGCGTAAACAGGGACCGCCTTGCGACAGCTCCACTGGCGGTGATGGGTTCGCAGCCAGTCAACTCCTCCCGCGCCCCCGCAACCTTGTTTGCAAATTTGTCTTGAGCACAATGGGTTTTTCAAATCGGGAAAGGTCGATATTTTTTAATCTGCTTTTGTTTAGAAAAGCTTTTTATAAGTATCGTTCTACCTAATTACTATAGCAATCTGGACTGTTTTTCTTTTTGGAATATATTGTTGATTTATTTTAGAAGTTATTAAATATTTAATTTATTACTAATTTTTAAATTTATTGGTGAAACTGAATGTTAATACGCCGTGCATGTCGAGTTTGCCTGTAATTGGAATAGCTAGTTAGTCGTAATTTATTATATTCATAAGCTTATAATGTTAAATCAATGTTTAAGTACAAAATATGATTATTCATTTAAATTACTTATTAACTTATACAATAAAACAAAAATAACACACTATATCTTATTTGAAGTAATGAAGGTTTATTGTATGTTCCTTCGATTTTGTTTTTAAATATAACTGTAACTTTGATTGGCAATAAAGATTATTATTATTATAATAAAATGTACTTAGAAAACTAAATCGCTGATATCATTGTTCACGCCATTTCTTCTTATACGTAACTCCCCTAAGCAAATCAAACAAAACGGACGACCTTCGTGTATGTTGTCGCTAACTCAGCGATAAAGCAGGACGCGCGAGAAAAAGGAACGATCCAGCTCGCGACGCATAAGGCAAAACACAAACAATGCGTAGTGATTCGAATGGTTGACTGTGCCACTTCACGCTGCCCTTTGACGGCTTTCGGCGCTATTGGGAGACCTGGAAGGAACCAATTTACATGCGTGGGTATTGTTCAAGAAAGAAGCCAGCGGTCGCTATCATAGCGACTCCACGTTTTATCGTTCGGATTATTTGCGGGCATTTGAATGCTTTATTTTCTATCTTCTGTAGAGCAAGCTGTGTTTCAAAACATTTGAATACAATCAGTGAACTCGACGCGGGTTAGCAGCTGATTCGACATTGTGGGCGGCAGTTTCGGATGAGGCAGTTTCATTAATTAAATTCGGGTAAACTAATGCCTATGTTCATTCTTGGTTTGCACCATAAAATAAGACCGCGGAATTAAACTTTATAATAATAAGTACTAACTCGAGTGAATACAGTGAAACGAGTTCATCACAGCAGGTCCAGGCGATGACGACTCGCCTAATTTTTGAGTGGTTTGGGAATTGGAATAAGGTGCCAAGAACATAGATCTATATGTTGTTACCGACTCTTACTAAAATGTCATCTGAAGTATCCAACAATTTCTGGTTCCGTGTAACAGAATACCACCTACAATTTCCGGTTGCCGTGAACTGCATCTCTAACAACCACATTATTATAAGTTTATTAGAAACTCTCTAACTAAACCGTAGCACCACTATTTAGCTATTAAAATACCGTAAAATGCCCGTCATAGAAAAAATTGTACAAACGCCTGCTTTCGGATCTGAACACCGTCCAAAACGGTGGACCGGTGAACAGAGAAGTTCACCATTCTAGCCCTGCATGTTGATTACAGACAGACAATCCCTTCACCTCATCGTAGGGGCCAGCATGCGAGGTTTGTCTTTTTTTACGATTTTAGCTGCTATTTGGAACTAATCAAAATACAAAATGTTCAGATTTCAGCGCAGGCGTCTGTGCTTATGGTTTTTTTTTCACAGACATAATAGACGTTAACAAAAAATTAATAATTGCAGGTGAATATGAAACCACCTGAACTGGGAACATTGTACATTTTAAGTACCTTGAAAGCCCATTGTTAGGGAATGTTAAAATGCGCTGGTATACGTCGACAATCATTAATGTCCTTTGTGGAAGACCGAAAGATTAAAAAAAATCGTTTGGATTTGTACCTATCGGTGCATTTTAAGACAAATACTAATGACGTTCACATACAATTAAATTTTTATTTCCATGAAGTGCATGAAAAATTACTTTCACCTTGCGATTTTATATAAAACAATACATTTACCCGTATATATTTCTTTTTGTTTGCTTCTTTTTGCTATTAACTAAAAAGGAGATACGATATATCCAGCTCTATACGACAGCAGCTTCTGTGTATGACATGAAAAAGCTAAAAGGAGCGCATGTAGGTATCTTCATTTGCATATACGTAGTCGGATAAGTAGGCAGACAATTTCTTATCTTTCGGTACATGAATGGGGTGCATTACGAAAAACATATTATGTTTACATCTATAATTAAATTATATAAACAGATAATTTATAATTTTAATCTGAAAGCTGGCCGCTGATGAGCAAACAATTCGATCGACAATCCAAATGGAGTGATTGTTAGTGACCGGCCAAACACAAAATGCTACTCCCCGTGATGTGGGTCTGTAGTGAACAAAACAACCTAGGTACGCTTATCTTACTTAAATGTGACGGATTGTAACAACTCTTGCAGTTATATATATAATAATAGGAAATCATTATGTCCTTAGAAATAAATTTAAAAATATATGAACTAAGTGTTACCTATTTGCCGTATATGCGTATACGGCTCTGAAGTGTCCCTATTGCTCCTATTACGCGGGTCCGCCATACTTCTATTAAATTATGTTACTGCTTTTTGTGCCTAAATTCAGAACCACATATAAATGATAAGTAGTGTACTTATGTTGTGTAGTTGAAATTCTGTAAAGCCTTAGAGCATAGGGTATGAGGTAATTTCATTAAAAGAAACTGTGAATTCCTTTTGTAATACTACAGAGTGAACATTTTAAAACAATTTTATTAAAATTTCGAATACTGTGCACTTTTACTAATTCTATCGATATAAGAATAAGTATTACAGACCGTACTGAGAATTTTAAATATACATTTTCCTTACGATACCATTAAATGCTCATCTAACTTAAAAGAGCCGACGACAGCATTAGATTTGCATAATCCACAGTTTTCCGAACGTGCTTTCCAGAAATTCTGCTACGACAGTATGTCCTTTTAATGTTTATTCAAGTTATATTCTTTTGTTTATTTATTATATTAATATCAACCTGAATTTTTTCCTGTTTTAGCCACTCACTTGCCCAATACAGAATTATGTCTCGTGGCGGAAAACAGATAGTGTCAAAATCTAAAAATCTGGGTTTTCGACTTTATTATTTTGATTAGACGCCAAAAAGATGATAGAATCGTAAAATTATTTTGTTTACGTTTTTTAATGACTTATTAACTACTAGCTACCCGCCCCGGTTTCGCACGGGTAGCAGATCATATAAGCCGTAGTGTTTTTTTTGTCGTAGTGTCCTATCAGCTTCTTGCGTTGAACATGTGGATTGAATTTAGTTGCATTTAATGTAACGTAAGTTCATCTACATGGACTATTATGAATGTATTTTATTTCCAATTCTAAAAATATTTGAAAAAGTTAAGAATAAATACATAAAAACAAACTACAATATTTCTTTTTATACAATATTGATAACTTCTGCATAATTTTACATCACGCGAGTCGCGCCCGGCCCGCCGCTTTCGCGGCATATTTTTTATTTCGAGATAGCTCCGAAGATATTAATTTAAATTGTATGGCGTTAAGTCAATTATAATGTGCATGAAAATCCGAAGGTAAATAACGTATTTAATTTGATAAGTATTAATACTGTATCCGTACAAATTATTTTCCAATTAGCTCATCATAAGACACCATTTTTTTAAACATATAAATAGGTATAGTAAACTATCATAAAAGATAGACATATACCATCACGGACTTTTTTATAGTCCTATAAAAAATAAACAATTCCTCCATACATTATTTTGTTATATCTCAAAGGGATTAGGCAGCGTTATCGATGAAAGCTCCCTGTCGGCTAAATTTTTTCAGACGTCTTCAACAATAATCGTCATATTTCAACTAATTTGCACTAAACATTGTACAATAAACATACACAAACTACAAACAAAACAAACATTATTAAATTATACACGTAAAACTTCCTCTTGAATCACTATATCCGTTGGTGTCAATCGTATGCCAATCCGTTCGGTAGTTTTTGAGTTTATCGCGTTCAGACAGACAGACAGACGGGGTGGGGGACTTATTTTATAATATGTAGTGATAATGACTTACACGTATATTATTATTCAGAAAACAAAAAAAAGACAATTATCTTTTTTGTTGTACAGCTTGCATAGGTGATCGAGTGGTCGGAGACGCCGATTGCAGACCAATACGTGGTGGGTTCGATTCCTGTCCGGGACAAATATTTGTACGCATGAGCGTGTCTATTTTTTCCGTGGCTGGGTGTAAAATATCTATATATGCATATAATTATTATTCATAAATTACTACTACCCATAGTAATGGGTACTAGAAGACTGCTAATATACATTATCTGTATATATACAGAAAATATATTGGCTCTGTTTAATTTAAGACTAGATGACCATGTGTAAGATGTTCCTGGTATTATTATTATTACCTTTTTTCTTTTTGTACATGTGCGACCATTGTAGTTTTAAAACATCTATTGCTATTATTATTATAAAAACATTTTTATCGATCATAAGTGACAAAAAGACGCCAATTATAAATAATTGTTAACAACCAATATTCAGAATTTTAATTTTTTTAACATTCAATAAGAAATTACCGCAGCCATTTTCGCTACACTTTGAGATCCGTACCTCGAATGATGGAAATGTGATACAACCAATTTTTCTGGAACTTTATTAATTTTGAACCATAATTTTTTAGTGTCTCTGTAATTGATTAACATAAATAATAAGGTTTTCAAGAAGTATGCCTGTTTCTAAAGGTAGGCCAGCCTCTTTAGTCGGTAATTGCAACCCAATTGTATGAGGTTAGCATAAACACAATATTGACCCATTTGAGTGGAATTGTTGAGATTCGAAAACAACCTCGACTGGTCGTCCGATCTTCACTATATTATTGCATGCTACTCTTTGGCATTTGTTAATATCAACTACAATTTTTCTGCGAGTCGGACAACTTCCTTCATGGCATAATTTGGTTCCCGCGATTCAATAAAAATCGCCTTAGAATTTTATCACAAAAACATTCATAATGTTCCTACCATAGATGGCAAGTATAAGTTGGGAATTCGAATAATTATTTTGACTAAATCAATACTTTTCTTATGATTTCTAATAATTTTTCCTTTTTGAAACAGAAATTTCATAGTTTAACTCGTAATATACATACATAACTAATATTAACTCGCGGCTCACGGTACGCAAAGAAATATTGCCACCTAAATTATTCAAATACATTTAGTATTTGAACGCTACGAATTAATGAAGACCCCAAGCTATGAAAAATATATCATAATATAGTATATATGTAAATGTCATTATTGTTTAATATTATGGGCACTCCATCATGAACTACCCAATAGCACTCATGACTTTCTTATCTATTCATCCAAAGGTTGTTTGGAAAAAATTGCTCTTAGCGATAAGACCGCCCCTTGTGTCAAACTAATTTATTGTGGTGTTAAATAAATAATGTTACTGTCATAAATTTTTACAGAGTGCAAATGGAATGTCGTCTCACCTACTGCGATGTATAGATCGTGTTGCTGTCGTAACTTATTATAAAATAATTACAAATGCTAGTCACTAACCGAAAAAAATAGTACGTGTACATAAATAAAAATGATGGAAATGCAAAATTTTTATATAACAACACCAGCGCTTTACAGACTCACTACAATCAAATATTAGTTTGTCAGCCGTAAGCCAGTGCATTGCGAACAATCGTTGGGAACTGCGTACGACATCACATCACTTAATCCGCGCAGCTTTGACGCTCCCGTTCGGAGTCGCTGCGATCGTTTCAATTTATGTTTATCCCTTTGTCGGTAAAGCGATCATAGTTACTATATTTGTGTCATCGTACGCGTCCTGAAACTGTCCCGAATTGAATCTAGGTTGATTATCCGCGTAATACTGAGTCAGGAACACGTATAGATTAAAGCGAACGGAACATGAAACGCTATTTGTGGTAGTTTTGCTTCGCTTTCGCATCTCATGTATTACAAACGTTAGTTTAATAGTTGGAATAACTCAATTCAGTGATTCGAAAACTGTTGTTAATGCCCGAAGGTACCCTATTACCAACAAGGACTGCACATGATTTTCAATTAGTAAATGTAAAGCAGGTATTACACAATAATAGACGTTAGATTCTATTTCAGGAATTCAATAATACATATCTAATATGTGTCTTATTTTATGCAAACCCATGAAGTTTGCTGTTATGCATTAAATAAAAATAATTTGTTTCTTGATCGCCACTCTTTAATTTATAACACGCATACATATGCATCACAGGATATAGACTGTTCGCCACGTTGTCTCCATAGCTAGGTATGGGTCATGATTTATCCCTATAAACAAAAACAAAGATATCTAATGAAAAACCATTCGTCACAAACATTGTGGACCATGTGCACTATGATGGCGGTGCATCCATGTAAATTGTATATCAATGAAAACGCGTTCGTGCTATGGAGCGAGCTATGCTCGGTATTTCTTCGATGGATAAAATCAGAGATACTCAAATCTGTCGTAGAACCAAAGTTATCGACATAACCGAAGCGATCAGCAAGCTATAGTGGCAATGGGCCGATCACATTTGCCGTAGAACTGATAACCGATGGGGAGACGAGTTCTCGAGTGGAGGCCACTACGTACCGGAAAGTGAAGCGTTTGGCGCCCCGAGGCTAGGTGGACAGATCACATGATGCTCCATACCAGGGTTAGTTGGATGCGAAAGGCGGAAGACCGTGTGTGGTGGCGATCCTTGGGAGAGGCCTATATCATCCAGTGGAGAGACACGGGCTGATGATGATAATGATGAAAACACGTTGACACAATATAGATAAAATTTTCCAATCGAACAAATTTCTGTTCATTTTATTCCGGTAAAAGTTCGTATGTATGTATAACTTACGTATTCGAAGTACGCCAGTTTTCCTCGAGGAAGCGATTAACTACCGTCGCGTTACGTGCGTGGTACGTCTTTAAGCTACCGTAAAGTCGTTTCACGGTTTTCGGGAGAGCGCTTCCAATTACGGCGGTTCATTGCTCTGTTTGTGAACTTCCACTTAGTTCACGGAAGGTCATAATTTTAGATATTGGTTCCGTTATACAAAAACTTCGAAAGGAAAGCGAAAATTTGAATTAGATTTAAAATAAAATTAATCGTTTCACAAAACAAATTGTACAGTGTAAATACGCGTATTTACTGGTTAGTTCATAAGTAAAGGAGGTGGGAGGGAGTTCACGTGATATGAGAAGGAAAGGGTGGAACTATACGCCTTCGTAACGTCTTAGTAATATAATATATTAAAACGAATACGTACATAGATACATAAGAACCAAGGGCGCAAAAAACTCTACATTTGGAGCTTTTTCTTAAAAAAATAAAACCTATTAAAGTGGGAGTCAGGTTTGCGGATCAAGGTTACCTTACTACTGTGCAATATGTTTGTGTTAGTAGTTTGTATTTAGCAAAAAATTGTATTTTTTTTTCGTGTCAGACATTGCAGTAATCCGTGAAAAAAAAAACATTGTTTTGGTCACAGCTTAAAAATTTCATTAAGAATCGGCATTAAGTATTTATTATAATTTTTTTATTCCAAATTCCTAATTCGTTTACTTTTTGCGGTAGACTCCGTAACAGAAATGGTCTAAAAGTAAAATTTTCGACTGCCACATTTTTTTTTTTTAATAAAAACCTAATCAGAACTGATAAAAGGAAACACATAGATTCAACCACCGACGTAGTAACCATTCTAGATTTCCAGTCACTGAACAACCAATGAAGCAGTGCAATGGCAGCCTCGTAGGTATGTGTGACTGGAATTTCATAGCGCACTGACGCGGCGTGTTCAAGTTGACGCGTGCGTACATAGAAAGCTGACTTACTCGGGGTGCTTCGGTAGTTAGTTTGCAATGCTACGTCTGGGTATTCCTAGGTTCAACTAGTATTCGTCTGTCTGTCATGGCCTGTTATCTCAGAAACAGTTTATAAACAGGCATAGAGACATGAAAACAGTTATATTGATTTAATTTAGGAACTTAAGGTTAATTAGTGAAAACTAGACGAGTGGCCAAGAAGAAACTGTTGTGGCCAACTCCATCGTATGGCGTATCGATCAATATTTAATTTGGTTTAGTGACTGTCTTCTATAGCTACAAGCCATGCTATTAGGTTTGGCAACGTCGCATTGTCTGTCAGTTGTAGTCCGATTTACTTCGTCAGTTAACAAGATGTCATGATTTAATAATTGAAAACATGGGATTTAAATAACTGAATATGAAATTATAGATAGTATTTAATAGGAAATAAAAATAAGAGAGCTTATTATATGATACCAGCACCTGCCCGCGACTTCGTTCGCGTGTTATACCTAAGTGGATTTTATGAATAAAATACAATAGTTTGAATTTCTTTTTTTTTTTGTGTAATTTTCTTCGTGAATGTAGTCGTTTGTATTCTGAAATAAAAAAAATCATGACTACACGGCCACAGCAGTTCTGTTTCCTGGCTTTTCTCGGTTCGGAACATCGTGTTTGAGGCACTTAAAAGGCTATAAATTAGCGGTGGTCCGCCACAGAGGCGAGGTGGGCGGCTTCATGCGTGACTAATGGCTTGAAAGAAGTGCCAGCACTGCTGCCACAATCGCGTTCTGTTCTGACGTTCTTTCAAAACATAATCTTATACTGCTGTATTGCTTTAAGTTACAGCTGCATAGACCAATTCAGAATTTACGAGGGTTGAAAAAAAGGCATTTTCCGAAATAATACTTTTTCACTATTTGAATACGGTATAAAAACCTTTAATAATTCAAAGTAAACTACGCTGTATTTATTGCAACTACTCATGCAGTCAATAGTGTTCAGTCAATCGAATATAACGAGCGATCCTCGAATAGGGGTCCCGCCCGCCTGTTCGTGAGTCAAACAGGAAAATCTTCAGATTTCATATTCTGTGATAAACTCGTAACTAAGAATGGTTACATTTATTTTTATTACTATTCTGTGTAACTGAAAACTTCAAGGGATTGAAGTTGTTCACGTGGCTCAAATCTGTTACAAGTTCATATTGAATAGTAGCCAGAAAAGGAAGCGTTCCTGCCTCGTTATCCTGTGTCATTATAGGAGACTGAGTTTTGGTCTTTATTCAGAATCGCTGCGTTACATTGTGTTTGGAGCACTTAAAGGCTCATAAATTAGCGGTGGCCGGCCGCAAACGCCGAGGTGGGCGGCTTTAGCACGTGAGTAATGGGCTCGGGAGGCCCGACCGACGGTAATAACGCGGCCATTAAAAAATTTCAGAACATCCCGGAACGCTGTTTGGGGAAATTTTCGAAGCGTGCGAATGCGTAATTAAGGGTGATAATCCGGTGTTTATCATTGTGTAGTTTGTTCCGGTTATTGTCTCCAATTGTAACAGGATATTGTGAGACAATCGTTTTTTAACTGCACTGTTTTATATCATAAATTAAAACGGTCAGTAGTAAGTGGTATATTTCGGTTTCAGTAGCGTATATAGTCATTCAATTTAAACATTCGAATTGAGTCAAGTTTTTCTAATCATTAATTAAATAAACACATCGAACTTTAAGAAATGAATGAGTGAAATGATTAAAGTTTCATGATGATCAACCACGCCTAATATCATATGTTCGACGCAATATCGATGTCTAAGATGACCTTTTGTCGATGTGACGCGTCATTATTGTTGCTAATAATAATATTATTATGGCGATGGTTAACTAGGTCAGACGGGGTCGCCGATCAGGGCGCCTGCTTCGCGACGCGATAACCTCCCCGTCTTGCGTTAATTCAGAGTATCTCCGTATCAAACGGTGCGTGTCTAACGTCCAATGCAATTAGCATCTTACATTAATCATGCGCTTTCAAGAAATAAACCCGGCCCGGGTTATGGATTAGCAGACGACTAATTGATTCAACCCTCGTCGGTCGCGACAGTCTATTTGTTGTGCCAATTAATTTGTAATCTTAAGTGACAGTTGCTTTTTGGTTTGATATCGATTTGTAAAGTTTCGATTATTCAAATACCGATTTCGAGAACATAGCTTTGGGTGTGTAACGTTTCAAAAACCAAGTTTCTTATTGTCTGGATCTCAGTAGGGTTTTTGTTGTCAATTATTTATGTCAATAATAACGGGTTATCAATGACCATTATATTATACATTTTGTATAAAGTTTCTATTAAATTAACTTTATTTTAAATTGAAATTTAGTTTTATTATCACAACATTATACTGGCGGCGATGCAAAACTATAAACACGACAACCTTCCCTTAAGTATGTACATCATTTAGACAGATGTCAACTTTTTTAGGAAGTACCAAGGTACATACATGTTAATATTCCATCAACTCATTTAATCGTCCCTCATATTTATATAAATGTTTTAATAGTAAATAACATTCTTAACAAAGGGTCTGTTTATATTATATAATAAAAAACTGACAAACTGACTGACTGGTAGATATCCAAACCCACAATTCAAACCACTGGATCCGGAAATTTGCAGTTTTGTATAATTATGAGGTTAATTATATAATATAATTAATAATATATAATATAATATTATATAATTATAATAATAATGTAGGCCTCTACTGATAAGAGGTATTTAAAATACCACCCCTAAAAGATTAGAAAATAGCGTTAATATTTGTCGAGTAAAAACTTATAAATAACGCGTATGAACTTGAAACCTTGCTAAAATAGTTCATTACTAAACGAATAATGTAATAAATATGTACTTTGCCGATTTTGTGAAAGTACGAATTTTGACAGTTAAAGTTTGTCTCGAATAATAAATATAATAAAAAATTTAAATACCATACGTAAATCGCAAACTAGATATCTTGCACAAATCGTAAATAATCTCATGCTAGTAAATGTGAAAGGATGTTTGTTTAATTGTTTTTTATTCGTGTCGTAAGTGAGCAACAAAACGACGTTATTTTTGCACGATTGTAGTTTAACTGGAAAATCTCTCATTTGTACCTACGGGAATAGTTCTTGTTGGAAACTGCGTAGTGAATTTTTTACACTTGAAATTAATAGAAATGGGATTGTGGTCAAATGGTACAACTTAAATAAAACATATATAATATACGTGTACGTAGAGGCTTTCGGAGTCTACAATACAATTAATTTGCACCGACCCCCTTGCTCACGGAGTCTACGCAGCGTTAACTCTTCTTCACGATATTTTTGCCTACGGAGCCTATACAACGGTTACATTCATTCACGTTACGCTTACCTATGGTGCCTATTCAAAGCGTTTTCATCAGTGCTTGCTTGCTTCTCGAGCTTTACAGTTCCGTAGGCAAGCAGCTTTACAATGCTTGTCTACGGAACCTACTAGCGTTCACACTACTTCAGCCTTAAAGCACTTAATGTATCAATCGTGGGATTCTTCCTATAGCGCTATAATCATAATAATAATACATGGGACCATCCCACATAGCGCCATCTAGTCCCAAAGTAAGCAAGTATTATGCTTGTGTTATGAGTTACAAGACAACTGATATACATACTTAAATATTCTTTATAATATATACCTATACCTATATAATTATTTTACACGCAGACACGGAACGAATAGACATGTTCATGCACCCAAATATTTGTCCCGGGCAGGAATCGAACCTACGACCTTTGGCTCCGCAGTTAGAGTCTCTAAACCACTCAGCCATTCGGTCAGTCAATAATGGTAACATGTGTAAATCAATTATAAAGGTATAATTGTAATCAAAAGTTACATTTCAATAAGTTGACGTCTGTATGATTTGCTTAAGAAGAGAAAATCAAAGTTGCGTTTCGCACGCCGCGGTAATAGGACCGATGATGTAATAAATTACAAATCACGTTAGACACAATAAATTTATTGAAAATTAACAAAAATTAAAATGTTTCTGCAAAACGCTGATATTAATTAAGGAAATTAATTAATTAACTAAGGAACACGTGTATGTGATATTGAATCTTCATCGGGGCTTGTGTAGGTATAAAGGCTTTATTCTCTATGAGGCTAATAAATAATCATTCAAAATTCTGTAGCAAGTTTCATGCTATATGAGATACGTAGTAAGTAGTCTTGTTATTCTCACTGCAAGTACCTATTCGTTATACGAAAATCCAATAATGTAGTTTGCTTTTAGAATAGTATGAATTGCGGAACGTTTTTTTTTTTTTTTTCAATTTCAACTTTTAACACAAACATTACGATTATACGGCGAAGGAGCACGCTAACTGCGTTGAAGATTCACGAGTTTTGATTAGTGCAACGAAACTTCCCTCGAAGAGTTAGCCAAGTTTTTTGGCGTCTTTTCTTTTGAAAATCACCTAAATGTTAATGAAAGGTAGACGAGTCTAATGAGATTACCGCCTCCGTGAAATTGGATCCGCGTGGGGACTTCTTTAATTTTCAGCCAACGTGAAAATTGGGTGCCCGTGAAATGGCAAAGATGGCTCCGCTGCTTATTTACAACTATTCTTACGAGTGTGTTTGGGAGGTTTTCTTGTTTTTTCAGAACATACCTATTATGAAATCAACATTAAATAATTGTGAAATATACCTATACAACTGGCTATTGTTTACTGTTTTTAAACGTTTGATTCTGTTTACGACAAAAGTGTATGTTTCTAAAATATCCGATTAGTATATTATGTTGTTTAAAAGCAATTTAGATAATCAGCGTTTTAAATACTAGTCCAATACTAAGTGATTTTGAAATGTAAAGTATCAATGGTTTATACATAAACCAGCCTAAGTTTCAGTTAAGATCAATCCTAGAATCTGGAGCGGCGGCGCATCATGCATTTCACAGCAGACGGAGTGCAATATTCGGCACGCTGCCATGCAGCGCTGCTCAGGTGCCCATCGGCTCATCTGAAATGTTAATACTTTCTGGTTGACGTTCTATCTAACTTTGTTGATTATTGTAATTTGAAATTGTTTACATTACGTTCGTCTAAAGTAATACAAAACCACATTACAATTCAGCTTTTAAGACAAATATTTTCGTATATTTAGTATTGTAAAATTATATTATGAAACAAAAAAACTAAGTATTGAATATTGATATTCACTTTTATCACAGAGTAAATAAATTTAACAGCACACGTTTACTTTT